>OV170224.1:17136657-18414307 GCA_921882275.1 Brenthis ino | reverse complement strand
AGGCACTATTGAGTCTAAATTTTTAAGGCCTAGAAAATATCATCTTTTATATATCCTATTATTTAAGCATAGCGTATGTATCAAGTATTTAAGTTTTTAACCGACTTCCAATTCCAAAAAGGAGGTTCTCAATTCGTCGGAATCTTTTTTTTATGTATGTTCACCGATTACTCGAAGACGCCTGAACCGATTTGGATTTTTTTTTGTTTCAAAGGGTATTAAGGGCACTTCCCAGGTGGTCCCCTATGAATTTTACCGAAATCGGTCCAGCGGTTTTCAAAAAAATCCAACAATAATTTTTCTTAATAAATTGTTTAATCGAATATGTTATTAAAAAACGTTCTTCTTACAAATTACCTGCTTATTACGTCTACGCTAAAAATAGAAAAATCAAAACTTAAAAAAAACCGACTTCCAGGCACTAAAATGTAAAAAATAACTAAACTGGGGTTTTCATTTAGAATAGATACCTAATCAGATATTTGCGAAGTCGGTGCCAGCGGACAATATTTAAGGATATGAATATCTAATAGGTAAATTATATGTATTTTACGTATCAAAATATATTAGATATCCTATTTGCATATACATAAGTGCAAGAACGTACTTGTAGCATGTCTTTCAATAAACATGTCTGCTTTTAAAGAGCTTAAAGCTGCTAAAAGTGAAATAATTAGTCAAACTAGATGTTAATTTTTTCGTTTTTGTTTAGTCTCAGTTGTGAATTTTGCTATTCAAGTATAAGCTTTGAGAAATTAAAAATCTTCATCGAATTTTTGGTCACGTTCGAGTTATTTGCTGTTTTATTTTAAAAACTGGAATTGGTCTCTTTGAATACGTCACTTTGTATTATAGTTATTTGTTTTGAATTTAAATTCAAAATCTATCAAAATATTTCTTCTATTAATGAAAATCTTTTGTTATATACCCTCAAGCGGAAATCGGATAAGCCATTTTCCGAAAAATCAAACTTATATACCAATATACGGCTTAAGTCGATTCAGTT
Source organism: Brenthis ino (assembly GCA_921882275.1). Lineage (NCBI taxonomy): Eukaryota > Metazoa > Arthropoda > Insecta > Lepidoptera > Nymphalidae > Brenthis > Brenthis ino. The sequence continues at coordinate 18,413,301 of OV170224.1, read as the reverse complement.
GCACGCGAGTGTATATGGATACGTACATTGATTCACTTAAATTAATACGTCCTGCACGCAGTTTCGTTCGTATGTAGATATTTAGTATTCCATGGTGCACATAAACTATATCTACATAAAACATTTAAATATACATATGACATTGTGTAGAACGAGGAATTACAGCTGTAACTATAGATTTACTCGACCGACAGAAATAAAATTAACTAAAAATTAATTAAAAAAATTGTGTTTAAATTTACAACAAATTACAATAGATACAAGAAAAAAACAATCAGTTCTAGTAATATGTTTTGTTTTAAAGATTCCTTTTATATTTAAATTGTTTATTTGTTAATTTCAGCTAACAGATTGGAAACTTCATATTCAATGAATAGTTTAATTATAAATTGTAACAAGAAATTTATTATTTAAGAACAAAGGAATTGAATGAAGATATTAGAATTTAAAATTTAATCTGATTCAAAGCGTAATAAAGCACGAATAAAACGGTTTTACGGTTTGGTTAATTATATACGAACAAACCGATGAATGGATTTATCTTTGAGGTTCACCGTAAATATGCCCATACTCGTAGATCGTATATCTGTATTGTTATACCTGTATTGTATTTAACAACATTACACTTAATATGTACATAATACTTCTAATCGCTTATAAGCAATAAAATCACCATTTTATACAAATTTTTTATATGCATATGTGCCTTGTATACTATTTTTTAACCCCCGACGCGAAAAGACGAGTGTTATAAGTTTGACGTCGATGTTTATATGTGTATGTGTGTGTGTGTGTGTGTGTGTGTGTGTGTGTGTGTGTGTGTGTGTGTGTGTGTGTGTGTGTGTGTGTGCGTGTGTGTGTGTGTGTGTGTGTCTGTCTGTGACATCGTAGCTCTCAAACCGATGGACCGATTTCGATGCGGTTTTTTTCCATTTGAAAGCCAGTTTCCTTGCGGTGGTTCTTATTGTTATTCTTGGCGTGATTTTTTTGTAGAGATAGTTGCGAGGGCTGGACATACATACATAGACTTTACTTCAAAAAAACACGTTATAATACAACCACATCACAACAACTCATCATACCTTTGTATATAATAATATATAGTCTATCTATTCCATACTAACCGTTGAAAGGTATCGTACTAATATGATGAAGCACGTAATAATAATAAAGTACCCACTCACATATATTTTTCTTCATACATCAAATAACTTGTCATTTAAAGGGGTACATTTGATTTATTACTAATTTGGAGAGACCTCACTGAATCTATAAATGTATTTATCATTTTTATTTAAATGATTTCGATATCAATGCTTCATAATTTAGATACTTTATTAGACATTTTGAAAATACGTTCGCGAAAAATAGTCTCTATTTACGCGAATATTTGACATCTTGTATACCTAAATAAAAGAAAGTCGGGTTAGTTAAACCATTTATAACTCAAGAACGGCTGGACCGATTTTGAAGATCTTTGATTTGTTAGATTTGGCTCCACCCCGAAAACCAGAATAACTCTTAAAGCAACGGAAAATATTCAAGAAAACAATAAATAAATAATAAATATGTTGGGACATTAACACACAGCACCATCTAGTTCCATGGCAAGCTACGAGGCTTGTGTTATGGATACCAGATAGTTGATACACTACACAAATATAAACTTTAAATATATACATATTATAAATATAAACACCCATGACTGGAGTACAAACATTCGTGCTCATCACACAATGAATGCCTCCAGCGGGACTCGAACCCGCGACCGCTGGCACAGCAAGTAGGGTCACTACACACTGAGCCAAACGTGTAAATATGGATAACGTTGACTAATAAGTATTGATTTTTATTTAAAATAATATATGGAAGTACCTAGGAACAGACCCGAGCGAAGCGAGTGTAACTAGCTAGTTTTAAATAAAATTATCTTTTCAGATTTTTTCGCAGATTTATTTTGATTTTTAGTTCCCAACGTTTCGAATGCTTTATAGCATCGTAAGAGATTCTCCCTCATGAGCATGACAGATAGATAGAAATAAAAGATAATTTTATTTAAAATAATATATTCGCTAAGTTTAAAACAAAATTACTTTACACACTTTCACAAAATTTCACACATAAGTCCTTACTTGTGTACAAAAGCTATTAAGTCAGCCGCCCTGCCGCTGCCGTCACACACGACGACGGGCACAGGTGGCGTGTCCGTCACGTACTCGAGCACGGCGCGCACCGTGTTAGTGCCGCCTTCTATCACGAGACAGACGACTGGCGTTGACGAATGAGTGTCTGGAACAATGTTTGTATTAAATGCCAAATATATTCTTCAAGATTAATATCTCACGGGAATTTGATGCACCGGGCTTAATAATAATAATGACCACTTGGCCGATTACGGTCATCGCAGTCAATTTTAAAGAGACCAGCCATGTTCACAGAAGATGTTATAGTGCACAAGTATGTACGCAAACACACGTGCACTCTCTATTTCTTTCACTCTCAAAGATCGATAGATACTTCGACACGACCGGTGACTGTGAGAGATTAGGCCCAGGACCAACGAGTTATCTGAGGCTTCAATGTGTAATACCGCCAACTTCTTAACCAGGCTTCCTTCCAGCCTAGTGCTAAGATATCATAACTCAATAACAACACTAGTTGTTGATCCGGGACTCGATCCCAGGACCCTCGGATCTGCAGCCTCACATATAAGCTACTCGACCAACGAGGCACCTATATGACTCTACCTATTATAAGCTATTACATATATCTATACACTATATAATATAAATGATCAGGTGAATTCTGCGTGAAATAAGGATAAACTAAATAAATTCACTTTCACACCTATATACAAATACACTATATAAAAAACAAAAGTGATTTAAAATTCGAAATATTTTATTCAGCATTAAATTATTACAATTTTTTACTGAACGTCATGAGTCTTCTACCAGTTCGGAAAGAAGAAGCCTCAGACCTGAGAAGAACTGGCAAAAGAAACTCAGAGTTGACTGATGTATCAACGCACAGGCCAAACCATAGATTATACACTTATATACTGGGGCCAAACCCTTGAAGGCTAGAAAATTGAAATTTCGCACTCGTATTCCTCGTATGACGTATCCACTAAGGAAGGAACGTGTCCACTAAGGAAGGATTTTTCAAAATTCAACCCCCAAGAGGTGAAATAGTGGAAAAAAGTGTGTATGAAACTTTTTATTGAGAACGGCAAAAATAAAGAATTACGTATTTCGGCGTTTTATCGGTAAAATTTTTGCCATACGTTTTGACAAAAACAAACTAAAAGTGCTTGAAAAAGCTCTGGCGCTTTGTATTTATATAGGGGAGGCGTTTTATAAAAATTGCGAGTTTTCTCCAAAAACTACGAAACGACTATAGTAAATCTACATGAAAAGGGTATTTCAAATTTGTGTTTGTTTATTTTTATTGTATACTACTTTTAGTCTGCAGTTTTACTCACGTGGAAAGTATACCGCTAAAAGCTTATAATATGTTAATCTTGGACGTAAGTTCCATGACACAGTCTTTGAATCGTAAAATATAAAGAATATAAAGAAAACATATATCGTAGAATATAAAGAAGAAACTAACGTACTCAATCACAAGCTTTCACATTTATTACACGACGCATAGTATGGAACGGATTTGTTTTTTATTTTATTTTTTGTGAATTTTTTCGATATTTTAATAGTTATTCTGCTATTCGGGGTGAAGACAAATCCAACAAAACAAAGTACAAAGATCATAAAAACGGTCCAATAGTTCTCGAATTATAAGTGTTTTAACAAACCCGACTTTGTTTTATAGGTGCCTATACTAGCGGCTCACCCTCACTTCGCTCAGGTTCGCTAGGTATGTACGTTTTAAATATATATATATATATATATATATATATATATATATATATATATATATACACACAGTTATTTGCCAGTATTAGCCATATAAATTTGAATACATGTATAAATATATATTTTGTCATTTTTCTGATGTTTTAATACTTATTATCCTATTCCGGACTAAGAGAAACCCAAAATATCAAATATCACAAAAATTGGTGCAGCTGTTCTTGTATATAAATGGTGTAACTAACACGACTTTGTTTTGACTTTGTTATATATATATATATATATATATATATATATATATATATATATAATTGATTGAAATATTTATCTTCAATATAAACATTTATTTAAAAATCCAGAACTCTATTTCATTGGCAATCGTAAAGCGCAAGGTGAGACTTAAAAAGTATACTCTTTACGATGGTAACCGTGGAGCATAAAACTGAGAAATAGGTCCTAAAATACCTTTGACACGTTTAATGGGATTGTAAATGTTTTACTCCTAAATTACAAGACATATACACATAATAAAAAATGTATAAAAATTTGTATATACACATATATTTAGGCGTTAATTCCACTTTTATTTTTCTAGTGATGATGATGATGTTCTCCTGACCGATTCCGGCCACGGCGGCCAATCTCATTGAGACTAGCCAACTGCGCAGGAGATATTATAGTGCACAAGTGTACGCGCAGACACAACGTGCACTCTCTGTTCCTGTCACTCTCATACTCTGGTGGGACGACCACTCGACACGATCGATGAGAGTTAATGCGCAGGACCGACGGCTTTACGTGCTCTCCGAGGCACGGGGGTCAAAACACCGCCAACCTCCCAACTCCGGGCTGTTACTGAGTCTTACTATACAGAAATACTTAATAACTAAACTTGGCCCGACCCGGGACTTGAACCCAGGACCTCTGGGTGTGCAGCCGTACATGCTAGCCACTACACCACCGAGGCATTTTTCTAGTATGAAATTGGGTAAAGCGAAAGTGTTTGGTGGTTATGGTCAATCTTGCTTTAAGGCTATAGTATAGTATATGTGGATTGAGGTTTTCGTTGACATTTTTACAGTTTCCGCTACATAAAGAGGCTATTCTTAAGTACCTATGAGAGTAACATCAATGTCAACCCCCGGCGAGGGCCTGAAAAATGACATAATTTTCCAAATAGCACGCCTTAGAGAAAATAAAACTAAATTGATTTAAAAAAGAAAAAAAAATTGTTGGTTATTAAATTCGAGAAACGATTATTTAGAAGGAATTATATAGCATTAATATATTTATAGAACTTTGTTTAAATCTAATTGGTTTTTGCTCTATGCCGTGTATCCTATGGCGAGGTATCCATACTAATATTATATGTGCGAAAGTTTCTCTCTATTTGTTTGTTACGTCTTCACAACTAAATGATAAATGACTGAACCGATTTAGGTGAAAATTGGCATGGTAATAGTTTGAGATCCTGGGAAGGACATATAATAGTTTTTACCCAAGAAACCATCCCTTAAAGAGATGAAAATGGGGTGAAAGTTTGTATGGGGAATCAATCATTTCTTAAGTAAGGGTTTATAAAACTCATCATACCTATGTATATATAGTTATCTTTTCCACACTAACCGTCATCATTTATATAATTTATTAAAAGCTCTTAAGTAGGTACATTACTAAAAGTGCTATCAGTAAAATAAATTAGAGATTATAATATAGTACATAAGGTAAAAGTTGAAAAATATTGAAAACCAGACGAATAAATTATTTCACATATAAATATTACAAGAATAAGTAAAGGTTACCACAATATTAGTGAAAACCGGATCCAAATCGGTTAAGCCGTTTCTGAGATTAGCACGCACAAACGCACAGACAAACAGAAAAACAGACAAATTTCTAAAAATCTTTGTTATGGTTTCTATTGCGTAAATAAAGACCCCAAATGATAGTTTTTTCTCAAATATCTTCCATGTACAGACAGCGATCTGTTACACTTTTATTATATGTATAGATTTACTTATATAAAAAATGCGTAAGTATGTATATTATGAAAAATATTACGATTTTATGGATAACGATAGTGACAAACTTTATTTACATTTAGAAGCAGCAGTTAAACGGCATAGATGTTATTTGGATAGTCCAATATTCCAAACGTATAGTCGTCGTATAAGGTCCTATTGAGATGTTTTATTTCGCCATATTGTATTTGTACAATTATTATCTGTACAAATACATTTGTATTATAAAAAGGCATTTTAAAATTGAGCTCCTTGTTTAAATATACTATACTTATTTAAGATTGCAACACTGTTTTCTTTATTATCACTATTCTATTTCATTGGCAATCGTAAAGTGCAAGTTTGGACTTACAAAATAGACTCAAAGAATAACGTAAACGCCAAAGCACCTTTAACATTTTTAATAGGATTTACAACCCCAACTCAAATCATAAAACATTCCGTAGAAAAACATCTATACATATAATAAAATTGTAACTAAGCCGAATCTGTAATATAAATATTTTTTGGAAAATCTTATTGAAATAAACATTATTATCAATACAGAAGTCGAATTATAGTCTTTAGAATTTTTGTCTGTCTGTTACCGCATTACAGAAAAGCTACTAAAGGGGTTTTGATGAAATTTGGTAAAGTGAAAGCTGGATATCAACATATAGGATACTTTTTACCGCGGAAAAATGTCTAATTTCTGAGAAAAAATACAAAAATGCAATGTAAGAGTATACTAATTGTAAAACCTAAGAATATGGTTTTTGGTCATCTTAACGCGGGCGGAGCCGCGGGCAACGCTAATATGTTATATATTAAAACTTTTCTGTCCACATTAATCGAAAATTATAAATCTTATATTAAATTATCCATATCCATACTACTCGTAATATTATAAATGTGAAAGTTTGTAACGATGGATGGTTGTTATTCTTTCACAGCTGAACGGATCTGGATGAAATTCGGCACAAATATAGATTATAGTCTGGAATAGCGTATAGGTTACCTTTTATCCCAAAAAATGTACGGTTCCCATGGGATAGATTTGTTTTTATCTAGAGACGAACCCGAAGCGAAGCGAGGTTGTGTCGCTAATTATTAATAATCTTATAAATATTTATTTATTTGGGTACCGTAATATTATGATAAACCAAAAACATAAAAACCGGTAATATATCTATGTAAGACATTTCTTTTCTATCATACAACATTTTAACGCGCTTTGAAAGCATTGAATTGAATAAGAAAATTGAATTGAAAATTTTGACAATCTATTTTTATTTTGACAATATTTTAAAAATTTTTTTGAAAGGCTGGCATTAAAATATACTTCAATAAGTATTTTTAAGAAATAAAAAAAAATACGAAATAAAATAAAAAAATGTGTATGTACACATGCGCGTACTTAAGAAGTTATACTTTTTTGCGTAACAGAACAAAAATAGCTAAAGATTTCATCCCGTATGTCACAACTCTCTGTTTGTAAAAGGAATACAGCTAACTTCATCATGTCGCTTTCAGCTAAATTCATCATGTCGCTTTTTCACTGTCGGTGTGCGCGCGCATCGTAAAATTTTTATTCTCATATTTTTTTTCAAACGTGCCAAAAGAGGTACAACTTCAAAAATACTTGGACGAAGCCGAAGCATTTCGCTAGTTATCAATAAACAATAAAATTACCTAAAGAAACAAACCATAAAAGCTTCATAAAAATCTATATACAGGTGAATAACGTTTGTTGTGTGTATTTTATCGCGGTTTATAAATATCGCCACTAAGGACAAGCTGAGAATTCGGGTCCGGACTCCGGTCACAGCATTCTTTAATAGCTATAAAAGATATAAAGTCTCTATTGTGCGGTGAAATTGATGTGAATACCAAGTCTGTCATTTAAAAATGTACGATGAGACGGAAAATTGTTTTTAACGAAGAGAAATTTGATAAGTTTTCATTAAAAACAACTTATACATAATATATTTTAGTAAATATAATAAATAAATATGTTGGGACATTAACACATAGCACCGTCTAGTTCCATGGTAAGCTACAAGGCCTGTGTCTCCGTCTCAAATAGCAGAATAACTATTAAAACATCAGAAAAGTTCACGAAAAAAAATTAAAATTTATAAGGCTACTAACACTGGCTAGTAATTATTTATATTTATTTAAAACATACCTAGGGACGAATCGAGCGAAACCAGGGTGAGCCGCAAGTTTCCCATAAAAGACGATACAATTTATAACATAAAGAAACAACACAGTTTTATTACGCTAAAACTAAACCCATCTATACAATAACTAAAATTGAAGTGTCTGTTCGTAATGTCAAAATAACAGCTTTTTACTAAATGCAGATGTATACACGGTATAGATGTATACCAAAACAACATTTTTACAATTTCTGTATGACTGTCTGTCTGTTTGTTCCGGCTAATCTCTAAAATGGCTGGACCGATTTTGACGGGACTTTCACTGGCAAATATCTAATGTAATAAGGAGTAACTTAGGCTACTTTTATTTTAGAAAAAAAAATAGGGTCCCACGAAAAAAAATTTAAATAAATGAAAAATTTAATAATATCCGTCTCAAATAGGGAAGTTGTATGCATACGGGATGAACCCGAGCGAAGCGAGGGTGAGTCGCTTGAACATATAATAAAACTGTAGAGGTCGAATGTCTGTACATAGAAAAAATGCTAAAAACCGAGTCAGAGGGATGTCAGAAGAGAAATAGAACAAATCCAGTTTTTTTTAATTTTTTGTTTCCCTGTTTGTCTGTTTGTATGGGCTAGTCCCAAGTAAATTTTGCATGTAAGGTACCACACCTTATACCCCCCGTCAACATTTTAGGTACTTTTCATCCCGGAAAATTAAAGAGTTCCCGTGGGATAGTTAAAAAACTATAGTAACTTATACAGCTTAGTACACAACAACTTATGCACCTAATTTAATAAAATTTGGCATGCTGATACCTTATATTGCCGATCAAACAACAGGTTACTTTTTATCCCGGAAAAATGAACAGTTCCCGTGGAACCCGAGCGAAGCGATGGTGAGCCGCTAATTTACATATATATCTAACAAAATAATCGTAAAACATAGCGAGTTAATTTCAAAAGTGATTTAGGCTTAAATGTTTGACGGGAAATTTTCAGGTAACGAGAAAAGGTTAACATGACAAACAAACAAACGTCAAAGTGCTTTATTTAAATGATCAAAGCGCTGTTTGGAAGTTAGCTGCCTCTATTTTATTCGCAATAAAATTTGTTTTTTCATTACACTGCCCACTTTCATACTTACATGTACTAGCGACATACGCTCGCTTCGCTAGGGTGCTTTCCTACCTACGATTTTATTTTTTTGAGCAAAACTTAATTCCTTTCAAAATAAAAGTAGCCTAAGTTACTACTTATAGCCTCAGATAATTGCCAGTGGAAGTCCCGTCAAAATCAGTACAGCCGTTTCGGAGATTAGCAGGAACAAACAGACAGACAGACACACAAAAAAAATGTCTTTTTCTTATAAGTACCGTATATAATTTCATATGCATTTAATAAAAAGCTGTTATTTTGATATTACAAACAGACACCTCAATTTTATTTATCTGTACCTATAGATATAGAAATTATATTTATAGGTACAGATTATCTAATTAAAAGAAACCTATAGGAAAGAAGCATTTTAAGTTTATCCAGAAATGATCAATTTTACGGTTTTATTTATTTTTACGGTTTATCGCCTAAAACCTTTTAGGAGTAATTTAAATATTTTAAATTAAAAATTTGCTTAATCGGCTTAACCGTTTTCAAAGGCATTTCATTTATTAATATAATACAAACTTTGAAATGCTTTAAGCAAATCCTACTTATGTATTCAGCCCTTTTTTTTAACGTCCCACTGCTGGGCACGGGCCTCCCTTCAATACGAGGGGGATCAGGCCATAGTCCACCACGCTGATCAAGTGCGGGTTGGTGGACTTCACATGTCTTTCGAAAACTTGCTAGGTTCTCTCAAACATGCAGGTTTCTTCACGATGTTTTCCTTCACCGTAAGACAAGTGGTAACGATGTTAGAAATGATTCGCGCATGAAAATATCAGAGGTGCGAGACCCGGGATCCGAACCCACTTCACTCGGTTTCCCAAGCGTGCGCGTTACCACTGGGCTACCACTGCCTTACTTATACAGTAAAGAAATTTTAAATTAAATTATCTTTTATTATAAATTTAAATAAAGCATTGGAAACGTCGTTAATTGCAATAAGTCCGTGAAAATTTCAAAAAGATACTTTTATTTAAAATATCTAATACTAGCGACTCACCCTTGCTTCGCTTCAGGTTCGTCCCTGGACAAAAACAAATCTATCCCACGGAATATGTAACCTTCCTCAATAAATCTTATGCAAAAAGAATTTTACAAATCGGATTAGTAGTTCCTGAGCGTTCAAACAACAAACAAACAAATAAACAAACTCTGTTTCTTTATAATATTAGTATACATTAGCATAAATCTAATTATCAAATCAATAAAATGTTAAATATTCGCGTAAATCTAAAAATGTAACGAGGAAATTATGACGAGTGGTGTATCAAAATCATTACTACACACGGGTTGCAATATACAGACGCAGGCAGCGACCGTGCGGGGCGAGGCGGACGGGGTTCCAACAAGTTCAGTGATCTGCGCGCCGTGCCGCTCGTCGAACGCGACAAAATGGCTGAGACCAACGTCGTATTCCCACGTCAATTACTAAAGGAATTCATTCTACTGTACAAAGAGCTAAACTGCCTTTGGGACAGAAAATGTCTTACGTACAAACACAAGAAGAAACGACACGATGCAGTAACAAAATTAACTGAATTAGTGCAAAAATACGATTCTGCAGCGACCAGAGTTCACGTTTTGAGAAAAATAGATAGTCTTCGAGCGTGTGTACGGCGGGAATTTAAAAAGGTTCAAGAAAGTCGTTCGCAGGCGACGAAACCAGACGAGATATATACACCGCATTTGTGGTATTATAACATGCTATCATTCGTATTTGAGGAGGAAGGGAGCAATCTAAAAGTCAAACAAGGTTCGCCTGCGCCGGTGAGTATTGGTATGGAAGGTAAAATAAACAGATAAGATAAAATAATCACTTTTTAAGTAAAACGTACTTTTTACGTGTACGTTTAATAATATAAAATCAATTAAAAACAAATTATTTCATTATGAAATTTATATGAAATCAATCTATTCATTGCGGAACTTGAAATTGTCTAAAATATCGCGTAACGAAATATCTCTTTTTTGAAGTCGGTCAAATATACATTTTAGAAATATCTGTATATTTATTAAAATTTTATGAATAGACTAATAAATAATCGTGAGTAATAATTATTATTATAGTGATTATTTACCATATATTTATATATTTTTAACCCCAACACAAAAATGACCGAGTGATATAAGTTTGACGTGTCTGTGTGTGTGTCTGTCTGTGGCATCGTCGCTCCTGAACCAATATTGATTTTGTTTTTTTTTGTTTGAAAGGCGAATAAGTAGTGAGTTTTATTAGCTATGTTTGATGGAAATTGGTCCAAGATGGTCGGTTTTTTTTAATTTTTAATTATCACTTGTTGTACCTACTATGTTTTAAACAAAAAAAATGTTGACCGGTTAAGTATGTATAACTTCGGGTTTTAAAGATATTATACTACTTCTGTACAAGAAATCTTAAAAAATATAACATTTCCCACCACATTTCACATCTATTGATTTTAATATTTTTATTTGTAAAAACGTATGAATAAATAAATCTATACATTTAATAAAATTCTAAGTCACATCTGTACGTTAAATATTTTTTGGAAAATCTTATTGAAATAGACATTATCATAGATACAGAGGCCGAATCTAGTTTTTAGAATTTTTATTTGTCTATCTGTCTGTTACCGCATCACGGAAAAAACACTGGAGAGATTTTGATGAAATTTGGTATGATGATAGCTGGTTATCTGAGTCAACATATAGGATACTTCTTACTGCGGGAAAACATCTCATTTCTGAGAAATCTATACTAAACGTTAAAACGTAAGTAGGGACGAACCCGAGCGGAGCGAGGGTGAGTCGCTAGTTTATTAAATATTTTAGCCACTTAAAAATAATATGCTATTTGAAAGAGCTCAAACAAATTATTCCACAAGAGTCCCGAGTACGAATCAAAAGCCCTTTGCCTTTTATATAAAAATAAACAAGCTGAACCCAATTCGTCTGTATTTTCATTCAGGTACAGTGAATGCATAACGATGATTAACCTCTCGAACGCCAGCAAATTGATTCATCGATTTAAATCATACATATCGATATTTACTTTAGCAATCGATTAATTTGAATTGCTTGTAAAATAACACAATAATGTATCTTTAATCGATACAAACTAAAACATTGATCAAATAAAAATAAAGTTACAAGAAAATTATTAGTGACATTTTACGATATCTTAAAACTATAAATTATTCCTATACAAAAATTACTTTTTTTCACATAGCTTATAAACAAAAATATACATTTTCGCATTTAAACTATTAACCATTCGGCTTCCCTTCCGGTCACTTAAGTTTAGTTATATTTGTGGTCACTTAGTTGGGTTTTTGCATCTTCAAGTTTAGGGGTGAGGTTCTTACTATCTATACTGTTCCCTATATGGATTATACTAAATATGTGTGGTGGTCGCCAATGTGGTGGTTGAGATAGCAAGTGATATAAAGTTATGCTATGAGGCGTTAAATTAAACCACCAACTCTTGAATGCGATATATTGCACAATATGTAGTATACATATACTCGTAGTTATCAGTTAGTAGAAACAGAAGGAGTGGAAGACAGCACAGTTTACAATATACATTACACACGTAACGTAGCACACAAAAGAGGATGGCATAAGTTATAAGAAAAAGCGATTTTAAATAGCGGAGAACAGAGAGATGCAAAGCTAGCGTCGACAGCGGATGTGAGCAGACTGCATGGCAAATGGCAATTCTGCAGTTGCAGTTTGCAGGGCAGTTGGCTCCGCCCACAAGCGATAGCGATTAAATAATATTAAAAGCTAATACATTTGTCCAAGTGTTCGTTGAATGATTTTATTATACAATTTTATTTTAAATATTTTTAGTTTTAATTTAGGATTTCTATTTGTATATTGCTTGTATCTATACTAATATTATAAAGAGGTAAAGTTTGTGAGTTTGTGACGTTGTAGGATATAATCTCTGGATCTACTGAACCGATTTAGATGAAATTTTGTAAGAAGATAGTTTGAGACCCTGGGGAGGACATAGGATACATTTTATCCCGGAAATCATCCCTTATGGGGTTGAAAATGAGGATGAAAGTTTGTATGGGGAATCGGAACCGGAGCGAAGCGTGGGTAAGTCGCTATTATTTTATAATTTTAATTTACACATAGTTTACATATTAATAATATTTTCAAAATAAATAATGTGAATACATGAATCAAATATTGTTCCGCTACATATGTAATTTCAATAATTAATCGTCACTTACTTTTATTATGATATATGAAATTTCTAGATGGTTTAACGATTAGTATCTAATCAGTGCTCACGCTATCTTAGTGACGGGACGAAAATTGATTTACGGCGTTTTCTACTTTCCACCGAATATTTGACGTGGCAAGTACCATGTAGTTCTAATTTTTTTTATCACAGTGAACTAAATTAAACTTTGTTATCCCTATCATTTAAATCAAATTAAATAATTTAAAAAAAATTAAATACATGTAAAAATAGTAATGTATAAAATACAATTATATATATATATATATATATATATACGTTTCAAATATAAGTCAAAGTGCTACGAGTATATACATATACATGCAATGTGTACTTATGCAATAACATTTTGTAATAAACAATTTTCTTGCGTTTATAATTTCCAGATATCATATTTAAATGTTATATGTTATTTCTTTCATTTAAATGAATAAACAACATTAAGGACCTTACAGTAATTATACTCAAACGTCACTTGTTTGATTGACCTTCGGAGCCATTGGGAAAAAACATTTCACAAACAACACATAAAACCAGGTGATTTAAAAAACGAAAATAAAGAAATACCGAGTATCATTAACACTAAGTTTTATTGAATCTGATAGTGAATTTAAAAAAAATATAACGTCTTATATAATAAGTACGAAGTAGCAGAAGAAACTGGCACTTGGCCCAAGAAATCAAATTTCAACACTAACACTTCTTAAGGCGTTTTCTTTAGGTACATATTATGGAGAGTAGAAGTAAGGAGGACCGTCTTTTATGGGGGATTAGTTGAAAAAGTGTCCGCTTGTAAACAGCAAATTATTGTTCGAACACTCACCGAAAAAGCGCGTAGGAAATGGAAATGATATGAATTTAGCAGTTATAAACAGAGTTAAGTGTGCTGGGTTGAAAATTTGCTTGTTACAATTTAATTTTTTTTTAACTTCGGTTATTATTTAATCCTATTTTCTATTTGCTATTTACAAATAATTTGGGTACTTAAAAATACTGTATAATTTTATTCCATAGTCATGTTTGTCTGTATATTATAATAATAAAAAAAAATGTGATGTAACGAAGCGGAAATTTTTCCTTCCTTTTTTAATTTAGTATCCTACTCTAATAATTTGTGGCGCTCCTTTTAAAATTCTTCCACTTGCTACTATAGCGCCACCTTAATTTGCTTCCTTTCAACGGACACTTTTTAATACATTGAGATGGTCCTCCTTACTTCTGACCTCCATAGTACTTACACATATACTGATGACAAGAGAGCTGGCTTGTTGAACGGCATTGAGCTAGCATTCTTGCAAAATGTATATAAAATTACTAAATGTACATTTGTTTTGTATTCATATTACATATGTATATATAATGAAGAATACATATTTGTAATATCACAGTATTTTCTTTTCTTATAAATTATAAATTCCATAACTCCTCTTTTATTAAATCAGTCAATAAAATATAGAATACTCACAAGGGTGTAGTTTTTGCGCGGCAATATACTTTTCCAGTTTCCGCCGCAGCACTATTTCCGCACCGTACCGACCGACCGACCCATTGTCCACCAGGAGGAAGTACGCGTGTCGGTTGTTGAGTACCGCTAGCTTTGATCTGAAACAATTACCGTATGCTTCAAACTATTGTGCGGTGGAAGAGCCCAATTATTTTATATTTACTTTAGGACTATCTATACTATTATGTTATAATAGAAGTTTTTTTTAAATTAAATGGACTAAAATATTATAACTCGTGTCTATATAACGTTTTCAATTGTTATTGAAACGCTCATTGTTTGAATGTGGTCTTAAAACCCCTGGACTTATCCGTAATACAAAAAATCGGCTAATCATAAATTATATTTATTTATTAAGGTACAAAGATAAAAGAGTATGAGTTGGTAGGGGCATGTGAAAAGAAGGGGTGAAACGATGTGACGAGAATGACTATAGATGGATGGAGAAAGACCGAAAAAAAGATGTGTGAGACAGGATATGAATGAGAAAGGGGTGAATGATGAGTTGACGAGCAATAGGAGAGAGTGGAAGAGGAAGACGTAATGGGCCAACCCCAAGTAATTTGGGATATGGAGAAGGAGATGATGTTGAACGATAAAAAAGATTTCAATATAAATCAGATACCCTGTGTAAAAATTTAGATTTAGAAATTACTTATTTATTTGAAAGATTTTTTCTACCACTTCTTATGCCACGGTGCCAGCCGATACAAAGCAAAGCACACCGACTTTGAAAATATTTGATTAGGTATGTACGAGTATAGTAAATGAAAACTACCAATCAGTTATTTTTTACTTTTTAGTGCTTTTATTGAATGTTTTTGTTAAAAAGTGTTTATTCATATTATGGTACTACATATATTCTTTAATATCTCTAATTTAATATCTAAAATACTAACAAAATTAATTTAGTTTTAAACTGAAAAATAATTATTGTTATTTTTATGCAAAAGTACATATTATATTCAAAGTAAGTTGATATATATTACATAGTTTGAACTTGCATCGGAACGATATTAATTAAATTTGAACAAGATTAACTGTTGCAATACCATTTTGCTAAGCGGATCAAAGTTTTAACGGGTTGGAAAGCTCATAAACGTTGAACAATAATTCATATTTCTATTTCTGTTTGTACGTTTATGAATGTTCGTAAGGATAATAAATTATTAATACGAAGCTTTTGCATTTTAAAGATTTCTGCTTACTTTAATCGTAACAACTGAATAAATCAAAGTATTTTGTACATATAATATAATGCTTTTAATAATAATTCAGTACTTGACAGTAGCCATTTTTTTCTTAAATCCCTAGAGTTTAGGTCTTGTGGTTTTGCTAGGTGCTTCTAGGTTTAGCCATAGAGTATCTGTGTATACTAAATATCCTCAAAGTCCATTCAGCCCTTTCAGCGTGAAAAGAAACAAACATACACACATATAAACTTTCGTATTAATAATAGCAGTCAGAATTAGCATTACATAATATATATTTTTAAATTGAATGTTTATGTATTGACTAGCGACTCACCCTCGCTTAGCTCGGGTTCGTCCCTACTTACGTTTTAACGTTTAGTATCGATTTCCTAGAGATGAGATATTTTCCCGCAGTTAAAAGTATCCTATATGTTGACCCGGATAACCAGCTATCATCATACCAAATTTAATAATAATTAAAATCCCTACAGTGGTTTTTCCGTGATGCGATAACAGACAGACAGACAAAAATTCTAAAATCTATAGATTCGGCCTCTGTATCGATAATTAAGTCTATTTCAATAAGATTTTCCAAAAAATATTTAATGTACAGATTTGGCTTGGTTAGATTTATAGCATATATCTATATAACTATATAGATAATAATATATGTAGTTTTCATATGAATAAAATACATTAGGTTTTCTTAAATAACTATATGTACATGTATATAAAAATTAATCTTCATAATAACAGGTTTAAATATCCGTTTTAATTTTATTCGATTAATTATATCTTTTAAACAAAGGAAAATTTAACGGTACAAATTAATATAAACAACAAAATTGGACATTTCTTGTAGGCTTCATATATTATTTTGTTTACATAGTTACTAACGTATCGTACAGGTAATACAACTTTATGCCATGGTAATAATAATGATAATGCCCTCTTGACCGATTTCGGACACGGTGGCCATTCTCACAGACTAGCCAAATGATAACTCTCAAATTCAAATTTAAACGACCAGTGAAAAGATTAGGCTTAGGACCGACGGCTTTATGAGCTATCGGTGAAACCGCCAACTTACTAACGGTATGTTACTGGGACTTATAACAGAAAAACTCAATAACTAAACTTGTCCCGACTAGGAACTCGAACCCAGGACCTCCAGCTACACAAACAAGCCACTACACAACCAAGGCAGTTGAATGTCATAGTGAAAGTTTCATTGCACTGTAAGAGTAAGGTTTCAATTTAATGAAACGATGGGAGGCAGAGTTCTCGAGTACTTTACATGATATTATTTGCCCCCTTACGTACCCTTTAAAAGTTGTAAACAGCGAGAGCAGGTATAAAATGTACAAAATTTAAAAAGATATAAGGTATAAATCCACTTTTTATTAATATAACACTACTAGCAACTTAACCTCGCAAATATACATACATATTAGGGTGAAGCGTTTTTTTTTATTTTTGTGTTTTTTTTCTTTAATATTACAATTTCAAAAAAATAAAAAAATAACATTATTTTTTTGTATTGCAGTGAAAGTTAAATAGAAAATGACTATGTATATTTGTCAATCGAAAAAAAATATATTCAAACTACAAATTTAAATTAATTAGTTCTTTTAAAAATAAGTGGGCCACCTCAAAACGTTGAGTAAATTTTTTTTATTTCAATAATTTAGTTTTTTTATTAGCTACACATTCCACCCCCAAGCTGAGACAAAAAAAAAATTTTTTCGTTCCACCCTAATACATATAAACACTCAAAAATATCGCCTTTATACTCGTAACAGTAGTCCGATAATATTATTAAAAATGTTTTGCCGATTGTCCATCTACTTAATAACGTAGCAAAAAAAATTTCTTTGCATAAGTGACATGTTTTATAGGTTGGAGAGCCCCATATAATTTATTCAATATCCTTTATGTCTACACAGCTTAAGTTTTTGGACTTTAAAACTTAGAGAACTGATACACGAGACAAACAGATAGACAGAAATAACGATAAATCCTCGTCAAATCGCGAAAACTACAATAGTAAAATTAAAATACAAAATAAATCAAATACTACAATAAACACTTCTTCACCAACCTAATGGATAAAATAAACATATATATATATATATATATATATATATATATATATATATATATAAAATAAATCTGTGAATTTTATAATTTGAAAATATGTGAATTCATTCCAGGCATTTGAAGAAGACGACGTCGATGTTCCTGAACAAGATGACTCCTGTCAGCAAAAGAATGAAAGCTATTCAGATTACAGTTATATAACGCCGGACATGGCGGAAGTAGGGGAAGCTTCCACACCAAAACAGTTTAATTATGAAGAAGATAAATTCAAAAGACATTATTCAGAGGTGGATGATGAATACGATGCTATAGGTAAGGAGAATTTCACTATAAAGAGTTATAGTTTATTAATTTGTTTGTAGTAGGTAAACTTTTGATGGCAGTGGTAGCCTAGTGGTAAAGCGTTCGCTTGGGAAACCGTGTGAAGCGGGTTTAAGACCCGGGTCTCACTAACTTCTCATATTTTCATGTGCGAATTATTTACAACATGATTACACACTTGTCTTACGATGAAGGAAATCATCGTGAGGAAACTTGCATGTTGGAGAGAACCTAGCAAGTTTTCGGACGACATGTGAAGTCTGTCAACCCGCACTTGGTCAGCATAGTGGAATAGGGCCTGATCCCCCTCGTATTGAAGGGAGGACGTTAAAACGCATGTTGACGTTAAAAAGAGCTGAATATGATGGTAAACCTTTGCCTCTTGGTCTATCGTCTAGCTGCACTCCAGCATGTATTGCTGTAGATCTGGAGGTACTGGGTTCGAGTGTTGGGTCAGAACAAATATAATCATTGAGGTTTTCTATGAAAAAATACTTCACATATATAATAACAACCCGCAGTTAGGCATTAAGTGGTATTTCACCCCCGTACTTTAAGTAGCGTCAATGTAAAAGCGTCAGAACTACTCCTAATCGATCGTTCGTGTCTACTTGTCGTCTCACTGGAATTGGAGAATGAAAGATATAGAGATTGCACTTTTGTTTGCCAGTGTACCTGTGCAGTATAAGATCCCCTATGCATCTGAATAGTTTCAGTGACATTGGCTGCTGTAACCGAAATTAGTCAGGAAAGCTTTATTTACTGATAGCAGTAACTAATCTGATTTTAGAAATCCTTTCACTAATATGGAGCATTATGCCTGAGCAATGCTATATTTCCTTCTTCTTTCGGCAGTTCAAATTATTCCATCGCAATACTCCGCGCTTGGTTTTACAATATAGTACTTTAGTTCTACATATTGTAAAAACTATTGTGCGGGGCAATGTTATGGCCTGTGTGAAGTGAACTTTTATGTCATATATTTTTTGGGTATTCTCTTACTCTGCATTTTTATCTATTAACCGTATTAAATTCAAACTTAATCCCTCAACGACTGCGGGCAGACCGGTGTTACAGTTTGCAATTAATTTCTTAGTTTACCCGGATTTCTTAGAAATTTACCTGGAGGAGCTAAATCGGCTTAAAACAACTTTAGTGACTCGACAGCAAATATATCGTTCATTTTATATAGAAAAAGATTCAAGTGTATTAAAAAAAATATAGGAAACACTTCCTAATAGTTTAGATGCTTGTGATTAATATAAATTATTTAATTCTAAATAAAATATAACAAATAACATTTTAAAATGAGCGTGTACGAAGAGAATGATAAGAATGAAAGAAGCGGAAGAGGTACCTACATATTATGTATAGATCCTAGACACTCTATTCTCTATGCCTTGCCCGCAAGGGAAATAGCGGAAAGTTGTGTGTTAAGAGTAATTTAAAATTATATGTTTTTAACATAAACGTTTTAAGAAAAAATATATATATTTGATATACGGCGAAGCTAACGGATAATATTTTCGATCTCTTGTCAAATTATACAGATAGGCTGCCTCTGACAAATAATTAATAGACCTATTAGGCAGTTTACTAAAATGTCTACGTCGTAAGATATACGGTAAACAGTAATTACATAAAAAAAAACTATTATTATAAAATACGTATTTTAGTATTATTCTCAAACACACCATACTTTTACTTGTATGTTTTATTAAAAGCAGTAGTTGCTACGAAGAAAATGCATTCCATTACATTTTTCATTCTAACCAATACCACTCCATGCTTCTGAATGAATGAACGATAATTGTCTACGTGAGTACGCTTCAGGTCACAGATGAAAATGTACGAGACTGCTCATATATTTTCTAAGATCGATATTTCTTTCTAGATTATTATAGTAAAGTTAGATTTACGATTTTTTTACGTACAAAATGTTATTTTTACATTTTTTTTTGAAAATTGTAATATATTTTAATATGTAAAATCGTAACTAATAAATATATTTTTATAACCTAATTCAAAATTGTAATTACATATTTCGTACGCTAATGGGTTTTTTTATGAAAAATGTTTTAATGCACTATTATTCACGCCAAAACAAAAAAAAAGTTAAAAAGCGCAGTAGTTTTATATAAATATAAACTATGAGAAGCCATATATATAGATAATAAAAAAATACTCTGTGGGACCACCGCATCGCGATATAAGTAAATCATTATATAGGATTCATAGCCGATACAAATACGTGTAACTATCGTTATATGTGAAGTCTTTAATTTGTGTAAATAATAAGTTTTGTATACTATTTATACTTTTAATGGTGTATTTTGCTCATGACGTCCTAAAACCATAAGAATAAATTTTAATTTCATAATTTTTCGTTGATTGTACATATATATATTTAATAATATAGTAATAGAATAACCAATTAATGTTCCCAATGTTGATAGAGTGCTCGGAAAGACACAGAAAATACTAATATAACGAAATATGTATGTAACAATATAAAGAAATAAACATAACTTAAATATAATTAATTCACTTCATATACTGTATTCTAAAGACTTTTCGACCCATAGAGACGTCTTACGATATTATGAGAATCTACGAGTAATTTCTCCTCGGTCCCAAAGGCCGAAGCCTGAGTAGTTAGAAATAAGATAATTCTGTTCAAAAAATATGAAACAGATATATTTTAAATATTAATAATAAAATCAAATTCATATATTTTTTATACTTCTATAGTATTGATGTTGGAAGAATTAAAAAAAAAACATTTTGAAGGGTATTCGGACGAGGCGTTGAAACTTAACTTACTTAGTTAAAATATGCCACGAGAAAAAACCGTAATACAACCTAAAAAAATTTTTTTGATCAGAATTACTTGAAATTTGGTATTAATGCTCTCCAATACAATTACTTCAATGCGTATTTTAGCATATTTCGAAATTCATTCATTCATATAGGGGTAAAATAGGGGATGAAAATTTGTACGAAACCTACCTTTCTAGAGTTTTTTTTTTGTAGTTTTAGCGCGCTCGAAACCGCGGGTTCTGTTAGTATTATTACATATAAAACATGAACTCGCGACAATACATTTAGCTCGTAACAGATACTCTAACTAAATGAAGATAAACACACTAAAAGAAGTATTTTATACGAACTGGAAATCCTAATGGAGAATTAATTAGACTTTATTGAGCTGTAAAATTCAGTAATACTAATACTGTTATACTAACGAGAAAGTTTATAGGACTATACACACTATGTAGTTTTTTCTCTATTTTAAACCCCCGACGCAAAAAGAGGGGTGTCATAAGTTTGACGTTGATGTGTGTCTGTCTGTCTGTGTGTGTGTGTGTGTGTGTGTGTGTGTGTGTGTGTGTGTCTGTGGCATAGTAGCTCTCAAACGGATGGACCGATTTCGATGCGGTTTTTTTCATTTTTAAAGCCAGTTTTCTTGCGGTGGGTTTTAGCTATGTTTGGTCAATATCAGTCTAGCAGTTTAAGAGTATCAGTTCTTTTCTAAAATGATGTAAGGCATTTTAGCGTACGATTACTTACTCGATTAAGTGCTTCACGCGTGCCAGTGTAAACGTTAAATGACAATTAATTTACGTAGAGGTTTTTTTTTTATTTTTAACTTATAATTATAATTGTATTACTTTAATTTTTGTATAACTTGTATATTTTTCTTATTAAATATTTCTCTTCAGGTATAAATGTTGCAGCGAAGCTTAGAGGTTTGCCCCCAAATATGAGGATATTAGCAGAGAAACTAATCAACGACGTCCTGTACCAAGCGCAGATGAACGCCCTAAATTCCTCCACTGTCATATCGACCCTTGATCCATTCAAATAAGATGTATTATAAGATAAATACTTAAACTATTTGTTTCATTTAATAACCTATCAAATGGTTGATACAAAGCACAGCCAAGGATATTAAGTCCACGCGACATTGGCGAAGCAAATTGTGTTCAAACGGCTTTTCTAGAAGCTACTGAACATACTAAAAAATAAATTGTAAGCCTTCACATCAATTAATCTTAAAACCATATATATATATATATATATATATATATATATATATATATATATATATATAATATAGTGCAGAAATAAGTATTAATTTTTAAACTATTGGATAAAAATAGATATAAAACCTGTGCCCATGAATTAATCTTTATTTATTTATACCTTAAACATTTTTTTTTAAAATCGCATGACGATGGTCCCCTAACTAAAAGACAAAAACCGAATCCTTTAACTCTGAGATTTATGGAGCTTTATAGGTCAAAGTTTGCACGAAGTTCTTCGACCAGTACACTCGAGAAAGTTACCGCGACATACAGACAGATATGTAAACTAACTCTTGTCTTACAACTTACGTCTTTTTTGGAAGAACCGTATTTTTTTTTAATTATAAACACATCAATTTATTCTGTATCATTGTATTAGTCAAACATTATTTAAGATCTTGTCAAGTAAAGTTAATTAAGTACATTTAGTAATTTCTCACAGAGTTTACTCAAACGTCACTTCAAAGCCGCAAAACTCTAGTACACTATTAATCAGTATAACTAAAGTAGATTTGTGGTTTAATTCATCTCTCAGTTGTCAGTCTTCAATTGAACAAACATATTATAGTGAAGATAAACAAAAGGTATACAATAAATATTTATATACATGCTACTCACCCTCACTCCGCTCGGGTTCGTCCATACGTTTTAAGGTTAGTATACATAGATTTCTCAGAGATGAGATATTTTCCCGCAGTAAAAAGTAACGTAAATGTTGAACTATTATCATACCAAATATCATCAAAATCTGTTTAGTGGTTTTCTTGTGATGCGTTCCCAGACAGATAGACAAAAAAATATATATTTGAATATTTTGTATTAGCCTTAAATGCTGTACATTCACAAAGACAAAGTAATAGTTTCGGTATTTATGATCGAAAATAAGTCGTACATATGAATTACGAGTACAATTTCATGAAAGGAACGACTTCGCTTTATAAACAAACTAGCAGAACCCGCGGCTTCGCTCGCGCTAAGAGTACAAAAAAAAACTCTAAAAGGTAGGTTTCATACAAATTTTCATCCCCATATTTTACCCCCTTATAGGATGAATTTCTAAAAATGCTAAAACACGTATTTATTTAATTCTATTGAAGAGTATTAATTAATACCAAGTTTCAAGTAATTCTGATCATAAATATTTTTTGTGTTATATTATAACGTAAATCCCGTGGGAAGGAGTTAATCTCCCTGGAGACCTCCAACTATTTCCACACAAAAAATCAAAATCAATCCGTCACTATGTTTTGATGTGAAATAAGGACAAACAAACAAACACACTTTCACATTTATAATATTAGTATGGATATGGATTACCAGAGTAAGTACCAGGTTTCGTTACCTGCAGGATTGTATTCCTATGTACTAAAATTCATGTTTCTGTATAGGACTATCAAAAGTTCATAGTTTATAGGTATATACTATGTATTAAACATTATGTACATATTACTATGTACCAAATCCATCCAGTCGTCCCATTCATAGGCGTACCATACTTAAGGTACCTACTCCTAGAAGTAATACATACAAAATTTTGCATTTATATTAGAAGTTCGATAATTAAAAACCTAACAACAGTATACTTTTAAACATGCTTTTAAGGCTGTACTCTGGGTAACTCCATTCATCATTCATTTCACATTTCTTACAAAACAAAACATACGGACATCTCAATTATAACAACAGGTAGAAAAATATAACAATATATTTACCTTGGTGAAGCAATCGCATGGTAGGGTACGTCCCTCCCCCTCCCTATAAGTTCACTGGCGCCCTCTACGATGCCCCACGGCGCTATACCTATACTGACAACCCTGCCCGCTCGCTGGGACCGCTCTAGTTGTAGCGCGTCTCCAACTTGCCTTGTTACACCTGTTGAGCAAATTATATGATATGAAATATTTGTTTTTTTGCGAATGTATTTTATTTTGGACAGGAAAAAATATTAGTATATTTTCTCTTAAATTACTTTATCTATTTAAAAAACCGCATCAAAATCCGTTGCGTAGTTTTAAAGATCTAAACATACATAGGGATAGACAGACAGCGGGAAACGACAAACGTATAATTTACCGAGATGAAAAATATCTTATTGTACTCCTACTCTTTTCTTGATGAACATCCCTATGCAAAATCACATCAGTCTCTTGCTTGGTCACTGCGCGTAAGAGAGACAACCCAACAAACACATTTTGGCACTTATAATATACGTATATGTGCATAATATGTAAGTACCTAGTAAATAAGTAACTTAAAAATAATAGTAATATTTTACTTAATATTTGAATAACTTTAAATTAATAATTTAATAACTTAATAACAATATTATGTTTATTTTACAACTAGTGACTCACACTCGCTCCGCTTGGGTTCGTCCCTACATAAGTTTTAACTGTTAGTATATATTTCTCAGAGATGAAATATTTTTCCGCAGTAAAAATTATCTAAATTCTATAGATTCGGCCTCTGCATCGATAATAATGACTATTTTAATTAAATTTACCAAAAAATATATTTAATGTACAGATTTGGTTAAGAATTTAATTATAATATGTATAGATTACCTCGCAAATATTCCAGAATAGCCACAAATGAAAATTTGGCAACCCTTAAAATGTTATAAAAATAAAGATATACGAGTATGTTACAGACTTGGCAATGTCATGCAGAGTGTGTGCCAAAGTAAAAAATTAAAGGCTTACGATTATTAAAACATAAAGCTTGTATGTAAAATTAGCAAAAATAATACCGGTATTGGTCCCTCCAGTAAATATCCAAGCTCCAGTAGTCTTTGCAGCTTTTAGTAGACCTTTTCTTAGCACTTTCTTCAGCTTAGGTTGCAGATCGAAATTAGCTTTTCCTCCTTGAATGGTTATAAGCAGCTTTGGTCTATCTAGAGCCCATTCTCTTGTTAGTAGTTGGACTATGAGGTCAGGTCGAGTGTCGTGAGAGAGCCGCACGTACTAAAAGCGTAAAATAATTAAGAATTAAGTTTATCTAATAATAAGGATACTGTGTAGTAAAAAATTAGCAAAATATTTATTTATAAAATATACCTACCAATATCAACAACAGTATACTTTCAATAATGAGAAAAATCCAATTACGTAAATTCTTTGTAGAGCCTAGAGCAGAACAAACGTATAAAAATAAAACGATTCCTTAAAATTTCGCTTAAGACAAAAGAAAAATCTTTAATATTGTAAAATAGCACGAATTTAATTTAGATTACCCACTAGCAGCTCGGCTGGCATTATTGGATGCTTTCTTTAAATTAAGACTAGAAAAGTCTTATTTACCATATACATTATTGAACTCCTATTGCTACCATAATGTGTAAAAATTTTAAAACAACAATATAACTATTTCATTAGTTTGACGACACGTTTGGCTCAGTTTTTAGTGACCCTACTTGCTGTGCCGGTGGTCGCGGGTTCGAGTCCCGCTGGGGGCTTTCATTTGTGTGATAAGCACGAAAGTTTGTACTCCAGTGAGGGATGTTTATATTTAT
This sequence comes from Brenthis ino, assembly GCA_921882275.1. NCBI lineage: Eukaryota > Metazoa > Arthropoda > Insecta > Lepidoptera > Nymphalidae > Brenthis > Brenthis ino. The sequence continues at coordinate 18,387,147 of OV170224.1, read as the reverse complement.
AATATGTATATATTTAAAGTTATATTACACGTGTAATGTATCAACTATCTGGTATCCGAAGCACAAAGCTCGTAGCGTACCATGGAACTAGATGGTGCTGTGTGTTAATGTCCAAACATATTTATATATATTTTTTTGTATTATTTTCGTTAAGGAGCAACATCAAGACAGTTTTTGTAGATATTCAATAATTAATTTCATATGGGATATCCTTGTCATTGTAGAAATACGATATTTTGGGGACTTTCGGCTCAATGGTTTGTATTAATCGGTCAATTGGGTAATATGATTTCATAGGCATAGAAAATCTTATATAGTAATTAGCGGCTCACCCCCGCTCCGCTCGGGTTCGCCTACTTACGTTTTCACGTTTAGTATAGATTTCTCAGAGATATGATATTTTCCCGCAGTAAAAAGTTGTCCTATATGTTGACTTGGATAACCAGCTATCATCATCCCAAATTTCATCAAAATCCTTCCACTGGTTTTTCCGTGATGCGTTAACAGACAGACAGATAGACAGACAGACAAACAGACAAACAAAAATTCTAAAAACTATATATTCGGCCTCTGTATCGATAATAATATCTATTTCAATAAGATTTGCCAAAAAATATTTAATGTACAGATTCGGCTTGGTTACAATTTTATTATATGTATAGATACCTGAGCTTTAGTAGGATGCGGCCCTCCCTGGAACTCCACAGTACCATATGCATCTGTGGGAGCCGCTTGAGTGTGTCGGGTAGGAACCCAAGCCTCTCCTGGCAACGCGGTGGGCACGTTTGTTCCATGAGCTGTTTTGCTGAGACCACACCAACATCTATAAACAAAAAAGATTAAAATCAGAAAGATGAAGAATAGATTTGATTGATTAATTGATTTTCATATTAATGAACTCATAAATATAATACTAGGTATTCCGCAGAAAATAATAGACAAACATTTTTAAAAACAAATTTCTTCATCGCTTAATTACTTTTCATTTTGAGTAAATTCTTTAACAATAATTGTTCAATTTTAACACAACACAAACAATAAAACGCTAAAAAAAATTACGTAATTAAGTATATTACAATAACCATTTAAAATTGTTAACCTTATATGGGTTACTATAATCACACTAAATATCTTGATATATTTCTAGAAACAACAACATACAACATGTTTCGTCTAAAGCTTAAAAATGAGGCAAAATATTGTGGCCTTCAAAGTTAATTTGTTTGTTCTCAATACACCCAGTAATAGGTGTGCTTATGCTTTGTTTAATTTAAAATATCCTTAACGAAAGCTAATACATTAAATGCATAAACTAAACTATTTACAAAACAGCCAACTTATGAAAAAAATACTGCTAAAAGAATAAAAAAAACTAAATAGTTGCATTCATTATTTTTGATTATAATCGTAAGACCTCTTTCTATGATCAAAATGTGAAAGAAGACGATAAAGAAAACAATAGAATTTGAAATCACTGTCATATCTTGTGACAGATATATTACAAAACCATACAAAATTATTAGTTTTTTTACGAGGAAATGGAAGACGAAAATAATAAAGAACAAGACGGTCCCACTACGTCGAAAAATTTAAAAAACAATTCAACAGATGATCAAAGCAGTCAGAGGAGAAACAGTGAAGTATCAGTATCTGGTACATATTCTAATACAAGTGAGGTAAAAATGGCAACGATGGGCGCTAAAAGGCGTGAAAAGAAAAAACCAAAACAACGTGTAGGAAGAGTGGAAAAACGAAAGGCGAAACGCAAGGCTCTTAAACGTAAATCAAAAACTAGAGAACATAGAAAAAAGAGAGACTTGTCCATTTCAACAATTTTCACTAGACTGCCCTCAAGCGGCTTTCAAACGCCTGTGTGTAACCGATGTGGGCATCGATGCTGCTTGAGAAGGTAGAAGACTGAAATCTGTTCTTTGTTATTTTTTATTTTGTACTGTCTTTTAATTTTTTATTGTCAATTATATTTTATTATTAATTCAAATATGACTGCTTTTTTCTAAACTCAAAACAAACTCGTTTTATTAGATACAAATATGAATTACAGAGGAGATATTATAGAAGATGCAATAGAAAAAGAAACAGGGCACAAAATTGTAAGAAAAATATACCGTTGTATAAAAAGAAATTCATATCAGGTCAGAAAAATAACATTGCATTCCTTTTAAATATAAAAATTGTAGATCCTATTGATGCATTCAGATGAATTAAAATTTTAAAATGAATTTGCGGAGAAACAATTATATTTCACTTAACAGAGCATCTCATAATAATTCACCGCTTTCGCTGGCCCGCCAAAACTAGAGCTCTGACAATTTCTACTGCAGATTCTTTAGAAACTGAATTGTAAAGGATAAGCTGTTATATAACATCTACTTTGAAACCTTTGAGTTTGGGCGGCTTTGATCCGTTTTGTCGAGTCCACGTGTAATTCAAAATAAAATAACCTATTATTGAATTACACATGGACTCGACACAACAATAAAGATTTATAACACATACAAAAAAGTTACATTTCTATTTTTTTTTGTTCTCCAAATCCATTGAATGGAGAAAAATATGAACGCTTAAAAGAAGAGCGCTTTTATTATAGCTTTATCAATATTAAACGTAAAGTTTTAAGAATTGTTGAATTCCAGCAGTAATTTAAATGAGTGAATAAATTTACTCAGAAAATTTAATATATTTGCAAATAAGTAATACTTGTGTTGCTCCAATAATTATTTTTTGCATTTTATTAATTTTGTAACAGTACGCACTCAAGCTGGATCTCGTAGCAAAATGCTATCACCTTTACTTATTACTACAAATTCGTCGCCGGAGAACAATCGTGGCCCGCCCACACTTTACTGCGAGGTACAAGTGGGTTTCAAATAAAATTCACCAAGCAAAACGCATGGTCTAAGTATATCATCATATATATATATATATAAGAATTGCTCGTTTAAAGGTATAAAAGATATAGAAAGTAACAGATTGTGGCAAATTTTATTACTAACTAGCTGTGCACCGCGGTTTCACCCGCATTAAATTTGTGTGATTTCCTTTCATAGTATATATATTCTGTAATAAATTTGATCCAGCCATTTCAGTGTGATGGAATAATAAGCCTACACATACGTACATAAAAAGGTCCATAATTTTATTGTCATAAAGATATTGTTAATATTAACTGACTTTTAAGTAAATAAAATAAATAAATACATATATTGGGACATAAACACACAGCACCATCTAGTTCCATGATAAGCTACGAGGCTTATGTTATGGATACCAGATATTTATAAATACATAGATACATAATATTATAAATATAAGCACCCATGACTGGAGTACAAACATTCGTGCTCATCACACAAATGAATGCCCCCAGCGGAACTTGAACCCGCGACCGCTGACACAGCAAATAGGGTCACTATAAACTGACTCAAACGTGTCGTCAAATGTTTACTTATAAGTTATAACATACATATACCAACTCAGATTTTGCACCATGAAATAACCAAATTAGTACGATAAAAATATAAATATAATTATTTTGCTCCAGATACCATCTCTACAAATTGTCTCAATTGCGTTTTTTTATATCTATATATATTGGCTACAAGTGATACGAACAGAACAAATTATAAGTCTTGAAACTTATTCAAGGGTCCTATTTTGTACAATGAAACGTGTACGTGATTAGTACATCTATCTATACCTATAATAAAAGTGTATCTGATCGCTGTCTGTACGTAGAAGATATTTGAGAGAAAGTATTATTGAGGGTATTTATTAGAGCAATAGAACCCAAAACAATGACTTAAATTGTTTGTTTGTCCGTGCGTTTGTGCGCGCTAATCACAGAATCGGCTAAACCGATTTGAGTGTGATTTTCACTAATGTATCGTGATACTGGCTTCACTTAGCATTTAGTATTTATTTTATTTCAATCGGTACATAAATAAAAAAGTTATGTCAATTTAAAGAATTACCTAGGGACGAACCCGAGCAAAGCCAGGGTGCGTCGCTAGTATAAGATCTAAATATGAAATGATTTAATTAGTAAATCTGCTAAAAAAGAATTTATCCTAAGTTTTGTTAGAATCAGGAGCTCATACTTTACAGTACGAAAATAAGATATTTTATTATTATCGCATTTTATGAATCTCTAGAGGGTTTAGCTTTGGTGAAGGTTTTGGCGTGGGTCGAACAGAAAACATAAAATAAAAATTTGCTTGCTCTCTTGAATACTTATAATCTCGCAAAATGTCATATGTCAAGGCATTATTAACTTAGCGAATTTCTAAAATATAAAAACCTGTGTATCTATATAATATATACAATATATAAAACTCGGCTTAGATAAAGGCCTTTTGTGATGACAAACAACATGGTGTACAAATTTTTAAACGATGTCACTCAAGAGGTAGTACTAGTCCGGTCAAATTAGCTCCATAAATAGGGGTAAAGCTACATTAATTCGCACCCAGCTAAAAATTGGCATGAATATTGGGGGCCCTAGTACACACAATTTGTCAATTATCCACATCAATCCAACGTGTGCAAAAAAATTTAATCAAGGTCAAACGTTGCAAAAATCGGTTTTTTGAGTTTTCCAGCTAAACGGTAAGTTTTATTATGAAAATAGGTGAGACAAAAATTATTCATCATGCAATTATCTGTAAAAATTGGTTATACACTTTTTTTCCTAAGAATCACCATTTCGGAGATATAGCGATGCAAAATGTTGAAAAAGTTGTGTTACTCATAATATTATGTATGTCAATTATCGTTTTAAACGTTACAGAACGTTAATATAAGTAAAAATATTAGTTTTCGTGGCGTATACATACATACTATACAATTGTAAGAATATGAACTCGAAAAAGAACCCAGTCCCTCATTTTTTATGACTGTACGGCCTTGAGCAACATCTGTCTGCTATTCAATTGTCCGTCCAAAAAATTCGCGTCCAAAAAAAATTACGTGCTTAGATAAGTTTCGATACTTATGTTTTGCTAAAAATACGCATAAAAAAAAACAAGTACAACTAGCTTGTCTTCCTCCAACCTCTGCTTCTGCTCAGCAACATCTATTTCGGGTATATTATCAAGTTCAAGTATGGCTCGGTAATAAACTAAACCCAGAAGACTGGGGTTGGAAGTTAATTGACAATATATTGGAACCAGTTAAGACTTTACTCCCTCCTGCACCAGAAAAACTCCTCAATTCAATTTTTTGCAATTGCAAAACGGGGTGTAATGCTAAATGCGGCTGTAAAAAAGTTGGGTTGTTTTGTTCATTAGCATGTATCAGTTGTCGAGGCCAATCGTGCTCCAATGTTCAATCACCAGTAGAAGAGGATTCTTACGATATATGCGAGGAGACATCTGATGCATCGCTCTTTGAACAATTTATTTGTACCCAGCAGGAAGAAGAAGAAGAACAAGACAGTATGGATTATGTTGCATTAGAAGAGTATCAATCAGACAAATAATTTTCTACAATTTAATACAATAGCTTTTAACTCAACAGAACCACAATAGATCGTGGAGTAGGCTTACTGGGGAAACCACGTGAAAAAAAACGCGCCATGTACACTACCTCACGGGTGGCGCGGAAACGTGTGCATATTATGAGTAACACAACTTTTTCAACATTTTGCATCGCTATATCTCCGAAATGGTGATTCTTAGGAAAAAAAGTGTATAACCAATTTTTACAGATAATTGCATGATGAATAATTTTTGTCTCACCTATTTTCATAATAAAACTTACCGTTTAGCTGGAAAACTCAAAAAACCGATTTTTGCAACGTTTGACCTTGATTAAATTTTTTGCACACGTTGGATTGATGTGGATAATTGACAAATTGTGTGTACTAGGGCCCCCAACATTCATGCCAATTTTTAGCTGGGTGCGAATTAATGTAACCTTGAATGTCTATTTTGACCGGACTATACGTCGATATATTATAAATTAAAAATAAAAGAAAAAACCCTACGCAAATTAATTGTCATTTAACGATTACACTGGCACGCGTGAAGCACTTAATCGAGTAATCATACGCCAAAATGCCTTACATCGTTTTGGAAAAGAGCTGATACTCTTACACTGCTGGACCGATATTAACCAAACATAGCTAAGAACCACCGCAAGGAAACTGGCAACTTCAATTGAAAAAAAACGCATCGAAATCGGTCCAACCGTTTGAGAGCTTCGATACCACAGACAGACAGACACACACACACGCACGCACAGACAGACAGATATCCACACCCCTCTTTTTGCGTCGGGGTTAAAAATAGGGTAAGTTTAATCTAGAATATAAGTTTTTATTTCGCATCCATAACAACAGTGTAATGTGGTAAAAGAACCATATTCATAAATCTATTAGAAAACGGTCGACTAACGTTCGTTAAAATATTAAATTAAAATAAGTACATAGAATAGACGAACATAGAACCTCCTCCTTTTTGTAAGTCGGGTAAAAATTAGCAATTGCCTAATTTTAATTTAATATTTATATCGCACTTATTATTATAAATTTGAAAATTTGTGTTTATGTCTGTGTGTGTTATTACTTAAAGCTGAAACTCTTGAGCGGATTTTTATATATTTTAGTAATGATGTTCTCCTAGCCGATTCCGGCTACGGCGGCCAATCTCATTGAGACTAGCCAACTGCGCAGGAGATATTATAGTGCTTAAGTGTACGCGCAGACACAAGTGCACTCTCTATTCCTATCACTCTCATACTCCAGTGGGACGACTGCTCGACACGACCGGTGAGAGTTAAGGCGCAGGACCGACGGCTTTACGTGCTCTTCGAGGCACGGGGGTGAAGCACCGCCAACTTCCCAACTCCGGGCTGTTACTGAGACTTACTATACAGAAAGACTCAATAACTAAACTTGGCCCGACCCGGGACTCGAACCCAGGACCTCCGAGTGTGCAGCCGTACATGCTAGCCACTACACCACTATTTTAGTACATAGATTATGAAATGACCTAGAAAATATAAAAGCAACTTTTATAATAAAATTTGCCAAAAGATGGCGTTGATCGTTTACCAAAATATGAATATAACATACAATTACTTCATATTAGTTTGTCTTTGTTCGAGCTACTTTCAGTAACTACTGTACGCATTTTCAAATGGTTTTCGGTAATAGAAAGAACGAATATTTAGGAAGGTTTTGGGCTATAACTAATACAAAATTTTCCAAAAATAAGTATATAATTATAATATACACCAGGACGATGATACGTGAATTAAATCGGAAAAAATCTTTACTCAGGGTGCACTCAAGCGAATCCATACTATAATATTATAAATGTGAAAATGCGATTGTTTGTTTGTCTTTCACGTCGAAATGACTTGGCCGGATTGGCGTGATTTTTTGTGTGGAGATAGTTGGAGGGCTGGAGAGTGACAACATAGGCTACATTTTACCGTGGGAGATTATCTCTTTTCACGTTATAATACAATCCAAAAAAATATTTATGATAGAATTACTTGAAACTTAGTATAAATGCTCTTCAATGCAATTAATTAAATACGTGTTTTAGCATTTTTTGAAATTCATCCCATAAGGGGGTAAAATAGCGGATGATGAGAGTTTGTATGAAACCTACGATTTTAGAGTTCTTTTTTGTAGTTTTAGCGCGAGCGAAGCCGTGGGTTCTGCTAGTTTTATATATAAAGAAAAGTCAATGTAATAATAAAGTCGCAAAAGATACATAGTACGTATCTGAGCTAAGACAGGGTAAGTCACTAGTTATACTAAAAGTAATTATGTTTTAACAGATTACACCGGAAATGATATATCAATGTATGAGACAACTAACTATGTGGAGACAAGAAGTGCCGACCAGCGCGATATTGGAATACTTAATGGTTATTAAACCTCTATACTGTGCTCATTAATTTCCATAAATAAAACAGACACAGAAATATATACATACATATATACATATACACTAGCGACTCACCCTAGCTTCATTCGGGTTCATTCCTAGGTTGATTCCCCATCCAAATTTTTATCCCCATTTTCACCCCCCTAGGGAAATGATTTCCGGGATGATAACTATCCTGTCCTGCCCAGGGTCTCAAACTATTTTCTTACTAAATATCATCTAAATTGGTTCAGTAGTTTCGGAGCCTATAGTATAATTATATGGTACAAGCAAACAAACAAAAAATCACATCTTTCCTCTTTATAATCTTAGTATAGATAAATATGTATATGAAAATAACAAACTGAATAAGTCTAAAATTCTACATTATTTTTTATAGTACTACTACTAATACTATACTACTGTATCAATTTTATGATTAAAAAAAAATCATATCTTTTATTCTCTGACTTTTAACTTCTGTTCCATAGAATAAAGATAAAAGAGAAGTAAATGCAACCTTCTTCTTAATAAATAAAAATAGAACAAGTGCGAGTCTCACTGACACTACAAGGGTTCTTTCACATTAATAAAATTAAAGTGTTGTTTATGTACCGTACCGTATACTGTACGTTACGTTACACGATAGAGTTAAATAGTATAGGAAAACTGTAATGGATCCGTTTTGTTATCTTTTTTTTGGCTACGGAACCCTAAAGATTTATGTCAAATCATATAATAAGAAGCAAGAAGTAAAATTCTAATGATGCCGAATCTGTACATTAAATATTTATTGGAAAATCTTATTAAAATAGACATTATTATAGACACAAAGGCCGAGTCTATAGTTTTTAGAATTTTTGTCTGTCTGTGACCGCATCACAAAAAAACAACTGGAGGGATTTTATGATAGCTGGTTATCCGGGTCAACGTATAGGATACTTTTCACTGCGGGAAAATATCTCATCTCTGAGAAATCTATACTAAACGTTAAAACGTAAGTAGGGACGAACCCGAGCGGAACGAGGGTGATTTGCTAGTAATAAATAAAACTATAAATGTATGCCCATCTAAGTTAACCTTTGAAAAGAATAATTCAATCTTACGGGACTTGTTTAGGAAGATATTTTTAATAAGTCAAATATAATAATTTTATTTCAATGATATATAAAAGAGTCTCTTTATCTCAACAAGACTTCAAAGAAGAGGCATATTTAATATTTAGTGAAGTTTATTTATGTAATTGGTACAAAGAATAGAGGTACAAGCGGATGTTTTTTTATAAAAATATTAACTATAAAAATTAAATTTAATCTGTACTGTCTACGAAAGGGAGGTTAGTATTAAAAAAAATATGCGAACATAAATATGTTTTATATGAATTACTTATGTATTTACGTAGATACATACTCGTACCATACAAAAATAAAAGACTATGTTACGTCAATAATAGAATTGTAATAAAAAAGTCAACTCACACGTAAAAACAGTACAGAAGGGGAAAGTTTAGAGATATACACAATAACACAAAGAGTTACAGTACAGACACGAGAAGACCACATACAATAACTCACAAAAATGATTAAATTATATGAAACAAGTAATTCGCATCAAGTGACAAAGCATTGACTGTTTGTTAGTAAAAATTACAAGTGGCCGGTAGGTGTGAAACAAATTCCGATCTTCCGCATACTACAAGTTTTGCGCTTGTGGATTTAATAAATATGAATAAATAATAATTAATAAATATAAATATTTATGTATACATGTCGTATGTAGGTGCCTACATAATATAAATACGTAAATTAAATATTAAATAAAATATAAATATTATTGAATGAAAAGTTTAATATATAAATATGATAAATTAAATATATTATGGTATAAGTCACCTACACTTATATACTGCGTAAGTATTAATTTGAATACTATAGCGATTTTTTTATGATGTTTGTACAATATCTATTCTCATAATATTAAAATATTTTTTTTTTTGTCTCTGAGAATATTCGCTTGTGTAAGAGTAAATGTTACGTAAAATTTTCTTAACACATATGAAGCCTACCAACCCGCACTTGGCCAGCGTGGTGGGCTATCTCATATTGAAGGGAAGCCCGTGCCCAGCGGTGAGACGTTAAATAGGGCAGAATACAATTAATTAGTAAATATTATAAAAAAGTTAAGAAAATTCTTGAATATATAGGATTTCATATCGTAAACTTTAAGCTGAGGCCCTATTAAGTGTAGCCTACCTGGTTTTTTTTACCTACGCGTCGCGTCGGTTCGTTAGTAGGTGGAGCTAGGGGGATATAGACACCCCCCCAATGTGCGTTCACCTTGTCGTGGTGGGGGGGCTCAGTAGCAGTAGTGAAGCTAAGAAACGCACAGGGAGGTTGCCCACTTCGGTGGGCGGTGGGAGGTGGCCCTCTTCGGGGGGCGGTGTACCATGCGGGTTGCTCCTGGTACTTCTCTGATAGCAGAGTGGACTGTGGAGCAACCCCATGGTTGTGGTTGTCTGCTTCGGCAGACCTGCCGTCGGGGCGTCGTAGTTGAATGCGTAAGCGATCCTGCGACGCCCCATTAAGACGGGGGAAGGTTTTGTTGGGTTTTAGTGGGTAGTACTGGCTGTATTACGCCGGTGAGTCCCACACGTCGTGCGTAAATGCATTTCCCAACGTTAAAAAAAAAAAAAAAAAAAAAAAAGGGGGATATAGACAACCCCCCCCAACGTGCGTTCACCTTGTCGTGGTGGGGGGGGGGGCTCAGTAGTGCCCGGCAATCCAACCGGGCGCGAAGCTAAGAAACGCACAGGGAGGTTGCCCACTTCGGTGGGCGGGGGGAGGTGGCTCTTTTCGGGGGGCGGTGTACCTTGCGGGTTGCTCCTGGTACTTCTCTGATAGCAGAGTGGACCTTGGAGCAAGTCCTTGGAGTTGTGGTGGTCTGCTTTGGCAGACCTGCCGTCGGGGCGTCGTAGTTGAATGCGTAAGCGATCCTGCGACGCCCCATTAAGACGGGGGAAGGTTTTGTTGCGTTTTAGTGGGTAGTACTGGCTGTATTACGCCGGTGAGTCCCACACGTCGTGCGTAAATGCATTTCCCAACGTTAAAAAAAAAGGGGGATATAGACAACCAGCTTTTACTTTGTGAATTTTTCAACACTACCCAATTATCTTTTTTTTCTTCTATCTTTTTGATACATACGTAAAAAAATGTTCTCATATTCCTTCAGAGTACAAGTTCGACAATTTCTAATGTAATAAATAATATTTAATATTGTAATTCTGTGCACCGGCTTACTTTCTATTATGCTATAATTTAATATCTGTTACACGATAAAAATGATTTTACATATTTAATAATGTGACATTTTCATCTCAGCGGAACTATCCAGTGAGCACCGATAAGGATGTACTAATGACAGAACTACTGGAGAAGATGAGAATTGCTGAAATTTTAGGTACGATCTTTATAAGTAATTAAATTTTCATTTGATGTTTAAAGCACTTGACGACAATCGTAGTTAAGTCGCGGGTTCGATATTATCCGCCTTATACTCATAGTATAGTGTATTTAAAATTTTGGCGCTCTAGATCTATAAGTTTAAATGTCCTTTCTGTTGTAGGCTCGTTATTCTTTGTAATAAAAAGTGGAACTTAATAAAGACCATTTTTAAAAAGTTACGTCATATTAATCTTTCTCATTTTGTTTTCACTTTGAGTAAACAACAAGCCTGCTGACGCCCTAGCCCGTAGAACCCACCAAAGTAGGGTAAATATGTCAATGACACACTGGTATCTGTATATTATTAATGTATTAGCGGCTCACCCTTGCATTGCTTGGGTTCGTCCCTACGTAGGTTTTAGCTGTTAGTATAGTATAGTGAACAGATAGACTATATATTTAGTGATGGGTTGCTGTGGGTTGTATTGTAACGTCTTTTTCCGTGGGAATGAGATAATCTCCCGTGGTAAAAAGTAGCCTATGTTACTCTCCAAAAATCAAGCCAATCCGTCATTCTGTTTTGACGTGAAAGAAGTACAAACAAACAAAAAAACGAATAAACAAACAACAAACAAATGAACTTTCACATTTATAATATTACTGTAGATATCGAAATGATACCTAAAGACCATAAACCAAAACAAATTGGTACCTTAAATAACATTTCGTTTATTCAGGTTATACATATGTAATATTTACCTTACTTTATACAAATTTACATATGTCTACCAAAATTCAACAGCTTCGGTATTCAATCCTACTCGTACTGCTAAAATCTAACCTACTCTAAAACCTAATTAATAGAAGTCACTGAATATCAAAGCCATTATAAAAAGCCGTTTTAGTTGAAGGTGGAAATTATTTCACTGTACCTTATATATTCGGCGAACAAGATATAATGGAGGCAATGAAGTAAGTAAAGCAATACAGTGTTCATTGCACCGTAAAAGGTTCGATATTGTAGGGGCAATCGTCCAAGCTCTTATGTAATTTAAGTGTTGCATGTAATAATTTATTGGAAGCTCCATAGCTTATTTATGTAGAGTGTTGTATATAAAATAAATGAAAACTACATACTTATTATGTTTACCTGTTCCATAAAAAGCAATATATATTTCCATACTAATATTATAAATGTGAAATTTGTTCGTTTGTTTGTTCGTCCTTCTTTCACGTCGAAACAGAGTGATAGATTGGCGTGATTTTTTGTGTGGAGATTGACATAGGCTACTTTTTACACAACGGAACGGAAAACACGTTATAATACAACCCAAAAATTATTTATGAAGAGAATTACTTGAAAATTAGTATTAAAGCACTTGAATACAATAAAATAAATACGTGTTTCAGCATTTTTCGAAATTCATCCCATAAAAGGGTTAAATAGGGGATGAAAGTTTGTATGAAACCTACCTTTTTAGTTTTTTTTTAGTTTTAGCACGAACGAAACCGCGGGTTCTGCTAAAAGTATATAAATAAGCAAAGAGCAAACAGTTCAATACCTTTTTAACCGACTAACCGACTTCCAAAAAGGAGGAGGTTCTCAATTCGTCGGAATCTATTTTTTTCTTTTTTTTAAGTATGTTTTACGTATTGAAATATATTAGATTTGCTTTGCATCGCGTGGTACCGATTTCGAAAATATCTGATTAGGTATCTATGCTAAATGAAACCCCCCGTTTAGTTATTTTTTACATTTTAGTGCCTGGAAGTCGGTTTTTATGTTATATTTTAAAAAGTTTTTATTCTCCTCTGTTTATCAACCTTAATACTTGTGTTGGCCTGTACCGATTTTTATACGGTTTTCACCAATAGAAAAAGGGTTAGTTTAGGAAGATTACACTTTATAAACATTTTGCGAAAATAATTACCGGTGTTATGATATTTGTGAATTAAGTGGGAAGAAATCGTCTCTTATAGGGGCGTACCCAAGTGAAGTGAGAGTAAACAACTAGTTTTTACAAAATTAAGTTTTATTAAATATCATAGGTCACTCTATAACCTTCGTAAGGAAGGGTGCTGCTCTGTAATAAAATTTAAATCAAAGTTTTTAACGAGCTCATAAAATTTTCAAACTTCTACGGCTTTATAATTAAAATTGTTAAGAAATTGTTAATCTTATGAAACAAAAACGTTTACAACGCTGAAATTAAACATCTAACGATCGTCATAGTGTATGTATGACGTGATTGATGGCATTGATTACCTACTACTCTAAATCATTAACAAGTACAGATAAAGGTGAATTTATTTTGGCAGACTGATATATCCTTAATATGCATACAGGCGCTAATATTAAATTTCCGAATTAATTAATGAAATAAGGCATATTATAATCATATATTTATAGAATATCATTTAAGGAATAACAACAGTTACCATAGCAACAAACAGTTATCAGTTTCAACTTCATCATGTCGATTTTTGGCTGTCGTAAAAATTTTACTCTCATATTTTTTTCCAAACGCCCCAAAAGAAGTATAACTTCAAAAAACGGTTTTCTCCTAATTTTAAAGTGATAAATAATTTGACGACACGTTTGGCTCAGTTAGTAGTGACCCTACTTGCTTTGCCAGCGGTCGCGGGTTCGAGCTAGGGGCATTCATTTGTGTGATGAGCACGAATGTTTGTAGTCCAGTCATGGGTGCTTATAATGTGCATGTATTTAAAGTTGTATATGTGTAGTGTATCAACTATCTGGTATCCATAACACAGACCTCGTAGCTTACCATGGAACTAGATGGCGCTATGTGTTAATATCCCAACATATTTATATATTTATTTATAATAATTAGTATAAAGCTCAAAATAAATTCATATTTTATTTTGCACAAAGGTATCGTGTCTCGTTCGTCAAATGAAATATGGAGTTTGGGTCACGCAATTCAAAAGAGAGAGCTCAATGATAACCACGTGACTCTGTTCTGGAAGATTTACGCAGACACTTTGAAACCTCTAACTAAACCTAAATTGAACAAAGTAAGTAAACTCGATTATTCTAATACAACTATGAAACGGTTTTTCAATCAAATATATATATACATACGTTAGAGTTACATTTTAAATTAAAAGTCAGTATGTAAGTCCGTGAGGATTCAAACAACGACTCTGCTGAGAGAAGAACCGGCGAGAAACTCAACGGTAGCTCTTTTCAACCGACTTCAAAAAGGAGGAGGTTCTCAATTCGACTGTATGTTTATTTTTTTTTTATGTTTGTTACCTCAGAACTACGTCATTTATTAACCGATTTGAACAATTTTGTGTTGTTTGAAAGTGTATACTTCCAGATTGGTCCCATTTAAATTAAAAAAAAATACAATTACATTACATTTAAATTTCAAAAATAGCTAATGATGAATTTAACCTACTTCTAATTGTCATATTGACTTGAAACTTTGCAAGTGTTTCTATTTCCGTTGATAGTACAGTGGTTCGGTATTGTTGACCTGATCTGATGGTAAGGCCAGAAGGTGGATAGGTGGAACTCTTCAACGGCTAATAGTAGATACTTTATGTTTGGGCTTGTTTTGTTTGATTTGACAAGCCTAATACGTTAGAATTCTTACTTTGCTACTACTGTCTACACTAAAAAGAGAAAAATAAAAACTTTTTAACAAAAAAATAAAAACCGACTTCAAGCAAAAGCACTAAAAAGTAAAAAATAACTGATTGGTAGTTTTCATTTACTATACATACCTAATCAAATATTTTCGAAGTCGGTGTGCTTTGGCTAAGTAATTAAAGCCTACCTATTAAATACATACCTAATCAAATATTTTCGAAATCGGTGGCAGGCCATATAAAACAAAGCACACCGACTTCGAATATATTTGATTAGGTATGTATAGTAAATGAAAACTACCAATCAGTTATTTTTTACTTTTTAGTGCTTTTGTTTCAAGTCGGTTTTTATTTTTTTTAAATATATTAATTATTATTAGATTAATTAATTTGCAATATATCAATACAAAATTATTGTCTTTATCCATAAGTAGAGATATTCGAGGTTAAAATAATATTATGCCTCTATCACAATTACATTTTTCATAATATAATTTCGTAAGTTACGATATTTCAATGGTATTTCAAAAAGGTAAAGTAGGTTTTATAAACTTGGTAAAAATATTATTAAAAAAAAACCTCATAATTATCCTACTCCTGATACTCTATATTCATCTCATTCTCTCATAGGTTACTTTTCTGAAGTTTCATTTCTACCGTGTGTGAATTGCACACACTAGCACTTTTTTTTAACAAGAAGGTACATAGTATAATCTATTACGTCAATTTTCCTTTTAATACATGTTTGCAGATAAACAAAAACGTAAATAAAATTACGTAGTATATAATTATATATATATATATATATATATATATATATATATATACTAAATCATATATTTATAGTTACATATTATTTATTAATTATAAATTTGAAAGTTAATTATAGATTTGAAAGTGTATTTGTTTGTTTGTCCTGCTTATAAAATGACAGATTGGATAGTTGGAAGGCTGGAGAGTGACATAGGCTACTTTTTACCGCGGGAGATTATCTCATTCCAATGGGAAAATACGGTATAATACAACCCGTAACAACTAATCATACCTATGCATATAGGTATATAATACTAGCAGAACCTGCGGCTTCGCTCGCGCTAAAACTACAAAAAAACTAAAAAAGTAGGTTTCATACAAAGTTTCCACCCCTATTTTACCCCCTTTTTTTATTTATTTAATTATTATATTGAAGACCATTAATACCAAGTTTCAATTTATTCTGATCATAAATAATTTTTTGAGCTATATTATAACGTGTATTCCCGTGGGAATTAGATAATCTCCCGCGGTAAAAAGTAGCTTATGTCACTCTCCAGTCCTCCAACAATCACCACACAAAAAATCACTCCAATCCATCACTCCGTTTCGATGTGAAAGAAGAAAAAACTATCGTAAAAAATTCATAGGTCGCTAGCTACGAATAAATAATTTATTCGAAGGTCGATACTTAATAATAAATATTTCGATATTATACAGCGGAATACAATAGTAATAAGAATGGTTAAAAATACTTTAACTTACACATACTTAACTTTATTAGTATTACGTTAGAGTTACATTTTAAATTAAAAGTCAGTATGTAAGTCCGTGAGGATTCAAACAACGACTCTGCTGAGAGAAGAACCGGCGAGAAACTCAACGGTAGCTCTTTTCAACCGACTTCAAAAAGGAGGAGGTTCTCAATTCGACTGTATGTTTATTTTTTTTTTATGTTTGTTACCTCAGAACTACGTCATTTATTAACCGATTTGAACAATTTTGTGTTGTTTGAAAGTGTATACTTCCAGATTGGTCCCATTTAAATTAAAAAAAAATACAATTACATTACATTTAAATTTCAAAAATAGCTAATGATGAATTTAACCTACTTCTAATTGTCATATTGACTTGAAACTTTGCAAGTGTTTCTATTTCCGTTGATAGTACAGTGGTTCGGTATTGTTGACCTGATCTGATGGTAAGGCCAGAAGGTGGATAGGTGGAACTCTTCAACGGCTAATAGTAGATACTTTATGTTTGGGCTTGTTTTGTTTGATTTGACAAGCCTAATACGTTAGAATTCTTACTTTGCTACTACTGTCTACACTAAAAAGAGAAAAATAAAAACTTTTTAACAAAAAAATAAAAACCGACTTCAAGCAAAAGCACTAAAAAGTAAAAAATAACTGATTGGTAGTTTTCATTTACTATACATACCTAATCAAATATTTTCGAAGTCGGTGTGCTTTGGCTAAGTAATTAAAGCCTACCTATTAAATACATACCTAATCAAATATTTTCGAAATCGGTGGCAGGCCATATAAAACAAAGCACACCGACTTCGAATATATTTGATTAGGTATGTATAGTAAATGAAAACTACCAATCAGTTATTTTTTACTTTTTAGTGCTTTTGTTTCAAGTCGGTTTTTATTTTTTTTAAATATATTAATTATTATTAGATTAATTAATTTGCAATATATCAATACAAAATTATTGTCTTTATCCATAAGTAGAGATATTCGAGGTTAAAATAATATTATGCCTCTATCACAATTACATTTTTCATAATATAATTTCGTAAGTTACGATATTTCAATGGTATTTCAAAAAGGTCCCACGTATTCATAAGTTGGGTTTTATATTCTTATTTTTACAACAAGTATAATATGTACAAAGTTTTTAAGGGATGTTTGGAAAGGAGAGAGATTTCCTATGTCTTGTGAGAACCGTAGGTCGTATTATTTCATATTGTACTAGCGTTTTCCCGTCCGACACGTATATTTAAAAATTATAGTCTGTGTGTTAATCTAATGTTTAAGATACATATATTACTGTAAACTTTCATCAAAATCCGTTCAGTAGTTTTTGCATGGAAGAGTAACAAACATCCATCCATCCTCACAAACTTTGGGGTTTTAATATTACTACTATTAGTTGATAAAGTATATGAAAAAACTGTAAGTATGCCTTATTATATGCAAACCTATTTAAAGCGCTGAAATTAAAGTTTGCGATATATAATACAAAATGCATGTCTAATATATCTATACAAAGCCTTGGTTCTTAGTGAAATTTCAATAATCCAATAACAATTTGTTAACTGAAAATTTACTATGTTTTAGAAAATGGAGCATAATGAAGACGACGACAACAACAACGAGAGTGATACAATATAAGTAAACAGGTGGATAATGTTAAATGTTTACAGCCAAATATAAAACATTGCACTTCACACTTTGTGAATATTGCTAACACTAAATATTTGTTTTATATTTTAAAATGTATTTTCCTACATATATGTAGGTACCGTAGTAATCTCTAAAGAGCTTACTCTTACCATTAATTAGAACAATTTATTTTTTTGACATATATATATATATATGTTTTTTTTGACATATATATATATATATATATATATATATATATATATATAGAACGAAGAAAATATCTAATAAAAAAGGAGAGCATTTGTATAATAAAATTTTATTGAAAGCTTTTTCAAGTTTTTAATTTTTATTAACGCAATGAACTAGTGATTTCAATTTTATTGTTGACCATCTTATATTGATGTTAGAAATGATTTTTAAAATAAGTTTTACCATTTTTTGAAGTAAAAAGATACGAGTTTAAAATCTCCTTATTACATCCTTGGCATTACAAATAATTTTATAAACAACACGTACCTACTTTTTTGAAGACGAGTTTCATAAATACCTTAATTAAAAAACCACAAAAAGTGGGCAAAATTTATTTTTACACTATATTGCTTCAAACGCTATTGCGTTTCGTTAGCCTATTGGCTAATTAAGAAAAAAAACATTTCGATCAGTTCCCATTTAACAGTAAAGCTAACAAGCAGATATATAACAATAAACAATGTTAACTAAATATAGTATATATACTAATATATACTAAATATAGTATAGTATATTATATAGGTACATGTCCATGGAAATAGTTATTCACATAGCTATAAACAAATCTCATAAACGTAATGGCTAAGGATTCCAATCAACTATTACAATTTAGATGCGATATCAGATGTTTTGATGTTCTCCCAACTGATTTAGGTCACAGTGGCCATTCTCACTGAGACTAGCCAACTGCGCAGGAGATATTATAGTGCACAAGTGTACACGCAGACGAAGAATAGAGAGTGCACTTGTGTCTACAAGTGCACTCTCTATTTCTGTTACGATAATCGAATATCGATACGATCGGTGAGAGATCACGGGCGGGATTGACAGCTTTCCGACACACGTGATGAAACAGCGTCAACTTCCCAACTCTGAGCTTTTACTGGGACTTTGTTAAGAGAAAAACTCAAAAACTAAACTTGGCCCGACCTCGGTCTCGAACCCAGGACGTCTGGATCAACAGCCGTTCATAGCCTAAGCTTTGATGATTTCGTAGTATTATTTTAGATTTTGTGATTTATCAGTGAGGTGAGTAGTAGTGGGTCAAACCCAAATAAAATAGTGTACTCAATAACACACTACCGAGTGCTATGGAAATTAACAGGTTTTAAAAAAGAACTGAAAACAAAAACTTTTTACTTGTAGGGTGGTATTTATATTAAATTATTACAAAAATAATGTCGTCCAAATGGCAATTTTACGGTCGATACACATTTATTTGGCCGTTCGAGGAAATCTAACACTCCCATGAGAATTTCGTGCGCAATAGCTTTTTATTTAATAAAACATTTTGAAAAATGGTTTCGGGAATGAAATGATCGAGTGTATTTTTAGGTAATTTGAACACGCTCGTCTCTGGCAGTGCTATTCCAATTTTAAAAATATGTTCTCTCATTCATCTTCTCATTACAATCCTAAAGAGTGTAAGAGTAAGTGTAAGAGTCGTAACCCACGCAGGCAGATTCGCGGGAAAACGCCAGTACTCAATATAGTTTTATTAATATTTTAGTTGATCTAACAACTAAAAATGATATTTCAAAACTTTAGCCTTGAGCTATACTGACGGTATAATCAATTCTTCTCAAGCGAACGCTGTCGCCTTATAATTGCTTCGCAGTTCGCATAAAGATACCATTTTTTTTTTGGGAACTTAGAAACAGAGTTTACGTATGTGGATGTGGCACTTCTTAATATTTACATTTCGAGATTTTTTACATTATTTATTTATATTATTTAAACAATGATAGAAAACATCGTGAGGAAACCTACATATGTAAAAGTTTTTAAAAGATACATGATGTTCTCCTGACCGATTCCGGCCACGGCGGCCAATCTCATTGAGACTAGCCAACGGCGCAGGAGATATTATAGTGCACAAGTGTACGCGCAGACACAACGTGCACTCTCTATTCCTGTCCCTCTCATACTCCGGTGGGACGACCATTCGACACGACCAGTGAGAGTTAAGGCGCAGGACCGACGGCTTTACGTGCTCTCCGAGGCACGGGGGTGAAACACCGCCAACTTCCCAACTCCCGGCTATTACTGAGGCTTACTTATACAGAAAGACTCAATAACTAAACTTGGCCCGACCCGGGACTCGAACCCAGGACCTCCGGGTGTGCAGCCGTACATGCTAGCCACTACACCACCGAGGCAGTTAAGAAATTATTAAATTAAATTACATATGTAATATTCATTGAACCACAATTGGCCAGTACAGTGGACTATTGGGTGATAACATATACAAATGACTAAGACCTAATATTATAATATAAATAAACAGAGAATTCAGATCTAGAATTGGTACAAAATACGCAGTAGATATGCAATTTATGTATTACATTTGTTTGACGTTTTGACTATATTTAAAGTTGCGTTAGTTTCCATTCCTACTAACAAGCAATTATGAATGCTTTTGCTATCTCTCAAATATCAACAGTGTAAATACGTAACATTTCATTAGAATATTACAATTAGGAGGATAAATAGGTATAACATAAAAAATAGAGTCTCTATGTAACCTTCATGTATTCCAGAAGGAAAGGTGAGCAAATGTAAATTAATTTTGGAACAACGATATATTGCACATTATAACACTATATAAAAAGCTTTTATTTAAAACTAACGACTTACCCTTGTCTCAATTAAGTGCGACCCTTGGAAACTTTTAAGCTATTGCATAGCTTCTATCACGGGCCTTGAGCGTGGGGACCGAATCCAGAAATTCCGTAACGAAAAAAACCTGACACCCTCCACTCCGACCGGCACAGCGGTGATACTTTTTAGTTTTTCCATCTATCGATAAATACCAGAACTTTTAATGACTTTTTGAAATATTATCACGCTTGTCTCTTTAGTTCAGCAACCCGCCTATAGATGGCATTGGTTGTATTGGAAAACTGCCGTAATCAGCTGTTTGTGAGAAAGTATATAGGTGTATAGGTATGTATTTATCATCTATGTACAACAGTGAATATCTGTACTCGTATAATTTGTGTACAAAGTGTTTTAAATATGAATAAACAAAATGCATTTATTAATGAAGAAAGTCAAGGAAAAAAATACTGCATTAATAAAATAAATAAATAATTATAATTACATAAGTTGATAAAAAATGCTATGCAATAGCTTTACCGCGGCAGTCTCCGAGTGCCACATTTAATTTTATTTATCTACACTAGGAATATTATGTACATTGTACACTACTATAATATAAAGAGGAAAGATTTGTATTTTTGTATGTTTGTAACGAATAAACTTAAAAAACTACTGGACCGATTTAGATGAAATTTGTTAAGAAGATAGTTTGCGATCCTGGGAAGGATATAGGATATTTTTTATTCCGGAAATCATCCGGGGTGAAAATAGGGATGAAAGTTCGTATGGGATATCAACTTAGGGACGAACCCGAGCGAAGTCAGGGTGAGTCGCTAGTAATAATTTATACAGGCAGCGACTTTTAGCAAATTTAACTACTAACATTAGCCTATGTATTACTTCAGGATATAGTCTGTGTACGGGATTTCATACAAATTCGTCCAGTCCAAAAGTAACAAACACACTTACAAACTTTCACATTTATAATATTAGTTTGATAATATATAAATTTTTAGTACCATATATCATCATATCTGATACTAAAAGTGTATATATTGTTATCAGAATAACATCCATACAATTCCAACCAATATTTAGCTGAGACAAACTCCCCTAGGGTCCCAGTGTAACGAGGGCAATTAAATGTTAAGCTTGACAAGGAAGTGGGTAACAAGTAGTTAGAAATTTCAATATTGTCTCCCCCACTAACAAACTTTGCTATACATTAATTAGTGCTTAATGCTATTGATAAATTATGTTCGGAAGTTAACAACTTCATAAGTGCACGTTGGCGTGTTCGATGTATTTGTGTATCAATATTTTCTGTTTGCGCTTATGAGTGGTAAAAGTAGTTTGATTTCATTAACTGATTGAATTTTTTATATACATAGAGGCCTGCTGAACCAATATGGCTCATTTTATA
The DNA here is from genome assembly GCA_921882275.1 of Brenthis ino. Classification (NCBI taxonomy): domain Eukaryota; kingdom Metazoa; phylum Arthropoda; class Insecta; order Lepidoptera; family Nymphalidae; genus Brenthis; species Brenthis ino. The sequence goes on along the minus strand of OV170224.1, from coordinate 18,364,769 downwards.
AAAAAAATACAATAGTCCAAATAAAGTTACTGGAGAAAAAGTTGTTCTAAATTGGGAAAAAACTGGAAACTTTTTGCTATAGGATTTTTACGTAAACTAAAACACCACAAATTTAATAAAATTTGGACAAGGCAATGTATGTAGGAACGCTTATTATAAAATCTAAAGAAGGTGATTTGACTTTTCTTCCGGTAATCAGAATAGAAGAGTAATAGAAATTCCAAAGTGAACAACTTCCGTACTGATATGACTGATACAGTCAACCTTACACGTTACATACGCTTATCTATATATATAATAAAATTGTAACTAAGTCGAATCTATACATTAAATATTTTTTGGAAAATCTAATTGAAATAGACATTATTATCGATACAGAGTCCGAATCTATAATTTTTACAATTTTTGTCACTGGACAGATTTTGATGAAATTTGGTATGATGATAGCTGGTTATCCGGGTGAACATAAAAGATACTTTTTACCGCGGGAAAATATCTCATTTCTGAGAAAAATACAAAAACTGCATTGTAAGAGTATACTAATATATTAAACCTAAGTATTTGGTTTTTGGTCATCTGAACGCGGGCGGAGCCGCGGGCAATGCTAGTGTTCTTATATTTCCAGACACGAGGTCGTGCGTTGTCTCTTAGTCAATATTTTTTTTAAGTAAAACTTCTTTAGAATTGTTGCAATTTGAAACTCGATGAAACGGAAATGCAACACTAAATAGAGACAAACACATAATATATTTATAGGATTAAGCCGGCGAGAGAATGAGATAGAATACATTGCCATGTTGCCATACAACCATTTTTATTGTCTGATAAATGTATATTTATGTCAAATAAAATGTAAAATAACTTATAAACTTGGTAAAAATATTATTAAAAAAAAACCTCATAATTATCCTACTCCTGATACTCTATATTCATCTCATTCTCTCATAGGTTACTTTTCTGAAGTTTCATTTCTACCGTGTGTGAATTGCACACACTAGCACTTTTTTTTAACAAGAAGGTACATAGTATAATCTATTACGTCAATTTTCCTTTTAATACATGTTTGCAGATAAACAAAAACGTAAATAAAATTACGTAGTATATAATTATATATATATATATATATATATATATATATATATATATATATATATATATATATATACTAAATCATATATTTATAGTTACATATTATTTATTAATTATAAATTTGAAAGTTAATTATAGATTTGAAAGTGTATTTGTTTGTTTGTCCTGCTTATAAAATGACAGATTGGATAGTTGGAAGGCTGGAGAGTGACATAGGCTACTTTTTACCGCGGGAGATTATCTCATTCCAATGGGAAAATACGGTATAATACAACCCGTAACAACTAATCATACCTATGCATATAGGTATATAATACTAGCAGAACCTGCGGCTTCGCTCGCGCTAAAACTACAAAAAAACTAAAAAAGTAGGTTTCATACAAAGTTTCCACCCCTATTTTACCCCCTTTTTTTATCGGGGGGCACGGCAGTGCCCCCGCCAAGTCGAGCAAAAAAAAAGGGCACGGCAGTACCATCCTTTTCTCGAAGCGATTCAGAGCATTTTCCACCCCCCCATAACTTCGTTATGGATAAAGCTAGAAGCCTGAATTTTGAGTGACTAAGAGAACATCATAAAACTAGGTATATTTCCAAATTACATTCAATTTGAACCTGTAGTTTATGAACTGTTGCAGATCAAAATTCGTCAATATCGTCACTCACTCACTCACTCACCGATCATCAAAATTCTAAGGTACTTCTAGCAGACATAGAAGCTTCAAATTTTGAACACAATTAGTGTTTAGCCTATAACAGAAGGAAAAACTCAAACATCACGCAATTTCAATCCTGTTTTTGAGATATACAAACTGCATAAGTAATTTTGTAATCCTATACAAATAGATATGCGATATATGGGATTACAAAGTTATTTTTGCAGTTCATACATATAATTTTTCGTCACTTAAACTACCCAAATAGCTGGGTAAATAGTGGATATACTGTAAGTGTTAGCGATGACTAAAATGTAATTATCAATATTGTAAATAGTTTTAAGAAGTAATATATAAATTAAAACATATGTATTTATGATCTTAATTATAAAAAAATATATACAAGTAATCCAACACTCGTGTGTTTCCGTAGCGAGAGTCGCTCTGTATGTTATCACCTCGGGGCAATACTGTAGCGAGAGCCGCTCTCAGTTGCTACAAGATCTCAAATATAAAAAAAAATATGAGTAATCGAAGACTCGGGTGTTTTCGTAATGAGAATCGCTTGGTATGTTATCACCTCGGGGCAAGACCGTAGCGAAAGCCGCTCTCGGTTGCTACAAGGTCTCAAATATAAAAAAATATATATAAGTAATCGAAGACTCGGGTGTTTTCGTAATGAGAATCGCTCGGTATGTTATCACCTCGGGGCAAGACCGTAGCGAGAGCCGCTCTCGGTTGCTACAAGATCTCCAATATAAAAAAATATATATAAGACTGTAATCGAAGACTCGGGTGTTTTCGTAATGAGAATCGCTTTGTATGTTATCACCTCGGGGCAATACCGTAGCGAAAGCCGCTATCAGTTGTGTGTATAATCTCAATTTAAAAAAATATATATATGCGCAAACACCAGCAAAAGCAGTCATGTGTAGCCTCCCGAGAGTCCCTGATGTCCAGGAGCTACACCAACCGGTCTCTACGTTCAAATCGTTCTACGACAGAATAGAGGCCATTCCATCGGCATTAACCTCACAACTAATCAATGGTTAGTTTAGGTAGGATCAAACCCAGATCGATTACCCTTATCGACCAAATCATACATTTCTATGTAGAGAATTCGTTGTAAAATAAAAACCAGCACGAACACTTGCAAAAAATATTCGTATCGTCATCGAGAATATTTTGTATAGGATAAATATAACTATTAAATAAATTATCTAAGACCAAATTTAGCCATTTAGCACTATGCATGTAATATGTATACGACGTGGTATATCTTTTGTATACCTATCTATATTAGGTTTTTTCATAAAAATCTTATATGATGATATGTAATTCAAGATTAGGATGCATTATTACTCAGGGGTTCAGTCAAAACGCTATTATTATTCCTACGCTAATTTTTTTTTAAATATCTCCTTGTAGATTATGACGTAAAATTATATTACATAATTAATGTCCATAATAAATATTGTTGTGGTAGTACAGAGCCCTCGGAGCGTTAGTTCGACTTCTACTGGACTAATACATAGGTACAATATTTATTTATCAATATTTAGTTTAGTCATGTTAAAAAAACACACGAATAACTCATATAATATTTTATTAACTTAAATATCCAACTAAAAAAAATTATCTTTCTCAGGGTACCGTTTTCCATCACTAAGTATTTAATTTGTTAGCCAATTCCTTCACCTTAACGACATCAAGGAACGCTAGAAGGTTTAGATATTTTTTAAAATAATAGGTAACAATAAAATAGCACATAATATAAATATTTTGACATAAATAAACTTCATCGTAGCTTGCTTTAATTTGTGTCGTTAATGTCAAATATAAATTTCGTTTAAAAATCATAAAATATTTTAATTAAATTTACACTATTTTTTCCTTCCATTATTTAAATTAAATATAATATTTTTCATTTCCTGATATCTTACTTTTATTTTTTTCACCTCATTCATATATTCTAATAAAATTTATAATTAATAGTAAATTAATTAATTATACAATAGTTGCACTGTAAAAGGAGGTTAGGTTAGTGTTTGTAAACCTTGTAACCTATTGTTATGTATGTTTGTATGTCCGATCCTATGTTCCCTCGTAATCACTAACCTAATTTCGATTCGTCGATTTATTAATGTTTATATTTGCAACTATATGTATTAGAAAAGTATTTTTTAAATGCGAAAATAATATTTTAAGCTTTTTTTAGTAGCTTTACAATTTTTATGCATATACACATGGGTACATAAATGTAATGTGAAGCGTGTGTAGTTTATACCTACTAATATTCGATTACTGTTATTTATAATGAATTGATTAAAATATATATCTAATTGAGAAACAACTTGACTATTACTTAATTTTGAAACCAAGCTCGTATATTTTCTTTTACAAAGTATGATGTTGATATGAATTAGAAAACCTTGTCAACATCTCATTGCTCGTAACTGTACCCACCTAATAGAATATGGAATATAGAGGTCATAAAATATCAATCTCATCGAAAATTTCTTTTAAAATGGAATAGAAGACAAATTTCGGGATTTAACTACGATGCTGCAGATAGACACATAAACCTACACGTCTTATTAAACTTATGTAAGTTGAATATCAGTATCAGGGTAGGTATTTAGAGTCAACAATGAAATTAAAATATTCGTTAAACTAACCATACATATTTATACTTAATGCATAAGATAGTAGTATTAAAGTCCAGGAATCCGCAATTTCCCAATACAATAGACTTAGATTTTTTTTCATCCAGACTTGTCAAAATTTGTTATATCAAAGCCTCTGAAAAAAGCCCACAGAGACAAGGAGTGGGCTTTTAAAAAGTCCTTAGCTGACACACAAGAAATAGTACAAGAAAAGAGAAAAAGAAGAAATATTTACAAAAAGAAATGAGATCCCATCAAAAACATACTGTAAAAAATTGCAAGTCTCGCAATGCATTACTTCTACCGCAAAAAGCTATGAGATATAATGTAAAACCAAGTCGGTTAATTTATTCATTACCTACCTATGGAAGCATCTATCCGACAACTTTGTCATAAATCGTTACCGAATTAGTTAAGTTACAACATTTTATAGTGACCGTATTAATATTAGATATATTTATTTCTTTAATTAATAGAATGACTTGGCCATCGCACATGATAATAGAACTTACAAATAACAAAATTTACCTAATGTTAGCGTTCTGAGTGCATTATTTATGTTAGTGTATGCATAAACTTGACCCGCTAGTGCTATGTTCAGTTCATCTCAGCCCAAACACGTCCACAGCTGGACATAGGCCTCCCCCAAAAATTTTCATGACAACCAGTCTTCCAACCATCCGCATCCAGTGGGCTCCAGCGACTTCGACCAAGTCGTCCGTCCACTTTGGTCATGGTATGTTTAATTAGGACTATTTAAAGTAGTAGACTCTTATGTGATTATGTTTCCGTGCGATGGTCAAGTCATTCTATTAATTAAAAGAATAAATATATCTAATATTAATATGGTCACTATAAAATGTTGTGACTTAACTAATTCGGTAACGATTTATGACAAAGTTGTCGGATAGATGCTTCCGTAGGTAGGTAATGAATAAATTAACCGACTTGGTTTTACATTATATCTCATAGCTTTTTGCGGTAGAAGTAATGCATTGCGAGACTTGCAATTTTTTACAGTATGTTTTTGATGGGATTTATTTAATTATTATATTGAAGACCATTAATACCAAGTTTCAATTTATTCTGATCATAAATAATTTTTTGAGCTATATTATAACGTGTATTCCCGTGGGAATTAGATAATCTCCCGCGGTAAAAAGTAGCTTATGTCACTCTCCAGTCCTCCAACAATCACCACACAAAAAATCACTCCAATCCATCACTCCGTTTCGATGTGAAAGAAGAAAAAACTATCGTAAAAAATTCATAGGTCGCTAGCTACGAATAAATAATTTATTCGAAGGTCGATACTTAATAATAAATATTTCGATATTATACAGCGGAATACAATAGTAATAAGAATGGTTAAAAATACTTTAACTTACACATGCTCATCCTTAGCGCTGGGAACGTAGCATTTACAATCGCGCTTCTGAAACGTGCTTTCAATCCAACTGCGTGTTGTTTTCTGTAACAAAAGATATATAGATATTACCACCGTAAGTAAATATCGTGGAACAATGTTCATATTAATAGGGAATCATTTACGCCTTAAAATGAACACATCAACAGTTTTCATTAAAAGTAATATTAAATGATAAGAGATTTTCTAAGAGAAGAATTTCTTTAATCAGATTTTTATTTTTAGCTGGTTACTTTTTTTTATGTTGGGAAATGCATTTACGCATACCACCTGTCGATATACAGATGGTTATGTGAGACTCTCCGGCTCATTTATAGAGTTCAATTATTTTCTAAAAAAATTTGCCAGTTGACGTATTTCCTATTAATTTTTAACGATATTGTCTAAAATATACGTGAAAATCAGTTTGGAGAATGTACGTGAGGTAAGTAATCTTTTGAGGTACTTTGATTACCTAATACCTGGAAATTGGCCGTCTAACCAAGTTGGCAGGTAGGCATGCGATCTTAGTACACTTAGTACACTACCCAATCGTCCACATTTCGTTCGTCAGAAAATACGTGACGTCTGGTGGCCCTGGGATCTTGGACTATTAGTGGTAGAGGTGATCACTTTAAAAAATCCGAAAAGATATTATACCTATGTACATATAAATTTTTTATACATCTCTCTTATTATGTTTGTTTTTGTATATATACATGGATAATTCACTTGTTTCGCATCTACTATTTATAAAATAAGTCAAAATATACGTAAGAATATATTTTAGAAAGAAAATAGAAACTCAGCGTGCATATAATTTTTCTTTGAAAAGGCGTTAACGGTCGCTGCGGGAAATTTAGTGACATTTCTATAGAGTTAAATATAGGGTTGAAAAGCGCAAGAAAAATGAAATAAACTTTATTATAAGAAGCAGTACTAAGGCGCAGGGCAATAATGCTAGTTAAAATAGGAGTAAACTAGTATTATTCTGCAGCAGAAACTTCAAGAAAGTTCAGAAATGAAAGTTAAAGTGGGTGGTACCTACAAAGTATAATAAGAAGAATGTTTTGACCTTAATTGTTTTTAGCGGATTCCGCTTTTAGTTCTCATATTTCTTCTTTAGAGTAAGATTATATTAAAATATATAAACTGGTCGTAGGACTTGTCAAGCCTGAGGAGTCCGACTGGATGGGTACCACCCCCTTTTCTATTTCTCCCTCCAAGCAACAATGATTATATTGTTGTGTTCCGGTTTGAAGGATAAGGTAGCCAGCGCAATTACAGGCAAGTGGCATAACATCTTAGTCCTCACAGTGACAACGCACCTGCGATTCTGTATTTTTGTAACATAAAACCTAAGTGCATGAACCGTAGGTGTTATGGGCGACAGGTACCGCTTTCCATGAGGTGGGCTGTCTGCTCGTTTGTCACTGAATACCATAAAAAAAACATAATAATGGAACAAAAGCAAGCTCTAGTCCAATAACACATTCTAGCTCCATCATCAAACCAGATCTATAGTAACAACTTATTGTGATGTCGTTCAGATTTCTCGTACTTACAAAGTTCCTAATCGATACGACAGAAGTAGATTAAAATTGATTTCAGAAGTTTCAGGAGAGAAAAAGTTCGACGTTAGTACGTAAGTTAAGTGAGACTAATAAGTAAAACTTGAAGAGAAGATGTTAATAATTAACGTTGTTAAATATTGAACCCGCTTCTTTTTGAAAACCAATCATGTGGAATATTTTATTTTGGAGTTCCTTATAAAGGACTATAGAATATATGAAATCGACACACTACAGACGTCCTTTGATGGCAAAACGTTTATAAAATTCTAAAGGTCTTCCCGAGTCGATAGTGTGCCCATTACAATAATTATTATTCTAGCCGCAATGTTAGGACGGTCCTTTAATTGATTTAATAATGCTATGTTATAGATATATGTGTATAATTCAATTAGTGTAATTTATATATCTCTAAATTAATGCGCATTGCGCAAAATGGGAGATGGTTTGAAATGATTTTGTTAACCTCCGACGCAAAAAGAGCGGTGTTATAAGTTTGACGTCGATGTCTGTCTGTCTGTGGCATCGTAGCTCTCAAACGGATGGACCGATTTCGATGCTCGTTTTTTTTATTTGAAATCCAATTTCTTTGCGGTGGTTCTTCGCTATGTTTGGTTAATATCGGTCCAGCAGTGTAAGAGTATCAGCTCTTTTCCAAAATTATTTTAGATTACTCGATTAAGCACTTCACGCGTGCCAGTGTAATCGTTAAAGAACAATTAATTTGCGTAGGGCATATTTTAAATTTTTAATTTATAATTATTTTATGTTTGATAATATACTCGTTTTGGATACTTGTTTTATATTAAAGCACACTTCCAAACGCCAATTTATAGAACGCCAACTATCTCGATCTTGGGCAGCTCGCACACATCCCGCTCCAGCCGCTTTTTTCAAGAAAAACATTAGCGCATAAATATTTTAAGACCTAATACGACCATTTAGTTAATTGATTCGTGAATATAAATTTATTTATTTCCAAAACGACATTACTCTTTTAATAACTGCCCTTAAAGACTGATAGCTGCGGGTTCGAATCCCACACGAGATGAATTTTGTTATTTAAGCATGTTGACTTTTATATCTAGATTATATATTATTATTAAAAAGATATCTAACACTATTTTACTAATAGAAAGATCCATTTACAGAAAGATCCATTTACGCTGAGTTTATCGGACAAAAGCTTACTAAACATACTGAGAATGGGTCGTTATATAATTATTTTACACAACGTTGCGTTGCATCAACTGACATATTATGTATACCGAGAATTAATTACAAAAAGAAGTGATGCTATAAATAGTAATATAAAGCCAGTGCGGGTTTGAAAATAATTACTTTTAAACTAAAAGGGTCCACTTCGAAAGCACTTTAAAGGTGATTATTCCACCCTTAATGCATTATATTTTAAAATGTGAGACTACTTTGCTTCTAATAATACTTTCTTAGATTTACGCGAATATTTGACATTTTAAATAAAACTATCTTTTCGGACCCGTGACCATGATTGCTGAAAAGCATTTGAAACGTCGGAAACCAAAACCAAAATAAATCCGCGAAAAAATCCGAAAAGATAAGGTTACATCGTTTATTTTTGTATATTTTACTATCTGTATCTTCACTAATTTTAAGAATTTTAAATATGTAGTTAAGAATGAAGGGTAATCTATACAGATAAGTAAAATTGAAGTGTCTGTTTATAATGTCAAAACAAGAGCGTTTCACTAAATGCATACTAAATTATATACCGTACTTATAAGAAAACTTATTTTTTTTTATTTTTGTCTGTCTGTCTGTATGTATGTTTGTTCCGGATAATCTCTGAAACAGCTAGATTGATTTTGACGGGACTTTCACTGGAAGATAGCTGATGTTGTAGGGAGTAACATAGGCTACTTTTATTTTAGAAAAAGAATTAGGGTTCCGCTGAAAAAAATTAAAACGTACGGACGAAACCGAGCAAAGCGAGGTTGAGTCGCTAGTCTCATATAAATTTGAAGAAAAATTTATGGGTAGAACAATTATACTTAAAGTGATTTTGAAGAAGTGTTTAGAGTCGTTTGTACTATAACATCACTACTGACAAAGGGTCGGAAATATGGAATGTTATAATCTAAAGTTATAGGCGAAGTAACTTGTTGGAATTACCAACAATTTGCTCAGTAATGCAGGAATTTACAGCTTCGACTTTATCATAGTGATGCAGAATTTGTGGGTCATAGTTTTATTACAAAAATACAATGTTACTGAATCGATTCTTATACGTACGTACATGTACATAAAAATTTAGTTTTCACACTTTTTTCTTTAAACTCTCGAACTCTGGTGGACTACAACTTGACACCGTCAGTCTGAGTGCAAAACTAACAAGACGGCTTTTCGTATTTTCCTAGCCAGCGTAGTGAACTACGGCATTATCTGCAACTTTTAATGAGAGAAAAAGAAAAGAGGGAATAAGAGGCCCATGCCCAATAGTGGGACTTTAAAAAAAAGGAATGTTCAAATCTTGAATGTTCAAAATACATAGGCCGTATACAACTACTAAATTCAGTAACAAAACGCGCAAACTTAAGTAAACGTCTAGACAACACGTTTCTTCTAAAAATGTAGAACCATAATAAAACGTTTTATTAGCCTTTAAAAATAATAAAATCATTAAAATAATTATGCCTAAAATGTAATTTCCCAAATTATCCTAGATGTTCCCGATAACGTTTTGTTTCTCAATGGGTTGAGACGGGAAAGGCTTACAAAATAGCTTTACAAAGTTTGAAAGCTAAGATAGAGAACAGATACGGCATGCTTCCAAACCGTTTGCATTGGAATCGTTGCTTTTTCGACACATTATTGCCTATTTATTCGGCAAAAAGGCAATGATATATGAAATAGCCAAAAGTATTTTTTTTATGTAATATGTAAGTTTTGGCGATTTTCGTAGCCTCATAACCATGATTACTCAAATTATTTTATTACTACCGTTATCTCGTGGTTCTGCCCGCGTTCAGATGACCAAAAACCAAATTCTTAGGTTTTACATATTAGTATACTCTTACAATACAGTTTTTGTATTTTTTCTCAGAAACGAGATATTTTCCCGCGGTAAAAACTATCCTATATGTTGTCCCGGATAACCAGCTATCATCGTACTAAATTTCATCAAAATCTGTCCAGTGGTTTTCTCGTGATGCGGTAACAGACAGACAGACAAAAATTCTAAAAACTATAGAATCGGACTCTGTATCGATAATAATGTCCATTTTAATTAGATTTTCCAAAAAATATTTAATGTACAGATTCGACTTCTGTCTGTCTGTTGTTTTCTGTCTGTCTGTCGTTTGTTAATGCATCACGAGAAAATTACTGGACAGATTTTTATGAAATTTGGTATGATTATAGCTGATTATCCGGGTCAACATATAGGATACTTTTTACCCCGGGAAAATATCTTAATTTTGAGAAAAAATACAAAAATACTAATATGTAAAACCTATAGTGTACTAATATGTAACACCTAAGAATTCGGTTTTTGGTCATCTGAACGCGGGCGGAGCCGCGGGTAATGCTAGTAATTTATAAAACGTTCTTCCTTTAAGTCGTTAAATTCTTCGTATCTACTCTAAACTTTCGTATCTCAAATAGCACGATAGTTGCATTGCAAATACCTTCACGTTCAGATACTACCTATATTGTATATAATATATAGAAAATCTTTAGACAGTATTCCGCTTTCTGATTAAATAGCTGGCGTATTTGCTTCTAGATGAGCACTAGTTTTATTTGTATTTAAGAATACGCTTCCATGTTTTACTAGCGTCTTATCTATTCTCTGTTTGTGAGCGTATCTAGGTGCCTTTTGCATTTATAATATTACTAGCAGAACCCGCGGCTTCGCTCGCACTAAAACTATTAAAAAAATCTCTAAAAAGGTAGGTTTCATAAAAACTTTCACTCACTTACCCCTATTTTACCCAATGGGATGGATTTCGAAAAATGCTAATTTGTATTTATATGTATCTAATGCGTATTTATTTAATTATTAAATTAAATTTACTGAAGAGCAGTAGTACCAAGTTTCAAGTAGTTCTGATCATAAATAATTATTCGAGTTGCATTATAACGTCTTTTCCCGTGGGAATGAGGTAATCTCGCGGTAAAAAGTAGCTTATGTGACTCTCCAGTCCTTCAACTGTGTCTACACAAAAAATCACGCCAATCCGTCAGATCCGTGAAAGAAGGACAAACAAACAAACTCACTTTCACATTTATAATATTAACTTATGGATTTACACGTAGTGCCACCTATTAGCAAATTTCATGACTAACAGTGGCTTATGTATTACTTCAAATCGTAGTCTACTTGTGTAATGAATTTCATCGAAATCCGTCCAGCCGTTACAACGTGAAGAAGTAACTAAACACACGCACGCACGAACGCATGCACGCACGCACGCAAACACACACAGTATTTACAAACTTTCGCAATCTTATTATAATAGTAGTCCGATATGATAAGCATATTATCATCATTTATAGAAGACATTTAGCTAAATCTAACATTCAGTTTTGCGTATGGAATTCGTATTACCACACTATAATTGTAGTGTATTCATATCATCATATAAAATTATTTCAATAATTAAAAAAACACAGAATTTATACACACTTCAAAATATTTGAATAGTAATTATTCCATTCTTATGTGGACTTGGATTGATTTCTTTAGATACCTGATAAGATCTGTGGAGCTGACATTTGCAAGAGTTTAGACCGCTAGCAAACACTATAGAACGCTCTGTAGAACAACGAACCTATCACTTAGGAAATGGTGCTGACAGCAGGTGAATACGGACTTCTGGCCGAGTTGGCCCTTATTACATTAAGCCGCAAAACAAAAAAAATCGACTGAAATCTTTCCAGCTATTGCAGTAAAACCCATTTAATTCAATTTATTATAATTATTTCATTTAATTAGCTTATTTAATTAAACTTACTTGTCGAGTATAGACTCGATGGATCCAGATAGAGTATAACGTTAGAAAAAAATAAAATATTTTAACTTTATTTATACTCTATCTTAAAGGCACTGTTATTATTTGAAATAATACAACGTAATATTTTCGTAAGTTCATTCGTCTTAATAAAATAAAATTCGTTCATAAAACAAGAGTTCAACAAGCAATACGATTACATAGCAAATGTACATAATAAAATAGCATAATCAATGTGTCACATCGGAGATAAAACGCTTAGCAAAGCAATTTGTACGTGATTCCAAAGAAAATTGTATTATATTTAGCTCTAAGCTTTTCCATTAAAAACATGTTGAACACCAAGATAATGGAATGAAGGAAAAATAAACCAAACTTTTATATCCTCGCCCTTTCAGTTTTCAACGAGATATTCGAAGTGTTAAACAAATATGACTGAGTTAAGCTGTAAGTCAGAGTTCATACTTTTTTGGTTTTTTTTTTAAGATCTTAGTACAGTATTCTTTTTGATATATATTTTTAAGAACTCTGTTTTAGATGAAGTAAAATATCATCTGTTGTAGATTACATCTAATCATGTGTATCCAATTGCCATGAATATAATCACAAGGGTTTTATTTAACTTATCAAAGGTTTTGATATAGGATATTTATATATATGTCGTAGGAAGTGGATTTAGTAGGAATGAATTTATAATTTAATATGATTTGTTACCATTATTTGCTAGAATGTAACAACTTATTATTCTTTAAAGTCACTATGTTACGTCAAATCAAATTCATATTAAGATCGGTCATATTAAGATCGGTCAGAAATCAGATCGGTGTCGAGAACCCGCTCAATTAATTCATTGGAATTATCGTTTCAAGTTTATAACATTGTGATTTCCCTCATTAAATTGTATTGAGCATTGAATACTTTATTTTGTGTTCGCATTGTTATGATAACGCCTACAACGACGCCTACGACGATGTTGGGAATATTGATATCCATCATATATAAGTATGTTTATTATGTTTTAGCTCCATTAATTGCAATATATTATGATGTACACAGCTTTCATAGACTATAGCTTTGTTATAAAATATATGTAGGACAAACTTCAATTGTGTATTCTAAACTAGAAAATATGATTCATTCTGGCTTTTTAGTTTGACATTTTTACCGATTCTTAAGAAATTCAGAAAAGTATGTAAATAAGTCCAAGTAGAGTATTTATATAAAAAGACAATTATAGGTATGTCATTTTCTAATAAACGACAAAAAAAACGTACTTTATATATTTTTATCGCCGTCGGTTTTAATTATTTGCATAAACAAATATATTCTGAATACTACAAAAGGGAACATACATACAGAGAGGACATGACGACACGTTTGGCTCAGTTTGTGGTACTTGCTGTGCCATCGGTCGCGGGTTCGAGTCCCGCTGGGGGAAATCATTTATGTCATGAGCACGAATGTTTGAACTTATACTGAAGTTATACTCGTATATGTGTAGTGTATCAACTATCTGGTATCCATAACACAAGCCTCGTAGCTTACCATAGAACCAGATGGTGCTGTGTGTTAATGTCCCAAGATATTTATTTATATATTATATTGTTTTTTTTTATATATATATATAATTCCTCTAAAAAGTTGCAATTAACAAAGCAAATACAATTTAATTGCCCAAACGTAATGGTATATTCAACATCGATTTAAAACCTCAATTTTTACTTTATGTGTCTTGAAACATAGCAAATTTCTATACAAGCTAGTTCACAATGTAGGTGTGTAAATAAGTATATCAAATATTTATTTTATGATATAATGGCTAAACAGATTAAAATAACTTTGTTAATAAACAATTTTGTTAATACGAAGATACGACGAGTTATTGAATAATCTAAATAAAACACAAAAACCATATTTACTAATTCAATTCATTCAAATAAATATAAAAGAAAAATATAATGTACAACGTGAAATTTACAAATAGAATTTTCATTATTTTGAAATTTCATCAGTCGAAGTATAGTAAACTTATTTATTTAACATTTGCGTTCATTTCGACCTGCGAGATATTTTTATTAAATTGGGTTTTGTCCATATAATGCCTTATTTGTTTTTTTTTAAATATAACAAATCTAGAGATTTTTTTAAAGAAACTAGCTTCGTCATCCCTTTTGCACCCATTTAAGGATCGAATTTCAAAAGATTTTTAGCGGTTTCATGTTATTACAAGAATAGCCTATTACAGTTTTAATCCTTAGATTCACTGGTTTGCTCTTAGCATCAATAAGAAAACACATAAATATTATATTTTTATGTATAAGTTTTATATTTAGTCGGTATATTTGCAAAAAGAGTTTTTAATCGGTCTTGTAGTTCAAGAGTTTTTACTAAAATATAAACAAACAAACTCGTCAATTCTACATAATATTTTTTTTTGTTGAAGAAATCGTATATTTTTTTTAATAGCCTTTATTCAACAATCTTACATATACATGTTTTTTTAATACTAAACTTTATTATTAGACACTAGTTTAGCGAAGATTGTCTTGCTTTATAGCATAGGCCTCCCCTAAAGCTTGCCACAGAGTGCGATTATGTGTTTTCCTTGTCGACATAATACCTTTTAGCTGACAAGCCATAAAGGTATAGTAAGGTAATAGTAGCTGACTTATTTGAGATTCACCGGTCGCTTAAAGCACACTCTATTGCTGACATTGCATAAAAAATCTAATTTATTTTTATTTATTTTCCTTAATATCCATAATGTTGGTGGATATTGCTCTAACGGGTTTGGTTACTAAATATAACGTTGTCTGCTCACTTGATCGTAGCATATGTAGACCGTAGCGCTACGTGTCGTAGGTTGCTACAGTAAAGCTGTTTCTGACTTATTTTCAGCAATATTTTTTATTCTGTGGCTTTACCATAAACATATATTTTTAGATAATGCTCTATTAATTGAGTTGTGTTTTAATGTAACCATATTACTTGTGTCTTTTTCTCCTGGCTCGTCTGAAAGTTCGATGTAAAATAATAAAAATAAAATAAGAATGACAAAAATTAAATATAAAAATCGATCATAATATTTTACAGAATATAGTATAAAATAAATGTTTGCTGTAAAGTATTCGAAACGTCAGGAATCAAAATCTATAGATATAATAAAATTGTAACTTAGCCAAATCTGTACATTAAATATATTTTGGAAAATCTTATTGTAATAGATATTATTATCGATATAGGGGCCGAATCTATAGTTTTTAGAATTTGTCTGTCTGTTACCGCATCACAGAAAAACCACTGGATTTGGATGAAATTTTGTATGGTCGTAGCTGGTATCCAGGTCAATATATAGGATACTTTTTACCGTGGGAAAATATCTCATTTCTGAGAAAAAATACAAAAACTGCATTGTAAAAGTATACTAATATGTAAAACCTAAGAATTTGCTTTTTGGGCATCTGAACGCGGGCGGAGCCGCGGGCAATGCTAGTATAAAATACAACCGCGACAAAATTAGAAAAAGCAGAGGTCACTTTTAGTACAAATAATTGTAAACAAAATAGAGTACAGATATTCCTTTCTACGTGACATTAGCGAAGTAAATTGTGCTCAATTAGCACTCTTAGAAGCCACGAAATAAAAGAATTGAATTGATATTCCTGAGACAGACCGTCCGGACGAAGCGTTTCGCTACGTCATTATATTATCATACGTACGGCTAAGGATTAGAACAACCTGCCTGCGTCAGTGTTTCCGTCCGATTACAATATGGGTGTCTTCAAGGCAAGAGTGAATAGGTGGCTACTGAATTAGTGCGACTTACCATCTACGACTGCGTTACCACTTACCATCAGGTGGAACGTAGTCAAGCACTAATTCAGAATAGTATAAAAAACCCAAAGCTACAAATAATAATGCTTAATAAAACATAATAAGTTCAATTTATTAAAAAAGTTGCTTTGAAATCGAATTTATTCAGTTAGATATTATTGAATGTTCTTGTAAAAGTTTGTCGACAAGAAAATATTCTGTTCATCGAACTAAAAATACACTTGAGATCTTCATAAACTAAAATAGTTATTATTTAATCAGAATTCCTTGCTCTAGGAGCTTCTTTGAATAAGCTTGTATTTAGATTGATGGTAATATTTTAGTTTGTAAAAGTGCTTAAAATAAAAACATTCTTTAGTCATTAGTAAATATCACTAAATAGAATCTAAATCTTCAATATTTTTTACTATATAAAAGACTAGCGACTCATCTAAAAAGTATCCTTTGTCCTTCCCAAGGTCTCAATCTATATTCTTACCAAATTTCATCCAAATCGGTTCAGTATGTCTAGATTATAACCCCCAACAACGTCACAAACTCACATAATAAATTTTACCTCTTAATAACATTAGTATAGACTAGTAGTAGACAGTTTGCTCGTATAGAAGGATATATTTAAGATATATTATTTACTGTGGTAAATCTTTATTTATCATACTCCATACTTAACATCATAAATATGAAATTTTGTGAGGATGGATGGATGTTTCTCTTTCACGCAATAACAGCTAAACAGATCTTGATAAAATTTGGCACAGATGGAATGGAATTAAAGTTTTATTATAGTATTAGTGGATGGAATTATAGTCTGGGATAGCACATGGGTTAGTTTTTATCTCAGAAAAATGTACGGTCCCCGCGGGATAATTTATTTTGCCTAGAAGCGAACCCGAAGCGAAACGAGGGTGAGTCGTTAGTATTTTAATACATATGACACACACACGAACACTCTCGTACACGCCACGAAAACGAGTCATGACGAAGGTCGCTAGGTCTACTTCAGTTATTTTAACATGTTTACTTTATTTACACTAGAGGCACAGCAGCGGTTTAAAAACTACGAAACTCCCATAGAAACTTTCAACTCCTATTTAACGAGGGTGGTATATAAAAAAAATGCTTAGCGGACTCTTACTCGTATATTAAAAGTCTTGGTGGTTTAGTGGTTAGCATGTACGGCTGCACACCCGGTGGCCCTAGGTTCGAGTCCCGGATCGGTCAAGTTTAGTTATTGAGTCTTTCTGTATAGTAAGCCTCAGTAACAGCCTGGAGTTGGGAAGTTGGCGGTGTTTCACCCCCGTGGCTCGGAGAGCACGTAAAGCCGTCGGTCCTGCGCCTTAGCTCTCACCAGTCGTGTCGAGAAGTCGTCCCACCGGAGTATAAGAGTGACAGGAATAGAGAGTGCACTTGTGTCTACACGTACACTTGTGCACTGTAATATCTCCTACGCGGTTGGCTCATCTCAATGAGATTGGCCACCGTGGCCGGAATTGGTCAGGAAAACATAATCATCATCATCATCATTATACAAACTATCATTGCTAATAGTTATCATGTTACTAGCTTTAGCTAGTATTTTGTGATATTCCGTTATTAAATAAACTGTGAAATTTCGTTACATTTAATAGTATTATAACTGCTAATAATAATTAGTTACATATAATAAAATTATAAATCAATCGAATCTGTACATTAAATATTTTATGGAAAATATTATTGAAATAGTCATTATTATCGATACAGAGGCCGAATTTATAGTGTTTCGATTTTTTATCTGTCTGGGAACGCATCACGAGAAGACCACTGGACAGATTGTGATGAAATTTGGTATGACGATAACTGGTTATCCGAGTCAACATATAAGAAAAGTATCCTACTGCGGGAAAATGTCATCTCTGTCATCTCTGTGTCATCTCTGAGAAATCTATACTAACCGTTAAAACGTATCTAAAGACGAACCCGAGCGGAGCTAGGGTGATTCGCTAGTACATAAATAAAGCTAATTATTATATAATAAAATCACATAATTCAATCGCTATTTTGAGTTCAGCACGCAGAATTTCACTTTAGTTATATTTCAAAATAAGATAGAAATTAATGGCTGACTAATTATGTTAATTAACAAGAGTTTCCAAAGCAAATGGTGTCATAACTGTCTACACATCTGCAGTGGCATACAAAATGCAGAGCCTTGTCACGTTTAAGATCCTTAATATCTTTACAACTTGCTAAGTTAAAACCAACCTTAAAATTATTACTGGAAAATTTAATTTAGAGTACATTTAAATTTCAGAGATTTTCAGCAACAGCTCTATATTATTTAGAACTTGGGTATGTTGCTGGATTCACATTATCGCGTAGTAGCCTTGGCCTTATTCACTTCAACTTGATCGTTTTACGTATTCATTACGTTTAATCTATACATGTAATATAATTGTAACCAAGCCGAATCTATACATAAATATTTTTTTGGAATATCTTATTGAAATAAACATTATTATCGATACAGAGGCCGAATCTATAGTTTTTAGAATTTTTGTCTGTCTGTCTGTCTGTCTGTCTGTCTGTTACCGCATCACAAAAAAACCACTGGAGGGATTTTGATAAAATTTGGTATGGTGATAGCTAGTTCTCCGGGTCAACATATAGGATACTTTTTACCCTGGAAAAATATCTCATTTCATACAAAAACTGTAATGTAAGATTATACTAATATGTAAGTAAAACCTACGAATTTGGTTTTTGGTAACCTGAGCGCGGGCGGAGCCGCGGACAATACTAGTATGAAATATAACATTTACTAGCTCGCGGTTTCGTCCGCGTAAATGGGTAACGCTAAAATAGTCAGGGTACTCTAATATCCATGTATTAACCGACTTCCGAAACGGAGGAGGTTCTCAATTCGTTTTTTTGTGTATGTTTACTAATTACTCGAAGACGCCTGTACCGATTTGGACATTTTTTTTGTTTTAAAGTGTTCCCTTATAAATTTTACCGAAATCAGTCGAGCAGTTTTAAAAAAAACAACGATAAATTATTTTTTTTACTAAATTGTTTAATAGAATATGTTAATAAAAAACTTTCTTATTACAAATTACCTGCTTATTACGTTTACACTAAAAATGGAAAAATAAAAACTTAAAAAAAAACGACTTTTAGGCATTAAAATGTAAAAAATAACTAAACGGGAAGTCGGTGCCAGCCGACAATATTTTAAGATATGAATATCTAATAGGTAAATATGTATTTTACGTATCGAAATATGTTAGATTTGCTCTGGATCGGCTGGCACTAACTTAGAAAATGTCTGAAAATGTCTGTAAAAAATGAAAATGAAAATGTTAGTTATTTTTTACATTTTAGTGCCTGGAAGTCGGGTTTTTTTAAGTTTTTCTAATACCCAAAAGCACAATAAAGGAATATTACCAACATTTTTACTGTAAACTTCAAAAAAATTTCTAGTAAAGTTTTATTTTTATTTATATAATTTATATTTGTGTAAGCTCTATAGTAAAAGAATGAAACTGGAAATATCAAAATGTTAAATATTTAACATACGGCTATTCTTCCTTTGGTTAAATAAACCTCATTTTTTAAACTTATGAAGACTTTTGCAGTCCAACGGAGATTATGTGTAAATAAAAAATAAGAAGTTATCATACTTGAGTACTGTGCGGAGTTCCTCTTCTGAAATTAGTTTACATATTTAAAACCATGGCATCATGTTTTTTATTGTTTACATACACGAAATATTTTTGTTATGGCAGTGGCCAAGAAAGAAAAAACTTTTAAAATTAGATTAACTCTTAGTAATTTAATACATACTTAATTTATTTTATTTGGCTATATGTTAAAAGTTATAATATAATAGAAGATGGGATAATTTTGTTTAAGTACCTGAGGTAAATAAAAGTTTATTGTTCTATCCGATTTTAAGATATAAAACTTTAGCGGCGTTTTGCTGGATTCATCTTTTGCGCTGGTTATTAACGATTTCATTACTGAATAATACGAGTAATAATGTTCTAGGTTTTCATATCAGTATTTCAGTATCTATTCTAATATTATAAAGAGACAGAGTTTGTTTGTTTGTTTATTTGAACGCGCTAATCTCAGGAACTACTAATCGGATTTGAAAAATTCTATTTGCATTAGACAACCCGTTTAGTGAGAAAGGCCATATATCATCATGCTACTAGGTACCCAAGGGAGCGGAGCAGTAATCATAAATGTCAACAAGTCGGGCAGACTCTCACTCCCTTACATTATTGTAAAACTGTTGTTTATATCGGAAGTTTGAACGCGAGCGAAGCCACGGGTAGGTACTGCTAGTTTTTATATAATTCTAAATTTGTTAAGAAATCACGTTAATACTTAAATTTTAGAATCCTTACACATGTTATTCTATTCTGTTTTGACTCTTTTAAATGATATCGTGTTAGTTAAATATTGTAACTTTTTGTTTGTTTATCTCAATGAAACTGAGTGCATATTTCAATATCTTTTACTTTAATTGATAACTTACCTTACAAACTACTGATTTTAAAACCAGTGAATTAAACTGTAAGAATAAGACTTCACAGTAATTTTCATCCATTAACAGCAGAAACACTTTTTACGTCTTTATTATAACAAGCAAGCTAACTTCGTGCCAAAATAATAAACATATAACCGGAGCCTGTAAAGTTTTAGTTCAAACTGATTATAGACATAGACATGATCAAGTAGCATCTATCTTACATCAGCATATAGCACATACATTTAAATTTATACCCAGTAAAGTACCTTACTACAAATATAAACCAAATACAGTATATGAAAACAGCCACTATAAGTTATACTGGGACCGTACTATCCTCACAGACAAAACAATTCATTATAATAGGCCAGATATTACGTTCCATAATAAGCATACGGATACCGTTTATATTATCGATATAGCTGTCCCAAATACTCATAATATCCAATCGACCATAAATGAAAAAATCTCCAAATATCAGGAATTAGCAATAGAAATAAAAACTCAATGGAAAGTGAAGACCGTTCATATAGTACCAATACTCATATCTACTACAGGAATAATACCTAAATCTTTACAAAACAGCTTAAATATTTTAAACATCCCCAAAACCACTATAAATACAATGCAGAAAGCTATTATTCTCAATACATGCCGTATCACACGTAAATTCTTATCTAGCTCATCAACTCATTCTATCACAACTATACTTGGTTGAAGCCCGTATAATGGTAATAAAACCTTCTGTTAGAAGAGAGAATATTAAATATATATAAATAATAATAATAATAAGTTCTTTATTTCCAAAAGGTAGTAAGTACATCCAGATATTTGCTTAACACTAACTAAATCTAATTTGGTACATACAAATATTTAAAACATAGCATCTGCAGCCGAACTAGGAGACCTGTGCATCAGCTGTCAGCGCCATATCCCCACGGTTAGGTGACATAAATATTACCAAAAAAAAGAATTACATATCAACTAAAGATATTAATTAATATTACTAAATATGTCATTCCTCTCTCTTAAGATGTGTAATGCATGACTGTAAGAAGTATTTGTGTAATGAGTGTAATGTGTGTGAGCAATTAAAGGAGAGGAGTGTGTAATGTGTGTCTGTGTATATGTGTGTGTGTGTGTGTGTGTGTGTGTGTGTGTGTGTGTGTGTGTGTGTGTGTGTGTGTGTGTGTGTGTGTGTGTGTGTGTGTATGTATGCGCGTGTGTGTGCCTGGGTATTATTATTTAACATAGGCAATATTGCAGGATCAAGTTATATAATAAATATTATGATCAGATATGAATACTAAGAAGGTTTTCAGTTTCAATATAAGTTAATTTTTGCAGGTAATCAAATACAGTTTTTTTACAGTCTATTTTATTAAGGTAGTAAATGTCTAATGTTTTATTTAGTTTATTATATAAGTGTGGTCCTAAAAATGCAAAGAATCTTCTTATAAAAGTTGTTTTAAAATTAGTTGTATCTACAGAAAATTTTCTGCGTTTATTTAAGTTCGTTGGGTCATATAGCAGTAGACTATGTTGTTTCTGAATGATCGTTAATATAAACAGTTGTCTTACCGTAAGGACCTTACAGTTATTATAGAGTTGTGATGTAGGATATAGAAAAGGTTTAAATGTTGCTACTTTAAGAATTGCACGTTGAGCGATTTCGATCTTAAGTAATACGGTTTTAGAAGCACCGCCCCACGTTGATATGCAGTACGTTATAATAGACTGACATAAAGCTAAGTAAACTCGTTTTAATATATCCGGATCCAATACGTGTCTAATGGTTTTAAAAATATATATTAATTTATGAGTTCTTCTGCTAAGTGTGTCAATATGTTGTTTAAAATTTAAATTCTGATCTATTATGACCCCTAAATATTTAATATAATCAACAGATTCAAGTGATAGACAGGAACAGCTATTGTCCTTAGTTAAACAATTATATGAATGAATTATTAAGTTAAAATTTTCAAGGTTTCGAATAGGTTTTCTTAATGAAAAAGCTATATATTTTGTTTTCCTAATATTAAGTGAAAGTTTATTACTGTATAGCCAATTAGTAATTGCATTTATACCTATCTGTGCAGATGAGAAAACATCTGCCCACGTATCCGCAGCAAATATCAAAGCAGTATCATCTGCATATGATATTATATGTCCCTGAGAGAGATCAAATTTTGTTAGATGATCAATATAAATAAGAAATAAAGTTGGTCCGAGTATACTCCCTTGGGGCACGCCATGTGTTACTAATAAGTCGTTGCTATTAATATTATTGACACCAACGCATTGATATCTCTCAGAGAGATAGCTTTTGAATAATTTGAGTTGAGTGCCTCTAATACCGATGTTTTCTAGTCGTTTTAATAGTATTTTTATTGACACGGTATCGAATGCTTTAGCCAAATCTAAGAAAACTGATATACATTTTTTTCCACTGTCTAAATAAGATGATATAAAACTTGTCAAAGTATGAACGGCGTGCTCTGTTGATTTGCCATGCCTAAAACCAAACTGTGTATTCGACAATAAATTATTTCGATAATAAAAATCAGTTTGGGCGTGATGGTGTAATAGACAAACTTACTCTGCTTATTAAAGTCAGGATAGCAATTTTTTAAAAAGCGTTTTGTTTCCGAAGGTCTCAATTAACAAATTTGGGGTACTTTTGAGTTTATAAGTTGTTCACTGAAGCGTTAACATTTATATAACGACTAGCGGACCCGACAGACGTTGTCCTGTCTACACGTCTTAATTTGTAAATTTCAAACTTTTTTTAATAATTTTTTTGATGAAAATTATCATTCAAATTGTGAATCTAAACCATTCCCAGATCCCCTTGAACACACAAAAAATTTCATCAAAATCGGTCCAGTAGTTTGAGAGAAGTTCAGTGACATACACACTTACAGAAGAATTATATATATAAAGATAGCGGACCCGACAGACGTTGTCCTGTCTACACGTCTTTAATTTGAAAATTTCAAACTTTTTTTAATAATTTTTTTGATGAAAATTATTATTCAAATTGTGAATCTAAACCATTCCCAGATCCCCTTGAACACACACAAAAAATTTCATCAAAATCGGTCCAGTCGTTTGAGAGAAGTTCAGTGACATACACACTCACAGAAGAATTATATATATAAAGATAAGGGACGTTGTTATTTTAGGACCATGAGGTTTCTTTCCTTCTAATATTATCAGTGTTTGTTCGAAATAAATTCATATTTTCGCATATATTCCGTTATACGTATATTTCATTTTTTTTAATATTATTTTTCTTTATAAAATAAAAACTTCCATCGAATCAAAATGAAATAATTCACTCAAAAATGTAATCTTTCCACACTAATTGAGATATTAAATGTACAAAAAAAAATGATAAATTATTGAAACTATATAACTTACTAGTTTTACCATTTTTAGTTGGCTGCCAGTAAATACGAGTCTTGCGTTATATGAAATCGAGATGTTTAATTAAATTTTATATATATATATATATATATATATATATATATATATATATATTAAATAAAAATAAAATTTAATATATATTGAATATTTAAATAAAAAAAAAAATTAAATCTTTGAATCCTCACCCAAGCGTTACCTATTTAATTCAGATAATTAGCTGTACAATATAAAACAAACAGTTATAGAAATAAACGAAATATATAATATAATGGAAAAAGAAAATTTTAAATTACTCGATCTTTTCGTATTATTTCGCGGATTTATGTTAACTAATGTTAAGATTCAAATAGAATAAATTAAAGAACTTTTTATAAGAAATTTGTACTTATTATATTTTTAGTTTTAAAATACATACTTTTAAAGACAATAAAAACATTGGATCAACACTGATAGTAAAACTTAGAAATACAAACTGAATATAAAGATCTACATGAGATCGGCGAAGTAATCTGTGCTTAACTGGCACGTTTTAAAGCCATTAACAAGAAATTGAATTGAGGATATAAAAACTCGCTAATTAAGCAATTAACAGGCTTAACGCATATAAACATATGTGTAAACATACAATGGCGGTCACTGATCACCTCAAATTTTACACAAAAATAAAAGTGAAGCTTTTTAA
The DNA here is from genome assembly GCA_921882275.1 of Brenthis ino. Classification (NCBI taxonomy): domain Eukaryota; kingdom Metazoa; phylum Arthropoda; class Insecta; order Lepidoptera; family Nymphalidae; genus Brenthis; species Brenthis ino. The sequence continues at coordinate 18,339,930 of OV170224.1, read as the reverse complement.
AGCATCATTATTGCACATTTTATATCGAATAGTGTAGTTGGATTCATAATTATTATAGATGACTAGCAGAATCTCGCGCTAAAACTACAAAAATATCTCTAAAAAGATAGTTTCATACAAACTTTCATCCCTTATTTTACCCTCTTATAGAATGATTTCGAAAAATGCTAAAACAAGTATTTATTTACATTTATTAAAAAGCATTAATACCAAGTTTCAAGTAATTCTGATCATAAATATTTTTTGGATTGTATTATAACGTGTTATACCGTGGGAATTAGATAATTTCTCGCGGTAAAATGTAGCCTATCACTCTTCCGCCCTCCAAATATCTCCACACAAAAAAATCCCGCCAATCCGTCACTCCGTTTTGACGTTAAAGAAGGACAAACAAACAAAGACATTTTCACATTTATAATATTAGTATGGATAACTCGTTATTATAAAAAATAGAGGTAAAATAACCCTTTCGATGGCAATTACCAAATAATTATAATGTGTGCAATAACTAATAATAATTTTTAAGCTATAAGCCCCAAACTGTCAGCCGATAAAATGTCTACAGTGTGCGAAAGATATTATATTTATAATATGTATGTATTTAAAGTTTGTATATGTGTAGTGTATCAACTATCTGGTATCCATAACACAAGCCTCGTAGCTTACCATGGAACTAGATGATGCTGTGTGTTAATGTCCCAATATATTTATTTATTTAATATACTAAGGACTCTACTACGTTTTAACGTTTAGTATGGATTTCTCAGAGATGAGATATTTTCCGAACTAAAAAGTATCCTATATGTTGACCCGGATGACCAGCTATCATCATCCCAAATTTCATTAATATCTGTCCAGTGGGTTTCTAGTGATGCGTTCCCAGACAAACAGACAGACAGACAAAAAATCTAAAAAACTATAGCTTCGCCCTCTGTATCGATAATAATGTTCACGGTTCACGGTCAATAAGGTTAACGGTTTAGTTACAATTTTATTGTATGTATAGATGGGAGATCAACCATTTTTTTGAGTATGTTAACTTAAACGTAACCCGAAACTAAAATATACATATGTTTATGTATTGAAATACAGTCTTGAATAAGACCCACGTAGGAACTAAAAGCACGTCTCAAGAGTATAATATTTAAAACAGACATACATACATATACTACGTATCTCATGTTTATTATTTTATATCCCGGCACTTCTGCAGCGAACTTTTATACAGTTTGAATTTTAAAACGATATTTATGATACAGGTCGGTTGTTTTATTTGAGACCATCTGCTTGACTGCACTTTCATATACATAAGTAGTATCAATATTATGGAGTAGGTATTTTAGTTTAAATTTTTGCCTTTGAATTTTGCTTCGTTTAAACGTAGAAATCTTTAGGAATTGATGGCAACATTTTTTTTATTATTATTAAAAATGTTTTTGACCCAACAGCTGTCATATTGACAGGGTGTGAGAGTGCGAGTAACGGTCTGGTGTGTTAGTCATAATTGTAAATTCAAATTATTTAAATACATTAACAAATGTAATAATTTGGTATTTCATTTAAAGTGCTGTGCCTATAATACCTTACATTGTCTTGAGAGGAACTGGCGGCAGAACAAACTAGTTATATACATATATTCTATGTGTACAAACAAACATGTACACGTAATACCATTATGTACTTGATGCAATTAAACTCAGTTTACCTCGTAGTGCTAACTTAGGTGTAAGAACATGATAGCCATATATAACACTCGAGCAAGTTCTCTAGAGGTAATTTTGGTATTAAAGTTATCTAAACGTATAGTACTTACAACTTACAGTAGCTAGATTAAACTACTTGAACCATGGAAGTATTGATGGAACATACTAAAATTTAATTAGAAATTATTTTTCTTTTAACATCCCACTGCTGGGCAATTTTCTTTTAATATTTTTAATTTGGTTTTGTTAATCAGTTTAGTTAGATTTAGTTTCACCATTAAATGTTAAGTATGCATAATATCAACTCTGTCATAGTGTATGTTGTGTTCTCCAGTAATTTGGAGTACATTTTATAGACTGTCCAAAGAACTTTTTTCTGGAATTTTTATATGTATTTCTATTAGAGATTCTTAATCTATACATATAATAAAATTTTTACTGACTTTTTACCGAATCTGTATATTAAATATTTATTGGAAAATCTTATTGAAATAAACATTATTACCCATATAGAGGCCGAACCTAGTTTTTAGAATTTTTATGTCTGCCTGTTACCGCACCATAGAAAAGGCACTGGAGGGATTTTGATGAAATTTGGTATGGTGATAGCTGGTTATCTGGGTCAACATATAGGATACTTTTTACTGCGGGAAAATATTTCATTTCTGAAAAAAAATGCAAAAACTGCATTGTAAGAGTATACTAATATGTAAAACCAAAAAATTTGGTTTTTGGCCATCTAAAATTGATTAAAATATTGTTCACCCAGTGGTCAAAATACGACCATAATTATTGAAAAATTATGAAAAATTAAGGAAAACCTATTAGTTAACAAGAAAAAATCGTTTGAGAAACAGACGAGAAAAAGTACTGAACTGTCTTTACTTATTATATTATCTATGTACATTGTGTTATATATATATATATATATATATATATATATATATATATATAATATATGTGTGTGTGTTTAACTGCCTCGGTGGTGTAGTGACTAGCATGTACGGCTGCACACCCGGAGGTCCTGGGTTAGATAGTATAATAGATGGCGCGCGAGTCGAATCGAAGAATTGAGATAGAAGTTTTTATATACATACATATTTATATATGTAATTATAGCATTATATATACATATGTGTGTATGTACGTCGGGTTATCACTAAATGGCAATATACAAAGAGTTAAAGCTTTTTGAAGTCAGTCGAAGCCGTTTTATTAGATTAAAGCATCTCCGTTTCTAGTTCACTTAGAGCTTAGAGCGACAGCCTAATTGCATTGTTTGCTCTGCTTGTTTAGGATTGTGTTGTGACTTTACACTTAAGGATTTTCATATATCACACTAGCGATTTACCCTTGTTTTGTTTGTCTCCCCCAATGTGCGTCCTCCCCCCTCCACCTTGTCGTGGTGGAGGGGCTCATTAGCATCTGGCAATCCAGCCGGGCGCGAAGCCAAGAAACGCAGTGGGAGGCGGCCCACCTCAGTAGGCGGTGTGGTATGCGGGTTGCTTTTGGTACTTCTCTGATAGCAGAGTAGACTGTTGGTCTCCAATGGCTGTTATGGTCTACTTCGCAGACCTACCTTCGGAGCGTCGTGGTTGAATGCATAAGCGATCATGCGACGCTCCATTAAAACGGGGGAGGTTCCGTTGGGTTTTGGTGGGTAATATGTATGCCCAAATGAATTTTCCCAACGTTAAAAAAAAGTAGTTTTAGCCTATCTATTTACTCACGTCACTTTTATAAATACATTAATACGCTATATTTGTATTTATTTAAATATATTTAATAAAATAAAAACTATCTTAACATTAAGCACCTAATATTAATTAATAATTAGTAACAGAGATTCCTTTGGGGCTGATAGGAAAATTAATTGCAAGGCGCGGGTTGACGTTTTGCAACGAACACGTATCTCGCGAGTGCGAGTTTACTTTGATAGTAGTTATCGACCATATTTATACAACTAATTAGCAGAACCCGCGACTTCGCTCGCGCTAAAATTATAAAAAATCTCGAAAAAGGTAGATTTCATACAAAATTTCATCTCCTATTTTACCTTCTTATGGGTTGAATTTCGAAAAAACCTTAAACACGTATTTATTTAATTGTATTGAAGAACATTAATAATACCAAGTTTCAAGTAATTTTGATCATAAATATTTTTTTGGGTTGTATTATAACGTATTTCCCCGTGGGAATGAGATAATCTCCTGCGGTAAAAAGTAGCCTATGTCACTCTCTATCCCTCCCAACTATCTCCACACAAAAAATAACGCCAATTTGTCACTCCGTTAAACGTGAAAGAAGGACAAACAAACAAACACACTTTCACATTTATAATATTAGTATGGATGTAGTAGTGAGTATTTACCATGTTTTACGAGCTTACTTTAATGAATGATACACGTGATACTGGCGCTTGTAATATTACTGAAATATTGAGAACTATCTAAAAGCAAGTGAAAAACATAGTAAAATTATTTTCACGATAGAGCTCAAACAACGGTTGAAAAATTTTCAGTTTGTTTGTACGCGCTAATTATATATCGTTCGCCGTGTTTTTGGGTGTAAAATTTAGTATGGCCCTTTGACATAAAATGAATGTAGCAATAGGTATATGTAGTAATTTAAGGAAATAGGTATCAAACTAAGAGGCAAACGTGTGAATATGTCCCATATTGCTATTTTACGTACATATTTTAATATTGGATTATGTATTCAAATTAAACTGTGCACCGAATATTGCTTTACGATCTCTAATTAAACTTCATTATAACTTCTGTATAATTATTGGCTAAATATAAATAAGTACTTTAATAAAACAACAGATGCTACTACTGCATAACCCACCGTTTTAAGTCCCATAAAATCATTTTTTGTTTAGAAATTATACCAACAATTTGCGTCATGTTTGTTAAACGACAACCGTATCGCACACAGACGTTATATGTACATATACCTGTTGCCTGCGAAAACTTTGCGGTTCTGAACCTTTGTCTTTTTTATAAAGCCTTATAAATATTTCAATGTTAGCTTAATTGGCCGACTTCAAATAGAGAGGAGTTAATCAATTCGAATGTATGTTATGTATGTTACACGACATCTTGGTCAATTGTAACTGATTTTCATGACTATTTTGTTATAAACATGTCTTATTATACGTTGGAAAATCCATTTACGCATGATGATGATGATGATGTTCTCCTGACCGATTCCGCCCACGGCGGCCAATCTCATTGAGACTAGCCAACTGCGCAGGAGATATTATAGTGCATAAGTGTACGCGCAGACACAAGTGCACTCTCTATTCCTGTCACTCTCAACTCCGGAGTATGAGAGTGATAGGAATAGAGAGTGCACGTTGTGTCTGCGCGTACACTTGAGCACTATAATATCTCCTGCGCAGTTGGCTAATCTCATTGAGATTGGCCGCCGTGGCCGGAATCGGCTAGGAGAACATCATCATCATCACTCTGGTGGGACAACTGCTCGACACGACCAGTGAGAGTTAAGGCGCAGGACCGACGGCTTTACGTGCTCTCCGAGGCACGGAAGTGAAACACCGCCAGCTTCCCAACTCCGGGCTGTTACTGAGGCTTACTATACAGAAAGACTCAATAATTAAACTTGGCCTGACCCGGGACTGGAACCCAGGACCTCCGGGTGTGCAGCCGTACATGATAGCAACTGTACGTAGAAAGTCAATGCTACCCACTAAAACCCAACGAAGCCTCTTCCGTCTTAACGGCTGCCCGCCGAGACAGACCACAATAACCATGAGGTTGCTCCCAGCCCAACCATGACAGTTGCGGTTTAATATACGAGAGCATTTCAAGAAATAATTTCACCCCTAAGGATTGAAAATGATTACTCGTAATTGTATGCTCGTTCTTTTATCCTTCTTATAGACAATAAGGAAATATTTATTTTAACATTGAGATTAAATTTTAAAACCATAACAATGTCGCAAGAGAAAGTTTTATTCCTTTTGTGCAAAAAAAAAGCAAAAATCAGCTAACACACTTATGATTCTCTTAAATTAGAGAATATCGCTTAAATATCGCTAAATGCTAAATAAATCCCATCAAAACAATTTCCTCGGATGTTAAAAAGACAAAAGTTAAAATAAGGTCAGACATAATCTTTATATATATAATTCTTCTGTGAGTGTGTATGTCACTGAACTTCTCTCAAACGACTGGACCGATTTTGATGAAATTTTTTGTGTGTGTTCAAGGGGATCTGGGAATGGTTTAGATTCACAATTTGAATAATAATTTTCATCAAAAAAATTATTAAAAAAAGTTTGAAATGTTCAAATTAAAGACGTGTAGACAGGACAACGTCTGTCGGGTCCGCTAGTATAAACATAAAATATTTATATATACATTTGCCACATTATACGTATATACATATACGAATGGTTAAACCCAACATGCGCATTGAAGCGTACGCACCTTTGGGGCGAGAATAAACAGGGGTTTCTAAATAGCAGTTCGGTAACGCATAATAGCCTCCCAAAACAGATCTAATCCTTTATATTGCCTGATACAATTTTCAGCTTCATCGGCTTTTACGGATGGGCATACGTCATTCACAGACAATTTGGTTCATATGCGATGTATCTGTCAATACTAGCCCCTCTCATGCTTTATTAAATGCTAAACAGTTGGAAAATATCACAAAACATGATAAAAATTGTTTTATAGGATACATATTAGAAATATACTACAAATATTTTGTTTTATAATTTAAAAAAAAACATCTATTGTATATATATTCATATATCTATACTAATATTATAAAGAGGTAAAGTTTGTAAGTTTGTGACGTAGGGGGTAATGTCTGGATCTACTGAACCGATTTAGATGAAATTTGGTAAGAAGATAGTTTGAGACTGGAAAGGACATAGAATGCTTTTTATGCCGGAAATAATTCCTTAAATGGGTAAAAATGGGGATGAAAGTTTGTATTTTGAAGAAAACTAGGAACGAACCCGAGCGAAGTGAGGGTGAGTCGCTAGTAATATATAAAACAAATACAATAATATAGACATACTATGCCACGTCATTAAGACGTATATACATACGAGTATAATGAACAACCTGGAAAGTTCATACCAACATCGATTATGACGGAATGGCTCGGTAAAACAAAGGATGATGGACTTAAATGTAATTATTTTCGACAATGTTCCTAAATGCAATCGCTTTATACTGCATTAAATTGTATTGCAAAACATACAATTCTTATAAGCAATCAACATTTATTTTCGGTCAAATATTATTAGAACTAGCTTTTGCTCCCAGTTTTGTTTAAAAGTACGTAGCTATGTATAATTGGGCCGTTTCTAAATGAACTAATATGTAGCGCCATTATCAATGAATAACCCATTTAGTACATATTTTATACATAGAGTATAAACACATAAAAGTTAGATAATTTCCACAAAACAGAAATGTTATAGCTACAAAATGACAAATACTTTAGCTTTCTCTGTCCTTTATTTAACTTAAGCATGAACTTTACATGTACAGTTGTAAATAGTTTAAATATTGTTTTATATTGAAAAGTATTTAATAAATGTCTTTAAATAATCGTATGAGAAAATTTTAATTAGGTACTTAACGCGTTCAAATATATGAAAACACCTAGCAATGTATATAGCGTAGATATGTAATTATTTCTTTGTTTTTTTCTAAAGTTAAATAGAAACGATACGTTCGAAATCTAGAGCATGTATATTAAAAATTCTTCCACTGACTTATATTTAAAATTGAAACAGTGTTTAAAAAAGATCTGCATTTTATGCAAATTCTGTTAGAATTTTAATGCCTCTATTTTACTAAAATTATACAATTTCATACAGTAAAAATCCGTTTATAAGTACTGGAGAAAGTAGCACACGTACGTACATACAAACATCGAACCTACTATTCTATTTACTTTATTCTATTTCTACATTGTATGATACATTGATATGACTCACGCGCCATCTTACACGATGATGGTACTATTAGAAACCTCTACGGACGAACGTATTTCAATTTTTACCCAACTGCGCGACACAAAGGAGGGTAATGTGTTTATCAGTTCTATATACATCTCACGGCAAGGATGAAACGTGTATGTCTCCGACTGCTATATAAATAATACTATATTCCTACGTGAACTTGCTTTCATCTTTTTAGTTAGCTTTTATGCAGTCGGGTTTTTTACTTTTATAATATATATATTTTTATATAGTTAAACTAGCGATTCACCATCGCTTCGTTCGGTTTCGTCCCTTGGTACGTTTTAACAGTTTGTATGAAATACAAATCTTTGAATTTCTTGGCTTTTCTGTACTATAATATGCATGTATTGTACATATAAACCTTCCTCTTGAATCACTCTATCTATTACTGAAAACTTCATTAAAATCCGTTGAGTAGTTTAAAAGATCTAAGCGAACAGACAGCGGAAGCGACTTCTTTTTATACTATGAAAAAAAAAATATACTCATTTATATTGAACTATGTAAATTTTATGAAAGCTTGTTTTCATGAAATCTTGCTAAATATATGTTTCAAAGATATTAAGTTGGTCGAACAATATAGGACCCAACACAGCAGTAGCTTTTATAAGCTGCGGCGTTACGCCGGTACAGCATCGCACCTGCATAGTTTACTCTAGAGTTAACTAACTAGATACGTTGCATAGATAAGAGAAGTAAACAGGAGTTTTTCAGTGATAACAAAAGCAAAGACAAAGCGTTTAATTTATAAATTAAAGTAAAATTTTATTTGTAACTAGCATTCCCCGCGGCTCCGTCCGAGTTCAGATGACTAAAAACCAAATTCTTAGGTTTTACATATTAGTATACTATTACAATGCAGTTTTTGTATTTTTCTCAGAAATGAGAAATTTTCCCGCTGTAAAAAGTATCCTATATGTTGGCCAGGATAACCAGTTATCACCATACCTCAAAATCCCTTCAGTGGTTTTTCTGAAACAGAAAGACAGACAGACAAAAATTCTAAAAACTATAGATTCGGCCTCTATTTTCATTGATTAAATAGTCAATTTTGGTTAAAGGTAAGATCTTACAGCACAAGCAAAGAGAATATTCCGAAAAATAAAATAAAAAATTGTAAAATTAAGATAAATTTTGGTACTTACAAGTTTTCGCGGAAATCTAAATTTTCCCATATCTTTTTATCGTGTTGACTCAGGACCTTGATTTATACACACCTAATAGGGACTATAAGTCTATATGTATAAGTATGTCTATAAGTATAAGTATCTCGTATAAATTTCAACTTGCTAAGTCTACCCGTTCCTGAGAAAATCGGTGGAGACAGACAGACAGACGGACAAGAGAGTGATTTTATAAGGGTTCCTATCTTACCTTTTGAAGTACGGAACCCTACAAAGAAACACGAAAATCCCTTAAAAAATTAGCATAAACTCTTCCTTTTTTAAATCGGCCAAAAGGTCAGTTCAATTCTACATAAAAACTATGTAAAAACCACATTTTACGTAACAATTTCGTTATAAATTTTTGCTTATATTTACTATAAACTCTGGAACGTTTCCAGCGCCGTATCTCTTGGACCCGGTTGTGACCTACTTGCGTGGTTCGCTCGTTTGTCATACTAATGCAAATGGCTTGGGATCACAGACTAATATACTTGTTGAAAATAATTGCTGTCTGTGTGGAATAGGAAATTTGCTTCGGATATTGTAGGAGTTGTATTTAGTCTGAGAATTTTCGTATCTATTTGTTACTTCGTTGTTTAGAGTCACTATTGATAAGCCTAGCCATCCATTTGTTCAACCTTAGAATGTTGCAAATATTCGGTAAACAAAATTACAGAAATGTTTCATAGCGGATAACGCTATGAATAATACTAGTAATAATTAAAATGCAAAAATTAGTGGAAGTTTGAGGTGTGATGTCTTGTATTTAAATCCATAATCCTTAATTGTTGTAATATATAATATATCTGTAGTATGTGTATATATAGTCATTGGGATTTTTCTGTCAAGAAATTCTTATGGTCGATTTCACCAACGTCACCTAAGTTTAAGGGATCCCCTAAGCATGGTTAGGGGGCTGTTTTAGGGGACAGTTTCTGTTTCACTGACAGTTAGGGGTCACCTAAATGTTAAAATGCCACCTAAATATAGGTACTGGACATACGGGCTCTGACAATGGTAAAACGAAATTTAATTTAGGGGCTAGTTTAGGGGAACCTTTAAGCTAGGGATCCCATACGTAGGTGGTAGGTTATGGGATGTTGGTGAAATCGGGCATTAGTTCTACCCGGTATGTTGACGGCGGTACATTATCTTGCCTCAGAGAGAACTTAAAGCCTATCTATGTATATATCAGACTGTATGAAATACAAGCTGCAATTTGGAAGCGCACTATTTCTATGCAAATGGCTATTCTAAATAAGAAAAAAAATGCTGGAATTAATTTCTTTATCTCCGATCTTTTAAGTTTGAAACTTGTATTGAACAAAACAACATTAATTTTAAATAGTAGAATTATTTAAATTAAAATATTAAAATAGGATTAACTACAAGTATTTTAGGTCATAATTGACTAATTGCGTGGATGAAAATAAAATAGATGGAGCGTTGTTGTTGTACCAAAATATTAACTTAACAATGTGTTTGACCTACTTGTTGTTTTGCATTAAAACTTTTTTTTTTATTCTTGTTATATCTATATAATAACAAAATTATCTCTTCCTATTATAAAATGTACGAGCTATCCCTAACTTAATCCTGATCAAATATTCCCTATATACATATAAGGACACGAAATAAAGATTACATTTTCAGACCACTGATACTATATATCTATAATTGTATTTATGTATTTATGTTATATAATATGTATGTAATTAAAATATGTATATGTTTTTTATATTTTCATATATGTATATTAATGTATTCATATATTTAACTTTTATTTATGTGTCATACTTATATACTTTACTATAACAAAAATTCTGCACTTTCTCTTTCTGTCCCGCTATTTAACACTATTTCCCACATGCATGGGTTGACTGGAAGAGATCTCTTATAGAGATAAGTCCACCTTTGTCCACGTCACTTTCTATGTATTTTGTTTTTTATAATTTATTTGTGCAATAAAGAATATATGTATACCTTTTAGCTAATTTCACGTGAAGTCAGTTGATAATTACTTTACGCCTGTGGTTCCACCCGCTTCGTGGTTAAATATGTGATTAAGCCCAATGTCGTAGGTACCTTGCTTTACATCCGGCGGCATTCTATGGTTTTACCCCTAAAACAAAAGCTAACCACCCACCTTAAAAGCTAATCAACAACACAATCACAAAGTTTCCATAGAGTTCGTGTTTCATTTCTAAACAGATGGTACCCGAAAGAAAAGAGTAGACTCTTGCTTAAAAAAAACAAATCTCCATAGGTCGAACATAGGTGAACGAGCCAAGTTATCTTATCGATCAAAAAAGTACTAAATACACAATCAGCAACAAAAAATGTCCTCACCGAATGAATGAGCGCTCATTTGAACATTTGAGCCCGCTTCTAAAAATTTTTGTGAAAACAACTTTAAGCATTGCATTTAAGGTTCAATTTATATTGTTGTATATTTATTTCAAGTAGAATAATTACCTAAACACAATTGGTGACAGTTTTAAGAGAAACTTTTGCATGGGATTGTGTATCTAGTACTTTTTTGACCAATGCTTAGTTCTTGTCATTTCCTATGTAGTCCTTGAAATAATCTAATTGACCTATTAAATGCAAAATAAGTAGAAAATAAATATTTTCTATAATATTTTTATGAGAGCCGCGTACCGCGATAGCAAGTCGTAAATGTGTTAATTAATCCCGCTATTGCTTGTGAAAGTTTAAAAACTTTCATACGGGCATTTCAGTCCGGACACGTTCAAATAAAATGGTGATCCCTTGACCGTTAATGTTTGACCGTAATGTAAAACGTATATAGTATATACATATTTTGATGCGGTTTTTGCTTTTTTTAATAAATTATGTTCAAATTTTAGCAATAATAAATAAAAATAATAATATAAAATATAAGGGACGAACCCGAAGCTTAGCGAGGGTGAGTCGCTAGTATTTATATATATATATATATATATATATATATATATATATATATATATATATATATATATAAGAATTGCTAATTTAAAAATATGACTTCATATACATATGTAGGTTACTATACTTCAACGTGAGAATGTATTTCTGTCGAAGTTTCGTAAACTTTTCGTCCAGGTCAACCGAAACATAACGCTCAAAGGGCTCATATTACCCATCCCTTGACCATAAAAACCCATGCTAATCTTTACGTAATAAATGAACTATACTCATGTAATTTAACTATGCTCATTATTTAAAATATCTAAAAAAAAGATATAACGATTTTAATTTGTTTGGGTGATAGATATCCTTTTAAGAATCCGAGTAGAGCGAGTGTGAGTCGCTAGTATTATAATAAAAACAATTCATTTCATTAAATTTTAATTTCATTAAAATCCCTCAAGTGGTTTTACCGTGATGCAGTCACAGATAGACAGACAGACAGACAAAAATTCTAAAAACTATATATGCGGCAACTGTATCGATAATATATAATTAATTAAGTATTATTTCAATAAGATTTTCCTAAAAATATTTAATGTACATAGATGTACATTTGATTCAGTAAGAATCTATTATAAGTATAGATAGATATGGAGTCAGTACAAGCTAGTGTATAATGAAAAAGCCATCATGATATCTAATACTCACTATTCAGTGAAAGGCTAAAGTGCTTTTTGACGACTAACTTTACATATAATAAAATTGTAACTTAGCCGAATCTGATATTAAATACTTTTTGGAAAATCTTATTGAAATAAACATTATTATCCATACAGAGGCCGAATCTATAGTTTTTAGAATTTTTGTCTGTCTGTCTGTCTGTTACCGCATCACGGAAAAACTACTGGAGGGATTTTCATGAAATTTGGTATGATGATAGCTGGTTATCCGGGTCAACATATAGGACTTTTTACCGCGGGAAAATGTCTCATTTCTGAGAAAAAATAAAAAACTGCAATGTATGAGTATACTAATATGTAAAACCTAAGAATTTGGTTTATGGTCATCTGAACGCGGGCGGAGCCGCGGGCAATGCTAGTCTTACATAAATAGATAAAAGTGGCGACTTTAATATTTGCAGTGTTGGACTTAACAATAAAAGTAATACGCTGCTTTGTTTTCAGTAAATCAACAAAGATCGCGTGCTAGTGAATAGTAAATACATAGAGTTATAGGACCTTTAAAAGTTTCTTTTATAATTAAAAAGAGAAAGCTAATATTTTGTATGCGAATGAAGCTAATTGACACGATAATTTTGCTTTTCAGTAACTCAGGGTTTTAATAATAAGGCAAGTTGTTTCTTATAATAAAAATCAGCTTACAACATTTTGTACTACTATCATAGTACATATACTAACCGTTACACTTGTCTAGCGAAGTCGTCTTGTTAGTATAAACGTGAGAGGTGAGTCGCGGATGAGGCGCACCCGACTCTCTTACGTATAACAGTATATAACAGTCGAGAAACGGCTTTAGAGTTAACGGCTTGAACAATAACTTGCCACGAGATGGTACTACAGAGTTTTAACTTCTAAACCGTTTTCTATACAATATGATATTTTTACAACAATTTCTTCTAACGGGATTTCGTCTAAAATCAGAAGCGATCACCTACGTATAGATTTTATAATGTGTTACTATTCATTTTGTCATAGTATTCAGCCCTCTTTAACGTCCCACTGCTGGGCACGGGCCTCCCTTCAATACGAGGGGGATCAGGCCATAGTCCACCACGCTGGACAAATGTGGGTTTAGTTACTTAACATGTCTTTCGAAAACTCGTTAGGTCCTCTCGGACATGCAGAGAGGCAAAAGCCAGTATAAAGTAACTTATTACAAAATATTTCATGTTAAGATACATGTAAATTCAAACATTTTATTTCTATTTTTGATATTCTATAGGAGTTGCTATAGCAAGGCATAATACAAGATATTATTCCAAAGAAAGCAGTCAAAGGCTATATAAATATATTGAATTGGAACGGCAATAATTGGGGCTTAGTAAATGCGGTCGATGAATACAACAATGAAGTAGTCGCTGTGAGTAGATGTAAGAAATTGAACATTTATTTTATCTATTTATTTATTTGTAGGTAAGCTCGCTTCGCAGTTATTTGCCTTAGAAATACAACAAGCACTTCTTGAGATTGCATTAATATTATTATTTCGGAATTTTTTAATGTTTTCATTTGTACTTACTAAAACAGCTCAACCGTTTACAGTGAAATTCAAAATATAGATTCATCGAAATCCATCCTTAGAGAGGATTTTATCGTAATGTATATGAGACAACCCTGAAGATTTTTATAACTATATATATATATATATATATATATATATATATATATATATATATATATATATATATATATATATTACCTATTGACAAGCTTTAGTGTTATCAATAAAAATATATGATCATCTTATTTTGACCACTGAGCAAATACTAGTTTATAAAAAAAACATAATAATCAACTCACAACTGTCAAAGACATCATGTTGCAAACCCACAAAAAGAAAATATAACCGAATTAAATACCTTTTTCTTTGAATTTGGTCAAAAATGAGTACTGATTCTTTCGCGTTTTTTACAGAATATATAGAATTTAGTATTTAAACAAAGATACAAAGTCAACTAACAGGAATGAAGTTAATTAAGTTACACAATCTAAGTTCAAGTAGAAGTACTAATTATAAAGTTTACATTTCGATTGTTTAATGACATCTCAAGTTGTATTACAGAGCCCTAAATAGAATGAAGAGTCTGAATCCTGATGGCCTAATTGAAAATTTTGCAGATTTTTTAATACTAATTTTCCCCGTGACTCTACTCGCTAATAAATGTTAACTAGCAATAAACATCCACCCTAATTAAAAACCTTCTTATTTGAAGTCTTCTTTTAAGTTATATCATACTAGCGCCGTTCCCTCGCTTTGCTAGGGTTCGTCCCTAGGTACGTTTTAATGCTTAGTATGGAATAGATTGACTATGTAGAAAAGAACTTCAAAAAACTTAAAATCATCCCCCCTTTTACCGTGATTGGTCATAAACGCCGAAATATTCTTTATTTCTTAACAAAATTATACGGTATAATATAATGATTTTTTTGTCATTAACTTGAGAAATGATTTGTTCCCGATACAAACTTTCAACCTCTATTTCACCCCTTTCAAATTACATTTTTACGACAAAAAGTATCCTATGTCTTTCTCCAAGGTCTCATCCCTCTCTAAACTAAATTCATCAAAATTGATTCAGCAGTTTAGACGTGAAAACGTAACACACAGACAGACTTACTTTCGCATTTATAATACTAGTATGAATAACGCAACAATTGTACATTTTATTGAATAATCGTTTTCCGTTTTAAATCATGAGGTACCATTTTGGTTCTTAATAATAAAGCGTGCTCTATATCCTGCGGTTCCATGTGAATCGAAAATCGTATTAGGCGGTTTGCGATCTAAATTGAAGCAGGTACACGTGCGTGTGAAGCCAAAGCTATTATGCAATATGCACAATGTGTATGTATGTAAGTATATATTATAACTGTAAATATCGGATTATATGCAAAATATTTTAAAATAGGCATGCAAATAAGTTAAATAAACATTTTCACAGGTTGATATTTATGTAAATTACAAAAAAACGTAGCAAAATTGTGTCATAAAAATGAAAGGTAACTTAGCAGCATTTAACTATTAGGAGTATATTCATTTTTCGTGTGGCTACTAAATGTCGCCTGTTATTTTACCAGCCAATCTCTTTCATGTCTTCTCAGTTCTACGAGACACTGGCAAAGTAATTTATACCCAATTGGCACACTTTGAAGCCACTTACACAGAGAATTGAATTGAATTGTCGCCTAGCTAACAAAATAAAGTAGAAATAAATCTTTTATATTTTTTATTTATAATACATATGTATATAAATATAATGCATTGTCAATGTGTAATTTTTTTTTTAAATATGTTGGGACATTAACACACTGCACTATCTAGTTATGAAAACCAGATAGTTGATACACTATACATATATACATAACTTTAAATACATACATATTATAAATATAAACACTACTACTGTAAAAAATTTTAATATCATAAAACTTCAGGTTTTCAATATATATTTTTTTCTCTTAAAAATAAACGGATTCCGATTGGTCTATATTTAAAATGTCAAATATTCGCGTAAATCTGAGAAAGTATTAAAAACAGCTTTTAAGAATAGTTTATAACTATTTCTTTTACTACTTGATAGCGTGCTGACTGCTTTGTTTTATTTATATGGCTTCTAGTACACTCTCACAATAAATATGTTGAGACATTAACACACAGCACCATCTAGTTCCATGGAAAGCTACGAGGCCTGTGTTATGGAAACACTACACATATATAACTTTAAATACATACAAATTATAAATATAAACACCCATGACTGAAGTACATTCGTGCTCATCACACAAATGAATGCCCACAGCGGGACCCGAACCCGCGACCGAGTAGGGTCACTTCAAACTGAGCCAAACGTGACGTCAAATACATTCGTCTGGATAGTTTAATTTGAAAAACATACAGAAGAGTGGTTTAACCCACCACTAAAAAAGAGCTTTTGATCGCGAGTGCGATACGCTTTTACGAGCTCAAATATAATAAAAATGAAACTTAATGTTACGACTTTGTCTTAATAAAGTTGGTACATTGGATCTTATTAGATTTTATAAATAAATTGTCATATTGTGTGATATAGCAAAAAAATCTACTTATAAGAATCATATAAGAAGCGACATTTTGATGATAAAATTAGATTCCGCCAAAAAAATGTAACTTATATATTATGAATCTTTTATATCTATACATATATAAAAATTGTACCCGATCGCTGCCTGTACATGGAAGATATTTGAGAAAAACTATAATTAGGAGTCTTTATTAACGCTATATATCCCAAACAATAACTTTTAGAATTTTTGTCTGTTTGTCTGTGCGTTAAAGCGCGCTAATCTCAGAAACAGCTTAACAGATTTGGGTGCAATGAGTACTAGTGTATTGTGGTAAGCTTCACTTAACATTTAGTATTTGTTTTATTTCAATCGGTTCATAAATAAAAAAGTTATGTCAATTTAAAGAATCACCTAGGGACGAACCAGAGCGAAACGAGAGCTCGTCGCTAGTATATAATAAACTAGCGGACCCGACAGACGTTGTCCTGTCTACACGTCTTTAATTTGAAAATTTCAAACTTTTTTTAATAATTTTTTTGATGAAAATTATTATTCAAATTGTGAATCTAAACCATTCCCAGATCCCCTTGAACACACACAAAAAATTTCATCAAAATCGGTCTAGTCGTTTGAGAGAAGTTCAGTGACATACACACTCACAGAAGAATTATATATATAAAGATATGTATATACGCCTTCGAAGTTACTATTAGTTCACCTATCTTATAAATATTTTATTTATCATGTTATATTTAAATATTCATTTGAATTATTTTTAATTCACTGCAAAAAAATATATATTTTTCAACTGATGTATGGAATAAATTATTCATCCTTTTGCTGAACGAGCAAATTCAATTTTATTCAAATTTAATTCTGAGCCTAGAATATTATAAATGTATGTGTTCATCTGTTTGTTACATCTTACTATATGGATAATACAATATTACTTTATTAATAATTCTAGTCATGGTGAAGCTAAATCAATATTGGCATTAAATGATTAAGGGTCGCTACCTTCATATCGTTAACCAATAAAAGTTTAAATCCATTTGCTTTGTACTACTATCTTCTCTGTCGTTGATCTAGTCGAGTCCTAGGTTCGAATCTCGGGTCTGGGCAAGAGTAGTAATCTAGTTTTTTGTTAAAAGAAATTAGCAATCGTAGACCGGATAGAATTTGACGATGTTATACTCTTATAAAATGCTCTCCAAAGTTCATTCTCTGTTCGTTTGGAAATATCGTTCTATCTGATTTTACGAGTGAAAAGTATAGGGTATGTGTGTCTGTGCACAAACTTGTGCACTATATCTCTTGCACAAATTCTTTCTATTAGAAAGTTAAGTTGCTGTAATTGGATAATAAATTCGGACATAATTTTACAATTATTTATTATACGTACCCATTTGAATTTCTTTATTATGCGTAAAATTAAATATTACGTTTGTACCAACCGTGACCCACATCTATTTGCATCAGATCTTTAATCCACCTCTTAATGTTGGTGCTTGGATAAAAATAGTTTGTCACTCCCCCATCTCTAAAATATCTTTATGTAAAAATCATGTCCATTTTATGCTCCATGGCTATGTAAGTGAAAAAAAAAACAATTTTTTTTTTTGCATTAATTGTACTTAAAAGTAATAAGAAATACTACTGTTACATATACATATAAATGAAATTGAAAAGTCAAAATAATAGCTTTTTACTAAATACGTTTGAAATTATATACGGTGCTTATAAGAAAAACACAATTTTAAAAAAAAATGTCTGTCTGTTACAGTTAATCTCCGAAACGGCTGCACTGATTTTGACGGAACTTTCACTAGCAGATAGCTGATGTTATAAGGAGTAAATTAGGCTACTTTTAATTTAGAAAAGTAGCCTAGTTCCGCTGAAAAAAATTAAAATGTAGCCATAAGTGCATTAATTAGGTAAATACACGATGATTGATTGATGGTGATTTGCGATCAAATATCCACGAATAGTCACGAAATATACTTTCTGGTAAATTAAGCCCGTGATAGCGGATATCGGTAAATCATTCGACCATCGGGCTCGAAATGCCGTTGTGGTCGTTCAACTAGCTTATAATAAAAAATGCTTTTATTGCAAAGGGATTATTTTTATTTTTGTTTAGTAAAGGAGCAAATGCTATAGAATTATTCAAATTTTATTTTTTTTACTAGCGTCTTGCCCTTTCTTGTCTCGAGTGTACCAAAAAGTGGATGCCTAACAGTAGCCTATATGTGATACTTATAAGTTATAATCTATATATGTAATAAGTCATCAAAATCAATCCAGTCGTCCCAGTATGAAGAAGTAACAAACATTCATACAAACTTTTGCAATTATAATAGTAGTCTATTTTACGAGCAAATAATCTTAGTGCCTCGTTAAGAGCTGGAGCATTCCACATGGACATACATAACTATCAAATTAATTATTTTAAAACTCAAAATTTCAAATAACTCCCGATTTCTGAATATGAACCAAAATTGAATTTAAGTTCTTCAAATACATACATGTAGGTATGTACATTACAAACCGAAAAGAATTTTTTCTTCTTTCTTCTATACATACCTATAATAAAATTGTAACTAAGCCGAATCTGTACAGTAAATATTTTTTAGGCAAATCTTATTGAAATAAACATTATTATCGATACAGAAGCCGAATCTACAGTTTTTAAAATTTTTGTCTGTCTGTCTGTTACCGCATCACATAAAAACCAGTGGAGGGATTTTGATGAAATTTGGTATGGTGAAAGCTGGTTATCAGGGTCAACATATAGGACTTTTTACCGCGGGAAATTGTCTCATTTCTGAGAAAAAATACAAAAACTGCAATATAAACTGCTGCTAACTCCAATATATTAATATACAAAACCTAAGAATTTGGTTTTTGGTCATCTGAACGCGGGTGGAGCCGCGGGCAGTGCTAGTATTTTCTAAAAATATAATAATGTACGTATATATGAGTAGATAATATAGTTGTTACAAAAGTATATGATTTCGATATTCACTTTCTACAACAAAGGGACCCATAAATCCACGAAATAAGTTTTTCCCTGCATTCAAACCACCATTAGTTTTTTCCTTAAATCCAAGGTATATTTTGATAAGCCCATAAGCTATAAATGTATTTGCCGCTAAGGGATGTTTTATTAAGTAGTTTACTCGAGAATTTATTTTATCTAAGCCCCTAAGGATCTATTCTAATCCTTCCCGGTGACCTGGATTATAAATTGTATAGAAATATATTGATATTACTCGAACTGGGAATACGTTATGTTTACCTATTATTCCACAGACCAAAGATGTAGTTATATATTTTATTTATGTTTCATTAATATAATAATAATGTCCTCTAAACCGATTTGGGTCACACCAACCAATTCTTTCTCAAACTCCAGTGGGATAAATCGACACGACGTGAGATTACGAGACAGGGGGGCGAGATGGTTAATTTCTTGATAGAGAAACGTAATAACTATACTTAGCGCCACCCAGGACTCAAACCGAGGACCTCCGGCTCTGCAGCCGTTAATGACAAACATAAAAATTTATTCTATTAATAATTAAATTAAAATAAATTAAATT
Organism: Brenthis ino; assembly: GCA_921882275.1. Classification (NCBI taxonomy): domain Eukaryota; kingdom Metazoa; phylum Arthropoda; class Insecta; order Lepidoptera; family Nymphalidae; genus Brenthis; species Brenthis ino. Next base: position 18,319,746 of record OV170224.1, on the reverse strand, counting down.
TAGAATAAGACGAATTTGAAAAAACTATTGATTCAAACGCACGATTTGTCACAAATTTGAGAAAAACTATTATGGATTGCTCGATTTCCTATTATTTCAAACAGTATATTTTTTTTTGTCTAAAACCACAATCGAAATTCACAAGCCAGAAGTTAAATTATAGAAAATGTACATAAACCTTACTTTTCTAGTTTTGACCTTATTACATCAGCGAATAATTTACAAATATGTCGTTGCGTGATTTTTATAATTAAAGGTAAATTTATGAATAAATCTATACAAATATAAAACGAATATAAAGAAGCAATGGTTCATTCAAAGGTATTTCTCAGTACAGTGTTGTTCGTGTTTTAAACACTAAGGATTTTCTTTATGTTATAAGGTAAGTAGTTTTAGTAGCACCTTTATTTAAAATTAATAGACTATTATTAAATAAGAAAATGGAGCTTATATCTTACATATTATATATAAGAAAATGGAGCTAATAATATCTTAGTTATTTTTTTTACATCTTTACCATAATTTGATTATATTTGTATTCAATTGTTTTATCGTCCCACTGCTGGGCACTGGCTCCCTTACAACCGTGGGGCATCAAGCCATAGCCCACTACGTTGGCCAAGTAGGGTTGGTGCACTTTACATGTCTTTGGAAAACTTCCCAGGTTTTCTCAGACATCCAGATTTCACGGCGTTTTCCTTCACCGTAAGGAGTTTTACTTACGGTATATTATTCTGTACTTACCTGAAATAGAAAGAAAATATTTATTAGTAAAAGTTATAAAGATATATTACGTATAAAATCCTATTTAATATCTCAATTTTAAAATTTCCTAGCTTTTGTTCGCGTTTAATTTAGTTAAACTGATCTTATTCTATCTTCCTTTTTAAGTGACTCTTTCTTTTCTTTTTGTTCTTCCATCTTCTTTTGCTTTACCGGAAATAAAAGAGATTGCATTCTAAGAAAATTCGGTTCCGCTGTTCTGGATATTATTAGGTCCACTCAGATGGACACATCACTTTTCCGCTAATTATTTTCACATTTACATTAAATAACCATATGAGTTATATATGGTATGTATATGGTTGTTGTATATAACTAGCATTGCCCGCGGCTCTGCCCGCGTTCAGATGACCAAAAACCAAATTCTTAGGTTTTACGGATTAGTGTATACTAGATATTATTATTAGATAAGAGTATTCTTACATTGCAGTTTTTGCATTTTTTCTCAGAAATGAGATATTTTCCCGCGGTAAAAAGTATCCTATATGTTGACCCGGATAATCAGCTATCATCATACCAAAATTCATCAAAATCTGTCCAGTGGTTTTTCCGTGATGCGGTAACAGGCAGACAGACAAATGTTCTAAAAACTATAGATTCGGCCTCTGCATCGATAATAATGTTTATTTCAATAAGATTTTCCAAAAAATATTTAATTCGGCTTAGTTACAATTTCATTATATGTATAGATTAAAGTCACAGTATACATTACACTTGTGTGTACTCTATTTTTGAAAAAATGACTTGGGTGTAAGTATTATGATAAAAATATGTGTATTCCTTGGCCAGCGTGGTGGACTATAGCCTGGTCCCCTTCATATTGAAGGGAGGCCTTTGCCCAGTAGTGGAACGTTAAAAAAAACCTGAATAAAATGTGTATTCTATAATGTACAGGATGCAGCTCGTAATATTTGCTGCTACACTGTTAGCAAGTATCGTAATCACTCAGGCACAAATCAACGCGGACAGACTAGACCGAGTCAATATCGATGAGATTTTGGCCAACAAGAGGCTTCTCATAGCATATATCAAATGTACGCTGGACACAGGAAGGTGTACTTCTGAAGGGAGAGAGCTAAAATGTAAGTTCTTACTAGTTCATAATTCCATTAATCTATACTAATATTATAAATGTGCAAGTTTTTGAGGATGGATGGAAGGATGTTTGTTACTCTTTTACGCCAGAACGGCTGATCTGGATGCCACAGAGATAGATTATATTCTGGAATAGCATATAGGCTTTTTATCCCGGAAAATGTACGGTTCCCGTAGGATAGATTTTCTTTTTTATTAGGGACGAACCCGAGCGAAGCAAGGGTGTTGCTAGTCATAGCTTGCTGATGCTGAGTTGATTATGTAAAGTTAAAACCAGAAAATGGATAGTGGAACTATGGCTACTAGTAAAACTAAAATTAATTCGTTTGGAAGTCTCAAAAGGGTGTTTTATTATTTTTTCCCAACTGTATGCTATAAATATGTGATAAAGTATAGTATATTTAATTATTCACTTGTCCCGAACGATAAAAGGCACCAGTAACTGCTTCGGAACTCATTGTAGTTTTTTTCAACTTCGTGTTAATTGTAAAAATTGTCGATTAAATCGATGTTACAATATACATAAATACTAAAAAAATACGTATTTAATACGTTATTGTCTTACTCTAATTCTACTTGCTAATTATTTTAGCTCACATAACGGAAGCCCTTCAGAAAGGATGCGACAGTTGCACAGAAGATCAAAAGAACAGCGTACGAAAGGTCATAAGTCACCTAATAAACAACGAACAAGATTACTGGAAGGAACTTGTACAGAAATACGATTCTGAAGGAGTCTTTTCTAAGAAATACGAAGACGAACTGAGAGCACTTTAGTTAATGGTAGTAAATTAGATTTAGTAAGAAATTTTAGTTTAATAAATTAGCTATATTTAACAAAAAAAATTTTTAATATGCTAGTAACTGTTTTATAATTTATCATAGCGTACACATCTATACTAATAGGTATTATAAAGAGGCAGTTTGTTTGTTTGTTTGTTTGTTTGAAAGCGCTAATCTCAAGAACTACTGATCCGATTTGAAAAATTCTTTTTTGCATTAAATAGTCCGTTTATTGAGGAAGCCTATAAACTATCATCCCGAAAAAATGTACGGTTCCCATGGGATGGATTTATTTTTGTCTAGGGACGAACCCGAAACGAAGCGAGGGGTTGTATGTCCGTAATTTTTTGCCTTATCCTATATAAACTTTCATGATCTAGGTATAAAGTTGAAATAGAGAAGTATTCGTCGTCTTTACCAATTATAGAATAAAGATTGTTAATTCGTTATATTATACACTTTAGTTATTTTTATTTAAAAATTACGTAGCTTTTACTAAGGAAATTCGTTTCTGAACTACCGAGACATTTCTAAGAATTGGACAAATTTTAAACTAATTATCTATTTATAATATTCTAATGTAACTGTGTCCTATTTAGAACTATTGACCTTGCCCCTACTGGACCCTATTTTATAAAAGCTCTTAAATATTTATTATTTAACTGAAGTGTTTAACACAATCTTCAAAGACATTTCCCTTTTTCTTTTGATCCCCTAAGGGTTTTTAACGTTTTTCTGTAGCAGTTAGTATAAAAAGTATTCTTATACGGCAACATATAAAAATACTTTGACGAAATTTTGAAGGTATTTTTTATAAACATTTCACGCACTTGTGTCACATATCGCTAAACTAAGTAACTAATGCCCGATTTCACCAACAACCCATAAGCTACCACTTACGTATGGGATCCCTAGCTTAAAAGCCTCTAAATTAAATTTTGTTTTACGATCGTCTTTAAGCCCATATTTCGAGCACCTAAATTTAGGGGGTCTTTTAATATTTAGGTACCCCTAACTGTCGGTGAAACAGAAACTGTCCCCTAACCGACCCCTAACCATGCTTAGGGGATCCCTTAAACTTAGGTAACGTTGGTGATATCGGGCATAAGTCTCTGTAAATCTAACAATTTCATTACTTAGAAAGTACCAAAATTGATTAACATAATATCAAGAGCTTTACCTTTTCTAAAATCTTACTCTTGTATTTTAATCTTGATTGTTATTAAAATATAACATTTTGTAGCCTTCTCCTTCACTTAAGATCACTTAATTTAGGAATGATAGCATCATTATATTCTCATCATTATTTCGTAAAACGATTAACTGAATCTCCATAAAATTAAACTTTATGCTGGAGTAGGTACTAACGCTACATTTACAATGTAAACGTTATGCATATAAGGCTCAATATTTTTTATACGTTTATTTTTAATAGTGGAATTTGTAATGTTATTTTTGTAAATACTGTACGAATAAACATTTAATTAAAACTGCTTTATTTACGATATTTTACTATTATAATTTATAACACTTATATTCCTTAAGTTATTTTCAACCGACTTCAAAAAGGAGGAGGTTCTCAATTCGACTGTATGTTTTTTTTTTATGTTTGTTACCTCAGAACTCCGTCATTTATTAACCGATTTGGACAATTTTTGTTTTGTTTGAAAGGGTATACTTCCAGATTGATCCCATTTAAATTAAAAAAAAAAATACCAATACCCCTAAGGGTGGAAAAAAAACTAATGATGAATTTAAACTACTTCTAATTGTCATATTGACTTGAAACTTTGCAAGTATTTCTATTTCCGTTGATAGTACAGTGGTTCGGTATTGTTGACCTGATCTGATGGCAAGGCCAGAAGGTGGATAGGTGGAACTCTTCAACGGCTAATAGTAGATACTTTGAGTTTGGGCTTATTTTGTTTCATTTGACAAGCCTAACACGTTAAAATCCTTATTTTGCTACAACTGTCTACACTAAAAAGGGAAAAATAAAAACTTTTTAACAAAAAAATAAAAACCGACTTCAAACAAAAGCACTAAAAAGTAAAAAATAACTGATTGGTAGTTTTCTTTTACTATACATACCTAATCAAATATTTTCGAAGTCGGTGTGCTTTGGCTAAGTAATTAAAGCCTACCTATTAAATACATACCTAATCAAATATTTTCGAAATCGGTGCCAGCCCATACAAAGCATAGTATTTAAGTTTTGTTATTTCTTTTTTTTTAAGTTGATAGAATTACAAATGCAAATTTTATTACGATGATTAAAAACTTATTTATGTATTAGTTCATTTTAATTAAATGTACTTTAGATTTAGCACAGATTAAGTACTGCTTAGCATTAAGTCTATTGGCGAATACTTTTTCTAGCTTTGCGTGTAATGCGAAACAATGGAAATTACTTCGTTAATATTATATAATTAGGTTAAAATTTAAAATTGTGTCACTTTGAAAGTGATTTCGTTAACACGCTATGGTTAGCGTGCTTTGCAAATATTAATGTTTATATATATATACACGCTCACGATATGATATGAGTGATGAAAATGAATTTAGATGGATGGAGAGGAAGACGAAGAAGAGATGGAAAGATTGTGTGAGACATGACATGACATAGAAAGGACTGATTGATAAGGTGATGAATAATAGGGGAGAGTGGAAGAAGAAAGCAGGCAGGGAGATAATAAATAACTTATGCCACTCATGAATATTGACGCTTTTACCAAGAGAGTTTTTGAATTTGCGACGAATTAAAAAATAAAATAAAAAATGTGGTAATACATTGAATTTCAAAAACATTACCGATATTTTCGTCAGCTGTGACCAATTTTCATGAATTTCTGTTATAAGGTTAGTCCTCAAGGGATGGCCAAATAAATATTAAAACTAACAAAAGCCCTAGAAGGTAAGAATACAAAAAATGGAGTAAGATTCTCTTAAAGTCTCAGTCCATCTATAAAACGAAACAATATGGGTTTTATAAAAAAAACTTAGCTTTAAAACGTTTAGAAATCGTTAAGCTAAAATGGCTACGCTGCTTAATTATATAGGCTATATAGTATGCAGCTGACTCCGACAGCTATTAAGTTCATAATAATACGCGGCAGGCGATAAATCCTGCCTAACCACGGCTTTCCTCTATACGAGTATATCATTTAGAATGTTTCAGAGCGAATTCAAGGATTTTAAGACTAATTTTTAAAACAAAAGAGTCATTTCGGTATTTAGATTGGACGAATTAAGATTTTACTTAACTTTATAATATATATTTTTTAATACGTATGTTGGGATATTAACACCGCAGCATCTAGTTCCATGGGTAAGCTACGAGGCTTGTGTTATGGATACCAGATGGACATGGGGATCTCTAAGAAGTAATATAACATAGATACGGAACTTATTGTGTTTGAATACTTTAGAAGTAACATATTAAATTAAGAATACGTAATCAAAACAAATCTTAAATGTTAAATAAAATTTACTTATTCATTTATGTCTAAATATATTTATTTATCTTTTATTGCAAACAATGAAAAGAAAATAAGCTTAAATGGCAATTAAAATGTATGCTATGTTATATAACTAAGTTGTAATGCAATTATTGCACGGCCTCGTGCGATAATTGAATCCACAATCTCTTTCCACGTTAAACACATACCCCGGTTAGGCTCTACGAGACTACAGTCATTACGGTCCGATGAAAGCCGACAAACTCTGCTCAAAACTAAAGTGGACTTGTATGAAGAGTCCAAAGCGCTAGCGGAGTTCAAAAATAAAAACTATTTTAAAAAGTTCGTATTAGACGGCTGTTTTGTCTCAATTTTTATATGATTTTTTTATTGAAGACCTTACTAGTAATTTGTGGTACTTAGAAAATAGAAGATATACTTATGTAAAATTATTCAATTTTCTTCCTAGTCGGTGCTACAATACGTTCTTTCAAAAAATCTATGCATAGTTGTGTATAATTAAATAAAATAAATTGCTGTTTGTTGGTAATCGCATCATATGGGAACAGGTGGACCAATTAAATGTCTTTTAATGTTCATTATTTTCGTCTCAATTTAATTCGTCCTTATAGGGGAAAAAATTAAAAAATCGGAAAAAAATAGACGTGCATGACTTTTGAATGAACTCAAATATAAAAAGAATCACGCAGAACATCTGTCAAGTCAGCTAGTATAAATGAAATGTGCTCTTAAACATCGTAAATCTGACAATCAGTACTTAATAAAAACGACAATTTTGGGCGTCAATATTCACATATTATATTCGCAATATTCACATTATCGAAGAATGGAAGAAGAACTGAAAATTACTACTTTCCCTTTGTCTAAACCAACGAAGAGCATCTTAGGGTAAGCTACAATTAGACTTTAAAATATATTTAAAACCATATTTATTATAAAAAACCGCCGTTTAAATTAAAATATTGTTCGCCCAATGGTCGAAATTCGACCATAATCATTATTGAAAATTTCTAGAAAATATAGGTATATGAACAGAATTTATTTTACCTATCTATATAAACATATTTACAAAATGTTTTTTATTACATCTTGACAACAGTAAAGCTCGTTTCAAGTTAATTAAAACAAAAAAGAAAGAAAATTGTTTGAAAAACAGAGGCGAGAAAGGTATCTACTGAACTATTTTGTCTTTACCCATTTATATAAAGATATTATATATAGGCAGTGGTATTTTCATGTGCGAATCATTTCCAACATGATTACCACTTATCTCATGGTGAAAGAAAACATAGCGAGGAAACCTGCATGTCTGAGAGAATCTATCAAATCTACCAAAGACATTGATCTGTCAACCCACACTTGGCTAGCGTGGTGGACTATGGCCTTATCCCCCTCGTACTGAAGGAAGGACCGTGCACAGCAGTGGGACGTTAAAAGTGTCAATGTCTGTCTGTCTGTTACCGCATCACGGGAAAACCACTGGAGGAATTTTGATGAAATTTGGTACGATAGTAGCTGGTTATCCGGGTATACTTTATACCGCGGGAAAATATCTCATTTAAGAGAAAAAATACAAAAACTCCAATGTAAGAGTATACTAATATGTAAAACTTAAGAATTTGGTTTTAGGTCATCTGAACGCGGGCGGAGCCGCGGGCAATGCTAGTAAACAATATGTCTTGTAAAAATATTTTCCTCTCTCATCAACTCACAATATCTTTTTTATTATTTCAAATGACCTGAAACATAAAAATAATGAGTACTCTACCGCACGTCAAATAACACAGGTCATTTCAAGGCAGTTACATGTAAAAACCAACATCTCCGGAACTTGCATAATTATAACGGAAGCACACTCGGAATGGCAAAGGTGAATTCTTTTGTGAAATTTTACGAATATGAAATAATTTCGGGACCAACGCGAATTTTTGAAGGTGCTACACAAAAACATTGTTTTATTATAATATATTCTCTTCAACACGTTTGTTTTCAACACGTATTATTAGCATTTTTAAAAACTCAAGTTCACTTAAGTCATTATATGTTAAATAGCAGGGAAAATATTTATAAAAATATTTACATCCTATGGCTCTTTTCTAAAAAAGATATATTAATTACTTACTTTTATAATAACTCTTGAGTAAAATTTTGCATCTTTTGAGTAAAAAAATATTGCTTAACTTATAAATAATAAATAACTTGTGTATTTACAAGTAAAATCACCATGAGTAATATTACAAAAATAGTGTAGGTCCTCCTTAAAACATGATGAATTTCTATATACGTTGCGCAGAAGGATTAATTAAGCTTAGTCTGTGAAGGGCTAATGATCATATTATACGGTCAGAGAACCACAAACATGTCATCTTTTAACGACCTACGTGAACTATGTTCATTTAATCTTTATATATATATATATATATATATATATATATATATATAATAGTAGGATAGCCAAATTTGGGCTAATATGTTTTGTAATTATGAGTACTTTCTACTATGATGAAGAGGATCTGAAGATAGAGCCGGAAATTATCTTGCTTATGTCTGGCTATTATAAAAGCTTATTTTTTAAAAACTTTTTTACTTTTAATTTATTTAAAGATTAAATGTACATAAACATTTGTCTACTACATAGCTCTTAATTTTCTTCTTAATTTGCTTTGACTTAACTTTCTTACACACAGCAACAGATTTCATTTTAAAGATAGTTCATAAGGCGGATAGTACCATCTACTTTTTATCCAAACTGATCTACATTGCTCGGGTGTATAAAAGCTACCGTAATATAAAAGTCTGCAGCAAAAAGTTAAAAACACTCATTTATTTAATTTAGAAAACTAAAATTATGCATTTACTGACTTACATAATTTTAGTTTGATTACATCAAAATGAAATTAAAAATTCAACAAAGAATAAATCATTTCTCATTCAAACTTAAACTAAACAAAGGATATAATTGCTTCATAGAATTTGTTCAGAACAATTTCTTCAGTTACATCTAGTTATAAAGAGCTGTCTGCTATTAAAATCCTACTGAAAGGCAACATGATGAAAGGGATCAACTGAAAATGGTTGTACGGATGTTAGAACCGACAACACTCTTGATATTTTCATATGATGAATATAAATTTCACTTCCCTCGTCAAGTTATCAAGTATCATCTACCGAGAATGAAAATTTAATTTTAATTCTCGGTAGCAAGTGTCAGTCTTGTGGTCAAAAATTTGAAAAAAACATATATGCATTTTTTTTTATTGAAAACACTAAACATGATAGTTACTAAATATAAAAAACGGTTGACAAACCGAGGAAAAAATGGCACCTACTATACTTTTTTGCCTTAACCTATGCAAACAAAGATTTTAAATGTTTTTATCGACATAATACTCATTCAAAATATTTCAAAGAGAAACGGGATATATAATTGACGATTATTACCTTTGTTAATAATATCGTTATCCTATTATCTTACAATAATATATATACGTATTCACTTGACTAGTTTTGACAACGGCAGTTTCTCGATAGTCTAGCCAATTACGCAGCAAATTGTATTATAGCAAAGGCGTGTCTGCGCACACACAGGTGAACCCCATTACATAAGACCGATGAGACGGCAATTTGACACGATTGTCAGAGACATCGGACGCGAGAACGACGGCTCAGCCTGCTTAAATGCAACATTGATCTTTTGATTTTCAAGCAAGCTTGACATAGAACATAACCAACTAGGTAGATGGAAGCACTCTTCTATCTTCGTGGCGTGGTGGACTGTGGACTGATCTGCCCCACGCACTAAGAGCAAGTCCGTGCCCAGCATTGGGAAGTTAAAAAGGACTGAATAAATGGATTTATATAGTAAGTGTATAGCTAGTATTTAATATAACTACAATAAATCTTCTATAAAACTATCTCTAAATTAAATATGTAATCGATAGATAGGTTATTGAAACGTCTATGAATTTTAGCAGCTGATAATATACCTTTTTTTTTAACGTTGGGAAATGCATTTACGCACGACGTGTGGGACTCACCGGCGTAATACAGCCAGTACTACCCACGAGAACCCAATAAAACCTTCCCCCGTCTTAATGGGGCGTCGCAGGATCGCTTACGCATTCAACTACGACGCCCCGACGGCAGGTCTGCCGAATCAGACCACCACAATCATGGGGTTGCTCCAAGGTCCACTCTGCTATAAGAGAAGTACCAGGAGCAACCCGCAAGGTACACCGTCCCCCGAAGAGGGCCGCCTCCCACCGCCCACCGAAGTGGGCAACCTCCCTGTGCGTTTCTTAGCTTCGCGCCCGGTTGGATTGCCGGGCACTACTGAGCCCCCCCACCACGACAAGGTGAACGCACGTTGGGGGGGAGCTGATAATATACCTATCCAACCCGAGAAAGCCGAGCGAAGATTTAATCGATGTCTAATGTATTAACCAATTAACAAAAGCTTTGCGTAAAGTGTAAATGCATATCCCAACATTAAAAAGGAGGTATATGTACGTACTGAATTTAACCCTAGCCCGTACAACCTTTTCAGCGTAAAGGAGAAACCCATATATAACAACAATGACGTTTGGCTGAGTTTATAGTGACCCTATTTGCTGTGCCAGCGGTCGCGGGTTCGAGTCCCGCTGGGTCATTTGTGTGATGAACACGAATGTTTGTACTCCAGTCATGGGTGTTTATATTTGAATGTATTTAAATGTTTATATCAACTATCTGGTATCCATAACACAGGCCTCGTAGCTACCATAGAACTAGACGGTGCTGTGTGTTAATGTCCCAACATATTTATTTATATTTATTTATTACACAAATTTTCGCATTTATAATAATTGTGACTTATAACTGCACTGTTTGGAGGAAGACATGAAACCATATACCTATTACACTAAATTATTGAAGTAAAGTATGTACCGAGTGCAAGTGGTGGCAGACCCTCTTCGTCATTAAGTACGTAAAGCAATAAATAATATTAAGCTTCAACAGAAAGCACCATCATATTATGGCTATTGCACGCATAAATAACGTACATACTGTACAGAATCGCAATTTTATAGCAAGTTTGATAAATCAATGGGAAGTTGAAAAGGTAAATCTTTCATATTGAAAATTTCGAATGTGTGTATATGGGAAATTAATAATTTACCTAAAAATGTCCCGTGATATTGTTTGTAAGTAAAGGAGACGATTGACTCCGGGTAATTATAATTTTACTAGTGAAGTTAGTTTAACGGATCTTACAATTTCCCTGCGACATATATGTATATACGTATATATTATGTATTATTACATCATTGCAATTCACAATATATGTAAGTATATGAAGTTATCTATGACTCGATAGATACGGTTATAATGTGACATATGTAAGTTGACACAATTACATGTTTCATAAAGTTATATAGACACATTTAAACACTTATAAAAAATATATTTAGATATATGGGCATATGCGCACTTATAAATATATTTTTTTAAATTCAACCCCTAAAGGTGTAAAAAAGAGTCGCAACTATTATATAATATGAAAGAAGTAGCCGGACCAAGCCGGGAAAGGAGTGCTAGTTATTTCAAATAATTATTATAATAGTAAATGTATACTTTTATAAATATCTCCTATCCCTTCATTAGTTTTTCCCTTAGTTAGGTATCTACATAAATATATATATATATATATATATATATATATATATATTTATATATATATATATATAATTATTATTCTAAGGATAATTGTCAGAAACAATTTAAAATATAATCCAAAAAAAATTAGTTTCTTGTGCAAAATATGAATACTCAAAAATTTTACCTATTGGAAAGAATGGAATCTGTTATTTTTTTTATTGGGGAAACAAACAGTGTTTACCAGTATTTGTACAATAAATAGCTTCATAGACCAATAAAGTTTCCACTGATAAGTTAATCATATAGAGCGGTGAAGTTGACAGTTACAATAGAAATTACATAATACACTTAACAAAAACAAAAAAAAAGATACAAATAAATATAAAATCATTAATTTTAAAACCACAGTCATATGTAAATTAAGCCCATTAACATTCGCTTTAATTTCTACTCTTACAGTAAAATTGGTGCCAAACAGTCCCACTTCTAGTTTGAGTGCTGAGAAGTGAGTTTTATTGAACGTGTAAAGTTTTTACGAGTGTTGCAGAATATGTAAAATTAATAAATACTTACAAATTCCACCGCAGTAAAAATATACTGAATATTTGCAACCTACTTGTAACTACTTGCGTATGTATAACTTTTCGTAACTCTGCTACAGAGAGAGAATTTAGAAACACCTGACCTCATTCTATGAAACAGAGTTATATGCAAGAATTATATAATTATATACGGAAGGCTATATATATATGATAGGTCTATGAATACTACGACAGCAACCTTTGATACGAGAAAGCCTAAGGACCTGAAAAATCGATTAAAACACACTTGCCCATATATTCCCTTCAAAATAAGTCGATTTATGACTGCACCAAACAAACAAACAAACAGTTATACATATATAGTACATATAAGAGATTACATATACAAAAGATTAAAAACGCTGTGTATTTAAAAACGAACTTTAAAATCACTACACCTGACATTCAAATAATTTCCACCCTTTCAATTCAGGGGTCTTTCTTACTTAAAATATATGTAAGACTAGGATATTTATTTAAAAAAATAAATATAAACATTAGTTCCCGTAACGGAAAAAACACTAATACAGTATCTACTTCTAAATCTTTCTAAATAAAGTCGATCAAAATGACTTGAAAATAGGAACCAACAAGTTTTTCAGTATATTGATCCATCGGAAAAACAATCTAAGTCCCATTTGGGATACTATATTCTTATTTTGTTATGTATGACATCGTAAATAAATCCATCGTTCTAGAAAATAAATCTGGCTGATTTATTTTCTAGAATAAAAGTACTTCGAGGAAAAGAGAAGAATAATTATATTAAGGATAGAATAATTCTTAAGGTGTAACTTGAAATACATTTTTAGTCTATACATATACATATTAAAATTGTAACTAAGCCAAATCTGTACATTAAATATTTTTTGGAAAATATTATTGAAATAGACATTATTATTTATTATCGATACAGAGGCCGAATCTATAGTTTTTAGAAATTTTGTCTGTGTGTCTGTCTGTTACCGCATCACGGAAAAACCACTGGAGGGATTTTGATGAAATTTGTTATGATGATAGCTAGTTATCCGGGTCAACATAAAGGATACTTTTTACCGCGGAAAAATATCTCATTTCTGAGAACAAATACAAAAACTGCAATATGAGAGTATACTAATATGTAAAACCGAAAAATTTGGTTTTTGGTCATCTGAAGGCGCGCAGAGCCGCGGGAAATGCTAGTTAAAATATAAAAGTTTGGAAAGTAAGTAAAAGATTTAGCGAAAAGTAATAAATATGCAATTTATATTACATTTTTAATATATTCATTGCTAAAATATGGTTGGATGGCGTTTGGACTTGAAAGAAAATAGGGCATTTTTGAATTTTTGACGCGCAATCGTGTAAAAATACGAAAAGTGAGTTAGCGTAACTTTTCTCGCAGGCGTCGGTACAATTTAAACGTATCTAACTTTAAAACAAATCTATACATATAAAAAAATTCTGAGTCGAATTTGTACACTTTAAATAGTTTATGGAAAATCTTAATGAAATAGTTATTATTATCAATTCAGAGGCCGAATCTATAGTTTTTAGAATTTTTGTCTGTCTGTTTGTGTTTCTGTCTGGGAATGCGTAACGAGAAAACCACTTGGCAGATTTTGATGAAAATTCGTATGATACTTTTTACTGTGGGAAAAGATCTCATATCTGAGTAACCTACACCTTAAAACGTGAGTAGGGACGAACTAGAATATCTATATACATATAAGTAGGCAAAGACAACAGTTCAGTATCGGTTTCTGCTCTGTTTTGTTAACCGATTAACTTTTTTTTTGTGAAAAACTATGCTTTTGCTTATATTTTTTATTGACAACATTAAAGCTCGTCTAGTTATAAAAAAACTTGAGGACAGTTTTTATACAGATACTTAAATTCTATTCATGTTTTGTTTTCCTCAAATTTTCAATAGTTATTATGATCGAACTTCGACAACTATGCGAACTCTAGTAATATTAATTTATTAGTAAAAAGCTATTTCAAAGTTTGACGACGAAGCTTTAATCGTTATCAGTTATACATTCTAATAGCGTAAGCCTCCGACGAAACCCACGTCATGGAAACTTGAGTAATCGAACATTTATTAATGGTCTTGCCTTTGGCCATCAGATTTGTTAAACACAAACTTTGTATTAGTATTTCTACTTCAAGAGACCAGCAAGAAGTTACGAGAAGTATAAAAGTAATCAATTTCTTTGTTGATTGTGATATTGTATGTACTTTTTATTAGTATGACTCTAAAGCCTAATGTTTATACAAATAAATAATATTGAAGTGTCTGTTTGTAATGTCTAAATAACAGCTGTTTACTAAGTACATATGAAAGTATATACGGTAGGTACTTATAATAAAACAACAATTTAAAAAAAATGTTAGCCTGTTTGTCTTCTGGCTAATCTCGGGTTTCTTCGGGGACAAGTTTTCTTTTTATTTAAGATGGGGCTACGCAAATGTAACGCTGATTTGCCTAAATATTCTAAATGAAACGTATATTATATCAATGCGATAACTAAAATATATGATTTTTCAAAACTTTCTTATCCGTTACAGAAAATCAAGTGAATGAAATTTTCTCGCTACTTTCATTTTTCAAAAAAGTGCCTTTTTAAATTTTTGGCTACATATGGAAAATAAATACTCACAGAAGGAAAACATAGCTTATTATGCGCTTTTAAAACAAAATTAACCTTGACCAAATTATTATTATTCTCATAATAAATTAAATTAGATTTTAGACTTACGTTTTGTGCAAGGGTAGGGTCTGTCAGGTGTGGCAACACTGGTCTATCTATGGTAATTCGCTGAATAAGTATAACAGGAGGGATTATTAGAATAGGCGACTTGGTGTGTAAGAGAACTATTGTGAATATATTACATCGAGGTATTACAGAAACGTTGATTAAAATTATAAAGGGTATTTTCATCGAACCAATATCACATGGCGCTGAGGACGCCTACAAAAAAAAATCCGGGAAAAGAGATCTGCAAATTTCTGGTAAGGGACGCCGACATTGCACGCACAGGAAACAGCCGACTTAAAATTCGCCATTTGAACGCCATTAAAGATTAAAGTGTAAAATTGCATCTTATCTTTGTTAAAAAATGGATTTGTTAAAGCGACTCGCACCGCTTAAAAATAGCGGGGCGAGCAATTTAAAACAAGCTTTTCATGATTGGAAACAAAAATTTGAGCTATTTTTTCTTGGCGAGTGGGGCGGCGAAGACACTAAGTCCGGAACAAAAGAAGGTAACAACTATTACCTTCAATACAATTGGGGACGATGGATTAAATTTGTATAATACATTTTGAGGATAAAGAAACTTAACATTCGAAAAGTTACTAACTCAATTAGAATACTTGCAGACCGCCGAGCATGAGGTCTTTTAACAGACACGTGTTCTTCTCTAGAAAACAAAAAGTCCTGTTGAGACTTACGATGAGTTTATCACTGATGTTTTGAGGAAAGTTAAGTTTCGATTGTAACGTTTGAAACACTAAAAGATGTGGTTTAATTAGAGATCAATAATATTAGTATACAAGATGCAAAATTAAAAAGAAGTTACTATTAAAAGCTACGGATTTACAACCTTAGAAAAGTGTATATCAATAGCATGTAGGATTGCGGAAACAGAGCTAATTCAAAGCAGGTTGAGGAGCTGAAAAAAGACAACACTGATGTGGTTGCAAAAAGATAAATAAGTCGAAGATCACCAAATCTGAACCAAAGACTAGGTGGCAAGCAGGTTGCGTTCACGGACCAATTATGCAGTAAGGCAGGAAGCTCAGCAGAAACCCTAGTGATTTCGACCTAACATGAGTAATACATCAAACAGAGTGTGTGTGGGAAATTGCGGTATTGAAAGCATCTTTATGGGATAGATGTCCGCTCCATTTAATAAAAAGATGTTTTGAAGTTTGCCAAAAGTACAAATCATTTGCAGGCACAGTGCTATAATAATTCGTGGTTTTTTTTTTTTTTTTTTTTAGTGAAACTAAATAGTGATGAGAGCGAGGACTCCCATTTAAAATAAGTACAAGTGAACTCTATTGGTAAAATAAATAGAGACTGGTTTAGATAAACTATTAAATTAAAGATAAATATATAAATTTAAAATAGATACAGGGTCGCCATGTAGATATATTAAGCTTAGAGTTGTGTCAAAAATTAGGATTTAAGTATGTATAGGGTAACAATGTCAAACTTACTAATTTTGATGGTTCACAGATAAAGGTTATAGGAGTCTGTAATGAGTATATTTACTTTAGGGAAAATAGTTTGTAAAACAATATTATACATTGGGTGTGATGTTGTTGTAAAGATGGCCATAATTAAGTTAGAAATTCAGCTACTTAAGTTAGGATAATAATAATATTAATAAAATTGAGGTCAAAGATTTTCAAAGTATTAATAGTAGTTCTCAAATGTTAATAGAAAAGATATAGTGATGTTTACAGGCTTAAGGAATGGTTAAAAACTATGATTATAATATCAATTAAGAGAAAATGCAATACCAGTAGCTGAGAGGCCTAGGAAAATTGGTTCCATTTCAATTACAAGTAAAGTCAAGCAGGAACTATTTCATAGGTCGGACAGAAGCAGGTGTTATTAGGCAAGGTGATAGAGCCTACAGAATGGGTAAGTTCCATGGTGATAACTAAAAAAACCTCTTAATAAAATAAGGATTTGCTTAGACCCTCAAAATCTGAATAAATTTATTGTTAGAGAAAGATAGTAAAATGAGCCACATTTGAGGAATTTAGTAGCTAATGCCTCGGAGCTAATATTTTAGTGTGTTAGACGCTTCTAAAGGATTTTATATTGATAAAAGTCTGAGAGTAGTCGCTTTATATTGCTACACTTTTAATGCAGGGGATTTTGTAAGGTATTGTTTACATGTTCAAAGATTACCTTTTGGTATTAATTCAGCTCCGGAAGTTTTTAGTAAATTGTTTCAGATGTATTTAAAATATAGTAGTGTGAACACAGTAACATTGATGAGTTAATAGTATGGGGTCAGGAGACATTAGAGGAAGCACAACCAAAGACTACATAATGTTTTAGAAAGGGCAAAACAGGATTTGGAGTTAAATTAATAAAGAAAAATGTAAGTTTGGGGTCACAGAAGTAAATATGTAGGACATATTTTAAGTGCAGACGGATAAAACCTGACCAGAGAAAATTAGAGCAATACCCAAAATCGAGATGACTGATGAGCCAAACAGTAAAAAAGAATTACAAAACCATATTAGGTATAGTTACTTATGTGCTCTAAATTTAATACTAACCTATCAGATGTTACATATTCTCTTAGGGAGCTATTAAATAAATTCAGCTTTTGTGTGGGGTGACAAACAGAGAAAGGATTTTTATTAAATTTTTAAAAGAGTTATTGTCATCTACACCCGTCCTCAAAATATTTTGATATTAATAAAAACCGCTATCACATTATCTGTAGATAGCAGTAGTACAGGGTTGGGTTGCAGTCTTATACAGATCAATGCACCAATTGAATATGTAATCTAAAGCACTCCAGATTAGTCAAAAATCTTGGGCTCAAATTGAAAAAAGAGTTATTCTTGGCCATTGTTTATGCTTGTGAAAAATTTTCACCAATATATTTTATGGTAAAAAAATATAGTTGTTGAGACCGATCATAAACCTTTAGAGCATATTGTTAAAAAATCTATGAATGAAACACCATTAAGATTACAGCGGTTGCGATTGAGATTGCAAGGTTATGATTTAGAGATTAAGTTATAGACCAGGTAGAGAGCTTTTAGTAGCAGATGCTTTATCTAGGGCCTTATGTTTAAGGATACTATATGTAACAAAGAGTTAGATGAAACGTTAGAAATTGCATGTGTGTATGGATAAAAGAAAATCTGAATATTTAGCCAAAGAAAATTACAGTTATTTATAAAGAAACAGCTAAAGATAGGGATTTAAATCAATTAATTATATATTTACAAACATTTCATGCCTTCTGTCCAAAGAGATTCCATACACTTAAGATATTATCATTCTATAAAAGATGAATTATTTGTGTCAGATGGTTTAATTTTCAAAAATACAGCTGTTGTAGTTCCTAAAGCATGCGAAAAGAAATGTTAAATAAAATACATTTATAATCATCAGGGATTGAGAAATGTAAGAACAGAATAAAGGATTTGTTATTTGGCCTTTTATGTATAAAGAATTACAGAAGATTTATACAGAATTGTCATATAGTGTCTTAAATATAGGAAAAATTATTCATATGAACCTCTGGTTGTTAAGGAAATGTCAAATAAACCTTGGGCAGTTGTAGGGTGCTGATATTTCTATTTTATTTATAAAAATTTTTTTGTTAGTTGTTGATTATTTGACTAAGTATATTGAGATAGTAGAGCTGAAAGATCAAATCGGCTGAAAAGTCATATTACAGCATGAAAACAGCGTTCAGTAGATGGGGGAATTCCTGAAAAATTTGTATACAGATGACGGAGCTCAATATAAAAGCCAATTTTTTTAGAGATTTCTGTAAATTGTGGAATATTAAACATTGTCATTCTACACCTTATTATCCAAGATCGAAATGGGATGGTATGAAAGGCATATTCAAACAATCAAAAGAATGTTTTAAGAAATGTTTAAATGAACAAAAGGATATATATTTAGCTCTGTTAGTAATATAGGATACACCTATTGATTGTGAATTAATGTCACCGAATGAACTTATGACTTTAGGAAGACAAGTAGCATCATACTTACCAATAAAAATAAATTATAATAAATCTCAAAATTATTAATAAGGTTGAAAGTGTAGAGGAAAAGAGAAATATGTATAAATATTACCATGATTCTAAGAAAAAATAAAGGTAAAATTTGATAGTTTTTATAAGGGTCAAAATGTTTACTGTACATGATAAAAATACTAAAGAGAAGTTAGATCTAAATAATTTTAAGGAAGAGAGAAATAGAGGTTTACAGAATTTTGTTAAATAACGGGGAGGAAGTATTAAGAAATAGGTATCATATATTTAAAGGTCAAATCCATATAAAAAGTTATTTATGTAGAAAATGATAATGATGATTGGCTTCAAGGATGTACCGAATTTAAACAGTTATTAAAGAGAGTATAAAATGTATAATAATAAAAACTTAAATAATTAAATAAGTGAAAATGTTAGTGATAAGAATTTGACACCAAGTGTCCAGGTTTGGCAGACCATTAAGACAACCCTCTTATTGAAAGATTATGTTGTTTAGATTTTGTTTTTGTTTTACTTAAAAAAAAAAAAAAAAAGGGGGATGTCAGTGTGGCACAACACTGTCTATCTATGGTAATTGAATAAGATATAACTTATAGATTATTTAGAATATGGGCGACTTGTTTGTAGTAAGAGAAACTATGTGAATAATATTTACAATCGAGGTATTTACAAAACGTTGATTAAAATTATAAGTATTTTCAATCGAACCAATATCACAGGGTCGATCGGATATTTGATATTCAACTTTATTCGCTAGTGGTTACAGTGAGGCGCATAGGCGGAGCTGGCGTGGGATTTTTTTCATTGCCTGGACTTACAGATGTAGACTTCCGCGCTAAAAAATTAGGGCCCATGAAATTGCGAACAAAATCCGCAAACGCACTGAAGCGAAGCGTGGGTAAGTAAGCGCTAGACATTAATAGGATTAAAAGGAATTAAAATATCTAATACTTCCATACATATTTTAAATGTGAAAGTGTGTTTCTTTGTTTGTTTGTTTGTCTATCTTTCACGCCGAAACCAATTGCCGTCAATCGGTTTCGACGTAAATTGTTGTGATTTTTTGTATGGACATAGTTGTCCATACAAAAAATACAGCCTACCCACAATTAACAAAATGTATATGTCTGTAACAACTATACCTTCAAGACATGTAACACCTCAGTCTCTCCCGTGACCATGGATGCTGTAAAGCATTCGAAACGTCGGGAACCAAAAATCAAAATAAATCCGCGAAATAATCCGAAAAGATAGTTTTATTTAAAAATGTCAAACATTCGCGTAAATCTAAGAAAGTATTAGTTATTTAGTTGTTACAACTTAGTATAGCTTTCTTCATGGCCTTTTAAATCAGACTTTTTATATCTTACATTTTAGCATATATTTAAACCTTAAAATATGTATATTTTATCAATCCTCTGTATAGTATGTATCTGTGTATAATATTTAATACGATAATTCAATACTTTAGATTACTTTTCACTTTCTATTTTACAATCTTTACTTGAAAATAAATACCCTAAATGTAATATTTGATCTTGACAAGCTAGACGAGAAGCAATTAGTTTCATTCTGATCAATTTGATCTCCATATTATTTGAGCTATTCCGTTGGTGTCGATACCCTACGGGCTGTTGATCTGAATTAATATCGGCAAATCAATCATTGGAGGGCCCCTGATGTAAACTCGTGATAAATGATAGCGAAAAACCGAAATAATTCGTTGAATTTCGACCAACATTTTTAATATATTTATGTTTTAAGAATACCTGATCTTGTAGTTGTATTCAGCCCTTTTTAACGCCCCACTGCCGGGCACGGGTCTGCCTTCAATAGAGAGATTGATTTAATGGAATTGAGGGGGATCAGGCCGTAGTCCGTAGGGTTGGCGGAATTCACATATCTTTCGAAAGCTTGCTAGTTCTCTCAGACATGCAGGATTCTCACGATGTTTTCCTTCACCGTAAGACAAGTAGTAATCATGTTGGAAATGTTTCGCACATGAAGTATCAGAAGTGCGAGATCCGGGGATTTGAACACGCTACACTCGGTTTCCCAAGCGAGCGCATTACCACTAAGCTACCACTGCCTTTCTCTTGTAGCTGTATTGTATTCCATTTTAGTTGCTATTTATTATAAGGAGTGAACCCAATACGATTTCCCACCGGCAAAATAAACAGAAGCTATAACATTAATTTCTACAGTTCTTAATTTAAAAACAATGAACTTCCGTAAAATAAAAATACATAAATAAACTTTTAACCCTTTTATGGCTATAACTAGAGACTCACCGCTAGCGGTTTCATCCATACCCAAAAATAAATCTATCCCACGGGAACGTACATTTGTCTGGGATAAAACAGAACCTATGTGCTATTTGTTATAATCTATCTCTGTGTCCATATTTCCAATCCAAGATCCGGTTTCAACTAACCGTACGTACTTATCTAGGAAAGAGTAAAAACATCCATCCCACAAACTTTTACATGCTCAAATATTTGGAATAAGTCGATCATAAATAATTCTTAATTCCTTTTTCGTTGCCTTAATCAATCGGTGACAAGATTTTGTACAATTTACAATATCATTATTTCTTTGATCATTTTAACACTGTTATAACAATCAAACCAATTGTTGTAAAAGCCAATTTGTTCCAAGGTTAGATTTTTGTAAAATTAATATGTTCCCAAAATTATTGTTGTTTCTATTTTATGCTTTTTATTAGCATCGGCCTAAACCTATTCGTACTAGAATGACAAATTCTTAATCGTAAATATATGAGGCAGTGGTAGCGCGTTAGAATGAGTGGAAAAAATACCGAGTGAAGCGGGTCACGCTCTGGAGCCTAATCGGGTCGATGCCATTTCCAACAATAAATTAGAGTTACATAGAGATATTATATACTAGCGACTCACCCTCGCTTCACCCGGGCTCGTCCCTAGGTTGGTTCCCCATATATCCACTTTCACCCCCTTAAGGGTCGATTTCCAGAATAAAAATGTCCTAAATTCTATGTCCTTCCCAGGGTATTAAACTATCTTCTTACAAAATTTAATCTAAATCGGTTCAGTAGTTTTTGAGTTTATTCGTAACAAACATACCAAAAGCCATACAAAAAACTATACATTTACAAACATTTAAATAGACTACTAAACAACTAATCCCACATTTAAATACACTCAGTTTGATGTTATGATTTTGATACCAGTGAATAATTAGTATTAAATAGATACAGACAAACAGAAAAAATCGAAAAATGGTTATATAGCTTCTATAATGTCACAAACATCACTTAAACATATTTTTTTTATTCTATGAATTTGTTGAATAATAATTAAAAAAAGGTCGTTTTTGCATTTTTTTTAATATGGCAATTATTTTTTACAGCTATCAATTTATTGAACGGGTTATTAAATGATTAATACCATTAATTGAAATGAAAGCAAAATAAAGGAGTTTTATATTAAATGAACACGAGCACAAAGATGTGGGTCAGTAGACGTGATAATTACGAACTTATTTATACAACCTATTTATTTTATTTTATTAAATAACAGAGAACTTTCATTAACACTTATAAAAGTATTCGTGAAAATAAAATATTCAATAATATTTTCATCTCTTTATTTGACTGGCCTCAAAAAAGAAACATGTATACAATTTACAGATATGTTTTTTAGTATCTGAAGTATTTTAAGGATGCAGAGAGGCATATTAAATATGTCATACGTCATCATTTTGACTTAAACATCGAGAACTAGAATATATGTAGCTTTTAACAATATAGTAAGAAAATAGTTTTACACTATAAAACCAATATAGCCTACACGCACTAGATAGCCACACATAAACCACTACATAACTAGTGACCATCTGTTCTGTGTTGTCACAAATGCGAGAGTTTGGATGTGTGTGTGTTTGTGCGTGTGCGTGTGCGCGCGTGTGTGTGTGCGTATATGTTTAGACTGATGTCAGTTACTCAATTTCATTAAAAGAAGGTAGCATACGTCCCGGAAGTAAAACTCAAGCAACTAAATTGGATTCACATTTGAAAAGTTGTCAAATTACAAAAACCATTTAAAATATGTGGAGATTTTCTAAGGATTCTAATTAAACAGTCATATCCAATAAGTAATTTATAATTTACTTAATAACTAAATAATTTTACGCATAATTCAAGGAAATACTTGTTAGTCTATCATTAGCTTTACTAGAGGGAAAAGCAGTTTTACGTAAAAGCTTCTTGGAAAGCTTTGTATTACGAGTACCTATGACTACCTAATTATGTTATTTTTTTGAGTACATCTTACACACTTTGTCGTGACTTTCTTAATCTTCAAATAAATACCTTGTTATGATTTCAGGAAAATTTTTATTTATTTCCCTTTGCATGATCTATTTACTATTATACATTATACTAGCACCTCACTCCGCTCGGGTTCCTCCCTTGTTACGTTCTATCGTTTAGTATTTCTGAGAAATAAGCCATATAACCAGCCATCATCATACCAAATTTCATCAAAATCTGCCCAGCTGTTTTCCCGTCATACGTCCCCAGACAGACAGACACACAGAAAACAATTCTATAAACTATAGATTCGGCAACTAAGAAACTATTTGAATAGAATTTTCCAAAAAATATTTAATCAACAGATTCCACTCAGTTTCAATTTTATTACATGTATAGATATTTGACCACTCCCTAGAAAGAGAAAAAACGAACGTGCAGTCACAACCTGTCTTTTATTCCAATTCGAATTTATAAATAGAATGTTAAAAAATTATAATATTATAGAAAATAATAATTTATGTGTATGAAAAAATATAATTTATAACAATCGTATTTCAATTAATACAGAGATCTTCTGGCCGCAAATTCGTTTTGTCTCTGTCGCCTTACCGCTATTTTTAACTGACGGCTATCAAAGAAACACTTAACACTTACTCAAACCACTCTTCAATGTGTACTGTCTATGCGTAGCTTCTAGGCTGTTTAGACAATCAACGTCACCAACACGCATAGTTGCTTTGTGTTTATTAGTGACAGATATGACAGTTACTAGAAATATTTTAAGACTTCGTCAAAAGACTATTCATTCCGTCATGATCCATACTAATATTATAAATGTGAAAGTATGTTTGTTTGTTTGTCCTTCTTTCACGCCGAGACAGTGTGAGGGATTGGCGTAATTTTTTGTGTGGACATACTTGGAGGTCTCAAGGGTGATAGGCAATATTTTACCGCGGGATTTTTCTAATTTCCACGCGAAAACACCTTTAATAATACAATCCAAAAAAATATTTATGATCAGAATTACTTGAAACTTGGTATAAATCGTGTTTTAGCATTTTTCGAAATTCATCTCCCATAAGGGGGTAAAATAGGGGATGAAATTTTGTATTATACCTACCTTTTTAAAGTTTTTTGTGTAGTTTTAGCGCGAGCGAAGCTGCGGGTCTGCTAGTAATACCTATTATAATCATTTAATACTAATCTTAAAGTATTATAAACATGTAATATTATTTAGAATATCTATTAGTACATTATACAATAAAATATTAATTAGTCCGTGAAATTAATATATCTCATTTTTTAATTCACCTACAAAATCTATGCATAAAAGTTTTTAATGACGTACCAACTGAGCAGGGCCGTGGACGAAAAGTTGTATTTTAAAAATATTTTTTAAGAATTAAGATTAATAACTTAATACCTTTAAACGAGCAACTCTTGTATATTTATTTATCTATTATTTATTCACGTATCCGGGTTCGAATCCCAGTCAGATATAAAGTTTTTACTTGAGTATTATATATTTATTCAACTTTTAAGTTTTTTCTTTTTTGTTTTTAAGCCAACAACAAGGTACTAATCATATACGGGATGATGTCCAACTAATATGGTACTCTACCAAGATTTTTCTAAATCTTTCTCTTGCATTTTAAAAGAGTAGGTATTAAGAAATTATTATTTCTCTGGCATTATTTCAGATGGAAATTAACTTGCAGTGTGCGATGCAGATGCAGGCACATAAGGGAACATTCTATTTCCTGGAACAAAAACTCGACACGACTGGCGTGGAATCAGGTGCAGGACAACGGCTTTACGTACCCTCCGAGGCACGGATATTAAATACCACCA
This sequence comes from Brenthis ino, assembly GCA_921882275.1. Classification (NCBI taxonomy): domain Eukaryota; kingdom Metazoa; phylum Arthropoda; class Insecta; order Lepidoptera; family Nymphalidae; genus Brenthis; species Brenthis ino. The sequence continues at coordinate 18,294,492 of OV170224.1, read as the reverse complement.
ACTTCTTAATTCCGGTTTGTTATTGAGGACTTCTTGTCCGAAAAACTCCATAATCATACTAGACCCGACCAAGGACTCGAATCCAGAACCTCCGAATTTGCAGCCATTCGTAATAGCCACTAGACTACGGAGGCAGTAAAAAGAGATATATGTACACCTATCATCATTAATAATGCAAGAGTGCAACTAACCGTACGTTTTATTATAAATATAGACACCCATGACTGGAGTACGAACATTCGTGCTCATCACACAAATGAACGCCTCCAGCGGAACTCGAACCCCCATCAGGAAGTACTACTACACTTCACTACAAACTGAGCCAAACGTCAGTAAAATAGTTCTTATTTCACAAATGTATCGCTTATTTAAATTTAGCTTCATAGAGATCCCAAAAGCCTACAATTTTCTGAAAGTACACACTAACATCAGAAATGCAATGCATGCTACAAATTACACGGTTGTTTGTTTCAATACTATGTTTACTCGTATATGGCCAATATCGAGACGGCCATTGGGGACGTAGAATTATTTAGATGAATTTCACCACATGTGTTACGTAATTTATTACGTAGCTTAGTTATAGTTCATTGTTTGCACGTTCTTAATAATAAATGGAAAACGAGCGATAGTATTTTCTGTGTTAGAATATTACTATATTTGTATATGCTTTTAGTTCTTAAGGAAACTCGTAAAATAATAGAGCATTTCTTTTATAAAATTCTCAACGTAAAGGAATGTTTCTTTAACTAATTTAAATCTATACATACATATTCGTACAATTTCATATTTTCGAAAATCATAGATTATACAACAGTTACTTCTATACATATAATAAAATTATAACTAAGTCGAATCTGTATATTAAATATTTTTTGGAAAATCTAATTGAAATAGACATTATTATCGATACAGAGTCCGAATCTATAGTTTTTAGAATTTTCGTCTGTCTATCTGTCTGTTACCGCATCACGAGAAAACCACTGGACAGATTTTGATGAAATTTGGTATGATGATAGCTGGTTATTCGGGTCAACATATAGGATACTTTTTACCGCGGGAAAATATCTCATTTCTGAGAAAAAATACAAAAACTTCATTGTAAGAGTATACTAACTAATATGTAAAACGTAAAAATTTGGTTTTTGGTCATCTGAACGCGGGCGGAGCCGCGGGCAATGCCAGTCGTAAATATAATAGAGGTAACATTTTATCACCATTTGGCACTCTCTGAACAAATACCCGAGTAAAAAGTCATAAATCCAGCGAATAAATAGAGCCAGTAGTAAAATAATTGCAGATACTGAATTACTTCGGTGGTCTAGTAGCATGTAGCTATGACGGCAGATCGAAAGTTTCTGGTTCCGGAGGTCCTAGGTTCTATTTCCGAGTCAAGCCAAGTATAGTTATTGTGGTTTTCTTTTAACAACCCAGAGTAGGGAAATCGGTTGTGTTTCACCCTTGTGCCTCGAAGAGCACGTAAAGTCGCCGATCCTGCGAATGTTCCTAGGTCGGTCAGGATCAATTGTCGTCCCATAGGAGAATAAGAATGACAGGAATAGAGAGTGCACTTGTGTCTGCGCGTACACTTGTGCACTATAATATGAATACCTCCTGCGCAGTTAGCTAATATCTGTGAGATTTGCCGTCGTGGCCGAAATTGTTCGGGAAGACAATATTATTATTATTACTATTGCAGAACAACGATCATGTAGAATTATCGTAAAAAATACGCTTACATTTCTCGCTTAAAGGAATAGACAGATAAATTATTTTTTATATATATGTAGTTACAATTTTGTAAATTTAACGAAATGAGATTCCTTTAACCAAAAAGCGTATTAAAATAAACCAAGGCTAAATTTGTTGAGTAACAAAAGGGCTTCATCGCATTTGAATTTCATACTCAGCAAATAAACTTCAGTCCTAAAGGCTTACGTGCTACGGCTCCCTTGGCTACAAACTTTTTATCTTGTCTTGTTCCGTTTATTTAATGGTATATTTCTTTTGTATACTTTTAAGCGCACGACTTTATAAAGTTAAAACAAATTGCAGAGAGTTTACCTCAGAAACATATCTCTGCAAATGATGAAGTCATTTTAATGCAGTTTTTTGTTTATTGGGAAAGCTTATTTGATTTAGGTATTTAAAGTACTATATACTCGAAGACCTTTCGATCATTGTAAAAATAACAAGTTTTGTAACTCTAATATTTTGGCATCCCTTCAAGAAAAATATGTATTTAGATGGGCATATTTTTCTGTTAATGTAATTTTTAATTCTTATGTTTAGTAATAATGTCTTTGAGAAATAAATATTTTTATAATAGGTATAATATTTATTTCCCCATGGAACTATTATATAATATAACATAATAGTTTTACTGTGAATTAAACATCTTTATAAACATTCATATAAGCTATTTAAGTTAGAAATTACCTTTCGTATTAGCTTATTTGAATCAGACGCCACTGCAGTGCTGTATGCGGAGCGATAATTTTTTTTAATTAAATGTAGACAAGAACATTTTATTACCTGAAGCAAAATCTCATAACTATACCATAGTAACTAGTATTAAGTATGAAAAATAGCAAATTTTTATCCTTATAATTTTTTTCAAACGCAATGTTTCCTTATTTGCCAACATTTGACATGATATTTTTACATCTATACATATAATAAAATTGTAACTAAGCCAAATCTGTACATTACATATTTTTTGGAAAACCTCATTGAAATAAACATTATTATCAATACAGAGGCCGAATCTATAGTTTTTAGAATTTTTGTCTGTCTGTTACCGCATCACAGAAAAACCACTAGAGGGATTTTGATGAAATTTGGTATGGTGATAGCTGGTTATCAGGGTCAACATATAGGATACTTTTTAACGCGGGAATATATCTCATTTCTGAGAAAAAATACAAAAACTGCAATGTCTCTTACATTATATAGTAATATGTAAAGCCTAAGAATTTAGTTTTTGGTCATCGGAACGCGGGCAATTCAGCCAGCTCGCGTAGGATAACATTATTTGAAAAAGGTTCCGTAGGTAAGATAAGTATTAGGAAAACACCTCGTCTTAATTTAGTGACAGAAAATGAATAAAATAAAAGTGAATAGTAATAATTTTTACAATACTTATTTTGGCCAGCGGCTGCTTTAAAAGATTAACGAATCAGTCCAATTTCACTTAACAATTTATATGAAACCTGTAACTGACAGGCTATCGTTCGGAAATTCAATGCAAGGACTTGTTGTATTGTAACGAACCCAATTAATTGGATTTTATAGTTTCGATTCATTTCAAAAATCAAAAGGGAAACTAGACATTCAATTTGCATAACACGGTTTGTATAGGTCCTAAGCTAAATTTCACGTATTATTCACGTATTATATATATATATACATATATATATATATATAGTATTCCACAAGTACTACTTCATACACCCGGATATATATGTACATATTTTTGTATAGTATTCAACCCCTTCTTTAACGTCCCACTGCTGGGCACCGGCCTCTCTTCAATACGAGGGCGATCAGGCTATAGTCCACCACGCTGGCCAAGTGCGGGTTGACTATATACATAAAGCCTATATTATGTATATATAGTCTATACTAATCAAAGTTAATGTAACTTTCTTTTAGTGAAAGGATTATCCAAATCGTAACTACGAAAGCAGCATTCTACATGTAATATCTACAAATAGCAATATACATATCTTGAATCATATACTGCTGAAAAAAATACATATTTATTTCTATTTAGTCCATAACAAGTAAGTCACCCTTATATTGTGTGGGAGTGCTTAAAACGAGTTCAAGCTTTCATTTCTCAATCGATATACAAATTAGCGGGGTTCTTTATTCATATGTGCCTATAATTGGTATAAAACTACCTTTTAATTAAAAAGATCCACCCAGCGGCTTGCACTGATCGACAGGGCGGCAATTATTTACTCTACATATAGGAGTGGATTTTTTATTGAAACAATATGGCACATCTACTAAATAAGACACAATATATAGTTAGGGCAATAATTTCAACAATCAGTCCAAAATACTTAAAATTTATAAATTTGTAGGTAAATTATTACCTAATCTATTTATGTGTCAGCTTGTCTCATCATTAGGGGCTACAAGTACAAACCCGCACGCGTAGCCTAAATAAACAGAAAAACGATGTAAAAATGAATAATTACACATGGCTCGTATAATATAAATTCAAGGACAAAATACGACTTTAATCATATTTTATACATAACAGACGCTCGAAAAATGAAATTTATGCAGTAGCTGTTCCTTCCAAAGGCAATAATTTACAAAGAAATTTCCACTGACCCTGCGAGAGCTTCCTGTTTACTTTAGATGTACCTTTATTCAGCAATAACCAAGCAAATTAACTCAGAAAAAAGTTATTTCAAATGTTGACCTAAGTTTTAAGAAATATATTACGCCAATTTGCTATACAAATATAGTGTTGAATTCTGCTTCCTATACCGATTTTAGTTTTTTTTTATATATATACCATATTTGTGGGCAGCTGGCCAAGAGTTCGTCTCAAAAGTCCTTATGAATTTATTCAATTTTATTAATAACTAGCAAACTCGCTTCGCTCTGGTTAATCCCTAGGTAACGTACCTAACGGTTAGTATGGAATAGATAGATTTATTATACATATTATACTTTTCCAACTTAAACTTAACGCATAATTCCGTTTTTGAGTTTTAGCGAGACTAACGAACAGAAATAGATTTTTATATATATAGATAGTTAGCATCTGTTGTTCCGTATGTTAAAACCAACATATTTTCTTCATAAACTAATCTAAATAATAAAGTAACTAATCTTCAAATAAAAACTTTTCAAAACATTTCTAATTAAGATTTCATTTCTGCAGAAATAAGACAAATTAATTTCGCGGCGACTCTTAGAATTAAGATGATTTAAATTTGCAAGTCCGAAGTTAGCCAATATGCTATTGTTACATGTTTCACAATTTCTAAGCAATAACTTACACTCGTAGCTTTCCTTTACCAGCTGGGATCTAGATGAATTGGTTAACTTGTGTTACCAATTAAACGTGTATTCAGCCTTATTTAACATCTCACTCTTGTACCAATATATACCAATATGTGAATATTTTTTTTTAATTACACTAAATACGTCTTATTGACTAATATGTATATAATAGTACAAATCTAAACAGATTTTTGAGAGTTTTTTGTTTCAATGCGCTAATCTCAGAAACTACCAGATGGGTTTAAAAAACTTTTTTGCCTCCGTCTTCACATAAATATTAAAAGCTGCTTATAGATATTATAGGTTATATCTCTAAATGATTATAATTCGTATGAATTTCTACATTTGAAATTACATCTACCTCATTTCTGATTGTGTAAATTATTTAGTTTAAATTAAGTTTTTTTTAAATTAAATCCCGCACTACCAGTTGCGAGTTGTTCATATATTATAATTGAGGCTCGTTGGCCGAACTCTAAATAATATATGACCAAACAAGTTCAGGGGTGGATAAATCCTTCTTAACTGGCATGATTTACGTTATACTGCATCGTGATCATAATACCATACTGGTCTTATAATGTACTGGAATATTTATGTGTTCCTAGAATACAATAAAAAGTATTAAGCATATAACTTCTTGTTAGTTAAAATTACACAAGATTTCATTGATATTTCATTCTACCCTCAAAATTATAAAATCATCACTTTTCACTAAATTTCTAATCATTTCCCAAACTCACTTTTGCATCTACCTAAATATTAGCAGGACCGGTAGACTCTCTAAAAAATCGCTAACACAAACTACAAAGTAATGTTTACGCGTATTTATTACTAGCGACTCACCTTGCTTCCCCATACAAACTTTCATCCCCATTTTAACCCCCTTAAGGGATAAATTCCGGGATAAAAGTATCCTATGTCCTTACAAGGGTCTCAAACTATCTTCTTACCAAAATTCATCTAAATCGGTTTAGTAGATCTAGAGATTACCCCCTACAACGTCACAAACTTACAAACTCATTAACTTTACCTCTTTATAATATTAGTATTTATAGATTGACGTATTATACGAGTATATGAAAAAACCATCTTATAGAAATATCTCTCAATAGGTTACGACACGGTCGCGGTTCCATACCTACGTGTATGTCGTATTATCTCTTTAACCATTTGTCCAAATTATATGCAGTAAAAGGGAAAAGTTTTTGTTTTAAATATTTTAGACGATAGTGTATGATGAATTTCATTTCAATACTTGTTTAAATTAAACTTTAAGTCTAAAACAGATTAAAAGTGAAAAAAGGTAATGGGAATTATAATAAATTCGTTGCATCAACGTGATTCTTGATATTACGACACTACGATACTTTATATTCAACTACATCGAGTGTTTGAATAATAGGTAAATATAGCTTCTATCATAACGTTTTTAGTTGGTGCTAGTATATTACGTATATAACGTTTTTGTGTACTTAAATATGTATAAATTACTTAATTAATAATACTTTATAAGATTTACGAGAATATTTGACGTTTTAAATAAAACTATCTTTTTAGATTTTTTTAACGGATTTATTTAGATTTTTGGTTTCGAATCAAAAATCGAAATAAATCCGCCGTTTTATTCAAATTACGCTATATATTAAATCATAATTCAAATTATTTTAGGGTAGGTATAAATCAAATAGATAGATAAGATTTTTATTAACACTATAATAAACCCCGGAAGTAGTTATCGGCCAATCGGATATTGTCCTCGTTATCAGGCCATGTTAGCTATACTTTGATCAATTAGAATTATGCAACTTTATATTGTTGACTAACATTGCCCGCGGCTCCGCCCGCGTTCAGATGACCAAAAACCAAATTCTTAAGTTTTACATATTAGTATATTCTTACATTGCAGTTTTTGTATTTTTTCTCAGAAATGAGATATTTTCCCGCGGTAAAAAGTAGCCTATATGTTGACTCGGATACCCAGCTACCATCATACCAAATATTATCAAAATCCCTCCAATGATTTTTCTATGATGCGGTAACAGACAGACAAAAATTCTAAAAACTAAATGTTTATTTCAATAAGGTTTTCCAAAAAAATATTTAATGTACAACAGATTCGGCTTAGTTACAATTTTTTTATATGTATAGATATTCACTTAATCTTATATTCATTGACTAATAATAGTACCCGCGACTTCGCCCGCGTACAAACTTTCGATCGCTACTAGCGATGGGCGTTCAATGAATGGACTAGTTCAATCAACCGGTTGACGGTGCGTCGACGGTTCGACGGTTCACGTTTTTCGAATGGACTAGTTCATTTTATAGACAGACGTAAACAAGGAGTTCGTTTATCGTCCGTTTAAAACAGAATGTAAACTAATTTCAACTCTAATGTTTAATAACAGTGGTTTAATATTTGAATGCGAGCTTTACAGTGAGATAGGCCTATTATAGTATTGTTATTGTCGAGGTCATTGTAGAAACAAAATGCCATAGTTATAGTTGCAATTTTTTGCAAGTGATAATATTTTGATGAGTGCGTAAATTTTAAGATTATTAATTTATTCAGTATAAAATGTAATCATTAAGAATTAACCAAGTCTAATCTAACCACGGCGGTCGCGACAAATCGTTCCGTCTCGCAACATAAACTAGTTAAGATACAATAGGCTGTCTACAGTCTAGCGTCTACAAATACATTGAAGTCAGAAGCGGAATGTGAACTATAGTCCACGATTCGAACTAGTTGATCGACTAGTCGATGAAATAAAATGAACGGTCTAGTTTCGTTCACGCTAAATACGTGGACGACCCATCGCTAATCGCTACCAAACTTTATAGGGCCACACGCTAGGCCAATCTGAAGATTGCCAGAAAATTTCATCAAAATCACTCCACCCGTTTTTCATTTGTGTACTAGAGAACAATCAACTTATTTAATATGCACTCGCACAACAAAAAATTAAACCCAATATAATATCGTGATATAAAAGCAATTTACACATAACTTTCTGTATATTTTACAAATTGCGTCAGTCTTAATGAAAACAAACCCTCGTTCACCTTTAGGTACTGCAGACTCATATTTTATTTAGCGGGTCTAACGAGCTTATAAAGTTACAATGTAACAAATTAAACTTGCTCTAAGATCTTGTATATCTTATAATATTAAATTAGCACTTATTGTGCTAATATTATTATACAATATAAATGTATTTCTTGTATCTGGAAAACGGCTCCGACGATTTGGATCAAATTTTGTATTTATATAAGGCTTTGCTTTTAAATTATTCTATTATATTAAAAACCAATTCAGTTTACAATGCAGTTTTTGTATTTTTTCTCAGAAATGAGACATTTTCCCGCGGTAAAAAGTATCCTATATATTGACCCGGATGGTTATCCGGGTATAGCTGGTTAGCTATCACCATAACAAATTTCATCAAAATCCCTCCAGTGGTTTTTCTGTGATGCGGTAACAGACAGACAGACAAAAATTCTTAAAACTAGAGATTCAACCTCTGAATCGATAATAATGTTTATTTCAATAAGACTTTCCAAAAAATATTTAATGTACAGATTCGGCTTAGTTACAATTTTATTATATGTATAGATAGATATAGGTCTTTCTTTCGATCTTTTCTGAAAAACAGACGCAATTTTTACATCTATTCCAAAACGCCAAGCGAAACTCAATCGCCTAGGAACTGTATATAATATGAGAGGACTCTTCTATAGCGCTAACATGAACATATATTATGACGTGATAATCAGCGCAGCAGCAAGTTAAGCAATATTTTTATTACTATCTAACTTTGTATTACAAACATTCGAAAATTAATGATTTCAACTCAATATAATCACATTACTGTTATGAGTTTGCATGTTTATATGTGTGTATGTTTGTTACTCCTTTACGTTGAAACTGCTGGACGGATTTGAAGTAATTTAGCTAGCGAGTAAAAAGTAGAGTCGTAGCGTAGCGAGGACGGATTTCTATTATATATATATATATATATATATATATATATATATATATATATATATGATGTTCTCCTAGCTGATTCCGGCCTCGGCGGCCAATCTCATTGAGATTAGCCAACTGCACAGAAGATATTATAGTGCTCAAGTGTACGCGCAGACACAAGTGCACTCTCTATTCCTATCACTCTCATACTCCGGTGGGACGACTGCTCGACACGACCAGTGAGAGTTAAGGCGCAGGACCGACGGCTTTACGTGCTCTCCGAGGCACGGGGGTGAAACACCGCCAACTCCCCAACTCCGGGCTGTAACTGAGACTTTCTATACAGACAGACTAAATATCTAAACTTGGCCCGACCCGGGACTCGAACCCAGGACCTCCGGGTGTGCAGCCGTACATGCTAGCCACTACACCACCGAGGCAGTTAATAAAGTATATATATTTATATATATATGAATAAATACATTCGCAAAGTTCAAATACTTATAAAACATCTAGTTGACTTAAAGCGACAGGTGTCCGCGCATTATGGTAAAATATTCTACATTTCATCTCCATACTTTACTCAACAGGTGCAGTGCGATATTAAAAAAGTAATACGAGAGACTAAACATAATGGAGGAGTGTTTAAATTAATATAGTGCATGAAGCCTTTAATACAGTAGAAAATGGCAAAGGATGAGTAAATCGTCACAGTATAAACATTAAATACTTTTACTAAGCCTTTGAACGTTAGCACAAGTAATAATTAGAATCTACATTATAGAAACAAAAAACGACACGTTCTTACATCGTTTGTTATGTCTGATGATGTGCTGTTAACATAGATTGATGAAGAAATCGGAGTAAGGAATGAGGAGGAGGAAATTGGAGGAAATTAATAAGTCAATAATTCAATTTAAAGCTGATTTTTAATTATAAGTACAGTTTTCTCTTTAAAAAAATTCATCGTACATACAGCGTAAATTATTATTGTAATTTTACAAGTATATGATGTTCGCCTGACCGATACCGGCCACGGCGGCCAATCTCATTGAGATTAGCCAACTGCGCAGGAGATATTATAGTGCAGCGCGTGTACGCGCAGACACAACGTGCACTCTCTATTCCTGTCATTCTCATACTCCGGTGGGACGACTGCTCGACACGACCGGTGAGAGTTAAGGCGAAGGACCGACGGCTTTACGTGCTCTCCGAGGCACGGGGATGAAACACCGCCAACTTCCCAACTGCGGGCTGTTACTGAGGCTTACTATACAGATAGACTCAATAACTAAACTAAGCCCGACCCGGGACTCGAACCCAGGACCTCCGGGTGTGCAGCCGTACATGCTAGCCACTACACCACCGAGGCAGTCTAATTTTACAAGTATATTATAACATGGTGTAAGACGAGTTATAATATTTTTTTGATAAAAGTTCAATTTTTCAATTGAAGTTTTGCTTTATAAGTGGCTAACGGAAACAGAACCATGCTGGTACTTACGAGATATCCACATATGTACATGATCAATACAAATAGACATTCATTATATACATAGTAATTAGGTTAAAAATATTATACGTAATTTTGTAATTTGTCTCAAGTTATAAAATATAGTGTCGTTTTGTGAGAAATGATATATTTTTAGAGTTGTATATTCATTGATAAAACATAATACCATATATCGCTCCTCTTTTATACTTCATGGCAGTCAGTCAGTCAGTTAGTCACCCCGCAACTAAGATGAATCTAGCGTTTCATAGCCTCATATTATATTAAAATCCATCAAGTCGAGTTACAGAGCGCCAAGTAATAAGCAAACGAATCAACATTCGAAAAAGTACAAAAACCTTACCATCCTTCTAGACCAGTCAGATATAATCGTACATATACATAAATATCTAAAAGACGTATACGTGTTTGTGATTATCTATTACTTACTTTATTGAATGATATTTTATTAATAGTGCAGGGACTAAGGGCGGAGACCTTAATTGAACGCTGGCCTACAAACTCAAACGGTCTGATAGGCATCTGGTTTCATTGATCATTTCCAACCGATAATTATGACAATATCCTCTCCATTAAATTAAAATTTCATACATTATACAGCAATTTATTAAATTGAAATATATTTTATGTATAGAAAAAAAATACATTCGTATGTATGTTTTTACCAATTTTAAACGTTGCCGGATGGTAATGAGCTACACAGCGATATAACTATACCCACAACAAACAAAAGGTTACACACGAATTGTGTTGGGTAAATTGAAATTTATTGGTCTCAATTCTCATAACCACACGTAAGTAATAGAATGGTATATATATATATATATGTGTGTGTGTTACTGGCTGGTATAGTACTATAAAAATAAAAGAAATAAATCTTTACATAATAATCTTTGTAGTTAAGCGAACATTTTAATACAAGAGAACGTATGTGTAGAACAAATTAAAACTATTCCGATTCTGGCAAAGGTTGGGTTACTCCTGAACGAGCGCGCTTGAAGTGTAAGATTAATTTGAAAGAGGCAAACGAGGTGGGCACAGAGCGAAGCACTATTTACTTGGCACTGTGATACATTTATTTGACAGTCCCGCAAGTCACATAATATTAAGATTTTTCTTTAAATTCTGAATTAAGTATTTGCAACAACTTTGTTTATTTTCTCTTTCTTTCTACGTTCTCATTAGAGATATATGTAGTATAAATTGTACAAATTGACAAACAATTTTTGTTATTTATTATACGTTATTGAAAAACTATTATTTATGCAGAATTTATTCGAAAATTATTGTAAATTTAGAAGTGAATTTAAAATATAGCTTTAATTTAAACTACTAGATTTTATATTTTAAATAACAACTATTACAAGACAATTATAAAAAATAATTGAAGTGATCACAATATGATCATTTCGATGATGATTTAATGATTTATTTCCTATTCATCACTAAAATAACGTCTTTCAATTTTATCAAATTTTAGTTTTTTCTAATTTTAAATACTAATTCTATTCTTAAAATACCATCATGGTTTCTAATTTAATTAAATACTGCATTCATTTTGTCCTTTTGTCCATTAAAAGACCGAACGGTGAACTCCTGCTAACAATCAAAACATTTTCCAAGAAAACTGAACGCTTAACAAGCAATTTTATTTAGTTGAGAAAACTTATATTAGAATCTGTCGAACCCTATTAAAAGTTGTATCAGAGACAAAAGCACTTACCATGCATTTACTTTTCAAGAAAAATTTCCATTAAAAGAATTACTGAAAGATTCGATTTTAAATGCTATTAGATTTATTTTAAACGGGTTAGTTTTACATAATATTATAACTTTAGTATAGATTATAACTTTATCTAGTAAGACCCTTTGATTTTGTGATGGAAATAAAAATTAAACAAAAAGCTAACTAGCTAGTTAGGGCTTTTTCATTTACAAAAGGATTTTACATTTAAAAAATCTAATTAAGAGATTATGTCTTATCTAACTTTAATACAAAGGATACCTTGCTCCTTGTTTTTGAAATACAATAGTAAAACACCCAAATAAAACTGCCTACAACCTAGTCTGTAGCAGGTAAAAGTTACTCAAGCTAATATAAATCTATACATATAATCAAATTGTAACTTAGTCAAATCTGTACATTAAATATTTTTTGGAAAATCTTATTGAGATAAACATTATTAGGTGTGGATACAGAGGACGAATCTATAGTTTTTAGAATTTTTGCCTGTCTGTCTGTTACCGCATCACAGAAAAACTACTGGAGGGATTTCGATGAAATTTGGTATGATGATAGCTGGTTATCCGGGTCAAAATATAGGATACTTCTTACCGCGGGAAAATGTCTCATTTCTGAGAAAAAATACAAAAACTGTAATGAAAGAGTTTACTAATATATAAAACCTAAGAATTTGGTTTTTGGTTATCTGAACGCGGGCAATGCTAGTAATAAATATAATAATAAGTAAATGACAACTACAAAAATACTTATGAAAATGAATTAAATAATATCTTTTAGAAAACCCTTAGAATATTCTAAAATATTAAGTAAGTAATATTAATGGTTATTTAACAAATAAGTTAAAAAAATAAAATAAAAAAAACTTTGTCTAAACGCAAATATAAATTAGGTAACATATTGCTACAGTATAAAATTTGCACCTCCTCAACTACTGCTAGTTACTCACTTCCTGTGACCTCGACCTTTTGTTCCATGGATTCCTTGACCATACGCTTGCGTAATTGAAAGCTTATCTGCAAAACCTAGCTTTTTTAATTAATAAAACTGTATTAAAATATACTTTTTACTACCGTAAATCTAATCAATAAATATAATCAATAAAAATTCTAACTGAGCCGAATCTGTACATTAAATATTTTTTGGAATACTTATTGAAATCGTCATTATTATCGATACAGAAGCCGAATCTATATTTTTTAGATTTTTTTGTTATTGTTTGTTTGTTTTTCTGTCTGGGAACGCATCACGAGAATACCACTGGACAGATTTTGATGAAATTTGGTATGGTGAAAGCTGGTTATCCGGGTCAACATTTAGGATACTTTTTAGTGCGGAAAAATATCTCATCTCTGAGAAATCTAGGTATACTAACCGTATCTCCGCGAACGCAAGCGGAGCGATGGTGAGTCGCTAGTGTAGCAATATTAAAGATATGTTTTAGCAACATAGGCATTTTTGTAAAACTCTAAACCTTACTATTTTATGTTGTAAAATTATGTTGTAAGTGTCTAAAACGGGGCAATGGATCGATGTCAAAGTCGATACATATAAAAGTTTTTATGTGTGCTTATGTTTGTTACTACTGCATGCTCAAACGGTTGGACGGATTTAATTTAACTTTGTTACACAGGTAGATTACGACCTGGAGTTGCTCATACGCTACAGTTAGTAATTAAATTTGCCACTAGGTGGCATTAATCGTTTGCCAAAATATGAATACATATAATATTATATGTACATATATAAGAGAAATCAATATTTTTATATCAAATTATTTAAGCAAAAGGTACGTAGATATAAGCAGATCGCATAATTATGATTTTTAACATCACACACTTACACTCTCACAATACTTTTTTGATATAAATATTTTCAATTTTCGTGCTCAACCGGCTGGGAATTGACTTTAAAGTGCTCTTACCATTTTTATAGCGGAAGCAACTACACGACTTGTAAATAAATAACAATTTGATATATAACTAGCGACTCACTCTCGCTTCTTTCGGATTCGTCTCTAGGTACGTTTTAGTATGGAAAAAATTACAATAATGTATGGAAGTCTGCCCGATTTGTTGACATTTATGATTACTGCTCCGTTGTCTTGGGTAGTAGCATGATAATATATAGCCTATAGCCTTCCTCAATAAACGGGCTATCTAATACAAAAAAAAGAAGTCAAATCGGATCAGTAGTTCCTGAGATTAGCGCGTTCAATCAATCAAACTGTGCACCTTTATAATATTAGTATAGATAAGTAATCGGCAGAAAAACAACATTCTTACCTTAATCTATAATTGAATTACAGAATTCGCACTGGACCTTTAGCATTTAGACTAAATGCTTGGGCTGTTTCGATTAATTAAGGCAATTACAATGAAACCTCGCTCCAAATAGTGTGGGCTCGTCTTGTATTGGTTCTTTCATTTTGGTAAGTAAACCAACTCTTCAATATTTTGACGACACGTTTGGTTTAGTTTGTGGTGACATTACTTGCTGTGCCATCGGTCGCGGGTTCGAGTCCCGCTGGGAGCATTTATTTGTGTGATGAGCATGAACGTTCGTATTCCAATCATAGGTGTTTATATTTATAATATGTATGTATTTAAAGTTATATATGAGTAATGTATCAACTATCTGGTATCAATAACACAAGCCTCGTAGCTCACCAAACACTATTATTTATTTATTCATTATATGATTTTATAATCACACCTTAAATATTTAGTACTTATGACGCACTCTCGCTTAGCTCAGGCTCGTTCCTAGGTCTTAGTAGCATACCTATGTCATTCTCGAACCTTCGAAATCAAAATCCACTGTGAATTTTAGCATTTTGTCTATAAGAAACCCAAAATAAATAAAAAA
This sequence comes from Brenthis ino, assembly GCA_921882275.1. Lineage (NCBI taxonomy): Eukaryota > Metazoa > Arthropoda > Insecta > Lepidoptera > Nymphalidae > Brenthis > Brenthis ino. The sequence continues at coordinate 18,279,369 of OV170224.1, read as the reverse complement.
TACCTTAGTAGTACGTATATCACTCTTCAGCCTGTTTAACTCGACAAAATTACATCAATGTAAAATAAGATCATATAAACATAAGCACTTTCAAATTTAGGACTAAAATAATAAAATAGAAAAAATAATATTTTCGATTCTTATTATTATATCACAAGCTGTAGCGTCATTGGTCTGTGAGTGTATTTATATTTTACGCAATACAATGATTGACGTGATCTTTGAGTCAGTCCGACAGACTATATTTCTAATACGGTTTCAGCGAGATAAAAATATAAGTGTTTTTGGCAACATATATTTTTTTACTGAGCTAAGAAATATATAGTAGATTTTTTAAGTAGAACAAACTAAAAAAAATTATAACTTATTTTGTAAAATGGGTGCCTATAACAAGTATATAATGAGACCCTTGAGACGTCTAAAACCTTAGTCACCTTAGTAAAGTCCTGTAAAGTGTAAAGCATTCACAATATCGGGAACCAAAAATCAAAATAAGTCTGGGAAAAATCCGAAAGGGTAGTTTTATTTTAAAATATAACTGCTAAAAATCAAGTGAAATGTGCCTATATGTTACACTGACGCTGCAAGAAATAAGAGTACTATCTCTCTGATAAAAGAAAAGTAATCAAAAAGAACCCTTTGGATTTTACGTGTCCATAAAGATCTATAAGACGCCAGTCGAGTGTGTAATAGAAATATATAGGTACTGTATTTTAGAAAAAATTACTTCTGCCCGCGGCTTCATCTGCGTTAAAAATGTTTCATATTTTCTAGCGCCATTTAATTGATTTATTCCTTATTTTTACAGAAGCCCAAAGGAGGGTTATGTGTTTGACCTGTATGTATGTCCGATCGTATGTTCCCTCGTAATTACTAAACAGCTAAACCGATTTTGATGATTTATATATCATTCGATTCGTCTCTATAACGCGAGTTTCATAGGGTATATAATATATTTTTTGAAAATCAAAATGGCGGATCGTAGGCGCCAATTTGTGTTCTTGAAAAAAAAATCATCCGAATAAATCGAGTGGGGGATCAAAATACAGGATTTTAAGAGGCGATTACGAACTAATTAACATTTTAAAATAAGGAATATATCAGTTACGGTTATTCTTAATAACCTATCTATTTCTGCTTTTCCTTAAAAGCGATAGGATAATTTCACATAAACTAAAAAAATTGACATAATTTATATGAAACTTACGTCAAACTTTCGTTAATAAGATAAACTGTACGAATAAATAATTATTTATTCGTAGTATAAACTTCAGATAGATAGGTCATTGAAAACCACTGTAAATATGTTACAAGTTTTTTCCATTTAAGTTCAACAGTTTACGCGTAATTGAGTTATAAATATCAATAAATCTTCTAAAAGTTTGATATTCATAGAATATTATAGGATCATATAGGTACTTTAAAAAACTCCGCTTAGAAAACAATTTTGGGTCTCAAAACGAAAACATCGATTTGAATAACAAAAACGCTTAAAACTTAAGAGACTGGCAAAATATTCTTAAGTTACAAATTGCTATTATTAAAGATGAGCAAAACGAATGTATGTTCTAGAAATCCTTTTTTTTAATTTTGACGTAAAATTTGAACACTAGAGCAACTACGTGAAAAGCTTCGAAATTTCACACACGTTCGTAGCCAATCGACGAATCCTGTATAATTCGATCCAATTGCAAGTCGCATGCATTCAAAACTTTTTAATATATCACTACATAGTATAAAACACAGTCGCTTCCCGCTGTCTGTCTGTCCCTATGTATGCTTAGATCTTTAAAACTTTGCAACGAATTTTGATGCGGTTTTTCAATAGATAGAGTGATTCAAGAGGAAGGTTTTAGTATATAATTTGTAAAGTTTTTGTATACATTGGCTAAAATATAACGATATTTGTTGGAGGTGTCGGAAAAAAAATAAGCCGTCTGGGAGCTTTCGAAAAAACTACATTTTTGTACTTTACACGTAATAAAAAACACAATTTTTAACTTTTTATCCGACTGCGAGACGCAAAGGAGGGTAATGTGTCTATCAGTCTATGTATGTAGGTATATGTGTATGTTTGTTCCTATATGGCATACCAATCGCGTAGGCCGATTTTGATGATATATACGTCGTTAGATTCGTCTGGATAACGCGCGTGATATATAGGCTATAAAAATAGTAAAAAATTGAAATGGCGGATTTCAGGCGCCAAATTGTGTCTTTAAAAAAAAATCTTCCAAACTGTACATCTCGCAGCAAGGATGAAACCTATAAGTCTCCGACTGCATAGTACTGTATTCCTTCGTCAACTTGTTCTCATCTTTTTAGTCAACTTTTATGCAGTCGGGTTTTTAATTTTCTATAGTACTTCGTCTTAAAATATTAAAGAGCATTTCAATATTATCTCCCACTACTCCCACTCAAGAAAGTCTACCTTGGAGATAACTAAAAGAAAGATAATATTTTTTTTGGTAATATAAATAACTTTTATTTTTATACTTTGAATAAAATGGTTGTACGCTCTTTATTTAACTTCACTGCCGAGGAGATAGCTGTCAAAAGATTTTGTTATGGCTTACAGGATGATAATTATATTATTTGATATACAATTTATTACAGTGGTAAAACTATAGAAAATGCTACCTATTTTTGATATACATATATTATCTGAAACCCCAACCCGCATTTAGCCAACATGGTGGACTATGCCCTAATTCCCCTCTTGTTAAAGGGTGACCCGTTCCCAGCAGTGGGATGGCCCAGATAGGGCTGACGTAATCTTACAACTATCTTAACTTATATTCTGTCCAGTAGCATATATACACTTTAACAAAAGAACCACAATTTTCAATAGAAAACATAAATACTTGTTTTTGCTTCAAACGAGTCTTGATATTATGTTTTTATTTCACCAATCATTTTAAAATCTCGGCTAATGGACACTCGTTAGCCCTTATTGGACAACCGTTTGTTCATTTTACCTAACTCCCGTCATCTTTCGTTTTACTGAAATATTATCTAACGTCTTTTCTAATTTACTGACTACTGGCGACTCACCCTCGCTCCGCTGGGGTTCGTTCCCTAGTTACGTTTTAATGTTTATTTATCATCATACCAAATTTCATTAAAATCTGTCCAGTGGTTTTCTCGTGATGCGGTCACAGACAGACAGACAATAACTCTAAAAACTAAAGATTCGGTCTCTGTGTCGATAATAATATATTTAATGTGCAGATTCAACTCACAATTTTATTATACATATGTATAGATTTTTAAATACAACTACCTACATTTAATAATATTTGAACATTCAATACTAAATTCATAATGATTAAATAGATAATTATAATAAATAAATCTATACATATAACTTACATAATTAACATTATTAGCTTTCACTTAATTATATATGACAATAAGTACAAATCTATATACGAATTATACATATATACATATGTGTAACTGTAACATACCTTCACACAATATCCCTTGTAGGGTAGTACAAAGTATTTTTTTTTATTTATTTATTTATTAGACCACCAACAAAGTACAAACTAAACACATTATAACATACATGAAAAATTAAACATATAGAGTAGTACCTTAATTATAGGTGATAACGACATTTAAAAAATAGTACATGTAAAGGCAAAACAAAATTTAGAATATCAAAAAAGTAGCATAAAGATTCACAATGTTACAGCTTACAAATAAAAATTAGTTTATAAAAATAATAACAGCTAAATATATTATTAACAGGTTAAGAAAGATCTAAAGTGAAATATACTTATATACTCACATACACACATTTATACTATTCTTCGTCTAGTGGTCGAAATTCTACCATAATCAATACTAAAAATTTGAGGAAAACTTTTTTATTGATAACAAAAAGTCATCAAAAGCTACTAAACAAAAAAAAGAAAATCGTGTGACAAACAGACGAGAAAAGGTACTGAACGGTTTCGTCTTTACATATGTATGTATATGTATGTAGATTTAAAAATCTGCTGACGAAAAATATCGATGGTTTGGCTGAGTGGTGTTATATGAGGGGTTAAATTACAAAGTTTTGGAAGACCGCCAACTCAGACCGAGACGAGATGTGCCTAATGTGCTCAGTGCCAGCTTAATGTAGGTACTGCAAAAGATTGAAATGTACGTTTTTATTGTATATATTTATTGTACATATTGTTTTATATGTACATATATACTATAAAATAAAATAGCACATAAATAAATAAATATGTTGGGACATTAACACATAGCACCATCTAGTTCCATGGTAAGCTACGAGGCTCGTGTTATGGATACCAGATAGTTGATACACTACATATATATTGTATAGAACGAAATGAAATAGACTTAAAACTAAAACTTAAAATGAGCTTTTTCAAAGAGTCGACAAGAAAGTTAATACTTGCTCTTTCATCCCTTCTTTCGTGTTCTTCTGTCGTCTTTAATATATAATATACACAATATGATTTTCAATTACTATAAAATATTATAATTCTACGTCACAATGAAATAATTATTGACAAGTTATTTACGTTAATTAAACTAAATCTAAAATGAAAACTGAGAGGATTTTAAATAATTTGTTAGTTTGTTTATAGATGTCGAAACAGTTGTGGTGAATGGGAGAATCGATTGTGTGATTTATGTTTAAGTTAAGCTAAGAACTCGGTAGCCACATTTAAAAAAATATATATATACATGAGAGACAATTTCTGAGATATTAGAAATTTTATACGTACAATACAAAATATAACAAGAATACTTAACAAAGGAAGTAATAATTCAATATAGGCCAAAATATTCGAAATCTTATAGGTCCATGTAATTGTACACCTACTATTTAGAAAACAAGGTTTTTAGCCTCGCCCTCCATTACAGTGTTTCATAATAACTGTTTATAAATCAATACAAAAACAATTAGTACTCGACACGTGTCTTGCTTTATCGATATAAAGCTTAAAACAAGGGATAAATTCTTTTTTTTATAGGTATCCTGTCCAATCCGTTTAGACGTTACACGTTCTGTTTGTCAAAACAAACTCAAAATTCATTAAAAACTTCTCCCACATATTACGTAGTTAAACTGTAACTTTCTATTTAGCCCATGTAACTACATTGTGTAGACCACAAAGTTACTAACAACATATTTAAACTGCTGATCGTTTCATTCGCCGCCTTACCTTGCTAATGTTAAAACCTGGACGACCGGGCTTCGCTCGGTGTTTTTCGAAAATCACATACAAATTGAGTTTTATCAGAAATTACACCTATTATGTCCATAGATAAACTTAATGAGCAAAACCTTAACTAAATATAAAATCATTGGAGCTGTTTCCGAGATACATGAAATAAAATATACCTATAGACAAGAATTGTTCATTTAATATTGTAAGATTTAGAAAATTGTTACTATATAAATTATATTGTTGCTAATGAAGCTTATTTATACTACAATAGCGGCTCAAAGTTTCGCTCGGGTTTGCCTCTAGAAATACAAAAAAAAAAAACAACCTATCCCACAGGAAACGTAATTTTTTTTCGGCATAAAGAGTATCCTATGTAATATTCCAGACTATAATCTATCTCTGTGCTAAATGTCATCCAGATCCGTTCTGCCGTTTTGGCGTGATTGAGTAACAAACGCCCAAACATCCATCTAAACTTTCACATTTATAATATTAGTAAGATTTCAAATTAAACACTCGTTTTTTGTAGTTGAAATGACGATTTATGTAACGCGGGCCAGTGATAATGAAAAATCAACTATAAATAGGATGAAAATTGAAGTCGTACCACGAACCGTCGAGCACCTACAAGCATAGCTGGTGTTAAGCTTGAATGGATCGGCTCGAATCTCATATAAATTCGTCGTGAAGTAGCATTACTTAACATTTTTATTGGAAATTTGATTGAAAACTTGCGAAATTTTACTCAAGTACTGTTACTTGTTCTTTGAAGAATAAAAATGACGAAAGACTAATTTAAGGGTAAGAAAATGATATTTTTACGAATCATACATTCTTTCAACTCATGCGTTTCAACTTTTTAATAAAATTGTTGTTTAATCTGTGTAGAATTTTCAATTTTTTTTTTGGGCAATAAATATGTTATAATAAAATATCCTACTAATATGGCAAATCTAAAATTTTGTTATAAAGGATGATTATGGTTATATAAATTTAGTGCTTAATTAGACCTAGATTAAAAAATAAAATATTTATATCCTGTTGGTAAATTAATTTCCGTGAAAATTTCCCAACCCCACTTGTACTAGTATAATATGTGATCTGTGATACTAGCAAACAATAAATAAATAAATATGTTGGGACATTAACACACAGCACCATCTAGTTCCATTATGGATACCAAATAGTTGATACACTACAAATATATGACTTTAAATACATATATATTATAATAAACACCCATGATTGGAATACAAACATTCGTGCTCATAACACAAATGAATGCACATCATGATCAATTTAATTTATTCAAACTTTTTTTTCTTTTTCCTTTTTCAATATACGAGTACTCTGTTGTCTAATACATATACTATTATATCTAATAGAGTAATCTAATTTTGGCCATATTTATTAATAACTTTGTGCTCTAACTGTATTTCAACAATTTTATAACGCTGTAATATTACCAAGAAATAAATAAATAAATAAATGCTTCCAGCGGGACTCGAACCCTCGACCGTTGGCACAGCAAGTAGGGTCGCTACAAACTGAACAAACGTATCGTCAATAAAGATAATAATAGTACTAAAAAAGCAACTTTCATAATACTATATTCTTAGTTTAACGTAAATATTTGATATTTTCAATATCTTTTCGGAAACTCAAAGTTTCTTCCGTGGCCATTAATCATGATTTCTTTAAAATCATAATACGCTCAAACATCATGTAATTTTGCATTACATCAGTTTTGTTGTAAAGTATAGTATACTAGCGACTCATCCTCACTTCGCTCGGGTACGTCCCTAGCTTGCTTCCCAATACAAACTGTCATCCCCATTTTCACCCCCTTAAGGGATGATTTCCGGGATAAAAAGTATCTTACGTCCTTCCCAGGGTCACAAACTATCTTCTAACCAAATTCCATCTAAATCGGTTCAGTAGATCCAGAGATTTCCCCCTACAACGTCACAAACTCACAATCTCACAAACTTTACCTCTTTATAATATTAGTATATATAGATATAAGTCTATAGTTGTAAAGCATTTTGAATACCACGCAGTGACCTTTAAAAGTGTCCTTAGAAAAAAAAATAATTGGAGTGTGAGCACTTCATATTTCACTGCTTCTGCTTCTTCGTTATTTTCGACACCACATCTACCACATCTACTTCAGAGATCACATTATTCTTTAGAAACTACTAATGAGATACTTATAACATTAATTAGTAAAGTCTAGTTAAATTACAACGAGATCTAACATTGTATGAAATGAAAGAAAATCTATGTTTATAATGAAAGTAGGGCTTTAAATTGTACATGTTGTTAACTAAAAAGTATTTTTTTACCAGTACCTATAACATAACAAATGGCATGTGGGATAGGACAAAATGTCTTTCCACAATCGTCGAAAAATAATCATTTTTAAAATTGTATTGAAATAACAATTTCAATCGTTAAATGTTAATATTATTTTTAGGTTTCGTTCTATTTTGTACAATGACGTCTACTCTAAGCTTTACATAATATATAGTTTTTAATAAAAAATAAAGCTTATAAAAACGCTTTACGGTTTACCTCAAATATAAAAAAAATATTAAGATACAGATCATATTTAGGGCTCAATATCCTGTGACTCGCTCGTTATCACATTGTAATATAATGTTAGTAATAATGTTTCATTGTGAAATTCTACCAACATGCTATCTATTTTCCCTGAATAGTATGATATCAATAGAAATATTTGCTTCATATGTCATAATAATGAAATGAAATGAATAAAAGGGGAGGATATGTGACATCACCGGCCATTTTAAGAAAATCGTACATAAATCTATATACGTATCTATTATATATATAATAAAATTCTAACTGAGTCGAATCTGTACATTAAATATTTTTTGGAAAATCATATTGAAATAGTCATTATTATCGATACAGAGGCCGAATCTATAGTTTTTAAAATTTTTGTCTGTCTGTCTATGTGTGAACGCATCACGAGAAATCTACTGGATAAATTTTGATGAAATTTGGTTTGGTGATAGCTGGTTATCCGGGTTAACATATAGGATACTTTTTACTGCGGAAAATATCTCATCTCTGAGAAATCTATACTAATCTGAAAAATTAGGGATGAACCCGAGCGGAGCGAGGATGAGTCGCTAGTATCTTCATATTACTTACAAACACAATATTTCTAAAATGTTATTAAATTCCAGCACATTCTTCATAGCCAAGTGAAATTAGTGGTAATAGAATTTCATATACTACAGGTATTTTTGCACCTGAGGAGCCAATCCCTCTTAGATAATAATTACAGTTTACAAAGTTACTACTTACTTCGTAGAATTTAGAATTTATTAAACTAAATATGTCACTGTCACGTACTAGTAGGTTGTTGTACCCCCCGACGTGTGTTCACCGTATTATGGTGAGGGGTTCATTAGCGTCCGGCAATCCAGCAAAGCGTAAAGCCAAGAAATATTCTGGGTTGTGACTCATGGTACACCACCTGTTACCTACATAGACCGTGGGAGCAACATCTTAGTTGTGTGGTTAGCTATCGGGGAGTCGTGGTTAAGTGCGTAAGCGATCCTGCGACGCCCCATTGACACGGGAGAAGTTTTGTTGGGATTTAGTGGGGAGTACTGGCTTTTCTAGCTGGTGAGTCCCACGTAACCACCTGTATGTAAGCAGGACGTGTAAATGCATTTACACATGGGTGTACCAGTGTAAACCATTTAACAGATATTTTCAAACAATATTTGATATTGTCACTAAATCTATACTTCATATTATAAATGTGAAAGTGTGTTTGTTTTTTTGTTCGTTTGTTTCTCCTTCTTTTCACGTCGAAACGGAGTGATGAATTGGCGTGATTTTTTGTATGGAGATAGAGGGCGGGAGTGTAACACAGACTACTTTACATACACAATTGCAATCTCCATTCTTTTTACTCTCAAAGTCCTTTGGAACGATACTTCGACAGGACCTGTGACAGTTGAGGTTAGAAGATAGTGATATCCCAGTGCTAACGCGCTCGCTTGGAATACCAAGTGAATGGGATCCAAATGCCAAGTATCGCACCTTGATAACATCATGTGTTATATGTGTTGTTTAATGTTCAACATAAATACAACATCAATACCGCCTTACGGTGAAGAAAATCATTGTGAAGAAACCTGCAAGTCCTAGAGAACCTTATAAAGCCTTATAAAGTATATTGTATAGATTTTAACCCCTAAAAGAGTGCGAAAAATATGCTCTAAATAATATATTTTTCGGGTGTCAAATGAAAAGAAATAGTGCTACGCGAAGTCAGAGCATACCGCTGGGATTTAAAATAATATATGTAAAATAGATCCATGAATGAATATTATAGTTTGTTTTCCAAGCGATAGTTTATACCTAGTAGGTGATATGTCAAATCAGCTTTTTTAATTAATTTTGTTCAACTATGATCCTTATAATTTATGCTGTACAGTATATTATTGTGAAAACTTTTACCTTACAATTTAGCTTAATTCACCGCTAGCTTTGACGATCAACTTACCTGTAAGTAGAAAAGAATATAATAATAATATTTAATAATAATAATATTTAGTAAAGTTAATAACATTACTTTTAACAAAAAAATTACACACATTTAAATAATTATACCATCCTACGAGTGTTTACTTTTGTTGACATACATATAGGTGGGCTTATATAAATTACAAAAAGAAATTTAATTAATTATTTGAGATATATTCTATTCAATAAAAAAAAGAATCATTTAATTCAATTCACAATCGAAGATGGCGCATAACATATGGTTAAAAATACAGACACAGAACTTGTACCTTTTTGAAGTCGATCAAACACACATAATGTTAAAACAGGTTTCATATCTAAATTACAGCACAACAACCTACCATTTTAACTGACACAATGACGAATGACTACAACTTTTCTGTTATATATATATTTATATAGCAATAAAATATTAATTTAAACAAGCCTCTTCTCCCTAGCACCTGCTAAGTATTGCAAGCATACCTTCTAAGTGTAATTGCAATTCTAGTGTAACCTATTGTGTCTAATAAAAAAACTGAGGCTATTGATTCTTAGAATACCATTGCTGACAAAGACAATATAAGAACATCATAACTTATAGTTAACCGCGCCTTTATGCATTCCCGATCTCATTCTGCGTGACGTACACCCAGAATGATGGCCTCAAGTGGGCTCTCGCTATAGTTGCAGAGATTATATAACATTACTAGCATTTCCCGCGGCTCCGCCCGCGTTTAGATGACCAAAAACGAAATTCTTAGGTTCTACATATTGGTATACTCTTACATTACAGTTTTTGCATTTTTCCTCAGAAATGAGATATTTTCCCGTGGTAAAAAGTATCCTATATGTTGACCCAAATAACCAGCTGTCACCATACCAATTTTCATCAAAATCCCTCATGTATTTTTTCTGTGATGCGGTAACAGACAGACGGACAGACCAAAATTCTAAAAACTAGATTCGGCCTCTGTATTGATTATAATGTTATTTCAATAAGATTTTCCAAAAAATATTTAATATACAGATTCGGCTTAGTTACAATTTTAATAGGTATATGTACCTTTAGAAATGCATACTTTGTTTTAAAATATCAAATAATAATTTCTAAATTATCATTTATAATAATCGAAATTATTATTTTTTTTAATTTTCAAATAATAATTTCATCTTTACATAGTATAAAATGAAGTCGATTCCGCTGTCTGTTCGCTTAGATCTTTTAAACTACTTAACAGATTTTAATGCAGTTTTCAGCAATAGATATTGCATTCAATGATTCAAGAGGCAGGTTTATATGTACAATACATGCATATTATAGTACAGAAAAGCCGAGAAATTCAAAGATTTGTATTTCATACTAACCGTTAAAACGTACCAAGGGACGAACCCAAGCGAAGCGGGGGCGAGTCGCTAGTTAATTATAAAATCCGAAGTCGAAGTCCAAAATTCAATTAAAAGCAAGTTATAATACAGTTATCAGCTACCGACTTAAGATTTCAACTGTTTTATACAAAGACAATGTATTTCATATTCACCAAAAGATTTCAGCTGCTAAGAATTGGAAAACTTGTTCCATAAAGGCAGTTTATGTTTCCAATATCCCAGATATTTTATTGATATTTCCTGTCTAAGAGCAAGAAACACTGAAATTCTACCAAACACTTATAGCTAAAAGTTTTCCTTTCAGTTTATTACAAGGTCGCATCGTAGAGTCAGCGTTCTTATCCTTTTTTTTCTTGGGACATTAACACACAGCAGTTCTAGTTCCATGGTAAGCTACGAGCCCTTTGTTATGGTAGCTGATACACTACACATATATAACTATAAATACCTACATATTACAAATATAAACACCCATGACTAAAATACATTCGTGCTCATCACACAAAAATGAATGCCCCCAGCGGGACACGAATCCACGACTGCTGGCACAGCAAGTTCAACTTATCAATTTGCTTTCTAACTTCTGAAATGACGAATTTTCATACCAAGTTTCATTACATATCTAACTTCTTTAAAATATGTTTTTTGAAGTGAAACTTCTTTAGAATCGTTGTGATTTGAAACTCGATGCAACGGAAATGCGACAGTAAAAAGAGACAAACATATAAATATATAGGATTAAGCCGGCGATAGAATGAGATAGAATACATTGCGATGATGCTATGGTAACCGTTGTCATGGTAACCGTTGTTATTTGATAGAATACATTACAAAGGAAGTGAAAAATAATAAAATTCATTACTGATTATTATGTAATGTTTATATTTATGTCAAATAAAATGTAAAATAACTTTTAAACTTGGTAAAAATAATATAAAAAAATCCTTATGATTATCCTACTCCTGATACTCTATATTCATATCATTTTCTGAAGTTTCACTTCTACGATGTGTGAATTGCACATTTATTTATTTTTTTTAATTTTCCCTAATGCTTATTAACCTCTAATATACCCAATCCTGTGACACCATTTGATGGTGCTAGAATCGTAAACCATAAGTTGTGTGTTCGTCATAAGTCATTGTTATAGTTTTATCAAGTTTATGTTATTTTACGATAAATATTACAATTTTCCTATTTACATAATATAATCTTCTGATAGCGCTCTTATCTAGCGTAAAATAATTTGTGGTAGATAAATAAATATCTTTGAAGAGAACTATTGATTGATGATATGATTTCATAAATCAATAAAAAAATTTTGCAGTATACTTAGTACTTAGAAATTTTGTGCTTTTCCTTTTAGGTTTCTATAATAAAATGACAAATATTGTACATTTATGATTTCGTCATGCCTGTCAGTCTCTCAGTACATTACAAGTAATACATATATATACAAATTCGACTCACCCTCGCTTCGCTCGGGGTCGTCCCTAGGAACATTTTTATTTTTTTGAGCGGAACCCTAATTCTGTAGCATAAGTTACTTCTTATAACATAAACTACCTGCCAGTGAAAGTCTCGTCAAAATCGGCCCAGCCGTTTCGGAGATTAGCCGGAACAAACAGACAGACAGGCAGACAAAAAATTTTAAAATTTTGTTTTTCTTATAAATACCGCATATAATTCCATATGCATTTAGTAAAAAACCGTTATTTTGACATTACAACCAGACACTTTAATTCTATTAATCTGTATAGATAGTATAGTCAGTAGTAGTAAGTTTAAAATACCTTTAGTTTTTACCTACATCTATACATTATAATAAAATCATAACTAAGCCGAATCTGTACATTGAATATTTTTTGGAAATTTTTATTGAAATAGACTTTATTATCGATACAGAGGCCGAATCTATAGTTTTTAGAATTTTTGTCTGTCTATCTGTCTTTCTGTCTGTCTGTCTGTTACCTAGCGCAGCACAGGAAAAGCACTGGAGGGATTTTGATGAAATTTGGTATGGTGATAGCTGGTTATCCGGTTCAACATATAGGATACTTTATACCGCGGAAAAATATCTCATTTCTGAGAAAAAAAAACAAAAACTGCAATGTAAGAGTATACCAATATGTAAAACCTAAGAATTAGGTTTTTCTCATTTGAACGCGGGCGGAGCCGCGAGCAATGCTAGTAATTTAATAATTGTAACTAAATGGATATTTATTAGGGTTAAAATATAATACTTAAAAATTGTTTAATAATATAAAATATTTAATTATATTAAATATTTAAAATAATATTAAATATTGTTTTTGTTTTTAATTTATTTAGAAATATATATTAGAAATCTACGCATAGCTCAAGTTACTAAACTACTTGAGTTGTTTGACACATAGATAGTTACTTGGACGCGCATCCGGTTATGAACGGATTTTTGACGTTCAATCCTTGAAAGGGTGCAAAGGGGGATCAAAATTTTTATGGAGCAATTATATAAGAGAGATATATCGCTTCGAAAATTCACACGGTTACTCCTGCCAACAAATAAACACGTGTTTAGTGCTTTTCCAAAAATAATCCGCGAGGGCATAAAAAGAGGTTAATAGTCTAAAAATCCAACATAGCGCGGGCGAAGCCGCGGACAAATGCTAGTTAGTACCTACAAGATAAATATAGTGCAATTTTTGTGTAAAATATAAATGAAAATGATAGTGGCTATATCACTTACCATACGAATATTTGTTATGAATGTCATGCAAAGTAAGAACTTACGTGAATCGATTTTACTGTTCCATAAAAACATCAAATAAATTTTAATGCATTTAAAAGCATTGCAATGTATCATTATTTCACCTAAATGTTTTACCGATTAATATAATCATTGATAGATAACATTTATCCATGTTTACATTTGTTTATAATAAGATATATTATTTGTATTAATTGTAACGAGTGTAAATCACTTTACACTAACTAATTACACTAACTAAGAAACTGTTATTTGACTAATCCATATTAATATTATCAATGTGAAAGTGTGTTTGTTTGTTTGTTTGTTTGTTTGTTTTTCTTTCACGACAAAACGGAGTGTCGGATTGGCGTAATTTTTTGTGTGAAAATAGTTGAAGGGCTGGAGAATGATATAGGCTACTTTTTATCGCGGGAGATTATCTAATTTCCACGGGAAAACACGTTATAGCACAATCCAAAAAATATTTATGATCTTCAATAAAATTAAATTAATATATGGTTTACGGGGATAAAATAGGAGAAAAAAGTTTGTATGAAACTACCTTTTTAGAGTTTTTTTTTTGTAGTTTTATATAAAAATTATTTTTTGTACACAATAATATAATTTGAAATACTCGTATCTAAAACTACAGACTCAATTTAAAAATTCCTTTCACATATAGGAAGCTACAGCATCGCCGAGAGCTATAAGCTATTTTTTATCAAAATATAAATCATAAAATTTTTCAGATTATGATGATGTGTTCTCTTTCCCACTCACGACATATTCCCATTGACTGTCTTTATCTTATTGACAACTATGTTGACAAACATTGTTAGTGTGGTTCTACACCCGCAGTCTTACAACAATAACTTGAGTAAATGTAATAATATTTTTTAGAATAAACTAATTAAATATTATTTTAGAATAGATAATTTTTATAAATATATTTTTTCAATTGTTTCATAAAATTTTGAAAAAAATAATTTTGAAAAAAAAAAGCAATTTTGAAGAGTGATTCAGTTTATGTCAGACTAGGTCCTGCCAGTGACTGCCCATAGGCAGTTATCTGATAAACACTTTACACACTTATTAGTATGTACTTTTATGAGACACTAGCCACTTACTCTCGCTTCGCTCGGGTGCGTCCCTAGATGCGTTTTAATTTTTTTGAGCGAAACCCTAATTCTTTTCTAAAATAAGAGTACCCTAAGTTATTCCTTATAACACCAGCTATCTGCCAGTGAAAGTCTGTTGAAATTCAATCAAGCCGTTTCGGAGATTAGCCGGAACAAACAGACAGACAGACATAGACAGCCATTTTTTTTTAAAATAATGTCTTTCTTATATGTACCAAATATAATTTCATATTATGCATTTAGTATAAAGCTGTTATTTTGACATTACTAACAGACACTTCAATTTTATTTATCTGTATAATCTGTATAGAATATATAGATAATCTACGAGGAAATTTCGAGATTATAATAAAAGCTTAAAACATACTTTAAATATTATTATTATTTACTTTTACCTGTCCGTAATCGTGCGTAACTCTAGAGATGTTCAACGGATTTAACTGAATCGAAATAAAAAAAAGTTTTCTAAGTTCAGAAGTTGCTGAAATCTTTGTTTTTTTAGGATATCTCATAAACTATCAGATTTTCGCCGACTTTAGCTATTTTAAAGTTAACTAAGTTTATTGTAATTATTTCTTAATTAACACGTTATTTTATATATTTAGTATTTACATAAACATACAGGCTATGTAAAAAAATAAAAATCTAAAAATCATTTGGTTATTCTCAAAGAATAAATCTAATTTTCTTTAACTAACCTTCAAAGTGATAGATTCCAATCATATGAATTGCGATATAAAGTAAAGTGATCGATGAGTCATATTAAAGATATAATAATAAAAAACGCCTAACGATATAACATTACAACTTACGTCTTACATACAGACTACAGTAAGACTACCTACACTACAGAGTCAGTCTTTGGCTAAACGTCGAGCGGAACGGACGTTAATTTTATTTCTGATTAAATCATGTGGTTATTATTGTTTTTGTGTGTATTACCTGCGCACGCGCAAGACCAACCTAGAGTAAATATTACACAAGGAACCATTATAGGATCTAAAGCCACAGACGGTGATTATTTAACGTTCTACGGAATACACTATGGCGGATCCACTGCCGGCGAGAACAGATTCAAGGTATTTTATATTTTTTTTAAACACCTGTAATGAAATAAACGAAACCTCTCCTTTCCTCGTTACATAACAATTCAATATCAATAGCTACTCTAATTATAATGTAATTAAGATTATATATAGGTAAATAATATGTAAAAAATACAGTGTTACCTACCTATACTAAAATCCATACAGTATAAACCATAAACACTTGTTTTTTTTTTTAATTACATAATTACGTTGTAAGCGCAAGCCGTTGTGTTGCTCACTTACTTTTATATAGGTTAGTTTCCGTGTGTATTACAAATAAAGCCATAGAAACAGTTCAAATAGGTTTTTATAGCGTGCATATTCATATAGGTATAGTCATGCGAAATAAGTCCCCATCCCACGTTATGAATATTAATATTGAGTGAAAACTACGTGAATAAATGGTAGATCTTCTAATAGATATCTAAACCCCTCGACCTTTTAATTTACTAATGTCAACAAGACGTAAGGGCAAGGATCAAAACTATAATTGTCAATTATGAAACAGTACACGAAAAATTCGGCAGGTACATTTGTACGTGTATATACCTAATATGTATGATATTATATGGTAACATTTTGTATATATTTTTTTTTGTATTTCTTTGTACTTCTTTTGTATTTAAGTCTAATTCATTTAAATAACATTGAATTGAAAATATAAGTAAATTATAATGTATGAAGTCATTAATATTTATATATTTTTTATAAAATACATTGGTATAAAAAAAAATTATGACCAGAATTACTTGAAACTTGGTACTAATTCTCTTCAATAAAATGTAAGAATTACATGTTTTAGTATTTTTAGAAATTCGTCCTATATAACGGTAAATGGGGATGAAAGTTTGTATGAAACTAGCTTTTTAGATATTTTTTGTAGTTTTAGCGCGAGCGAAGCCGCGGGTTCTGCTCGTATGTTTATATAAATTTTTTCGTGGATCTCAGAAACGGCTCCAACGATTTGGATCATATTTAGTCCTTACATAAGGTTTTGCTTTTTAATTGTATCTATAGGTAGGTAAGGTGTATTTTCTAAAAAAAAGTAAATTTTTATATCTTTCCGAAAAATGCCAAGTGAAGCTTGGTCGTCCAGGTACTAGGACTTATTAAGAGTATCCAACATGTTAATTTTACGGTGGCATGAAATTTGGTACGTCATAAAATACCTATGATATAATTATATCACAAGGTCTTTGTTTTGTTGTTGTTTTTACTTTTGATAGTACTTCTTACAGAAATATAGTGTTTGAATGTAATTACTGAGGTTTAAAGCGACGAGAATGCAATATACGTTTAACTAAGAATTTTTCCGGTGTGCGGTTTTTGTATTGCCATTATTTGGACTGATGACCTACACTGGTCTTTTAAATAAGGTTTGGTTTTATTTACTCTATCGGCTATGAAATTTAATAGATCAGTTGTTATCAAAAACTACGTTCGAACGTATTGGAACCTATTTTAAATTTCTTTACGAATTTGTATATCATCAAAATCTTCAAAATTTTAATAATAAAATGCCCTAGCTTACATATATTGAGGCGCGTTTTTGCTTGTACACTACTCATATTAATCTATATCAAACGATTTTAACAAATATAATAAAGTTTTACTAATCTAAAGAGGTTTGCGCATTGATAAGACTTACTAGAATGAGGTCACTCACTGTATATCTATACATATAATAACATTGTAACTAAGCCGAATCTGTACATTATATATTTTGGAAAATCTTATTAAAATAGACATTATTATCGATACAGAGGCCGAATCTATAGTTTTTTGAATTTTTGTCTGTCTGTCTGTTACCGCATCCCAGAAAAGCCACTAGACGGATTTTGATGAAATTTGGTATAGTGATAGCTGGTTGTCCGGGTCAACATAGAATACTTTTTTCCGCGGGAAAATGTCTAATTTCTGAGAAAAAAATACAAAAAACTGCTATGTAAGAGTATACTGATATGTAAAACCTAAGAATTTGGTTTTTGGTAATCTGAATGCGGGCGGGGCCGCGAGCAATGCTAGTTATTAATAAAATTCACTGAAGTAGCGTTGATTGAAGTACTGTTGATGCATATCTTTGAAGGTAATAATAATATTATGATAGGTAATAAAAGGAAACTTAGAATCAAACTAAATCTTAATTTTTTTTAAATACAATAATAACGTACACTAATTAATTCAAACAACAAGTCATGTCATTGCAGAATCGTGGCAAAAATGCTGGCACTTCCCCGCTGAATCGCAATGCCTTCAAATTCTTTGAACGAAAA
Source organism: Brenthis ino (assembly GCA_921882275.1). Lineage (NCBI taxonomy): Eukaryota > Metazoa > Arthropoda > Insecta > Lepidoptera > Nymphalidae > Brenthis > Brenthis ino. The sequence continues at coordinate 18,261,000 of OV170224.1, read as the reverse complement.
ACAAGGCCTCGTTATCACCGGTAGACGTGATAAGACGAGGTGTGATGTCTTTTAAAATGTTTTTAGTACTCTGACTTCCTGGGCCATTCTTTGCCCTTCATGGGTGTAAGCTGTAAAACTTATAACACCTCGATGTAAATTTCTATCTAAGAAATTAATTAAAATTCTAAGAAATCTATTGTTAACTGACACGCCGGCGTGTCCGCGGTCGTGGAGGGATTAATGGAATAATTGTATCTATGCCAAGGATTCCTCCTGTAAAGGTCACAATTTAAGCGATTCAGATTTTTTACTTTAAATAGTGAAATTAATAGTTTCTGCTTAAAATCATTAACTATACAATTAAAACGTAATTATTTTCAAATTATGATATTTCTTATAGTTTTGGTAATCATTTACCGTTTGATTAACTTAACGCTTTTACCTAATTTAATATTAATTAATACTTTGATGAACATTAAATTTACTTATTTTCTACTTATATAATAGGTAGTAACATATCTAATTTGTTATAAGCGACTCACCCTCGCTTCGCTCGGGTTCATCCCTAGGTTGTTTCCCCATACCAACTTTCATCCTCATTTTCACCCCCTTATGGAATGAAAATATATATCTTATATCCGCTATAAAAACTATCCTATGACCTTGCCAGAGTCTCAAACAATCTTCTTACCAAATTTCATCAAAATCAGTTCAATAGTTCCAAAAATAACTTCCCACAAACCAACTCACAAACTTACGAACTTTACCTTTTTATAATATTAGTATAAGATTTAACTAAGTAAAAACATTAATTTTTAATAATTGTCTTTTATTAATATTTTATTTTCAGGCTCCAACAGAGCCTCCTAAATATCCTGGAGACTTCGTTGCTATAAATAGTGAAGTGATTTGCGCCCAACCATCAACCAGAGGAATAATCGGCACAGAAGACTGTTTGGTACTTAACATCTTCACAAAAAATATAACCACTCCTAAACCTGTGTTTGTATGGCTCGAAAGCGAAGCATATGAAACTACAACTAATATGTTACATAGTTACAAAACTTTAATACAAGAGGGTTTACTTGTTGTGACCATTAACTACCGTCTGTCCATTTTTGGTTTTCTTTGTCTTGGTGTTCCTGAAGCACCTGGTAATGCAGGATTAAAAGATGTTATACAAGGCCTGCAATGGATTAAAGAAAATATAGCAGCTTTTGGTGGAGATCCTAATAACGTAATGCTTGCCGGTCATGGATCCGGAGCCGCTATGGTGGATTTAATTACCTTGTCACCATTGTCCAAAAATTTAATTCACAAAGCCTTAGTTCTCAGTGGATCTGGTTTGGCTTCTTGGGCGGTATCTTATGACCCTATAGGCTATGCACAAAAAGTCGGCGGGAAAATGGGATACACGAATAAATCTCCAAGTGAATTGGCAAAATTGCTTTCCACTACCGATTTAGGAGTACTTAATGGTGTCCTAACGGATTTCGAATTTTACAATAACACACCTCTTTTTGCCCCTTGTGTTGAAAATATCAAGTTAAATGGATCGTTTCTTCATGATGCCCCAATTAATATATTAAGATCTAAAAACTACAATGACATTCCATACGTTGCTGGGTATACAGACAGGGAAGGAACAATGCGAGCTGAACAAGTAGTGGCTAGAAATTGGCTAACAGAAATGCAAAACAAGTTTGAAAACTTTATACCTGTGGATTTAAATTTTGAGAACAGCGAGGTAAAAACAAATGTGAGCAATCTTATTAGAAAATTCTATTTTGCTGAGAGATTTATTAATATGGAAACTATTGAAGATTTCTTGGACTATCAAGGAGATACTTTAGTATTTATACCTATTACAAGAGGAGTGCTTGCACGTGCGCTAACTTCAAATGCAAGTGTAAGAATATTTGAATTCGCTTTTCGAAATGCCCAGAATACTGATTGGTTATATCCACAAATCCCTGTAAATGGAGCGAAGCATGGCAGCATTCGGGACTATTTGTTCAATTCCAATCCCAGTATTCATGATCACAGCGCAGTTACTGCTGTCATAGGACACATTGTTGCATTCGCTCAGACAGGGTAAGTATACATAATAATTTATTAATAATCCATATCCATACTAATATTATAAATATGAAAGTGTGTTTGTTTGTTTGTTTGTCTGTCTTTCTTTCACGTCGAAATAGAGTGACAGATTGACGTGATTTTTTATGTGGAGATAGTTGGGGGGGGGCTGGAGAGTGACATAGGCTACTTTATACCGCGGGAGATAATCTCATTCCCACGGGAAAACACGTTATAATACAACTCGAAAATTATTTATGAGCGGAATTACTTGAAACTTGGTATTAATCCCTACACGACCGCGGACACGCCGGCGTGTCAGTCAACAATAGATTTCTTAGAATTTGGATAAATTTCTTAGAAATTTACCTGGAGGTGTTAATGGTGTTCGATACAATTAAATAAATAAGTGTTTTAGCATTTTTCAAAATTCATCCCATAAGGGGGTAAAGTAGACTTAGTCTTACCGCGAGCCGAATCCGAAAGAAGAAACCGAGGGTTCTGCTAGTGTTATTTAATGTAAACTTCAATTTAAACGTAAATATACAGAAGTGATTTAAGTATCGTTAAGGTTTGATAACATGGAGTAAATTATTCATTTAACTACATTTATTTTTTACTTTATTTATTTATTTTTAAGGCTCTGTAACCAAAAGTTTAAGGTTTAAGCACCATTATGAAGCTTAAATCTCCCGACCTTCTTCTCTCCGTCTACCTGTTGTACATTTACCTATTCTGTTTTTGAGACACATACTTGTAAGTTGTACGTAATAAGTTAATGCAGAAAAAAAATGAAACAAAGGCAAAAGGGTCATAAAAATTATTATTATATTTTTGTTATTAATTTATGTGTAATGTGCTTCTAATAGTAACAATATTCTAATAGTATGTAATTTTTTTAGGTCTCCAGACCCGAATAATTTGATACAATGGTTACCAGTACAAAATACGTTGGGTACACTTTATATAAGTGGTGGAGGGGTTTCCCCAAATGTCACTGCCTTCAAGGAAGAATTTTATGCGCGCAGCAATGAAAGAGTTGATTTTTGGGATAAAATCATACAAGAACGGTATCAGCCCCCAAAACCCGTGTCATCTGCTCGGAGTTTGGTCAGCTTTGGACTTATCGTTTTATTAACTCAAACGCTACTAAAGCTTCTTTCAATGAGTTAATTGTTTTTGCAAAGTTGTGTTCTTTTGTATTCGAAATAAAGGAAAAACGAAATTTCTGACAAAAATTAAAAGCAAGCATTTATATAACATTCGTGTTTAGAATTAGTAAGTAAAGCCGGCATTTCATTAATTTTATATAAGAGACAATACCATTTATAAGTATTAATATTATCACTACTGAGTATGAACTTACACTACACGTAGATACAGACTTACTTCATTACATTTATATTCTTTAAGACTTATCACACATCATAAACAAAATTTTGAGCATCATATTTGCAAGAAAAATAAATATAAATAAATGTGAAGTATAATATAAATACTCAGAAACTGATAAAATGGCTACCTGAGTATTTTTACTTAAGAATGTCTTAAAATGAATATATGGTAAACCGAAATTCATTTGCTTTCATAAAAAATATAATAAAACTAAGCTACCATGAACATTTTTCTTGTATCATGTTTTTAAGCTCAGTCAAAGATCTTTTAATTTAATTTTCCTGTTCTGTAACTCAGTCCTTGGCATTTCAAACACAAGAATAATCTGTGTGTAGATACAGACGCTAATTTCCACGATAGCTGTTATATCTATTCAGGCGGACCGGCCTTACCGTTATGCAACTACTACGTACGAGCCGGTACGCCATTTTACAGTTTATTACGCCTATTAGTTCCGTAAGTTTATAAATATTTAATAAAAGCCTGAAAAATTAAGTGTGTAATTGAATGTTAGTATCAAATATTACCAGAAAGTACTTTGTAAAATACCGTTCTTTAGTTATATAAGTATTAATGTTGATTAAATTTTAAATATTATTTGCTTTGCTTGATTTATTTGCTTTGTTTGGTTATTATTATAAAAAACATTTTCTTACAATTTTGATAATTTCCCTGCTAACATTGATTTTCTTACTTACCTGCAAAGAGAAAAATAATATATTAAATTGAAGTTCAAACTAGGAACAATCTTTAAAACATAAAAATAGCACGATATCGAATATTATAAACTGATGTAATATCCAATGCTTATATATATTTATTGTTAATTATGTATTTACCATGCTTTCAAAAGCAAAAGTATTATATTTTATTAAAGTATATAATATTGTCTATAAGTAGTTATATTTTTTTAATATTATGGATTATTAAAATGTTACAGACGTAAAATGCTAGCTAAGTACAGAAATAATTTGCGAAAAATCTATACTATAATAAAACAGTAGAGGTCGAATGTCTGTACATAGCAAAAAATGCGAAAAACCGAGTCAGGGGGGTGTAAGAAGACAAATAGAACAAATCCAGATTTTATTCATTTTTTTTGTTTCTCTGTTTGTTTGTCTGTTTGTACGGGCTAATCTCCGAATCTATTAAACCGATTTAAATGAAATTTTGCAAGGTGGTACCTAATATCCCCGGGCAACATCTTAGATACTTTTTATCCCGGAAAATTAAAGGGTTCCCGTGGGACAGTCAAAAAACTATTGTAACTTATACAGCTTAGTAAACAAAAACTACTGATTGGATTTTGATGAAACTTTACAATAGGAAATAAATAATAAGGAAATAGAAATAGGTCATACATCAGAATAACAATTAGGTTACGTTTTATCCCGGAAAAATGTGCGGTTCCCGTGGGATAGATGTTTTCGTTTATTTGTAACGTATTATGTACACAACATAAACCCCAAAATCAAAAAAAAAACTGTTTCTCTGTTTGCCTGTATGTATGTTTGTCTTTTTTTGTATGCGCGTTTCACGCGAAAAGTAATGAACCGATTTCAACGTTTGGTGAAGTGATAACTTATTACTCGAGTCAACGTTTAGGATACCTTTTACTTCAAGAAAATCTTTCTTTCTCACGGGAAGATACAATAACTGGTTTCATCGAGTCCTCCCTAGAAACCTTCCGCTGGCTAAACCTTAAGACATACAAAACAATATACAAAAAAATTGTAGGACTTGAAAAGTCCTACAGGAAAGTTCTGAATAGTATATGTATATCTCCTAAGCAATATCTATTCTTATCTATCTATAATAAAACTAACTTATTCAAATCGATGTGCGCGTGCTAAATTTAGGATACCTTATACGATAGGCAAATTATTCATTCCCACGGGAAAACAACTAACTGGTTCTATCGAATTGTCCTTAGAAATTTATATGGCTAACGCTGGCTCAACCTTAAGAGATAGATCAAAACATTGTACAAGAAAATTGTAAGTCTTAAAAAGGTCGATAGAAAAGTTCTCAATAGTATATGTCTATCTCCTAAGGTACACTCGCTATAACTATTTTCATTGTTATATATTATTGTTTTATTATACGTTAATTATCCTATCTATAATATAATAAAAATGTAGAGGTCGAATGTCTGTACGTAGAAAAAAAATGCTAAAAACCGAGTCGGTTATCTTCTCACATCCCGTAAGAAGAAAAATAGAACAAATCCACATTTTTTCATTTTTTTTGTTTCTCTGTCTGTTTGTAGGGGCTAATCTCCGAAACTGTTGGACCGATTTAAATGAAAATTTGCATGGTGGTACATTATATGCCCGGTCAACATCTTATATATATATATATATATATATATATATATATATATATATATATATATATAATATTCAATCTTCTTTTTTCTTTTTAAGAATCAATATCAAACTTCAAAGTCGTTAAGCGTCCGCACAATGTTATTAGTACGGCTTATAAATCCTTCTTGCAAGCCTCCCCGAGAAAGCTTAATCTAAAAGCTGAATATTCCCTGATTATATATTATAGTTGTTTATTTTATTATAATTTTATAATATTGAATTTTCTACAGAATAAGCATAAAATTAAAAGTTTGTAAAATTTTAATACATTATGTATAGAAAAAAAATATATTATAAAAATAATAAACTCGACTGCATAAATGCTAACTAAAAAGATGAAAACAAGTTCACGAAGGAATATAGTATTATGTAGTCCTTGGGCTTCGCTGCAGTCGAGTAAAAAGACGACAGTGTAATCACAAAGTATACTAAGACCAAATTGCCCCAAAACTACAAATAGAAATGTTATTACATGACAATATTTTTTCCGCGGAGAATGAAAAAAGTTGTTCCATAAATGTGGTTTATGTTCCCAGCATCTGGAATTTTATGTCTAAGAACAAGAATCTTAGAAATGCTATCAAATATATTCAGCTAAAGGCCGTTTTTGTTTGTGAAGTTCATATCACAAAGTCACGTTTTATGGACGGCTCTTATACGACATTATATATACGTATATTAGCAACTCACCCTCGGGTTCGTCCCTGGTGAAAATTTAGGTTTGTATGTATTTTTAATGCCGAATCATAAAAAAATGAAAATAAAAATTTTTGTCCAAAAAATAAAAATAAAAATTTGGACTGGACCAACCTTATCATTTAGGGATATGAAAAATAGTTTACGTCCTATTCTCAGATCTACTGAATATACACACAAAATTTCATGAGAATCAGTCAAGTCATTTTTAGATTTATGTTATACAGCGACTCACCATCGCTTCACTCGGGTTCGTCCCTATGTATCTATATAATAATAAATTATTTGGATATTAATCATACAAAAATACTAAAATTGCGATTAAGAAATGAGGGATGAGGGTAGGAGGGTGAAAAATACTTTACGACCTATTCTCATACCTACCAAATATACAAAAAAAAAAACAATAAAATCGGACCAGCCGTTTCGTAGTTGTGCAACCACAAACATCGTGACACGAGATACTTATATATTAGATGTTCGAATTGTTAGATTCGAATTAAATACATAAATACCTATATTATTAAATTGTTCTATGATATTTTAATCTTTTTAGTGGTTAAAAAGCCTATAATGAAGCTTAAAATAATTTTGTCGGTTTGAAGATACTCTCGAGATGATAAGATGCGGATACAAAACAGAATATTATACATTCAAGGTAAATACACAAGAAAATATTTTAGTTTGTTTTCTACATACGACAAACTCTTAAGAATTCTTTTACATTAAAAGGGTATAAAACCAAACAGTCTGTAGTAATTTTTATCGTTACATTTTGTTTTGTCGCTTCCATCCATATTTACGTTTAATCTTGCTTTAAAAGATATAGTTTATTCTAAATAAAACAAAGTTTAAATTTCCAGTGTTAATTAATTTCGTTTGTAAACTAACCGAGACTGTTTAGGTCAGTGACTGTGCGTCAGGTAATGCCCGAAGACCAAACAAAATAAAATGTATACAAAATTTGCATCAAAACTGTAAATTTGTTAAAATTATACCTATATCATACAAACATACTCACTATGCCTTTAATTTTTAGCAGTCCTTACTCAACACGTTATGTCCAATAAGCAAAAAATTAAAGCAAAATGGAGAGAAAGTACGCTACTCTTTCCTAATCGCGAAGGATAGAGTCAATAATCTCAACCAAATATCCATATTTCTATGTAACCTTTGTTCTACTAAATTTTTCGAGCGGTACCCTACTCCTTTTCTAAAATAAAAGTAGCCTAAGTTACTCCTTATACCATCAGCTGTCAGTGAAAGTACCATCAAAATTAGTCCAGCCGTTTTGGAGATTAGCCGGAACAAACAGACAGACAGGCAAAAATATAATTTCATAAGGAGTTAGTAAAAGGCTTTTATTTCGATATCACAAACAGACACTTCAATCTTATTTTTCTATGTAGATTAACGTATAAATGAGACTAAAAATATAAAGAATTATTAATATTAGCATTCAGCAAAACTGTGTAAAAGATAAGACAAATATCTCGACCTAACACCGTCGCAAAGGTTATTAAGAAATAGCTTTTTCCCTTTCTATCTGCACAGGTATTTTCTTTTGTAATCTGTTTTGCTTCGAATTCGCTGGCGTCTCTCCTGTAATATAGAATAGAATGAATTTTGCACCCTAATATTTTCAGAAGTACAGTCATGTAATTTTTGGGTAAAATTCGATGCTATTTCTTGCTTGCCCGAGCTTGAAAAATATTAACACATCTATTTGATCTTTCTTTATTAAATTATTTAGTTTTCTAGTTACAATTATAACGAATATTTAAGCGCTACTGACTACACAATAATCATATAACATTTTAAAAAGTAAATCGCAAAGGAAAAAGGCGGACTCTCCAAACCCCGATAATATTTGGCGCAATTGATAATCGACGACACGATTGGCTCAGTTTGTAGTGACCCTAGTTGCTGTGCCAGCGGTGGCGGGTTCGAGTCCCGCTGGGGATATTCATTTGTGTGATGAGCACGAACGTTTGTACTCCAGTCATGGGTATCTATATTTTTAATATGTATGTATTTAAATATATATATATATATATATATATATATATATATATATATATATATATATATATGTGTGTGTGTGTAGTGTATCAACTATCTGGTATCCATAACACAAGCCTCGTAGCGTACCATGGAACTAGATGGTGCTGTGTGTTAATGTCCCAACATATTTATTATTATTAATTAATATTGCATAATTAGAGGCCCAATAAGCGCGAATATTTTAAGCCAACAAAGTATATGATGGAGTATATATGTATGTATATGTACGTAGAATGTCACATAGATTATACTTCCCAGGTGGTCCTAATCAGATATTTTCGAAGTCGGTGCAAGCCGACAATATTTTAAGATATAAATATCTAATAGGTAAATATGATTAGGTATGAATTCTAATATAGTTAAAATATTATACATCAATTAGTAATGTATTTTACGTATCGAAATATGTATATTAGATTTGTTATCTGATTAGGTATCTATTCTAAATGAAAACCCCCGTTTAGTTATTTTTTACATTTTAGTGCCTTGAAGTCGGTTGTTATATTTTTTTAAAAGTATTTATATCTAGAATCTACAGCGTAAACTATAAATGACTGGTATATATTTTTCCATTAACTGTGAACTTATCGTCGGTTTAAGTTAAAGTGTGGCGTTAGGTATGACTGCATAACAAATCTCAGCAATTGCGAAAACTAGAACACAGAATGACCAATAAATCGGTGTTTTCATAAGTCTGTCTGTAGCAAAATGGCTCCTGTGTTATGTTCACTAGTTTAATATGAAAAGTTCTAGTGATATTTATTTTACCCGATTAATATATTTCTTTTGCTTTTACGTTACCAGCTTGGAATATTGAGAAAACTTCAATCGAATTACTATTAGTTCGTAGAGCTAGCAAATTCAAGCACACAATTTGCATGACAAAATGAAACGGCTTCAAACTCTATTAACCGGAACAGGACATAACTAAGCCGCATTGACATGAAACATAGTTATTACCTGAAGTGTCAAAATTGTAAAGCTTTATATGATTTAACCTTTACTATAAATTTCTCAGAGATGAGATATTTTCTCGCAGTAAAAAATATCCTATATGTTGACCCGGATAACCAGCTATCATCATACCGAATTCCATCAAAATCTGTCCAGTGGTTTTTTCGTGATGCGTTCCCAGAAAGACAGACGGACATAAAAATTCTAATAACTATAGATTCGGCCTCTGTATCGATAATAATGACTATTATAATAAGATTTTCCAAAAAAAATAATAATTATGTACTACAGATTCGATTCCAAATATAACTTATGTTGATAGATAGGTACATAGAGTACGTAGTTAAATGATAACGATTTTACATAATATACTAATGACTTATATCAATAGTTGATATAATCAATAGATACTTGAGCTTAACTCTATATTAAATTGGAGCCCATTTATTAGTCTTAGACTAAAATAAAAAAACAGAACAGTAGAAATGGACATCAAATGTCCTACAAAGTTTGAAATTACATATACAATATATGTATATAAAAAAATTAAATAAAAGACTATTCGATAATACTACGCTATAGTAACTATAAAATAAAATATTGTATTTCGTTTGCAATTTTTCTACAATCTGCGATAAATCAGTTTAAACTATTTCCTTAATTGCTTTTCCCCGGCTGTTTCAACGTTTATTTGTTCATTTAGTATTTGGCAGTTCCAAATATTGTTTACGGAATATTTAGGTACCCACTGACTACTGCTACTGTAATACTCTAATCAGTTATTAAACGGCATTTAATCTATACTGATATTATAAAAAGGTAAAGTTTGTAAGTTTGTGAGGTTGTAGGGGTATTCGCTGGATCTACTGAACCGATTTAAATAAGATAGTTTGAGACCCTGGGAAGGACATAGGATACTTTTTATCCCGGAAATCATACCTTAAGGGGGCGAAAAAGGGGTTAAAGTTTGTATTGGAAAGCAAGCTAGGGACGAAGACGTGACGTGAGTCGCTAGTATAACCTATATGTATTTATGTCTTATTCAACATTTATATAGCGTTTCTCATGAATCTAGCAATACAATGCTTACCAAAAATTAAGACTGTACTTTTTTTTACGAGTAATAAATGAAAGCTGCTTTACTCAATACAACTAATCAGGGCGACACCTATAGGCCAGAAATAAGTATAATCTATACATATAATAAAATTATAACTGAGCCGAATCTGGACATTACATATTTTTTAGAAAATCTTATTGAAATAGACATTATTATCGATACAAGTCCGAATCTATAGTTTTTAGATTTTTTATCTGTCTGTCTGCCTGTCTGTCTGTCTGTCTGTTACCGCATCACGGAAATACCACTGGAGGGATTTTGATGAAATTTGGTATGATGGTAGCTGGTTATCCGGGTCAACATATAGGATACTTTTTACTGCGGGAAAATATCTCATTTCTAAGAAAAAATGCAAAAACTGCAATGTAAGAGTATACTAATTTTGGTTTTTGGTCATCTGAACGCGGTCGGAGCCGCGGGCAAAGCTACTTTTGGTATAGTATCTTAACTTTTAAGACATATTAGAGAGACAACTCAGTCTTTATAACTCTGTTTAGCGTGCACATAAAAATAAAGTACCATCATTATACTTGTAACTCTACATAACTTATATTTTGAAGTCATCATTAAATTTATTTCTGAGTACAATTCCGAAACAGAAATACAAACAAAGCATTAGACGCCAAAGAAAATAGTCGCAAATAGATACTGTAACGTTCGCAGAGCATTATCATAATATGATCCGCAAATCCTTCATGAAATCGGATTTTGGTTATGATTCACGCAGCTTGAATTCTAAATGGGCACTTATCGTAACTTCTGCATTAAACTCGTATGGAATGAGATTTGAAGACAAGTGTGCAAACAAGTGGTGGTGATATACTTATTAAAAATATAAGGAAAAACTAGCGACTCATCTTCGCTATGCTCGAGTTCGTTCCTAATTCCGTTTTAACGTTTAGTATAGATTTCTCAGAGATGAGATATTTTCCCGTACTAAAAAGAAACCTATATATCCAGCCGACTACCTATCATCAAAATCTGCCCAGTGGTTTTCTTGTGATGCGCTCCCAGACAGAGAGACAAACAAAAAAATTTAAAACTATAGATTCGGCCTCTGTGTCGATATTAATGACTATTTCAATAAGATTTTCCAAAAAATATTCAATGTACAGATTCGACTCAGAGTTTTATTATATGTACCTACCTATAGGTCATATGTATATGTATATAAATAGGAAGATTAATATTTAAATTTAACTGTTATTTTAATCATCTTAATATAAGTTTATCAAGAATATTATTATACCTAATTAAATTAAAATGAAATAATATTCTTTGATGAAATTAAAGAAACATAAACATAACTAGCAGAACTCGCGGCTTCGCTCGCGCTGAAACTACAATAAAACCTCTAAAAAGTTAGGTTTCATACAAAGTTTCATCCCCTATTGAACCCCATTATATGAGGAATTTCGAAAAATGTTATAACACGTATTTGTTTAATTGAATTGAAGAGCATTAATGCCAAGTTTCAAATAATTCTGATCATAAATATTTTTTGGGTTGTATTATAGCCTTTTCACTCTGTTTCGACGTGGAAGAAGGGCAAACAAACAAACACACTTTCACATTTATAATATTGGTATGGATTATTAACGTCCAGCCGCTTCAGCATGAAGGAATGACAAAGTTAAACAGGAATACAAATTTTCACAATTATAATAGTAGCTAGATATACTTTCAGCATACCTTATTATTTTATACATAACTACTTTATGGAATGTCGAGATAGAAATTAAATATATCTATACTAATATTATAGAGGTAAAGTTTGTGAATTGTGAGTTTATGACGTTGTAGGGGGTAATCTCTGGATCTACCGACCCAATTTAGATGAAATTTGATAAGAAGATAGTTTGAGACCCTGGAAAGGACATAGGTTACTTTGTATCCCGGAAATCATTCCTCAAGGGGGTGAAAATGGGGATGAAAGTTTGTATGGGGAATCAATCTAGGGACGAATCCGAGCGAAGCGAGCGTGAGTCGCTAGTAATATGTAAATTAAATCAATTCTCTTTTTAATGGCTTCAAGACATGCTCGTTGTGCACAGATTACTTCGCCAATGTCTACAATAAGGAAGACACGAACGAAAAATATATAAATCATTAGGAAAAAGTATTAGAGATTTCTTTCCCCCCTTTTATTTCTGAAAAATTGCTTACTGACAGGTGTTTTTCGAAAAACTACCAAACCAAGTTTGACATAAGCATTTGCCTAAAACCGGAATCGAATCCCCAACATTCTACCATATACATTATACATACATATTACTAACTATCAATCAAACTATTGCAATGTTATGCAGCAAGAGTAAAGTATTTCAAAGATACCTCTTATCATTTTCCTGTGCATTCTTATCAATTATACTGATAAGTTACTATAACTCTTCACCAATGAAATTCGCCAGCCAATAAATATAATGTCATATATGACAAAAAGCATCCAATCGAGAAACTCTGTTTACTATTGTAAAAGACCCAATACTTCGTCCACACCTGTGTGTATCACGGAGGCTGCCTCACTTACGCCTGGAGGATCTGTATTGTATTTTAGTGCGGAAATTCTGGGAGCATTCTTGCTATCATTTGATGTGAACATTTATATCTAAGACGTAATAAATTGTAATAACCATTGTAACTGTTTTTAGTGTCAGTTATTTTGCTAATATTATACCTTTACGATAAAATTCAATTAATACAAATGTAGGTTTAGTTGTTTGTAAGTCTCCTAAAATAGCCCCTAAGTTTAGTTTAATGAATTGATTTTTACCTCATGGGTTGTCCCCATGAACGAATTGTGGTTAATTTGTACCCATATATGTACATTTCAAGAAAAATTCTACTAAAACGCAAAAAGCAAATGTATACCCTTATTATATATATATATATATATATATATATATATATATATATATATACATATATATATATATATAATTGGTATATTATATTGCTGAAATTGGCTATGTACGTGCCTCATGAACTGCTTAACAATTCTGTAGCCAAAAATAAATCAAAATAGTGTTTTAACAGATACTACACAGATAATTACTTTCAGAATACTTCAAAGTACCTACTTTTAAATAATTCACTGCATCCCAAGAGAATCAAGAGTTCCCACAGGATAAGAGATAGAATCTATGGAAACCTTACATATATAATATATCGAAACAATAGCTTTAATTTTCATCTATACATACATATACCATTAATGAAGATTGATATTTATGGTTTTTATGGTTATAAATTATATTTTTTTATACATATATGATAATTTTCAATAATATTATATATTTTTTTAACACTCCATTTATAAATTCAAATTGGAATTAAACACAGGTTTTGGCTGCACGTTCGTTTTCTCTCTTTCTAGAAAATGGTCAAATACATATAAAAAATTGTAACTAAGTGGAATCTGTATATTAAATATTTTTTGGAAAATCTTATTGAAATAAACATTATTATCGATATAGAGGCCGAATCTATAGTTCATAAATTTTTTGTCTATCTGTCTGTGACCGCATCAGGATAAAAAACACTGATAGGATTTTGATAAAATTTGGTATGAAGATAGCTGGTTATCCGGGTCAATATTATATAGGATACTTTTTACTGCGAAAAGACATCTCATCTCTGAGAAATCTATTCGAAACGTTGAAACGTAAGTAGGTGACGAATCCGAGCGGAGCGAGGGTGAGTCGCTAGTATAATATACTAAATTGATTCAATTGAACCAAAATCACGAAAAAACGAAGTTCGTGCGTGTTAAGACATAAAAATGTGTTATAATATCTTTTATGTGGACGATTTACATAACGATGTTTGATATTAGCATTAGCAGGCCAAAGGATTGGTACAGTTACAATTTTATTCTGTTATCTGTTTGTCCATATTTCAGTTTATATATGAAAAGATATCTTTTATAAACCACAACATATTACTATTAATAATAATTGCTTTCTATAAAATATTGTGCGTCGTTTTTCACATTTTCGGCTATACGCTATTTTTATTTAAAATCATAGAAAATATTTTAGTTTTCATAGTTGCTTTGAGAAATACTATAAAATATGTAAATTTATTTATGTTATATTTATGTATAATAAATTTTTCATTTTCAATAATTTAATTACTTATTACACTTTCGACTCTTGGTTTTAACTTATGCACGATTCTCAATCCCGTGAACCCTGGGATTTAGCTAAACATCCGTATGGCGTGGGATGGGATTGCGATGTCTTGAAATAATAATGTAATGATTTATTACAACATAATACCCATTAGAAAATACAACTGAATAAACAGTACCAGATAATACTTTCTTAGATTTACGCGAATATTTGACATTTTAAATAAAACTATCTTTTCGGATTTTGTCGCGGATTTATTTGTATTTTTGTTTCCTGACGTTTCGAATGCTTTACAGCATCCATGGTCACGGGAGAGACTGAGGTGTTACATGTCTTTAAGATATAGTTGTTACAGACAGCCTACCCACAATTAACAAAATGAAAATTGCACCAATTACATTACAATATTTTAACTTTAAATATTTTTATAATTTTAATTATAATTGAATATGGAAAATTATTTATTTAATTTTTGCTATTATTTTTATAATTATTACCATTTTAAAAATATTAATTAGCAATCTATATTTAGTGTTGCCATTATTATATTTATAACCATAAGAAAAATATAAAATATAGTATTAATTATTTAAGCCACAATTGATCTATGTGTAATTTGAAAAAGTTAAGATTAATTAAAAATAATAATTTTAATTTAAATTTGCTATTATTTAAAAAACAAATTATTAAGCAACACATTACTACATACATTTACAAATGAAAAAGTGAAAAAATATTATTAATCAGAAATGCTATCATTTTGATCTACACAGTAAGAACTTACTACATCTACCTGTCTGTTATGTTTAGATTTATTATTAGATTTTATTATATTAATAACAGGATCCCATGACGATGGTAGTACCCAGCCATCTTCCCTATTGAAATTAGGATGTTTTTTAATTTCTATGGCTTCTCGAATCATTCTAGGGCGATATCGGTTTTCTTTCGCCAGGATTTGAGGCCTATCGAAGCGAATATAATGGCTTGGGCGGTCCTGACTAGCGTCCTGAGTAGCGTACTGTTAAATATTTATTTCAAATCTCAAAATGCTTAAAATTCTAAGATATTGAACCTAAAAAATGAATAAAACCAATTGTGCTTAAAAGTGCAATAAATAATCTAAAGTCTATAGGTACATATAATAAAATTATAACGAAGCCGAATCTGTACATTAGATATATTTTGGAAAATCCTATTGACATAAACATTATTATCGATACAGAGGCCGAATCTATAGCTTTTAGAATTTTTGTCTGTCTGTCTGTCTGTCTATTACCGCATCACAGAAAAACCACAGAAGGGAGTTTGATGAAATTTGGTATGGTGAGCTGGTTATCCGGATCAACATATAGGATACTTTTTACCGCGGGAAAATATCTCATTCAGACTGTAAAGCTAAAACCAATATTTTTATAAATAAAAATCTTTAAATTCTATTTCAGGATTCATATCGAAGCAAAAATCTTGTATTTAAAAAACCCGACGCAGAATCGACTAGATATTCAAATAAATTGCCGCATTTCCAATTCCATCTTGTATTGATAATAAAGACTGTAATCAGTACCGATAGAAAAAAAACGTTGTATGAAGATAAAATTCCACTATATCCGCCTAAAATCGAATGACCTGGAAACAATGTACGTATCTAAATTTTGAGTATTTAATATTTACATACATATACCCACTATAGCTATTAAACCATACTAAGTTTTAGACAAAAAAAAATACATGAAACTTTTTATTTAAAACATACCTAGTCATCCATGTGTAAAGCCTTTGCAAAAGATCATAACAAAAACAAAAGAAAATGCAGCCCTTTTATTAATGATGTTCTCAATCTTTTATAATGAATTTTAAAATATTAATTAGTAAACACTAAATATAGATTACTAATTAATATTTTAAAATTGTAATAATTATAAAAATAATAGCAAAAATATATAAATAATTTTCCATATTCAATTATAATTAAAATTATAAAAATGTTTAAAGTTAAAAAATATTGTAATGTAATTGGTGCAATTTTCATTTTGTTAATTGTGGGTAGGCTGTCTGTAACAACTATACATTCAAGACATGTAACACCTCAGTCTCTCCCGTGACCATGGATGCTGTAAAGCATTCGAAACGTCGGGAAACAAAAATGCAAATAAATCCGCGACAAAATCCGAAAAGATAGTTTTATTTAAAAAGTTATACTTCTTTGGCGTAAAGAATAAAAATAGCTAAAGATTTCATCCCGTTTATCACAACTCTCTGTTTGTTAAAGGAATGCAGCTAACTTCATCATGTCGCTTTTTGGCTGTCGGTGTGCGCGCGCATCGTAAAAATTTTACTCTCTTAATTTTTCCAAACGTGCCAAAATAAGTATAACATTAAAAATAATTTAAAGCTAAATGGAAAAAAATATATTTTGCTAACGTTACTTTATTTATCGGTACGGCAGTACAGCGCTAGGGCAATCTCACATTAATCAACTAGTCTTTACCATCTACTACCTTGCCTTCATCCTGTAAGTAGGTACATATACTATACCTATAGAACTTAGACTTCAAAGAACATCACAAAATCTGTTTTGTATAGTAAAATAAAGTGTGTATGTTAATTTTCTTTTACCTACACTTTCGACGACATAAATTGAAGGTCGAACATGTTAATCACTGAATCTACCTTGACAGATATATTTTCTATATAATAAAATTGTAACTAAGCCGAATCTGTACATTAAATATATTTTGGAAAATCTTATTGAAATAAACATTATTATCGATACAGAAGCCGAATCTATAGTTTTTAGAATTTTTGTCTGTCTGTCTGTGACGCATCACGAGAAAACCACTGGACAAATATTGATGAAATTTAGTATTACCTATGACAGCTGGTTATCCGGGTCAACGTATACTCCTATACAACTATAGATTCGGCCTCTGTATCGATAAGAATGACAATTTCAATAAGATTTTCCAAAAAATATTTTATGTACAGATTCGACTCCTCTATCTCAGATAATTAATTAAGGTATAATATGTACATTACTAATAACAATCTTAAAATTATACACTAATTAATATGGTTATGTAAGTCTAACTAATAATTATAATAAAATAAATGAATGTACTTCCGAATAGCCGATACTTTGGAATAACCTGAATATTGCTAGACATATGGATTTCGACGCTCTGATATCGGATATGATAGTCAAAACAAACTTCATCAATATTTAACGCAATAAACGCGAAAAACATTAGAAAAATCGAGTTACGTAGATTTGACCTTGAAAATAAAATTTACAGGTAGGTATTTTTAAAATCATAATCTCCGAAAGGGCCGGACTGATTTTGACGGGACTTTGGCAGATAGCTGATGTTAGTAGGCTACTTTTATTTAAGAAAAAATAAAGGGAATAAGTAGAAGGGTTCCGCTCAAGAAAATTAAAACTGTAGGTACCTAGGGACGCACCCAAGCGAAGCGAGGGTAAAAAGCTAGTTCTACATAGATGTGCATATCATATGATACATTTAACCAATATTATATAACCTCTTTAGTAATCTTACCAGATTCTATATTAAAATAATAAGATCATGAACAGACTATATTAAAAAGGCACTCATATCAAATAAATATTTATTTCCCATCTCGCCGAGTGTAACTCCTCAAAATACATTGACCTTGTACTTGTATTTGTTTGTGTATGAATAGCAGTGTGAAGCATGATCAAAATATTTAAATATTTTATTGAGAACACGTAGAAAGTAGCTGTTATTTTTCTTTTTTATATTTACTCAAATATCACAAATATTCTAGTATATGATTGACCTACGGACCATAACCCACGTATTCATATTGAGTCCTTTTTTAACATCCCACTGCTGGGCACCGGTCTTCTTTTACTACAAGGGAGATCGGGCTACAGTCCACCACACTGACCAAGTGCGATTTTGTGGGTTTCACATCTTTCGAAAATTTGTTAGGTTCTCTCAGACACAAATTTTCTCACGATGTTATCCTTCAGCGTAAAACTAGTGGAAATCATTCGCAAATGAAAATATCAAAAGTGCGAGTCCCGGGATTTGAACCATCTTCACTCCGTTTCCCAAGCGAGTGCGTTACCACTGGGCTACCACTGCTTTTTTAACAGTTTACAATTTTTTTCACTTAAATTATAAAACCCGCGATCTCTTATAACTTGAAGATTTTACCTTTTGTATATAAATATATGCCCTTTATAATTTTTATTGCTATATTGGCGCCAATAAAGTTCTCCGACATGTTTTATGTTGGAACATTACCAATAACATGAAAATGTTGTTATATAAAAAAATGAATAATAATATAGGTAGAAAGTAGAAACAAATAAAGGTATGCTATAATAAAATGATGCCAAGGTAACATATACTTTGAATACTAACCGATAACAAAAATTGACATATTAAATTTCTTTTTTTTTAAATTTTTAGGGGCGGCAAAAATCAGAGGGTGGGTTAGGTTAGGTTAGGTTAGAAAAAAATCCTCTGCGTTATCGAAAATACTTTTTTTATTTTTCAAAATATGAATAATTTATGCATTTTTACTATGCCCAGGGGCGACGCTAAGGTTGAATCCGGCACTGACTAGAAGTACTACTAATGTACCCAATTAGACATGTGTAAAAACTAATACGAGCTCTACATAAGCAGCTTAAGTGGTCCCCCCCCCCCTAACGTGCGCTCACCTTGTCGTGGTGGGGGGGGGGGGGGCTCAGTAGTGCCCGGCAATCCAACCGGGCGCTAAGCTAAGAAACGCACAGGGAGGTTGCCTACTTCGGTGGGCGGTGGGAGGTGGCCCTCGGGGGCGGTGTACCATGCGGGTTGCTCCTGGTACTTCTCTGATAGCAGAGTGGACCTTGGAGCAACCTCATAGTTGTGGTGGTCTGCTTCGGCAGACCTGCCGTCGGGGCGTCGTAGTTGAATGCGTAAGCGATCCTACGACGCCCCATTAAGACGGGGGAAGGTTTTGTTGGGTTTTAGTGGGTAGTACTGGCTGTATTACGCCGGTGAGTCCCACACGTCGTGCATTTCCCAACGTTAAAAAAAAAGCTTAAGTGGTGTGCATAACTAATTAGCTTCTCATAAGATTGTTACCTTAAGGAAATAACTTATTTAATTAAAATATTTAAAAGACCTGTTGAATTGCCGTCTCCTTCTAACACAAAAGGCAGTGAAACTAACTTTTTTATTTTAAAACGCTTTTATTAGATCGACTAATGCTTATATATGTAACTAGCTTTTAATCACATTTTTGGTTACCGTATATACTACTCCTATCTACTCGTATATCCTTAACGATTCACAACGTTACCTGTGATATGATAGGGATCCGTGAAGTATACACAACTCTGACCACAGAAAATACTGATAT
The DNA here is from genome assembly GCA_921882275.1 of Brenthis ino. NCBI lineage: Eukaryota > Metazoa > Arthropoda > Insecta > Lepidoptera > Nymphalidae > Brenthis > Brenthis ino. The sequence goes on along the minus strand of OV170224.1, from coordinate 18,240,808 downwards.
GGTCTATAAAAATATTTGCCCGAGCGGATCTCGAACCCGTAATCTCCTCTATCGAAAAGACATTCAGACTGCGCGAAGCAATGCAATGTTCATGAAATCAAGGATTATTTAGTTCGAAGAATCTCATATTAAAATACTATGTTGTCCTGGACACGCCTATGTTATATCTTGAAGTTTCTCTATTATAAATTAAGTTTAAAAAAAAGATTAAAAGAATTTTTTTAAAGTACTCCACTACATAGAATTTTGAATTAAATATATATAACAAGCGAAACACCCTCGCTTCGTTCGGGGTCGTCCCTGGCTTGCTTCCCAATACAAACTTTCATTGCCATTTTTACCGCCATAAGGGATAATTCCCGGGATAAAAAGTATCCTATGTCCTTCCCAGGGTCTCAAACTATCTTCTTACCAAATTTTATATAAATCGGTTCAGTAGATTCAGAGATTACCCCCTGTAACCTCACAAACTCACAAACCTTACCTCCTTATAATATTAGTACCTATAGATTTATTGAATTTGGGTATACAAAGTCAGACGTTTCATATTATAATTATTTAATATGTCTTCTAAAAGTCCAAACCAAAGCCAAGACTAAATTAATTGGAACAACAAAACGAAAGGAAGTTGTTGATAGCCCTTCACTTGTTTGTCAATTGAGGTTACAAAACTTTTCATAGAATCTATTCTCTGAAGTAGGAACAATTTTAAATTAATTTTCACAGCTTTTTATTTATAACTGTTGTTAGTATTATTTTCTGTCAAACTTATTTATTTAAAATTTATTATAAATCTTAACATTTGTTACATACATATGTATGTATATGTTATACTGCCTCGGTGGTGTAGTGGCTAGCATGTACGGCTGCACACCCGGAGGTCCTAGGTCCGAGTCGCGGGTCGGGCTAAGTTTATTTATCGAGTCTATCTGTATAGTAAGCCTCAGACGGAGAGCACATGTCGCGTCGGACCTGCGCCGTAACTCTAACCGGTCGTGTCTCGTGTCGTCCCACTGGAGTAAGAGAATGACAGGAATAGAGAGTGAACTTGTGTCTGCGCGCACACGCGCTGCACTATAATATTTCCTGCGTAATGAGACTTTCTTAGATTTGCGCGAATATTTGACATCTATACATATAATAAAATTGTAACTAAGCCGAATCTGCACATTAAATATTTTTTGAAAAATCTTATTGTGATAGGCATTATTATCGATACAGAGGCCGAATCTATAGTTTTTAGAATTTTTGTCTGTCTGTCTGTTTGTCTGTCTGTTACCGCATCACGGAAAAACCACTGGAGGGATTTTGGTAAGGTGATAGCTGTTTATCCGGGTGAACATATAGGATACTTTTTACCGCGGGAAAATATCTCATTTTTGAGAAAAAATACAAAAACTGCAATGTTATATAACAGTACATATACTAATATGAAAAATCTAAGAAAAACATTTTGTCATCTGAACGCAGGCGGAGCCGCGGGCAATGCTAGTTTTAAATAAAACTATCTTTTCGGATTTTTTCGCGGATTTATTTACATTTTTGATTCCCGACGTTTCGAATGCTTTACAACTATCATGGTCACGGGAGAGACTGAGACTGAGATGTTAGATGTCTCAAAGGTATTATATATAGTTGTTACAGACAGCCTACCCACAAAATAACAAAATGAATGCAAAATATTGGAAAATGGCACCAAAGTACCTTACAATATTTTTTAATTTGAAACATTTTTATAACTTTAATTAGTCTTATAATTAATATGGAATATTATTTATTTAATTTTAGCTCTTATCATTATAATTATTACAATTTTTAGAAAAAGATATTAATTAGTAATCTATACTTGTGGCCGGAATTAGTCGGGAGGATATTATTATATGTAAATGTACTAATAAAACAAATCAAATCTTATTTCCCATTTACTGAACAGTAAAAAGAAGATTTATATTCATTTTATTTAATGTTTTTCTACTAGTTATGTTGAAGACTTATTAAGTACACCGGAAGTAAATAAAAAGTATTGAAACAACAACAATTTTTACTACTGTGTGTAGAGGAAACACTCTAAATACTGTGCAATATGCATTATAATCCAGATCAGGACCTAACGTAGAATAGAAACGTGAAATAGAACTAAAAATATATAAAGGTACGAGTAGCTTATATTTTATAAAAGTCTATAGGGCGAGTTTGAAAAATGTATACGATCAATTTAACAGAAGTCGTAAAATCGGCAATAAAAATCCTACTCGGAAAAATTGAAATCGATCAAGGCTACATAACGTATATGTACATATATACTAGATTCATAAGTTGAATCTCATGTGGAAATTATGAAAATATTGTAATATTTGACCTCATAAGAAAAAATCTTTTTCTAAAGTCCAAATATCGCTTACTAGTTAAAAATTTGTTGATGTTCGGGTTCGAATATTGGAAATTAAAGTGTTATTTGCTATATAGATGTTTTAATGCTTTCACAAATACGTCTATTTTATCAATTCACATAGACTGGCGATAAACGCACAGTATCAGTATAATTCAGTCACTGAGCACTATTTTCCACCAATACATTAGTTCATTCTAGTTATCGATAATTCGAAAATGTTATAGAAATGTCATTTTCTTCTGGAAAGTGTTCTATCTCTTTCCTAATCACGACAAATATTAATTTACTTGGATAATTGCTTCCCCATACAAACTTTCATCCCCATTTTCATCCCCTTATGGGATGATTTCCAGGATAAAAATCCGGTATACTATGTCCCAGGATCTCAAACTATCTGAGCAAATGTCATTTAAATCGATTCAGTAAATCTAGAGATTACCCCCTACAACCCCACAAATTCACAAACTTTACCTTTTCAACCGACTTCAAAAAGGAGGAGGTTCTCAATTCGACTGTATGTTTTTTTTTTATGTTTGTTACCTCAGAACTTCGTCATTTATTAACCGATTTGGACAATTTTTGTTTTGTTTGAAAGGGTATACTTCCAGATTGGTCCCATTTAAATTTCAAATAAAAATACCACCCCTAAGGGCGGAAAAATAGCAAATAATGAATTTGACCTACTTCTAATTGTCATATTGACTTGAAACTTTGCAAGTGTTTCTATTTCCGTTGATAATACAGTGGTTCGGTATTGTTGACCTGATCTGATGGTAAGGCCAGAAGGTGGATAGGTGGAACTCTTCACCGACTAATAGTAGATACTTTGAGTTTGGGCTTATTTTGTTTGGTTTGACAAGCCTAACACTTTAGAATTCTTACTTTGCTACTACTGTCTACACTAAAAAGGGAAAAATAAAAACTTTTTAACAAAAAAATAAAAACCGACTTCAAACAAAAGTACTAAAAAGTGAAAAATAACTAATTGGTAGTTTTCGTTTACTATGCATACCTAATCAAATATTTTCGAAGTCGGTGTGCTTTGGCTAAGTAATTAAAGCCTACCTATTAAATACATACCAAATCAAATATTTTCGAAATCGGTGCCAGCCCATACAAAGCAAAGCACACCGACTTCGAAAATATTTGATTAGGTATGTATAGTAAACGAAAACTACCAATTAGTTATTTTTCACTTTTTAGTACTTTTGTTTGAAGTCGGTTTTTATTTTTTTGTTAAAAAGTTTTTATTATAATATTAGTAAAGATTGTAACTAATCACGTTGTCGATTGTCATAAGTTGACAACTGCCTCGACATTTATTGTTAAGCGTGGTTCATGCGTGCTATTTTGATGTAAAAGCCCTGTACTCTCATACATTTCAAAGTACATAATATAATTGTACATAATATTATTGAATGGTTTCCATGCAATAATATTATGTATCTTTAGCTATATAGGCACTGTATTGGAATATATTGACAAAAAAATGTAAACTCAATGAATGCCTAATTTAGCGGAAAGAGCCGAACGGAACATCAATTCATAAAGTTTTTACCTGCTTGCTCTATCAAATAGAGTGTATTATGTTCTAACGTTAAGAAACAAAGTGAGAAAAAATGCGAAAGTAACTCTGTCTGTCTGTCCGTTAACTTTTCACGCTTAATCCACTGAACCGATTTACATGAAATTTGGTATGGAGATATCAATATTGGATTAAAACACTAAAAAGAACACAGGATAGTTTTTATCCCGGAATTCATCCCTTAAGGTGTTGAGGATTGTATTGGGAATGAATCATTTATTTCTCAAGGGATATAAAAGAACTCATCATACCTATGTAGTATGTACAATGTATGTATAGTTTATCTATTCCATAGTAAGTGTCAACCTACCTAGGTACGAACCGAGGATGAGTCGCTAGTTTAAATATTTATATAACTAACTGTTTGTATGTCTATTTAATTGTTATTACTCGAAAACGGCATTAATTCAGTTTTTACTTTGAAATTACGATAGAAATCTTCTAGAAAAACTGCACTCATATCGTACGCCGTATCTAATTTCAATATTGATATTTACTTTAAACACATGCGACGCAGCCACTATGTGCGTATAACTTGCGTACCTAATCTATCACAGGTGACGTCAGGGCCGAAAAAATTCAAAGGCTATTTTAAATTATATTAAGCGCCTCAAGATTTTTTTGGTTCTTCAGTAGTTAATATAATGTAGACAATTTATGCTTCGATCGAACTTTAAACATATTATAACATACATAGCAACTTGAACTCGCTTCACTCGGGTGAGTTCCTAGGTACGTTTTAATTTTTTTGAGCGAAACCCCAATTATTTTTATAAAATAAAAGTAACCTAGCTTACTCCTTATAACATCAACTATCTGCCAGTGAAAGTCCCGTCAAAATCAGTCTAGCCGTTACGGAGATTAGTCGGAACAAACAAACAGACAGATCACAAACAGACAAAAATTAAATATTGTTTTTCTTATAAATACCGTAAATAATTCCATATGCATTTAGTAAAAAGCTGTTATTTTGATACTACAAACAGACACTTTACCTCTAGTAAGGAAGACCATCTGAAAGTTATAAAACTAAGAATAGAAAGAATAGTACAGATACAAGATAGATTATTGAAATCTGCTCTTAGTGGGCTTTGTTACTTTTCATCTCAAATTCTCATCATCTCACCTCATCCGTATGAACGAAATTCGGTATGCCTTAACTAAAGCGTATATCACCCACATAGATCAAAAACTGTTAAATTGGTATTTTCTATATTTTATCATGTTATGACATCATCGACCTTTTTACGGAACCCTAATTCTAGTAAAATACGCTATATTGGGGTCTTATAGTGACTTTTAGAGGATCAAGTTGTATTATATGAAAACGCAATAAATACTCGGATAGTGTTTGAATGCCTTGTGACATCCATGACGCCATGTTTGTTCTTTTGTTTGTGGAATATTAAATATCTTGGCAAATACATTTTTAAACTAATTTTAGTCTGTCATTCGACTTAAGTTCGTGTAATTAAATCGTAGAAATAAATGTTATCTTATTTAATTCTATCGTACCGATATGGAACTTTGCAAATGACAATGGTATGACACTACAATATGATAACCATATAACCCCACATGGTCCCGAAAGCGTTTTTATTGAAGCTTTTAAAACCTAATATTTACTAGTAGTCGTTGAAGAGTTCCAATACCCACCTGGTTCCATTAACAGTTAAGTATTACAGCGAAAATCACTCTAAGTTATTGGCTATTACCTAAGTACCTTATGCTGCAATGCTATTATTTGGAGTTATCTATTTGGATAATTTTAATCAATATCGGCTTAGGCGTTTTAAATATTGAAATAGTATCTTTGGAGCAGATTAGAAAGACAAGTAAACTTGTAATTATTCGTATACAATATTTTTTGTACACAATCTGAGTAACGTTCAAATAAAACTACGAAACCCAATAATGTAAGTCATGAAACAAAACCTTTTCCCGCCCTTTTTATCTCGAGATGACAACTTAAAAACTCAAATCCCTAATTATTTTATAATTAGGTATTATTTTAAAATATTGCAAATTTATACATATAATAAAATTCTAACAGAGTCGAATCTGTACACAAAATATTTTTTGGAAAATTTTATTGAAATAGTAATTATTATCGATACAGTGTCTGAATCTATAGTTTTTAGAATTTTTATCTGTCTGTCTGTTACCGTATCACAGAAAAACCACTAGAGGGATTTTGATGAAATATGATATGGTGATAGCTGGTTATCCGGGTCAACATATAGGATACTTTTTACCGCGGGAAAATATCTCATTTCTGAGAAAAATACAAAAACTGCAATGTAAAAGTATACTAATATGTAAAACCAAAAAATTTGGTTTTTAGTTATCTGAACGCGGGCGGAGCTGCGGGTAATGCTAGTAATTTATATAAGAACAAGAAAAGACAGTTATACCTTTATAAGAAAAGACAGTTTATACCTTTTTCACCTATGTTTGTCAACCGATTTTGATTTTTTAGTAGCTAAAGCTTTGGTGTTATCAATAAAAAAAATTAGGAAACAGTTTTTTTTTACATAGATAAAATCTACTCATTAATGAAATTTATAATAATGATTATGGTCAAATTACAACACACCACACGTAAATATAAAGCTATTATTTTAGTGTTTCCAATATTATTATAACATAAAATAAAAACAAAACCTATTAGTGCATGACCACAAATTGCATATAGAATGACTGAAATATTTATGTATTATTATAATTAGCATGTATTATTTAATAATTTTGCAAAACATACCTTTTTAATAGTAAGATGTATAGCTTTTTGAGTATACGCCGATGTGAATAGCAGAGTGTGTACTGGTGCCTCAGTAGGTATTCCGAGAGAGGTCATCTTAAACTAGTCCCACTATATCTATGCACTAAAATACTATAGTCTCTTTTACGATATCCATTGTTTTATAAATTCTTGGATCCTTTGTTTAAAAAAATTGCATACTTAAAGATTTAAATGTTAAAAATTTAGCTTTCATAACTTTTTAAATATGTATTTACTTCAAATAGTTTGTAGTACATTCAAGATGGCACTTTAAAATGAAAACTTGGTATATATATATATATATATATATATATATATAATAAAATTATAGGTGAAAAATACTTTTTTAAATTATGTAAATTTGTAGGGAACTACAGCAAAATTATAGGATTTTTTTCGCAAATAATCTAAGAATGTTTTTGGTCGCTATTATATTTCTATAGACAATGCCCGAGGCTTTAATATTAACTTAATTTCACTAACAATGAAGTAACAGGAAAATTTATTATGAAACAATGTAGAGTATTTCAAAGTTACGCCCGAGTTCATAAAAATTATGGCGCAGTTTATGTAAAATATAAAACAAATAAAATAATGGATGGTAATATAAAAACAAAAATCCCTCAATAAAGAGATTTCCAAGTAAACATTAAATTATTATGTTTTCCTATACACGAATAAAAAAAATCTTATAAATATACTAAACTATTTAAAGTAATAAATAGGTACTTTCTTAGATTTACGCGAATATTTAACATTTTAAATAAAACTATCTTTTTCGGATTATTTCGCAATTTATTTTGATATTTGGTTCCCGACGATTTGAATGCTTCACAGCAATCATGGTCACGGGAGAGAAGAACTGGGAAAGAAGAGAGAAAAGAGAAGATAGTTTTATTTCAAATATTTAGAGTAAAATTACTAGGTCATATCACAAAATATACACTAAAATAACACAATAGTAGCACTGTCCCAACACTTATCTCTTTGAGAAATTTTCCACACACTGTAAACTTCAAATAGAAACTCTAACATACTCGCGTTAACATTATGTGACACTGATTTTATTTAATAAGCACTTTGACGTCGACGATGTAACTTTGCAGTGTAGTAATAATAATTAATTTCAGATTTTATCATACGTTAACTTGTAGTTCAATATTAATTATCTGTAAAATATCAACGGTATGCACATATAACTGTAGTCTGTAAGAAACCTAGAACATTTAGCGAATGCAATTTTGTGCTATAATCTATACTTACATTTAATAAAATTCTGAGTCAAATATACATTAAATATTTTTTGGAATATCTTATTGAAATGGTAATTATTATCAATACAGAGGCTGAATCTATAGTTTTTAGAATTTTTGTCAGTCTGTTTGTCTGGGAACGCATCCACCACAAATCCACTGGACTGATTTTGATGAAATTTGGTTTGATGATAGCTAATTATTCGGGCCAATATATAGGATACTTCTTACTGAAAATATCTCATCTCTGAGAAATCTATACTAAACGTTAAACGTAACTGGCGAATAATAAAATATAATAATAAAATAGCGAATCCGAGCGAAGCGAGGATGAGTCGCTAGTCACTTACTAAAAATATAAAGTAAAATTTATTCAAAGCAGAATAAAAAAAGGCATTTTTGCTAAATGATATATATGTATATACATAAAGCTTATTTGTGTTTCATTCAAACAGCGATGGAACAATGAATTAACCTGTTTTTACATAAGGAAAGTTTATAATTGTTTTAAATGACATTTCTCTCTTTCAATATTATATTCCATTTGACATTTTTCCTTAGAATTGCCTTAAGAAGTAAAACAAAAAGATGGTTGAACAAAGATTGATGACCGACAGATGATGAATGCTTAGTAAGCACATCAGTATTTTGGAAAAGCTTCCAAACAATACAGCACAATGGAAATTACTTTGCAAGGGTGTGGTAAAATGTGCGCATTCTCCTAAGAACATCCTCTACAGGGTTTTCAATTGTATTTCTTCATTAACAATTTAATGCTGAAAGCTTGTTATTAAATACGGTAAATTTAGTCTAAATTACTTTATAAAACTTTATATGAAGCCTAAAATATCATGAATAATAATATATAGCAATAGTTTATTTTTACTACTACCGACTCACTCTCGCTTCGCTCAGGTTCGACCCTAGGTAAATTTTGACGTTTAGTATGGAATAGATATTTATTTGATTTGAAAGATCATAAATTTTTAAATTATACGACCCAATGCTAAAATAATACTTGCTGGTAATATTATGACATATGGACAAAGTCAAGCCGCTCTAGGGAATAGAAGTATGGAAAATAACGAGGGAGTATTCTCTTGGTACTTTCTAGGTGAAATAAAAAACCTACTGAAGTTTGACTCTACTAAATGTTAAAGTTCATTGTTATTATCTTTACTAATAACACTAATCCAAACTAACATTATAAATGTGAAATTTTGTGAGGATGGATGGATGTTTGTTACTCTATTACGCCAAAACGGCTGAAAGGATCTGGATGAAATTTGGCACAGAGATAGATTATAGTCTGGAAGAGCAAAAATGTACGACTTTAGGGTGAGTGAGGAGTGAGGGACTTTTAGGGTGAGTTGCTAGGAGGTACTTTAAATATGAAAATAACTAGACTGAAATAAAAAGTACTTTAAATCTGCCTGTTACCGTTCCACGCTTATATCGCTAAACAGATTTCGATAAGATTTGGCAAGGACATAGATTGTATCCTGAGAATGGACATAGATTACCTTTTGATACCCGCTTTACAATGCGAGCGAAGCCGCAGTCAAAAACTAGTGATAAATAAAACCTTTAAGTCCGCATGAAGCAGTTTGAACCGCTTGTGTAATACGATAGTATTGCTGTCCCTGAAGATACTTTATGAATTTAATAAAATATAACAAAAGCGTTTTAAACCATTATATAGCTCTTTATCATTTTCAGTCGCTGGAATAAATTGTTTCTTTATAAATTAGAAGTCATGGCTAAAAATAGTAGTTCAAAGGTGAGTTTTTTTTTTATTATAAACCTCCAACATGGCGGAAGGAGTCTGTGTTTTCTGCTTCTTTCATGCCAGTTCTCGCTTTTATGCTTCTCGTACTTTCATTCCGCTTTTTATCATTCGTCCGCATTCGTTCTTAACTATCTATCTATCTATCTATTTTGTTTTGTTTCTTTGTTCTTATGCTATATAACACGGGGATAATAATTGGGGGTATTTAAGGTAATTTTTATTTACAGTTTTGACTTATTTTTATACGTTCTTATTTTAGACTTATCCTATTTATACACTATGCATTATATATGTTACCACTAATATACTATACTATATTTGTTTAACATATTATTACTAACTCTTATTTCTATTGTTTACAACTACACATAATTTTTTACAGTATTGCAGGAATTTATCTCTTTTTTTATTATCTTTCATGATTTTTGGTAATGCATTTTTGTCTAATTTTAATCCAATTTGTGCATCTAAATAAAACCTTTCTCTGTCATGTACCGGGCACTCTAAAAGAACGTGGAGGACAGACTCTGGACACCCAGGGTCGCAGACGCACGACGGACTCTCCATGCACTTGAAACGATGCAAGTACTCGGAGAATCCGCCGTGCCCCGTCAACATGGGTGACGAGCCTGTCCACCTCCATCTTGCCTTTTATACGCCGCCGTCGCGTCCGGGAAGGCAAAGGTGAGTTTGCAGGCATAAGTTACAAGAGATAATGTTTCAAAATTAATTCTGCTACATAATAATTAAAAAAAAATCTTGATACGTGTTATTTCCGTAACACTGTAAAAGAAAAAAATGACAATTTTCGGTCATAAATATACTTAATAATACATAGATATTAGACTTACAACAACTCATTGTATTTGTTATTTATATACATTTTACATAGGTTTAATGAGTTGTTGTGGATAGCATTATAAGGTGTTTTCCTGCGGGAATGAAATAATTTCCCGCGATAAAAGCCTATGTCTCTCCCCAGCCCTCGAACTATCTCCACACAGAAAAATCACGGAAATCCGTCACTCTGTTTTGACGTTAAAGGAGGACAAACAAACTTATTTATATTTAATACACTTACACTGTTATAAAAGCATAACCGTAACCTAAAACCAAATAAAGTAAAATAAATTACACTTTCTAATATAGCAAAGAAAACAGTATAATGAGTACTATAATTTACACCGCTTCACCATAATGTTGACGTGGAACTCATATATCTCAATAGGAAAGAACACAAGATTTTTGTAATGGACGTCACTACAAAGTTACATCTGTGCCTTAGGCTTGATAAGTTAAGTCCTGTGTAAATTAGAACAATCAGACAATTTGTTTAATCAAGAGGCCGCACTACATCTTCGTTTACGGTAGAATACAGTAGAAATTCGTTACAATTAACCAAATGACTAAAAAGAACGACGAGTGCAGGTTCTAATCCAGGTAATTTCCGTTAAAAATAATATATTTTTTTACCGATTTTTTTATATTTAATATAGTTAATATTTTATATAGTTATTTTAACATAGAATATATGTTTATTTACATTTCTATTATTTTTAAATAATTAATACTGATGGACCTTTCTGCTATTTAATACATAGTCCCGTTCTTGAGTAACGAACCCTATATTCTCGATGGTCTGCAAGACATCGCTGTTAGCGATAAGGCTATCTTTACACATCTATTGTACGTACTGTGTATGTATTAATATGCAAGGTATGTATATGTGTGTATATGTGCAATAAAGTTTACATATATATATATATATATATAACCAATTTTGACAGATGATTTTCATTTAGAGACTTCATCTATACATATAATAAAATTGTAAGTGGGCCGAATCTGTAAATTAGATATTTTTTTGGAAAATCTTATTGAACGAATCTATAGTTTTTAGAATTTTTGTCTCTCTGTCTGTTACCGCATCACAGAAAAACCACTAGAGGTATTTTGATGAAATTTGGTATGGTGATAGCTAGTTAGCCGGGTCAACATATAAGATAATTTTTACCGCGGGAAAATATCGTATTTCTGAGAAAAAATACGAAAACTGCAATGTAAGAGTATACTTACTAATATGTAAAACCTAAGAATTTGGTTTTTGGTCATCTGAACGCGAGCGGAGCCGCGGGCAATGCTAGTAAAATAATATAAACATTTACAATTTACATTTACAATTTTATACACACATAAATATACAAACTAGTTAGAAATTGCACAAGAGACGGCCTTACTGCTAAAACAGCGATTCTTTACAGGTGACCTTTAGAGCTAACTGTAATAGAAAGGCTGTGAATTAAACTGACCTGATATAACAAAAGTAAAATAACAACAGTGCATGAACGTGACCGAACGCCTGGCGGGATAAAGAGCGGACTCATTAATCTTATGGTACCTGGTACAATAGAAATAGATTACAAATAATTTACAATATACATTGTGCTTTAGACTATCGATCGTCATTTAAATTATAATTTCATCGAAAACAGCATTAATAAATATTCAATTGTTTAAATGTAAGATAAAATAAGCTTATTAAAATTTCCCAAAAAAATATATTTGAAGGAGATGAATATTTCAAATATAGATTTTGAATACGTCTATATATAAAAGGCTGGGCTTCACTTTTCCAGGTTGACAAAAATATAGTTATTTTTTCCCCAAACGTATGCATAAAATATTGGGGGACAAGTGGTAGTAGATTGCTTTGTTTTTACGATCCCAGGAGAACCCTTGTACATATGAATTTATGTACCTGGACGAATTACATTCTATTTGACTTCTAGATTTACGAATTGCTTTATTTACCTTAAATTTATTAATAGCAATGTCTACTTAGACATGAAAAGAATAAAGACAATGGAATAACAGAAGGAGGTATATAGAAATGTGCTTGGCACTCTGACTTTTGGATACCCTATACCGATCCTATGTACACACTAGCTACTCACTCTCGCTCCGTTTGGGTTCGTCCCTAGTGAGAAAAAAAAAGAAATCTATACCACGGGAACCGTACATTTTTCCGAGATAAAATGTAACCTATGTGCTATTTTAGACTATAATCTATGCCAAATTTCATCCAGATCCGTTCTGGCGTGACGAAGTAACAAACATCCATGCTAAGTTTTTTTTTTATTATTGTGTTTTTGTATTAGATTGATGCCGCTATAAAAATGTTATGTAACAAACGTTGTGAAGTTTAACGAAATAAAGTAAAACAAAGGATTTATATAGGTATCTATATACAATACCTATACATATAAGGAATTGAAATTATATCAAATATAAAAAAAATTATCGAATATTTTTTTTTAATCAGACAAAACTGTACCTAAATTATCGTTTTATCGTAATGGATAAACCTTTTAAAATAAAGTAATTAAAAAAGTATTTTTACGACCAGACTCCAGAGTCTAAAGAGTAATTTTAAAAATAACTTTTAACCAATTTCTCTAATAACTACGAAATCAAAACCCCTGTAATCTTGTTCTTATTTTTATAGAAACTTCTTTAATAATAATATTTATATACTCCACTTACTCTACTGCTTTTGTTTTGATCAATCCTATTTTAAAATTCGCGTGATATATAACATAAGGATAATGCAATTAGTGCAAATTAGTGCATTTTTTTACATTTCCAAAAGCTATCCTACCAGTAATAAAATAGCAAAAGCAAATAAATAATCTAATACTAATATTATAAAGAGGCAGAGTTTGTTTGTTTGAATGCGCAGTGTAATCTCAGAAACTACTAATCCGATTTGAAAAATTCTTTGTGTAATTCATTTATGTAATGATTTATTTTGGGAAGGCTATAGGTTATATATTATACCGGAAAAAATGTACAGTTCGCGTGGGGTGGTTTTGTTTTTGTCTAGGCACGAATCCGAAGCGAAGCGAGCGTGAGTAGCTAGTCTAATAAATAAACGTAGAAAACGAAACGTATGAGAAACCGCACCAAGATTATTAATACTTAATTTAGATAAACTCGTACAGAATAATAAAATTTTATATAAATATTTAAATATTATAAAGGTTACCTAAAAATTACACTTATTATACTCAAGAGCGAGTGAATGTGTATTTGTGACTTCTATTACGCTGCAGCTGCGTTTTATTCAGTTAGATTACCTACAGTAATCTGTTTTATCACCCGACTTCAAAAAGGAGAAAGTTCTCAATTCGGCTGTATCTATACTTATAATAAATCTGTAGAGAGGTCAATTCTGTACATGAAATATATTTCCAAAATAACTATCAGGGGGTGATTAGGGATCGATACTAATGCCAAAAATGCAATCAGTAAAATTTTTATCTGTCTGTCTGTATAACCGTTATAGAAACAAAAACTACTCGACGGATTTTAACGAAACTTGGTACAATTATTTATCATACTCCTGAGCTGGTTATAGTATACTTTTCATAACGCTACAATCAATAGGAGCAGATCAGTGAAGGGAAATGTTGGGAAAACGGGAGAAGTTACTCCATTTTTTAAGCTTCCGTCGCGTGTGCTACCTTAATGGTTAAAGCTACACAGAAATCATGTATGACGGAAATGTTCTCCTTAAAATTATATAAAAAATATCCAACGACAGCATATGTCTATCTTTTATGGTTGACTCACAATAACACGTGTAACTCCCGATAGCTTAGCAGTTCGTAGCTTTCTGATTTATATTTGTCTAGTCTTACGTTTATAACACTCTCAGTCATCCCTAATTAAAAAAGTTAACATTATAAACTATTCCATAAAAAAGAATCATAGAAATCGGTATAGAAACACCAAAGTTATACATGAAATACGCTAATAATAAGCCATCGCGAGTCAGGGGGATGTAAGAAGACAAATAGAACAAATCCAGACTTTTTTCAATTTTTTTGTTTCTCTGTCTGTTTGTCTGTTTGTACGGGCTAATCTCCGAATCTATTGGACCGATAAAAATGAAATTTTTCATGGTGGTACCTTATATCCTCGGACAACGTCTTAGATATTTATCCCGGAAAATATAATGGTTCCCGTGGGATAGTTAAAAAACTATTGTAACTTATACAACTTATGCACCTAATTTAGTAAAATTTAACATTCTGATACCTTATGCCGGTCAAACAACCGGTTACTTTTCATCCGGGAAAAATGAACGGTTCCCGTGGGAACTAATAGATTTCTATTAGTGTTTTTAGCTAGTTTGTTTTTAATATTTGTTATAAATACTTAAAAAAATCATTTAAAAGTATAAATTCCTCTAAGTAACTGCTTTTCCGTAATAAGAATAAACTTATAATCAAATAAGAATATACTTAAAATCAAATCAAAATAAATTCGCGAAAAAATCCGAAAAGATAGTTTTATTTAAAATGTCAAATATTCGCGTAAATCTAAGAAATTATTAAAGTTTTAGTTTATAATTTGTTAAGTTTTTGTATACATTGGCTAAAATATAACGATATTTGTTGGTGGTGTCGAAAAAAAATAAGCCGTCTGTGAATTTTCAACGAAAACTCTGTCTAAACCCTTTGAGATATAACAAAATATTGTATGGTGGAATTGTGTATCTTATATAGGTCTACAGAAAAGTCCGCGATGGCATATGTCTATCTCTTAAGGATAACATAGTATATCCATTTTAATTTAAAACGTACCTAAGGACGAAACCGAGCGAAGCGAGGGTTAGTCGCTAGTGTAAAATAAAGCGGTAATCTTATGCCATATTAGTCACTATCAGCTGGTTCAATGATAATGATAAAGTATGACATAATAATGCTTTTTGACATTTATACAGGGAGTCGTGTAGCAATGCTTGGGCGGCATACGTTTCTCATGCCGTAAGTCGATACTGTTGCTATATAAAATATTGAGGCCAATAAACACGTGTTTTTAAATGCTTACTAATAAGTTTTTATAATAGCGATTTTTTTTTGCTTTGTCCTCCTTTCACGTAAAGGCAGAGTAACGATGTGATTTTCGATGTGAAAACAAAACAGTAAATACATATACTGGAGATTCACAGGCTTCCGCTAACATAATTTCTATAAAAGTACGCCATAAGAGTTTCTAGGTACGAACGACATCACAGTATATCGCTCATCGATATAGCGTTATAAGCTAGTATAAAACGTCAAAATGACTAAACGGTTTGCTGTTTAGCCCATTTATCTACGGGGGCTATTTATAAAAAAAATGAAATTATATCATTAATTTAATTTATATTTACAGTGATAAATATATAATACACAACTCATTCATATGGCAATCTAAAACACATTTACTACAAAACGATATATTATTGAGCTAGGAAAATCATCATCATCATCATCTCCCTGCCCATTTCCCAATCACTTGGGGTCGGCGCAGTACATCTTCCGTACTGTTGATAGGATTCGGCAAAAGTTTTACGACCGGCCGCCTGCCTGACATCAACCCTCCTTGGGAATAGAATAAAATAAAATTGAAATTAATTAAAAATAATAATGTTAATTTAGTTTGCAATTATTTAGAAAAGAATCAAAATTATAAGCAACACATTACACACATTTACAATGAAGAATATTAATTTGAAAGACTTATTTGGATCTGCACAGTAAGAACTGACTATAGATGTCTGTAGCAAAATATATATTTATATAAAATAAATATATATTTATAACTATCTTGTGATCATATATATTCTGTCTATAATAAGTATATGAAGAGTATTTTTTTACAATTTTATGCCAAAATGTGTAAAAAAATTGAAGCAAAGATACCATAACGATATATCTCTTGAAGAAGATAAAAATAAAAAGTGCTATACTCTATGACGTCTTAGGCAAGACTAATATGTAATCGCTAAAAACGTGTGGCTGTAATGTATCGTTTCCATATATTAATACATAGTCATAGCATACAAAGTCAGTAGGTCTTAAATCATCATCTCCTTGCCCATACTACTTATGTCAGCAGGTCTTAAATATTATAAAGTATATTGGTTTTGTAAATATTTTACCATTTAGTACCGCTGTGCTCGTAGCCACGCTGGCAGCGTGAGATAAATCCGCGCGCATATTTAGTATTTACATCGGTTTAATATGAGACATATTTTTTATCGTTTAAAACTTCTCTCACTTAAAACTATATAGTAGGGGAATCACCTCAGAATGAGAGGTACCTAATAAGTTGAATATTTATATACCTAAGCCATGTTTTTGGCATTCTAAATTATGTGTCAAGTTTCAGATAATCTTTACAAGTCAATAGTTATAAAAAAAATTAAGGAAGAATAATTATTTGCACGATACTAAATCCTAAACAAATGTTAAAAAATGGTACCTATCTGGGTGCATCGGCTACCTAATTCTCGGAACGACTGAACCGATTTAAAACGGAATTTTACTGGCGATTGAGGACTAGAGTGATATAGGCTACTTCTTACCTGGGAAAGATAAAATGTAAATCTTCTTAAATAAAACTATCTTTTCGGATTATTTCGCAGATTTATTTGATTTTTGTGTCGAATGCTTCACAGTAATCATGGTCACGGGAGAGACTAAGATCATAGACGTCACAAAGGCATTATATACGTACTTGTTACAGACAGTGCCTACCCACTATTTTACAAAAATGATTTCAAAATTCAAAAATGGCACCAAAGTAGGTACCTAGTTTATTTAAAATGTCAAATATTCGCGTAAATCTAAGAAAGTATAATGTAAATCTTATAAGATTTTTTTGGACGGAACATAAATAAATAAATAAAAGAAATAATTTTTTATTTACTTATTTATTTATAGTGTTTTAATTCAATATTGAGAGTTCTTTATTAGAATTAAATAGCTGTAGGGCTAACAAACAATATAAGTTTTGAACGGTAAACAAATGCATTAGTGAATACTCACTTATGAAATATTAAAAACTAAAATTGAAAGAATAAAAAATATAACATTAAATACATAGATATCTAAAGATAAGTTAAGTTTTCATCCTTCTTGCGTGCTTTGTTTCCCATAAAAAAAGAACACTTCTCTTATAATCTTTACGCCATCCTTAAAATCGAGTCTAATTAAAAAAATATTATTTATCTATACCTACATGTAATAAAATTGTAACTAAGTCGAATCTGTACATTAAATATTTTTTGGAAAATCTAATTGAAATAGACATTATTATCGATACAGAGTCCGAATCTATAGTTTTTAGAATTTTGGTCTGTCTGTCTGTCTGTTACCGCATCACAAGAAAACCACTGGACAGATTTTGATGAAATTCGGTATGCTGTTTCGATAGCTGGATATTCTGGTCAACATATAGGATATTTTTTACCCTGGGAAAATATCTCATTTCCGAGAAAAAATACAAAAACTGCAATGTAAGCGTATACTAATATGTAAAACCTAAGAATTTGGTTTTTGGTCATATGAACGCGGGCGGAGCCGCGGGCAATGCTAGTCATATATAATACTATACATAATAACTGGAATACGTTAAATAATACTGTGTTTTATGTATGAATCATACTTTTACGTTTAAATACAACGATAATCCCATTTTAATTGAAGCAATCGTTGTTCACACTCGCTCTATATTCGGCTTATCTCAGCTGATGTGACCTAATAAGAGCCTCTTTCATTATTATATAAAAAAAATCAATCATATGAAACTATTTTACTGTGAACTAGCGCTATAATACCGTAATATTAAATAGGGCAAGTGCAAATCTGATTCATACCGAGGGTTCCGTAGCATGAGACTTTAAAACAATATGTTTAGATATTATACTCGTACGTAATTTATTACATTAAATTAATAATAAAATATTTACCCATCTACAAAATTTATTTTATCCACTACCAGAAAAAAAAATATTTTCAGTAGGTATTTAGTATTAAGTATATGAGACCAATTTTTTTGTACCCAAACGCGTTTTACCGAAAATATTACATATCTCAAAAAGCACACACTCAATGTATCTAATTCAAACCAATTTTCATTGAAAATATTTCGGAAGTTTTATTATCTAAATTTTTTTATCTGAATAATATGACTTGTGACTTCCGGACAGAGGCGCATGATGAAAAAATTATGAAAGTTTCGTTTTTGTCTTTTGCCAAAGGAACTCTAACAAATGGGTAGGTAATATTCATGTCATCTAAACATTGATCAAATGCACTTTTGCACTTATGTTAGTAACAAATAAAAAAAATGTATACATTGCAGTATGATTATAATATTTCACTATTTCATTAATAATGAAATCTTAATATATAAGCAATATGAATTCGAATATAACAAATCTAACAGTCCGCACACTGCTGACTTTCTAACAGCAAAGTAATCAACATGAAGATGTGGAAACGGCGAATTTGTATGAGTACAACTTTATTTATTAGCATTCCTGCTAAACTATCGGTCGACAGAAAGTCTATAGTTTGCGGTAGCTCTTTGGAAAAATATTTTAAGAGAACTAAATAATCGCACGGCGTAATATAGTATAAAGTGCTCACACGCAAAAGCTTTTCGCGCCTCAATTTGCAGTTGAGTTATACGGCAAGCTATTAGTTCTCAATGCTACTTTACATAATAAAGGACGGATGACGACGAGAAAATCGCGTTTTTAAAGGAATATTCTGAGTAACCTTTTTCGGAGGAACACTTAAGAAAAGACTATCTGTTACACTGGTTATTGAAATCATTTTTTTTTAAATACCGCTTAACAACACGCTTTAGTTATGTATATTAATATATTATATTACTTACTTTAAAACAAAACTTATAATTATAAAGACTTTTAAAATAATTTTTTTAATTATCACACTAAAAAAATATTAAAAGAAAATTAAGCGTGTTGTTTTATACTCGTACATGGTAGCCAGATTGAGAAGAATGTTTCACAGAGTGCTATAATCTCTATGTACCTCTCTGTTCTTCCGATTTTTCTTGGTATTTAAATCTTCTAGAAAGTCCCAACTTTTTTTTCATTTCACATGTGCTTTTTTCATTTTCTCTTCTATTTACCGCTATCCCTATATTGATTCCATTTTAGCTCAGAAAATCTAAATCTTATTCTTAATCATTCATAAAACTATAAGCTGTAAAACGATACCTTGTATACACATAATATTTTCATTAACATAATTAAAAATATATCAAACCTGGTAGATATGGCACGTCCTCGTTAAACCTCTCGCGTACACGTTATACGGCGAAGTTCGTAACTCTATGACCGTAGAAGCCATAATTTTAAAACTGTATCGTTTATTTAACACCCATTTACTAAGTATATGTAAAGTAAATTTACATTAGAATTCAAGGTTGCTTTAAAAGGAAGACACTGTAAAATTAATAAGTAGGTACATTGTAATACATTTATAAAAACATAGTTGGTGCTTTTGTCATTTCAATTATTATAAAATACCTACCTAGTCTATTAAAGTTCTTAGTTTAATAAATAATTAGTAAGCTAGATTAAATGAGATAGATTAAAGTCTGGAGTAACACATAGGATTTTTAACCCGGAAAAATGTACAATTCCCGTAGGATAGGTTTATTTTTGTTTTCTTAGAGGCGAAAGACGAAGAAGAAGAATGAACCGCTAGTCGAATCGAATTTGCGAATAATTTAGCTCCTTAAAAATATTATTTAATATAACCAGGTAGGTACATAATGGTTACTAAATGAACTTGGACGACTAAAATATAAATTACAAATTAATATATGCACCCTCGCTCGCCTGAGTGTAAAATAGAGAGAGCTTATCACTTTACGATGTACTTTCTCATATTATTTAACATTTATATGTACTTCGGTTTTATACGTATTATATATCTAATCTGTTCTAGACATTCACCAAGAATGGAAGCTAAGACTTTCAATTATATATCAATTTTAATATCAAACTTTGGTAGTTGGTTTTAATTTTTTTGAGCAGAACCCTAATTCTTTTTCTAAATAATACTTTCTTAAATATATATAAATCTTTTTCTAAAATAAAAGTAGCCTATGTTACTCCCTATAACATCAGCTATCTGCCAATGAAAGTCCCGTCAAAATCAGTCTATCCGTTTCAGAGATTATCCGGAACAAACAGTCAGACAGACAGACATACAGACAAAAATTTTAAAAATTGTGTTTTTCTTATAAGTACTGTATATAATTTCATATGCATTGAGTGAAACGCTGTTATTTTGACATTACAAACAGACATTTCAATTTTATTTATCTGTGTAGATCGTAGATACGTTGCCTACTGTATTAAGACCGATATGATAGGCGTGCAATTTTTTTAATTATTTACGTCCCTTATTAAACTTGTTTTAACTTAAAAAAAATACTTTTAATTACCTTACGCCATAAATTTTTAGATTTACGTGAATATTTGACATTTTAAATAAAACTATCTTTTCGGATTTATTTTGATTTTTGGTTCCCGACGTTTCAAATGCTTTACAGCAATCATGGTCTCTCCCGTGACCAAAATAAATCCGCGAAAAAATCCGAAAAGGTAGTGTTGTTTATAATACTTTTTGTTATATTATGTACTAGCGGCTCACCCTCGCTTCGCTCGGGTTCGTCGCTAGGTACGTATTAAATAGATATACGAGTAAATAGTTATTAGCCAGCGTTAGCCATATACATTTTTTTTTGTTAATAATATTGACAAATATTGACATTAATATTTATACGATACTAACGTCACTAATTGTTTTGCCTTCCCGGAACCTCTCCACTAACAATTAAACTTTATGGTATGGTATTAAAGTTCAAATTGACTTTTACGAATCTTTTGTATAGGAGTATAGAAAAAGTTGTTTTTAGACCTTTTCAGGCTATTTTTAAAATTTTTCTCTCCGTAAGAACCATCCTCGTACTTGAAGGAATTTTCTATTTAAAAAAATTTGCGAAATCGGTTCAGCTGCTCTCGAGATTTGCGCTTACCAACACATTCAGCGATTCATTTTTATATTATAGAATTACGTATAACAAGCTACGTTAGGTTATGCGTAATAATATATTACAATGTTTACTCCATAAATTCAGCACGACTCATTGTTAGCAAAATGTCAAACGAAAATGCTCGAAATTGAAGCAAGAAAAATGAAGGATCAACACATAGGGACATGGATCAATGACACTGAACGATAACATTCCAAAAAAATAACTGATAACTTGAATGACACATAGGTTACCTTGAAGCAGGTTGAAAATAAAATCCCCCCCAACGTGCGTTCACCTAGTCGTGGTGGGGGGCTCAGTAGTGCCCGGCAATGCAGCCGAGCGCGAAGCCAAGAAACGCACAGGGAGGTGTGGCCCTCTCCGGTGGGCGGTGTACCATGTGGGTTGCTCCTGGTACTTCTCTGATAGCAGAGTGCACCTTGGAGCAACCCCATGGTTGTGGTGGTCTGCTTCGGCAGACCTGCCGTCGGGGTGTCGTAGTTGAATGCGTAAACGATCCTGCGACGCCCCATTAAGATGGGGGAAGGTTTTATTGGATTTTAGTGGGTAGTACTGGCTTTATTACGCGGTGAGTCCCACACCTCGTGCGTAAATGCATTTCCCAACGTTAAAAAAAAGGTTGAAAATAAAATATAGGAGTTCTAACAATTTTCTTTTCTCTTTCACACATTTAACAAAAAGAAACAAAAAACATTCAGCGCATGCTTTATTAAATTTTCATAAAACACGTTAATTTCTCTAAAAATAATATATGAACACGTTAAAAAAACACGTCAATCTAATAACTCAAAAAATTGGATAATAATACCACTGCGCTTAAACTTTTAACAATTGGCATAGACATTTGTATGGCCAATACAAGTATTAGTATAAAGTTTAACATATACCTACTTCATTTTGATCGGTCAGTTTAATTAAAAGAATCAATGTCTTCAGAACTTGAAGAAGCTACTTCCAGCTCAGATGTCACTCTGCCAAGAATAGCCAGCTATATACTCAAGAGTTACTCCTTTAAATGTTTATTTAAATCATAAATAAAAAAATCAAATAAGCAACACGCCACAGCTATAAAAAGAACATTAACTAAATAATCGATACCCAAATCAATTCTATATAATTATTATAAAACATAGAACAGCAAACCAACCGTATATTGACAAAATGATAATAATAACATGCCTCCCACCCAAAACTTAAAAGAACTAACCATCCAACAACTTCTTACTTATACGCTTTAAACAGCTTTATACATATCTGTATAAATATTATAAATATGAAAGTTTGTAAGTATGAATGTTTGTTACTCTTTCACACCAGAACGGCTGAACGGATCTGGATGAAAGCCACAGAGATATGATTATACCTTTTTATCCCGGAAAAATGTACAGTTCCCGTGGGATAGGTTTGTTTTTGTTTTCCCAGAGGCGAACCTGAACGAAGCGAGGGTGAGCCGCTAGTGTAACTATAAAAGAACTCAAACTTACACTTAAACTTAGCATTTTAAAGGTTTCTTGCCAATAATTAGGTCTAATTTGCGCCACATGAGTGAAGCCCATTAATAATATAAGACAATTCATTCAACTTACTTGACTATATATATATAAGCTATCTCAAACTTTAACCCATCTGTATACATAATTGAGCAAAATATAAGAATACTGGCGACGCGACGGACCCTCTCTTCGCTAGGGTTCGTCCCTAGGTAGATTTTATTTTTTTGGGCGGAACCCTAATTCTTTTACTGAAATAGAAGTAGCCTAAGTTACTCCTTATAACTTTAACTACCTGCCAGTGAAAGTCCCGTCAAAATCAGCCCAGCCGTTTCGGGAGATTAGCCGAACAAACAGACAGACAAGCAGATAGACAGACAAAATTTTTTAAAATTGTGTTTTTCTTATAAATACCCTATATAATTCCATATGCATTTAGTAAAAAGCTGTTATTTTGACATTACAAACATACACTTCAATTTTATTTATCTGTATAGATGTATAGATATAAAAGTGGATGGCCAGCAAAAAAAAACGATAATGTGGTAAAATGACAATGATCATGCCCCACACGACCTACTGACTTTGTTTTTGTCATCAATCGGCATAGACAGTGACAGCATCGCCAGACCGACTTTTTTGAGACCACTTTGCATCCCCTGTTGAAAAATGGACAAAATAAATAAATAACAATTTATACTATTTAATAAGCTAAGAACATAAGGCATTATATATAAAATTATAAGTTCGTTAATATAGTAAGTATTCATAAAGGATAAGAGTACAGAGAAGATATATGTATACATAACTATCTAAATTATAAATCTAGGTACGATAGCTACTATAAACGTATATATGTTACATATTATAAAATTCAATGTAGAAAAATTATCTGAAAGTATGTTATTTGCATGCGCATAATATGTGCAAAAATTTAAATTGAAATAGTTCTTGAAATAAATAAAAATCCTAGAAAACTGAGGAATTCCAACTAAAGCTTAGTTTTTATTTCATCCAAATATACTTAACGAGTGCTTTAGAAAGCTTAATTAAACTTTTTGGTGAAAATCAGTGTTCACAGTCCCTTGGGGAGATACGGACCTTGACAATGTTCTATTGTTGAATTGAAAAATGGGGTATTCCCTTAATATTTCATAGTGACCCTTATAAAACATAATAGTCCCAGAACCGGATTCAGATGAGAGTTACCAAGGCTACAGTCCCGAGGCCACAACATGGGCCCCTGTTCATAGACAAAGGCCCCTTCCTTTCTAAGTGTTCTAAACAGAAATTTCTAGGTTCTCTAAATTATTTTTTATCGGTAAGGAAAACTAATTTATCATATCCTCACTTCGCTCGGGTTCGCCTCTAGAAAAACAAAAACAAATCTATCCCACGGGAACGGTACATTTTCCGGGATAAAAAGTAGAATATATGTTTTTCTGGTGTATAAGTATATTATTGCAAAGTTTCAGTAAAATCCATTCAGTAGTTTTGGCGTAAAAGAGTAACAAACATCCATACTCTATACACCCATACATCCTCAAACTTTCGCATTTTTAATATTAGTAGGATGTAAAACCTATGAACCCATCATCATTCATTTGGTCCATTAAAGTGGACAAAATCTTAGTTGCCTCCAATCTTTAATTGCCCCGGGACCTTATCACTTTTAAATCCAGCCCTGGGTAGCAATAAAGGTAGATCCTAAATCTACTGCAGCAATAAAAACGTAATTTACAACGTCAAAGGGATAATATATATGAATCAAATTAGATAATCTTATATAGTTATCTTTAGTGTATATATCTACACATATAATAAAATTATAACGGAGACGAATCTGTACATTAAATATTTTTTGGGCAAATCTTATTGAAATAGACATTATTATCGATACAGAAGCCTAATCTATAGTTTTTAGAACTTTTGTCTGTCTGTCTGTCTGTTACCGCATCACGCAAAAATCACTGGAGGGATTTTGATGAAATTTGGTATGATGATAGCTGTTTTCCGGATCAACATATAGGATACTTTTTACTGCGGGAAAATATCTCATCTCTGAGAAATCTATACTAAACTTTATATATATAACTTAGAGGAAAAGTAATTGTGTTTGGAAATAACTTTCAAAAACATAAAAATAAAAATGACTAAATGCATGCTATAATATTACAGTCGTATATACAAAGTAAACCTACAATGATAAAACACATTCGCCTTATGATAGTCAAAACGCGTAAGTGCTGACTGACCTGCTTTACGAAACGAGATTCATCTTTGTAATAGATATAAATCCACTTGCTTTGATCCTTCGATATATGAGATTTATTGAGTAAGGTGTCTGGTTTGTAAACCTTTGAAATATTATGTTGATACATTGTGTTTTTTAGACTAATAGACTTGTACACTAATATATATATATATACAGGGTGGCCCAAAATAACGTTGACAAGTTATTTTTCAAATAATTTTATTAACTTTAAACTTAAATGAAATTATGCTGTAAATTATAAAAATACAACTAATTTTTTACAAGAATCCCTATTTGTCTTTAAAATAACCTCCTTTAGCGCGAATGCATAGAGTCAAACGCTTGGTAAAAATTTTCACAATTTTCCGCACTTCCTCAACAGATATTTTGTCCCACTCCCGTGTAAGAGTAGCCTTCAGGTAATCAACAGTTCTATGAGGCGTAGAACAGGACCTTGCCTCTAATATTGACCATAATCTATAATCCATTGGATTCAGATCAGGCGAGTAGGGTGGCCATTCTTTTGAGCTGATGAAATCAGGGAAATTGCTTTTGCACCATTGTTGAACACTTAAAGCTCTGTGAGCTGGATCAGAGTCTTGTTGAAATATCCATGAATCGTTACCAAAGTGCTGTTGACTCCAAGGAATAACACAGATTCAAGGATGTCTCGTCGGTAATTTTCTTGGTTAATTTTTATACCATTTTCTACAAAAACGAAGGGAGTTTTGCCAGTGGCGCAAATTGCACCCCAAACCATAATTGATTTTGCGTTTTGGCGACTTGGAATGACTGCGGCAGCTCCAGGACGAGTGGAAGACCAGATCCTGTCATTTTGGTGATTATGGGCTTGTTCTATCGAAAACAATTTTTCGTCGGAAAATACGATATTTTTCCAATTTAAAGCAGCGGAGCGCTGTTTAAGCAAACGACATCTCTCAAGGCGAACTTTTTTGTCTTTCTCTGTAAGCAATTGCGCTTTTCTGAGTTTGTATGGTACCAATTAGAGATCATATTTCATTATACGCTGCACGGTGGAGCGACTTATCCCCAAGTCTCGCGACATTTTTCTCGCCTTGGTATGTGGATTTCGGACTAATCTTTGTTTGATAATGTGTTGGTTCCTAGCAGTTCAAACAGTCCGCTTGCGTCCTCTCCCAGGACGGTCTCCGATGTTGCCGACCTCAACATAGCGTTTAATTGCTGAAGAAACTAGCTGACGACTAACACCAAGAATGTTTACTATCTCACACTGCCGTTTTCCACGCTCATACAATGAAATTATGGCTCCACGCCGCTCTGACATAACGTAATAATTATATTTTAAAACTTTTTAGCCAACATACAATATTAAAATGGCGCCAAAGAATGAAGAAAGAATAAACAAAAACAAAAGAGAACGCAAGGCATTCCATTTTTTAAATATTATTTTTTTAATTTTGTCAACGTTATTTTGGACCACGGTGTATATATATATATATACACCGTGGTCAATATATATATACACGTGGTTTTCAACAATATATATATATATATATATATATATATATTGTTGAAAATTTTTTAAGTTTCTATAACCTACATTAATAGCTAATTTTGCTAAAATTAATAAATATAATTATAAACGTATACTCGTAGTATAAAAGTTTTACGTACAGTAAATATACATTATTATGTAGTATAGTTCTTATACATGGACCAGTAAATGTGGCATCAGTATTGTTTTGCTACGCGTTTTAATACGGTAGCTCACTATTTTTATTAGTGAGAAAGTTTGTATGTATATCTGCTAATCCTTCACGCCGTAACGGCTGGATGGATTTGAAAGAAATTGAGTACAGTTAGGGTTACCAACCATACTGTTAAAAAAAGTATTCAAAATACTATTTTTACCATCGCTGGATCTGGAGTCATAAAAGGCTGTCTTTGATCAGCCATTTGTCATTGAATAATTCTGGTGTCCCTTGATCATTTAAAAAAAATATTAAAAGTCTTAATTTGCACAGACTCAATATTATTATATTGACAGTTTATATTCAGAATGAATACAACTCCAAAATGTTTATGAATATTGATTAATTATTTAAGGAATATTCATATCCAATGAATACTTACTGGCCAAAAATGGAGCTATATGATAATAAAAATAAAATGTTCTTGTGAAATGAGCACTTTTCAAGAATATTTATATAAATTGGGCAAGAAGCTCAAAAAAAAGTTTAAAATAAAAAATGAATACTGTTTATTTTTCTAAAATACTGTTTAATTTACCTCTCCAACCCTGATATACTTTATTTCTTGTATAAAAAGTTGGCAACCCTACACACAGTCTATGACCTTTCTTTTGGTAATGATTGAGAATGCAAATTTTTTTTGTTAATGTTTTATACAGGTATAAATATATGTTTTATATAGGTCTCACCGGCTAAAAAAAGCCAGTACTACTCACTAAAACCCAACGGACCCACCCCATCTTAATGGGATGCCGTCTGATGTGTCTTTTGACTCCGCACCCAGCTAGATTGCCGGACACTATATACACTATATATATGTAACTGTACTAACACATAGGTTACTCTTAGTAAAAAAAAATGCGAACGGATTGCGCTTTCTATTTATAATATTTATAAAGTGATCAATATAAGTTACATTCACAATATCACGATACAATCTTACCTTATGCCTATTTTCGTGGTGCATATTTTACCTAGATGAAAAAACCGGAACACAGCCCCCAGACATATATTCTGACTTTAAAAAACTTCAGAGGAGATAGTAGAAAAATATAGCTTTAAAGATATTTGAGATGGGTTATTTTTTACTTTTTAGAACTCGAAGCCTTTGAAAAAGTTTATACAAAACATAGACCAAGTCGTGAGGACAAATCGAACTTCTCCTGTTACCTAATATGAGCCGTCTGCATTGCAGTGGTCGACTACAGTTGTTTGTATAGTTTTAATTTATAAATATGTATTTATATCTATACCTACATATATTAAAATTGTAACTGATCGCTATCTGTACATGGAAGATATCTATTTATTAGTAAAGTTTTATCTGCGAAACAACATTTAAATAGCTAAAACAAAGATCCAATGTCTTATAAAATCTTCATAAATAATATCGATATAGAACATAATCGGTAGCGCGACTGTTTTAATACTCGTAAACTATACAACAAGTATCTATAAATTATAAACTATTATACTATTATAAAAAATTAGCAATCTGCCCTTGCTTCGCCCTAACAGGAAAATAGTGCTGTTACGTTAGTAAGAATAGAATTATTTTTCGTAGATATAAAGTACTGTTGATTTAAGATTTTATCTCTACTAGAGTCACCCAAGAGTAAATAATATCGTTTCATATTTTAGAATAATATTTATTTTTAAGACTAATGGCTTACTGTCTCTTGACTCGGGTACATCCCTAGGTGCCTAACAGAAAGAAACCTATGTGGTATTGCATCTTAGATCAGTCTGTGTACCAAATTTCATCCAAATACGTCCAGCCGTTTTAGCGTGAGATATTAACACACAAAAACACACATACTTTTATATTTTTACTAGTAAGTCCAACATTAAAACCAATAGGATACAAAGATAAGATATTCTATACGTTAAAAAGTATATAACGGATCTTATAAGGAAATTCCTTTATCTGTAGGGCCGGAAACAAATTATCGATTCTAAACGCTTTACCAACAAACATCGAATATTGAACTCGCATTACTATAATGTAAGCATGGAATATTATTAAAATGATTAGTTAGACAGTCTCACGAGTTAAGGGAACCGGACATACCCATGGTTTTTTTGATTGTGGATATCTTCCAAAACACATTTGTATATACATACGAGTTTATCTATATAAATTAAGATGGATGTTCATATGTTTGTCATATATACGTTCCTAAACCATTCATCCGATTGTGATAAAACTCTGATGGATAAATCAGTATCCTGCGTAAATCAGTATCATACGCCTGCGAAGGTTCTTGAGAAAAAAGATTCTTTTATTTGGACGTTTGCCTTTTATGCGTTCCCAAACCACTCAAGTTTAGGGTAAGTCGCTAATTTTTCATGCAAAGTTTGAAACGCCAAAATAATTTAACTAACACGTTCTTAGATTTGACAAACATACGTCCGTATCTGGGAATTGGGGCGCTTTAGACAACAATATAATCTAATATATACAAATCTCGTGTCACGGTGTTTGTGGTCGCACATCTTCGAAACGGCTCGACCGATTTTTTTTTGTATATTTCGTAGATAATATGAGAATAGGTCATAAAGTATTTTTCACCCCCCCTACCCTCAACTCACCGATTTCTAATAGCGATTTTAGTATTTAAGATTTACGATTTTAGAAGAGGGTGAGTCGCTGTATAACATAAAGCCAAAGAGTTTTTTTATAGATAGAACGCGGACGTATACGTGGGTTCTGCTAGTAATAACATATTATTAACACGGGTTTACGATAAGTTTGCAGGGTCCGAAAGGTCCCTTGCTACTTATAAAGAACAGGAAAACATATCCCTTATAAGTGGCAAAGAATGTACCAGATAATATATGTACATATAAAGAAGGGTGACTTGACGTATAAGCCGAAAAGTGACCTAGGCTTTTTAACCCGGACGTACTCGTTGTACTTTTTTGAAGTATAACTTCTTTAGAATCGTTGTGATTAAAAACTCGATGAAACGGAAATGCGACACGAGAAAGAGACAATCATATAAATATATAGGATTAAGCTGGCGAGAAAATGTGATAGAATACATTGCCATGTTGTCATGGTAACCGTTGTTATTGTCTGACAAGTATATAATATTATATTCTTTCCGTATTTGATATTCTATAAATATACGATTGTAATATGCCTAATATGCCTTATTTAATTATGGATTTGTTTTAATTAATTGAGATATTTGCCAAAGAAGTTTTACTTCAATCGCGCGTAAAGGTTACACGCACCCATTTTTTCTAAATAGCTCTATCAAAAAGGTCACCAATAACGTTCCTACTCTTATTAACTCAACTTAGGCACCCATTTATTGACCGCTTATTGTGGGTATATATACATACGTTGATAAATTGTTTTATACCAGTGAGACGGTCTCATCAAGTGTTGAAGCCATGACAGAAAAGTTTCAACTATTTAAAAAATGGCAATAAACTGCCTGTCTTAAGTAAAATTATTCCTTTATAACTTTGGCACATGGAGTCGAAATACTTAAAAAACATAACACCTCGTCCTATTTTGTCTAAACTTCTAAAGAATCGACATTGCAATTAAAAATTATTGCCATAATTCCATGTGATTATGGTACAATAATATATTATTGGATGTTAAATGATTATAATTTATTATGTATTTCACGCTTGTTTTTGCTATTGGAGCGAATAATGAAAACACTTATGTGTCTAACATACAGATGTTACATATAACAGATGAAACATGATAGTCCGACATCAAGTATCCTACATAATATATACAACTATATAGAGTCCATATTAACTAAAAGCGAAAAATAAGTAAGGATTTTTAACGTTTTCTCCGCAATATTAAGATGATGATGATGTTGTCCAATTATTCCGTCGTGGAACTTAGGGCTGCAACAGTAGTTTTCCATGCCCTCCTATCTTTAACTACTGCTTGGACATGGTTCCACGAGATTCCCACCCTTCTTAGGTCTGCCTCAATGGACCTCCTCCAGGTGTTAGTTGGTCGATCAGGTCTTCCCCCCCCCCAACGTGCGTTCACCTTGTCGTGGTGGGGGGGCTCAGTAGTGCCCGGCAATCCAACCGGGCGCGAAGCTAAGAAACGCACAGGGAGGTTGCCCACTTCGGTGGGCGGTGGGAGGTGGCCCTCTTCGGGGGGCGGTGTACCTTGTGGGTTGCTCCTGGTACTTCTCTGATAGCAGAGTGGACCTTGGAGCAACCCCATGGTTGTGGAGGTCTGCTTTGGCAGACCTGCCGTCGGGGCGTCGTAGTTGAATGCGTAAGCGATCCTGCGACGCCCCATTAAGACGGGGGAAGGTTTTGTTGGGTTTTAGTGGGTAGTACTGGCTGTATTACGCCGGTGAGTCTCACACGTCGTGCGTAAATGCATTTCCCAACGTTAAAAAAAAAAAAAAAAAAAGGTCGATCAGGTCTTCTTCTACCGGCAGGCTGCCATTGGAATGCTACTTGTGCAGTATTCCCTTCCTCTCTTCGCAAGATATGCCCGACCCAGCGCCATCGCCTTAGACCTATCTCCTTGTATACTGGGAGTTGATGGCATACTTCCCCACAGATCTTCGTTTCTGATAGTGTTAGGCCAGTGAATACGGAGAATAGCCCTAAAACACTTATTGAGGAAGACCTGAATCTTGTGGATTAGCGACTTGGTTGTCTTCCATGTTTCACACCCGTATAAAAGGACTGACTTTACCAGAGAGTCAAACAGAGAGTATCCCAATAGTAAGAGTTCAAAAAAAATTACATTGTACATTTTTAAAGTATATTTTAACAACACTGATATTCAAAAACTTTATAAATTCCTTTGTATCATAAGTTTTGACCGCTAGTACCCGCTTCACAATCTATAATCGATTTAAACAGACCACACACGATATTGTTTATAGAAGGCTACGAGCTAAATATTAAACAAAGATAAGGGCGCGTGCGCCGACCAGGTGGTTCGACTACATGCGTATTGCGTTCATAAACCGTATATTTTAAATAGGCATCTATATATAAATAGGCAAAGACAAAACGTACCCTTTTCTCGTCTGTTTGTCAACCGATTTCTTTTTTTTTTTTGCTTAGTAGCTATAGACTAAATCTATATATATAAAAGAAAGTCGTGTTAGTTACTTCGCTTATAACTCAAGAACGGCTGAACCGATTTAGCTGAAAATTGGCAGGGAGGTAGTTTAGAGCCAGGAGAAGGACATAGGATACTTTTTATCCCGTTCGACCGCGTTCCAATTTTTATGATATTTTAATTTTTGGATTTCTCTTAGTCCGGAATAGGTAAGTATTAAAACATATAATTAAAATGTGAGAAAGAAAGATTTTTTCTTTTTATATCTATTTAAAACGTACCTAGCGACGAACCCGAGCGAAGCGAGGGTGAGCCGCTAGTAATATTAATAAAAAAAATTGGAAACAGTTTTTATATAATATACATACATAGGTATATGTAAAGAGTCAAAGACAAAAGAGTTATCTTTTTCTCTTCTCTTCTGTTTGTCATGTCAAGTTTTTTTTTGTTTAGTGGCTAATTTCAAGCTTTAGTGTTTGTTATCAATAAAAAAAATAAAGTCGATATTTGAGCACTGGGCAAACAATAGTATATTTAACTAGTCAATAGTCATTAAGTAATGTTATAATGTTTGACGTTTTGCTAAACAAAAATTAAATAAAAAGTTTTTCCTATATATGTATACCTATGTACAAGTTTTTCCTATATAAGTACAATTAAAGTATAATTAAATCATCTTCAAGATTTATTTTTTTTACATCATTATACCATTTCAAGTTATTTATTGATTCACAGAATATAATGACAGAGATTGTAGATAAGTTGACAAAAAGAAGCTCGATTTTGTTTTGCAATTTTATAAACTACCAATAATACAACATAACTAAAAATTATAAGTAATTTATTAATAACATTATGACATAGAGACCGCGGGTATGATTCGACTACGGAACAAGAGCCTGTACCATCTATACATTTTTATCAAACCTAACCAGTATCATATAGAAACATTCCACCAATAATATCCAACCATTGAAAATCAGTGACTATTTCCTGCTTATTCTCCAGGGGATATTGTAGCTATATGACCCTCCTAGTTATATAAATTCATTGATAACCAATATAGAGAGAACTAGCAACTTATCCTAGGTACGATTTTGTTAACAATTACATGGGTTTTGATTTTTTTGCGCGGTACCCTGACTCTATTTATAAAATAAAAGTAGCCTACGTTACTCCTTATAATATCAGCTATCTGCCAGTGCAAGTCCTGTCAAAATCGTCCAGCCGTTTCGGTAATTAGCCGGAACAAACAGACAGAAATTTTAAAAATTTGTTTTTTACTCATTAGTGCATTTAGTAAAAAGCTGTTATTTTGACATTACAAACATATACTTCAATTTTATTTATCGACATCGATAAATGAAGTACACAAAGTAGTTTTACACTGTCGATGTATTTCAAAACATTGACTTACATATAAGTATGTATATATGTCCATAAATATAACTCAGGAAAACAAAGCTGTCAGCAAAAACAAGTTTTCACTTTATTGGACTTACGTATATTCATTCAAGGTCTAAAATTTAAACCAACAGCTGTCACGTCAAGATGTCGTCTACTCAATATTCCCTAGTCATAATTTACATCCACTGTATGTAAACGTTCTAATGCTTTGACAAACAAAGCAAATTGTTTCTAAATTTTGAACAGTTTTTCACACATCTTTGCTCCTTTACCAGTAAAAATTCTTACGATTTGCAAATACCTGTTTACACAACTATTATTTATGCGAAAGTTTATTTACACTGAAACAACTAAACAGATTTAGATGACATTAAGTAGTTAGTATACTGTACAGAGATACAGGACCTGAAGTAACATATAGGCTGTACCTAACATATAGGACGCACCCGAGCAAAGTGAGATAATGTTTCCATTGTTATAATGTCTCAAAAAATCTTGTACTGACAATACAATATAAAATTACAAATAATCTAAGATACAACGGCTCATATTCACCCGTTTCTAATTCGCAGTCGCCTTTATTATAACGGTTAGTATGGATACGGGAACCGTACATTTTTCCGGGATAAAAAGTAACCTCATGTGATATATAGACTATAATCTATCCCTGTGCCAAATTTCATCCAGATCCGTTCAGCCGTTCTGGCCTGATTATGTATTTATGGGATTGTATACCATATATGTAATTTTGTATTCTTATCACAATTATGATAAATCCATATCATTATATATCACTAGCGACTCACCCTCGCTTCGCTCGGGTTCGTCCCTAGCTTGCTTCCCTATAAAAACTTTCATCCCCATTCTCACCCCCTTAAGGGATGATTTCCGGGATAAAAACGATTTCACTTACTCACTTTTCATATCACGAGATTAAAAAACATCTTGTTTGAGAAAAGAAATGTTTTTTAATTTTCTCCTATACAAAACATTCAATAACAACACACAAAAAAAAATTATCCAATTTCGATCCGAAGCTATGCGCGTACGTACATTTCGATGATTCATTTTTATTTATATAGATATCATAATATCTAACATGTTAAAACCTATTAAGTCGTTAAAAAATATTACTTTCCGTCTAGGGCGGGCGGTTAAACACAGTCACACAAACAAAAATTGTTTTCATATTTTCAATGTGACACGCAAGTTTGCAGTTTTATTATGTGTATATGACGTAGCAACTTTCTAGGTTTATATTTAATGAGCTTTTGCCTCGGCGGGGCGAGGATAAAATGTCCGTCCCCATGATGCATGGGGATAAAAGGATAGCCTATGTGTCCCATGATCTATATCGATACAAAATTTCATCGAAATATGTGCAGTGGTACATGCGTGAAAATATTCAGGTAGCAAACAGACAATTATTTTTACATTTATTATAGTAATACGGCAGTTTAGATTCTATAGAGCAGGTGATGATGTTCTCCTAGCCGATTCCGGCCACGGCGGCCAATCTTAATGAGATTAGCCAACTGCGCAGGAGATATTATAGTGCTCAAGTGTACGCGCAGACACAAGTGCACTCTCTATTCCTATTACTCTCATACTCCGGTGGGACGACCACTCGACACGACCGGTGAGAGTTAAGGCGCAGGACCGACGGCTTTACGTGCTCTCCGAGGCACGGGGGTGAAACACCGCCAACTTCCCAACTCCGGGCTGTTACTGAGACTTACTATACAGGAAGACTCAATAACTAAACTTGGCCCGACCCGGGACTCGAACCCAGGACCTCCGGGTGTGCAGCCGTACATGCTAGCCACTACACCACCGAGGCAGATGTAGATAGATAGAGCAGGTAACTAGGTATAGTCATTGCGTGCCCGAGTACACGCGATAGAAAGATCAAAGATAAGTTTCACTGTAATTTTTTAAATATATTTCCATTAAAAAAAGGCAAATTACTGCGAATCGCGCAAATCATTCAATGTCGTGTAATGTTATATCGGATACTATGTATGTATTTATTATATCAATTTTTCAAATATATGTATTTTATTAATTAACACGTTTTAATTAGACATAAATAGTTATTAGCCAGCGATAGCCATATAATTTTTATTTTTCGTTAATTTTTATTTTTTCTCTTTATTAAAACCTTCCGTGGACCTTAAGGAACATACTCTCTCAGACATGTAGGTTTCCACGCTTTGTTTTCCTTCATCGTAAGATAAGAGGTAATCATGTTCGCACATGAAAATATCAGAGGTGCGAAACCCAGGATTTGAACCCGCTTCACTCGGTTTCTAAAGCGAGCGCGTTACCACTGGGCTACCACTGCCTATAATGTTTTAAGCAACTTGCAAAATTAGGAGGCCCTGAATTCGCATTTTTTTTGTATGCTAAGCGCATGGACGAATTAGAGACTGGACCTGACATAAAATACAAATGTATGAAAACTAGTTCAACCAAGAGACGCATAACGCACACAAAGATTTTATTACATTATTATAAACACTGATACACAATACAATATTTTTAGTGCTTGAACGTAATCGATAAAATACATATATCGATGAACCAATGAATGACATTTTAGACATTGGTTAGCATAGTCATCATATTTTACATCTTTTAATTTAAAATATCTGTATTTATTATAATAAATTAAATTAAATGAATTAAAGAGGCAATAATAATGTGTCAAATAATAATTATTTTTTAATTTGATTTATATAAATACGATGGCAATGATGGCAACATTCTGTTGGCCTATAATAATGTTAATGAACAAATGAATATCGGGTGTATATTCCATTAATATATAATAAATATTATTTTGCAAAGATTAAAAAAATATTAAGCTAATTTAATTAAATAAAGTGATTTTGTTGATTCTGTTATTGAACTATTTTAATTGGCGATTGATTGTCTCGGGTAGTTATAAAAATGTGACACTGTCCTAATATTGCTCAGTTCTTAATAAACATTTGTGAAATTAGGAAAAAGAAAAAGTGATTGTAAATTGTGAAAAAGTTAGTGTTGGATCGTGAAAGTAAAATAATTAGTGCAAGTGGTAAAGTGTTTTATTACAAATCGCCAACTCAAAAGTTTAGTGCTAAAACATTATTGTTTGATTTTGTGTAATTTATGTGTTGAAATAAAATGATCTTTATTATTATTACAATGGAATAATATTCCAAAGTATATAAATGTGGTATAAAATAAAATAAAAAATTAAGTACTATGTGTACTAATTATAATTTTTGCATTTATATTTTTATTTGATTTAGAAAATATTTTTATAAATTTATTGTCATCAGATTGTAGGATACTGTGATAAAAGTATTTTATGTTATTGTACTGTACAAATAACACAATTCGTTCAGTTATTTCGTCAAATATTGATATATTTTTCGACATTGTCAAGCACTAGTCTATGTTAAATGGACTCATTCGACAGTTTTGTCATTTGTTCTGAATGGTATAATCCAGCCATTTTATGATGGTTGTCAGATGTCAACAATACATAGAAATATCGACTATATTCAACATAGTTGGATAATATGACATTTTATTTTACATTTAATTAAATTTGGTGATAAATAACAATAAATGTAATAAAATAATGTATTTACAAGTGAAAAAAATAGTGCTGCTTCCGCCGTCATAGTTTTTACACCATTTAACAGAACATTTAGTCATTTTCGGGAGATGTTTTGTTGACAAGTAAGTGCTTGAGACTGACACAAAAAACAAACGACTAAGGCCAAAATTTCCTGATTACTAGCAAGACCGGTAAAGGTACCCCCGCTTATATGTCTGGTCCAGTGGTTAATTCGTTCATGGCTAAGCGCTACTTTTGCTTTTGTGAACTAATTCTAAGTATTATTTTTTAATGAGCAGGTTATATTATATTTCGAGTGCCGTCCCATTAAAATATACAGAAAAAACCAACATTGAAGTTAGAATAATTGCTTTTAAGGTCATTAAAATTGTTATAATTTTTAAATGAAATACTATGGAATTTCAAACATAGGTGTATTTTCATATTTCTAAATAATATAATTAGAAAGATAATAAAGTTTTTAAATATATTTTTAATCATCACTAATAAGCGTCTGTCAATGCATTAAAACTATGCATATATTAAAATAATAACTAAGCCGAATCTGATACTTTTTACCGCGGAAAAATATCTTATTTCTGAGAAAAAATACAAAACTGTATTGTAAGAGTATACTTATATGTAAAACCTAAGAATTTGGTTTTTGGTCATCTGAACTCGGGCGGAGCCGCGGGCAATACTAGTATATAATAAAAAAAAATGGCCGTCACGGAACGCCCGGCAGATGTGAAACAAACATACATCTATGATAATATTAGAATTCATAATTAATAAAAAACTAATTATTATTATTATTATTCCCAAGGAGGGTTGACGTCAGGCAGGCGGCCGGTCGTAAAACTTTTGCCAAATCCTTTCAGCAGTACAGAAGATGTACTGCGCCGACCCCAAGTGATTGGGAAATGGGCAGGGAGAAGAAGAAGAAGAATTAGTAAAAAACTATAACGAAATATGGAGTAAAATAAAGAAACACTACGCATCTCACACAGAGAAGAAAAAAGTGACAAGTCGAGAGAGGTGACGTAGAGTAGTAAAGCGTCATATCTGACGGCAGGCATAAGAGTCGGTTTTACTGCCAAGACGCACCAATAGATGTTTCACATCAAAAATGTCAAGTGCGAGTCAAACCCGCGTAACGGAATGCACATTTTAGGATGAGTAAGTACTTAAAAGTTTCTATATTACAAATATATAATAAAAATTCTAAGCTTGACGGTTCCAAGACCGTGGAGAAGTTGACTGATAATCTTTGTATTCTTACAACATTTATATATTTCTAAACGTGTCTATATACAACATATAATAAAATTCTGAGTCGAATCTCTTACATTGAATATTTTTTGGAAAATCTTATTGAAATAGTCATTATAGGTCGAATCTAGTTTTTAAAAAATTTGTGTCTCTTTGTCTGGGAACGTATCACGAAAAACCACTGGACAGATTCTGATGAAATTTTGTAAGATGATAGCTGGTTATCAGGGTCAATATATAGGATATTTTTTATTGTGGGAAAATATCTCATCTATAAATCTTATACTCAACGTTAAAACGTAACTAGGGACGAACCCGAGCGGAGCGACGGTGATTCGCTAGCTGATTATAATATGTAACGAAACCATTTATTAAAATATAAATAAGTATATCGTAATGTACTTAAAAATCTTTATTTTTAACTATAAGCCACCAACAAGAAAATTGAATTAGATTATTTTGCAGTCTGATAGTCTCGTAAAATTTATTTCCAGTCCAGCAAATTCGAACAAAATAGTCTGTGACAATCAGCCAGACTGACACAAGAATATTATATATAGTTCTAATTTTCCCTTTGTGGTACATAACTAATAAATAAATATGAATTTAAAATTAGTCTACACGTGTCCTTTCTGTAGAGCATAGTGTGATTGTCCGTGATTAAATTTTTATTGCCATTAATAAAAATAACTATGTGGCCTTGCAGTATAACATACAATCTCAACATTACACAGTTTTATGCGACCTTCTTATAAGTATCTTCAGAGAGCTTAAGCTGAACTCTTCATGCTAGTGCTTTTACATTTTCCAACTGTTTTAACAATTTTAAAGGCAGTCTAGATTCAAATTGGGTTCGGCGTATAGATTTGTATTGGTCATACATAATATTTATCATTAATTGGATGAATGTACCACATGTACCTATACAGTAGGTACATGTTTGTAAATGGGTACTCCATACAAAAAAGTGGATGGTAAATAAAAAAAATCTTAGAGAAATGATCGTGCAATCACGATAAAGTCAATACTACATATAATACTAGCGACTCACTCTCGCTTTTCCTGGGTTCGTCCCTAGGTTGATTCCCCATACAAACTTTCATCCCCATTTTCACTCTCTTAAGGGATGATATCCGGGTTAAAAAGTATCCTATATCCTTCCTAGGGTCTTAGACTATCTTCTTACCAAATTTCATCTAAATCGGTTCAGTAGATCCAGAGATTACACCCTACAACGTCACAAACTCACAATTCACAAACTCACAAACTTTACTTCTTTATAATATTATATAGTTAAGATATATAATAAGATTACAATATTCCATTTCCAATTCCAAGAAATTTAAGTATGGCACTATTTTTTTTTATCTTCAGCAAGTAAAGAAATTAAGAAAGCTATAATGATTATATTAATTATTATAGTATCAACACGCAAAAAAAAACTAAATTAATTTACTAGGATAATTCTAAAAAACATTGAGTAAACAGTTTTCATGTGAACCAACGTCGCGTTGGTTATAATGATGAGAAATTTAGGTACTCACCAGACACCTGCAAAGCTGCGTGCCCACTAATTACTCTAAAATTAATGTGTGTACATTAAAACTTAAAGTAAGAAAGCGCGTCGATATTTTCAAAATTTTGTTAATCTTCCAGCTTACAGCTTCATCATCATGATGAAATCTTATATAATACAAGTAATATACATATATAAATATGAACAGCGTTCAAATAAACAGATGCATATTAAAATAAGGCTTGGTAGATCCCTCCACGACCGCGGACACGCCGGCGGCGAGTCAGTTAACAATAGATTTCTTAGAATTTTAATTAATTTCTTAGAAATCTATCTGGAGGTGTTAAATAGGTTTAAAAACATCGTACACAATACAATAAGTTTTTAAGGAAAGAAACAAAGTAAACTAAATTGAACCCCTCGTGACCTTCTTTCCAAATCCATTAAAGGCTTAGTAAAGCTTTCTAAGATTTAGCTATCTTATTGTTAGAGGATTTTTAACACTTGCCGCAAATGTTACATTATAATATAACCTATAGAATATACGAGTAACTATTCTAAAAATAAACTAACAACTAATATTATGAACAAAAGAACATATAAAGAGAGGGTTGTGTTAAAAATAATAAGAAAACGATTTTCTACGACTGTATTCTGCACACACTTCTTTAATATGAGGTACAACACTACGCTTGAACTGTCGACAGTATAATAAGATGTAACAGTGGGCTCAGACTATAAAATTTTATACACGGAAGCCGCCAAAATAAATGTCAAAGTCAAAAATAGAGCGATTTGCTGTTTAAGCTATATTCTCTGATTTTGCCAAACATATCGTTTAATTTCTTGAAAGAATAAGGGAAATTTTATATAAAAAAAATTAGTTATATTAATATAAAATTGTTGAAAATAAAATGTTTATAATAATTTTTTTCTTTATATATACATAATCAGACCTCAGAATATATATTTTTAACCGGTTAATACCTTATCTCCACCGTGACTTGACGTGACTTGTCGTGGCGAAGTAATCTGTGCCCAACTGGCATACCTAAAAGTCACAAAGAATAGAATTGAGACAGTAGGTAATAATATTCCTTTAAACCTTTGTAGTATAGAGGCAAACTGTACTAACAATATTTTGACAAGTACTATGTTTTCATAGGATAAGTAATGTGACGTGAATATAACGAGAATATAATTTACGGTATCACAGTATAATTTTGTAAATTAGATAGATTGCAGTGGATATCGAAGGTTTATTCAACAGAAATTGACATTAGTGGTTTCAATTACAAGGCAATGAACCGATTGTAATATGTATGTAGGTATATTTAATCACAAAATAAAAAGTTAAACACACAAAATAAATTAAAAAAAGCTTTCTAATTTTTTTTAGTTACATGACATGAAACCATATTGTAAAATTTGTTTGTTTGTTTACTTTATAAAGTAGGGGATAATATTTAAGCTAATTAGGTAGTCTATTGTATAGGTAAATAGGCAAAGACAAACAGTACTAAGTAGTACCCTTTCTTCTCAGTTTGTCAACCATTTTTTTTGTTAAATAGCTATCGATGAGGTTTAGTTTTATCAATAATAGATAGGTAAATTATTCTTTTCATATATTATGTTTTCCTAAAATTTTCAACAACGATCATGGTCGAATTTCGAGCACTAGACGAATATTAATTTAGTTAAGCCACCATCAAATCTGTATTTGTGAGTATGGATGTTTGTTACTCTTTCACACCAGAACGGCTGAACGGATCGGGATGAAATTTGGCACAGAGATAGATTATGGTCTGGAATAAGACATAGGCTATTTTTTATCCCGGAGAAAATATACGGTTCCCGAGGGATAGATTTTTTGTTTTTTTAGAGGCGAACCCGAAGCGAGGGTGAGCCGCTAGTATTTTATAATTTGTGCTACAACTTAGTCAAAGCCCACTTTTATAGACGCAATACCTACACGAGTGGAGCCATGGGCGAAAGCTACTTTTTCAATGATTTCCAAAAAAGAGCAGTTTCTCAAGTTTTTGTGTATATTATGTTACTTATGCCTATAATGAAGCAATGATTATTTTTTGTGAAAAAAAATAGAAATTAATTTAAAAGTTAATATAGCTTTTCAATAAAAAATAATAATTTGTCGATAATATATACATATTTATACTTTATAGCAATCTATAGGATAAAATATTCTATGTAGGAACGATGTAGATACGAACTGGCGATAATACTTGCCGTTGAGCATTGGACAATACGTATGAATATGAATTAAAGCCACTTAATACCAATTATAATTATCAACAATATATGTATGTAGTATTATTAGTCCATAGTTAAGCAAGCTAACACCGACACGATCATATCATGAGGCCCGGACATAATGCGTGTTCGAATAATCACACGATCTATACCTTTCAAAAGCTAACTGTTATTAGGAATCAATCAGAATAAAATTATGTAATCTTATAATATGAGCAATCCATATATAGATACTTATTTTTTTTTTATTATAAATGTGTTTTTGTTTAAAAGTACGTAGCTATGTATAATTGGGCCGTTTCAAAATGAAGTAATTAATATGTAACGCGCTATACAATAAATAACCCATGCTTTAGTACACAATTTATACATAGACTAGCGTTTACCTGCGACTTCGCCCGCATAGTACATTAATCACCAACATATCATATACTAAAACCTTCTCCGAAACACGCTGCATCTTACGGCATGAGTATTATTCCGATCGGTTCAGTAGTTATCGCAGTATAATCGAACAAAAAATCGGCACTCCATTTATTAATATAGATTTTATTAGCTTCTCTTGTAACTGTGTAATCAAATCTTGGAAGTACTTTTTGACCTAAAGATTATCTAAGCAATGGAATCAGGGATTGAACGGCCATAAAACTGTTTGAAATTATATTTCAATACGATTTGTCATGTAAATTACAGCAGCTTTAGAACCGTAATGAGAAATACGTAATAGGAATAAAAATATAGAATAAATATAAAATAATCCTTATAAATTATATAAAGTGATTATTTTAAATAAAGGATGTATTGATTTTTTGTATCTATAATAATAATAATAATTAATTTGCCGTTTCGATATTATATATATTTATTTCACATTACAACACTCGAACTTCGACTGAACGATAGACGAGGAAGACTCAATTGTGTCTGAAACTTTTTTAAAGTAAAATTTTATATATGACTAGCGACTTACTCTCGCTTTGCTCCGATTCGTCCCTAGGTTTATTCCCCATACAAACTTTCATCTCCATTTTCACCCTTTTAAGGGATGATTTCCAGGATAAAAAGTATCTAATGTCCTTCCCAGGGTCTCAAACTATCTTCTTACGAAATTTCATCTAAATCGGTTTAGTAGATCCATAGATTACCCCCTACAATGTCACAAACTCACAATCTCACAAACTTTACCTCTTTATAATATTAGTATAGATTAAAATTTAAATAATTTAGTCTATGTCAAAGCAAAAAGAACCCTAAACAAATAAGATCTACAAATCTTATTCCCAAAAACTACCTCGCATATAAAAATACGCAAATTGGCACTATTTTATTCAATAGATTAAAACGAGTACGATACCCGACTGGCTACGTCGAGCTGAATAGTGTATTACGGCTATTTGACATAACTCGGGTTTATTTGGTATGAATCGTAACCGGTCTTGTCACCATGATGGCTGCCAGAGCTATAATATCAACAATGCAATCTACATTTCATTTATTTTTGCTACCTGGCTCCTATACGTGTATCGGGACAAATGTGCAGACAATATACAATGTAAAATAAATAACAAATGACCTTACTCGCGAATAAAAACTCACATTTCTACAGATTTTTGTTACACGATATCTTCGCTAATTGTTATGAAGTTACATAATTTTCTATTTATTGAATAGTTTTAAATAGGAACCTCAAGGAGATCTATACATATAATAAAATTGTAACTAAGTCGAATCTGTACATTAAATATTTTTTTGGAAAATCTAATTGAAATAGACATTATTATCGATACAGAGTCCGAATATATAGTTTTTAGAATTTTGTCTGTCTGTCTGTTACCGCATCACGGGAAAACCACTGGATAGATTTTGATGAAATTTGGTATGATGATAGCTGGTTATCCGGGTCAACATATAGGATACTTTTTATTGCGGGAAAATATCTCATCTCTGAGAAATCTAAATGGTAAAACGTAAGAATAGGGACGAACCCGAGCGGAGCGAGGTGACTCGCTAGTACACAATATACATACATCCTAATACTAATGAATTTTGCCAAGTCCCGACGTGATAACGTGATTGATGAAAGATATTATTGATTGATTATAAATAA
This sequence comes from Brenthis ino, assembly GCA_921882275.1. Taxonomy (NCBI): domain Eukaryota; kingdom Metazoa; phylum Arthropoda; class Insecta; order Lepidoptera; family Nymphalidae; genus Brenthis; species Brenthis ino. Next base: position 18,196,339 of record OV170224.1, on the reverse strand, counting down.
TGTTTGATATTTTTAAACAATTTTGCATAGATTTAAATCTGAATTAAAACGGTTTAATTTACAATTCAAGAATATTGATGATAGTAACAATTTACTATAAAACAATAGTGATTTCTTGGTCTATGTGATAGATGATATTTTTTAGCTTTTTAATTCGATACTTGATGTTTCTCGATAATAAATTGCTAGAAGATATCATAATTTCGTACAAAATAGGTATTACTTTTATCTATCTGTATATTAATATTAGTATTAATATTATAAAGAGGCAGAGTTTGTTTGTTTGCGCTAATCTCAGGAACTACTAATCTGATTTGAAAAAATCTTTTTGCATTAGATAGTCTGTTTATTGAGGAAGTGTGTACATAAATGATGAATAAATATTTTGAATAAAACTTTATACTGTAGTCTAATAAATCTGTCGCATCATAAAAAAATCACTCTCATATTTTTTACCCTAACGCGCCAAAAGAAGTAAGTATACAAGTAAGTAACATCGTGGCAATTCTATAGTCACAATATTTTAAAATTCAATAAACTCCACCCAATTGTCCTTCAATATCGAGCGTGAGATAAATTTGAATACAATACTAATTTAAATAAGAAAACGACGATCACAAAATAAAACGAAGTAAAAATGATCAAGCATGAGACATTAAAAAGTAGGAAAATAAGCTATTTTTAACATGATCCGTAAATTTGCATCTTAAAAAGGAGATATTTATTTCAATAACCGCTCCATTGTCGGCCAACGGGTATAACTTATAGCGTTCTCCGGATCTTATATAATATTAGCGACTCAAGCTCGCTTCGTCCGGGTTCGTACCTAGTTACGTTTTAACGTTTAGTATAGATTTTTCAGAGATGAGATATTTTCCTATAGTAAAAAGTGTCATACCTATATGTTGACTCGGACAATCAGCTAAAATCATATCAAATTTCATCAAAATCTGTCGGTTCTCGTGATGCGTTCCCAGACAGTCAAACAAAATTTTAAAAACTACAGATTCTGCCTCTGTATCGATAATAATGACTATTTCAACAAGATTTGCCAAAAAATATTTAGTGTATAGATTCGACTCAGAATTTTATTATACGTGAAGATATATGTATATAGACAAAAGCTATTTTATTTCAACAATTTTTTAATGTAGAATGGATGATAGATATAATGTAGAGTCATTTGAATAATACCAAAATGCCACTAATCTTTCTACTTACTAACTTCAGCATGAGCTTATCTCATCTGTTGTCACGTAGCAGTATTATTAAATTAAATGTTACTGTTGCAGTAACACGTTTAATTTTAACAAATTAAATATATCTAACAATAAATTTTTATCATCAAACCTGACCATCCTTTCCCAAATGATACATGGACTCTTCTACCTGCCCATTTCCCAAGTTACTTTGGGTCGGCGCAGTAAGTTTTCTTCTGCCATTCTCTTTTATTACTCGTCATCTCATCATTCACCCCTTTCTCTTTCATGTCCTATCTCACACATCTTTTCTTCGATCTTCCTCTACCTCCATGCATCTACATTCATTTCCATCACTCTTCTCGTCACATGCATTACTTCCCTCCTCTTCACATGTCCATACCAACTCCTCTGTCTTCTTACATCTTTTCTCTGTCACTGGTGCTACTTTTAAGAAGTAAGAGACAAAAATATAAAAATACAGTATTACATTTTTTGACATCGCACAATATGTAGCAGTACTTAAATCAGTGTATTATAGTGTCTAGGGAATCCAAGCTACCTTTATAAGAAAAGTATATGGTTTTTTGTAATTGTGTGTACATACACAAAAACATCCAAAAAACTACTATACGCACTCGCATACAAAAAATTAATAAATCATAATACTCATGTATTAATTCATCATACTATTCGCAAAAAGATATTTTTTTTTTTACTCTTAGAAACAGCTTATTATAATATTTATTACCAACATTATACCTAAAATAATATATGGTTATAAAATTATTTTTAAAGACTTATTTATTTGTTAATTAAAAATTATATTTGTACTTACTTGTAAAACAACAATAACTTAACAAAATTAGCCAAATAATATACCCTTTTAATATGTTAACTTCTGTCTCTTTATTGTAACAGTTATAATTTTTCATATTACGTAATGATGTTTAGGTCTCATTATAACACAACTCGTCTTCTCCATTCTACGCGACATTGGCAAAGTCAATTGTGCCCAAATGATACTTCTAGAACCCACGAAACTAAATAATTGAATTGAATAGTATAATTCAGAATTAGTAAATTAGAGTAAACACTCTGTGAACTGTGTACTTTTTCAGGACACTAATTATAAGGGTTTTTGTAGTAGGTAATATTTGTAGTTCTAATTAATAAATTTATTTAGAATTTGAAAAGTTGCAAAATATTAGTTGGATGTGCCTTCAATGCCATAGAAAGGAAGCAAAAACCGGTTAAGGTAATTATTATCAAATTCGGATCGAGGTCAACACATTATCGGCCAACAAAGAAAGTAAATATGGAACCATGAAAATTCGATAACGCGTAGCCTTGTCGGAAAATCTGCCACAATTTTGACTTGTTATCAATCTTATTAAAGTATGACGCATTTCTTGATGAATGTTAAGAAAATATGTGTACCTTTCAAAAGATTAGTGAATCCTCTCTAAAATCAATGATCGGGGTTTTAGCCCAAAGTCCACCACACTGGCTAAGTGTGGGTTTGGACTTCACATGTCTTTCAAAAACTAGTTAGGTTCTTCCAGGCATGCAAGTTTTCTCACATTTTTCTTCAACGAACGAAGTGTGAAGTACTGATCATGTTGGAAATGATTTGCACATGAATATATCAGAGGTGCGAAACCATGATTTAAATCTGCTTTGCTTTGTTTTCCAAGCGAGCACAATACCAATGGGCTTCCACTAGCTTTAATTTATATTTACCTTAACCAAAATAAATCAATATCCGTATAGTACCTACGTATGGCAAAAACGCAAACAGGCAAACGCATAAACATTTGCAGTAAATAATAAATAAATAAATAAATATGTCAGGACATTAACACACAACACCATCTACCTCCATTGTAAGCTACGAGGCTTGTGTTATGGATACCAGATAGTTGATACATTATACATACATACATAACTTTAAAGACATACATATTATAAATATAAACATCCATGACTGGAGTACAAACATTCGTGCTCATCACACAAATGAATGCCCCCAGCGGGAATCGAACCCGCAACCGCTGGTGCAGCAACAAATAGGGTCATTACAAACTAAGCCAAACGTGTCGTCGAAGTCGTGTCGAGTAAGAATTGTTAGGGTTTTTTTTATTTGTCAAATAAATTGTATAGAAGTAGTACCAAAAACGATTATTGACAGCTACTAAAATAATTAACACACAACAAAATTTACGAGACATAAAAACAAACGACGCTATAAACATTTCGTCAATTATCTATGACTGTCAATGGAAGTTTTAACTCTTACGTCATTGTGGTAGAAAAATGTTAATCAAGTCTAACTGGTAGCAAGTTATATAGTGGTGAACTTACATAGTAAATATAAATAACCATGTTGTGGACCAAAATGAACAATTTGACATATATTAAACAAATTAAAATTCTGACAAATTACTTTATATACTTTCATTTTGGCAACTCATCTCCTCATTTCAACCTAAGAACCAATTTTCACGGCAAGAGCTATGCAAAACGAGTAATTTCAAAAAAGTCGGCGATAAGCAAGTATATGAATAACCTAATCTATCAACCGCAAAATGGCCTATGACGACGTCATTCTGCAAAAATAATAAAAATATAACGGTAAAACGGTCCCTACGGTATAAGAATTAAAGATGATTTTACAGTAAACTTAACGAATATAATAACACCTATGTTGTATACAGTATGTATTTAACACGACACCGTAGCTCATTTTTCTCTTTTTCTGTATATACAACGAAAATAGGCCAGAAATCATAATGACAGAAGTTTGTTCTTCTAACAAGTATATTAAAGCCATCATTAATGAAAACTTTATAGTTTATACCTTATTTTACTATAAATTGGGGAGTGAATTAAGCTAAAGCTATTTGCTGTTTGCAAAATGTAAAGAGTTAAAACTAGCCTTCATTCGCTATGGTAAAATTACACCGTCAAAACCTCAATCAATTATAGTGATATTATAGTGAAACTGCCTCGGTGGTGCCGTGGCTAGCATGTACGGCTGCGCACACGGAGGTCCTGGGTACGAGTCCCGGGTCAGGCCGAGTTTAGTTATTGAGTCTTTCTGTTTGGTAAGCCTTAGTAACAGCCCGGAGTAGGAAAGTTGGCGGTGTTTCACCCCCGTGCCTCGGAGAGCACGTGTCGCGTCGGTCCTGCGCCTGAACTCTCGCCGGTCGTGTCGAGTAGTCGTCCCACCGGAATAAGAGAGTGACAGGAATAGAGAGTGCACTTGTGTCTGCGCGTACACTTGTGCACTATAATATCTCCTGCGCAGTTGGCTAGTCTCAATAAGATTGGCCGCCGTGGCCGAAATCGGCTAGGAGAACATCATCATCATCATCATCATCATATATATTTGTACTTTTAGGTAGGCTGTAAACGATATATTCGCACCCCTGTATATCTCACACTCCCTTTGAGGTACAAACGTAGTACAATCTGATACTGATACAAATTAATTATTGTTTAGTTAGTTGCTAACTTCACATAGGTAACTTTTACAATCATATTTATAGCCAGTGTAGTCAGTAAGTGAGGAAGCCACTGTGTGAAGTGGAATGCAGTTCTACTGAGAACAGACGGCGAGAAACTAAAGTTGTACTTTTAAAAATTGTTTAGGTAATATTATTCACATTCCAAAAATATATTCGTTTTCCAGAAATGCGAATATACTTGATAATATTTAAAACTGTACACAAAAGAAAGTTATTTTTATTGTTATTTCATCAATCTAATCAAAATACTTACGTAAAAATATCGTAACTATAATAGCTCAGCTTTAATGGATAACCTTAATCAAACTCTTATTATGTAGACTGTAGTACATATCTTGTACCCATGTACATCGAAAGAGATATGAAATTTGGTCAGTATTTTCATATAAAAATCATTAACTCTGGTGCTTATATTGCGTGACGCATTCACCTTCATATTTCTAATCTATACAGATAAATAAAATTGAAGTGTCTGTTTGTAATATTAAAATAACAGCTTTTTACAAAATACATTATTATATACGGTAGGAAGAGGAAAAACACATTTTTTTAATTTTTTGTCTGTTTGTCTGTCTGTTCCGGCTAATCTCAGAAACGGCTGGACCGATTTTGACGGGACATTCACTGGCAGATAGCTGATGTTATAACTTATAAGGAGTAATTTAGGCTACTTTTATTTTAGAAAAAGAATCAGGGTTCCGCGCAAAAATATTTAAAATTTTGTGAATGAAATCCGCGTACCTACGATCGAAAAATCAATCGTGTTAGTTATACCATTTGTAACTCAAGAACGACTGGACCAATTTTTATAATATTTGGTTTTTTGGATTTCTCTTAGTCTGAAATAGGATAAGTATTAAAACATCAGAAAAATTAACGAAAAAATAAATTAGATAGATTAATGTATTTATATAACTATTTATATCTATTTAAAACGTACCTCCTAGCGACGAACTCGAGTAAAGCGAGAGTGAACCGCTATTGAGAGTAATATTTAGGTACTAAAACACGACAGTTGTATTCCATCAGTTAAATTCTAATTAATTAACCAATTGAGATGTTGGGGCATTGCTCAAAGCCAATTAATATAGAAGACAATAACTACTTCTTATTTAAATCTATCACGTCTCTGTCGAATGGTTACTAAATAAACCAATTTATTATAATTTTCTCGATATTTGGATGCAAAATACAACTCTTTATGATTGATACAATCAAAGCTAATTGTGAGTCTGGAAAAAAGGCAAAAGAAAGATATGACAACTTTTTTTCGTTATCTCTTTGCCTTGAGTGAAAAATATTATTTATCGATTACATCTATACATATACTTAATAAAATTGTAACTAAGCCGAATCTGTATATTAAATATTTTTTGGAAAATCTTATTGAAATAAATATTATTATTGTAAAGAGGCCGAATCTATAGTTTTTAGAATTTTTATCTGTCTGTCTGTCTGTTACCGCATCATAGAAAAACCACTGGAGGGTTTTTATGATATTCGGTACGATGATAGGCGGTTATCCGGGTCAACATATAGGATACTTTTTACCGCGGGATAATGTCTCATTTCTGAGAAAAAATACAAAAACTGCAATGTAAGAGTACACTAATATGTAAAACATAAGAATTTTGTCTTTGGTCACCGGAATGCGGGCGGAGCCGCGGGCAATGCTAGTAATAAAATAAAATACATAGTATAAATAGTATCTGTAGTCATGGTAGCATTATATATGTACTAATAGGATTCTATACCGCAAATTAACGTTAAAACAATATTCGCAAAATTAATCCCGTCGAGAATTTTCCATAATAATATTACCTTCCTCATTTTAATTATGTTGGAAATGTTATCTAAACAAATTATTGTTTACTGATTCTTCTATTATCCTGCGTACTTTGAACTAATATTATGGTCATTTATGTAGCGAACAATGGCATAACGGGAGTGGCTTTGTTGTAACTACACACCGAAACACAGGCATTGTTAAATTAAAATGTAAATTGAGTAAAACTGTTAAAATATCAATATATCATGTATTATAAAAATAATATCTATACATATAATAAAATTGTAAGTAAGCCGAATCTGTACATTAAATATTTTTTGGAAAATCTTGTTGAAATAGACATTATTATTTATTATCGATACAGAGGCCGAATCTATAGTTTTTAGAATTTTTGTCTGTCTGTCTGTCTGTCTGTCTGTTACCGCATCACAGAAAAACTACTGGAGGGATTTCGATGAAATTTGGTATGGTGATAGCTGGTTATCCGGATCAACATATAGGATACTTTTTACCACGGGAAAATGTCTCATTTCTAATAAAAACACAAAAACTGCAATGTAAGAGTATACTAATATGTAAAACCTAAGAATTTGGTTATTGGTCATCAGAACGCGGGCGGAGCCGCGGGCAATGCTAGTGATTTTATAAAAGTTTCGATTAATTCGATTGTGTGTTGCCCATCCGAAAATTCTTGCGCGTAGGTAATTGAACTCATATCCAACAGATAAAATATTGATGCTATTGAAATAATTGTATTTAATATTTATAATAATATCCGAATATTCATTAGAACACGGTTACTACTTTTCCATAACATAATACATGATATACTTAGAAAGAGATTTTCTTTTATTATCAGCTATAAGCTTTCATAATACATTATCGACCTCACAACAATATTAATAAAAGTTTTTTGTTTGATTGTTTGAAATAATATTGGGAATTTTACATTACTGCCTAATATATTTATTTATTTATCATTACTGTCAATGTCATAAAGAAATACTCTCAATGCGACTGACGTTAACGTATTATTAGTAGAATTTACGAGTTATGAACATCGACATGAGAGAGAGATTATAAACATCGACAGACTTACGTTATAGATAATATCACACTTAAATTGTTAGTGAGTATTAACATCATAAGTACAGTAATTTCCGTAAAATAATCAAGGATAATATATGAGAATCAAGTGCCAGTACACTTCACGAAGTACCTATAACGCTTTTTATTAAATTATAGATAAATTTTTATTAAGTAAATTAAACAAAATCAACATTTTGACAATCCTTTAACAAAAATTTCTCCAAAAAAAATATATATCAGCAGCATATAAAACTTTGCAGAAATGAATATAAAATTGTACCGCAATAAAACTTAATGTACGCTAATGACTAACTGGGTTTATTTTTAACCTTAAACGTCAAAAAGATAACCTATAACTTAACTGTTTCCGCTCAACTCCTTTGTTTATTGAAAACATTTTATTGTAATAATTTCTCACCGTTTTGACTTCGTTGTTAGAGGATTTAGCTGTTGACATTGCCTTGATCATTCTGCTAGAATTATCCAGAAGGCACTTTTGGATACTCATAGCTAATCACGTCACAACAATTTCACTTGGACACGTAAACACTAAAACTATAACCATTTTGTTTTATCACATTTTAGTTAAAATCGGCGTGTTAGGTTATATCCATTGATTTGACGTAAGAAAGTTTTTTGTTAGTGTAATACGGACACGTGTACACGTGACGGCGAGCCGAGCTCTACTGTCGGAGGCCAGGCAGCGCCCCCTGCGGCCCGAACAAACACTTTAAACCCTGGCCACATCAAAAAAAATGTTCTATAAATACTTACATTAATTAATCAACGGATCTCATTTTACTAAAATTTAAAATTTAAATATTTTATTACATGCAGTACATAGTTCATTAAATATAACTTATTTTTCTACTTTATAAATTATTACTCCGATGTCTACAGCATTGGTCATCAATTTATTCAGCCAAAATTAACTATAACTGTCTATAATGGAAAAAATATACTGTAATAATATGAGTATTAAATCTTATAATAATTTACATTAATTCAAGAACATGATTCGTTTTTATAGAACTCAAAATGCATTTCGAGTATAATGGCATAGCGAAGTTTATACGTCATGGCCTTTTAAGAATTTAAAAAAAACCTTTGTATCAGACCCTCGCCGCTTTCAAAGATTACGTGTTCGCATAGATCCTTTTACATTCTTGATCCTGTCTTGAAAAAGGGCACTTTTATAAAGTATGTAGGTGTATGTTATTATGTGTAACTCAGTGGCAGCGCGCTCGCTTGGGAAACTGAGTGAGGCGGGTTCAAATTCCGAGTCTGCGATTTCCAACGTGATTACCACTTGTCTTACGGTGAGGGAAAACATCGTGAGGAAACCTGCATGTCTGAGAGAATCTAGTAAGTTTTTGAAAGACATGTGTAGATCCGATCGGCACTTGGCCATCGTGGAGGATTATGGCCTGATCCTCCTCGTATTGGAGGGAGGCCCGTGCCCAACAGTGAGACGTTAAAAAGGGCTGAATACATGTAAGATAAGGGCAGAATACTATATGATATATGTATGTATATATTTATGGTCTCTATGTAAATTTCAATATATTGAATTTAAATAGCTTACTAAAACTAAATTTTGTTCAAATCATATATATTTTACGAAGACGAAAGTGAAGCTGGAATGGATTTTGCGACAAAATACATATTTAGATTTTTCTAAAACATTTTTACTGTAGTATATTAAACTGGTTTTAATTAATCTCAATATAAATTTTTAATAACATTAATAAGTATATAAAAATTCAATATTTTTGGAACGGTTTACCTCAGCTAAAATTTCATCTTTCACCACATTTATACTACTGAAACTACCGTACGTAAATAATATGCTTATATATGTACATAGATAATATTGATTCTCCGAAATATTTTCCTTCCCTCATATTACATGTACATGTTTACTATGTTCTGCTTCTGTAGTTATTCACTGAACAGTCGTATAAGACTGAGTGATTAATGGCGGTATGCTTTAATTAGACCGGGACATACATATTACATAGTATAATAGATATTTACTACGACACAACAAAATTCATTCAATGTTCTGCATTAGATACATTTTTTTTTCGCTTTGTGAAAAAAATTGAGATTGGATGTAAGTTTTTTATATACCTAATCTGACTTCCTACTATTTATATGAAGTTTTCCATTTTTTCTCGTATTAATTAGGTATAAAAATTTAAGTAAACAAAAATATGAAAAATTATTAAAATATTTCAAGAAAAGGAAAAGTTGTAAAACTTTTAAGTTGCGCTTGTTTGTTTCTTGAACGACCGTTTAAATTAATTTCTCGGTCATTTATTGATAGATTTTAAAAAATCACAGATTTATTAGTTTTGACCTATATATAATTAAACTAAATATAAAATTAAAATAAAATATAATACCATTACATTAAATATGATATTATCAACAGCATGAAACTTCTCTATGGCGATCCATACAATGTGTGTGTGCGTGCGTGCATGCATGCATGCACGCGTGCGTGTGTGCATGCGTGCATACATACAAATTAATATAGATAGACTATGACCTGGTCTAAAGCAGGCTACTATTTGACGGTCGAGTCGCTCCCGAGCGAAAAGTCGCTAGTAGAATAGATAATTCTTCTAGCGACTTTTCTCTAAATAAATAAATTAATTAGATAGTAATATGAATAAATAAGTAAGAATTTTTTTATTAAAAAATAGGTTAGACGTAAAACTTTAAATAAACATCGTATCTAAAAGTTTGATGTTGAAGACTTGGTAATGTCAAATAAATAAAACTATCTTCCATTATTTTTCGCTAGTTTATTTTGATTTTTGGTAACAGACGTTTTGAATGTTACACAGCAATAACGAGATATTATTTTTGGTAGATATGTACATATATTTAAGTAAGTACCGATAAAGTCAAAGGTTTTTATTATTATTACTATAGCTAGTTTTATAAAAAAAAAACAATACAACTTCCATACATTTGTACACTTACCTATTAAGACCACAATCTCGTATTTTTCAGCGATTTACCGAAGAAAATATCTTTATTGTGCTTTGTAGCCAATTTCATACACTTATATTGAAAACCACTCTTGTTGATTATTATCGTACCATGATTTATCCTTTGTTTTATATTAATGGGGACGGGAATCCAAGAGATAGCTCAGAGATCAGGTGTATTAATCAAACCTATAGGGATATTATGGGAAATGGACTTTTTGTAATATGAGTGCGTACAGTGTGTTTGTATATTATGTGCTTGAAATTTTAAAAAGTGTGTTATGGTACTATTTTGCCTCCTACGGGTGCTTTAGGCACTTAACAGTGATTTTAGGTTATAGTCTATCTGTGTACTTAATTTTATCCAAATCCATTCAGCCGTTTTTGCGTGGAAAAGTAACAAATACACACACAATACACATACTTAAATAAACTTACAAATTCATAATAGTTGTCCGATTAAAATATATATAAAAATATATTTCTCCTCCATATTCGAAGCAACAGACCAGCAGATTGAATTGTTTTTGTTTAAAAGATTATTATTATAAGCTTCTTTTTGATTGAATTTAAAGAGGAGATACCCTATTTGTCTGTATTTTTGTGATTTGTGGATATGTGTAAATTATATGTATGTATGTATGTATGTAAAACTAAAATTTAACTGATAAGGGTTTTAATATAAATTAAATAAATAATCGCCGCCAAATGACTATCTTTCTCACTCCTATAGGTTGACTGGAGTCTGGAAGAGATCTTTGTTAGAGATAAGACTAACTTTGCCCTCAATTTTCTCCTGTATTCAGCGCCTTTTTACGTCCCATTGCTGGGCACGGGCCCCTTCAATACGAGGGAGATCAGACCATAGCCCACCACGCTGATCATGTGCGGGTTGGCGGACTTCACATGTCTTACAAAAACTTGCTAGGTTTGATCTGCAAATAATTTATAGCAAATGTGTATATATAAAGTTAAGAGGATAATTTTTTTTTGTTTTTTTTTTGTTGAACACAATATTGTCCAAACTCTAACGGCAGCGGTAAAATGTAGGGTTCCCGTGGGATAGATTTGTTTTTGTTTTTCTAGTTCAAAATAATTTAACATTCAGAATGACAATATTTTATTAGCTATATTTAAAAGTTATTTTTAGTACAATTTTTTAGTAAGTACCTACTAATTCTAAATGGTAAATAATTTGATGACACGTTTGACTCAGTTTGTAGTGACCCTATTTGCCATGCTTGCGGTCGCGGGTTCGAGTCCCGCTGGGGGCATTCATTTGTGTGATGAGCACCAATGATTGTACTCCAGTCATGGGTGTTTATATTTATAATATGTATGTATTTAAAGTTATATATGTGTAAAGTATCAACTATCTGGTATCCATAACTCAAGCCTCGTAACCTACCATGGAACAGGATGATGCTGTGTGTTAATGTCTGAACATATTTATTTATTTATTTATTCAGTTGTATGCAGCTTTATTTCTAATATTTATCTCTATATTATAATATTTATACTAGTAAGATCAAGATTGGATATTTAATGCATTGTTTAACTAACTTTTAAAATCATTTACAAGAAAGATGAGTCAGAAAGCAAACATAGTAAAGACAAAACAAGGTCTTCCGTCGTATCTTCTTTACTGTTGTTGTTGCTTAGCCTTGGCTCGTATGAGACGCTTAGATATATGATAACGATAAGATTTAATGAACGAGAAGATTAATCGAGCGATAAACATTTATGAGTCTGGGATTTAGATATTCAGACACAAATTTGGGTTCCATGCTATATAGTCCATACTAGCATTGCCCGCGGCTCCGCCCGCGTTCAGATGATCAAAAACCAAATTCTTAGGTTTTACATATTAGTATACTCTTATATTGCAGTTTTTGTATTTTTTCTCAGAAATGAGACATTTTTCTACAGTAAAAAGTATCCAATATGTTGACCTGGATAACCAACTATCACCATACCAAATTTCATCAAAATCCCTTTAGTGCTTTTTCTGCGATGCGGTAACAAACAGACGGAAAAAATTCTAAAAACTATAGATTCGGCATCTGTATCGATAATAATGTTTATTTCAATAAGATTTTCCAAAAATATTGAATGTACAGATTCGGCTTAGTTAAAATTTTATTATATGTATAGATTATGTCGTAAAATTTTACTTAAAGCTTTATTCAGGGCTATGTCTCATACATTTCGCCTAGTGTTCTACCGTTACTTTGCTTAGGCTCTATCTTCATCAATTCAATTAAAATGAAAATATTTTGCACTAATGAATTATTTACCCGTAGTACTTTTTAATTTTTTGAACTAATACTTTTTCTAAAATAAAATCAGCCTTAGGTACTCCTTATAACTTATAAAATCAGCTATCTGCCAGTGAAAGCCCCATCAAAATCAGTCCAGCCGTTTCGGAGATTGGCTGGAACAGACATACACACAATTTAAAAAAAAAATCTGTTTTTCTTATAATAACCGCATATGTAATTTCATATGCATTTAGTAAAATTATTTCGACATTACAAACAGACAGTTAATTTTTTTTTATTTCCATTATTACATTTATTCACTGACCTGCTCAATGGCCTCAGAAGGATTGGCGAAAGAAACGCTAGGGAATCTACCATTTTTTTTCTTACGCTTACTTCAGACTCCTTCAGTTTACTTATACTTAATTATAACGTATTCATTTCAAGAGTATTTTGAACTAAATAACTTTAAAATGATGCAATCTTACATCTTATAGAAACCACAACATGAACGTCCCTTTTAATTATCTCTTTTCATTATTTATTAAAGTTAGCGTCCGACCAAACTGTCAGATTCGATTTAAGTTTTGGAGCTAAATTAGTTTCGGTTTCAGCAAAAAACGTGTCCAAAGTAGGTCTGGTGTAAAAACAACGTTAGTGAGTTTTCGTGCGATTTTGGGAGCAATCGGCGTAATGTTTATTTTTCTATGTGATAGTCGTAAGTACCCACATTATCACTTACCTATATTGCACATAGTTTTTTTAGAGCAAATTTTCTAAATTTTCAAATAACTGCCTAACTAAAAGAACAGAAAATAACTAAAAAACTAAACTAAACTGCCTAACTAAAAAATAAATAGGAATTATTTTAGAAATGAAAAAAGTAACTATATAAACTTTTTTTGCGCTCAAAACTAAAGCCAAACCACGGCAATCTATACTAATATTATAGAGGTAAAGTTTGTGAGTTTGTAAGTTTGTGACGTTTCTCTGGATCTACTGAACTGATTTAGATGAAATTTGTTAAGAAGATAGTTAGAGACCCTGGGAAGGATATAGGATACTTTTTATCCCGGATATCAGCCCTTAGAGGGGTGAAAATGGGGATGAAAGTTTGTATAGGAAACAAGCTAGGGACGAACCCGAGCGAAGCGAGGGTGAGTCGCTAGTGTTATATAAAAATACATTACCGTGACTAAACTAAACTACGCAACATACTTTGAGGATTTATATTTTTAATCTATCTCAATGGTTATGTTATTATATAAAACAAATATTGATAGAGCAAATATCAAGTTGTTGCGAGCGGAAATAAAAGTTTATGACTTTATGGGAACAGGCGCTAGTGGTGTTTTAATCAAAAAACTATGTTTATTATACAGATTTGTAATGTACTAGAAATATCTATCTACAGTATTTATATTATCGTAACAATGTAAGACATAATAGTAAACGAATTTTGCTGGCCTGCGGTTGTAGAGAATTACGTTACTGACAACGTTCACGCCAAACGTCACATAAAAAATGTATGAAAATGACACTGTCTTTTGAAATTTAATCTTTGACGGAACGTTGGACGCTAACGCAAGGAGCGTGGTGTTACCAACGTCTTTTTCCTGTCTTTTCATACAACAACTGACAGGATAGTATAGATTCTGTCCATAGAATTTTTTCTATAAAGATACATGTTTCTGAGCAATAATATTATAAACGCGAAAATTTGTAAGAATGTATGTATGGATGTGTGTTTGTTACTCTTTCACGCCAGAACGGCTGAACGAATCTGGATGAAATTTGGCATAGAGATAGATTATAGTCTGGAATAACACATAGGCTACTTTTTATCCCGGAAAAATATACGGTTCCCGAGGGATAGATTTGTTTTTGTTTTTCTAGAGGCGAATCCGAACGAAGCAAGGGTGAGCCGCTAGTATACCATATGGAAATGATACCTAGTAAGTATCTTAATAATACATAAATAGGCAAAGAAAAAATAGTTCAGGACCTTATTCGCCTGTGTTTGTCAACCGTTTTTATTTTTTTATTTTTGAAAAAAATATGAGAGTAAAATTTTTACGATGCGTGCGCACACCGACAGCCAAAAAGCGACACGATGAAGTTAGCTGCATACCTTTTACAAATAGAGAGTTGTGACATACGGGATGAAATCTTTAGCTATTTTTGTTTTGTTATGCCAAAGAAGTATAACTTCTTACGTGTGTACATAAGTACACACACACGTTTTTTTTTATTTGTTTAGTAACTATTGATGAGATTTAAAGTGTTATCAATAAAAAAATATACATAGGTAAAATCTATTCATATATGTTTTCCTCAAAATTTCAATAATAATAATTATAGTAGAACATCGACCACATGGTGAACACAACTAATTACAAATCCTTTCACGTTATCACTATGACAATTTGTTTTGAAATTGATGTAATGTCATCAGGATATTGCTGAAAACCCCATTTCAGTTTAATGTTAAAACGTGTGATTGGCAAATTTTAACATTTACTAATATTTAAATAATCTATATTAATATTATAAAGAGGTGAAGTTTGTGAGTTTGTTTGTGAGGTGGTAAGGGATAATCTCTGGATCTATAGAATAAATTTAGATGAAATTTGGTAAGATGATAGTTTGAGACCCTGGGAAGGACATACTTTTTATCCCGGAAATCATCCCTTAATGCGGTGAAAATGGGGATGAAAGTTTGTATGGGGAATTAACCTAGGGACGAACCCGAGCGATGCGAGGGTGAGTCGTTAGTAAATATTGCATAAATCTATGTATTAATGTAATGTAAAATGCGTTCGGAGGATTGTTAGCTTTGGCATAGTAACAGATTATATAGAGAAGAAATTGATTGTTTATATTGAGAACTGGACTACAAAAAATCTGATACAAAAGCGCTTTAAATTCAAGACCATGCACCAAAATAACGAACTGGATAATCCAGTCATTCTCTTTCGCCATGTAATGACGATTTAAAAAACACCATTTTATTTTTTCAATTCTTATTGATTTTTTTAATTCTTATTGAATTGCTAATTAATTAATTTAGATTTATTTGTAATTAGCATTGCCCGCGGCTCCGCCCGCGTTATATGACCAAAAACCAAATTCTTAGGTTTTACATATTATTATACTCTTACATTGCAGTTTTTGTATTTTTTCTCAGAAATGAGACATTTTGCCGCGGTAAAAAGTATCCTGTTATTAGCTATCACCATACCGAATTTCATCAAAATCCCTCCAGTGGTTTTTCTGTGATGCGGTAACAGACAGACAGACAGACAGCCAGACAAAAATTCTAAAAACTATAGATTCGGTCTCTGTATTGATAATAATGTTTATTTCAATAAGATTTTCCAAAAAATATTTAATGTACAGACTACAATTTTATTATATGTATAGATGGTTTAATCAAAACAACAAACAATAATATAAAATATTATAGGCAATTAATTATACAATATGGATATTTTGTTAAATTGTTTGTTTTATGCGGACCCACAACATCCTTGACAGCTGTCTAGAGATTTACGATAGTAGTTGAATGAAATTGAAATATTAAAACTCAAATGTTCATTAAAAGCTAAAGTAATCGTCATGACAGAAGACATTTTAATGAAAGTATTAAACTTGTCCTCTCACAAAACGTGACACTGGCAGAATGGATTGTATCTGTTAACGCAACTATAAGCCAATAAAGAAAAAAAAACTTGTACTCTAAGACTTTATAAACAAGATAATCTTTTCCTTTTTAAAATTAACTTTTATTTATTAACTTATTATTAGTAGTAATTAACTTATTAGTATTTATAATAAAAAAACGTATAGGTTCGGGTTCGTCCCTAGCTACGTTTTAACATTTAGTATAGATTTTTCAGAGATGAGATATTTTCCCGCAGTAAAAGGTATCCTATATTATATAGCTATCATCATACCAAATTTTATCAAAATCTGACTAATGTTGTTTTCTCGTGGTGCGTTCCCAGACAGACAGACAAAAATCTAAAAACTATAGATTCGGACTCTGTATCGATAATAATTACTATTTCAATAAGACTTTCCGCGAAATATTTAATGTACAGATTCGAGTTTGTTAGAATTTTATTATATGTATCTACCTATAGTTTACATAGAAATATGAATGAACGTAACTTGTTCTCTAAAAGATTTAACAAATGCAAAATTGTACAAAAGTTAATCTTTAAAAAAAAAAGTTTTATTGCTTAGTTAATTACAAGAACGAAGACCCAAGAGGATTAAAAAATGCTAGTAATAAACATTTTTTTCATATAATAACAGTAAAAACATTGTACAATCTCTAACGTTTTTAAAATTCTGAAACATATAATTTGTTTTTCAATTATTTACATGAAGTGTTGGCCGTTTTTAATTAACTTAGGATTTGTTTTAAAAATCTGTTTTTTTAGAGTAAAGGTGAAGCTATAATTAGAAAGTGGCGTTAAATAGATACCTAAGTTTCATTACTTAATTAGTTTAAAAACAACAGCAACATTTTTTCATATTAAGACGGTACCTTTTTCATACTTTTTTAAAAAAAAACTCATCTTAATGGGGCGTTGCAGAATCGCACTCAACCACGACGCCCTGACGGCAGGTCTGCCGAAGCAGACAACAACAACCACGGAGACTGTATTTGCTCCAACGGTCTACTCTGCATAGAAAATTATATTACAAAAATAAAAATGAGCCAACTGTGAAAAAAACGAACTAAAAGGTGGTAGCAAGGTGACGAATAGAACACTCGTTTTATCATCATATTATTATTTAGTGTAGTAGTTGTGGACCAAAAGACTAACACTCATACTAAAAATTACTTTTAAATGGTAATGCTAAAATGTAAGGCTGAAACTGAACAAAAACAAAAAAACTCTTTCTATTAGTGAAAGTTGTATCAAAATCCATTGCGTAGTTTAGAAGAAATAAGCAGAGAAACAAGCAGACGATCGAATAAAATCAACTTTAAAAGAAATTTTAAGCGCGCCATCTATTATGAAATAACAACATTGACATTTTAGACCTGCAAAAAGTTGATCTAATTATTGGCGTTATTTATAAAAAGAAATTAAAATTTAAGAATAATAAAAATTATAATTATTTTTAATAAAATGAAAAAATATATTTTTTAACAAAATTAAACACTACACTGGAAAATTAAAAATAAATTGTTATAACAATTGGCGCTATAGCGCCATCTGTTTCAAAATTTACAAACAAAAACATCACACCAAAGAGTTCCAACATCTGTTACAAGATGTCGCTGCTTTTCTAAGCAAACTTGTTTATCACGACACGACACGATATAAACACCGTGTCAATTATCATATTATTAAAACAGTGTGCTCGCTGATGTGGGTAAGGAAACTCGTTTTTTTCCATGAGTAAGTTCATTTTGTTATAATTTCTTTAATTCATGTTACGTATTAATCAAAATAGACGTTTGGAGGTTTATAACGCCATCTAGTAGCAATTACATTTTTTCAAGCATAGTTTCCTTATTTTAAACACATTGACTTGATTGTTTATATGTTTTCTTTTATTTATTTTAAGTTACATAATATTATAATAATATTCATAACTGTTAACACTATGTCACACTGAGATATGCAAAAGTGGGTAGAATATTTAATAAGTAGTTTACTTTTTATGTACATGTTTTTTTTTGTTAGTTTAAATAATACGTAGATATAAAAACTTATTAATTATCTACTAATTAAATGTTTTGGTGTCACTGACTGATTTGCATCGTTTTTTTCTTAAAGAATACTCCGCCTTTGTGTTTATTATACGCGTTAGCCTTTAATAGTTACTGGGCCGACTTTGAGTATGCTTATCTTTACTAATAGGTATTATAAAGATGTAAAGTTTGTGAGTTTGTGACGTTGTAGGGTGTAATCTCTGGATCTACTGAACCGATTTAGATGAAATTAGGCAAGTAGATAGTTTGAGACCCTGGGAAGGACATAGGATACTTTTTATCCCGGAAATCATCCCTTAAGGATGTGAAAATGGGGATAAAAATTTGCATGGGGAATCGCTAGTTTTACTAAAATTGTTATAATTAGACATTGATAGACTGAAAATACAAGAATAAATTCACATTTCAACCTAAAACAGCTGTTGGCTAATTTAGATTAATATTATATGGAGGTAAAGTTTGTTAGATTGTAAACTTGGAAATGAGAGGTAGCCGGTCGGTGAATTCTCTAAAACTATTGATACGATTCTAAAAGTTGGTTTACTTATTCAAACCTGTATTGCCTTCTAATTTTTATTTCGTAAAAAGTGTGCTTAATGTTAAAAATCATAATAACTTTAATTGAACTCAATGGCACTTAGGGACCCACCCGAACAAGAGGTGGGTAAGTTACTCATGGAAAACAAATGAAAAGCATTAATGAAATGCAGCACGTATAAGTGTATGCTAGATTTCCTAAAAATTATTATTTACTTTATACCTACTTGGAAGATTGTTTTTCTCTCTCATCTATTCTTTCATTCTATTATCTTTTAAGTTTCTACATAAAACAAACTTTTGGCTGATGAAATATTTATACGTTTTCAGACAATTCAGCACAATAGTAAAAATGACTCGAACACCGGACCCCGCGAAAGTGCTGTTAAGAGAACAAATTGCAGCTAGCATTGCATCTCTCTCTGCAGATGAGAAGAAACGACAATCTGAAATAGTTTATAACAAAGTATGTCAACATTTTAAAAAATTTAACACCTTTTTACTAACTACTTGCGGACCCGACAGACGTCCTGATCAAACATACGAGTATAAATAAATCTTCTGTACGTGCATATATAAAAATAAATCTTAGAACATAGCCGGACTACAGCGGTATCTACCGAGTGAATAGGGTCCAGTTGTGAATCTAAACCATCCAGAGACCCACGAAAAAACACATTTTTTTTATAAAATCGGTCCAGCCGTTTACGAGGAGTGTACTGACATACGCACGTACAAAAGAATTATATACATATATAAAGAAGATAGTAATTTTATCTGTGTTTTTCATCAGCTATATATATGTATAGTAATTTATAAACTATGTTCGCAGATCGCTATTCTTCCCATGCGAGATGTAGACTGATCTCTCTCCTTCCGCTACTTACTAGATAAGTGTAATGTAATCGCATAATTCTATAAATATTATAGATCCGAAAGTTTGGATGGATGTTTGTTACCCAATCATGCCAGAACGGTTGAACGGATCTGGATGAAATTTGGCGCAGAGATAGATGGTCTGGATAGTCTGGAATAGCACATAGGTTATTTTTTATCCCGGGAAAATGTAGGGTTACCGTGGAATAGATTTGTTTTTGTTTTTCACTAGGTACAAACCCTAGCAAATCGAGAGTGAGTCACTTATAGTAAATCATAATTTTCAAGGTTTTGATTTATAGATTGTTGATTTCGATTATTTATTAAGCCAATCGGTTAATGTAAAAATAACTTTCAATTTTGTTATCTTATTAATCTAAAATAAAGGGGATCCCGAGTTTATTAAGACAACACACACTTATCGTGTTACGGATTAGTACTGACATAAACAAACGTTTTGGTGTACAAAGGTTATCGATCTGGTATACAACAAATGCTGTATTATATTATATAAGTTTCTCGATTTATGTTTACAATATTTGAAATAAAAAAAACGAATTTTAAGCTACTATTATTATTATATTATACATATAGTCATAAATATGAAAGTGCGCTTGCTGACTTGTTTTTTTATGCAGCAATCAACGACTACTTAGCCCGACTGAATGGTCGTTGGCAGCAATGGACCGAAGTCAGTATTTTACTGTAAAAATTAAAAACCCTTCAGACATTCTCGAGAGATGAGGGATTATATACACAGACCAATTTGTTTTGACGGCGCTGTACCCACGAAATTAATTACGCTAGCGTTAATCGAGCAAAAGCAAAGACTTTTACAAATTTTATAAAAACAAAGTTAATTTTGCGACTGAACGTAATATAGCTTAATTTTTCGGTATATCAAGTGATACATTTATTAATCTATTGGATATAAGAAAGCAATAAGCATAATATAAAAGAAAATATTGTTAGGTGACATTTTAGCAGACAATTTATGCTTTCAAATTTTTCAAATAATCATTCCCAGATAACGAATCATCCTGTCTATAAATCCGCAAAACGAATAGCCATATTTATGAGCACAGAACAAGAGGTCAACACGGCGCCCATAATAAAGCACATCAAATCTAAAGGCGCGGCGGCGTTTGTGCCACAGTACGCGGGGGGTAAGATGAGGATGCTACGGCTGGAGTCCGGGGATGAAGATAGTATGCCTTTGACCAGGCACGGGATAGCGCAACACTCGAAGGACCAGAAGAGGGAGGACGCTTTAGATGAAGGTATACGTATAGGTTTAACAATTATTTAAGAAATTAATTAAATTTTTAAGAAATCTATTGTTAACTGTAACGCCGGCGTGTCCGCGGTCGTTGAAGGACTAACGGAAATCCAGCCAAATCAAAGGGTTATCAAAAAAATATAAATTTTCACAGGAGACACTACAAAGCTTAGAGATGACACTATAATGCTTTAACTTTAAAATATCAAAGTTAGTGTTGTAGTTATCTCTGCCAATTTACAGTTATATCCGTCAACCCTAAAGCCGTTTCCCGGTTGTCATATAATTTTATGTATGGCAGTCGTGAACCCTTAATCACCACATTGTTACCCTGTATAAACGCCTTGGTTAGATGACTATTGCCCGATTTCACCAACAACCCATAAGCTACCACCTAAGTATGGGATCCCTAGCTTAAAATTCCCCTAAACTAGCCCCTAAATTAAATTTCGTTTTACCATCGTCTTTAAGCCCATATTTCGAGCACCTAAATTTAGGGGGTCTTTTAACATTTAGGTGACCCCTAACTGTCGGTGAAACAGGAACTGTCCCCCTACTCCCCCTAACCATACTTAGGGGATCCCTTAAACTTAGATGACGTTGATGAAATCTGTCTGAAGTTTTGAAAAAATATAGTGTGTGCCATTAGTTTTTTAATAAATGCGAATTCTATCAACAATATAGATATCCAGCTTTTTAATTTGCTATGGCTATCGATTTTTCAAATTAAATCTATTTTTTTATTTTGTTTACATCTGCATATTATTTACTTTTTGAGAACAAGATGACTCTATAATACCTCACTTTACATTATAAATAGCTATTTATATATTATTTATTGCTCTAATTGAGGTCGTATAAAAATTATAACCCAGGTATTTACTTGGTGGATGTTACAGAATTGATAATTCACAGTAATACTATTTTCTAATGACTTAAATAAACACTAATTAGTACCTATATATTTTGAATTTCCTTATCACTTTGTCATCTGGCTGTAAATAAAAACATGTTAGATTGCATTAATATATTATTAAAATATTTGTTTTACGAAGAGATGGATACTATCTGTCTGGAAGTAAGACCAAAATTTTTGCTGTTTTTGTTCCTTTCCCACCTCTCTCTCATTCACTGTTTTAGGACCACTCATATTTAAAGAAATATGAGTGGTTCTAAATGTTATATTTTTTTAGGACTAGACCTAATAATAGCACCAGGAGTTGCATTTTCAAAGAACGGTGGAAGAGTAGGTCATGGCGGTGGCTACTATGACAAGTATATTGCTAACATAAGGACTAATCCGGCGACTGCACCTAAGGTGAATAGAAAGTTATTAATAAAATACTGTACATGCCTGCGGCGCACACGAACAGGTAGTTATGTGGGACTCATTGGCCAGAAAAGCCAGTACTACCCACTAAAACCCAACAGAATCACCCCCGGCTTAATAGGGCATCGCAGATCATTTACTCACTCAACCACGACACCTCGACGGCATTTCTGCTGAAGCAGACCACACAACCAAAGGGTTGCTTTCTTAGTCCACTCTGCTATCAGAGAAGTACCAGGAGCAACCCACAATATAACAGAAACTATTACAAATTATTTTGTTGATAATATTACCTTATTTTGTAGCTAAAACCGTCTTTTCGAAATGTTTAAAACTCTAATTAATATTATTATTTTATATTTTTAAGAATCTTTCTTAGGCTATTATATATATTTTTAGGTACATTATAATTTTTTAATTATCATTTTTAGGTTATAGCAATAGCATTCAATTGCCAAGTTGTAGACGATGTTCCTATGAACGAGATGGACCAAAGAATCGATGAAGTAGTTTTTCCTGACAACTAAATATTATTTGTATGAAATGACATTTTTAATTATTATTGTTTGAATTAGATAAAATATGTTTGAATGATTAATAATAAAGGCTTAAATTTTTAAGTTTTTTATTTATGTATAGGGGAAAGGGGGGTACAGTGAGCCGTAGTACACAGTGAATCAGTGGCTACTTCTCTTTGCCTATGCTTTCTATACACGTACCACAATAATGGAACGCATGCTTTAGTACTTACACCTCTACCCCGCCAGTGTCCATCACGCTCTCACTGTTGAAGAATGTGTTACCGCCATTTGGCTATCCGTGAGTATCAAATCTATTTTTTTACTACTATTACTCGAGTGTTTTATTAACGAAAATGTTTAATATTGAATGACTTACTTTAAATTACCTAAACAATAATCTAATAAGCTTCAGAAATAAATAGCTGTTTGATTCGTATAGATTATGTAAGTAATAGGAATTTGTTGTTCAGTTGTTAGTGGTGCTTTGGGGAACTGTGGGCCATTTCTATGTGGGGTACAATGGATTGGCGATGCACTGTACTCCACACTAAATTTCGAGTTGATTAGACTATTTTATTTATAGTATGTAATAATAAATTTTGTTTTAGATTAACAACATAGCACGGCACCGAAAGAGAAAGACTCAAATTGGTCTAACTACTGAATAACTGAATAGACAAAATGCCATTGTCTTTGTTTTACGGGGCAACAAAATTAGAAAAGTTGTAAAACTCGAAAAGTAATCCATATGCAATCTTACATAGATATTATGCGAAAAGATAAAACACATTGGCAAGCTACGTTTAACTCCCAATTATGGGGTAAATAAGATTTTCACTTGAAAAAGAATTAATAATAAAGAATATATCGAGCAACGTCAACAAGATAAAATTAATAAGCTTGTGAAAGTAGCAAAACATATTAGTAAAAAAGTTATGCAGTTCGATTCTAGTGACGAAGATAGAAAAAAACAAAGGAGTAGTACAAATTAAGAGAGAGAAACGACTAATAAGTACAAAGAGAGTGAAAAGAATAAATTTTGCGTCTAGTATAGTTAGATGCACATAAAAAGAAAGTATTTTACACAGGAAAGGGAAGGAGAACAAAAGTAAAGAATGGGTACAGATTACCTGATGTTCCAAATATAGCTTCAGTACCCCTAGAATATATAATAATGAAATTACCTCTGCCTACATTTTATAGCACTAAACGACAACAGCAAGTCTATAAATGATATCAATCTAAATTTTTCTCGCTTAAGATTGCGTTAATTATTATTTTATTTTTTCAATTTCTTTTCGTATTAACGTGATATGTTTTTATTTTTGAAATTAGTTTTATTGTGTATATGTTTTATTTTGTTTCGTTCAAGATTTATAATATCTAGTTAATAATTTTTAAACCTTAAATAATACCTTAAACTGCTTAATATAAATACTAAGTACATGTTTTATAAGATATCACTACAATTAATGTGTTACCTACGACTGATAGAAAATAAATAGAGATTGATAATTTTGTAATATTGTTGATTAAAAGTGTTCACATAATTCATAAATATTTTTATTTATATAATTTTTTTTACAATATTGATTGATTCGCTGTAACCCAACAGTAAAATGTATGATGATTTCATGTGTTGATTCACTGTGCCCCAATAAGATCCACTGTACCCCATGGGGAGATCCAATGTACCCCATATATGGGGTACAATGAATAATTTCCCTCTTTTTAAAAAAACCTTTGCTTTCAGAAAACTATTAATATTATTGCTAAAGTTGAACTAGATGTATATAGCCAACTTAACATCTCATTGCTCTACATATAAATATTGGTAATTTATACTTTATTTATATAGTGAAACTACATTTGAAAAAAAGTGATCCAGTGTACCCTCCTTTCCCCTATGCTTATGTAATATCAGTTTTTTAAAATAAAAATTCATTAAATTCTTTTATTTATTTTTTTGATTTATTTACTTAAGTCAGTTTATTTGAGATTCTGAGTCTTAGATACGAAACCCAGATTGCCCCAAAAAAATGAATGATTTTTCTGTCAAGAAATTTTAGTAGCAGTTTCAGCCCCGTACCCCGGAGAGCGAATAAAGTGTCTGCCCTGCGCCTAAAATGCTTTCATTTTAAAGTCATTAAAAAGAAAATTGAATTGAATGAATAATGAGTGCACGTTGTTATCACACACATGACACAGGGACTGCAATATAAGCCCCCCCAACGTGCGTTCACCTTGTCGTGGTGGGGGGGCTCAGTAGTAGTAGCGAAGCTAAGAAACGCACAGGGAGGTTGCCCACTTCGGTGGGCGGTGGGAGGTGGCCCTCTTCGGGGGGCGGTGTACCTTGCGGGTTGCTCCTGGTACTTCTCTGATAGCAGAGTGGACCTTGGAGCAACCCCTTGGTTGTGGTGGTCTGCTTTGGCAGACCTGCCGTCGGGGCGTCGTAGTTGAATGCGTAAGCGATCCTGCGACGCCCCATTAAGACGGGGGAAGGTTTTGTTGGGTTTTAGTGGGTAGTACTGGTTGTATTACGCCGGTGAGTCCCACACGTCGTGCGTAAATGCATTTCCCAACGTTAAAAAAAAAAAAGGGACTGCAATATAAGAAAGAGTAGTTAGTGCTCCCTACAGAGCTGGCCAGTCTGAGTGACATTGGAAATTTAAACAATAATTAACAGTTTAAATTTTTTACATTTCATAGAAAAATATATGTAGGCATTGAAAAAGATTAATAATATTATTATAGCCCAGTGTTAGCGCGCTCGCTTGGGAAATCGAGTGAAGCAGGTTCAAATCCCGGGTCTCGCACCTCTGATATTTTGTTATATGAATCATTTCCAAAATGATTACCACTTGTCTTAAGGTGAAGGAAAACATCGTGAGGAAACCTGCATATCTGAGAGAACCTACCAAGTTTTCAAAAGACATGTGAAGTCCGCCAACTCGCACTTGGCCAGCGTGGTGGACTATGGCCTGACCTCGTACTGAAGGGAGACCCACCCCCAGCAGTGGAACGTTCAAAAGGGCTGAATACAAATAAGGGGAAATGAATAAGCTACATCACATATATTTATTATTTTATTTCCCTCTTCACAAAACATCACACACTTCGATGAAATTACATTTCAATTTTCTACAGCCAAAATATTTCATATAAAATCACAATATATTATCTACATATTTAAAATATTTTTATTTTATTAATATATACTTATAAAAACTAACTTCATAGCATATTGTGTTAGTTGTTTTAGTTTCACTGGACTCTACTGGTTTGAGCAGAACTAAATATCTATTTGAAATTATTATTATTTATTTTTATTTATTATTAGAATTATTATCTATTTGAAAATACCTGTGTAGAGCTTTAGTTCTACGCACATAGTACGAGCTTATTAACTTATATTATTTTTTTAAAAGCTTTCTTACATGATTGGGTACTTTAATAGTTTGTTACTATGACTTGAAGATACAAAGATTACAACATACCATAGATTTTGCTAAATTATATTATTTATGAACTTAAATTATAAAAGTTGATATTGTTTCCAAATTAAAGTTAAGTTATTGTTAAGATTACACATTTGGATAACAATAAATTTATCCTTCGAGAAAATGTTATATATAAAAAAAGAATTCCTAATGTTTATTTTATAACGCAAATATTTATGTATTCCACTAACAAAGCTAAATTACACTTAATTAAACAAATATATAGCATGTATATGTAGCTTTGATTAAAACTTATATTACACTATCTAGCAGATTTATGTCTCTAGGAAACTACTTAACGGTAGCCTGTGTTACTCCAGTTGTTATCCTATCTGTGTACTAAATTTTATCCTAATATGTCCAGCCGTTTTAGTGTGGAGTGTTCTCCACACTAAAACGGCACAAACACAACAAAACACAACAAAAGAACAAGAACACACAAAAGAAGAGTACAGAAGATGAAAAGAAAAATAACAAAAAGGCATGCAAAGATCTTTGCTATGAGCAATATCTTACAGACAACCTTTGCTGAAAGCATTAGTGTAACCGTAATAAATATACTCATAACGGTATTTTATTTATACAAATGTTGAAGGGCTGGTATATGTATATAAATAATGTATAATATTTGTTGTATACAATTTAGATTAATCGCACTATTTTCATACTTTTACTTCACAACGTCACTTAATAAATTTCTCAACAATATATGTACATATATTTTTTGTGATAGAAACCTTACCTATTTTCTATAACTAGTTATAGGTATATTTAATAAAATAAATATTATTTCGATAGTGGAATTCATACATAAAAAAACATACATATAGACGAACATAGAACCCGCTCCTTTATGGAAGTCGGTTAAAAATATAATACGCGGAATATTTTGTCACTAAAAGCAATAATTGCCTTTTGTATTCTACAATAATAAAAATCATTAATTTTGTCAATTATATTATTGGCACAGTTTAAAAAATTACAAGATACATAGGTTTAATAGAAAAAGCTATTGAAATTTTAAATTGGCTTTTTAAATTTTAATATGAAATTAAATGTTGCTATTAATAAAAATGTAGATATAAATTATTTAACATAATTAATGATAAAATAATATAATTAGATTATAGGTAGAATAATTTGTGACTAAAAACAATAATATAATGAGTAACTAAATCACACAACGTATATTTTTTCCCATAAACATTTCTCATGCATGTTGCTTCTTAGTGTTACTATACTTATCAACTATCTATAACATATCACACATGGCCTTTTTTGATAACTATATTTTCTATATTTGATATACTTATTTAATCAAAAAGGTTAGCTTTTATATCACTAAAAATGATAAAAAAATATAAAATCTTAGATACAAACGGCATATTTTAAAAATATTTTGATTTGAAATTTTGAATTGTTCGTGTATGTTTATAATTCAAAACACTCCGAAAATCTTTTTTGTATTTCTCAGCATAATAATAATAATTAATTCTAAGCCTTTACAATACATACTTATATGTATATAACACATAACAAACTATAAATTAAGAAATAAAAAAAATTGCATATTCAAATGAATTTTGGAAATTTTTGATATAGCGAGGATTGTTCCTAATAACAAAAATATGATAGAAATGAATTTTACCAAATCTAAGAAAATACGAGGACTTACAAACTAAAATACAAGTTCTAACTTAATATAGGTATCTATTATCACATAATAATGAACCAAAATTGAGAAAATTACAAATAATTTTGAGTTTTTTGGAAATAAACATACAAACACACACGATAATTTGCACATTGTGATTAACTAATAATAATAACAAATATATATATTTGCAAAATAGCAAATTACTATAGCATAGTCTTACCAAATGTCACAAAATGTGGTAAAATCAGCGGAGAACTGCCCCAAAAACTCTCTGCCCCCTCGACATAAGCAACTCAACAGCCCCTACTGCTGCGACTAGTAGAAGGACAGCAAAAACAGCCAGTATTGCCCTACATCTTCTTCGTTTTCGTTCTCCTCGTGCCAGCCTTCTAGTTAGTTCTTCTCCTCTAGCCCCATCCAAAGTGAATAGGGCACTGGTCGCCTGAAAGAAAAGTTGGAGACCTATTATATCTTTAGCTATTATAAAATAAATTACTGTATCTTATACTACATTTTTTCTTCTTCTTATATCTATTTTCTCTTATATCTTCTTCTTATATCTATCTTATACTACATTTGCTTTGTTGGTCTAGATTAAAAGTTAATGTAAATTATTTTACAGAATTGTCCACGTTATAAATTAGATAAATAAATACTTTCTTACTATAAATGCTTAATGATTTCACTTTAAATGTAAGTCTATATTTCAATATTAGCGCTTTTGGCAATATTAGAAGACGAAGAAGACCGTTAACGCTGGAACCTATTAACTATAGAGTTATGTAACTCTGTTCTCAATTGACAAAAAATCATGCAACATACTCAAAAAACCGTACAACGTGAATTGAGAACTTCCTTTTTCGAAGTTGGTTAAAAATAACATCAATCCGTTCATATGGTTGCAAGAAGTAAGGTTAAGCCGACAACCACACTTAAGCATTTTGTAAACATAACACTTTAAAATAACACTCTTTTGGGATTTTTTCGAGTTTTTTTTGCCGATGGATTTTTGGTTTCCGACGCGGTTTCGAATGATTTACAACAGTCATGGTCACAGGACACGGGTCACAGGTTTTCATAAATCTTAAGGAGAGGCATAAATGTACGAAACCTTTTAAATGAAATTGTTCTGCAATATTACACGAACGTCGAACTCAAACATATATATATATATACAAAATGAATAAAATATATATGTATATATGTAGTACCGCATTAAGTACATTTGCATTATATTATCCATATTTTATTTCTATTGGATGACCTTTTTGATATCTCCCGTAAAAATCTCATGAGCAAATTCACAATTAGTAAATAAATACCACAAAAACGTAATTAAATTTTATGTGCTTAAGAATATAATATAATACAAATTTTACAAGAGTAATTACAAAATATTTCGCTGTAAATTCTTTAAATGTTACATAGGCACGGCTTTGAATAAACAATTAGAAAATTAAAATAAGAAAATTAAACCCTATTGAATTTACATACGTGATCTAAACTTCGAATACCATTAACATTAATGTCGAAGATGAATGAAATCGTCTTATATTCAAACATTCTTTTAACTTTACAATATTATGTCACTGGTCTTCACTGAACTGTGCGTCAAAAAACTAAATACTAAGTTAAAAAAAAATATTTGTATAATAAGATTCTCTACTTTTATTAGGTCACCAAGAAGGTCTAGTGGCTAGCATATATAGCTGCAAACCGTAAGGTCGTAGATTCGAGTCCAGTGCTGGGACAAAATAGACATTGTATTTTCTATACATATAATAAAATTGTAACCCAGTCGAATCTGGTCATTAGATATTTTTTGAAATATATTATTGAAATAAACATTATTATCGATACGGGGGTCGAATCTATAGTTTTTAGAATTTTTGTTTGTCTGTCTGTTACCGCATCACAGAAAAACCACTAGAGGGATTTTGATGAAATTTGGTATGGCGATAGCTGGTTATCCGGGTCAACATATAGGATACTTTTTACCGCGAGAAAATATCTCATTTCTGAGAAAAAATACAAAAATTGCAATGTAAATTGTAATTAAAAAAAAAGTGATTTTGGTAATCTGAACGCGGGCGGAGCCGCGGACAATGCTAGTTCTGCTATAAAATACTCATTAGTAGCCCAAAGTGAAGGGAGAAGGTAAGTTGGTAGTGTGCATCCCCGTGCCTCGGAGAGAACGCAAAACCGTCGATCCTGCGCCTTATCTCTCACCGTGAGTGTTGAATTGTCATCCCAGCGTAATAGTATGAATATTCCAAGTATCAAATGAAATATTCCAACAATCTTGTTAACTTGAAAAAATTATAATAAACAAAATATTGAAATTTTAAAAACTTTCATGACGTGATCTTGTTAAGTATGTATATAAGAAGAACTCTTGGAGCAAAACATTTATAGATCAATTAATTATTTTAACATTTTTTGTTGTCTTCAATGACAACGAAGGTCCGACAAAATTTTGTTTTGAAAAAATTAACTTACAAGGTTTTCCAACGCGACTAAATTCTTTAAAGTGTTTACAATACACAATAATTGATTCAAATTTTTAAATTAGTATTTGATACTGTAAAAAAATATATTTTACATAAAGTACCTACTCGCTTTAGAGGCGGTGGCATAACTCATCGGCCGCTTGGAGCCCTATTTTCAGCGTTGAATTGAAATTATAAATAATGGAGGTAGTGTTCCAGAAGTCGAGACTTTTTTATCGAAAGTTTCCTCCTATTTAAGGATATTTTTTTTATTTTTAAATTATTAATAGTTTTTGAATTATTAGCGAAAAACTAAATATGATGAAGAAGAAGTTCTTTGTTTATAACTAAAATAATCTTTTCGTATTGTTTAGCGAATTTATTTTCATTTTTGGTTCTCCAAAACCTGATTTTTGGTTGAGGAGCAAAAAATCTAAATATCCGCGTAAATCATCTCATCATCATAATCATCACTGTTGAAAGGATAGATTATTTACATTTTTGTATACAAAAGTTTACCATTGTTTAGTTTATGTTAATGTTATGTATTTATAACATTAATTTACATATATATGTATTTAAATGTAAATTTATAATGTTAATGATTTTAAACCTATAAAGCCACTTACATACATCCTAATCGCATGACTCAATACGTAATTACGTCAAGATCGAAAGGGCTTCTTGTATTAAAATTTAATTATAATCTACTAATATTATGAAAATCAAATGTTTAATTACGACGAAACCTCATAAAATAGTAATTTATTTAATTCTAAAAGAAGGGTCTCAGGGTCTCTTTTGTGTCGTAATTTAATTTAGATCAATGTATGATTTCTTAAATTTATTATCTGTAATTTAATGTCAAATTATGTTTTTTTAGGCTTCATTGGTAAAAATTAAAAACTCATTAAAGTTAATTATAATTATCATTACATATTATAATCTTTGATTTTACTTACACTTGTACTTGTACCAATTTCTATCTTAATTGAAAATTAAAAAAAATGAAATAAAAAAGGTGTTCGTGTATGGAGGTTTTATTGAAGTCAAGGTTATAAAGTTACATAACTTTATTTTTTTTTCTATAAGTATGGTTAAAATAAGTAGACCTATTTAAAAAAAATATTTTTGCTTATAACACTATATAAAATATAAATTCTTTAGGCAGATCTAGCTTAAAAAATATGTAAAACCAGGAGATAAATGAAGTATAAAAATATATTGCAACTTTGACAGTATATTACCCTTTTAAGTTATGAATGAGAACATGACTATAAAACGATAAGTATAATATCGAAATCACATAAAATTACAGTTAATGTTAAACGTAAGTACATTCAGTCACATATGATAAATGTAAAAGTAATTTGACTCAATTAAATAATGTTTTAATTGTTAATTTTATAGCAATAATCTTTTTGTAAAAGAATATTTGGCGCCAATACTTGCGTAATAACTTTATTATATTAATAAAAGGACACAATTAAAACCTCTTTAGTCCAAAATCTTTATAAAAACACTTCAATTAATTACTAAGATAGACATACATAAAATCGAACAAATTATTGTTATTGCTTTTTGATAAGTATTTTATTATAAAGATACGCCCACTGCAAAATACAATTTGGAGATCTTTCATTGACACGGGAGCGTAACGACTGACGACTATAAGTAACTATTTTTTATACAATACGACGTCATGAAAATTTAAAGTTTTATCAGAATCTATATTTTTTTCTTTTTAATAAATCAATATGTCAGGGTTTTGTAAATAGTTTTATTTGGAAGTTTCAAACTTCGATTTTTAATAATAATAAAATAATAATTGTAAACAATTATTAACATTATTATCGATACAAAGGCCGAATCTATAGTTTTTAGAATTTTTGTCTGTCTGTCTGTGTCTGTTATCGCATCACGGAAAAACCACTGGAGGGATTTTGATGAAATTTGGTATGATGGTAGCTGGTTATTCGGGTCAACATATAGGATACTTTTTACTGCGGGAAAATATCTCATTTCTAAGAAAAAATAAAAATACCACAATGTAAGAGTATACTAATATGTAAAACTTAAGAATTTGGTTTTTGGTCATCTAAACGCGGGCGGGGCCGCGGACAATGCTAGTATATTATAAAAATAAAAAACCCGACTGCATAAAAGCTGCATAAATATAGTATTATGCAGTCGGAGACATATATACGAGTGTGAAAATCTCGCGGCAAGGATGAAAAGTTTATGTATGTCTCCGACTGCATAGTACTATATTTCTTCGTGAACTTGTTTTCATCTTTTTAGTTAGCTTTTATGCGGTCGGGTTTTTTATTTTTATAATATACTAGCAGAACCCGCGGCTTCGCTCGCGCTAAAACTACAAAAAAACTCTAAAAAGGTTTCATACAGTCTTATCCCCTATTGTACCTCCTTATAGAATGAATTTCGAAAAATGCTAAAACGCGTATTTATTTAATTTTATTGAAATCATAAATATTATTGTGGATTGTATTATAAAGTGTTTCCCGTGGGAATTAGATAATGTCCCGCGATAAAAAGCCAATGTCACCAATCTTCACACAGCCCTCCACTTCACTTCAGCCCTCCAACAATCTTCACACAAAAAATTACGCCAATTCGTCACTCCGTTTTGACGTGAAAGAAGGCCAAACAAACAAACAAACAAACAAACAAACAAACAAACAAACACACTTTCACATTTATAATATTAGTATGGATTTAGTTTTAGGTTGTACTATAATTAAGTCCAAATTTTCACTTAAGCTAATATGCGTTTAGAAAACTGTTAAACAGTTATTCTCTGGAAGAACGGTCGTGAGTGACGTTTTTTCTTAAAACTTGTATTCAGCCCTTTTTGACGTCCCACTGCTGAGCACGGGCCTCCCTTCAATACGAGGGGGATCAGGCCATAGTCCACCACGCTGGACAAGTGCGGGTTGGCGGACTTCACATGTCTTTCGAAAACTTGCTAGGTTATCTCTGACATGCAGGTTTCCTCACGATGTTTTCCTTCACAGTAAGGCAAGTGGTAACTATATACTTGAACTTTTTAAATTTATAACACGTAAGTCGTATATTGCACGAAATCTTGTTGATTGAGAATCAACCAAAATTTTTATGAATCTTTTTTAACGAAATGGTTATACCTCAAAGTATCTCATGATCAAAGAGTGGATAAGATCACCATACAGCTTCAATCAACTTGTGCACTTTTACTAGTGTACTGTCTTAAATTGATTTAAAAAATCTCAAAATTATACAACAAATGAAACTTATTTTAAAAGCCGTTCAACCACCTATCTATATAAAATGGCTTTTCAATTCTATATGTCTATATAATAAAATAAACAAAACAACTATTTATCTACATTTAAATTGTTTTTAGTTAACAATGTGACATCTTTATGTCCCAGAGGCATGTGTGCAATTAAATTTATCTCTAAGTATCATTGTTAAAGTGAATAAACATATTTCTTTAATAAATAAATTACTTTTTGCATATACATGAAAACTAGTTACTTGTTAAGTTTAAATTAACCAAAGGGGGAGGGAGCTATTTAATATACGAACATATTATATAGGGAGAGGTTATTAAAATAATAATTTTATTTTCTAAAAAAATCTGCTTTGAAAGCAAAATGTTCTGAAATATTTAGTTATATTGTAAAAACTATCAATTCCCTCCAGGTAAATTTCTAAGAAATGAATTAAAATTCTAAGAAATCTATTGTTAACTGACACCTCGGGGTGTCTGCGGTCGTGGAGGGATTAAAAAATAGAATATATTGTAAATATCTGTGACTGGCAGTTCATAGAACGCTAGATCGATTTTATTATTCCAGTCACAAGTGTACGAGTACAAAGTAGCGTAACAAAAACAATCATACAAACAAAGGCAAATTTCAACATTAATTATTATTAAATATGCGTAAAAAATAATTATTATGAAAAAAAATGACGCATTCTATAGGTATTCGAAATCGAAAGATATTATATGGTAAGAAATAATAATAAAGCTTTGCATAGTGATCAAGTGAAGAATAGTCAAAGAAAATTGTGAAGTATTAGCGAGTATTTATGAGGACTGCACTACCTTCACAACTATGGCTACTTTGTGTGATCATTATTTTGATAATTTTACTTATTAAATATTCTATATCTAAATATTCGCATATTATGATAAAATTAAAAAAAAACTATTTTAAAATTAATTATTATTTTCAACACTTTAAAACTAAAATTAAAAATGTATAAGAAAACCATCCTAAGTAAAGAATTTCTTGCAGATTTAAAGATGTGGAATCTATTATACGAGACGACTTTGGCTCAGTTTGTACTTACTTACTGTCCCAGCGGTCGCGGGTTCGAGTCCTGCTGGGGGCAGACATTTGTGTGATAAGCACGATGTTTGTACTTCAGTCATGGGTGTTTTTTATGTTTATAATATGTATGTATTTAAAGTTATATATATGTAGTGTATCAACTATCTGGTATCAATAACACAAGCCTCGTAGCTAACCATGGAACTAGATGGTGCTGTGTGTTAATGTCCCAACATATTTATTCATATTTATATTACACGAGTATAAGTAGCCTTAGTAAGGTAAAACAGTTCAGTACCATTTTTCCCTCCGCTTGTAAAACGATTTTCTTTTTTTTTATTTAGAGCTTTAGTGTTGTCAATAAAAAAATATCGACAGCAGCTAGTAAAGATAATAGTTAAACATTACATCGCGTGTAGATACAGCCTTGGCGTCAACGTGATTAGTGAATACATTAATTTAGTATCGATAACTCCATTATCGTGTAACCTCAGGCGGGAACTAATGCAATATATTGTTCTGTAAATATATACTAATATTATACAGAGGCAAACTTTGTTTGTTTGTTTGTTTGTTTGTTTGTTTGTTTGTTTGTTTGTTTGTTTGAACGTGCTAATCTCAGGAACTACTAAACCAATTTGAAAAAATATTTTTGAATTAGATAGCCCGTTTATCGAGGAAGGCTATAAGCTATAGGTATATCATATAGTATATAGTCTATCTATTCTACACTAACCGTTAAAACGTTCCGAGGGACGAACCCGGCTGTCGTCTAACTCCAACAGCAGAGCAGAGCTTTCATTTTAGTGTTTTACGTTTAATTTGATATTTTTCAACATTTATTATTCTGCGCTTGCGCAATTCAATGGAAGATCAGCCGATAACTCGGTTACAGCGTGCAGTGTGATTATAATTTTTCTTCGGACGGGGCAAAAATTATTTGGGCTGAATATTAATAAGTTGAACTAATACGTATTTATTATACTCTAAGTTGTTTTTAGTGTTGATAAATTTGGCATTTTTTTCACAGCCACATTTTTTACACGAAAGTATTCTAGCAGTGCTTAAGTATCTAGAATGATTTTAAGTAACATTATGTATATTGTACAAAAATCATCTTTTATATTAATATTATAAATGGGAAAGTGTTATATTTGCCAGTTTGTTAGTTTCTTTTCCTAATATGCAGTAATTTAGCCGCGAATCGATATGATTTTTATGTAGAGACTCGTCGTGAGTATCATATGCAACGTTGTATTTAGTACATGTTATTTACTGAGTATAAGGTCTGTACTACTATCAGGATATCATTATATAGTTAAAATATGTATTGAATAATTTGAAATAGTAATATTATCACATCGTGTTTTGATCGCGCTTATTAATTCAATTGTCAATTATAAGAATAATTAACGTCTTTTTCACTCTACACGTCATCGTCGAAGTAATCTGTGTCCAACTGGCACGCCAAAAAAGCAAATAACAAATAATTGAATTGAATTGATGATTAACGAAAAACAAAATATTTTATTAATTAATAAAAAAATCTTACAAAATTTAGGCCAAAAGAAATCTTGTGAGAATTTAGTTTAAAAAGGTTAATCCCAGATTAACATGAGACGGTACGGATACGTTTTACAAAACACTGATATATCTTTACCACGCACCACACAACTTTCACAAGAATTGAAATGTCAATTTTTATCATTTGTTAAATCATTAGATAGGCTTAGGCTGCCTACATATGTACGTTGTCCTGATTTGTTATAATAATTCAAGCAACGTGAAGCGCTCATTTCGTACAGAATATTTTAAAAATATGTTTTTATAGTAAATACCTGTTTGGGAACAATTCCTAAAGTTACTTTAGGAAACTAGAACGTGTATTCGGAAATCAGAAATCGGAGCCTGTGCAGCCAGCCTTAGAGAATGTCGCCGGTGACATTTGTGACAATTGAACTACCATGATAACGCAACGCGATGTCATCACAGATAATATTATTATTATTTTTAACAAAAGTAGTATACTGTCTGTCATCGAAATTTGACTATTATATTTTTGTTATCAATAACTACACGAGTTTTAACTCGTGAATAGCTCCTAAACAAAAAAAAAGATATATTTGGTAAAGCAGAGAATAAAAAGGTATTGAACTATTTCGACTTCAACTATCTATATAAACAAAATAACAAAATCTATCTGTTTCCGAATTTATTTATTGATGACACTAAAGCTCGTCAATACCTTCTAAACAAAATTATAGAAAATCATTTACAAACAGAAGAGAAAAAAATTATTTTGTTTTAATCTATTTATATTTAGACACCATACATTAAAAAAATCTTCTGATTCAAATGATATTATACTATCAGTAGACTCATTGATTACGAACACATTTTTAGATTTTGAAAACTGTAGTATAAAAAAAGTAATTTTAAACAACTAGGTATGTCAACTTAAAGATACTATCTAATGCTCTCATGTCGTGGAACCATAAAAACACCGTTCAAGGGTGAGTCGCGAACAAGGGTTCCTTCCAATAATCGTTTTTTTTAATTTGCATGGCAGCCATTTTCAAATTTGCCATCTTGCTTTTTTATTATTCGTTGTAATAGCGGCAATAAAAATACACACTCTGTGAAAATTCCAGCTCAAATTATAAGTAGGGTCCCGTTAGCAATCTTCGAGTACGGAACCCTAAAAATAGTGGGATAAAAAGATTTTGTATTGCATGTGTCATTCAATATAAATTATTGTTATTTCACAAAAATACAACAAGTTATTATTTTAACAGATTTAACTATTATCATTTTAATTCAATATATAGGTATTAATGAAATTTAATACTCTACCAAAATATACTTTACCTATAATAAAAATTGGTATGAAAAATCGATATGTACTTTAAAAATATGATTTTAGTATTTATTTAAAATTGAAGTTTTATGGTTTCTTAGTAAATTGACACTAAATGCGGTTTGTTAAAGTATAATGTTACCAACCGGATTCATTTTAATCAGCTTAAGTTGAAATATTTTCATATAACCGTACCTACTCAAATATATAGCAAGGTTAGAACAGTACGTAAGTTGTATATAAATGTAATTGTTATTTAAATATATAATATTGTTATAATTTTATTTATGAACCGATTGAAATAAAACAAATACTAAATGTTAAGTGAAGCTTACCACAATACATAAGTGAAAACCGCACCCAAATCAGTTAAACCGTTTCTGAGATTAGCGCGCACAAATAAACAGAAAAACAGACAAACATTGTAAAAATCATTGTTTTGGGTTCTATTGCGTTAATAAAGACCAATAACAATAGTTTTGCTCAAATATCTTCCACGTACAGATAGCGATAAGTTACAATTTTATTATATTATTTCCATTTCTATGTTAATGAAACCACGATAGACTTCTAAATACGCTAGTATACTTATTATATAAAATATATGTCGACGAACTAAGCGGCTTTGCGTTCCAAATATACCAAGTAGGTACTTTTACCCCAAAGTAGTTCTCTAGCCTATTAAATGTGTGTACTCGTCTGTATATAAACAAAAAATCACGCGTGACAAACTCACTTTCGTATCAACATATTATATTAGTACGGATAGATAAATACTTTAATTTTAAAACTGTAATCTTTGTCTTAAGACAAAGTCTAAAGGATTGTAAAACTAATGATATGAGATACAACCACGACTGTAAACTGCTGTGTCAAGAACACTAGCATTGCAATTATGTGACCCTACCGTCATAAACATCATGAAAGCAACCAATAATTATTATTAGTAAAACCATAAGTTGCTAATCAACAATTTAAAAAAAAGATACACCGAGTTCAGAAAATTCTTTTAAATTTATATGATACTAGCGACTCACCCTCGCTTCGCTCGGGTTCGTCCCTAGCTTGATTCCCCATACAAACTTTCATCCCCATTTTCACCCTATTAAGGGATGATTTCCGAGATAAAAAGTATTCTATGTCCTTCCCAAGGTCTCAAACTATCTTTTTACCAAATTTTATCTAAATCGGTTCAGTAGATCAAGATCCAGAGATTACCGTCTACAACGTCACAAACTCACAAACTTTACCTGTTTATAATATTAGTATAGATAACCTATGAGATGGGCAGTGGTAGCCCAGTGGTAACGCGCTCGCTTGGGAAACCCCGAGTACCACACCTCTTATATTTTCATATGCGAATCATTTCCAACATGATTGCCACTTGTCTTACGGTGAAGGAAAACATCGTGAGGAAACCTGCACGTCTAAGAGAACTTATCAAGTTTTCGAAAGACATGGGAAATCCACCAACACGCACTTGGCCAGCGTGGTGGACTATGGCCTGATTCCCCTCGTATTGAAGGGAGGCCCGTGTCCAGCAGTGGGACGTTAAAAAGGACTGAATACATATACATACAACCCATGAGATATAACATATTGTTTTTATTAAAAAAATATATATACTAAAACCGATTCACAGTTGGTGAAGATACAACGTACATGTACGAGTATAATACGTACAAAAAAAACAGCCGAATTGAGCACCTCTTTCTTTTAGAAGTCGGTCAAAATGCTAGAGTAACATAGTAATAATGGGAAGTGCATGCAAATTAGGAATATCCACAATAACTACTATGAAACTGTTGTAGAAAACCTTCACTTATATAAAGTAACATTTACTATGTTTTACACTGTTTATGGGGTTCGAATCCCATTAAAACTGTTGTAACAAGGTGTGAACGTCAGAATTTTAACACAGAGAAAGAACTTCTTGCCACATAATTTGCTATGTACACGTACATATTACTCCATAAAACCTCTTATCAACCGACCTCAAAAAGGAGGAGGTTCTCAATTCGACGGTATTTTTTTTTTATGTTTGTTACCTCAGAACTCCGTCATTTATTAACTGATTTGGATAATTTTTGTTTTGTTTGAAAGTGTATACTTCCAGATTGGTTCCATTTAAACTTCAAAAAATAATACCAACCCTAAGGGTGGAAAAATAGCTAATGATGAATTTAACCTACTTCTAATTGTCATATTGACTTGAAACTTTGCAAGTGTTTCTATTTCCGTTGATAGTACGGTGGTTCGGTATTGTTGACCTGATCTGATGGTAAGGTCAGAAGGTGGATAGGTGGAACTCTTCAACGGCTAATAGTAGATACTTTGAGTTTGGGCTTATTTTGTTTGATTTGACAAGCCTAACACGTTAGAATTCTTACTTTGCTACTACTGTCTACACTAAAAAGGGAAAAATAAAAACTTTTTAACAAAAAAATAAAAACCGACTTCAAACAAAAGCACTCAAAAGTAAAAAATAACTGATTGGTAGTTTTCATTTACTATACATACCTAATAAAATTGTAACTAAGCCGAATCTGTACATTCAATATTTTTTGGAAAATCTTATTGAAATAAACATTATTATCGATACAGAAGCCGAATCTATAGTTTTAGAATTTTTGTCTGTCTGTTTGTTACGGCATCACAGAAAAACTACTGAAGGGATTTTGATGAAATTTAGTATGGCGATAGCTGGTTATCCGAGTCAACATATAGGTACTTTTTACCGCGGGAAAGTATCTCATTTCTGAGAAAAAACTACAAAAACTGCAATGTAAGAGTATACTAATATGTAAAACCTAAGAATTTGGTTTTTGGTCAGCTGAACGCGGGCGGAGCCTCGGGCAGTGTTAGTATATTAATATTTATTATATTTACTTATATGTCGTACATATTGCATAGCTTAATGGTTTTCAAATGTTTGTTGACGACACTCGTGTGTTTAATTATATTTAAATCATACATAATATTGCCTAAGAATAAGTAAGCGTGGGGTCGCTTGGTCAATAGCATACGTCAATTAACTTTACGTTATAATATATTGTAATGGTCCATAATAGAGGATGCTGTGAGCTTAGAATAAATGCTGCTGAGAGCCAAAGGTTAGCTTGGTCATTTGAAAAATCTAATTTTGCTATTTTGGTATAACTATTAAAACATAACATTATAAGCGAGTAAAGTGTTTTTTTTTCTATTTTACACTTTTAAATATTTCTTTCCTGCGATATAGAGTACATATATTTTCGCCTGAAGGCTGAAACTCCATTATATACGTAATTGAAAATCTCCTAAAATAAATGCAATCAATCGTTTCAGTTAGTACATTGGTCGATACCTTGTTGTCTATAATATGCAGTGTTTTTTATGAAGGTAAAAACTTAACTATCATATCATATAGGTTCAATATAAAGAAATTATTATAAAGTTATCGATGGACAGATATACAGGCAGACAAAAATGAATATAACAATCTTGACAGAAATTTCCCAAGCTACACGACAGTTGTTTGAAGTCATGTTAAATATAAGCTAGTGGAGCGCTACTTCCTGAAAGAGTAACTCATAACATCAGGTTTCTTATATATAACGTGAAATAGAAAAACTCGTTCCGGAACACAAATCACTTGCACTTACGAGTATAATAGAGCAAGTTTGTTTCACTTGTGTACATCATTGATTGTTATCATTTATCTTTATTGTGTATGTATATATCCAGCCCTTTTTTAACGTCTCTCTTCTGGTCTCAAGTCTCCTTCAATACGAGATGGACCACGTCCACCGTGCTGGTCAAGTGCGGGTTGGGGAATTTACGTTTTTTTTCGAAAACTAGCTACATTCTAAGGGACAGCGAGGAAGAGGACGACCACGTGCCACCTGTAGGTCAAATATGCAGATCCAGTGAGTCAACCTGAGTACACAGAGAACCAGAGTATACACTGGAAAGAGGGGTGGACGAAGAAGAGAGACCTCAAATGGTATATCCATACTAATATTATAAATGTGAAAGTGTGTTTGTTTGTTTGTGTGTTTGTTTGTCCTTCTTTCACGTCGAAACGCAGTGACGGATTGGAGTGATTTTTTTGTGTTAAGATAGTTGGAGGGCCGGAGAGTGGCAAAGGCTACTTTTTATTGCGGGAGATCATCTAATTCCCACGGGAAAACACGTTATAATACAATCTAAAAAAATATTTATGATCAGAATTACTTGAAACTTGGTATTAATACTCTTCAATAAAATTAAATAAATACGTGTTTTAGCATTTTACAAAATTCATCTTATTATAAGGGGATAAAATAGGGGATGAAAGTTTCCCGGGGGAGAAGCCAACTCCTACCGGGCGCGTCCCCAGGTGGCGGATAGGGGAATGCCACCCGCTTAGGGCGGCGGGTGGTACCGGAGAAATCCGGCGCGGACCAAATGGCTTGGATGGGGCCGCTCGTCTAGGCCTCGAGCCGAAGACGTTGCGGCCACCGGTGGTGGGACCGCTTGGTCCCACAACCGGATGATGGGTGCCGGTTGCGGGACTGTGGTCGCAGGCCTGCATTCGGCGGAGGGGTAGGCCGCGGCGGGAGAGGAGTGCCGGTATTTCGGTGCGCCGTTCTCCCTACCTTCCGCGGCCTAGACGGGGCCGCCACCGTTTGATGGCGGACGCGGTGGGGCTGCAGGGGAAGAGGAGTGTCAGTGTTTCGTTGCCGCTCTCCCTGTCCTCTGCAGCCGATTGGAGGTGGCCCACTTCGGTGGGCGGAGGTTCGGTTTAATGGGGCTGCTCCGGGTACCTCTCTGGTGTAGCAGAGTTGACTGTGGAGCAGCCCCATCGGTATGGTGGTCAGCCGTTGGCAGACCTGCCGCCGGGGCGCCGTAGTAGTTATGCGCAAGCGATCCTGCGGCGTCCCATTAAGGCGGAGGGGAGGGGAATGTCGGGTAAAGGGGATGAAAGTTTGTATAAAATCCACCTTTTTAGAGATTTTATTGTAGTTTTAGCGCGAGCGAAGCCGCGGTTTCTGGTAGTTATAATTAAGACAACTTCTGTTACTAGACATTTAATCACACAAACTGATATTTATGTGTTTATTATTATAAAAAATATGATTGACACACTCATTATTAATGTGAATAAAGAAAACAAAGTAGACACAAATAAACAAAATCATTATATAAACTTTATATTACCCATAATAAAATGTGATTTACACAATATTTTAAAGGAAAACAACTTTTATCTGTAAAAACTAATTAAATAAAACAACCTTAAGCTTAAATAATGAGGTATAATTAATTTTTGACTTTAATGTTTTAATATATCTTCAAACATTTAGCAGACAAATAGACTATTAAGCATTTTACGAGCTTGAATACACAATCCTACACATAAATAAGGAATGGCAATATAAACATAAAAATCATTTTAAACTCGTAATAAAGTAATATAAAATAAAGATCATGGCACAGTAGCGCATTTTAGCAAAAGTCACAGGTTCAACTCTCGCAATGACAATTTTTATTAAAATAAATTGAAAATTTGGATAAATGTATCAGATGCAAGTGGAATAAAGCTTAGAAATATTACAGGTTGGGTAACTCTACACAGATGTTATCTATTGCGCTATGATCACTTATTTGATTAAGTAATTATTAAAATATACATATATTAGCACTATAAATGTCATAATACTTTACTAGTATAGATAGAAAAAAAATGGAACAAGTTAACGAAGCCTGCTTATCCTCGCTGCGAATCTTGCTACGTATGTAAGTATATTATATATATGTGTGATCGGACGTATATACATATAAGTAAAACTCATAAGCCTTTTGAGCCGCAGTTGGGTAAAAAGAATAAATAAATTAGATAGCTCTATACTTTAAATAGACGATAGATGGCGCTTATCCGAAAACTACTAAGCTATTTTATTTTATAAAAATGTATAAAAAGTAGTAAGTAGTAAAATGTAAAAAGAAAATATTTTTAGTTGTCTATAACCGTTTGTAATGGGGGGAAAAACTAACATGCAAAGATCTCTACCATCTGTGATTACGCAGGAAACCTAATGGCTGATTTTTCAATCATTAGTAAAAATAGAAATTTCTGTAAGTCAAAAAAGAATTTAATGACCCTTTATTTCATTTCCTTTTGGTTTCATCCACTAACAATCATTGCAGGTGTGGAAGAAGTTTTTATTAAACTAGCGACTCACCCTGGCTTCGCTTCGGGTTTTTCTCTAGACAAAATCAAATCTATCCCACGGGAACCGTTCATTTTTCTGAGATAACAACTTTCATTGCATAACTTTGACTTTGTTAATGTAAAGTTAAAAATGAAGAAATTACATTACCTACTGGTACATTTAAAAGCTATCAAGAAAGAATTGGATCATAAAATAAAAGAATTTTTTTTTTTTCAAAATATTGGCCAAGTGCGAGCTAGACTCACGTATATGAGAGTTCTGTACACTATGAAATTTTCGACTTTTAAGGCATTTTTCATATTTTTCTCTTAACAATGGACATTCTGTTGTATTTTAAGACTCAATGGTTTAAAATTTAAAATGTAAACGCGAAGTGTGTTTAGTTGTTACGTTTTGCAGTTATATTTGTTAATAATGCAATTTAAAAACATAAAAGTTAAAAGAAAATTCTCTATACATATATCGTCCCGTTTCTGTGTAAACCTCGTATCTACAAAATCTTAATTTTCAGTAAATCGATAAAAACGTTTAGAGTTACTTAATTTTCATAAAAAGTTATAACTT
Source organism: Brenthis ino (assembly GCA_921882275.1). Classification (NCBI taxonomy): domain Eukaryota; kingdom Metazoa; phylum Arthropoda; class Insecta; order Lepidoptera; family Nymphalidae; genus Brenthis; species Brenthis ino. Next base: position 18,151,585 of record OV170224.1, on the reverse strand, counting down.
ATTTAAAATTTATACTCTTTATTTATCACCTTAAAATAATTAAACATCATTTTTGCTATCTGCATCGATACCTTGTTGTTATTATCAATTTAACGTAGATACGAGTTTTTTCATCAAATACCCTGGCAACTTTTTTGCAGATACGAGGTTTAGAAATTAATTTTTTTTTTCTATAAGATCATTGGCGAAAATTTTTATTATGCAAGGCTTTCACATTCAATTCATTATTATTTTATATTTATTAATTAAAACAAATTCATTTGATTTTGATTTAATGTGTTATAAATCATATGATTACTATTTATAATATGATTTAATTATTTTTCAACCGACTTCAAAAAGGAGGAGGTTCTTTCAAATATGTTTACAATTTATTGAATAATGTACAAATTAACAGCAGGATAATCTGAAAAATAAGTAATAAGAAATAACTTGAACAATAACTAGAACTAAGAAGTAAGAATCAATTTTACAATTTTTTAAACTTATTTTCTTGATGTAATAGAAATCGGTTTTTTATATAACGGAGTGATGATATTTTTTCGATTTACATTTATTCTAGATTTTTTTTGAGGTAATAAGGTCCAATCGTTCTGGTAATCGAGTTTATAACACAGCCCAGTTGAATCGTATTTAAGACATTTTAAATCAGTAACTTGTGGATCTCCTGTTTTTGAACCGGGTCTTATCGATTTGTAAAAATTTATTTTAGAAAAATCCTTAAAAAATGTGTGATCAACATGAATAACTTTATATGGCTCTGGATTCATTCTAGCTTCTTTGATGATGCGAACAAAATCTGATGGCACGTAGAGTTCCTTGTTTTTCTTTTTTCTTTCAATAGATGAATGAACAGAGTCGCACTCCATTTGTGTATGACCAACAGTTAAATATTTCTGATAAATAGTTGTCTCAAATTTTACCAAATTTTAATAATTTTATATGTATTCATATGAATAAAAAATAAATGTCAATCAACAAAATACAGTCAACTTAAGTGTGAACATGTTTACAAACATTCAGTAATAAGACAACAACGCCATCTTAACGTTTTCAGCGATACTTACGGTAGATACGAGGTTTTTGAATTCGAACATGTAGATACGAGAAAAATCAAAAGCCTCTAAAAAAAATTCTATCAACATTATGAACATTGCATGTTTTGTTTTACGTTACAAGAGTGCTAAGGAGTGATTTTCGCTAAAAATCTCAATTTCGAAAAAAATGGAGTTACGAGGTTTACACAGAAAGGGGACGATATGTATAAGGAGACATCTTTCAATTGATACGTCACATGATGCTCTTAACATTTTTTTTTATTTTGCCTTCCTAATTAATTCCAAAAGTATTATTTATTTGAACTCATCATAGGGTTACCTAACTATGTAGATAATATGCAAGGTACACGTCGAATGAATTTCGAAAAAAAAGTTTTGATTTGGATCCCAAAAGGATTCGGATTTTTCACCGAACCGATTGTTCGTATATATACAATTTCATTAAAATTCAAATAGACATATATCTCACTCTAGAACATAAAGCATTACTCTTGTTAGTAGTTACTATCACCCATTAAAAAAGCGGCTGAGACGTTCTTGTTTTTCAGTAGACATACTATATAATTATTTAAAATAACACAATGTGATGTAAGTGGTTTATGTGTATGTATGTATGTATGTATGTATTTATTCGTTGTATATATAAATAATGGTGGTAACAACCAGATAAACAAGAGAAAATAACATATTTAAAAACCACTGCACTGACTTAATTGAAAGTGACGGATCGAAACCTGCCGTTGGCGCCAAGAATTGCCAATAATCAAATATATCGAAAAAGGTAATAATAATTGCCTTGTTAAAATAAGAGAAAGGAAAAGTGAGCTTTTGTGCAACTAATATTGCAAATTAAAACGACGCATTATATTCACTTGACTAGATTTCGGCTCTATCATACAAGATCATGAAGTTTGTATGTATTCAGCCCTTTTTATCGTCTCACCGCTGGGCATGGGACTCTCAGGGGATCTGGCCATGGTCCAACACGGTACACCACCCATGGCCAAGTGCAGGTTGACAGATTTCATATGTCTTTCGAAAACTTATTAGTATCTCACAAAGTTTTCTTCATAGTAAGATAGCGGTAATCATGTTGGAATTGATTTGAAATGGGTTTGAACCCGCTTCACTCCAATTCCCAAGCGAGCGCGTTTCCACTGAGCTACAATTGCCTTTGAGTTAGCATAAAGTGCAATTATTATGTTACTAGTGTTTGATCGCGAATTGTTTGCTATATTTTGATTGTACTAATATTATAAATGTGAAAGTTTGTGAGGATGGATGTTTGTTACTCTTTCACGCCAGAACGGCTGATCTGGATCTGGGTGGTGTTTGGCACAGAGATAGATTTTAGTCTGGCATAACATATAGACAACTTTTTGTCCCGGAAAAATGTAGAGTTCCCGTGGGATAGATTTATTTTTATTTTTCAAGGAAGCGAGGTTGAGTTGATAGTCTATGTTTAATTGGTCAACTCCGAAGGGTCATAGCGTGTAGGTTGCTTATAACCTTAGATAATTTTTCAAATCAACTATTTGTAGAGATAAACGTATTCAAGCAAACTATTCAACTTTTACATTAATATCTTAAAATATTAAATGAGCAATTTTTGTATATATATGTATATAAAATAATTTTGTATATCCCGGAAACGGCTCTAACGATTTGGATCAAATTTTTATTCAGATAAGTTTTCGCTTTTTAGGTTTACATTACAAGTACATATAGGTGTCTTTTCTGCAAAAATGTTTTTTTTATATCAATTCCGAAAAACGCTAAGGAAGCTCTAAGTACTAATGATAATAGCTGAATGGCTTTTGAATAGTTTTGGGGTATTTAATTTTGAACAAAAATTGCACTCAGTATATCATAATTTTATCAAATAAACGTAAGCGAAAACGCGATTAACTATATTAACTTTTTTTATACTACCCTTTTTTTAATAAAAAAAACTATAAATTTAAAATTTCTTTTAAACGCAACCAATACATAACCTTACAAATGGCATGATTAAATATGTTTTTTATATTACTTAAGTATATTAATTATTGCTAAGTGTTTTAAGGCTAGGCCACTTTGCGCTGACAGCCTCAAATTAATTATAATACATACTTTGTCTATACTAATTACTTTTCCATCATGATCCGAATGTAAATGTCATTTCGAAGCGAGGTAGTGCGACGTTGTTGGTATTCCACAAGAATTTCATTACAACACTATTATTGGCATAAACAAATTTTACGATAAGTACACTAAAGTTAGCCATTCAACGTTGTATAGCCTATCATAGTATAGCGTAGCGCTGCAATTATAAAGGTATATTATTTTTGATAAAAAAGCAATAATTTTCTAAAATAAACATTTAAAAAAAGGGAAAGAAGAAATTTTAATTGTTTTCTTCATCCATCATAAGTCGAGAAAAGATGAAAAACACATAAAGATAGGCAAGCATAAGAAATACAACCGATATTTTTCTTTAGATATCTAATTATAATAAAAAAAAAACATTTTTTGTTAATGATTGAAAAAAAAAAATTATTATTAAAGCACGCCATCTCTTTGTATTTGATGAATTGCCAGCTTTACAAGCATTTGACGCTCTCTAAGAGTCGAATCAATTAGAACCTGCAATTCATTAATAATAAAAAAAAAATAACATTTTATATACATTCCTTCAAAGAGTAATAAATCAGACCTGACATTAACATTATTAGTAGTAGTAGTAATAGTAGTAGTAGTAGTTATTTAATTTGAATATAAACCATTATATACAAATCAAAAAAACATTCCTATCGTTTTGTAATTAAGCAATAATTGTATCGTAAAAGTAGAGTTGCTGTATTTATTAAGCTTTCTTGACAGATAAACGTATCCACTTAACATTTTTTTATTGCTTTGCGAATAGATTACACAGACCCACATGCATGGACTTTAGCACAAAAATAGTTTTTATATAATCTCTAGCTTAGCATTAATAAAGAAATTAAAAAAAAAACTATATATTGGTTATGGCAGCTTATATAGAAATTCGTCATTATAGTTCTTGGAAATGTGATGACTTTACTGTTTATGGCTGTATAATAGATGCAGTTGATCGAAATCGATCAAAGCTTTAGCTATAAATATAGCATTTAAAAAAATAACATTTTATTGTAAAATTTAACGTTCAATATTATTAACTGGATATGAATATATCGTAATGGAGTACAATAGAAACAAAACTCATCAATTCAAGACTAGTGAGTGGAAATCATCAAGGTAGCCAGCAGATGGGTAAAGTGGTTACATTCGGCATCTACTCTCTGGAACGGCCTTCGCTTTGTTACATTCACGTACATCTAAAGCTAGGTTGTCTTTATGTATTTCCTAATAGCCGTGATTTAGGTGACCGTCTTAGTGTAACTGTTTAAGATTTTGTGGAATTCTAAAATCGCGGAGACGTTTTAAAAGATGATAGGTTGTACTTGTTTTAATATACACATAATTAAGAATTATATTGTCACATACTAGTATGAACAACATATTATGTCAAAAAAATTTATGTTTGATTTTCATAATATTCTGGTATTTTTTAGTTAGTACCTGTCAAAAGAGGCTTGCTGGTAAAATTTGAGATTTTTTTGATCATTGATTCGAAAATATCGATTTTCAAAAAAAAAACGACCTTTTCTGGGTTTTTTTTCTCATAACATTCTTAATAATGGACGAAGTTCAATTTTTTTTTCAAAGTTTTTGTTTTTCGATAACCTTTACATAAAAAAATATAAAAAAATATTTAATATGTTTTTAATCGAGATTTTTGAATTTTAAGTTTTCAATCGTGATTTAAAACTGTGAAAAAAGGATACACCTTCGATTTTTTTTTATTTTATATTTCTAAACTTCTATCCATCATGCAACTTTTAAGCCCGGTCCGGTAGTGGGTCATCCAAAATGATGTTTTTTTTCCAATTTTAAAAATGCTAAATAAAATTAATTTTCATTTAATGTCCATGTCACACCGCATTGAATGAAAATAAATCATACACACACAATAAATCATAACCCCACTGTAACTTCTGTTTACCCGACTGCGGCGAACTGCGGTGAATGAACATGGATAGTTTTTAATATTTAATAACTATATAATCAATCATATGGTAGAAGTGCAAAAAAAATAAAAACGGTAAAGTTGTTGATCAGTTAGAATTTGTTTTTTTTTCTTAAAAATCTCTTTTGTGGGGGCCCTTCTCTATCCCCCCTGCCCTAAATACGGCCCTGGACGGAGATATGCCCGAACAGCTAACATACATAAAAAAATTATAAGCATTCGTATTCGTATTGAGAACCTCCTCCTTTTTTGACGTCTGTAAATGTAACTCTGTCTGTTACCTATTCATGATAAAACCGCTGAACAGATTTCGATAAAATTTGTCAAAAAAAAGATTGCACCCTGGGGACGGGCAATAACCTATCCTTAATTATTATATAAACAACACAAAAACTAGATATATATAAAGAAGTCACCAGTATGTATGTAGCCCTTTTTAACGTCCCACTGCTGGATACGGGCATCCTTTCAATACGAGGGGGATCAACCATAGTCCACCACGCTGGCCAAGTACGGGTTGGCGGACTTCACATGCCTTTCGAAAACTAGTATTCTCCATAAACTAACAAACCTATAAGCTATCAAACCTATTAGCTATCAAGGTGATGGTATAAAACGGTTTTAATTCCATTTAATGCCACAATTATAATTTCCAAACCGTCGTAACTTTCCTTCATATGTTGTATAAAAATTCTGATAACGATGTCGTAACATTGCCGGCGGCAAGGCAGCGTGGCGGTCAAATGTAATACGTAAGTACTATGTATATTGTATATATTATGTATATGTATTACACAAACAAAAATACAATGTACAGAATTTCTTGTATACCTACCTGATATTGATATATTAATGAAGTTAAAATTAAACATTTGAAGGAATCGATTTTTTACCGACTTCAAAAAAGTAGGAGGTTCTGTTAGGTTATGTTTATGTTTTTTTACGTATTTTCGGGCATATCTACGTCGTGTAGATGGATTTGCAAAATTCTTTTTTGGACATAAATTGGTTCTATAAAGTAATAGAAAGTTTTCCACTTAAAACTATTTCTTAGGAAGTTAATCTCCGAGTCATTTTTTTAGACTTTTGAGGTAGTATATGTGTTACATACTAGCAACTCAGTCTCGCTTCGCTCGGGTTTGTCCGTTTCGTTCCGTTCGTCCGTCGGTAAGTACGTTCTGATAGTATGGAATAGATATACTATAATATATTATATGATGTATATATAGCTATGATGAGTTGTTGTGGGTTGTATTGTAACGTATTTTCCCGTGGGAATGAGATATGTCCCGCGGTAAAAGTAGCCTATGTCACTCTACAGCCCTCTCATCTTTACACAAAAAATCACGCCAATCCGTCACTCTGTTTCGACGTGTTCGTTGGAAATTATCTAGAGATTACAGAGTAACTGTCTATAGTTCATATATAATTTAAAATATTATAATTCAAAGACATAATGATAGAAAAGCTATAATGTCGTCTGTACTTTATTAGAACTCTTGTTCTAATAAAGTACAGACGACAAATATTATCAAAGTACAGACGCTGTGTGACTAATATTACGTACATGCTTAACATAAATTCTTGTATATTAACGGTAATATGGCGCAAGTCCCCGCGGCAAGGCGGTTGCTATCTCCGCTTATTGCAAATTCATTTGAAAGTACCTGTAGCGAAGGTTTGTTACATATAGATATAACATATTACTATGAAATTTTTGTACCATCAACTATTACGATAGTAATATTTAACGACTAAAATGTTTTGACCGACTTCAAAAAGAAAGAGGCATTTAATTTGTTTGTATGATCATAGAGAAATGATATAACGAGATGTTTTCGTCAGTTGCAAATGGGTTTTCTTTTTTTTTAATAAATAGTTTCTAACTCAAGTATGGATGAAATCTGGATGATCCCAAAAATGGCTGTGTTTTTCATTTTGCTTTAAAAATTTTACCCTCTTTAGTAATACTTAGTAATAATCAATTACTCCATAAACTAACAAAATGGCAATAGGACGCACGTTAACTGATCTTAGCTTTAATATTATCTAGAAGAAAAAAAAACTATTAAAAAAAACAATAAACAAGTCATCGTTAAGGAAGCCATAATAATATGATTCAGTACATAAATTCAACAACTTAATAGAACATCAAAGTATAAATTACATTACATCAATAATGATAATGAAATATGAGCGAAATAATAATATGTTAGATAATTGAATGTGATAATTTAATATATGCTTACACTTTATATGGGAGCTAGAAACAATTAGGACTCGAAGTGCACGATTGTGCTTAAAATATGTATATTTTGTGTGTTATGAAATGAAATAAACTTTATTCAATTAGACTTATTACAAGTGCTTTTTAATCGTCAATTTAATGAAAACGTCAGTGTAGTCAGTCCGTGAGGAAGCTACCACCGGTTAGGAAAGCAGTTAGTAGTAATATCATACTAAAAACATGATTAACATCAAAATAGACTAAGTGAAAATATTATTAAGTAGCGACTTACCTACTCATTTTCACCCTCTTAAGGAATGATTTCCGGGATAAAAAGTATGTCCTTCCCAGGGCCTCAAACTATTTTCTTACCAAATTTCATCTAAATCGGTTCAGTAGATCCAGAGATTACCCCCTACAACGTCTCAAACTCACAAACTTTACCTCTTTATAATATAAGTACAGATAGTTTATATAAAAATACTTTTATATTTTATTATTATTACAGTTGAATTTAATAAAAATGGAGTAGGGTATAGTGAAAATTATTCAAAAGTCTGATTTTAATAACAAAGTACGCATCCTTAGGTCTTAAAATAATAGAATCTTTAAAAATGTTAATAAGCTTTTATTACTAGATTTTAAAACTTTCCATTCGTTATACTGTAAATGATTAAAAAAAAATAAACACTAAGCACACATTGAGAATGCTGAATGCTTTTTCAATGTTGGATATTAAAAAAAATCTTTTTTTCTAATTTACATAAAAATGTGAAAACAAGTCTAAGTACGTAGTTTTTTCGGAAGTTCTTCCTAAAATTGAAGCATTTTTCTCGAACTACTAGTTTTGTAATAACTATAGAGTTTTTGACAAACAATAAATGTATTTCTGAAATACCAATTTCAATTTCATTATAATTTCTAAAAAAGTGAATAAAGACTTTTGAAATTGAAAATTATTTTATTGAATGTCTGCTAACTAAGCACCTACAAAATGTTTTCTAGTAGGGAGAAAATTTGAAAAATCATTTCAGTAGTTCCAAGACCGTAAAAACAAACCATTTTTATATTTATTTAACCATTTTTTTTTATATGGCATATCGTGCCATCTGTAGGTTTTTTTAAATCCTGTTGAACTAATAATTGATATTATAGTGACGTAAGTAATAAAAGTGTTACATTATATGTGTGTTAGTCATTCATTAGCTTCCATTATTCTGCGGAGCTTAGCTTTGGGCTCGCCTATCAATTTAGACGCCTACATTTAATCATATTTACAAGTAATTGAGCAGGCGCCAAAAGAATCAAAAAGTCTACACGAGTGGGATTAGGTTCAATATTTTACTAACACTTTTAATGTCATTTGTTTTGTTTAAAATGCACTACTCAGAAAGAAAAATTTATAATTAAAAATTGACTTTGTGTCAAACATGATTAAAACAATAAAAGAAAGAATTTTGTGCTATTATGCCAGGCATAGACATAGAAGGTAGACTATTTCTTTGCTAGTCGCCAGCTAAAAATGGCGAAAAAGCGACAGATACAAAACGAATGTGCGTTCAGAAGTCTTCTGTATTTATTGAAATACGATTAATGAAGATAGATATTCATAACCATTTCACATTAAAATTATCAATTATATTATAATTTTTTCAGCATTGGTATTACCAAGTTTAAAGTAATTTTGATCATAAAGTATTTTTTTTGGATTGTATTATAACGTATTTTCCTGTGGGAATCAGATAATCTCCCGCGGTAAAAAGTAGCTTATGTCACTCTCCAGCCTTCCAACTATCTCCACACACAAACTCATGCCAATCCATCATTCCGTTTCGACGTGAAAGAGGGACAAACAAACAAACAAACAAACAAACACATTTTCACCTTTATAGTATTAGTATGGATATGGACACTCCTTCACCCTTAGATATTAACTCTAGAGATCTTATGTCTCTATGGAAAAGATCTCTCTAAAGATAAATCCACCTTTGTCTCGATTATTCTGTCCCTTTAATGACATTTATGTATGTTTTATTATTATTTTTAAGTCCAATAATAATATATTTTGTATTATTTTGTAAGCCAAATATGGGCGTTCTGGGATATGATATCAATATCATTATTTAGATCTGGCAAAGCTGAAAATGAACCGTTTGGATGATAAATACACATCATAAAGTTGTCATAAATTGAATGAAGGATTAATTTCTGATTATAAATAAATAAATAGATATATTGGGACGTTAACACACAGTACCATCTAGTTCCATGGTAAGCTACGAGGCTTGTGTTCTGGATACCAGATAGTTGATACACTACACATATACAACTTTAAATACATACATATTATAATACTAGCGACTCACCCTCGCTTCGCTCGGGTTTGTCCCTAGATTGATTCCCCATACAAACTTTCATCTCCATTTTCTATCCTAATCCTTAAGGGATGATTTGCGGGATAAAAAGTCATCTATCCTTCCCAGGGCCTCCCTCAAACTATCTTCTTACCAAATTTCATCTAAAACGTTTCAGTAGATCCAGATATTACCCCATACAAAGTCATAAACTCACAAACTCACAAGCTTTACCTCTTTATAATATTAATATAGACTAAAAACTATCTCTTTTCTTGAAGGAACTAGTTCGATTCTGATAAAGAATTTCGCATTCGTTTTGGCGCATTCCTAACAAATTTGTACGTAAATAGCTAATTTATGATCTGCGTGATAATGACCAAAATCATCTAACTGGTCAAACAGTTGCCCAACTACCACCACAAAATGTTTCTGCATTTGTAAGTGAATGTAGTTCAAGAGCGGGATTTAGCAACCGTCTTTTGCATATCGAAGAGCAAATTTACGTATGCATTATTCTTCAACCTTATTACAACGTGATTAAGCTTAATTTCGAATAAACCAATTGCAATTTATTATTGCATTTCGCTCGTAAAAAGTATATTTTTATTAACAAGAGATATGGACTTTATTGTCAGATAGAAAAGTCGAATTTTAATCGTAAATTTACGATTTTTTTTATGTTTGTGTAAGGATAGTATAGTGTTAGTATCGATATCATGATTAAGTATCGAGTAAAGGCGATTTTAACAAATTGTACACAATCAACGTATAATTACGATGTGATTTGTTTAAAAAAAATAAAAAGAATGGCAACACAAATATTAATGTTATATAATAAATTCTGTAAATGAATGCTACCAAAATGTTCTCATAAAGGATTAAGTTATTTTTAAGTAGCCATGCCGTAAAGGGATTTTTCTTTCGACATAATGACTTGGCGGTTGACGTTTCTACCTTAAGAAAAGGTTAATTCTATAGTTCCCATGACAGAAGTGAACAGACAGAGAGAAAGGTGTTGTTTTTATTATAAAGAGGTTGTAAGTTTGTGAGTTTGTAGGAAGTAATCTCTGGAACTACTGAACCAATTTAGATAAAATTTGGTAAGAAAATAGTTTGAGACCCTGGCAAGGACATAGTTTTCATCCCGGAAGTCATCCCCTAAGGGGTTAAAAATGGGGATTAAAATGTTTTTATCGGCAATATAATATAAGGATCCAGTTCAATTCACTTCTCTTGTTACTGGGTTAAAAGATACATAAAGATTGCTCGGGAACCGTATATTTTTTCTGGGATAAATAGTAACCTATGTGTTATTCCAGACTATAATCTGTCTCTGTGCCAAATTTCGTCCAGATCCGTTCAGCCGTTCTGGCGTGAAAGAGTAACAAACATCTATACTCACAAACTTTCACATTTATAATATTAGTATAGATTACTGGCTGAATAAATGGAGTGGGCTTATTATTTCTTCACGTTGTCACGGCTGAAAGAACTTAAGTGAATATAGAATAGAATATAGAATATATCTTTATTGACACAATTGTTTATTTTAAAACTATCTTTTCAGATTATTACGCGGATTTATTTAGGTATTTATTTCCATACAAAAACACATGTTTCTATTTGGTTTCTCATGCTTTACAGCGAATTTGGTCACGGGAGAGACTTAAGGTTTTAGATATCTGTAAAGTGATTACATAGTTGTTACAGACAAATCCGAAAAAATCCGAAAAGACAGTTTTATTGAAAACGAGAGACTCACCCTCGCTCCGCCCGGGTTTATTCTTAGGTATGTTATAATGCTTAGTATAGTATAGACAGAAAAATTAAAAATATTATAAAAATAAAAAATCGACTGCATAAAAGCTAACTAAAAAGATGAAAACAAGTTCACGAAGGAATATAATATTATGCAGTCGAAGTGAGGGAACTGTGAAGAAATATGTAATCCGCCATTTTGTGGCGGCAGCCATCTTGGACAGATTTTCATCAAACATAGCTAAGAACACTCCCGACTAATTCACCTTTAAAACAAAAAAAAATCAAAATTGGTTCATCCGTTCGGGAGCTACGATGCCACAAACAGACACACACAGACACGTCAAACATATAACACCCCGTCGTTTTTGCGTCGTGGGTTAAAAACAAAGTTCTTAACTCTACATACATTATCTGTGCAAAAATTTGAAACCATGCATCTACAGATGCAGAATGGCAATATAAGTCGTGATGCAAATGCAAAACAAAGCTCTCATTACCATTATCATTATTACTATTATTTCCACGCGTGTCGACAGCAATGACCCACTTGGCACGTAATTGAAAACAGTAAAATTTTTTTACAATGATAAATATGAAGACACGAAGCCATAAAATATGGTGTATATTTTATGTGGTACAAAGTTGTTTTATGTACACTTGCTAATTAAGTATCGTTTGACAATCTATACATCAATACTTCCATACTACGAATAAATAAAAAGTCGTGTTTGTTTGTTTGTTTGTCCTTCTTTCACATCGAAATGGAGTGACGGATTGGCGTGATTTTTTGTGTGGAGATAGTTGGAGGGCTGGAGAGTGACATAGGCATACTTTTTACCACGGGAGATTATCTAATTCCCACGGGAAAACACGTTCTAATTCAATCCAAAAAAATATTTATGATCAGAATTACTTGAAACTTGTATTAATGCTCTTCAATAAAATTAAATAAATACGTGTTTTAGCATTTTTCGAAATTTATATTTATATAATAAAATTGTAACTAAGCCGAATCTGTACATTCAATATTTTTTGGAAAATCTTATTGAAATAGACAGTATTATCGATACAGAGGCCGAATCTATAGTTTTTAGAATTTTCGTCTGTCTGTCTGTTACCGCATCACGGAAAAACCACTGGAGAGATTTTGATGAAATGTGGTATGGTGATAGCTGGTTATCCGGGTCAACGTATATGATACTTTTTACCACGGGAAAATGTTTCATTTCTGAGAAAAATACAAAAACTGCAATGTAAGAGTATTATACTAATATGTAATATCTAAGAATTTGGTTTTTGGTCATCTGAACACGGGCGAAGCCGCGGGCAATGCTAGTTCATCCTATAAGGGGGTAAAATAGAGGATGAAAGTTTGTATGAAACTACCTTTTTAGAGATTTTTTGTAGTTTTAGCGCGAGCGAAGCCGCAGGTTCTGCTAGTATGTATATAAATAGGCAAAAACAAAATAGTTCAGTACCTTTTTCTGCTCTGTTTGGCATGCGATTTTTTTTTGTTTAGTAGCTATTGACTAACTTTAGTGCCATCAATAAAAAGAATTGGAAACAGTTTTTGCTTATATATGAAGATAGGTTAATTCTATTCATATTTTCTCAAATTTTCAATAATGATTATGGTCGAATTGTTTAGTACATTTTGTATCTCTTACCAAATACGTCACAGGTTCGATTAGAGGCTTTATTGTGAAGATCATAGGTATTATAAGCAATATTAAAATGTATTTGTTAGTCTGTCCCTCTTTTTGCAGCATAGTATTTAATATATAAAGATTCGTATGTCGTAGCTAGTTTTAGCCGAAATGATATTGGCTTTTTAACCCCCGTCACAAAAAGAGGGGTGTTATAATTATAATTTGAAAAGCTTATTAAAATAGACATTATTCTTGGTTTAGCTCTTTAATAAGATTTTGCAAAAAATATTTATTGTACAGAATCGAATCAGAATTTTATTAAGTATAATATGTAGTATAGATTTGTGCTAGACATTTGGGTTATTTTTTATTAACCGACTTCGAAAAAAAGGAGGTTATTCGATCTGCAAATAAATAATTACGTCAACTTTTTAACATTTGAAGAAGATTTTATATAATATATTCAAGTGCAATATTTTAAGTGTTTGACTGACACACTCCACTTAACCACATTCATGACATTTAAAATGTTGCTATTTGTAATTGTATTTAAAATACAAAATCATTGCCTACCTTGAAACTATAATCAATAATCGCTAGTGATCGCGTAAAATTTGTTTGACAAATAGTACAACATCCCGCACAATTTCGTAAGCAGCTTATCTATACATATAATAAAATTGTAACAAAGCCGAATCTGTACATTAAATATTTTTTGGAAAATCTTAGTGAAATAGACATTATTACAGATGCCAAATTTATAATTTTTAGATTTTTTGTCTGTCTATCTGCCTGTCTGTTACCGCATCACGGAAAAACCACCGGAGGGATTTTAATGAAATTTGGTATCGTGATAGCTGGTTATCCTGGTCAACATATAGGATACTACTTTTTACCGCGGGAAAATATCTAATTTCTGAGAAAAAATACAAAAACTGCAATGTAAGAGCATACTAATATGTAAAACCTAAGAATTTGTTTTTTGGTCATTTGAACGCGGGCGAAGCCGCGGGCAATGCTAGTTAAATTATAATATTCTAAGTTTGTTAGATCACGCTTCTAAAGACAAAAATGAAAAAATACGATTATGGTGGATTTGTATGGATGGAATTTAATTATGTGGAAGGAAACCTACATTTTTGAACCAAACATGTACCTACGCCTTTTAGCTTTACAACTTACTCTTCAAACACTCGAATTATTGTGGCAATATAACAAGAATAAAAGCCTATAATATAAATAAATATAAATATGTTGGGACATTAACAAACAAGCGCCATCTAGTTCCATGGTAAACTAGGAGGCTTGTGTATGGATACGAGATAGTTGTCATACTACACATATATAACTTTAAATACATACATATTTAAATATAAACGTCCATGACTAGAGTACAAACATTCGTGTTCATCACACAAACCAATGCCCTCAACGGGACTCGAATCCGCGACCGCTGGCACAGCAAGTAGGGTCACTACTAACTGAGCAAAACCTGTCGTCAATCATTAATAGCTTTCTTCACAATAATTATTTGATTATGACATATAAGAAGCTATTTACCAAACCGCTTAACATATTGCTACACGATTTATCTTACAGAAGTCGTAGTAAGGTCATAACGCTACGTTTGGCAAACGAATTTTTATGTACATACTCGTAAGTCTGTTTATACATACTTTAAACTTAAATTTGTTATTGTAACGCTCTGTATAAGGATTGATGATCATAGTTATTTAGAACAGTATTTAAGTATCTTTAAATTTAGAAAAAAATTGACAACGTCAAAACAAAATTTATTGTGCAATAAAAACTTATTTTAAAATTTATCCGAAAATAATATTCAAAATTCAAGTAATAGTATAAAAAAAGTTTCAAAAGACAAAAAAAATCGAAAGTGCATACTATAAGACTTCCGTGATACCATCCAGACAAAGAGAGGCAATAGCATTCCCAAGGAGGGTTGACGTCAGAAAGGCGGCCGGTCGTAAAACTTTTGCCAAATACTTTCAGCAGTACAGAAGATGTACTGCGCCAACCCCAAGTGATTGGGCAATGGGCAGGGAGAAGAAGATTTAAGTATTTTTATTACCCGACTGCGGTAAAGCCCAAAAAGAGGGTTACGTTTTTAATCTATACCTTTGGTTGTGTGGTCTGCTTCAGCAGATCTGCCGTCGGGGCGTCGTGGTTGAGTGCGTATGTGATCCTGCGACGCCCCAATAAGACGGGGGAGGGGGGGTCTGTTGGGTTTAAATGGGTAGTACTGGCTTTTCTAGCCGGTGAGTCCCACATACTTGTATGAATGCACGTGGTATGAATGAATACATTTCGTGCGAAGCCATGGTTACATCTCTATTATATTTATATGTGAACCCGTTAGGTAAAGCGTTTGTAAATTTTTTCCTTAAAGTATTTGAAATAAGTAAAACCATGTTATTATTGTACCTTGGAAAGGACAAGTTTGGACAGGTCACAGGACCTAATATAGATTTAGTTTCTTAATTCTTTATCGTTTACTGAGTGGAACAATTTTCCTTAACTTATTTAAATGGTTCGACTCTAGGTTCGACCAGTAGCGGATAATTCCGATCTCCAGTTTGTGAGATATTACTTATTCATTAAAATAAATCTTTGACTGAAGACGGCTAAAACTCGATTTCTCTGAATCTGAAATAGATTTTTACCCGACTGTGTTTTAAAATAAAATACCGCTAAATATCTAGTTAAAATCAATGAAGTACTTCTTATGTTATTTGCTTAATTATCATGTAATAACTCATAAACTGAGCAGCCTCAGTCCGTCGTGACTTCTAGCGGTACCATTCTTTGTTTCCATTCAGCTTTTACATGGTAACAACAAGTGTTTTGCAATTTGAACAATATTTATCTAAGCATCGATACACATGTACGGCCACATTAAGTAGTCTTCACTTGATTGACATTAAGAGCGAACTCACGTAGCGTAATCACTGTTTTAGACAGGTATCTAGTTTGCGATCACTTTGATTTTCAAAGCAATTTTTTTTATATATAATAGTTTAATTATATTAACTTACAATTGTACAAGTATACTATGTTTGTATATATATATATATATATATATATATATATTTATTTTGATTTTTGTTTTTTTTGCTGTAAAGCATTCGAAATGTCGCGAACCAAAAGTTTTTTTTTTAAAATGTCAAATATTCTCGTAAATCTATTAACTAAGATATTTTTGACAAAAAATCATCGAATAATTTTCACTTTTTATAGAATCCGCTAAAACATAATATACTTCGCTTCGCTTCCGACTTAGTCGTATTACATTATCTTATAATCAGAATCGGATTTGACATTCAACACTGTAGTTAGGAAGGAGTGTTTTCTTTATTTTGGAAGGCTTCTTTTATAACTACTTCTAACTTCCCACTCCCAACGTAGGTTATCATATAAAGTATATCATCCCACCAGAGTATGAGAGTGACAGGGATAGAGAGTGCACTTGTGTCTGCGCGTACACTTGCACTATAATATCTCCTGCGCAGTTGGCTTATCTCAATGAGATTGGCCGCCGTGGCCGGAATCGGTCAGGAGAACATCATCATAGAAACTTTCAGAAACGCCTTTTTTCAACTTCAAAACCTGTCAGTTTTCCATAATGATATATCAGTAACGATGACCATTTAAAATATCGCTCGAACTACACGATTTCACGATATATGAGTAAAAATTAAAGTTAACACTGGTTTGTTTGTAAAATGTTTTGCATATGTATATACATATAGAACGTTATAGATTTCTGTAGAATAAGAAAGACAAAAATTTGATATTTCAATGAAAACTTTTAATTAATTCAATCAGTAAGAAACAGAGTATATCTATATAGCAATTACAAGTCGTAAAGATTAGCATCAATATTTTCAGTTGTTCTAACAAACGAGTTGTTATCTAAATTTCGCAATGTAATATTTTATTCTTTGTTATTCTTTACGCTAAAGGCGTGATTTATTAGAAATGCTTACAGCTTATATCTTAATTTAGAAGTTTAAATAATATTAAATTGATTTGTAGTTTTCCGCTACTGTATGTTTTTTAATGTCGGCATCGTTTAGTATACTAATTACATATTATAAATAAAGAGTACGTTAAACTTACCAAAATGAGAAACATTTATGAATTTTGCATTGACTTAGTATAATAAAAAAATAAATTAAAAAAAATCCGACTGCGTAAAAAATAAACTGAACAGATGAGAACGACTTGACAAAGGAACATACTATTATTCAGTCGGATGCATTTTATCTTGGCTGCGAGTCTTGTTAAGTTTATATACTAACACACAAATAGGTCAAATATATAACCCTCCCTTGGGCTTTGCTGCAGTTAAATAAAAAGAGCTATTGTTATTGTAGAAGTAATAAAGAAGTAATTTATTAAGTTTTCAAAATAATTAAAACCATCTCTATCGGCTTTTAAATGGCTAATGACAATACAAGAACATGATCCTAATAAAATTATAACCTGTAAACTAACGAATTGAGGACTACACATAAAACTTAGATGTTTGACAGCGTAGCAGCAAAACAATCAAATGGTTTTCATATTACGAGAGACTAGAAGGCACTATTATATTCGCGTGTAAAAGTTTTACACAAAAACTAGACTTACCAATAGAGACATTTCATTCTTGGGCATCATGGTCACATCTCCAGGTCTGACTCCAGGTCCACAGTATGGGAGACTGGGTCCTCTATGCACTTGTGGTTCGTGTAAAGCAAGTAAAGCGGCGTGGAGTCGAGCTCTAGCGGCGCTGATGCCGCCAGCCCCTCGGATAGCCGCCTCGACGACGTGACCAACGTCCTTCTCCCATCTTATTGGTGGTTTTTCTGTATATTCCCTATAAAAGATTTTTTAGACATTTAATAACAACCTTGTATACATATACAATTAAATGAAAATAATTGGAAATAGAATAAACAAGTCATGTCCAGAATTTGTTGCCAAAATTCTAACTGGCAGCTTTCCCCCGCGGGATGAAAAAAATATTATCTCAAAGTTAAAATAATCATCTTCAACATATTTTTTTTTTATCTTAATATTAAATTACCTACTAAAAAATAGAAGGTATTTTGTTTTTCGAGTTCGCTGTAGTGTCGCCGTGTAGTTCGTTGTCAATAGTGGTATTATGAAGTAAACGGAAAAGAATACTAATATATTAATATTACTAGCGTTTTCCTGCGGCTCCGGCCGCATATATCATATACTAAAACCTTCTCCAAAACACGCTGCATCTTATGGTATGAGTATTATTCCGATAGGTTCAGTAGTTATCGCAGTATAAAAGAACAAAAAAATCGGCTATCCATTTAATAGTATAGATTGATCTATCTAACCAATTGTAATGAAATTTATTAATTTTAAATCAGTAGATATTAATTATTCAATAATAATTTCAAATGTACAGGCGTAAACAAGATCTCATTCTGCAATTTTACTTGCTTACTGTTCTGCAACGATTGAATCGCTTATGGCAACGATATAACCACACAGCAGATGATAGTCTTACGAAACCATTTCATTATTGCCAGAGGTCGCGGGTTCGAGTCCCGCTGGGGGCAGTCATTTGTGTGATGAGCACGAATGTTTGTACTCAAGTCATGGGTGTTTATATTTATAATATGTATGTATTTAAAGTTATATATGTGTAGTGTATCAATTATTTGGTATCCATAAGTCAAGCCTCGTAGCTTACCATGGAACTGGATGGTTCTGTGTGTTAATGTCTTAACATATTTATATCTTTATATATATAATTCTTCTGTGAGTGTGTATGTCACTGAACTTCTCTCAAACGACTGGACCGATTTTGATGAAATTTTTTGTGTGTGTTCAAGGGGATCTGGGAATGGTTTAGATTCACAATTTGAATAATAATTTTCATCAAAATGGTCCAGAATGTTTTAGCTTATTAAAAAAAGTTTGAAATTTTCAAATTAAAGACGTGTAGACAGGACAACGTCTGTCGGGTCCGCTAGTTTGATATAAAATAATGAATAATGATCTCTATCCGAGTTCCGGTTACCAATAATTTTGTATACAGTTAGTTTCTAATGTAAATTGTATGTATGAGTAGGTATATTATAAAATTAAGGAAATGTGGTTGCGGGATTTTTTTTTTTGTAAAAATGTCAAGGTGGAGATGTATGTAGGTTTGTATTCCTATTACAATAGATGTGTTCCTTAGTGCAATAGTTACGAGAGCTCCTACAGACACTTCTACCACACGGAATATAATTAATAATCAGAAATAATGAAACCTACTTGCACCCTCCAAGACATGCTCGTATGTCTTCTTTCAAGCTCCTCGACAACGTACACGATGGACTTCCATCAGAATCCGACGTGCTTTGAGATCCATTCTTGTCCGAATCGGAGAGCCCATGGATTGGCTCTTCGAACTCCTCACTCTTTGGTAAGTTGGGTGACACCCGACCATGGCTTCCCCCAGCACTGCCATATCCTGGATGTATAGATAATGTTTAACTACACCTCACCTCCAGGTAATTTCTAAGAAATCAATTAAAATTCTAAGAAATCTATTGTTAACTGACTCGCCGGCGTATCCGCGGTCGTGGAGGGATTAAACTAATGACATTTTGCTGTTGTATTCAGCCCTTTTTAAAGTCTCACTGCTGGGCACGGGCCTTCAGTATGAGGGAAATCAGGCCATAGTCCACCACGCTGGCCAAGTGCGTGTTGGCTACTGATATTTGAGCAAATTTTGCGAATTCATTTAAAAACATATACTTTTTTTCTAAAACATGATTTTTGGGTAAACTTTAGTAATAACATTTATCAAAAGGTTTTGTTAGTAAGCTTATATATTATTCCATTATCTATAGATGCACTAAATTTCATCCAAATTCGTCCAGCCATTCAGCGTGATAACAATATGGGAAACGGAATTGAGAATATTTCTCCTTCTATTTACTCACTAAAGATATTGCCAATTGTTATTTAATAAAAATATGATGATGATATAATTAACACCTTATTAATCATTTTCTTGTTCTTTTTAATTGAGCTATTAACGTCACTTGCGTCCGTGCAATCAACGCGGCCTCGAGGTACTGTTTTTACTTTTTCTATTTGAAGGACGGCCAAAGTATATATACTAAAATCAAATATAATCATAATATTTTGTCTAATTTTCAAAGGGAAATTATTTTAAATATTTATTTTTTGGTTCCAAGCTTAAAAGCAAAGCAAAAAAATATGAGGACTACAATGATAGATACAAGGATAAAATTCTTTAATAGGTAAACTATTTTAAAATATGGCTAAGTAATATTTCAAAAATGGTCGTGGTATACATATGTACGTCATCTATACATATAATAAAATTCTGAGTCGAATCCTATATATATATATATATTTTGGAAAATCTTATTGAAATAGTCATTATTATCGATACAGAGGTTGAATATATAAATTAATATTTGCTTTTAAAATTTTTGAATTTGAATTTTCTTAGTAACTAATCGCACTTAATTTATATTATATTTTTAGTGTAAGAAAGATTACCGAAACTAGTCTCTTTAGTCCATAGGATATTATTTCGAAACAGACCGACCGGTAATTTCATATACATGTATAGATCAGAATTTAATACCTGACGATGTCGAGGGAGCTCTGCGAGGCACTCGAGAAGCATCTACAGATTCATCTGCCACCTCCTCATCCACGATGATCACTACCTCTTGCTCTTCCTCCTCCGTGTACAGAGGATTTGATCTGGAAATAATACTCAGATTAGACTAGCGTAGGTTCTTATTGTTTCTGTTATTGAAATATTCTGACAAATTTTTAGCTTTAGGTAGTGGTTTTAGTGAAAACATGTATGGGGTCTGGCGTAGGTGGTTGCAACAATAACTTATATCAAATTTTAAGATGTGATGTAATAATATAATTGCCCACGAGTAACTTACAAAGTGAAAATACATAAAAACTGCACTTCTAATATAAAGAAAATTCAGAAATTGCAAGTCTATCGTTGTTAGTTATCAAATCAAAATAGATATTAAATAGATATTAATCATCATCATCTCCCTGCCCATTTCCCAATCACTTGGGGTCGGCGCAGTACATTTGCATTTGGCAAAAGTTTTGCGACCGGCCGCCTGCCTGACATCAACACTCCTTGGGAATTAAATAGATGTTAATAAAGAAATTAATTTAGTCTATAGTTTTAAAGCTATTTTTTCTAAAGTTACTTCTTCAAGTTGATTCAAACGACAACAACACAGTGATACAATCAAATAATCATAAATGAATCATGATCTCGTCAACAGCATGCCCGGCATACTTAAGTTTATTTTGCAAACACCTGTCTAATGCACTCACAATTCGCTCTGCAACGTGCATTACATATGATACATTATCTTTTATCACGATTATTCGAAGTTTTACGTAAAAACTATAATCAGGTACTAAATCTAGATACGCATGATGCATGCGAAATTGCCTCAGAGTCATTGTCATGTCGTTGACCTTATAACAGGTTTACAACAATCTAATTATTCATGCTCTTGTAATTTCGCTCTTATTTCTAAGTTATAAGAATGAAGTGACTGCATTTGGGAGTTTGTAAGTAATTTCAAAGTTGGTAATCTTCAATGAATCAGTGAATTCCTATTCTATGTTGAATCGTCCATTGTTCGCACTTTGCAGTGTCCTTTCTCCTTTGTTAGAAGGGTTTGTGAAATTTATGTAATGATGGCATAAATGCCTTAAGTTACGAAATAGCTAATAAATAATCTGTGCCATATAAGTAACAGCATTTTGTGTATTTTTTTACTTTCTCAACAATTTTTTCGTAAATTATCTCCTTTTTTTTTTTTTTTTTAACGTTGGGAAATGCATTTACGCACGAGGTGTGGGACTCACCGGCAAAGCCAGTACTACCCACTAAAACCCAACAAAACCTTCCCCCGTCTTAATGGGGCGTCGCAGGATCGCTTACGCATTCAACTACGACGCCCCGACGGCAGGTCTGCCGAAGCAGACCACAACAACCACGGGGTTGCTCCACAGTCCACTCTGCTATCAGAGAAGTACCAGGAACAACCCGCATGGTACACTGCCCTAAGAAGAGGGCCACCTCCCACCGCCCACCGAAGTGGGCCACCTGCCTGTGCGTTTCTTGGCTTCGCGCCCGGTTGGGTTGCCGGGCACTACTAAGCCCCCCCACCACGACAAGGTGAACGCACGTTGTGGGGGTCGTAAATTATCTCCTGTCTTGGTTAGAATTTAACATCATTTCAAAGGAAAAAAATTATTAGTTCAATTATGTTAATATTAATACTTTCTTAGATTTACGCGAATATTTGACATTTTAAATAAAACTATCTTTTCGGATTTTGTCGCGGATTTATTTGCATTTTTGTTTCCCGACGTTTCGAATGCTTTACAGCATCCATGGTCACGGCAGAGACTGAGGTGTTGACCTAAATCTTCGTTCAATCAATCGTTGACAAAATCCGAAAAGATAGTTTTATTTAAAATACGTTAATATTACTTTAACTTTTGAAAAAAGAATCAGGATTCCGCGCAAAAAATTAAAACCCATGAAATTATAACCAAAATTCGCGTAGGTACCTCAGGGACGCACCCGAGCGACGCGAGGGTAAGTAACTAGTAAAGAATAAAATTTATAAGTCAACATATTATTTAACAATATAGGTACACATACATATTTAACCTACATCGAATATCAAAAAGGACATACATACATTCATATATAATTTTTTAAGTGGTATTATTAAGTACCTGACTTAACGGAGAATATTAGTAGAGTGGCACAACACTTTATGAATAATATTAGATATATGTATGTGTGTTGCACTATAACTAAGCTCTTAAACACATTTATCTAAGAACGTATAAGGCCAGTTGGTGCACATTAATTTAGGAGCATGATTGGTTTCCATAGCATCATCAATATAAAGAACGAAGAGGTACGCTACCTCTTCGTTTTTCGTCAGTTAAAATATTTCACAGTATTAAAAATGCAAACTCATTCTGTACTTAAATTTCTCTTTGACATAACAATAAGCTTATTTAACAAGATTTGCGTCTAGTCCTATAGAATACCATGACGAACGTCTTGTGGTGATGTCAAGTAAGTATCATGTTATGAAATTTTGCATTTTGCAATAACTTCTTATGCAATAAAAGAATATGTCAGCTTAAGAACTTCCTTATTATCAGGATAAACTATTGGTACATTGATACGCGTATAATATGGGCTAGAAATTTCGCATAAATTAATGGTACCTACTACCCATTTAATTTAAATTTTTATTACATATACAACGGAACAAAAATCTAAATGAAGTCGCCAGAAAATTCGAAAAGATAGTTTTATTTATAACTAACGAATCAGGAACATTTTAACGTTTAGTATAGATTTCTCAGAGATGAGATATTTTCCCGCAGTAAAAAGTAGCCTATGTATATGTTGACCCGGATAGCCAGCTATCATCATACCAAATTTCATCAAAATCCCACCAGTGGTTTTTACGTGATGCGGTAACAGACAGACAGACAGGCAGATAAAAATTCTAAAAATTATAGATTAGGCCTCTGTGTCAATAATAATGTCTATTTCAATAATATTTACCAAAAAATATTTAACTAAAAAGAACGAACGAACTAAAGAGAACATACATATATACAAACATACATACATAACATAAGGTCAACACATACTCCCCCTTTAAGCTTCGTCGCAGTCAGGTAAAAATTAACAAAATATGTTAATAGACAGAAATACAAAAGCAGGAATTTCTTATACAGTGTCTAAAAATCAAACAAACCTGAGCACCGGCGGCATGTCATCGAGGGCGCGTAGAGGATGGGGCGGCGCGGGCGCGGGAGGGACGCACGCGCAGCCTCCCGCCTCGCTCTCGCGGCGCCCTCCACCCTGCAAATAAAAAAGTAATCTATATAATAATAATTCCTTACAACTTGTTATACACACAACACTATCTTATTTAAGTTGTATTTTCTTTATTGAATTTTATCAGAAATTTTGACATTGGACTACTATTATGTAAGCGAAAGTTTGTGTATATGTTTGTTGGTATTTCAACGTTTTTAACCCTTTTTTATCATCCCATTGCTGGTCACGGGCCTCTATACAAGGGGTATCAGGCCATAGTACACCACACTCGCCAAGTACGGTTAGCAGACTTCACTTTCGAAAACTATTTAATATAATCTATAACGAGATGTTTTCCTTCACCGAAAGACAACACTGACTTGGCTGGACAGATTCGGATGAAATTTAATAGGTACGCAGATAAATTATACCACATTATTATAATAAATTATACCTAATTATTACATATGGCACATAGGCCTTGTAATAATAAATTAATACGAGATTTTTTTTATATATATATGTCAGTTTGTATAATACAATACTTGTAATTGCTCTACTTTGAGCGATATTTGAATAAATAGTGTTTAGTAATCGTCGCATTCTCTTCATTAATATCAGAAAACGCCATTCACATGTCACGACTTTATATCAGTCATAAATATCGTAACCCGTAAAATGACTTCTACTTACAAATAGTAGCCAATAAAATTATAAATGCGACTTATGCTGATGAGATGGTCGGTTGAACAAAGCATTCCATATATATGCACATCGCAAGTGTTCATGTTACGAATTATTAATTTTAAATTGATGAGATTAATATAATTAAATAATAAAAATATATTTGTAGGTAGTATATTTAAATTTACAACTGCCGTTGTTGTTATTAGTAAATAAAAATCTAACTTGTTGTTGTTGTTCTCATCTTTTCATTTATATAAATTCGAAATTCGTGTAATCTGTATTTGACTTATAAAAAGTCCAAGCAGGACTAAAACAGACCACAACCACCACGCAGCTGTTTCAACAGTCCACTCTGCTATCAGAGAAATATCAGGTGTGCCAGTCGTTACCTCCAGTGCGTCTCTCACTTCACGCTTCTTTACATATGGCTTCACACCCGGCTGGGTTGCCCACGCTCTTAACGATCTCCGCTATGCCAGATAAGATACCAGTCAGAAATATCAACCCACGATATAACAGCGGTGAACATTTATGGCTGCTCCAGATTATAGTGCAGGTCAGTGTCCGTTCTCGGTCCGATATCGGTGTGGTAAAGTATATACAAGAAGCAATAAGTACATTCACACTATCAGTAAAAGTCACGTTTTGGTCGAATCACACTCCAGTAACGTTTCTTGTATAAAAAAAATACCAGACCGATATCGGACCGAGAACGGACTATGATCGGCACTATAGTGTGGTTCGGCCCTTACTTGTGACAATTAATTCTTACACCATTAACCCATTTGTTAGTCACAGTAGAACAAAGATAAAGTTTTAACAGCAGTTATTAGAGTCATGTTGTCATTGCAGTCAGTCAACAAGCCGCGACGGCCCCATTACGTCGTCACACCATATTTAAGTATAGTAGCAAACATGTGTTACAGAGTTAACTAAATATATTAAACTTATTCATTTTTATAAAAAAAATTACAGTTATACTTCTTTCGGCACGTTTTGTAAAAAATATGACAGTAAAATTTTTACGATACGCGCGCACACCGACAGCCAAAAAGCGACATGATGAAGTTAGCTGCATTCCTACAAACAGAGAGTTGTGACATACGGGATAAAATCTTTAGCTATTTTTGTTGAGTTACGCCAAAGTATAACTTCTTACATACGGTAGTACACACGTTTTTTTCTGTTAACTACTAAGGATTTTTAATTACAGACCTTTTTTAGCAAATTATGTTCTAGCAAATTATGTAGGTATATATGAGTGTTACGGTACTCTGAGCGGCATCAGAGTTAAACAATTTTTTTTATTATTGTATCATTGATACAGAAGAAATATCCAAAAAAATTCAAAAAAACTTGAGCGGAATGAAAATCTTACTATCTCATTAATATTATAAATGCAAAAGTTTAGATGGATATCGATGTTTGTGACTAAGTTACGCCAGAACAGCTGAATGGATCTGGATGAAATTTGGTACAGAGATAGATTATAGTCTGGAATAGGATATAGGTAACATTTTATTCAGGAAAAATATACGGTTCCAGTAGGATAGATTTGTTTTTATTGTTCACAGAGCAAGGGATCGACAATCTATGCCTATGTCACTCTCTAGCCCTCCAACTAGATCCACATAAAAAATCACGCCAATCCGTCACTCCGCTTCGATATGAAAAAAGGGCAAGCAAACAGACAAACAAACAAACAAACAAACAAACAAACAAACAAACAAACACACTTTCACATTTATAATATTAGTATGGATTCCATTCGTCTAGTTAGTTTAACTACAAAAAAAGAATTTCCTGTAATCGATTAATGGCAATCCAATAAAGAGATCAAATATTTGAATACATAATGCATATTCCATGTTTGATTAATTAATATATTAAGCTGAGTAAATACGCATTTACGTGCAAATTTGGATCTTATGTCAGTGACATGGGTTGACCATGGCAACCAATATGAGGGACTAGTTTTTATAATTACAAGTACTTGTATTTATTATTTGTATGTCTATGTGTATGTTTATTACTGCTTCACGTAGAAACGACTCAATGAATTGGGATGAAATTTAGTGTATAGATATGACCTGGAGTAATACATAGTTTGGGGTGTTGTAGTGTGTGCGCAAGCGATCCTGCAACGCCCCATTGGACTGCGGCGACGGGTTCCGTTGTGGGTTTTAGTGAGTAGGAGTCTCACAGTACCCTGCCCATTCACAATCGGCAGGGTCCCCGTGACGGGTTTCCCCAGCGAAAAAAAACACATAGACTACTTTTTTGTTTAGTTAATATTTGATTAACTGAACACTAAAAGTAATCTATGTGTTATATAGTTAATTAAATTTGCCGAAAAGTCGTGCAAATAACATTACAAATAATGCAATAGGAAGCAAGCGCTCCAGCGAAGCGAGGGTACGTCGATAATTATTATTTACAATATTAATAATATTATTTATACGATACTTATAGTGCGGAGTGAACAGCAGTAAGTTACATTTATTTAAATTTTGCTACCTATTGCTACCAAGCAAAAGCAGTTTTGCAATTGCTTCCAGTAAAAATGAGAATGAATACCAATCAGTTCACATTTTTTTCGTTTCTTTTCCAGCTTCAAAAAAAAGACGTTTCTTAAACAATTGGCGTGTATTTTTTGTGTGTATATCACGCGATATGTTCAACAATTATATGGATTATCATATTTTTTATTGGTTAATTTCTAATAAAAAACACTTCCAACGGTAAATAATTACTATTAAGTATCAAGTGATTTTGAAGTTGAATTAACTTTATTATAAAAAGTATTTATAGAATGCTATGTTTAAGTATACCTATCTAATTAATAAAAAGAAAATTTTATTTAGAAATTGTAAAAGAATTCCTTATACAACGACGGTCAGCAAAGAAACCTAAGATGTTTTTATCAAAATTAAGTAAATAAAATAGAAATATTTCCTTCAAAAAGCCATGTGAAACCTAGGACCGGTACTGGACTAGGACCTTCAGATCTGCAGTTGTACATACTAATTAGTAACCATTTGTTAACTATTTTCTTTTTACTTCCACCAAATGAGCTTCATATCCATATAACCTTATGTATATACATACATACATACTTAAATAGAAACAAAAAATAGCCCGGCCAAAGTCATTATATCTCACAAAGATCATTGCGAAGTAACACCTTTTAGCCTAATGCAATTATTTTAATACTTAAATTGATTGAGGGTTATTAATTATTATTACGAATATCTTTATCGTACTTGTCGAGTGAAAGGTGCGTAATCATTCATAAATTATTATTGTTTCGTGATAGAGCAATATTTGCACTAGTTAGTGCCTGCGGATATACTCGTGCCTTTTTATATATCACTAACGACTCACCCTCGCTTCGCTCGGGTTCGTGCTTCCCAGTGCAAACTTTCATCCCCATTTTCACCTCCTTAAGGGATGAATTCCGGGATAGAATCCTATGTCCTTCCCAGGGTCTAAACTATCTTCTTACCATATGTTATCTAAATCGGTTCAGTAGATCCAGAGATTACCCCCAACAACCTTACAAACTCACAAACTTTACCTCTTTATAATATTAGTATAGACTATAGACTAAATGTTTTCCTAAATCATGACTATGAATCTAAACACGTACTTTTTATCCTGTCTGTCAACTTTTTCCCATAGAGCCATTTGCTCAGGGAAGAGCAGTTTATAATATATGAAGGAGACGCGAAAAAGTCCGCTGAGTGAAATAAATTCTTTATTCAAATCGAAGCCGCATCTAGTGATTAGCATCTAATCAAACTAATGTGAAATATGCATAGCAATCATCGAACTGCGACCGCTTGCGTTAAAAACAGTGCTTATACCCCTACCACTACTGCACCACAAAGACTTTATAGTACGGTACAGTAGTAAATAAATATTTGCACCTTACTTATGTATATCAAGAACCACTTATATGTATAGACATAAAAACAACTAGTTGACTCATAAAGTATATCTATAAAAAAGTAGAGTCGTCGCTCCTTTGTACAACACTTTCACATATATCATATTAAAATATGGTTAAGAAACAGTCTTACATTATTACCATTATTAGATCATCACAATTGTCTATAATGATTTTTTAAAGCAAAACAAGAATAATAAATAATTCTACATCAATAAAAATCTTCAAATCAGATATAAACGATATGTTCGAGCCATATTCGCGATCTCTGGCCAAATGTTACATATTCTAAAATTAAAAAAAAAAAATTAAAAATGAATAAATGAATATTTTCATCAAATAATTGTTTTTTTTTCGGAAAAAATAAAAAGAACATAATATATAAGGGTTACATATTAACTTTATAAAGATTTTCTCTGTAGGCTTTAAAAAAAATTGTAAGAAAATTACTTATACACAAACACACATTATTTTAATATATTAGTAGTTGGTATTTAAGTGCACATTGTAATGTATTAGTACGATACAATCTTATTTTGTAACATCGCATTAAGATAATATCCACGACCATAATAATAAGCTAATTTAGGCAATAGTTCAAAGATGCACTTAGCAACTTAATAATATAAGTGGTAAACGTATTATTGCACTTAAGGACTTATTGAATATTCTCATATATGTACATTTGAATTGCTCCTTTTTGTTTAATATTTTTAAATTTACTCGAATATCCGATGTTTGAAATAAAGCTATATTTTCGGTTTTTTCACGGTTTTCGTGTATTTTGTTTTTTTGTTTCCGATTTTTCGAAGGCATTAAAAAAATGAAAAAACCAAGACCATGTGTCTTGCTTTATTTTATTTTTTTATTAACACCTCCAGGTAAATTTCTAAGAAATTAATTGAATTTCTAAGAAATCTATTGTTAACTGTGTGGAGGTTAATTGTGTGGAGAGATTTTTAAACATGGCGTTAATTACAAATGTATATAAATAAATGTTAATAAATAAAAAAGGCTAACGTAATTTTAATTAAAAAAATATTAAATAAGCTAATATTATATTATCTCCCTTTCAAAGGCAAGAGTTGGTGCTAATGCTTAAAAAATACAAAAGAATATAGTATTAGTTTTATTATTTCTTTAAATAAAGTAAACGATCTGTATGGCTAAAGCGAGAATAGTAGCATAAACAGCAAAATCACACTACTATTTTTGATTTAGATTTTTTTTACGGGCTCCGGGATTTTTACGGGATATACATAATTATTTAGACTGAAGTTAAGACACAACACTCTCTGTCTACCCCGTAAAGAAAAAAGCTTCGTGCATATTTTATGAATTTACACACACTTCACAATAGGATACATTAGAGATTTATTTCAGATTAAATAAAATATCTTTTAAATAAAAAAAAATGTCTGTAACAAGTATATAATGCCTTTGAATGCCGTTGATGTCGTCTAATACCTTAGTCTCTCCCGTGACCATAATTGCTGTAAAGCATTCAAAACGTCGGTACCCAAAAATCAAAATAAATCCGCGAAATAATCGAAAAGATAGTTTTATTTAAAACTAGCATTGCCTGCGGCTCCGCCCGCGTTCAGATGACCAAAAATCAAATTCTTAGGTTTTACCTATTAGTATACTCTTACATTGCAGTTGTTGTATTTTTTCTCAAAAATGAGACATGTAAAAAGTATCCTATATGTTGACCCGGATAACCAGCTATCATCATACCAAATTTTATCAAAATCCCTCTAATGGTGTTTCTGTGATGCGGTAACAGACAGACAGACCGACAGACAGACAGAAAAAAATTCTAAACACTATAGATTTGGCCTCTGTATCGATAACAATGTCTATTTCAATAAGATTTTCCTAAAAATATCTAATGTACAGATTCGGCTTAGTTACCATTTTATTATATGTATAGATGTCAAATATTCACGTAAACCTAAGAAAGTATTATATAAAATACCTTTATACCTTTATACAATGTAACATTGACCAACAAACATTGAATGACCTGTTAAAGGCGTCGGCGTCGCACCAAAAATGCTCACAAAATCAATGTCGGCCTTAAATAAAAAAGATAATCTGACATTTTTACATTACAGCACCCATAAACTGTAAACCTTCTTCATTTTAATATTTCAAATACAAGATAACCAAATATGGAGGACAATATGGCTTGTAGTCGTACAATGTTTTAAAATCGTGACTTATGATATCGATTTGTCTCGATAAATAAATTGTTGATTTTATGTAAATGCTATTCACTGAAAACTATAAAAGTGTAAATATATTCATTTTTATAGTATTTTGCTTTTTGTTGATACTTTTTATTCTTCTTTACTTTTTATTTCTATCTACATCCTATATCTCTATAGATAAAAGATTCGATTCGAGTTGATTAATCGTTTTTCCGTACAAAATGTATGGGAAAAGTTTTCGGCTATTTCTGTTATTTCTAGTACTCATACCTTAAATGTTCCCATAGTCTTTTGATCCCTACATGAAGTAAGTATTTTAGATTTTTTTTCGCTAACTGTACATTTTTTCCAAAATCTGTGTAGTACTATTTGATTCATCGTAATTTATTCGACATATTTTTGACCCATTTTACTAACATTTCATAGTTTATTGTAATATATTTAAAAAAAATACTAAGAGATTAAGCCTTGGATTAGGCCTCCATATTTCTAAAATCAGATTATCTTGAATGTATGCCTTTTACGGCGTATCTACGACAGATCCAGACATATCTCGTTTGTTTATTTCAATGTCAGAATTCCCTCTTATGTTTGCAATTGCTTCATTTTAATACTAAAATATATAATTAAACTAGCATTGCCCGAGGCTCCGCCCGCGTTCAGATGACCAAAAACCAAATTCTTAGGTTTTACATAGTATTCTCTTACAATGCAGTTTTTGTATTTTTTCTCAGAAATGAGATTTTCCCCCGGTAAAAAGTATCCTATATGTTGACCTGGATAACCAACTATCATCATGCTAAATTTCATCAAAATCCGTCCACTGGTTTTACAGACAGACAGACAAAAATTCTAAAAACTATAAATACGGCCTCTGTATCGACAATAATGATTTTTCAATAAATATTTAATGTACAGATTCGACTTAAAATCTATACCTACATATAATAAAATTGTAACTAAGCCGAATCTGTACATTAAATATGTTTTAGAAAATCTTATTGAAATAGACATTATTATCGATACATACGGAGGCAGAATCTATAGTTTTTAGAATTTTTGTCTGTCTGTCTGTTACCGCATCGCAGAAAAACAACTGAAGGGGTTTTATTGAAATTTGGTATAGTGTTAACTGGTTATCTAGGTCAACATATAGGATACTTTTTACCGCGGGAAAATGTCTCATTTTTGAGAAAAAATACAAAAACTGCAATGTAAGAGTATAGTAATATGTAAAACCTAAGAATTTGGTTTTTGGTCACCTGAACGCGGTCGGAGCCGCGGGCAATGCTAGTTTTATTATATGTATAGATGTCTGAAACCAATGCCTTTGCGTAGTCGTATTATGTCTATACTAGTTTTAAATATCTTACATACTCGTACATACACAACATATCGCTACATCCCTACGATCTCTACATACGAGTATCTCCCACTGTCATCACTATTTTCATTCGTGCTAGTCATGAGGTCTTGACTCTTGACCTGACCAATGACCATATTTAAGTATAATAGACTTAAAAATCTCCTCGAGGTCTCCTTCTATTCTTCATTATAACTTCTGGACAATTCTTTCATCATATAATCTATACTAATATTATATAGAGGCAGAGTTTGTTTGTTTGATTGAACGCGCTAAGCTTAGGAACCACTAATTTGATTTGAAAAATTCTTTTTGCATTAGGTAGCCCGTTTAAGGGTATAGGCATCATCATCCTACCCAATTATACTCAAGGGAGAGGAGCAGTAATTATAAATGTCAATAAATCGGGCAGATTCCATATATTATTGTAAAACTGATGTTTATAATTAAACAAATTTAACGTGGGTGAAACCGCGGGGCACAGCTAATATTTTAAATAATAATATTATTATGAAATATAAAAGATGACATAAGTTATGTACTGAATTTAATAAGGTTCGCTTGAATGCTTAAATCGCGAAAGTGGAACAGATAAACAAACTTACTTTCACATTTACAATATTAATTGAAATTGAAATTACAAAAGATAAGATGACCTAGTGGTAAATTGTTGTGGGTTCATAATTAAAGGTTGCGGGTTTTAATATTTATACTTTTGTATCTTAGTGTAGTTTACCTTAGGACTTAGGTATTTGTTATGGTAATCATTTAGTTGCTTAACTGTCTCGTTTGTCTAGAGGCTACCATGTGCAGTTGCAGGTTTGGAAGTTCCGGGTTCGAGGCTCAAGTCGGGCCTCATACATATACTTATGTAGTTATTGGATTTTTTATTATTCTCAATAATAGCCCGAAGTCGAGAAGTTGTCAGTGTTTCACACAGATGTTTTAGAGACCATATAAAGGTGGATCCAATCTGTCACCAGTTCAGTAGGATTTGGTCGCGGTTTTATTATATATTTTTGTTTCCGAAGTTTTGGAGTCTCTCCCGTAACCGAAACACGGGAACTAAACTATAAAATAAAACCGCCACAAAATCCAAAAAGACCTCAATTTCAAATGTTAAATACTCGTAAATCTAAAACAGAAGGCATTGCTTAATAACAGATACCAAAGATAATTACATCGATAGTTTCTTCAAACATTAATTTGGGAGTAAATTGTTACATCCAATCATATATTCTATCTGATCTAACAATCGGGGACGGGACTTGACCTTAATCACCCATCACGAGGTCTAGACGTATTGTGATTTAAAATTTATTAGAATGCATATTACAAAATTAATTTGAAGAATCAATATGTAATTTGTGATTTAAATCACATTAATAAATACATCTCATTGGACTTTATATTATTAAACGTTCTGTATCCAAGGTTTTGAAGATGAGACGCTGAAGTAAACAAGAGGTAAAATATGGGTCACTGTATATTTTAACTATCGATGTGTGTTTTTGGAAGGAAGAATCTCCGTTATATCATGTTTAAGGCATAGGTGTTGATATTTTACACTATTATCTAATATTGTAAAGAAGTGATTGTATGTTGTTTCTTTGAACGCGGCAATCTACAGTATCAGTCAGATAATACTTTCTTAGATTTACGCGAATATTTGACATCTATACCTACATATAATAAAATTCTAACTGAGCCGAATCTGTACATGAAATATTATTTGAAAAATCTTATTAAAATATACATTATATACAGAGGCCGAATCTATAGTTTTTAGAATTTTTGTCTGTCTGTCAGTCTGTCTGTCTGTCTGTTACCGCATCATGAGAAAACCACTGGCCAAATTTTGATGAAATTTGGTATGATGATAGCTGGTTATCCGGGTCAACATATAGGATACTTTTTACCGGGGGAAAATATCTCATTTCTGAGAAAAAATACTAAAACTGCAATGTAAGAGTATACTAATATATAAAACCTAAGAATTCGGTATTTGGTCATGTGAACGCGGGCAGAGCCGCGGGTAGTGCTAGTTTTAAATAAAACTATGTTTTTAGATTATTTCGCGAATTTATTTTGATTTTTAATTCTCCAGCCATTTTGGATTTGGATTTTTTGTTTCTGGGGAACCAAAAGTTTAAAATTTATTTAAAAGTATTAATCAGATTTGAAAAATTCTTTGACTGATTTTTTAACCTTTTTTAAACACTGTTATAAGCTCTTTAATATCAAGCTACGACCATAAAATAAATCTTACTATCGTACATAAAATAAATATTAAGATCGGCGCCATCTTCGTTAATGAAAATGAATCGTACGTATATTTTTGTCCCTTACAGGCCATATTATCTGAGATAATTACTTAAACTAATTAAAACTATCACCTCTAACTATTAAATTTTACTTTAAAATCTAAAATTTTAACTTCCAAACAAAAAAATACATATGAAAAATATCTTATAACTTAATCCACAAGACAATTTGAGTTATTTTATAATTTTGCTATAAAACCGCATCATCATCGGAAGTGGGGGTCAAAGCAATACGATGTTTCGTAACTTGTAAATGGCAACGTCGGTAAGGAATAAATTATTAAATTCTAGATGAAGTTTAGATAAAAAATAATGAAATTAAAGATGGCAAACGCGCCTAATGATGACTGACATATCTAATAGTGGCTCGAAAAAGGTTAATAAAGATTTTTGTAAATCTATATATACTTACTATAATATAATAAAATTCTGAGTTGAATCTGTACATTAAATATTTTTTGTAAAATCTTATTGAAATAGTCATTATTATAGATACGGATACAGAGGTCGAATCTATAGTTTTTAGAATTTTTGTCTGACTGCCTGGCACCGCTTCACGAGAAAACCACAGGACAGATTTTGATGAAATTTGGTGTAGTGATAGCTGACTCTATCAGTGTCAACATATGGATACTTTTTATTGCGGGAAAATATTTCATCTCTGAAAAATCTATACTAAAATATAAAACGTTGCTAGTCTATATATAAATAGGTATGGACAAAATAGTTCAGTACCACTTTCTCCTCTTTTTGTCAAACGATTTTCTTTTTTTTTTGGTGTAGTAACTATTGAAGAGTTTAATAGTGTTATCAATAAAAAAATCGATACAGTTTATATATAAAAAGTGATCTTTAATTTTTTCCTGATAATTCATAACCATTAACATAGAAACGAATGATATTGCATATTATCTAATTAGATACAAGGAGATCTATTTGCATGTCCAAGAAAAGCGCGTAAGCTTTCCAATTTACGATGTCAACTATGTTTACCCAAAGCAATGAAGATATGATCGCTGTATAAATAAATCTTGAACTATGTAATACGTATTATTATATGCACGTAGTAAAGCAGGTCTAATTGGCATGACAAGAGGAAATGCTGTAAAGAGGTTCCGGGTTCCATTCCAATTTCTAAATGATAAATGTTATATATTGTCACAAATCAAAATGTATCTTCAAAACTTTACCGAGTTAAGAAATTGTTGTGAAATATGAACAGTCTATTTACTAAGTCATAAAAAACATAATATTATATTGTATTTATTTCTTTGCAACTAGTTTAATTAATGTAAAGTATTGTTAATATTCACGACCCCTTGGTGTAAGTAATTTTTAAAAATTTAAGTTTAAATCTCGAAAAAATATATTATATATACAATATATATATTATGCTTTTAATCGTGTCAATGAAATGTGGACTATTCATATATTATGGTTGTATGTAAATCGGATTCCGATGAAAATACGTTATTCTCAATATTAATTTAATTTTTTACGATCAACAAAACTTTTTGATCGACTTAAAAAACGAGGTAATACTTTCGATGCATATGTTTTTTTATACGTTCTGTTTTCTCATTAATAGCAAATTTCTTTCGAAGATGGCAAGACCGATCTGGCAATTTTAAATTATATTCTACAGAGGTAGATCCCGATGTCTCATATCATTTTGTTTTCCATAGAGTGTACCGTTTTCAAGAAAATTTTGATTTTTTAGAACACTTATAACTACATGTTAAATGTTGTCAAATTTAAATCTTCTTCCAATTGTTATTGTGACTTAAAACTTTTCGAATGTTTTGTGTATTTCTGACAGTACAATTTATGTATCATCGAACTGATCTTTTTTTATTATTTCTCTTGCACTTATATGTACGTCGCCTGGCAGCAACCACAAAAATCTGATAATTATGAATCTGATTAAGAACCTTTTTAGTGTCTTGAGTCTTCAAGACACTAAAAAGGTTCTTAATCAGGCTTACAATTAAAAAAAAAATTCGAAATATGATCAACCAAGGTTTGCTAACAAAAATGACACTTATAAGTGTGCTAATTTTGTTTTCATTTACTTCTATTAATTTGTATAATAAAGTGTTAAATTGTTCAAAATTATGAGAAATAAAAAACTTTTATGAAATCTACGGGTAAAATGACCTTTCATAGCTTTTAACAACTCCGCGTAATTCTGTCACAATCAGATTTATTAGCGTTTAAATAGTCTTTCATTTATATACGAGTAGTCTCTGTTGTAATCGTATTTTTTTGGTGTACTAGCGACGAACCCGAACGAAGCGAGGATGAGTCGCCAGTGAAAAATAAATAGAAATGTATCCCACGGGAACCGTACATTTTTCCAGAATAAAAAGTAGCATATATATAAATTCAATTTTTCCCAAATTTCATCCAAATCCGTTCAGTTGTTCTGGCGTGAATGAGCAAACATCTATCCATCCAAATTTTTGCAGTTTTTATCGTAGTAAGATTACAATGTCTATGAATTATAAAGTATTTAATGAAAGGCAACAATCAAACATATAAATAAAATCGGTATGTTGTGTGTTAACAATTGCTAGTTTTATATTTAAAAGCTTATATTATGTAGGTAGGTATGATAACAAAAGCGATATTTTTAAAACTTCCATATTATAAGTATCTTTGATCATTATTGCGAAGACTCATTCATAAAAGGCAGAAATTTTTTTTTAAAGGGTTTACGAATTCTATACAAATATAAACAAAATAAATAACAATTGGCGAAAATATCGATGAACATACACAAAAAAAATACATACAGACGAACATAGAACTTCCTTTTTGGAAGTCGGTTAAAAATTAGCCACTCTAAAGAAATGTGAAACTATTAGTAATAGAAGAATTGATTTACCATCTCATTACTTAATGCAGGAATTATTAAGTACGTACTAGCGACTCACCCTCGCCTCGCTCGGGTGCGTCTTTAAGTACGTTTTAAATTTTTTTGAGCGGTCCCCTAATTTTTTTCTGAAATAAAAGTAGCCTGAGTAACTCTTTATAACATCAGCTATCTAATAGTAAAAGTCGCGTTAAAATCAGTCCAGCCGTTTCAGAGATTGGCTGGAACAAACAGAGAGACAGACAGACAGATAGACAAAAATATTAAAAATTATGTTTTTTTTTATAAGTACCGTATATAATTTCATATGCATTTAGTAAAAAGTTGCCATTTTGAAATTACAAACAGACACTTACATTTTATTCATCTGTACCTATAGATGTATCTATAGATTTGTGAGAAGGAAATATTTTTGTATCCAAAAAAAAATGTGACTAAAAAATATATTATTATCTTATCTCGGATGACATGATAAAGATAACATATAAATTTATGTCATAACTTCACATTACAAACAAAAAGGGGAAAGTGAACACTGTACGAGCAAGCTGACCGCAACTCGCAAGTTGGTGTTATGCATTAACTATCAATTCTTAAATAATGTTTTATAACCAGAAGGTCAAAAGATGGTTTTGTTTATAATAAAATATATTTTAGCAAATTTTAACAATATCAAATGTTAATTAAAATTATTTCAGCAATGCATCTTTAACATTAAAGATATTTATCTTACTTTATATTGTAAATGTGAAAGTTTAGATGTTTGGCTTTTTGTTATTCAATCACAACAGAAAGGCTGAACGGATCTGGATAAAATTTGGCATCGAGATAGAGTCTAGTCTGGAATAGCACATAGGCTACTTTTTATCCCGGAAAAATGTACGTTTCCCGTGGGATAGATTTGTTTTTGCTTTTATAGAGGCGATAGCGATTCCCGAGTGAAGCGAGGGTAAACCGCTAGTTTATATATAAAATGGAAAATATGAAAATGTTTCATTATTTGTTCAATTTGCTGCTATTCATATTTCCACTCTATTTATATTTTTGCTGGAGTAATAAGACAGAATAGAAACATTTCACTTACTCATTACAGTAAAATATTCATTCATCGTAAATATTTTTGGCAAAACTGGCAGCCATACATACAGCTACCACCGATTTATTTAGAGGTTCTACGTTTACCTGGTCTCAACTATCTCCCATGAATCCGGCTAGACTAAATGACATTTACCGTCATGAAAAAAAATCCGTTAGAAAGACTAAGTATCTGTAATAATCCATAAAATTTTAATATTAATCGATAACATCACAGAATCTCTTCGCATATATTATAAAAGTGCAAAAATTTGTAAAACAATTATTGCGATTAATGTATAAGTGTCAAACATTCCGCATAAGGCCATCCAATGACGCAACTGCTTTTCTCTTATATTGGATAACCGACATTGAGACCGACTGACCGCGTTCCATACACCCTAGTGGCCTAAAATAGCTCATTTGTTATGTTATTGGAAAAAGTATCTTTCTTGTCAAGGTTAAAGTTAATTTCATATCGAAAAATATACTAGTACAATGGATTTTGAAACTGATCCCCCTATTGTGATGGTACTACGTTCGATTTCCATTCAAAGCAAATTCGTAATTGCTGTTAAGTATCAATACTACTAGTACAGAAAATATGTAGAATGAAGCACTTGAAATCACTGTATCACTATTACTATCCCTCAAGTAAAGGCCAATAATTTATACCAACTCAATTTCTTATAATATTAATAATATTTTTATTATGAGTTTTTATTAAAGTTTTGCACATGAATTAGTTGAATTCACAGCCTTGCAGGCTGCAGTTTTAATTCAACTTGACTTTCAATCAAATATAAGTTTTATCTGGTATGCATTTATTTAATCAAACTACACCAAACTTTTGAAGTTAATCTTTAATTTTGTAAAAGCCATTTTTACGTAAGATCACCAAGTCAAGTATTTTATCATTTTAACGAAAAACTTGATGAGCAAAAGCAAGCTATGGTTATGAAATTCGACCTCATTACCGAATACGTCACTTATCAGCTCTACATACTTTTATTCAAGCTGGTTTTAAAACATTTCGAAAAAAGTATAATTCCGTTTTCAAGACATTTTGATTTTAATTTCTAAAGAGATTTTAATCCCAGCCCCAGTATCTGAAAAATTAAAAGCTTTAATATATTTTAAGACAAGTAGGACCCGCGGCTTCGCTCGCGCTAAAACTACAAAAAAAAACTCTGAAAGAAAGTTTTTATGAAACCTACCCTGGTTTCATAAAAACTTTCTTCCCCTATTTTACCTTCTTATGGGATGAATTTCAAAAAATCCTAAAACACGTATTTATTTAATTGCATTGAAGAGCATTAATACTAAATTTAATGTAATTTTTCTCATAAGTAATTTTTTGACTTGTATTAAAACGTCTATTCCCGTGGGAATAAGATAGATAAATTACCGCGGTAAAAAGTACCCTATGCCACTCTTTAGCCCTCCAACTATATCCACACAAAAAATCACGCCAATCCGACCAAGAATTACATACAAACAAACACACTTTCACATTCATAATATTAGTATGGATATAGATTTTTATAGAAAGTTTTTGGTTTTTATGACTATATAGCTAAAAACAAACAACAAAAATATTTTTTATTAAAAACAGTTTCATACGTAATTTTTATATTACGTTTTAGCTTCAAGTCAGTCATTACTTTTGTTTTTTATATAAATTCTCTCATATATGTTTAATCTATATACTTCACTGTAGTTTGTTATTTAATAAGAAATTATATTATAAAAATATGTATACTTTGTTTTTGTTTCCCCATTCTTAACGATGTAAAAGGTAAAGTGTAAATCTTAAGCCACAATTTCGAAATCTTATTGAAAGAAATCAAATAATTAATATGTGAACAAATTTTTTGATAAATGTGTTTTAGTGTAACATGAACGAATAATATAAAAAGTAAAAATACTCGTAAAAGAAGACTCCATAGAAATCTATACCTACATATAACAAAATTGTAACTGATCGCTGTCTGTACATGGCAGATATTTGAGAAAAACTATTATCTTTATTATTGTGATCTTTATTAACGCAATAGTACTCAAAACAATGATTTTTAAAAATGTTGTCTGCCTGTCTGTGAGTTTGTGCGCGCTAATCTCAGAAAGGGCTTAACCGATTTCGCTGGTTTTCACTCTTCAAGAGAATCTTAATAACGTTCAGTCAATTTGACCATGGGTCGATCACTAGTTTCAAATTAAATTCCATCAAGCAAATATACGAGTATATACAGAGCATGTCAATTAAATAGGCAAACACTCAAAAATTCTACAAGTGCTAGTTTGACACGCGCGACAAGGTTACCGTAGCACCAAATATTTGCATTAGGTTATAAAGATAAATATAATATTTATGTATACAATTAAATTACATTATTTCTTTAATTGATATCATAAACAATACGTTTATTATGCGGCTACTAAACTAACTATAACATATCACGGCTTA
The DNA here is from genome assembly GCA_921882275.1 of Brenthis ino. Taxonomy (NCBI): domain Eukaryota; kingdom Metazoa; phylum Arthropoda; class Insecta; order Lepidoptera; family Nymphalidae; genus Brenthis; species Brenthis ino. The sequence continues at coordinate 18,110,567 of OV170224.1, read as the reverse complement.
AAACTAGACTATAACATATCATAAAAAATTACTCAACGTAGCATCACTAAAATGCTTTTTGGTAAATCTTTTGGTACCTAGTCCTAATTTGTCTTTTTTTCAAAATTATTTTATTATACCTACTTTAGTATAGATTTACTTAAAATGTATTAAAGCACAATTTTACTTCAGTAGCCCTTTAAAATACTTATCTCAAGATTTCACAAGCTTATTTGTAATAATTTTTTTTCAACCCTTAATGACTTGTGTGTCACGTCTCCCTTTTCAACTCACCTCATTTTACCCGAGAAATATAATTTTTTTTTCAATAGGCTACGAACATAACGAACCTTTATTTACAATGTTTATTTTTGCTTTTAGTCTACAGAACCCCAAAAATATAACCTTCTCGGAGTGAAGCACAATATCCGTTTCCAACTTGGTAATTATAATTCTTGTTATACATGTATAGGTGCATATAATATCAATGACACAGCATCCTTTATTAAAACATTATCTTTCACTATCTACATGCAAGTAAGCTTTGAGCAACGATGTTGCTTAAGCTACAGGAAATGCGGCAGACAAATAATTCAGAAAACTCCGTCACATCCGATGTCAATAAATCACAATTACTACTAACTGTTGACCTAAATTCTTTCCATGGGTAAAATAATAAAATTAAAGTCCTTAAATTTAAATGCTAAATTCTTATCAATGATCAATCAGTCTTCAAAAGATATCAAAACTGATCTATGCAATTATGTATCTTTCTTGTGGATTAAACAGAGATACTCGTAACAAAGTGATTTTTTCATTAATATCTTCAAACCATGCGATCTACACGTCGTTGTTTGAAGGGAAATCATTGTACATACAGTAAATGCAAATGTTTACCCTGAACAGAAATCAAACTTACAACCTTTCGAGTAATAGCAAGGACAGTCTTATGCATAATCCTAACATAAAATCCTAAGTATTTTGATATTTAATGCCAAGAATATTGTCTAATTTACAAACAAAGTGATAAAATTAAAGTTACATTAACTTTTAAATAAAACTATCTTTCCGGATTTATTTTGATTTTCGAATGTTTTACAGCAATCATAATCTCGGAAGAAATCACGGTTTTAACCATCTCAAAGGTCATTTATATAATTGTGTGTAGTTACAGAGAGCTTTCTTATACAAAGTCTAAATCCGAAAAGTCCAAATATAACGCTACATCCGTAGGTCAGATTACTTAATGTCGGTATCATATTATGACGATCCGGCATTTGATACTTGAACTCGATCTTTGTGGAAACCAGCTCAAACAAACCTTACATGATTTATATAACAAGGTAATATGATTAGCTATCTATTGATATGCTGTCATTTGACGCCAATCGGAAACTGATCTAACTGTAATGTAACTTAGGCTTGCTTGACCTGTACACTGTACCTGTAGTTGTCCTTAACCTTTATTAATTTACCTTTAACCTTTTATAAGAAAACCGTTTATGGGACCCGCACAAGCTAAAACCATCAATCTAACTTTATTGTAGCTTTTATGGGACGTTTTAGGATTGCTCGCGCATGCACTTGCATTGCACTTGAACACCTTTTTTTTCTTTAAATATTGGCCAAGATACCTTTACCCTTAATTAGCCTTATAATAACGAATCTCTTAGTTTTGGTTTTACAGTTAGTAAATGCTTTGTATCCATTCACCTACTTTTCGACCCACACTTACTTACCCACAAAAACCCAGAAATATCATCATACAATATCTTGACGATAGCCTTAGTTATAAATAAATTAAGTTATATAAGCAAATCTGTTGATTCATAAAGGAAAAATCATTGGTCTAAAAAATGTGTTCTTCATAATTCGATTTTTGTATATATATTTCTCAGTAAGCTTCAAGCTCGGACCTTTCGCAAGGTTACATACCTTACAAAAAAGAGTATAAACTATAAAGTTACTATAATAATAATTTTTACTATTTTTGACTTAGGAATTTAGTTTTTGCTTGTTCAATAATATCTTGTATAAGATTCCTTGTTATATCTACAAATCTGTTTTATTTTTATTTAATCTAAAAGATTAATAATAGCAGAACCAGTACGCAAATTCAAATACTTATGCATTTTTCGACCTTCATCCATAGTTTCGCAAGATGCCTAAACTCGATACTTATCGGCTTTACCGTATTTGGTGAAAGTGGATAAATCAATTGTTATTAATCCCTTGCAGTGTTATTTTTGGACTTGGTACAAGTAGGGACGAGCATCATGTGATATATCTGATTGCTCGCTGATGTCCTTGGGTTTGCCTGACTGTACATAAATCAACTTTTTTTGTTTATACCTATATTTATTATTATTTCAAAAAGGCAGTGGTAGCCCAGTGGTAACACATGCGCTTGATAATCCGAGTGAAATGGGTTCAAAGTCGAGTCTCGCATTTCTGATATTTTTATGGGCAAATCATTTCCAACGGGATTTTCCAATGGGGTCTTACGGTGAAATTTCCTTCACCTCGTTAAGGTCAGCAAACCAGCATATGTGAGAGTAACTAGCAAGTTTTCAAAAGATATGAACCGTGGTGGTGAAGTGTGGTCATCGTGGTGGTCTTTGGCCAGATCCCCTTTGGATAGAAGGGAGGCCTGTGCCCAGTAGTGGCACGTTACAAAAGGACTGAATACATTCTTTATTTCTTAGCGAAAAGGTCGAAGTAAGATATATACATATGATGATTAGTGTTGCCCAAACGCAAGAACAAGACGAGACTTAGCCAGTCTTGGTCTTGGTCTTGCGCCAATACACCTGGTCTTGGTCTTGGTCTTGGTCTTGCGCTCCCAGTCTTGGTCTTGGTCTTGGTCTTGCAGCAAGAGTCTTGCAAGTCTTGCAATTACCTATTAGTCTATTACTATTTATTAAAGTTTACTTTAAATCCTAGAAAAACGTATTAGAATTGGAACATTGTGAGCTTGAATGAATATAGCCATAGTAAAGATCAAGCAGATTAATAAATAACTGAAGATTTGATAAGAAATTCGAAAAATCAACTGACCTATATGTCGTTTTCCATGGAAGTAACTGTTTCTTAATAAACATTTATGATTCATAAGCTTACATTTGCTAAAACATGTAAAAAAACAAATTAATTACAATAACTTGACTGTATTTTAAAGAACAATACTTATCTGTCTAAAAAGAGATTGAACCCTCAACTTATAAGAAATTTAATAAAAGAGTTTTACGATTTATCATTTATTTGAATAAAAAATAAAATACAACACAAATCAACAGCTTTATCATTAGGTTATGATACTTTATATCAATTTTTTTGACCAAGAATTAATACAAAGTAACCATCTGGCTGACTCATCACTTAACCTATTTCTATGTTTTCTAATTACTAATGATGCTTTAGAAAATAACCTCTCAGCAGGTACTGAAGTTGCAGGTATTGAGAGAAAATCACGGGCCATTTTCGATAAAATCGGATACTCTGTCTCATGCGTCCTCCACCAATCTAAAATGTCTTCCGAGCTGGCAGTTCTTGGTTTTCTCAGGTACTCCTCCAACTCGTCTATCACTAAGCCTTGAAGACAAGATCCAGATGACGTCGAGGGACATTCATAGAGTTTATCAAAGTCTATTACGTCTTCATCTTCATCACATACTTCATTTTTTTTTCTGGTAATTCCAGAGATTTGTTCAGTGAGTGTAGACTTTTATATTCTTCATAAAGTTCCTTGAACTGGCGCAGACTTTCTGTTTTAAGTTGCTTCCCCCACATTGTCAGGTCAAAAGTCTGAGCCTTATGCCTTGGGTCTAAAATTAAAGAAGTACAATAAATCCAGTTGCTCTTCTTGTAATGTTTAAGCATTTTGTCTCGAGCTGCTTGGAAAGCTAGAATGAGCCTTTCATCCACTTCAGATCGATTAGGTTTCTCATCTAACTGTTTTACCATGGATTCAATTTTATCTAGCAAGAGATTGAATGATACAATGACTAGCGGTAATGTAACATATTTGTCTCCACCAAGTTTTGTACTTAAAAGTTTAAAGTTTATTAGAAATTTATGTAATTTTTCGAGTACCTGCCATTCATTAGCTGTGATTTGAAAATCATTTAATTTGGTGACAGAACTGCACAATATGTCAATGCCCGCTCTCACTTTTAAACCAAATCCAATCATATCATGTGTGGAATTCCATCTCGTTGGACAGTCAAGAATGGCATTTAGATTTGATGGCACGCCAGCTGCTTCACAAGCAGACTGAAACTTCTTCTTGACTATCTCACTTCTTTTTATTTTACTGGAAATACTGCGTAACTTTGTTACAGATGTACGCGAGTCAGCAATATTTGGTGCAGATTCTTCATCTTCCTCATCCTCAGTTTCGTCTGCATAGTCTTCGTACTGCTGATCTTGCGCGTTAGTGTCAGACTCACAGTGTAATGCTAAGGTCTTTAATAAATCTTGTACACCAAGGTTTAAAATGTGAGCAAAGCACCGGAAATGTTGATTGTCTGAATCAAAGTGTGGCGGCAGCTGTTTGCCCAGTTCATACATAAATTTGGTATTTGCAGTTGCGTTGTCGACCGTGATATCTTGTATTTTATCAATTATGCCATATTCCAATAAACATTCATGGAAAATCGTTGCAATATCTTCCCCAGTATGTCGACCGCGTGATGGTATAAAATCAAGAACTACAGATTGATACTTCCATTCGTTGTCTATATAATGAATAGTAACCCCGTAGTAACTCCTACCAGCAATTGACGTCCACCCATCAATGGTAAAAGACATTTTAGATGATAATTGTTGAAGTCGTTCCTTGAGATTCAATTGGAGCTCTTCAAATCGCTCTTTGACTTTCCTTCTAAGTGTAGACCTTTTAGGAAACACCATATTAGGGCAAATACGTCGAAAATATACTTGTGTAGCTTCGTCATCGAAAAATGAGAAGGGAAGATATTTTTTCACCACCCAATCAACTGTAGCTGTCGTGATGTTGTCACTGCTGTTTTCCGACTTAAACAAAACAATAAATCTTGTATTATTATTTAAAACATACTAGGTTTGAGCGTATAAGAGGAGGAGGTTTGTTGTTGTTAAATCGAGAAAATCGTTAAATTGATATTTGTTATATTAAGGTTGCACTGTACTGTAATTTACCAAAATAAAGTACTTAGTTGTTACTGGCCGATTAAATGAAAATATGGGTGTTTATAAAAAATATTTAAGACGATAATTACATACTTAATATGTCGCACCCCTAGATGAAAACACCACTAACTCAAAAATACACTGATAGAAGGATTTTTTTGTACCTAATAAGATTTGTTACCAGTTAAGAAATGATTTGTTAGAGAGAAGACTCCTAATAAATATTTATTAGCAGTTAATAAATCATTTGTTAGCGGATATTTTTTACTGCCAACAAAATATTTATTAGTATGTAATAAATGATTTATTGACATATAAAAAATAATTTATTAATATTCAAAAAATCCCTTGAACATTACGTTCATTGTTCTAATTATTAAAATTACAGAGAATTAGAAATTTTGTGAAACGAATAAAGTTAAAATATAATAAATAATGAATTGATTAATAGTATATAATTCATTTTTTTATGACAACGGTATACATTTAAAATTAAAATAATCACTATTATAATCGATACGTTGGTATTCGTATACGAGTCAATAAATCAAATTTCTTTGAGATATTACATAAGAGCCATCTGACGATACATGAATTTTTAACGGTTTAAAATATTCATCGAAAATTGATAGGATAAAGTTTTCTGGATCGTTTGTTTTCGGTAATATTAATTGATAGCTTTTTATATGGGGATTGAGTCCAATAGTTACACATTTTTTGGAAGAAATATGAATAGTTTTGCCATCAGATATAATTGCAGTAATAAAACCAAATACATGATTATTCTCAGAGTCATTGGAAACGTGGAAGGCATACGATGGCTATTATATATACATACAAAACTACGCATGAGTGCCGCCATCTATCAACAATGACCACAAATAAAATATTTGTTAACCGTAAACAAATCTTATTTGGTGGAAATAAATAATTTTTTTCAATACATTAAAGCTTTTTAACAGTAAAAAAATTTTTGTTTTAATAAAAAAGCGATTTAATTAATCCTAAAAAGTGTTGGTAACAGTAAAAAAATATTTCTTCCATCCAAAAAGATACCTTAAAAAGTTTGTAATAAATTGATTTATTACTCCCAAAAAAATCCTTCTATCAGTGTACTTACGTAAGTTAATGGCGTTTTTGAAAGTATCGCATGAATAGCTACGCGGAGTTAAAATTCTTTTAACTGTTAAATAAATATTCTTACCTGTCCACTTCTTCCAGCGGTTACTAAAAAGCTTGTGATATCTCCACTGAATTTTGGTTTAACAGGAAGAAATATTTCTGATTCCTTTTTATGGAAAGATATTAGATGTTTCCTTAAGCCTGAAGTGTTTCTGTTTTTCATTTTTATTTCAATCTTTTTATGTTGGCACAATTTACAGAAGGCAGTTTGGGATGCATGAATTATTTCGAAAAATTCCTCAAATTTGCTTTTGGGTCTTTTAGATCTGTGACTCAAACTCTCGTTACTCGGACTAGAATAATTTGAATCTTCGTCACTCATATTAAATTGTACACGTGATACGTTTTTAGAAAACAACGAGAATTAGTAAAAACAATTATTAAGTTAGACTCGAAGCACAGCTCAATTGGAAATGACTGGAATTAAAATAATTCCTTTATTTATAGTACGTTTCCTTGCTTTCTACCGCGCCGCCTCGCCACGTGCCGGCTCTATGATAAGGATGCCGCCGCAAATCAAACAATAATATAAAGCGTGTAAAAAAATTCGAAATTACGGCCTGTCCGCACTGCGATATTTCACCGCACGTTTTTATTCCCGCAATTCTGTAACACAATAAATCTTATAGGAGTATCCGCACTGGCGGTTAAAAATTCGCGCGGAAAAAAAATCTGTGATTTGATGCAAATTGAACGCGATGCGGCGCGGATTATTTCCGCGCGAAAGTTTTGTACAGTATATAATATGTATGGCTATGGCCGCACTGCGAAATAAAATTCGCGCGTTTCGCTCAGTCGTGCACCGACGCTATTGGTTTATCGAATGATTTTGTAGTCATTCTGTAATATCCGAAAAACTTTTTACTGTATTTCGCAGCTCTTGATATTTAATGTAGAAAAACATCATTTTAGATTACTAAAATGTCTCAGTAGATATAGTAGATTTATCATTTTAGACGTTTGTCTCAGTCGGGAACTGCATCAAACTGACAAAAATCGTACGAAATTTTATTCGCAGTGCGTAATAAGTACAATTTCGATCACGGAATATAATACGCGAGAATAAAAATCGCGCGGTGAAATATCGCAGTGCGGACAGGCCCTTATTTTGCATGAGTATACCTACGCCCTATGGCGGCAATCAAATAGTGTCAAATGTTATGATTTCGGCGTGGCGGCAACGATTGTTTTAGATTTCAAAAGAAGCCGCCGGCGCGTGTATCATAACCATGTACTTCCGAAAAGCGGCAAATTTCTTTGAGAAGTAAGTACAAAACCTTTGATGCCGCATTACCAAAGTGCCGATGGTTAAAACATAACTATGCATGCACTCAGTTTGATTTTAATAATTTTTTTATTCGCTATGTTTATGGTATTAGTCGTAATGCGCATAGGTCCAGTTTTTCATATTCTTTGATACAGTTTTTTGCGTCTCATAGAATTCCTAAGCGTACCTACCTATACACCGAACTGTTACACCTAACTACTCAGTGAAATAGCGCTAAGTCCTAGCTGCAAGACGCAAGAGTCTTGCAGGCTATGTCTTGTTCTTGCTCAAGTCTTGCACGGTCAGTCTTGGTCTTGGTCTTGCTAAAAATACGCGGTCTTGTTCTTGGTCTTGGTCTTGCAAAAACGCAAGAACAAGACCAAGACTGCAAGACCAAGACTGAATTTGGGCAACACTAATGATGATATATCTATACATATAATAAAATTGAAACTGAGTCGAATCTGTACATGAAATATTTTTTGGAAAATCTTATTGAAGAGGCCGAAACTACATTTTTTTTAGAATTTTTGTGTCTGTCTGTCTATCTGTCTGTGACCGCATTACGAAAAAACCACTGGACAGATTTTGATGAAATTTGATATGATGATAGCTGGTTATCCCGGTCAACATATAGGGTACTTTTTACTGCGGGAAATTATCTAATTTCTGAGAAATATACACTAAACGTTAAAATGTAACTAGAGACGAACCCGAGCGGAGCGAAGGTGAATCGCTAGTGAGCTATAATAATATATTATAAAGATAATGAGCGTTCCATTATATTTATTAAATCACAGGCAATCGACTTACTAATCGAGAAAATATAGTATTGGTTGCTATATAGCAAACGAACACTATTTTGTATAAAAAATAAATAAATGTTAGTTATTTAAAATTTATTACATTTGCTATCTTAATTGATAAAAAAAAATGCTAAGTACTATATATTTTATACAATATATAATCGTTTTATATATTTTTATATAACTTACCACTTTTGTCGTATGGACTAATTAATAAAAACATATTTATTATTAGCGGCTCACCCTTGCTTCGCTCGGGTTCGCCTCTAGAAAAACACGAATAGAGATCTATTAGTTCCCACGGGAACCGTTCATTTTTCCCGGATGAAATGTAACCTGTTGTTTGATCGGCAATATAAGGTATCAGAATGTTAAATTTTACTAAATTAGGTGCATAGGTTGTATAAGTTATTATAGTTTTTAACTATCCCACGGGAACTATTTTTTCCGGGATAAAAAGTATCTTAGATGTTGCCCGGGGATATAAGGTACAAGCATGCAAAATTTCATTAAAATCGGTCCAATAGATTCGGAGATTAGCCCGTACAAACAGACAAACAGACAGAGAAACAAAAAAATTGAAAAATATCTGGATTTGTTCTATTTGTCTTCCCTCATCCCCCTGACTCGGTTTTTAGCATTTTTTTGCTATGTACAGACATTCGACCTCTACTCTTTTATTATAGTATACATACAGTCGTTTTTATATACTCTGTAATAATATGTTACAGTCAATTTCGGTAATATTGGATAATGATGGTCATTGGTCAATTTTGACATTGAACATTTAACTATAACTTAACTAAGAAAGGACATTGAAGTGCAATAGCTACGATCCTATAGAACCGTTCTTGAGGAGTCAATTATTGTTTGCTCATAAAATATTGTCTCTATAATGTTTTTTAGGAAAAATAATAAATATACATAAAAAGTGTGTTCTCAAATAGATAGGGCTTAAATTACCCTGGCATAAAACATAAAACTCCGTTTTCCTTAATGAGAAGTTTAAGATGGTTTAATGTTACTACAAAATCAATATAATTTTGGGTCACCCAAAAATTTGTTAATTTGGCCACGTCCTATATTTTTACATTTCTTTTTTCATTTCATTAATGGCAACAATATAATATAATAAAATAAAATGGCTCAAAATATATCAAAAAATGACCCAAAAGTGACCAAAATTTTCTGAGATGACAGTACTGTAAGAACTGCTTTACACATAACAATTTTTACCAATTAGCCATAAACTAAAAACGATATATTAAAAATATATATATTTACCATGTACACAGTATAACATATATTTTAAATGATATGATAAAAGGACATAACTACAAGTTTACATACAAAGATATAGTTTTAAAATTTTATTAAAATTAGTTCATATGGAGTTGTGAGCGTAAAAAAGTAATAATTACCTACTTATACACTTCTTACAAATTTCGGATTTATAATATTAGTCTTTAGTTTATACAAACATTTAAATGCGATTTCAATAATGAGAAGCATTAGTTACGCACGAGACAAGGACCTCGGCGCAGGATTACGGGTCCATGTATTATTAATGCGATAATTTGCAGAACAGATTCTGTAATATTTCATGCTTAACCCTGTAATCGGTAATTCACGATTAACCCCGTAAAATTATTATGAGTTATGAGTGACTTCATTGGCATTGTTTTTTTATTATTATGTTTGTATTTTTTTACAGCAAATAAAACAACGATATGTGTAGGCAATATTGGCACTATTTTTTTTTATATAGCAGCAACGTGAACGTACTAGATGAAAAAAAAGATGCAGTCGTTCAGAATCAGCATATCCGCAACGAAGAGATTCGCGGTATGTATGATACGTTTAAATTGAATTGTGATTTTGAAAATATAAAAGAAAACGTTTTCAGCGTAATAGAAAGAAAAAAATATACAACAGAATTGTCAAATAGAAAAATAATAAACGAAAAAAAAGCAGGCAAAATTAAAAGTCTAAAGATGAAGAGAATGATGACCAGGGCTGCCAGATCGTATAATTAGATACGAAAATTGTAAAATATGTTTATTTTATGTGTATTTCATTTTAAGTTATTACGTATTTTTATTGAATTTTTTTATTCGTCACAGAGTATTTCTCAACAGTTTTGTTAATTTGTATAATAGAATTTGATTTGGTATAATTTGAGTGACCCAGCGGTTTAAAATAAGTTGGCAGCAGTTGTCTCTTCTTGTAGGTAATGACGATTTCCTCCCAAGAAAAGCATCAAGATTTGCTCAGTGAATATTTTTTCTGTCCATATAATCATAAATCTTAACATTGAGCAATAAAAATTAAAATTGGTTATTTTATAAAATAATTTATCAATATAATAAATTCAATATTGATTCCTTCACCCTAAGGATGCATGGAAGAGCTCGTTTTTATACGTCCATAAACCGCCAGTTGTCCATCTCTTTTTTATCCGACTGCGGCGAAGCCCAAAGAAGGGTTATGTTTATGTACTTGTTGCAATAAAGTATCCATCTATCTAAAAAAAAATAAACTTTGGTATGTACTCATACATATGATAGAGCTAATGAAGTGTTCCTAAAACGTAATCGTAGAGTTACGTAGGTATAATGTAATACTTGTATAATACAGAAATAATATTAAAATAAACTAATTTGTACAAAATATAAAAAAGTTATTTATTGTTCTTAGTATATAGTATAAAAATATACAGTCTATATATGTACTACAAAACTATGATTCTAGCCTACTCCACTCTAAATCTTATTTTGATTATAATGAATATTTAATTTAGTCTTTATTAATATTCTATTATATTTTGGTAAAAATGTTTGTTTAAAAAAATTTACTCTACATTTAATATTTTTAGGCCACTGATAAAAATATCATTTTGGAACTCTTCAATTAAAAAAAAAGTTGAAAGAAAAAATTGATATGGTGTTGTTTTAATATAATTAAATACTTTAAAATCTTACTTATTAGATTTAGATAAGTATTAGAACATGAGGCTTAAAAATTTTATTTATAAAAAGCACCAAGTATTAAAATGAATCATGTTTTAGACCACTAAATTACGTGAAGTATTACTTACTTTTCGACAGATGATGCTTCAGTATCAATCACAACACAAAACACTCACATGGCACTTGATCACAAATAAAATACACTGCGTTCTGATCATATTAATTAAAAATATTAAAAAAAATCACAATTCTTATGTTCTTCACTCTAAATTTTTTTTTTAAATTAGGAAGTATAAATGTTTTCAAACGCATCCAAGGAATAAAATAAAAAAAAAACAATTGGCGGGAAAATTTGTGGTAAATATATTTTTTTATCTGTAAAATATTCGAAAAATTAATTTCTCTTTAAATTATGTTATAATTAATTCAAAAATGTTTTCGTGTCTTTAAATAAGTAAGTTTTGTAAAGTGTGTCATGCGGGTCAAACCGGGCGTTGCGTAACGCGTGTTCGCGGTGCAAGTGAGCTACAGAAACTGAAAGTGGTTCCCGACGTTACCCCACTCTGTCCACAGTTAGGTAATAGCAATTACCATTAATCCTATTTTCATATTATATGCATACGGATGTACCATTCATTTCAGTTTAATATATTTCTGTCATTTTATAAAAAAAACAATGTTTATTTTTTAAAATTACGTATACCTTAAGTTTCATAACAAAAATTACTAAGAAACTTCATTCTCCATAAATATTAAATAGTGCTCCATCATTCATAATAATTATGGTTTATGTCTTATTAGATTTTTTTAAGAGAAAGGAAAGAAAATGTACGTACTCCTTAGAAAAAATACTTATTTATATTGACGTTCTTCATAATTTTATTTAAAAACAAAACAATTTTACAAGTAAAAGCGGCAATTATGTTAAATAAAGCAGTTAACTTTTCTATACACATCCGCTATTATTTGATATTGTTGACATAGTCTAAGTTCTCTAATGTAAGGAAAAGTTACGAGTTTGGAACTAATTCATAGCTATTATTCAGTGATGTAACATTATTTAATATGTTATTTTAAATATAATGGTTTTGCGTGTAATTTCAAGGGTCGTTTATTTTGGTGTTCATAAAAAAAAGTAATTCCCAAATATTGACTTAGAATGCATAATATTAATAGTGTTATTTTTTTATGAAATGTTCAACTTTTTAGAGATAGAGATTGATTCTGTTGACTTAGTTGTAATCCCGAATATATAGAGAAGATAACTAAAAAATTAATATAATTAAAAAAAATATACCCATCTTATGAGAAAATACATCATGGCTGTTGCTATAAACAATGACATGCGAAATATTTAAAATAGCGATAGATCATTTCATAACGCAAAACCAACAATACAAAATGTCTATTTTATATCAATACTTTTATCTACTTTAATATTTTTAACAGATTTTTAACTTTGAATATAGCAAATTAGCTATGGAAATTCCGATTCGAAATCTTTCATCAATAAAAAAAAATCATTGTGCCTAAATGCATTACTATTTACTTTTATCCCGAAATATCAAGCAGAAGCAACTGCAGTCTGCAATTCACTAGTTTTACTAATTTAGATACATAGTATAAATAAAAGTCGATGTCTCCGTATGTCTGTTTCTCCGCTTACTTCTTCTAAGCCACGTAACGGATTTTAATACAGTTTTGACTAATAGAATGAGCAATAAATGAAGAAGATTTACGAATACATCCTTTTTTAACGTTGGTAAATTTAATAAGGCACGAGGTGTGGGCCTCACCAGCAAAGCTATCCCACTAAAACCCAACAGAACCTCTCCCGTCATAATGGGCCGTCGCAGGATCGCTTACGCAATACACACTCAACAACGGCGCCCCGACGGCAGGCCTGCGGAAGCAGACGATAATAGCCATGGGGTTGCTTCAGCGGTCTACTCTGCTGACAGAGAAGTACCAGGAGCAACCCGCATGGTACACCGCCCTCCGAAGTGGGTCACCTCCCTGTGCGTTTCTTGGCTTCACACCCGGCTGTATTGACACGACAAGGTGAACGCACGTTGGGTTATGAATATATCCTAGCCTAGAAGTATTCTGTTAAAAAAATGATTGCGGGTGGAAACAATTGTTCTAATTTCTATAATCACAATAATCTATGAATCGGGCTACTTTATAAATGACAAAGTTTGTATTTGTATGTAAGTCCGTGAACGTTTATTACTCTTTAACGCTAAAAAGGCTGGACAGATTTGGATGAAGTACACAGATAGAGAGAGTCCTAGAGTAACATATTATCATGTAGGCCAACATTAAGCTCCTGAGCGAAACGAGTATACGTCGTTAGTATCGAATATATAGAATTTTGAATTTACCTATTAAATTATCATCTGTAATACTATTAAGTTGTAGGTGAGAAAAAACATACATTTTAAAAACTTACTGTCTAAGTAATAAGAATCATCATACATTATGTTTAATCAATTAAAACCATCACAAGTCAGAAATAAAATGTTTACGTAATGTCGGAACGACGCACGTCGGATGTTCATTTATAATCATTATTGCTGCGATCTCTTCATTGTTTTAATTCTTCGCACGGAAGTTGAAGTCTCTGTGAATAATTAGTTGTGGCTTATCGATGACATTCTTTTTTAATGCTATACCTAGTTATCTATTTACAATACTAATATTTAAAAAAATCTTTGTTTACGTACAGAAATGATTGTGTTGAAATTCATAAATATGTATAAAAAATTAAATTGTAAAAATTGAAGTAAAAAAGGTTTTGAATGGCCCTTATAATCCCCGGACTGTTGAACCAAATTGATATTAGATTAGTATGCAATGGTAGTATGTAAATAAATATCTACAAACAACCTTGTAGTATCTAGTCACACTTTTCTTCATGACCATGCATATACGAAAATATTATTTATATTTAACTCATTTTGGCCAAAATGGTTTATACGCTAAGAGAATTGAACCCAAAGGTATTGATATTTATTTTTTATTTTATTTAATCATTTATTTCAGGCAATATTTACAAAAAGATCTTAAATATGTAAACAGAGGCCGATAGCATAATATATACCTTAAAATTAACATATATATTAATTATAAATATGTATGTATATAGAATGTAGCGATTGGCCGTTTTAAAAAAATGCTGTTGATTAGTGCATCAATTGATAACGACTAGACCGATTTGGTATTAAGTGTTCGTAATAGTTAGAATAAGGTTTTAGGGTTTTTTTAAGTTATCCGGAAAATTGGGAAATTCAAAAAGAACGTGCTTTAGCATCTGCATCTTCACATTAAACTACTAACTGATCTTTAAATAATAAACTTTATCATTTTTATTAATAAACTAGCATTGCCCGCGGCTCTGTACGCGATTGTGATTCAGATTGCGCGTGATTCAGATGACCAAAAACCAAACTCTTAGGTTTTACATATTAATTAGTATACTCTTGCATTGCAGTTTTTGTATTTTTTCTTAGAAATGAGATATTTTCCCGCGGTAAAAAGTATCCTATATGTTGACCGGGATAACCAGCAATAATCATACCAAATTTCATCAAAATCTATCCAGTGATTTTCTAGTGATGCGGTAACAGACAGACAGACAGACAAAAATTCTAAAAACTATAGATTCGGACTCTATATCGATAATAATGTCTATTTCAATTAGATTTTTCAAAAAATATTTAATGTACAGATTTGAATTAGTTACAATTTTATTATATTATGTATAGATGTAATCTGTTTTAAAATAATTGTGAGGAATATTTTTTTCTTTTTTGTCAGATATCTAGTGCGAGTACACTGTACACCCCCTTGCATCCCGGCGCTCGTGGTCACAGATAATAAAATTAGAAACAATGACAATAGAAAGCATTATTAAAAAGAAAAACTTACACTCGAAAGAAAAACTAAAAATTGTACCAAACCTATTTAAAAAGAGAAGTTAAATATAATTTCTTTAATGAAACAATATACAAAATTTGCTTAGCTTCAATTCCTGCCTATATAAGCCATGAAAATACATTTTCGTTTATTTATTATGCGTTTAAATGATAGTCTCGTAAAGTGTCTCGATGGTTTCCACAAAGTCGCTAACGTCGTGCCAACAGTACACGGAAACGAATACTTGAAGGAGTCTCTCTCAGGCGTGGACCTAAGTTATTTGTTTCCTCGTGATAAATAGTACCTAGTTTTTACATAAGCTTAGTTTTTTTAACCGAAATTTTTGTATACAAATACCACATATTTTTCTCCTTGTCTGGACAATACCAATTTCTCTTTAAGTAGGTAATGTATACCTACTATACATGATAATAAGTTCATGCGTTTATACGTATTTATATACTTATTATATACTAGCGACTCACCCTCGCTTCGCTCGGTTTCGTCCCTAGTTTGCTTTCCAATACAAACTTTCATCCCCATTTCACACACTTAAGGGGTGATTTCCGAGATAAAACCAAATTTCATCTAAATCGGTTCAGTAGATCCAGAGATTACCTCCTATGACCTCACAATGTCACAAACTTTACCTTTTTATAATATTAGTATAGATTACTATGTATTTGTATACATAATACCATTTACCATCGTATATTTGTCCCTCTAAGTCTGAACAATACCTCTAAGTAGGTAATGCAGGTACTTACGAGTACTATTCATATTAAATCAGTGCGTCGTCAGTGCAATTGTACATGAGCCAGTTCAGGTACAAAGTGTTAAGTGAACAAAGTTCGGCAGAGAACTCGACACCCGGGTAAATGTGGACGGATCGTATGGTAATTCAGTGTACAACCGTACCAAGTTTGAGCATCTTGTAGAGTTGTGCAAGATAAGTATACTAAGATAACACCATTACTACATAATATATATAAATAAAGTCGAGTTTGTTTTTTTTCGGCTAATTTCATAAACAACTATATGAACTTTCATAGGGCGTTCACTTTTCATCAATACAAAGGATAATAATGACGATATTTGTGAATTAAGCCGGAATAAAACGTCTCTTCTAGGAATGCGAACAATTTACTATTTAGCCATTTTTAACTTCTCACTGCTGGATACGGGCCTCCCTTAAATACAAGAACGAACAATTTGTATTCAATAATTATTTTTTCAATTTCATTCATATTTCATACGTATAAGGAGTAAAACGTTGGACGTAACATTGATTTCTCATTTTGATTATTTTAAAACTTTTAAATATATAGGATTAGGTAAAAAGATATCCAAGAAATGTATAATATATTAGGAATATTGGGCATTCCCCCATCGCGCGGGAATTACTAAACCTAGTTTTTTAAGACTAAAGTCCTTTTTGCGGAACTTAATCCATGAAAACCTACAAACTTATGAGTTTTTGGGTATGTTTAAGGTTAAAAAAACAGGTTTAATTTCCATATTTATTTCAATTTGATTTGGACAAAAAATAAACACAATTTGTTTGTTCGTGATAAATAATCTTATTTACATTAATAGCCATTATTCTTACATCACATTCCATTTCTTGATGTAACATTACAACTATGCTATATACATATTCATATAAATTATACATAGTTTACTATAATTCTACTTAAATAGTATATATAGCATCTAATTTTTAAGTTTGGCGTATTAGACAGCGGGCGATGAAAAGAAAAAAATTACATATCCATCTACATATATATTTTTTTGCTAAAGTTAATGTCAAAAATTAAAAAAAAATACTATTATATATCAAATTTTTATAGCACATTAAGATTATATAGGTTTCTTTAAAAAAATAATATACAGATTATAATTTTTATAGATAAAATCAGGTGATCTCGCTGAAAGCCATAAAAAACATAAGCTCAATATGTAATGCATGCAATTTCCTTTTAATTATGGAGTGAAACGGACACTCAGCTTCAAAAATGTTATTAACTATTTTTTTAACATCTACGCTCCTGATATGGCGTAAATCTGAGAAAGACCATACATTGAAGTTAATTGAACTCAAATCTTTTTGAAGTATAATTTCAATTTACACCACCTTAAGTTTTTTTTATTTTCAAAAAACATTAAGACTTTACAGTCTTTGTATAATCATTACATTTAAGTGTCATAAAAATTAATTTCACTAGATTTGTTTTACAAAAAAAACATATTTTTAATTTAAAATACAATAATCTAACTCCAACATCATATTATATTGCATATACAGACAGCGGCTTAATGAAACACTTGAGTTCCTGAAAGTACGGTAAGATTACGTACAAGAGTTTCCGTTTGGAAATTATGGTCTCATGGGAACACCTTGTCATTTGCTCGTAGTTTTTTTTTTGTATTTCTATACACCAAACAGGTTAATACAGAAAATCATAATATTAATATTCGAAAAGGAAATACTCAGTATGAATTTTATTGTAATGTGTTTTACCGTGGAATTAATATGTTTTCCCGCTATAAAATATATTTAATGCCGCTATCCACATCTCTACTTCGATATAAAAAAAACATCAATCAGTTCGACGTGAAAGAAGTTTGTTTTAGCGGCATTAAGAGAAATAAAACAAAGGGTTTCATCGTGCCTCATTTTCGCCACAGAATTAAATAATGAAAAAAATTATGCCATACGATTTGACCTTTTTATTACATATTCTGAAAGTAGATTGTTACCTGGTAAGAAAATATATTTATGATAGAAAAAAAACTACAATAAATACTACTTGCAAGACGCCAAATTTTTGGTCTAACTGGGGTTTTCGTTCCAAATGAGACATTGTCAGTTTCATTTCAACTTTCCAACCGACTTCAAATATTTTCGAAGTCCGTGCGAGCCGATACAAATCAATGCACACAGACTTAGAAAATATCTGATTAGATATCTATAGTAAATGAAAACTACCAATCAGATATTTTTTATTTTTTAGTGTTTTTTTTATGTAGAGAAGAAGCATATATGAAACACTTTATTTTATTTTAATGTTCTCTACATATATAACTCTACAATATATTTAAAAATCACAGTGCTTCCATCCTGTTCATTATTCTGGGACAAAAATTAAGCCTCGATACCTTCTTTTGTAAATAAAATAGGGGCATACTTTTTTAACCGCCTTGCAAATGTATTTAAATTAATTTGAATAATATACATATACATTTTACGTATAATAAAAAAATATGCAAATCGTATGTGATAATCATATAGTTCTTTTTTATATGAAAACAAACGCAATTACAATATTTAAATCGTAGTCCAATTTGTGCGTATTATATAATTCTTATTCTAATCTAATTATATAATAAATTTACAATTTATAAAAATATTATCTACATGGCATAGAGAAATCATACCTTTTGCTTTGTTATTAAAAATACACTTTGTCAATCAAAGGTTTTTTTTGTAACAGTATATTAATTTTTAAGTAAGAATATATCAATTCCATTTGCTAAATTATTTATTAATTATACAGAGTATTAAGTGTTTCGTAAAATATAGGGAATAAACTTACATAATATATAACTTTTTGCCACAAAAAATGGAACGAACAAACAAAAAATATGTAAATTTTATTAAAAAAAAAAACAGACTAAAAGAATAAAAAGTCATAGAAGAAACGCTTAACGAATCTCAGCCTACTAAAATCTCTCATTTCTCCACACTTCGTTACTATTCACAGTATGTATTGTATATTCCCGTACTAAAAACACCACCACGCTTATACTTACATGATATTATTGCTTACGATTGTACAGGCAGGTACAGTAGAATAAGTACACCATGTTATGTATTATATGGTAAAGATCTGCTATTTACAATAAATGTATCATTGGACGAAACATTTATTAGGCCAATGACCTTTTAACTTGAACTTTACAATATTTTAATATTCTAAAGTAAACAATATGGCAACAAAATCTGTTAAAGTGCGAAAAAATTAATTCTTAATTTTAAATAAAACTATATTATCGGATTTTTTACGGATTTATTTTCGATTTTTTTTTAATTGACGGTTTCGAAAAGATAATTTTATTTAAAATGTCAAATATTCGCGTAAATAAATCTAAGAAATTATTATATTATTTTTTTATTTTTAAATATTATAATCTGTGCAAAATATATTCAAAACAAAGCCTCGTTACTCCGGACGGTAGTATAATTAAATGGTAATGTATAAAAATTAATGTTCTTTGTTCCGGCCATGGCGTATCAAAATGTTGGTTATGAAACCGTCACTTTCGTTTTTAATTCGGTTACTATTATTTGGTGAATATAACACTTTTGTTACGTCAGTATCATGAAGAATATAGACAAGGGGGTCAATCTCCATAAGGTTTTATAGGAGAAATTCGTCCGCAAATTTTTTTACAGCTATAGTTCCAAAAGCTGCCACGAGTAACGCTGATTTACGTAGTTACCAAGTGAATTAGTTAGCTGCATGTCAGGCATGAAGTTAGTGATAAAAAAATCAGTGTGTATTTAATTTATTGAAAAATGAATTTACGCTATAATAAATATGTATCTTTCTTTAATACTTAGTTTTTTGAACAGCTTGATTACATACAATAATTTTTTTTTAATTCCTTGATATACATTTGAATATACCGGGAATTTCTTCCTCTCTCTTGGGACAGGGCTCTGCGCGCCCACAATTATTTTTTTTAATTTTGTGACAACTTTTACAAACCGAGATTGGTCTCCTGGTCTATATTGTTCAGGGTCAGTATAATTATTCATATGTTATTTATAGGTCGTTCGTATAGTATTATAGTGGCATAAATCGAAATTATTAGATCTCATATTTAAGTGTATGTCTGTATATTCCGTGAATATAATTATTTTAAACGAATTTATGCAAATATAAAAATATACTTACTAAACTAAAACCTTTTTTTTACAAAACTTACTAACTTTGGAATTTTTATCTAATGATACCAAATTCATCTTTTTGTGCAGACTATAAAGTTCGCACTACGTAATAAATAAAGCAAGCTTCTCAAAGTTCTAGATAGTTCTCACATTTCAAAGAACGTTTAAAATGTGAAATAATAAAACCTAAGCTCGGTGAGATATATTGAGTATTTTGTCATATAAATCTGAGTTCAAGTTCATACTAACAAACATGTTAGAACTAGACCTTCACATAAATAATGACCAATTCTTTATTTAATTCAAAAAACTTTAATTAATTTACTTATATTTTACCTTTTATTGCACTAAACATAGCTCGTTGATAATGTACTAATGTTGAAAATATTATTGAATGTTTACAAAATAATCAATAATCAAGTTATATTTATCAAAAATAATATAATATTTGGTTAAAAAATATTTTTTACATATATATATTAAATAAATATAAGAAATATAATGACTAGTTCGTATAATTAGATATACTAAAATATAGCACAAAAAAAACAGTATACGTCTTTATAATAATATATACAAAAAATAGCAGATCAACATCTACATATATTGTACAAATATTCGAACGTCTGACCTATTGCGTATTGGACAAAGCCAATCAAATGCATAGAACATTATCCCACGAGAGCAATTAAGTTTACAGTTTCCGACCTTTCGTTTATAAATAATTCCAAAATCTATAAACAACAGATTAAGATTTCTTTTTAGAACAATTTTTTTTAAATTATTATACAAAAAATAATAAAAAAATTGATTACGGGTATTATAACAATTCATTATTAATTAGATAAAAATGATATGAAGTAATTGAGAAATTGTTTTTATAATTACATATAATTCTCATGATGTAATTGTATTGTATTCAACCCTTTTCTTAACGTCCCACTGCTGGGGGTGGGCCTCCCTTCAGTACGAGGGATCAGGTCATAGTCCACCACGCCTGGCCAAGTGCGAGTTGACGGACTGCACATGTCTTTCGAAAACTTGCTAGGTTCTCTCAGACATACAGGTTTTCTCACGATGTTTTCTTTCACCGTAAAACAAGGGGTAATCATGTTGAAAACGATTCGCACATGAGAATATCAAAGCAAGAGCCGGAATTTGTACCCGCTTCACTCGATTTTCAAAGCGATCGCGTTACCACTGGGGTTACCACTGAATATTATATATTTTTACCATTTGAAAAACATAGCAATAACAATATATATTATCATTATTGATGATATTACAATAACTTACGTATCAATATGTCTTCCAGATATTATTTGACAAAACCTAGTGCATACGAAAATCGTGAGCAACTATTGTCATCAGTGCCAGATTCAACATTCATTTTGTGGAAAAAAAATATTTTTAAAAGAAAAAAATTTTCCCACCCTCCGAATTTTACCACCCCTAAAAATTTGCCGTCCTGGGCACCCCGAGTCGCATTAGTGTAAATCCAGCGCTGATTGTCATACATATCAATTAAATATATTTGACCTATATATCAAATATCATTACAATGTTCAAAATTTAACCCTTAACCTAACTACATCTACGAAATTATCACATTTTATATTTAGCGCTTCTATTTAGCGTCTAATAATAAATATTCGATTTGAGCCTTCGATATTTTTTGCGATCGGAACACGTACAAACCCTGTGTTCGACCAAATTTAGGGTTCCGTAGGAAAGGAACTTGTATTAGCTGGTGTTGCCAGGTTCGGCGAAAGTTTATTTCTTAAAAGCAATCTATATGCTTCTATTCGGCTTGTATTTAGATAAGTCGGAATAAGACACGATATCATCGATATTTAAGTTTGTTTTATTTGAAAAACTGCTATAATAATCACTTCCATAAATTAATTTAATTTTTAAAAAGAAAAAAGAATCTAGCAACACCACTACCAGAGATAGTAGAGATACCACAAGCAATTCGTTTAAGAAAAAACAAAATTGTATAGCAATTCAACGAAACTCCCTTCATATAACTAGCGTATACTTCAAAGGTAAGATAAATTGACAAACAAATCTACGTTAAGAATCGATAATAATATCAATATAAAGAACACAAATAGGAAGTTCAATTCAATAGTAAAACTATTTCTATTGTCAGTCAAATTATTTATGCGCAAATATCTACAAAACGTCATAACTAGGTAAAAAATAATTAAATTGGTATAATATAAAATAATATCATTTACATTATAAAACATATATGAATAGGAATTAGGAAACTTTAAGTCAAACTGAACACTTTTAAAACCAAGTAGTTATTGTGCATATTGTTCATCTCTGAAGTCCCACCAACATACATACATTTATATATGTTACATAAGTTGACCCAACATGGCGTTTCTCATTATAATATGTATAGTTGATAAAAATAAGCCAGCGGAGAAACTAGTATACGGTAACTTGAGCTGCGCAGCTAAAGATGCGCATCTAAAAAAAAGACCGCCATTTTGAACCAACTTAACACCTCTAGGTACATTTCTAAGAAATTAATGAAATATATAAGAAATCTATTGTCAACTGTAACGCCGGCGTGTCCGCGGTCGTGGAGGGATTATGTGACTTAAATCATAACGTTTATGAATTAACTTCAGGGTGAATCTTAGAGGTGTTTTTTTTTTGTTGGTTATTCGTTATACCTTTGAGACTTCAGCGATTCTTCATAATGAGTGTCGACTCGATATCCGTTTTCCTGTTTTTAAAGAAAAAAAAAGATCAGCACTTACATATTACATTAATTTACATTTGACGACACGCTTGACTCAGTTTGTAGTGCTTGCTGTGCCAAAGGTCGCGGATTCGAGTCCCGCCGGGGGCGTTCATTTGTGTAATAAGCACGAATGTTTGTATTCCAGCCATTTATAATATGTATATAGAGGCGTTTCACGCCAAATCGGGCGGTTTCAAAAATTTTTATTTTTTATTTTCTTACGTACTTGAGTGCGTAAGCAATCCTGCGACGCCCCATTAAGAGGAAGGTTCGGTTAGGTTTTAGTGGGTAGTACTGGCTTTTTAACTGGTGAGTCTGACATACAGGTATGCATAGATGCATTTACCAACATTAAAAAAAGGTGACAATAAAATATGCCGTCTCACCGGCCGCCTCACAAGGCGTGAGCTCACACGCTGTGCACGCCGTGCATGGCGAGGAAGGCGTGCAGGTCGCGCGGCACCTGGTCGGGCGCGTAGGCGGCGCCGTGCCGCGCCAGCGCCGCCGCCGCCAGGCAGCACAGCCGCGGGCTCAGCGCGGACCGCACCAGCGCCTCCGCTGGGCCTGACGTGTGCATGTTAAATTAAACTATCTAATTAGATTTTTCACGGATTCATTTTGATTTTTGGTTTCCAACGTTTCGAATGCATTACAGAGAGAGTTTTTAGAGAGACTTTCCTCCGTGATAATTGTTTGATACATATAATGGCATTTTTTAAAATTTACATATTTCGATTAAATTTTTCTTTTGTCTTAATAAGACCCTACATATACAAAGTAATTATGTCATCCTTAGAAATTAATACATATTTTTTAATATTTATTACAATTTAATTATTATTGTGTATAGCCCTTTTTAAAGTTCCATTGCTGAGCACGACCCTCCCAACACAAGGGGAATCAGGCCATACACTGTAGACCACGATGCCGTATGCGGGGCGGACGTCATATGACTTTCGAAAGCTTGCTACGTTCTCAGACATGCGGATTTCTTCAAGATGTTTTCCTTAACCGTAAAACAGGTGGTAATCATGTTGGTAATAATTATTCATGAAAATATCAGACTTGCGAAACCCGAGATTTGAACCCGCTTCACTCGATTTCCGAAGCGAGTACATTACCACTGGGCCACAACTACCTTACAAGTTAACATAATTATTAAAAAAGAATAATAATAACCATAGTTTCGTAATTACCTCCAATAGCTGCGACGAGGGGGGTGATGCCGGCCGCGTCCACCGCGTCTACGTGCGCGCCGCGCGACAACAGCTCGCACACGCACCCGCACACCGCTTCACGTAATAACTCACGTTCATCTACACAAAATATGTACATTATTTTGTTAGAAATAAAATACTAACGCGTTATACTTTGCTAAATTTACGCGATTATTTGACATTTCAAAGGGAGAGTCTCTCCCGTGACCGTAGTTGCTGTAAAACATTCGAAACGTCGGGAACCAAAAATCAAAATAAATCCGCGAAAAAGTCCGAAAAGATAAGTTTTATTTAAAATACTACGCGTTGTTAACACTAGTGTATTTAACTCAATTTGAACTCTAATGACACGACCTTTAATCCCATTAATCTATACTAATAATAATATCTATACTAATATATACAGAGGTAAAGCTTGTGAGATTGTGAGTTTGTGACGTTTTAGGGGGTAATCTCTGGATCTACAGAACCGATTTAGATGAAATTTGGTAAGAAGATAGTTTAAGACCTCGGGAAAGACATAGGACTTTTATCCCGCAAATCCCTAAGGGGATCAAAAATGGAATGAACGTTTGTATGGGGAATCAACGTAAGGACGAGCCCGAGCGAAGCGAGTGTGCGTCGCTAGTTATTAATAAAATGCATACTAATATTATAAATGTGAAAGTTTGTGAGGATGATTGGATGTATGTTTGTTACTTTTTCATGCCAGGACGGCTTAACGAATCTGGGTGAAATTTGGCATAGAGATAGATTATAGTTTGGAATAACACACAGATTACTTTTTATACCGGAAAAATGTAAGATTCCCCCGGGATAGATTTGCTTTTGCCTAAGGACGAACCCGAACCAAAGCGAGGGTTAGTCACTAATATTATAAATGTGATGTTTGTTACTCAATTACACCAAAAGAGCTGAACGAATCTGAATGAATTTTGACACAGAGATAGATAATAATCTGGAATAGCACGTTACTTTTTATGCTGAAAAACTGTACGATTCCCATGGATAGATTTGTTTTTTGTATATATTTTTTTATTACAATTGTCTGAAAAAGGGTGGGTGAGTGAGGGTAAGCCAACAGTAGTAGCAGTAATGCCATACCTGGTATAAGTTGGTAGGATATCAAAGCGACGTGTAGGGGAGTGCGGCGTGAGTCGTCCGACGCGTCCACTTCCACGCCACACTCTAGCAGCAACCGCGACGTCCTCATACACGGAAATCTGTATACAATTATACATATAAGACCCAATGGATTCAAGTTAAATTTGGAATAGCTTATATCCTGAATTATTTACTAAATTCTTTATACGTTCTGTTATATGTATATAAAAAAAAATGTATGTTTGTTACTCCTAAACGCTAAAACTTTTATTTAGATTTAGATGAAATGAAATATAACGCACTCGAACGAGCAACAGAGAGGTAAATGTCACTAATTGTTACCTAAAAGAAGTGTACAACAAATTTTGACTGACAAATAGGCAGTGGTATCGCAGTGGCAGCGCGCTCGCTTGTGAGATCGAGTGAAGCGGGTTCAAATCTCGGGTCTTACGCCTCTAACATTTTCAAGTGCGAATCATTTCCAACGTGATTACCACTTCACCACCAATTATTACTGTAAAGGAAAACATCAAACATAGCAAGTTTTCGAAAGACATGCTCAGTCCGCCCGCACTAGGAAGGGAGGCCCGTGCCCAGCAGTGGGACGTTAAAAAGGGGCTGAATACTTACTGACAAACATCGCTAGTGTGGAAGTCGTCGACCGGCGTTCTTCTATCCACGGCCAAGTGCAGCAGCGTCTGCCCCGAACGCAATCGCGCATTACGCAGGCGGAATATAGCGCGACGCACCGCACTTGTTGTCTCCTGTTAATAATAATAATTGTATAACAGCAATTATAACACCAAATAGAAAAGTTTAACAATTTTATTGCCCGGTAATACTTTTTACAGTGATATTAGACATGACAGTGTTTTAGAGAAAAGTAAAAATAGGCACAAAACCGTCACAGATTAACAAAAAGAAACTTGTAAAGGAATTTGGAAGTGTGTTCATTCATAAAACTACAATGAAATATTTGATGTTTACTATTTCATCAATAATAATAATTTATTTATTTTTTCCCCCACATGTACAATAGAATTTTACATTAATAATAAACAATATAACTATATTGTCTACATAAATGAGAAACAGGAGATCAAACAAGGTCAGCTCTGTAATTTGAATCTCCTGGCATGTTGGATACATGTATATAATTTATAAAATATAGATCCGGCTCGAAAGACCAATTCGTTTTGTAGTAAAAAGTAAATAAAAAAAAACATTTTGATAAAATATGTATTTATCAGAGTTTAAAAACCGTATTGTTTCAACACTAATTGTAACTATGGCATTAATTAAAATTAAAAAAAAATATGTAAATAATTCTAATTTTTAAAAACACACAGCTCCAATCATGAAAAACAAAAGCTATAAAATACTATTTAAAATCTATCCTTATAATAAGCTAATGTTTATTTTACAGTCCATTTAGATATATACAGTATATATTCTACACTTACTTCATCATTACCAGAATTTTCTAGAAGTCTCGCCGCCACCGCCACTAAATATAACGCTGTTCGTACATTACTCTCATATTCTTCCTGAAATACATACCACTAATATAATCAATCGACAAATATCTTTTTAGTCACTATTTTTTAAACTTAAGCGAGAAAACCTCTGTATGCCAAAATGTCTAATTTAAACTATTTTATGCAATGGGATGGTCCCATTTTTTTTATTTAGTTTAGATATATTTCTGTATAATATTTCACAGATTTACGCGAACATTTGTTATTTTAAATAAAACTATCTTTCGTATCGTTTCGGGGATTTATTTATATTTTCGGTTCGGGGAACCAAATATCTATATAAATCCGCGAAATAATCCGAAATTATAGTTTTATTTCTACTTTTATATTTTAAGGGACAAAGGTTTATCAGATCACTTGATTGTAAATAGTGACTGCCGCCCATGTACGTATTTGCCATAGACTGAGTTACAACCACTGACATTACAATTACGACCGACAGTAGCTTACTCGTTAAGGTATTGATTTCTTTGAAATGCTCTAACGAAAAACAAATAATATTATATTTTCAGAACAAGTAATATTATAGATTCAGAAATCTATATAAATAAAAATAAGTGTTCGTATGTTTGTCCTCTATGCTTTCCTAAGCAATTGCTCCGATTGTGATGAAACTGGTGGTGGGGATTATTCTGTATACACCTGCGAAGGCGAAGGCGTTCCTAAACCATCTTAGGGACGCACCCGAGCGCAGCAAAGGTAAATCGCTAGCATTTTATACAAAAAGGTGTAATTTACACCATAAATTATTAACTTGACTCGAAAAATAACATCTTATACATCCGACAGAGCAAATAAATTTGAAAACTTCATAAAATGTATAGTATATTTGTAATGTTTCAAAACTATATATATATATACATATATATACATATATTATTTATATAATATAATCAAAGCAAAACTCACAGTCAAAGCGTCTAGGTCGTGGTTGACCTGTGGTTTTTCTAGCCTTTTTGTGCCTCGCCTCAATTCCTCTGCGCATGCTTCCAATACGTAACAAACCTAAAGAAAAACCTTTCTTAACATACATGACACATTCAATAAACTTATATTTTGGAAATTAACAATTTGCTCTCTTACCTGTGACAGTGGTAATTCTATTCCGATATGTATCATCTGTGAGAAAACTTGTGCAAATCTGAGTAGGTCCTTTACAACTGACACCTGTAAAACATATTTTTTTTAGTTTGATATGATATTTTACGGCATTTTATAATAGTTTTTAGTGTAAGTAATCACAGAATGCTTAATGTTCTTTTTTAAATTTACATAAATATCTGACACTTTAAATAAAATTATCTTTTCGAATATTTCGCGGATTTATTATAATTTTTGGTCCCCGACGTTTCGAATGCTACAACAATGTGTGTCTGAAAAAAATAAAGCCGGGTGTCTGGAAGTTACCGAAAAGGTAAGATTAAAGGGGAGGTTAGGAAACCAAAAATCAAAATAAATCCGAAAAACCATAAATAATAAACGGAGAGGAAAATTAGGTGTCACTAAAGTAGCCAAAACAAAAAGAAAAAATGGATGCGTGTAACTTTTACGCGCGGTTGAAATAAAACTTCTTTGGCAAATTCGCAATAAAATTGAAACAAATCAATAATTAAATAAGCCATATTACAATCATATATTTATGGAATATCATACACGGAAAGAATATAACACTATATTTGTCAGACAATAACAACCGTTACCATGACAACATGACAACGTATTCTATCTCATTCTCTCACCGACTTAATCCTATATAATGTGTATTTGTCTCTTTTTAGTGTCTAAGGATGTCTGATTCTAATGAAGTTTCACATCAAAATACCTGATTTTGATGTCGCAGTGCGAGGGCGTGCCTCCAGAGCGCCAGACACCTGTCGAAGCGCGCCTCGTCGGCGAAGACGGCGCCGCGAAAGACGACGGGGTGCGGCAGGTCGGGGCAGGCGCGGCCCAGGATGCGCTCGCGCACCGCCAGCCCCTCCATGTGCAGCGCGTGCGCGTTGCTGTGTAGCCGCTCCACCTCCTGCACCACACGCGAGTATACTTTATAAAAACTTAAAATAAAACCGACTTCAAGGCACTAAAATGTAAAAAATAACTAGACGGGAGTTTTCATAAAGAATAGATACCTAATCAGATATTCTCGAAGTCGGTGCCAGCACATAAAAAAATACATAAATAATCTGATCAGCTCTATTAACTTGAATATGCTCAAGGTTTTTTAGTAAACACGGGCCTCCTAACACGAGGGGGAACAGGCCATACGTCCATCACGCTGGCAAAGTGCGTGGCGGACTTCACATATCTTTCGAAAACTTGTTAAGTTATCTCAGACATGCAGGTCTCCTCACGATGTTTTCCTTCACCGTAAGGCAAATGAAAATTATTCACACATGAAAATATGAGAGGTGCGAGACCCGACATAAGAACCCGCTTTAATTTGTTTCCTAAGCGAGCGCGTTACCACTGGGCTACCACTGCCTTAGTTTTAGTTCTTTATAATTTCGCTTTTACTCGTAGAATCAAATTTTCACTCATTCTAATAATCGCTATTCCAAATAAAAATAAAAATGACATCCTTTGATTTCATTCAACAATAAATAGATAAATAATGAAAAAAGAATCTTCATTCGCACTGCCATCGGAATATACGTCAACTGGAGCTATCGCGAGTTCGATTCCCGGTTCGAACGGCACCCAATTTTTATCTAATTAAGCATTATTATTACCTCTAAAGTAGTACTCTCTCTCCAATTATCGTAAGCGGGAATGGGGTCTGCAGGTTTCTTCAATAGAAGGCCGTATCTCGTGTCGTAGCGCATCGCCATCGCTCTGTGCAAGTACGTGTATGCCATCTGTATTAATAAAAATGTACATAATTAAAAATGAAATTGACGACACGTTTAGCTCAGTTTGTAGTGACTCTACTTGCTGCGCCAGCGGTCGCGGGTTCGAGTCCTGCTGGGGGGCATTCATTTGTGTGATGAGCACGAATGTTTGTACTCCAGTCATGGGTGTTTATATTTATAATATGTATGTGTTTAAAGTTATATAATGTGTGTAGTGTATCAACTATCTGATATCCATAACACATTACACAAGCCTCGTAACTTACCATGGAACTAGACGGTGCTGTGTGTTAATGTAAAAAAAACTGCCTCACTTGAAAAAAGCTGGTCAGATGTTGCTACGTTACTATGTTACTACGTTACTATGGTACTATGTTATACAAAAAAAACTTACTCTTAAACAATAATACTCCTTATCATTAGCGAATGATGCACCTAAAAGCTCGTACGCCTCTATAGATTGCGCGCGAGACACTTCGGGGCGCGCCGCTAGTATCTCCACTACGGACGCGCGCGCACGTTCCGCCGCACATTGAAGGGGAGTCATACCTGAAAAGCGACCTCATTTTAATCGATATAAAGTTTATTTTCGTTTGTTTATTAATCTATCCAGTGGAAAAAATATTCATATATATTATACCTTAAATTTATTCATATACATGATACCTTTTGTTATTTTGCAAATAATAGCGTTTTAGTAGTTAATATTAATATCAACATATGATAATATATCCCACGGGAATCGTACATTTTTCCAGGATAAAAGTAGCGTGTGTTATTCCGATGTATGAGGTATATTACTGTAAAGTTTCATTAAAATTCATTCAATAGTTTTTGCCTAAAAGAGTAACAAACATCCATACATCTATACATCCAGATATCCATATATCCTCACAAACTTTTGCATTTATAGTATTAGTAGGATAAGATGTAAAATGCATCAAACAAAAAGATGTTCTTTATTATGGTGCAAAAGAACTGAGGGTAAAATCTCGGAAACTCTTCGATGAAGCTGTAATTTGGCCAATATGCAGTTTTTAGGTAAAGGACGCGAAGTAAGAACAGATTTTTCGTCAGGGCCGAATTAAAGGGTTCTAGAGGCTATCATAAGTTTATATTTAACTCTTATATTTTTTCAAATCTTAACATATTATTATCAAATACGCAGACGTAGTCACAGGCTTCGCTAGTGTATTAACTTAGAAATAACAAAACTCCTTTCTTTTTATCTTTACTTATATTAATTAAAGTGCTATAAGAATAATTATATTTATTAATTAAACTCCACTATCGGTATTTGTTCAAATAATAATTACAAACTATACACATACAAATATCAATCAAAATTCAAAACAAACACCGCTCGAGTGCAACTATGTATGTATAATATTTCAAGTAAGTAAATAAAAGCCAATAAATTACTTACTTTTATTATACATTATATGTATATTAAATATGTTTTTTTTAAATAAAAATAAGGTTTTGTTTGTAGACGTTTCGAATGTTTTACAGCAATCATGGTCACGGGAGGGACTAAGATTTAAGACGTCTCAAAGGCATTATAGTGTTTACAGACAGCGTACCCACAAAATAACACACGCAATTGACCAGCGTGGTGGAATATGGCCTGATGCCCTATGTATTGGGAAGCCCGTGGTTAGCAGTGGGACGTTAGAAAAGGACTGAATACAAATAGATACATACAAACATTTAAGTATTAATAGTATTAAAAATATATAAACAAACTAGCGGCTCATCTTTGCTTCGCTCGGGTTCACCTCTAGGAAAACAAAAACAAACCTATCACATGGGATAAAAAGTAGCCTATTCCAGACTATAATCTATCTCTGTTCCAAATTTCATCACCAATCATGCAGATCCGTTCAGCCGTTCTGCCGTAAAAGAGTAACAAACATCCATACTAAGAATTTTTTAAATAGTATAGATATAAATACCATTCTCATTAGTAAGTATCTTCGCGTTGTGGTCTATGAGTGCGCACACAACGGCCGCGTGTCCGCACTCTGACGCGAAGTGTAGGGCTGTAGCTCCACATAGCGCTCTCTCGTCCACTCTCGCACCACTGTCTAATAGGAATTGGACCTGAGAGGAGCAAATATGAATTAAATTGAGTTAAAAGAAGCCATTATAATATAGGAAAAGAATATAAGATGGTATTGTGTACTTTATATTTTCTATATTGGAGAATTGTACAATAATTTTATATAAAAAAATAACTCAGTCTCGGTGGTCTAGTGGCTAGCATGGCCGCATCTCCGGATATACTCGGTTCGAATTCCGGGTCATGCCAAGTTCAGTTATTGAGAATTTCTGTCAAAAAATTCTCAGTAGGAGCTGGGAAAGTTAACGGTGTTTCACCCCCGTGCCTCGGAGAGCACGTAAAGCCGTCGGTCCTACGCTTTTACTCTCACCGAGTTTGACCGAACTTTGAGAGTAAAAGGAGTAAAGAGTGCAATTGTGTCTGCGCGTACACTTGTGCACTATAATATCTCCTATGCATCTAGCTAGTCTCAGTGAGATTGACCGCCGTAGCCAAAATCTGTCCGGAGGACCTTACTAATTCAGTCTATTCAACGTTTGTTAAGCACAGGCCCTCATCAATGTGAGTTAAATCAGGTGGCGTGCTTGTCATACTTCACATGCTTTTCGAAAACTACTTACATAGTTAGAATCTCTCAAACAATGCAAGTTTCCTTGCGTTGTTTCCTTTCATCGTAAGGAGAGTGGTAATCATGTTGAAAAATGATTCCCATATGAAAATTTTGAGATGAGAGAGTCAAGATCTGAACTTGCTTCACTAAGTTTTCCAAGCTAGTGCTTAACCACTGGGCTAGCACTGCCTTAAATTAAATGTACGAGTATATTCTTTTTATATTCATATACGTACCGATAAAGTATTTCTTTATAGGTAACAATACTAAAATATTGTAACCTAATATTATTACGATCTAGCCAACAAGTCTAATGAGTAATTTAACTTTAACTTAGTTTTATAAAATAAAATATCTAAGAATGTGTCCAATGGCACTTTTCTTAGTCTCTAGTTTAGCGAAGACACTTTGTTCTTGTGTTCTATATTGGTAGCACTATATTATTATTACTTTCAATACATTACACTATTTTTTTGAAAACTACACTAACTCAAAAGGTTTAGTTCTTTTGAGCCTTCTCACTATGCCCGTATTGTCGCGGAGCTAGATAGCTTCGACATTCACACGTTTAAAATGATATTTAACTATCTAACTAGTCTGAAGGACAAAAAATCTATGGAAACACCACATAACTTGAAATTTGGCCTCAATTCCATTTCATAAAAAGGAAGCATTACAAAAATAAATTACATACCTACAAATAAAATCGAGCTTAAAAATATACCACACACTCACCACATCAAGATGACCCTTGTACGCGGCAATCATGAGACATGTATTATTATATTTATTCGCTTTGTGTATGTCTGCACCATGTCTTACTAAATATTTGACTATGTCTAATCTGCCGTCGAAGCAGGCAGCACGGAGGGGCGTGCTTAATGTTTTTGTTGCGTGGTTCACATTAGCACCAGCCCGAACTAAACGTTTGACTATACCTAGGTGACCAGCACCTGCGGCGCACCATAATGCTGTTGCACCTGAAACAAAAAAAGGTATTTAAAGCCTTTATTTAAGCTACCATTTACATATATTTTAACAAATGAAATAACCTTGGCCTTCACTTTGTATCAGACGATTGGCACAGATTTTGTCGTGAACTAGATAATTTACAGTATCCGCCCTAATTATTTTTGAGTGTCAGAAAGCTAAAAACTAGATATGCAAAGAATATATCTCATGCGATGCGAATAATTATTTGACGAATAATGTATCGATGATGACTTTAATTCTATAATTCAAAAAATATTTTAATAATTAATTAATATAGAAGCTACAGTGGAAGGTCAAGTTATTGAAAAATATTTCCATCACATTTTTTTCTTGAATTTTGTAATGGAACTGCGGATGATAATAGATTTTAAGGGGCCCGGCCGATAGATGTTTGGCATCAATTTCGTTCTTGGAACTTTAATTTATTAGGCGAATACTAACATTTGGTAATTTACTCTTGTTGCATCACTACTTAAGACAGATTAGCAAAGAATTTCATAAAATTGCTATATATACCTACTAGCGGACCCGACAGACGTTGTCCTGTCTACACGTCTTTAATTTGAAAATTTCAAACTTTTTTTAATAATTTTTTTGATGAAAATTATTATTCAAATTGTGAATCTAAACCATTCCCAGATCCCCTTGAACACACACAAAAAATTTCATCAAAATCGGTCCAGTCGTTTGAGAGAAGTTCAGTGACATACACACTCACAGAAGAATTATATATATAAAGATTTATTTTTGTAAACCTTACAAAAACCATTTTAAAAAAAATTGGTTGTCATACAACGATAGTGCAATGGAAATTAATGATGAAAATAAATATTTTCGTGCAGGAATCAAACCTCATACTTTCTAACCTTTTTCACCAAATACTTTATCTGTATCTACTCCTTACCTAAGAATAACACATTCATTATGTTAAACATTGATAAGTTAATATAAAAATTGCCAAAAACCACCGTCAGAAAGTTTGATGGTATCAATATTGCATTTATTGCATGCACTTATACTTTAAATAACAAATAGAACAGGTAGGATTAGCGACTTTTCTGTCAATTTTGCAGTAATATATGTATATTAAACGTTAATTTTGAATAAATTTTGATCTACCTACGTACGAGGTACCTATCTTATTATTTTTTTCTCCATACACAATCCCATGTTTTGCGTAGTGACTTCTCACACTTCACTCTTTGTTTTCACTGCTTTTGTCCTAACCAGACCGGAATAAAAATCTATATGATGACGTCACTACAAACAATTGCCCAGTGCAAGACTCAATCTGTTACCTCTGGCGTAGTAGGCTGTGCGAGATGCATACCCCAATGCGCCATGATGGTAGTCTAGAAATATGATCATAAAATATAATTTTAATGAAAATGCTAATTTATTTAAAAAAAAGACTGTTAGTTTAATTTCTAGGCTTCATTTACGAAAAGGAGACTTTTTACGATACACTAGCGCCAATGTGCATATTGAAATTGCATATTGAAGTCTCATACAAGTGGACACTTTATTATTAATCATGCATAGATTTAAACAAAACATACTAATTATACATTTAAAGTAGGAATGCATCCGATACCGATATATCGGCGATATCGTCGGTTTTCCGATATATCGGTAACGGCCATATTAGTTTGCCGATACACCGATACATTTTTAATAATTTAAGTATTTTCTAATCTGAACTTTATTATTATATATACTGATATTGTGAAGTTGTAGGGGGTAATCTCTGGATCTAATAAACCGATTTAGATGAAATTTGGTACGAAGATAATTTGAGACCCCTGGGAAGGACATAGGATACTTTTTATTCCGTAAATCATCCCTTAAGGGGGGTGAAAATGGGGATGAAAGTTTGTATGGGGAATCAACGTAGAGACCGAGCCCGAGCAAAGCGAGGGTGAGTCGCTAGTTTAATAATATTTTGTTAAATTACACTTTTCAAAACATTATTGATATTTTGTTAAAATACATCTTCCAAATTTCGCCAGTTAATCTTTTAAATAAATATTACTTATGCATAATGTCGTTAGTTTCTGTGTTTTCTATCCTACAAAACCCATAGTTTTTTACTTTTTGTACCTTTTAAAGCCTGCAGTGTTCGCATCGGTATCGGTGATACTTTTTTATAAATATCGGTAATCGGTATCGTATCGGCAGAAGTGCGTATCGATGCATCTCTAATTAAAAGAAATTCAATATGTATTTTTTTGTTATTTAAAATCGAAATATTTAAGCTTATAATACCACGTGAGTCAATATTTATACTTTGGTCACAGTTGTGAAATTTTTCAGCAATGACTAAGACATTTCGCATTTCACATGGCTTTATACTTTATAGTTTTTGTGTCTGCTAATTGCGCCAATATTCACAATGAACCCTGTACAATTCTAACATAATCATGCGAGTTATCGCGGTTTGGTTGTTTTGTTTTCATTTCGTCTATTTCCACAACTCCGATAGTAGAAATTGCTTTTAAAAAACTTTTTTTGTTTAAAGTTGAAATAAAACCAACAAATCAGATTGATAACAATTCAACAACACAACAATTATTAAAAGTATAATATCATGCTTCTAAATGACTGGTAAACGTATGTAACCAATGAAAGCGAATTAGCTTCCCACTGGAGACCAATATTTTTACTGACTTAAACTTCTTCTACTTGCAATTCTCTTGGATAAAAGTGTTTCTATTACCGGAGAAATGACTACACTATTTCATAGAACCAATAATAAGTGTGGAATGAGGAACACATATTTTGGAATAGCTAAAATAGCTTCCGATGGAAGCTTATTCATAACGCCTCAGCGCCTAAATATACATATTTCACAAAAACACTAAGTAGTCGACTTCAAAGAACCCAAAACGTATCGAATAAAAGTCCAAGCGCATTGAAACTGCAAACGGAATTATAATCGCGAATTTAATTGCTATAAATCATATGAAAACAAAGATCTGGATGTACGCCAAGTAAAGAAACGTCGAGTATGTTATAATGTGTACGATTTCTTTGTGTACAAACCGAAGGATTCTATTTATACCGAGCCACGCGAGGACCTGGCCACGTAAAAAGTCATTGGTCTTTTACACGATAAAGATGACCGTTTTACGGAAATAACCTGTGTTTAATGTTTTTTCTTCATTTATTTAAATACGTAGTAAACTTTATCGTCAGATAAATCGTTTCATATTTCCACGTGCAGAGATTAAAAGAATTGCGAAGACACGTGTTGATTTAAACTTGTTCTAGTGTCGGAGATGGGACATGATAAATAATCCTAATAATAAATAAACTTTATGGCTCAATATTTTATCCTATTTTCAACTAAAAAAATGTTGTGACTTCAAAATCGTTTAAAAAGCAGTTGCTCTATCCAGTAATTGCGTACAATTACATAAGTAATTACTGAATATTTTTGAAGTCAAAAAATGTATGTATTACAATACAGGACAAAGATATCATGCAGCATGTACACAAAAAAAAATAAACACAGGAATTAAGTCTTGAAGTCGGTCAAAAAATACAAATAGCGAATTCATATAAATTACTATTTGGCAACCAAATACGTAAGCAAACAGAAATTTAGACAGTTGCATATAAATATTATAGCACTGACTTTGCTATTTTGCATTTATTACGTGTTTGTATACATTTAATTTGGGCCATAACGGCCTTTATTGCACCTCGTGACTATATGTTTTAGAGTTAGAATAACATAGATAAATTAAATAGGTATGTTTACTAAACTAGCTCAAAACAAAATTAGCACCATCATCATTTTAGAATGTATGTCTTTTTGTAAATTACTCATTTTAAAATACGCTATAAAAGTTTCGTAACATTTGACGCAGTGGTCAAGATTATTCCTCGTAGCCCTTGAACCGCAACCGTCTAAACTCTAATATAATAGTGAATAGTCTAGTCTAATATTAAAAATACGAAAATGTGTTTGTTCGTTTCTTTGCCTACCTACCTACCTACCTAATTTATTGCATAGATAGGTAGTTTATTTCAAAAAATTGGCTATTTACTATCAGAAGTATAATCAAATACAAAATGTTTCCTGTAGGATATTGCAAAAGTTACTTCGGGACGTTCAAGATCTACTCGTAGTTAGAGCATAACCGAAGCGAGGTCAGGTTTATGCACTATATCCTTAACTACGTAACATTTTTTATTAATATGAAAAAATAAGCAATGACCAATCTAATTATACTCTAATTATACTGCACTATTCAACAGTTAACGATATCAAAATTAATATTAAGTGAACAATCGCGTCGTTAAAATGCAAATCATTTGCGTATGCGTGATTTTTCCTTCATTCAATTTCTGTTATTTATATAATAGCTATATCTAATTTATACCAACAAACTATAGTTGTGTACTTTATAAGTAATGAATGATTGCATAAGATAACGTCGTCTTGTATCATTTGACTTGTCCCAGCGATTATTAAAAGAAAATTTCAATATTATATTAGATTCTAAATAAATATTTTCACATTAACTGTGATAATGAAAGGAAATATGTAAATAAACTAAAGTAGAAACATAACATTTAAATCACAATACTCTTTCGATTACAATGCTTTAAATTGAAAGAAACAGTATAGAGCAGCATTGTTTGTCATTTACTCAGTAAATAGTTTAAAACCTTCTCATTTGTTGTAATTATTGGCATCACTAGTTGATGAACGTGGCACTAAGATAAAAAAAGCAGTCATGAGGACTGCAGACAGAAGTAAAACTTAAAACTATAAACAAACAGTTGTTAATTTTGGATATTCAAATTAATTGTTTAATCTTAAATTAAAATTTGTAAATTAAAACTATTTACATTTATCTGGTTTTGACATCTATCGGCACTCTGAGTGTTAGCGTTAACACGTCACGTGAAAATGTCGATGATGTCTTACATGAATTTACTCCCCATCCAAACCTGCCTATAGAAGTCGTCAGTTCAATAACTAAATACTCTTTGAATTTGTTTTAATCATTGTAATAATGAAAATAAACTTGACATCATACTAACACTCTTTAAAGAAAATTTGGGCCAACTTAGAATTATAGTAACTCAAGTTTTTTCAAATTCAGAGAGGGTTCTCAAAGTATGTATACTTAGTTATTACATATTTAAACTATTGGACTAAACTAACAATATACAATATACACTAAGATAAATATTTGGAGTTAAAATACAAATTTCATAAAACAACTGGCCTTATGAATAACTTCTATATTTATACAGATTTTATATATAAAATCTTATATTAATTTCTTAATTTTTGGTCAATAAATACTTGAAAAGAGGACAGAAAGTAAGCTAAATTGGCCAAAAAATATTGGCTTCAAATAACAAGTTATTTTTATTCAGCACCATTAATTCTAACAAGCCAATTAATTATTGTGCTTATTTCTTGAAAAGAGGACAGAAAGTAAGCTAAATTGGCCAAAAATATTGGCTTCAAATAACAACTTATTTTTATTCAGCACTACCTTAGATCAAAAAAGAACTAGATACACAATCAGCGACAATTTGATCGATGAGCGCCGCTAAATTTAACAAGCCATTCAATGATTGTGCTTATTTCTTGTTCCCTACTAATTCTGTGTCAAGGGCACAAAAGGGATATATTTTTTTTGCAAATATAGCATCTCTTAGTTTCATCACGTAATATGTATGTTTATTGCTCACTAAAGTATAGATAAGTGAATGATTATTATATTTAAATAAACAAAAAATACATAAATTTAATAAAATTAAAAATTCAGTATTACAAAAAGTCTTTACATTTTTATATCAAATGTGTCTAAGCTTAAATACTGTTTAATAATTAAATAACAAAGCATTGTTATGGAAATTTTAACCTACATACTGTATGTAATGTAACGCAAGCATTACATTTAGTTTTTTTCACCTTCAATATATCCTTCAACAACAGATAAGCGCAACTTTGTTTCATAACAAAAGAAAGTTAATTACTAATACTTCACACAATATGGGAGATGAAAATCTTTTAATTTTCATATTTCTATCTAAGACTGATTACAGATATGGAAAACACAAAAATTCATATTATCTTTAGTTCTTTGTTTATATTTATCTTTTGTTTGGACTATTGTATAATTATATATTTAAGAACAAATATTATGTATCTATTTTACATAATTACAACTACACTCGAAGGTTGCCTGGCAAAGATTGGTTGTAGTTATAAGGCCACATAATGTGCATTGTCTATTTATGTTTACTTCTTTTTGCGGTTTAAAATAAAGTGAATATGTTTCTGTATGTTTCAGTGATTTAATTGAACATTTTTTTTATTTATTTTAAATGTTCATTTAAGATCATTTTTATAAATGAGTAACATAAACACTTATTCAATTCGTAAAATACACAATAAACAAATCAAACCACCACTGTGTAGTCTTTCCGATTATTACACTTTCCTATTTAAATGGGTGCTAATTTATTCTTAAAATCTAATCTTTAAGCTTTTAATTTAGGAAATAGTAACAAACATACCTTCTATAACATATTCATCAAATTTAACAGTGCCTTCTGTTTCCAATCTAACTGGTGGACGGAACTTCTCCAATAAGATTCTGACTGCTCCTTCACGTCCATGTCTTGAAGCTGCTATCAATGGTGTACATTTAACTCCATCACAGCATACATCCTAAAAATATGATGCTTAGTGTGATACCAAAGTTATAATACATTTTGCATTATAATTAATAAGATTGATATACACTAAGAGCCAGAAATGAAAACTATACAACTGAAACCATAAGCTTTATAAAGTAATGACAATGATATAAAATTAGGCTGAAAAAACAAAAAATATTGTTGCAAATAATTTAATTGTGCATTTGAAATAATTTTGTTATTATTATAAATATAAAACAACTTCCTTATAATTCTTACTATAATAATATTACAATAAAATACCTGGTAAAATTGTTATTTTTATTATAATTATAATTTATCTATATACCTATTTTTTTATTATCAATCACTTTCTGTTGCTGCATTATTTGAATGTCAGTGAACTTCATCATAAGACATAAATAAGTTAATATGTTTTCAAAGTATGTAATACAATGACACAGGTCATTGGGTTCAAGTATATTCATATAGTATCCATATATTGTTTATTAAACAAAACATCATTCATAAAACAACATAATAAAATGAAATATAAAATTGGTATCTAATACCGATTAGATATATTCGGCATTTGCGCAAACAATGTAATTTACGATTCACATAAACATTTATATAAAAATAAAAAGGATACGACGCAAAAAATCATTAAGAAAGGCATCCACATGACTCGCAAAATAAGATATCATCTGATTTATATGTAAAAATAGATATTATACACGTTACTTCTAATAATATTTTTGACTAGTGACATTAGCAAAATATTAAAAATAGTGTCAAACCTTATAAAGGAATTCTTCTAAATACTTACGCTGTTCAGAAGATCGTCTATATCATCAGTATTTTTCTCATACAATAAAGCGTAAAGAGTCAGAGACATTCCATCTCTAGCGGCAAAGAACACCCTTTCCCTCAAGGTGCTGGATATATCGTCCAGCGTTAATTTGTCCTCCATCGTAACATTCACTTTGAA
Organism: Brenthis ino; assembly: GCA_921882275.1. NCBI lineage: Eukaryota > Metazoa > Arthropoda > Insecta > Lepidoptera > Nymphalidae > Brenthis > Brenthis ino. Next base: position 18,069,526 of record OV170224.1, on the reverse strand, counting down.
AAATGTAATACACAACTGAGTTGTTCAAATATTGCACTCGATATAAACTCGAAAATACTTTGTTTTTGTTGTCCAATTCACGGAAGTCCTAAAATATTCCCTAATTACAGTCACGGGAACAGGAGATTACACTACGGCAGCTGAGTACAGAAAACAAATATTTGCGGTACAAGTCTTACACTGTACACATGACATTTGACAGCTTACGTTTTGAAATATGAAAAATAATTATATTTTAAAAATATTTTGATGTTAAAACTTATTTATGATTACAGCCATAATTTAAATGAAATTATTATAGTAAAATGAAATATGCCACTCACAACGAGATGTACAAGTGTAAGGAAAGTTTCCCCTTTAATAATAAAATAATAAAAAATAAAAGAATTAAGAAATATGTTACCTAAGTCATAAACGCGTGATAAAGTTGTATATTTAACTAGAAACAAGAAAAAATATTTTCCAGGCTAAATGATCTCGTAATTCTTTAAACAAATCTAATGCAGAAGTATTTTTGTGGCTTCGTAATATATTAAAATCTTTTATATGCGACGTTTTAGTGGAAAGTACATCATTAATATATTAAAGTTTTTGTCCATTTGTATTTATCAAAGTAATATATAATACTTTTCAAGGAAATATTTTTATTTTGGTAACTCTTTGTGCAATAAAATGCAATGAACGCAGTGCCACGTTTTGTCCAAGTGGAATTTATTATCCAATGAGAAACCACTTCACCTTTCAGTTTGACGTTTTTGCAATTTGCTTTGTTTTTGACGTGTAGCCTGTCGCTTTCTCTCTATTTACAAAAAATATTTAATTAATTTAATAAACTTTTAATTATGTCGAGCGGTCAATGGGAAGTTGTTGGTAAAAGCAAGAAGTCTCAAAATGGTAAAGTCAAAAATTCTAAAGATGAAGACAAAAAACCAACCAAAAATGGTCCGAAACTTGAAGATGTCGGTATGTCGTGTATTAAATTCTCGGCTTATCTTATACACATAATATCTAATATTATTTAATATTTATTGACGGTTTTTTTTTATTTTAGTACCACCATCACAACTGAAATCCTATTATGCGGGGATGGAGATCGACGATACTAAGAAGCCGCCAAAGGATAAAAAGAAGGATGGAGACAAAAAAAAGAAGCAGGATAAAAAATCGGAACCTCCAAAGCCCAAGCCACCTAAGACTATCGAGGAGGCCCTTGAGGCTGTAAGTAATCTATACATATTATAAAATTCTAACTGAGTCGAATCTGTACATAGAATTTTTTTTTTTTGGAAAATCTTATATTATAATCATTATTATCGATACAGAGGCCAAATCTATAGTTTTTAGAATTTTTGTATGTCAGTCTGGGAACGCATCACGGAAAAACCACTGGACATATTTTGAGGATATTTGGTGTGGTGATAGCTGGTTATCCGGGTCAATATATAGGATTCTTTTTACTGCAGCAAACTATCTCGTCTGAGAAATCTATACTAAATGTTAAAACGTTCGCTAGTTCTTATATAAATAATTAAGGAGGTGTAGGGTTTAAATTTCATATAATATGTATGTAGAATTTTATAGTAATTTTCAAAAGTTGTGCAAATAAAATACATTTCTTTTTTTTTTCAGATTGATATTGCAGAGTTGGCAAATGTTATAACAACAAACAAGCTTCGATTTTCTAATGCTCCTCTGGTTTGGTTAAAAGAAGTGGCTAATTTCCTTAATTCTAAAATTCAAATTGATGTTGATGACTCCACTTTTGCCAACTATCCTCCAACCTATCCACTATGTGTTACACCAGTACCTGTAAAGAAGGCATTGGAAACTGTACTACGTGATTCAGGAAAAGCGAACACACAAATATTTTTTGATGTAACACTCACTACCTTAGCTAATGATATGATAAGAGGTACGCATTTGTATAATTTCAATTATTCATTTTAATTGCATAAATAAAAAAATCTAATTATTCATAATTTAAGTAAACATACATTGTAATAAAAATCTTAAATATTACACTCCCATCATTACTACTCACATTTTACTAAAACCAGGTAAGTGTGTCATAACATTATATTTTATTGTTGGAAAGTTAATTTTGTAATGCAGTTATGTCATTTGTAAGAAAAAGTTAAATTGTGTGTTCCTTTATGTAATATAAACAGTTATTATTATTTACAGTTAATTTAATTAACATAAAATGTAATTTATTCTAGTTATTTTAATTAATATAACTAAGAAAATTGTAATTTATGCAGTAGTTACATGTTTTCTTAATAATTTAACCATAAGCTCAATTGAGAAACCATTTCAAAATTGATGATTTTATTTTCAATACTAAGTATTTCAATTACCTATTTGTCATAGATATGTAGTGTTATATTAAAAAACGTGTTTGTGTACTTATGTATGCACGTAAGAAGTTATACTTCTTTGGCGTAACAGAACAAAAATAGCTAAAGGTTTCATCCCTTATGTCACAACTCTCAGTTTGTAAAGGGTTGATATATTTATAAAATAATAAAATAAGGCATATAAGTACAATATTACAGTCATATATTTATAAAATATAATTTAAAGAAAGAATATAATATTCTATATTATCATTTGTCAGACAATAACAATGGTTACCATGGCAACAAACAGTTATCAGCTTACTTCATCATGTTGCTTTTTGGCTGTCGGTGTGCGCGCGCATCCTAAAAATTTTATTTTCATAATTTTTTCCAAATGACTCAAAAGAAGTATAACTTTAAAATATTTATTTTTTTGTAGGTCAGTCTGTAAACGGCCATAGATTGCTTTTACAAATGCTAGCTCATGAATACCCAGAATTTTGTATAGCATCCATACCCAAGAGTGTTACTCTTAGAAATTCATATCAGAACAGGCCCCCAATTGGATTATCTTTGCTATGGACATTGGGCCAAGGTGGTTATAAAGACTTCGCAGTTGGATTGAAAGGTAAAGGATAATTTTAAAAAATTGTAGCTATTTTAATGAACAAGACATAAAAAAAGCTATTTACAAGTTTTCTCATATCTATCTGTCATATTCATGGGTATATAATTGAAGATCTATGTTAAGATTAAGAGTCTGTATTTGTTAGTACCTAGTATAAATATTTTTAATTTTACCATATTATTTATCTACATATAATTCATAATTCTTACTACCTAAATATTAAACTATATATATTTTCTAGTATAATTGTTGTAAACACTCCATGACATTTTTTTATTTGTAACAATGATAATATTTATTATTAAAAAGAAATGTTTATATTATAAACTACAGAAATTCCTCCATATATTTTTCCATAGATATAACTCCTAAAACCAAATACCACTTTCAATATAGTCAAATTATTCCATGGCTTTTTTAAAAAGGTTAACTTTAAGCCCCACATTTTATCTTTTATTTTATAAATACATTCACTTATCTGTTATCTCAATGTTACCTGTCAAGGTATGTTGATAACCTTATTTAGTACTGTGATGTTGTTCGAATTCTCTCGTTGAAGCATAAAGTATTAAATATTTTTTATTTTAAAGTAGTGTGAGCGTGTAAGTACTAATATTAAATTTACTCTAAATAACTTTTCTAAGACTATAAGTAAGTTTTGATCTATAATAAAATTATTTTTGCAATTAGGTTTTCAAAGTATTAAAAAAATTTTAAAAAATTGGTAGATGGTAAAAATTAACCTGTATTTAACATGCAGTGCAAGTGCCGTTTGCAGCAGCAGTATGGTTATGCATATGATTTCAACTGTAGGCAATTTTGGATATTCCCTATATTTTATAATGAAAAAATCTAATTTAAGTTTCATTTTCAGCCTGGCAAGAACTCTTCTTTCCTATAATCGAGTTAAAGAATTACACGAAATACACAATAGTGTATTTGTCCAATTTACTGGACAGACACGCTAGTATGGACGCTAAAGTTACATTAGACCAGCTGGTTGCCATGTTCGACATGGTGAATAGCAAACGGAATGCACTGTCTAAAGATCTGTCAAGTGACCTTATCAAGCAATTAAGTAAATATAAGGTAAGTTATTATATCCGACGACACATTTGGCTCAGTTTGTAGTGACCCTACTTGCTGTGCCAGCGGTTGTGGGTTCAAATCCCACTGGGTGCATTCTTTTGTGTGATCAGTGATGAGTAAGAATGTTTGTACTCCAGTTATGGATGTTTATATTTATAATATGTATGTATCCAACTATCTGGTATCCAGAACACAAGCGTCATAGCTTAACATGGGACTAGATGGAGCTGTGTCTTAATGTAAAAAAAATGTCTTTGATATTTCACATTCATTTTCAAAAAAAAAATGTTTATATGATATACTTCACAAGCCATTTACGTGTTCAGTTAATGTTTTGTTATATCTATTGGTATAATATAGTCCTCTAGAAATTAAATTCTTTATTAAACTAGTGAAAAATCATTGCTTTGCTCATCTAAGTAACTTTAACTAGTACTAATAAATATAACGATAGCCTCTGCAAAATATCGTGAATTTAACGTTCCCTCACATTCCCGAATGAAGCATGTTCAAAACCCAAGTTTTGCACCGAGTCAATGCACCTTTGATATTTTCATGTGCAAATCATTTCCATAATTATCACTTGTTTTAAGGGTAAAAGAAAATATCGTGAGGAAAGTGCTCAGCAGTGGGACGTTAAGAAGGGCTGAGTTTACATTTATAATACATGCATTAATATTACAAATTGTTTTCAGGATATTTATTTCAATAATAGCGGCAATAAACTCCAAGTGACCTTCAACCAGTTAATGAAGAAGCTGCCAAATCAATATCTTAGTGGAACAAATTTAGATCCCTACAACAAAGTGTTGGTAGCCAGCCTCATTGACTGCTTGGTAAGAGACGACTCGTGCAATGCAACATGGCGACAACTCTTTAATAGGTGCCCAAAGCAATCTGCGACTGTGATAGAATATATAGGTGAGATACTTAGAATATTAAACGTTTTTTTATGTAATGAAATAACCAAGTGAGAAACAAACAATGTATGTAAATAAAATGTGTTTAAAAATAATATAGATGGCTTTTTTGAGGCCTCGCTTTACCGTTCTTTTTTTTCCAAAATAATAATAATACTACGTTTTCACAGATACTAATTGGGACGAATTAAGTCCAAAATTAAAGAAAAAGTCTTTGAAAACAACGATTTTACAATTTAAGGAAGTATGTGGGGAAACTTTGAAGGGCAAGAAGAAAGATGAAGCTGTTGTTAAGACGAACAAAATATGCCAGGTTGGTGATTCTTTATTTACAGTTCTGATTCGTTTACTTTCATGTGTTGTGTGTTGTTTGTGAATAAAAGTATAAATATGAGAGATGTAACTACCATCGGGTCACTATTCGGTATTTCGCCTACCCGAAATTTTCCTTAGGTCTCTCAGCATTTTCTGAGAAAAGTTACCATAGTAATGTATATTTATTTTTACACTATCATAAAGTAGAAAAAGTATCCTATATGTTGACCCGGCTAACAAGCTACAACCATACGAAATTTCATCAAAATCCCTCAAGTGATTTTTCCGTGATGCGGTAACAGACTAAAGTTCTAAAAATTATAGATTCGGCCTCTGTATCGATAATAATGTCTATTTCAATAAGATTTCCAAAAAATATTTAATGTACAGATTCGGCTTAGTTATAATTTTATTATATGTATGGGTCACTGGTTAATCTGTCAGTGTACACTGTACAGTATGTTTTTTTTTATTACTTAAAACTATAACTTTTTATTATCAATCTGGTTTTTTACCCAAAAAAGAAAATAAAATTATTTATTCGATAACTAAATTAACAGACAAATAAAAAAAATTATATTTAATATCATTGACTCAATCACAATTAAATATTAATACAAGTTTGCGAGCAAAATATACTTTGTGTTTGATTTTCCCGCGGTATTAGAATTCAGTTTGTTGCCAGCTTTTTTATTTTATTTAACCACTTTTAATATTATGGTTTCGCAATTGTATTAATTTTATCTTATGAAAATTACTGATATAAAAGAATGATATAAATATCCAAAATTAGAAACTAATACTATTTGTATTCATTTTTTGTAATTCTATACTTTTTGTTATGGTCACATTGTTGCTTAATTTCAATGCCAAAAGAAATCGAAAAGTTAAGGACGTACCTACTTGTGGGACGCATCGAACGAAATTGATTTTGTAATTATATTCGAAAATAAACTAATAAATTTATTCTGTATGAAATAATTACTGAGAAGTGCATTATAAAATTTACCGGTGAGTTCAAATAGAATTCAAGCATATTTAACAATAAATCGTATGTGATATCGTAATTTTCCATAATGGGCGTACCGCGCAGTTTAGAGATTATTTAGCTGAAGTGATTTCTAGTTTGGAAAACAAGAATTGCGAGTTTTTTACGTATATTCCACGCGCCCAACGTCCGTTCTTAAGATATTAACAGTAAACTAATAAACTTCGATGTGTTACATCCGCTATTGCTCGGCGGGAGTCTCCTTAAACATATTTTGAGATTGTGAAGTGTAAATGTTATGGGCAGGTGAAATTTTATTCATTGTGTAACATTTTTAACTTGTGTGTTATTAATAACATTCCCATTAAATGCGTTAGTCATTTAATTAACGTAACTAACATTAATTCTTTAGGATACAGTAAACATTATGTTAATAGGGATCTCTCAATGAATTATAATATATATTTAAATTCTTAAGCTTTTAATAACTTCACATATAAAAAAGGTCAATTTAAATTAACCATGGCATATAATAATAAATCTAATTATGTTAAAATTAATTATCTAGGTTATACTAAAAAATACTGTACACTACAACAACTGCATGCAATTGTACCATGCAAAAATATAACCATTTTAATTAAACTTCAGTTAATAACACTTATATTTTTTACTAACGGCTCACTTTTGTTTCGCTCAGGTTTGGCTTTAGAAAAACAAAAACAAGTCTATTCCACGGGAACTGGACATTTTTCTGGGATATAAAGTACCCTATGTGTTATTCTGATAATATATGAGCTATATTATTATAAACTTTCATATAAATTCCATTCTGTAGTTTTTGCGTGAAAGATTAACATACATCCATACATCAATACATACAGGCATCCATACATCCTCAAAAACTTTTGTATTTATAATATTCAACAATAGTATTGATTTTCCTTGTATGTACAAGTAAGGATTAATTTCTTAAGTACAACATTATTAGGATTACTAATATGATATGATATTTACAATTATAATTTATAATAATAATTCTTCCAGGATATTCTAGACAGGATGACAAGCACTAGAAGGTTCCCTTGGTTGTGGGCGAGCTTCTTCTTATTTGTTGGTATTGTGGGTTTAGTTTCTTATGATGTATCGAGAGCCAATGGTAATTTTGCCCGTAAGTATAATATTTATTACATATTTAATTCAAACTTATTGTGATTCTTAGAACTGTGACCATAAAAATGTTAATTTCTAACCTGTTATTTTCATTATATACAAACACAAAGTACATGTAACTATTAAATTTTCATGTTAATGTGTGAAGCAGTTAATGTAATGATTATTTGTACAGTACAAGTTATTCCATTACATGTGTTTTGTGATAAGAGAAATTGTTTGGTGTGCATATGATTAGATATAGGTGTATTAACCTATTGCTCCCTATCATTTCTATACAATGTTGCTTGCTTTAATGCATTAATTAAATGAGTGCGTTTTTATAGATAGCTTAAGTGTCTTTACATGCCTACTTCTTTTATTTACATCTAAAAAGTGCTTAGAGAACTTAATATTTTTTTATTCTCAAATATGTTTTATGATATGATAGATAGGTTTTGAATCATATGTTTTTCAATTATATATTATAATCCATCTTTAGCTTTACATATTTAAACCTACTTGTCCAATTGTAATGAAACTTACAAAGTTTTTTGTATTGAGAAATTGTCTATATGATAAAAAATGTCATTAAAAGCTGCTTCTTTATTCTGAAAGTGGGTTCATCCTTAGGTGATTCTTTATATTGACCGAACTTTTTTACTTATGAACCAATTGAAATAAAACAAATACTTAATGTTAAGTGAAACCTACCACAATACATTAGTGTAAACCGCACTCAAATCGATTAAACCGTTTCTGAGATTAGTGTGCACAAACACACAGACAAAAACAAATATTCTTGGGTTCAGACTATGTATAATAAGATTATTTTTTTATAGAGAGCTCAACAGGTAAACTCTTCAAAGATCTTGGTATACTAGAACAAAGTCAACAAGCATGGAGGAAAACTTTGTCAACATCAGCCCGTGGCTACTTGTGGATGGAAACAAATGCACCTATATACTATACTACTACAGTTGAAACACTAAAACCTTATGGGCAATTATCAAAAGAATTGGCCACAGTTGTTGTGAAGAAAATGGGTGGCATATATGGAAATTTGAGGGAATATGTTGTGGACAAAACACCCGTAGTCGTGGCTACAATAGATCAGTATGCGCCTGGTGTGTTGGATTCAGTGCAAAACTATGCTGCCAATGGATACAGCGTTGTGAAGAAATATTCCAATGAATATTACCAAATAACAGCGGATTATTTGTCCACTAAAGTTTTTGTGTAAGTTTACCATTATATTCTTATTTGTTATTAGTAACTTACCTTGCTTCGATCGGGTGCATTTCTAGGTACGTTTTAATTTTTTGAGTGGAACCCTAATTCTTTTTCCAAAATAAAAGTAGCCTATGTTACTCCTTATAACATCAGCTATCTGTCAGTGAAAGTTTTGTCAAAATTTGGCCAGACGTTTCAGAGATTAGCTAGAACAAACAGATCGACAGACAGACAACAATTTAAACATTATGTTTTCTTATAAGTACTGTATGTATATAATTTCATAAACATTTAGTAAAACGCTGTTATTTTGACATTACAGACACTTCAATTTTACTTATCTGTATAGATTATAATAAGGAAACACTTTTTTTAAACTTAAATTATGATTTTCAAATATGTAAGAAATATACAATGTAGCAATATAGCTACTTTAAACATTAAATTTCTAAATTCAATAAGTTTCATTGTTTATTTGCTAAGGAATTTACTGACTTTTGAGTTGTTTATAAAATAATCTGCATACCTTTGGTTGGTTACCTTTTAACAAACATCCTATTGTAATTTTATTTTTGGCCAGAGTATATGAGTATCACATTATCCATCAACTAAATTATAATCCACTCCATCAAGAATTACATACTTAATACTTAAACAATGGCAAAACTTTGTTATATTTTATTATAATACAAGTAATTTACCCTTACTGATACTGGTAGAAACATGAGAAATTAATTCAAAATGGACATTTTGCAATTGCTTCTGTTTTTTTTTTGTTTTTTTTTTAGATCAAATATGTACTAAGGCATATTGTTTTAATGCCATGCATTTTTCTATCAAAAACTGCTAAAATTTAAGTGCACACATAGTTTCTTTAAATGTAAATAATATTATTATTTTCAAATTTTCATTTACAGAGGAGAATGGGCACCAGAAATTCTACAAAACAAAACACAAGTGGCACTAAATGCGACTAAGTTCCACATGTCCTCATACTTCAGCTGGTTCAGAGAGCAAGTGCATGTATACTCCAAGTTACCCTGAGTGATGTGATAGACTGTGTGTTTGTTTACTTTATGGATCCATTCTGTTAATTATTTATATGGGCTTATTACACTTTTCAATAAATTTGTATATAAATAAATGCATTAAATAGTGTGTTCAAGTGAGTATATTTTAATTATTCATATATCAGATATTGACTGTTAAAAACTCTTTGTGATCTTTGCATGAACTTCTTCCATGAAAACTTTTCAGAAACTAACAAAATGACAATATTCCACAAAATAATATTATATTGTAAAGTTTAATAAGCTTATATTTATAATAATAATCAAAGTGATAAATTACTAACTCTTAAATATTGATTGTACTATATTTTTCAATTAAATGATTTTTACAATTTCAACCAAAAATGGAGAGTTAGCAATGTACATTTTTTTATTTTCAACTAGCGACTTACCCTAGCTTCGGTCGGGTGTGTCCCTAGGTATGTTTTTAATTTTTTTGAGCGGAACCCTAATTTTTTTCTAAAATAAAGGTAGCTTATGTTACTCTATAACATCAGCTATCTGCCAGTAGAAGTCTCGTCAATATCAGTCCAGCCGTTTCATAGATTACCCGGAACAAACAGACAGACAGACATTGTGTTTTTCTTAAATGTACTGTAATACTTTCATATGTATTTACTAAAAAGCTGTAATTTTGACATTACAAACAGACACTTCAATTTTATTTATCTGTATAGAAGATTTTGTTATGTACATACACTGATTACTTCGCAATTCGTTTTGAAAGGATTATAAATTAAATTTATGAAAGTTGAGACAGTGATTCAAATTTGGTAAATTACATATATTCCTTGAAAATTGACTTTCATAAGGTTTTTTTATATTTTTAGAATATTGAGATAAACAACAAAAAATATTTCAATATTATGACAGTAGTTTGAATTTCTCTAAAGAATTATTACAGATGAGATTATGAACTCCATGTCAAATAATACCAATAATTACCTCGAGCGAAAATCGAAACCACACCACACCTTCCGTCGCATTACTATCTAACATTCAGACGAAACAACACTGCACTTTAACAATTGTCGAATTTTTAATATAAGATTATTATCAAATGTAAAAAGTTAAAATATTTATCTTCTCTAATTGGATATTATGCACTCAAAAAATTCTAAAATTGAATCGTTATTTTTTTCTTTGAATCCTCTGTTAAGATACACCTACTTGTAGCTGCGCCGCGTTTACAAGTGCTTTGTTCTGTCTATAATTATTATGAAGACAATTACATTTTTAACCCCCGACGCAAAAAGAGGGGTGTTATAGATATAATGTGTATATATATATATATACAGTGATGTGATAAGAGCAAGCGCAAACTATTTAGTATATTTGTTTCAAACCATCATGAGGTATCATTATTTGTATGTGCTTTAGATTAATTTATTCACTAAAATTCGTTAAGGTTGCATGAACATTTTTCGTTTTCATTTAAAAAAAAAAAATTTAAACATCACATATTATTGATGTAATATTGATTTTGTTTTGTAAAAAAATCTATATATTTATAACTTTTGAGTTGAGTTCATATTTTATTCAATGAAAATTCAATTGTGATTTTCTAACAAGAAAATGAAATATAAAACTTTGAACTCCATTTACATAAAATATATTTGTACTGTTGTTTTTTTACACATATTTTTCCGTTTTTTTATTAATAATAATTAGTGTTCACCGTTTTTACTAAATTAATAATTTACAAAACTTATGTTTCAATTAAATGTTAATACGTAAAAAAATAGTGCATTTTAAATTCATGTGTTGCAACAAATCATTGCCACATTGATCACGGATGAAAATAATTTATATCATACCATTTTAATTAAATAATAACATGACAAAATAATAATTAACGTCCAAATATCAGTATTTCTTAAATACATTCCTTTTGCATTTAAAATTGTGGTATTGTTGATGGGTGTTTTTTCCATAGACATAGAGAATGGACTGAGCAATACTGTCATGAAATTGACAAAGAGAAAACGAACGTGCGGCCAATACCCGTCTCTTATTCCAATTTGTATTTATAAATGGAATGTAAATAAATTATAATATCATAATGGATGTAAAGTGGTTATACATATCTATCTTCGTTAATCGTATTTCAATTAACATAGAAGACTTCTAGCCGCACAGTCGTTTTGTCTCTCTCTTTTTTTTAACTAACGTCTTGCAAAAAAACAGTCCAACCTCTATGTCTATGGTTTTTCATTGACCACTTAAATTTCATAAATATCATTTTTCTACAATAATTTTATTTATTTAAGGTAATTATAGAGTATCTGGAAACACATTGGCCTGTGATGAATTGTGCTAGATTTTCTGTATATCAACAAAAGAAACGAGAATTGTTATGAAAGGTCTAAAATCACTATTTTCATATAAATTCATATTTCCAGGGTTGATGAAAAAACTGAATCTTGTCTTGAGCAATCAGTTCTCCACTAAATTGTATAAAATGTGCGGTTTTATAAATAAGTTGTAGTATTTATATTTTGTGTTGAAAGGTCGTGTGTTTTAATGTTAACAGAATCGAAATAATAGAGGAATGAATTTCTATTGAGTTTTACTTTTTTGTCCTTCCCGTTTGAATTAGATATGATTAATGATTTGCTTTACCACATTATTTACCTAAAAACGTGTGTGTACTTATGTACGCACGTAAGAAGTTATACTTCATTGTCGTAGCAGAATAAAAATGGCTAGATTTCATCCCGTATGTCACAACTCTCCGTTTCTAAAAGAAAAGCAGCTAACTTCATTATGTCGCTTTTTGGCTGTCGGTGTGCATCGTACAAATTACTCATAATTTATTCCAAACATCCCAAAAGAAGTATAACTTTAGAAAAGGTTTATAAATGGTAACGGCTATATTTTATTCTGGCTCATTAATTAATTACATTATTAATTAACTAGCGACTCACCCTCGCTTCGTTCGGGTTGTCTCTAGCTTGATTCCCCATACAAATTTTATCCCCATTTTCACCCATTTAAGGGATGATTTCCGGGATAAAAAGTATCCTATATCCTTCCCAGGGTCTCAAAATATCTTCTTACCAAATTTCATCTAAATTGGTTCACTAGATCCAGAGACCTATAACCTCACAAACTTAACCTATTATATTAATATTAGTATAGAGTAATTACATTATAACAAAATAAACATATTAACTTTAAAAATATTTCAACAAGCACTTTGATTAAAAATGTTAAGATTATCTTATTACTATTTCAAAACCCAAATTATTAATCTGTATGTTAAATTCAGACTGTATTTAAATAATGTTATTTGAAACTAATATGATTTCCAAGTTAAAATAAAGAAGATGTATTTAAAAACTGATTTATTTAAAGATTTAATATATAATAATTATACATTGCACTTATTACTAAAGAAGACTTTATAGGTGTTATTATAGATAGCTTGTGCTAGTTCATCAATATTTTCCTTCCTTATGGCTGCCAGTATTTCGAGAACTTGCCTACAACAAAAAAGTGAGAATTAAAAAAATAAAATAAGAATATAATCTGTTCAGTATTATTTATTTTTTCACAGAAAAAAATAATTAAAGTTACTTACACAATATTAATTGGTTCATTTCTTCCCTTTACTTGGTTGTCTGAATCCACAGAGTATTTCTCTTTCTTAACAGAGGGAAATTTGGTTATCACATGACTATAACCTGGATGTGTAGGCTTCACTTCACACCAAGGACAGTCCGTTTCAATCATTAATTTATCCTGTGGTATTTTTGCAGCTATCTCAAGATTTTCCTTTGTTCTTAGTGAACTAGAAAAAATGTTAACTGTTACAATTTACATTATTTCTTTGCAGAGATCAAATATGCTTTAAAACATTCATTTTTCATTATTAAAAAATAAATTTACAATATTTTTATTGAGTTTAAGGTTAGACTAGCAACTTAGTATGTTTGATTTTTTTTGAGCAGAACCCTAATTCTTTTTCTCAAATAAAAGTAGCCTAAGTTATTCCCTATAATGTTAGCTATTTGTCAGTGAAAGTTCCATCAAAATCAGTCCAGCCATTTTGGAGATTAGCTGGAACAAATAGACTATTAAAAAAAAATGAGTATTTCGGATAAGTACTATATATAATTTGATATGCATTAAGTAAAAATTTAAAAAAAAAATGACATTACAAACAGACACTTTTAATTTTATTTATCTGTGTAGATAATATTTACCATCCATTAATACCAATATATAAGTCCAACTCAAGTATTTTTTCTAAAGCTTCTTGAGATCCATCAAAAGAATGCACTACACCACCTACTATTTGTTCTTTATTCCTTTTCAATATGTCAACCAAGTCATCTGCAGCAGCTCGGCAATGCAAAAATAATGGCAGATTGAACTCTTTGCTCAATTGTAATTGATATTCAAAGTATCTGAAAATATTTGTAGCATACTTCAGAAAAATTATAAAACCCGATTATTTTATTCAAAATGACAATAATTATACCAAATATACCTTATTAAAAAAGAATATAGTAGTGTTCTACCATTTATATTTTCTGAAATTACCTACAGTATACTTTTGTTTTGCGTTATATAGTTAACTTACTCTAGTTGTATATCCTTTTCACAAAAGTGCAACCTTTCATAATCCAGTCCACACTCGCCAATGGCCACAACTTTGTCCTTATTTTCAGTTATTAATCTTCTTAAATCTTTGAGGTAAGAAGCAGGGTCTGTTACAAAATCGTTACAGCGAGTTGGATGACATCCTACGGTAGAAAATAATCGAGCTGAAAATTACATTACGTTCCACTAACAATTGTTTGAGAATTATAAGTATTTGAAAATTATATTCGTAATAAAGTACTTACAATCCATATGTGATAGATCTATTGCTTTTTTACTATCCACCAAGCTTCCTCCAGTGATGATCATTTTATCCATTCCAGCTGACCAACTGCGATTTAAAACCTTATCTAAATCAGGTTTATGTTTTTTAGAACCATGATATAATCCTTGATACATATCATCAGTTAGATTTGCACCAATATCTAAACAAATAAGCAATAAAAGTTAAATAAGAAATAAATATGAAATAAATACCTCTTAAAATAATGTGAATCATATATTTTTACCAATATATTTTCGAATTGTCGCCATTCTTCTCATAAATGTTGTAGTTGTATTTGTTTCTTAAAAATTTTTTTCAGAATCGTTATAACATAAATTGTTTATAACAGATTTTATTTTATGGTATTTATAAAGCCAACAAACGATATTTCATTAAAGTTCCTAAAATATTAAAAATGTCTGTTCCTGGCATGGATCACTGGATGCGTGGGCCATGGACATGGATGACAATTAAAAGTTTTATTTGTCATCCATGATTAAAAGCCATGGATGACACTGACAGATTTATAATTTATATATGTAGCAATTTATTATATGATGACAGATGACAAATTGTTCCTGATTCAGGTTTGTGATGTCAAATGTCAAATGTGTATGAACTTCATACTATGAAGGGTACAGGTAAGGAGGCTCATCTCAGTGTATTAAAAAGTGTCCGTTGAAAGGGAGCAAATTAAGGTAGCGCTATAGTAGCAAGTGGAAGAATTTTAAAAGGAGCGCCACAAATTATTAGAGTAGGATACTAAATTAAAAAAGGAAAGAAAAAATTCCGCTTCGTTACAGCGCATTTTTTTAAATTATTATAATATATAGACAAACATGAATATGGAATAAAATTATACAGTATTTTTAAGTAGCCCAATTTTTTTTTTTTTTTTTTTTTTTTTTTTTTTTTTTATTTTTTTTTAATTTTGAATTCTGTTTCATGGCAATCTGTTTATAAACAATAAGCCAATCCTGTGTTAGAATTATAATTCTTGTTATGAGATGTTAGTGCAAAGAAGCATCCATTGATGTTTGCCTCGCAGTGTGGCTAGAAGCGATCAATAAGGCTCAATACACTATGTCTTTTCAGACGAAAGAATTGCGCTCTTTCGGCGCCCTGGAGTTCCATCGCTAATTTATTGATGTGTGCTGCCAGACGAATCTGATACTTTTTAATAGAATTTTTGATTTCTTGTTTGACTGTGTTCAATTTTAGATCTATGTGTATATATTTGTTTTTTACAAAGTATGGTATATCTAGCATAGTACGTAGCGTCTTGCTTTGAAATCTTTCTAATATTTCAACGTTGTTGTTACTTGCAGTTCCCCATAATTGGATACCATATGTCCAAATTGGTTTTATAATTGTATTTTTATAAATTAGTATTTTGTTGGTTGGAGATAGCTGTGAGCGTCTTCCAGTTAACCAGTAATAGTTTCTCATCGTAGTGTCGAGTTGTTTCCGCTTGGTCCAAATATGTTTACGCCAGGTGAGTCGTTTGTCAAGGTACATTCCAAGGTATTTGGCATCTTCTGACTGTGGAACTTCAGTATTATTTATTTTAACTGAAGGACAGAGTTGTCTTCTAAGTGTGAATGTTACATGTGTCGATTTGTTTTGGTTTATTTTCATACGCCATTTATCAAACCACTCTTCAACTCTACTGACATGTGCTTGTAGGTTTGCTGATGCTAAGTTAGGATCATGGTGAACAGAAAGCAGCGCTGTATCATCAGCGTAAGTGGCAGTTAAGATGTCATCATGGGTTGGTAGATCAGCCGTATATAGTAAGTATAGAACCGGGCCAAGAATACTCCCTTGTGGTACTCCTGAGAGAGATTCGCACATGTTGGAGGTCTCGGAGTTAACCTTAACTTCAAAACATCTTTTGCCAAGGTATGAATTAAACAGTCTGAAAAAAGGGTGAGGAAGATGTTTTTTTATTTTGAAGAGTAAGCCCTCGTGCCAAACCTTATCAAAGGCCTGTTGTATGTCCAGAAAAACTGCTGAGCAATATTGTTTGTTTTCAAATGCTCTATAAATGGTGTCGACAAGGTGATGAATCTGTTCTATAGTACCGTGTTTTTCCCTAAAACCAAACTGGTGTTGCGGTAGTATACAATCGAGGTAGGGTTTTAGTCTAGTGAGGATTATTTTTTCTAAAACTTTTCCAGGTACTGGTAGAAGGCTAATAGGACGATATGAAGCAGCCTCTTGTGGTGGTTTGCCAGGCTTTGGTATCATTTTCACCTGTGCAATTTTCCATTGACTAGGAAAGACTGGAATTCTAAGGCATGCGTTCAGTATTATAACAAGAAGGACTATACCTTTCCGTGGAAGCTGTTTAAGCAAGGTAGCGTCAATCTGATCGTATCCTGGTGCTTTATTATGTTCTAAGCTCATTAGTATAGATTGTACTTCTTTTAAGTTTGTGGGTTTGAGGGGTAAGCCGAGTTGTAGGGGTGAGTCTAGGTAGTTGCGTATTTCAATATCGTGATCTGGATGAGAACCAGGGAAAGGTTCAAAAACTTTCTGAAGATGTTGTGCAAATACGGCAGCCTTATCCTTGTCGGACCTAGCCCAAAGGCCGAAATTATTCCTAATTGGTGGTGTATGCCGAGTTGGTTTTTTGATTTGTTTAGTAACTTTCCATAGTGAGTGATCTGTTCTTTTAGATGGAGATAGTTTAGATAATTTCTTTTGAAGGTTGTCGTTTATGTAATTGCTTATCATATTCTTGAGGCTTTCAGAGGCTTTATTAAACTCTGTTTTATCGCTAGGGAACCCAGTGTTATGCCAAATTTTTCTAAGTCTTCTTCTTTCCTCTACTTTTTGTTTAATGTATTTTGGATAGTAATGAGAATTTGGAGCGGGGTTTTTATCCATGGGTGTGGAGTTATGTGCTGCTTGGTGAATAAGGATATTAAATTTTTCGATTGCTGATTCTACATCCTCTGTGGTTTTTAGAGAAATCGCTAAGTTAACTCTGTTATTGATGGTATCTTTATATGTGTCCCAATTTGTGTTCTTGTTGTATAATCTTAGCGGATAATCTGTCATGATGACTTTGTAGTCTAAATTTAATATAACAGGTGTGTGGTCTGAGGATAGGTCAACACATGATTCCACAATCATTTGATTAGTTGGAATGCTTTTGGTGATAAAAAAGTCAATTAAGTCTGGCAATTTATTTCTGTCTGCGGGCCAGTGAGTTGGTTCGCCGTGTGATATGCATTGTAAGTTGAGTTCTGTAGATGTTAAGTATAACTGTCTCCCTCTTGGTGAAACAAGTCTTGAGCCCCAAAGTACATGTTTGGCATTCCAGTCACCACCACTTATAAATTTATTTCCCAGAATTGAGAAGTAATCCTTAAAGTCATTTTTAGAAAGAGAGTGTCTTGGTGGACAGTATATAGCTGAAAGTGATAGTTGGGATCCATTATCCAGAATTTTTATCGATGTTGCTTGAATTTTTTCAGTTTTATATTCTTCTAGAGGGTAATGTTTAATGCTAGTTTTAATGATGATAGCTGTACCCCCATGTGAGTTACCTGAGGGGTGATTTGTAGTATATATGTTATAATTTTTAAAAATGACATATAATGCGATGTAAATCTAGTTTCTGATATCAGTGCTATATCAATTTTTTCGGTTTGTAAAAACAATTCAAATTCATGACGACGTTCAGTTAAGCCATTGGCATTCCAAGTCACTATTCTTAATCTTGGAATCATTTTTGCATCATGTGTGTAATTAATTGAATCATTCGATCCATCATGTTGTCCATCATGTTAGTCATGATTGCTTGAAATCTAGTAAACATGCTGTCTATTATTTCTGTAAGGTTATTGAGGTCAGTATTTTTATAATTGGTGGCAGAGAAGTGTTTAGCCTTGGTCGCATCTGCATAGGTCTTATCAGAATTATTTTGTTTATCATTATTGATTTGTTGGTTGGTTGGCTGTTTAGCTGTTAGGTTTTGATTATGTATTGTTTGAATTGTTTTTGTGTCTATTGTTTTAGATTTAACTTTTAAAATGTTTTCTTTATATTGTTTGTACTTTTTGCAGCCTTTGTAGCTTGCTGGATGTTTCTCTAGGCAATTTGCACAAGTTGCTTCAGTGTCTGGAGTTTTGGTACAAATTGTTGTAGGGTGCTCACTACCACATTTTACGCATCTGTACGGTCTATTACAATGGTTTTTAGAATGTCCAAACCTTTGGCATCTTTTGCACTGGAGGATTTCGTTTTTTTTATATGGTGCCTCGAAAGAAACTTTCATGTAATTAAGCTTGGTAATTTTAAATATGTCTTTATTATTTTCTTTTGGTTCGAGATCTACAAAATACAGAGGTAGGGGCTGTTTTGTTGATTTGTGTAGGATATTGTGAATGTTCCTAACGTCGTGGCCAAGTTCTTGAAGTTCTTGTTTAATTTCAGCAGTATTTTCTGATGAGTGTATTCCTCTTAGAACAACTCTGTAAGATCTTTCGCTCTTAAGTTTATATGTGTAATGACTGATGTTATTGTCAATAAAGTTGTCTCTTATTTTCTTATATAGTACCCCAATAAAATAAAATAAATATATAGCAAATACAAAATAGTATTAAATAATAACCGAAATTAAAAAAAAAATTGTAACAAGCAAATTTTCAACCCAACACACTTAACTCTGTTTATAACTGCTAAATTCATATCATTTCCATTTCATACACTAGCGCTATTTCGGTGAGTGTTCGAACAATAATTTGCTGTTTACAAGCGGACACTTTTTTAACTAATCCCCCATACAAGAATGTCCTCCTTACTTCTACCCTCCATACAATGTTGTTCCCGAGCGTGCAAATTACCGACCATATTTTGTGTGGAATAGCAAAAGAAAACTGCATGAAAACTCGAAAACACGCGTTTTCTCAGATATAAGACTAATCTAGATCATACAAATCATCATCAAATTACATGAAAATCGTTGGAACCGTTTCCGAGATTCAGATTACAATAAAAAAAAATAGAATTATTATTCGCCAATAGATCTCAGAAAGGGTAATTTTTTTCATTTTATGTTTAAGTGGCAACATTAGGACTTCGCAACGCCGCCTTTTTATTATATTTTTCCAATAAAAAAAAAGTTTATATTTTGGTTGATTATCGATAAAATTGATTATTGAAAACACGAATAAAACGACATTTTCTAAAAATACCTGGGCCACAGAGCTTCGCTCGAAGTTTTTGATCAAAAGTACAATTTTCTTTTAAAAAAAAACTTGAATAAATACAAAAAAAATATACCTTTGTATCCGACCGGGATTCAAACTCGGACACATATTCAATCCTGCGCCTTGGCCGCTTGACCATGATGTTTATATCCGAGCGTGCGAAATTATCTAACATAATATTTTGCGTGGAATAATGCAAAAGAAAACCGCATGAAAATTAGAAAACACGCGTTTTTCCAGACATAAGACTAACCTAGATCGATTTATCGCTCCCGAAACCCCTCGTTTACTAAATTTCATGAATATCGTTGGAGCCGTTTCCGAGATTCAGATTATATATTGGTAGGCAGTGGTAACCCAGTGGTAACGCGCTCGCTTGGGAAACCGAGTGATGCGGGTTCAAATCACGGGTCTCGCACCTCTGATATTTTCATGTGCGAATCATTTCTAGCATGATTACCACTTGGCTTACGGTGAAGGAAAACATCGTGAGGAAACCTGCATGTCTGAGGGAACTCAGCAAGTTTTCGAACCTTCGGCCAGCGTGGCGGACTATGGCCTCGTTCCCCTCGTATTGAAGGGAGGCCCGGAGCAGTGGGACGTTAAAAATAGCTGAATACAATACAATATATATATACATACACTACAGTGTCAAAAGTAAATAGACAGGGCATTTTTAATATCGTGTCGACACTCCTTTATTATAAAACAACGTTTTTAATCTAGCTTTCACAGTATTAATCAATTTATTGATCGGCTCTCGTTTGTAAATTAACCCATTCTTTAACTAAAATCGTGTCTAATTCCTTTCTATTCTAGGGTTTGACTGGAAATTTCGCAACATTTATTTTGTAAAAGGTGCCAAGCTTTCTTAATTAGCTCATATCATGTGATTGATTTGACCATGGTGGAATTGTAAGCCCTTTTTGAGAGTTCCAGACAGTCGTTTTTGAGCTCTATAACATGGTGCACCATCTTCCATAAGAATGTATTCTTTGCAATCCAAATTAATACGTTGAAAGATGGGTAGAAGACCTTACTAGATACTTTGGAATATTAGTATATTTTTCCGTATTAATTTTACCATCAAAGAAAACCAGGCCACTTCTTCCGCCATACCAAATAGCCTCCCAAACCATAACACTTATTCCGGTGTTTTTTACAGTATTTTGCAAAAATCGATTTTCCAACTACATTACTGCACGACGTCACATCCATTTTACTCCGTTGTTGCTAAACTGAGAATATCCCGATTTGTCTGAAAAAATAATATGCCTCGAAAAGTTCATCATCCTTAGATATCATTTCCTGTGACTAATCAAATCTTTGCATTTTTGGAAATTTTGTCAACAAAAGTTTATTTTTGGGTATTCTTTTATAAAATTCAACAATGTGTAAATACTTCTGAATAGTTTGACACAAACAATTTGAAGATATAGCCACATCATCCACAGATTTTTCGGGATTTCGCAAGATTTTTTGAAGTACCGCACTCTTTTGCCTGACAGACGGTTCAGATCTCCCTGATCTTGGTGAAATGCTTGTCTTTCTATCTCTTTTGAGTTGCATGATTATATGATTAACAATTGACAAAGACACATTTAATCTAGCCCTGTTTAGAGCTCAGACTTACAACATCCAAATTGGCCAACAATGCACTCTCGAGTAAAATCGGTTAATTCCAACGTCCAAGATGTACACGGTATTTTGAGTATAGTGTTAATAAATTAGGTTTAGACCCCATATACTCCAATAAATTTTTCAGAACCACTCGATTGCGTATTCTTAAAAAAAAATTATATTTATAAGTGTCTATTTACTTTTGACACCGTAGAGTATATATATATATATATATATATATATATATATATATATATATATATACCGTCCGTCTGTCCGTGTGTCTGTCTGTTACCGCATCACAGAAAAACCACTGGAGGGATTTTGATGAAATTTAGTATGATGATAGCTGGTTATCCGGGTCAACATATAGGATACTTTTTACCGCGGAAAAATGTCTGATTTCTGAGAAAAAATACAAAAACTGCAATGTAAGAATATACTAATATGAAAAGCCTAAGAATTTGGTTTTTGGTGATCTAAACGCGGGCGGAGCCGCGGGCAATGCTAGTTTAAATATAAACGGACAGTAAAATCTAGTATTTTCAGTAGTTCTTAATTTATTATATAAAACATTAGATAGGAAAATACTTAAAACCATCATATAATGCAGAGTGTTATAGTTACTGCGAAACATTTTTAATTTAATCAAATAAATTCACATATCAATCAATTATAGAGCCTAAAATTTCAATCAATTTTCGCTGTATGAATTACTGTTCTTCATGCATCGCACCTTGCAAAATCGATTTCTTGCATAATTTGTCAAAAACTCTAATTATATAATTTTATTCAACACGCTTTATTATACATGTTTTATACACTGATAAGAAAATGTAAGAATAACTAAAGCTGATAAACAGAAATTATTTACACTATTAAAAAAACTGATAGATATATAAAGTTTCGCGAAACGGTACCCCTGTACTTTACAATCGTACAGAAACGAGTGAGGTGGTAACATGGGGATTGCTATAATTTTTCTCTTGAGTGAGTTCTCTATATTATTATTTAGTCATGGGTACCTTAACAGGGCGTCGTTTAGAGTTTGTAATTTAAGATTTGTTAAACTAAGTATTAGAAAAATATGCCAAATGAAAGGAAGTTGCAGGAATATTAAAGAGTTTTTTGTATGTTCATTTTTGAAATAATTTTTAACAGTTAATAGAAATTCATATTTGGCGTCGGACTAAATAAATAGAACAACCGTGAACGGCGGCAGAATTATTACCAAGGGAGTGCATCTGCTTCTTCACACTAAACTACCATTTAATTTTTAAATGAATAACTTTATAATTTTTATTCAAATCTTATTTATCATCTTTTTCTTCAGATATTTAAATTTAAACAAGGATTTTATTAATACGATTTCATTTCTTCAACTTTTTCTTTTCATCGCAGGGTGATGCAAGTACAACCTTGCCCCGGTGTTCATGAGAACAACATTTTAATAAAATATTCGGCGGTTCAGCAGAAACAAAGGGTGTTTTCGTACGTCTGCCTGTTCAGTGCCGTACATTTAAAGTGCTGTAGCTGTCGTAATCTTTCACTAAACATCCATCGCGCCCAATAGAAGCGATTGATTTTGGGTGGCCCACTCCATAAATATTTTATTATAAGATACATAGGTTATAGGTATATCTGTAGTAACAATTTCATGGCTACATGATTATATAGCATTAAATCCTAGAAATTATCTAAACTTGATACATCTTGTCCTTCGGAGCTAGTCAATCTCTTAAGGTGGTGGTAACACCACCTTCTAGTTCGAATGCCATTTATTTAACCGGGATATCTGTTCGCAAGCTCACTTTTGTCTATCGTCAGAACTTATTCTGCGATCTTTGTGGTAACACTGTCCTTTCAAACTACAAACTCTTTTGTAAATTCCATCACCACCACTATTCCACTGATTATAGGAATTTCTCTTTTTGTATTCCAGGAGTTTGTAAATTGGCGAATTCATTTTATAGAATGCAACGTGCTACTTATAATATAAATATTTTACAATTTGTCGTTATCTTTTTTTTTTGTAAAAATAATAGTTTTAGCGTACAACGTGCGTCTACTCCAACCAAAAATTCATTTCCGTATCATATCACATACATGAATGAGATAATGTAAGTGGGGCGTTTTTTATGGTATCCCCAGTAGACATATCCACTTGTACTATGTTCCACCAGAGTACGAGAGTGATTAGTATAGAAAGTGAACTTGTGTCTGCTTCAACTTGAGCACTATAATCTCACTTGCGCAGTTGTCTAGTCTCTGTGGGATTTGTCACCGAAACCGAAATCTGTCACGAGGATATCATAATTATTAAGCTTATAATTAATAGATATTTATAAAAATGAAAATTGAATTTTAGCTTGCGCGGCCAGCTTGGCGATAGAAATTGGGTGCTACGCATCCGAGCCAAAACCATTACCAGAAGCCCTTGACTTGGCTTCAATGCAACTTCTTCAGGTAATTCTGAATTTGTTATTTTGTAAAAGAAGCACGTCTTTCAAAGCATCCTTCTTTAGAATTTATTATTTCAAAGACCATATAATAAAATTCAAATTGTGACAGAACAACGTCTACCGCATCAGACCATTTTTTTTTATTTTCAATTTCCGGTTTACTGTGACATTCTATCGAAAAATGTTCTTTATAAAAGTTGTAGGTCTAGTAAAAATCTACGACTTTTATAGATGACAATTTTTAC
This sequence comes from Brenthis ino, assembly GCA_921882275.1. Classification (NCBI taxonomy): domain Eukaryota; kingdom Metazoa; phylum Arthropoda; class Insecta; order Lepidoptera; family Nymphalidae; genus Brenthis; species Brenthis ino. The sequence goes on along the minus strand of OV170224.1, from coordinate 18,045,370 downwards.
AATAACCTCAAAGTTTTCGAGCTATTTGCAAAAAAACTGTTTTTTAATTTTTTCTTGGTTTTTAATTTCTGCCATAATTTTTTAATTTTCATGAAACTAGGGGAAAATTATCTTCAAAATACAAATAATAAACTTTTTTTTTTATTGAAATGTTCAGCCGTTTCCGAGCAACTTATATTTTATGGTCTCGGGAACCTTAAAATCCCCCCAACTTCAAGTAGATATTTAAATATAAAAAAAATACGTTCAATTTTCGGATAGGGCTCATTTTTTTCGTCTTGCAATTTGCTTTTTGAATAAATAAAAACATTGTATGTTTGTCCTGTAAAACACCCTTAAAAATTGAAATATACTGGAGAATTTTTACTTTGAAAACTACTTTTTTTTTTAAATCGTTGAAAAGGTGTACTTTATTTTGTTTTTAAATTTAAGCATAATTTAAGATAAGAATGACTATGTACTTTTTTTTGTTTTATAACCAAATGCTTCACAGCAGCATGGTACTAACTTAATGAATGCAATCCCTATTAGATTGTTACGTATAGTTTCTTGTTATCTACTTACATAGAAAGTGTACGAGTCGTCAGATGACAAGAACGTGGTGCTCTCACCTCTTGGTGTGTTCACGCTACTGTCGCTCTACGTATCTAATGTTGAAGGCCAAATCGCAGATGAGATCGTCAATTTCCTTGGAGCTGCAAATCATACACAAGTAAGTTTACACAAATTTTGGATTCAATTATACACTGTGTTGGCTATTACGTTAAATTATTTTGTGTAAGTAAATAGGAGAAGTAGAAGATAGTATTATCAATTACTTTAGTCCTTACAGGAGTTTTAAAAAAATATATTGAAATTTGAGATAAGCCTCTCTGGCGATGTTTGACTTTGTTCGATGTTTAGTAAACAGTTTTTAAACTAGTTAGTTTATTCGTTATACGAATATATCTAATGTTTTCTATATTTCTCCTAAGAGAATCGTCTTTATGGCTTCATTAGTCCTTGCACGATCATTAAATAATACACTATTACAAAGTATAATTACATTGTACAATTTAATTTATTTTAATTCTTTCAGCTTACAGATTCCTACAGAGAACTAAGCAGAGAATTGAGTGATGTGAACCCTGATGTACTGAGTTTTTTAAACAATGTGTTCATCGATAGCCAACATAGTTTCGATTACAGCTTTTATTTGAATGCACGCTCATACAAAAGTGAACTGGAAGTTATTGATGTTCGTGACCCGAAATCCGCTGCCCAAACAATTAATGAATGGGTAACATTTTTAGTTTTAGTTTCTTAATACCTCTTAGTCCCCTTTGAAGGTGATAACTAGGTATACCGTATAAGTGTCGCATATATCAATTATTCAAATAGGTAAATTATATTTAGATAAATCAGTTATTACCGATAGTTTCTAATGAGTGTTGCCATTTTATTTATATAATATTTGTCATTATTGATGGTTCTTCCTTTTATGCTCGTAGATGATATATGGAAATGCAAATGTTATTTCTTAAATTAAAGCCAGATATTTACAAATATAATTGAAGTGTCTGTACATTAGGCAAGTTCAAATGAACTTGCCTAAAGTGATTTCGTAAAGATATATGGATGACGTCAATTACCAATAAACCATTAAAATTTTGATTTGTGTATCAAAACCCGCGAAAAGTCACGGAGTGTTTATTCGTCCTTTAATAGGACGAATAAAAAATAATTATTCGTCCTTTATAAAATATATAAATTATAAGGAAGGACGAATAGACTAATAAATAAGTAAGTAGAATAAGTAGTTCGCGGCTCAGCTCGGTAGGTCAAGGTTATTTTTTTTGCATACAGAAACTTGCACCTAAAAATAATTTTTTAACCTTAAAAACTCTTGAACTTAATAATCGTTAGGATTTAAAATAATTAGTGTCTAGCTCGGTAGGTTAAGGTTATTTGTTTTTTGCATATAAAAACTTTTGCACCTAAAAATCACTTATTTTACATTAGAAAACTAAAAAAGTGGTAAATTTTAATTAATACGCAAACCTGCAATAGTCGGACGAATAATACATTTTTTATTCATTCGATTAACGGACGAATAGCAACAGCCTCCTTTATTTATTATTCGTCCTATTAAACTGAGAATAAATATTTTTTATTCGTCTTTATTTTACGTACGAGTAGCAGCAGCCGAAAAGTTAAAGCGATTGCGAGCGACCTGTCAGTGGTGGATAGAGGTTTTTTAAGTTACATATCATAAATTCCCAATTGTAAAAACGCAATCACAACCTCGGGTGAAAGTGATGTTTTGTATGTTAACATTTTTAACAGACCAACATATTTTAAATATTTTTTTCGGGGTTTATTTTTTATTGGGAAGCAAACATCTTTTTTTTTATAACACTTTATTGCACACGAAAATGGTACATTAACAAAAAAGTACACTTAAAGATTAGGCGGCCTTATCACTAAAAGTGATCTCTTACAGGCAACCGATAGAAAAGGAAACAAAAAAATAAGTGAGAAGAGCGGAAATGTGCATAATGTGCAAATCATTAAAACATAATAGAAAACATACATAAAACTTTACATATATACTAATTTAAATAAACATACGTATATTTATATAAACTAATAATTTTACCATATATATTTCTATTATATATACGTAAACATACATATAAATAATAATATAATAATGTCTATATATGTAAATAAATATATACACACACATAAATAGACTACATAGTACGGCACTAATGGCAGAATAATCCTACTGTGATAGATAGTGTCTTGTCCGACGTTTTTTTAAATATGCTTACTGACTTCGACATTCTTATTTCATTGGAAGCTCATTCCAAAGTTTCACTATTTTAATAGTGAAAGACTCACTATAAGATTTAGATAAGATAATGGGATTTCGAGCAACCTTCCACTGCGGGAGAGAAGTTGTGGAGCGAGCTGGAAACTATCACCTAGGAACTCAAAGCGTTCTTTTAGTTAGGCAGGAGTATCAGAATGGTAGAGGACAGTGTATAGAAGAGAAAGTGACTTCTCTTCTAAGAAAAATCTTTCTAGGGAAGTTTTATTAAACATGTGAGATATTCGCGTAAATCTAAGAAATTATTAGATCACCATAATATATTTAAAATATATATATTTAAAATATTATAAAATCCGTTAAAAATTGTTTTTTTTATTCTCTTCAGGTATCCTCGAAAACTGAGGGAAAAATCAATGAAATAGTGTCCAAAGATGATATAATGTACAATCAACTCGTTTCTCTTTATAACGTTATATACTTAAAGGTAAGTGCCTTCTACCTACATACTGCATTTTATACATAATACTAGCCATCACCCGCCCGCTGCTAAGCGTATATACGTAAAAGTTTTTTTTGGTTCGTTGGTCAGAGACCGTAATATCATAAATAATCATGATCATAAAATAAGTAATTATTTAATAATTAACTGAAATATAACACATTAATATTGACATTAACATAACCAGAAAAAAAAGATAATGAATTAATTAATCAGTAGAGAGTCTCAGTCGGTGTCCATTTCAAACTCTACCACACGAAGCTCGTGGGAGGCGCTGTCTGGCACAAAATAGATTTGTGGGCCGGACGTCGCGTCGTTCGAATTATATGGAAAGTTAGGATTTCATGGTATGAATAGAAAGCTTTATGGATCTTTAGAAAAATTAAATGCATTGACATAATATGAAATCGATTCTATTGAATAGTCAATATAGAACTCAAACAATCAGCCAATAGAATAGTGTTATGAATGTAATGAATATGGCTAAACAAGATTTGATTCCAATAAAATATGGACCGATGAATAATAGGACACTGAAATTTTAAAATACTTTTGAATTTTCATAACTTACGAATTGCAGCGAACTAACCATCGAGTGAAATTTCGTTATAGTACTAGAAGAAACTCTCATTAATCCAAGAACTGTGATTATTATAGTACAGGAGACTACGATAAGATTTGATGAGCAATAAAATGTAATGCATAATAAAAAGGGATAGTATCTTCTTCTTCTTCTCCCTGCCCACCCAATCACTTGGGGTCGGCGCAGTACATCTTCTGTACTACTGATAGGATTTGGCAAAAGTTTTACGACCAGCCGCCTGCCTGATGTCAACCCTCCTTGGGAATGCTATTGTCTCTGTTTGTCTGAATGGTATCGCGGAAGTCTTGTAATATGCACTTCCGATTTTTTTGCCTTTTAAAACATTTTTTGGAGGTAGTATTATTTAAATTTTTATGTTATTTTCGGATATATTTTATAATAAATTTTGATTACAATAATAATAATTATGATTAAGTAATTATTTATCAAAAAGGGACAGTATGTGGAACTCAATATTGAATAAGAATTGATTATTTAGATTAACAAGAGAAAAAAGACAGAAGGTGTAGCGAGTTATTATTTACGTTGTTATTTTTATTTCAGGGCCTCTGGGGTGTTCCGTTCGACGCACATAACACCAGAGAAAATTGTTTCATTACAGACGACTTGCAACTTATAGAGAAACCTATGATGCATATTCTACAATCGTTAGATTATTATGAAGATGATGAAGGAGCTAATGCAAGGGTATGAATGCTGAATTTTATAAATAATGAAGAGGTCTCCAACACACAATTACGGCTAACAACCAATTTTATTTATCACTGACACTAGCTAGGAGCGTAGGAGTGCGTATATTATTGAAGCAACGGCCAAAACCAATATTTTGTACATTGTTACGTTCTCCGTTTCCATGCAAATTTGGAATATTACTGAGAATTCGTTCATAAAAAAGCCTAACGATGAATTTTCGAATTCGAACCCAGGACTTTAGGATTTGCGTTCGTAAATCCTAGCCACTAGACCAATAATCAGTTCCGAATTTATTAATGTAGCTTACCACGTACTTAGTCATTACAGTCGACGGTTTTTAAGTTAAGTAAATTGCTTATTGTAATAGTTATTTATTACATTAAATATTTGATCATATTTTCAGATGATACAACTGCCCTACAAAGAATCTAAGCTTAAAATGGTAGTGGTACTTCCTAACCGTCTGGACGGTCTACCGATGCTGTTGAATTGGATCTCGAAAACAGGACTATTGCATTATGTTAATCGAATGAACCATTCAGAAAGTCAAATAAGTTTGCATCTTCCTAGATTTGAAATAAAATCCAAACACCATCTTAAAAATGTCCTTTCTCAGGTAATGACAATTTACTTTTAAAGATTATGATAAGCAGTAAAATAAAAGTTAAGGCAAAATGTGCAATAGTGAGTTTTGGGTTAGAACCCGTGTGGGATAATGTTTTCGTTATATAGCAGAATAATAAAGGTTTAGAATATATACAAGGAAAATGTTAGACGTAGCGTGCAAGCAAATAGTTTTTACTAAATTAACACAAATTCTAATATTAACAGGTAGGAATATCCAGTATCTTCCATAAAACAGTATATGGTGTAATAAATCAAGGCCCTGTGGCGGTTGAAAAAGTTTTCCAAGAAGCTTTCGTATCAGTGGACGAAAATGGCTCCACCGCCGGTGGGGCTGCAGGTTTGGATATAGGTAGGTAGGATATATGTAAATAGTGAAACTTGGGTTTTATTATGAACTAGCGACTCACCCTCGCTTCGCCCGGGTTCGACCATGCCTACGTTTTAACGTTTAGTGTAGATTTCTCAGAGATGATATATTTTCCCGCAGTAAAAAGTATCCTATATGTAATATGTTGACCCGGATAACTAGCTATCATCATACTAAATTTCATCAAAATCCCTTCAGTGGTTTTTCCGTGATGCGGTAACAGACAAACAGACAGACAAAAATTCTAAAAACGATAGATTCGGACTCTGTATCGATAATAATGACCATTTCAATGAGATTTTCCAAAAAATATTTAATGTACAAATTCGACTCAGTCATAATTTTATTATAGGTATGTATAGATTATTCATTAATCACTAATCGATAACATATTACATATCACTTCATTTCTAGTGTGCGTGCGTTTGTGCGTGCGTGAGTGCGTCCATGCGTGCGTGTGCGTGGATACGTGTGTATGTGTGTGTGTTTGTCTGTGGGTGTGTCCGTTGGTTAGTCTTTCGTGCTGAAACAGCTACTACTACTACGTTCAAAGCAAGGGGTAAATCGTTAGTAAAGTATAGCGGCCGAAACGGATAACAAGAGGTTTAAAGGAGGATTTGATTATCAGCATTGATTCTTCATTCTTCACTTAATCTATTGTCAAATTGAACACATCGTTGATGATACGTATGTTGTTGTCATCCTTATACTAACTTATTATATTATCTATATATTGCACCTATACTTATAGTCATACAACTCTTGATCGAAAGCTTTTTTGTGTCGATGACACAAAGGAAAACCAGTTCTTGCATTTTTGCGCATGAACCTGCGCTGCAAAGAAAGCTCTTGAGTTCATCACATTAGATAAATATGCGTTTATTATTCAAACTCAATAAATTTGCTTCAAACTAAAATAAAATAAATAATTATAATTAAACATTCTTAAGGAATGTAACAAAAGTTGATATGAAAATATCGAAGATTGTTTCCTTTGTAGATAAACAAGAATATAATATTTAAAATAGGTAAATCTCGCGACAAGCTTTTATATCATATAAATTGTGTTATGTAATAAATTGTTGAGTTTGATTTAATTTAAAGTTTATTATCTGCTTTTTAGAGCATTTAAATAAAAAATTGTTTTTAAAAATGTTTTTTACTATTTATTTTTCTTTGATATATAATCAGTGCACTTACGGAATACACACGACAACATTTTATTTATAAAAACGAATGTTATACAACGGTTAGTAAAGTAGAAAGCAAATGCGTATTATATACTAAGTACTTAATTCGAAAGCGACTGATATTGAAGCCAACGGAGGCTACAGGCACGGTAATGTTATACATAAACATTACCGTGCTATAGGCTCCATTTTTGCGCGTCCCTTTTAGAGGGCTAGTAACGTATCTACTTTTTTTGAATTATCTAAGTATTGTCATTTCGTAGAAAACGAACTAAAAAAAAGAATAATGCAGTTGGAGGCATATGTACGTGTAGCAAAATTAACAGCAAGTACAAAACATGTACATATACTCGTACGTATGTCTCTGACTGTATAATACTATGTATGTATTATTTATGTCATATTTTTACTCTGTTTTTACCTAGTCGAGATTGTTAGGTTTTGTCACTAAACAATTTTTGTAGAATTATTTTGTAAAATATTAACATTATATATACATATTAGATTAGGTTGTTTATTAATAATAATATCGACAGCATATTGACTACCTGTATTTTTTTTATTTTCAGAACTTTTATTGCAGTTATTTAATCGACGTTCTTTGACGCCTCCGATCCCCTTCCTTGTGAATCGTCCATTCTTATTTGCGATCCTATATGACGACTTAGTACTACTTACCGGGACTCTCTCTCATTGAGTTTTTAATATATAAAAAGGAAATTACTTATTGTTTCAATTTCAATTATTGTTATATTTCCAGAATTAAACGTATCTTTTGTTAATATCTTACCAACAGAATAATAAATAGATTACAATAACCTTGTCGTATTATTGATGTACAAACGGCAACATTTTATTTAAATCGTTTTAAATCGGTTGTTTTACATCTTCATCGCTGGCGCCATGTGCTATTTAAAGATGGTACTGTGCAATGACCTTTTTTTGTCCATTTTAAATCATTACATATTGTTATTGAGTTTTTTTATTCATCATTCACTGTATCTCGACAGTTTTATTGATTTGTATATTAAATTTGATATGGTATAATTTCTGTGACCCAACGGTATAAAATAATTTGGCTCTACTGGCAGCCCTAGTGACATTTCATTTAACAATTGTGAATTGACACAGACCAGAAACTCCTTACTCCATGCCAAAAACAGACATTAACGGACTTCGTTATTACGTTTTTTTCTAATCTGTGTTTATTTCTTTTTAATTTCACCGCAGATAAATATACATGTACGATAAAATTAATTTGTTTTTAATAGGCATCTAGTTGGTTGACTATTATAAATTTATCTTACCGCTTAAAGTATAGGTTACGTTAGGTACATACATGGAGTAGGTGTACTTTTTTGTTTATCCTTTGGTTATTTTAAAAATATTTTATACTTTTATGTCCGTGACTTCGTTTGTTGATGGTTTATTTTCAAAACAAAAGCACTAAAAAGTAAAAAATAACTGATTGGTAGATTTCATTTACTATACATACCTAATCAAATATTTTCGAAGTCGGTGTGGTTTGCTTTGTATGGGCTGACACCGATTTCGAAAATATTTGATTAGGTATGTATTTAATAGGTAGGCTTTAATTACTTAGCCAAAGCAAACCGACTTCGAAAATATTTGATTAGGTATGTATAGTAAATGAAAACTACCAATCAGTTATTTTTTACTTTTTAGTGCTTTTGTTTGAAGTCGGTTTTTATTTTTTTGTTAAAAAGTTTTTATTTTTCCCTTTTTAGTGTAGACAGTAGTAGCAAAGTAAGAATTCTAACGTGTTAGGCTTGTCGAATCAAACAAAATAAGCCCAAACTCAAAGTATCTACTATTAGCCGTTGAAGAGTTCCACCTATCCACCTTCTGGCCTTACCATCAGATCAGGTCAACAATACCGAACCACTGTACTATCAACAGAAATAGAAACACTTGCAAAGTTTCAAGTCAATATGACAATTAGAAGTAGGTTAAATCCATCATTAGCTATTTTTCCACCCTTAGCGGTGGTATTTTTTTTTTGAAATTTAAATGGGACCAATCTGGAAGTATACCCTTTCAAACAAAACAAAAATTGTCCACATCGGTTAATAAATGACGAAGTTCTGAGGTAACAAACATAAAAAAAAAACAGTCGAATTGAGAACCTCCTCCTTTTTGAAGTCGGTTGAAAAGTGAGCAAAATTTAATTTACTAAAATCCTTTATTATTCCTAAATTTAAAATATAAAGTTCAAGCAAACTATTAATTACGAGCATGTATAAAATAATCTGGTTGTTTTCCCCTTCACCACTAAGAATGAGTAGCGTTATCTTCACTGTCTTTAATCTTAATGTTTTATATTTGTGCGTGTGGGTAAACTTAAAAAATGTACTTAGGGGCTGCGCCCACAACGCGAAGCTTGTCGAGCAATAAAACAGTGCGTATGCAACTACCATAGAGTATATTGCTACATATATAGAGCAACTACCAAGCATTACACTTGTCCCATATATAAGAGTGGCGACGATGTACTTGCGTTTATTGTTTAAAAAAATAGCCGTTATATTTGCAAATGTCTTACTTTTATTAAATTTTGATCTAATAAAAGTGAGACATTTGCAAATATAACGACTATTTTTTTTAACAATAAACGTCATATTTTATCAAATTTTGATCACAAACGTGGCAAATATAGTAATAAAGGTCGGCTAATACAATGGTTTATTGCAAACGATATTACGGATGCACAAGATATTTCGGGGGTGAAAAGAAGAAGTGATCTTGATGAGCGCACTCAGTGAAGCAACATATCAGCTTGCCGTAGACTTGGCGTTGCCTAAAAAACTCCCATCCGTAGTGCGAGTGTGAGTTTGGTTTTAGACCGAATCAAATTGATTATATTTATATCGTTTGAAAACCCTGAAAAAAAAAGTTTATTTACCGACATAGAGTTTTTAACTTATCAATAGAGTTTTTATAACTTAGGTAGGTAATACCGACGCTTGGTCGGACGAACCAACTAGAACTAAACCCGCTAAGTATATCAATATCAGTATATCAACATATAAAAAATCTTTACACTGTTTATAGGTACTCCGTCATATCCCGGTAAATTCAAGGAAATGTAGTTATAATTAAGAAAAACATAGTCATCAACACTAACCGTTTTAAATCAAAGAAAAGGTTTATTTTAGTTTTAAACGTTTTTTTCGTTTTAAACGGATTGGTTTAATTGGTTTTACACCAGCCTTACGTCTATACGCCTGCTTGCCATCAACAATTAAGAAACGCTTGATCTTTCGATACCTTTTTGTTTAACATTACCGAACCTACGGGACGAATAAAATTTTTATTTTTGTATCCAATTATACAAGGCAATCTGCTATACAAGCTGGATGCATAGCATAACCATATTATAAATTTTTTTTTCTTTAGTGGCTTAGAATTACATTAACAGACGCAATCATTCTGCAAGTATCGCCGTGTACAGTGAGGAAAACACTAATCAGTTTGAGCGGTAATTTTGAAATTTAACAGCTATAACGTGAAATTAAAACTATAAATGAATGATCAGTCCACAGGAGCAACCTACAACAATAGAAAGATAATTACGAAATTATACAATTTTTATATCTAATTATACAATCTGGTCAAATGCGCAATGCAGTAAACCAGGGCTCAGAACTGGTTTAAAAAACGGTTTATTTCTGTAATGTAATTCATCGCTCGTTCCTTAACCGGTTAATAAAAACGAATAGTTTAGTAATAGTTATGGTTAACGGTTATTCTTAGTGACAGGTTGGATTTCGGCTTTGATACCGAAATAAACCGGTTAATTCATTTATAAGTAAGAAACGTGCATGCATTCTTCTACTAAGCCATTCACCATTGGCAAAGTCGCGCTAAATGTAACCACACAAAAACTCATTTTAACCGGTTAATTTTGTTCATTGAACCTAAATTCATCAAAAACCGTTCGTAAATTAGAAAACAAACAGCTTATACAAACATCAAACGCAAATTACTTAAGAATTAGTACAAAAATATAATTATATCAGAGCAAATTTACTTACAATTAACAAAAAAAAAAGAAAAATATTAAAATAATATTAAACACATTCCAGTGTCTTTCTTATGTTCGGTTATAAACTTTAAATTACATCCAAATTTGTAAAAATGTTTGTAATAATAATTATTATAAATGTTACAGACTCTAGTTAGAAAACAATTTTTAGCATATTTGGTTCTACGAGATGAAAAAGAAAAGGTATCTCTGGATCGGCTATGAATTCTAGGACATTTAAAGGAAATATTAGTCAAAATATTATTATTGATAATTTTGATTTGATTTCTTAGTTTCTTTAGGTTATTAGACTCAAGAGTTCCAAATAAATATTTAAGTTTATTCTGAATATCCAAAAATAGTGTTATTATATTTGATTCTAAACAGTCAAGGGCTATTCTAGAAAAGATCTAACATAACAATTATACAGAAGATTGTATGTTCGTATGTTCACGATATCATCTGCCTGACGAACATTTCGTATTTTGTAAGTTTTAGCTATAATGTTAGATATGTGTGTATCAGGTCAGGAGAGGTTGAGAATCCAGTTTTACTCCCAGGTCTCTTACTTCTCTCACACGTTTTGTTGGCTTATTTGAGAAGATTGAATGAGATTGGAATGGATTCTTTTTTTTTCAGAAAGTTAGGAAACGCACTCATACTACGTGATCCATTTTTTACAATTTTTACTCTCTATTCCTGTCACTCTCATACTCCGGTCACCGGTGGGATGACTACTCGACATGACCAGTGAGAGTTAAGGCACAAGACCGACGGCTTCACGTGCTCTCCGAGGCATAGGCGTGAAACACCGCCAACTTTTCAACTCCGGGCTGTTAATAAAAACCTATAACGAAATATGCAGTAAAATAGAGAAAAAAAATCGAGAGTTTCGTTAATAAATTCAATTTAATTTTCTTATTATATTTATATTTATTATAATAATAATTGCAGAATATGTAAATTCTCGGGATAAGTCTCGGGAAGTTCATCTGGTAGGTGGCGTGTCATTCTGGCTCATAAATCTAGTGAACTTGCTTTCCTTAGAAAGTTGTGGTAATGTTCATAAAAATAATAAACGAACCTTGTACAGAAATCTAGTATTTTCAAGTCTTAAATTATTATCTAAAACACTACGTATATAGGAAAATAATTTATACCATAACATAATGGAAAGTGTTATAGTTACTGCGAGACATTTTTATTTTTATCAAATTAATTCAAATACCTGTCAATTATAGAGCTCAAAATTTCAATCAAGTTTCGCTGTACTGTTACTGTTCTTCATGCATCGCACCTTGCAAAATCGATTCCTTGCATAATTTGTCTAAACTCTAATTATATAATTTTATTCAATACGCTTTATTGTACATGTTTTATACACTGATAAGAAAATACTAGTAAGAATAACTAAACCTATTTATGAAATTACTGAACTGACTTTCTAAAATTTGCATTACGATTGATAAAAATATTAATATCAAATATATATTCAACGTTAAAATATAATTTATAATATTTTTCTCATTTTTGTCCAATTTTTTAACGAAACTATCAAGTTTATAAAAAAATATCAATTTTTTTGTATTTTAATATTTTTTTGGTTTCACAGATGCTTTTATTTAACTGTCAAATATCTAATATAATTTTTGAGTATTCTCATCATTTATATTTTAAAATTAAATAACTTCGAAACGCGTCAGTTTATCGAAAAATTATATGAGAGCTTTTTTGTAGAGCGTTCAATTTTATACAAGAAAATGATTTGGTCTAGCCTTTTTGATGAAATATATCATTATTATATACCAACAATATTTTAAGATATGAATATCTAGGTAAATATGAAGGTATAAATACATATTTACCTATTAGATAATAGGTAAATATGTATTTTACGTATTGAAATATATTAGATTTGCTTTGCATCGGCTGGCACCGACTTCGAAAATATCTGACTAGGTATCTATTCTAAATGAAAACCTATGTTTAGTTATTTTTTACATTTTAGTGCCTGGAATTCGTTCTTTTTTTAAGTTTTTATTAGCAAATGATCATGAGCAGACCACGGCGAAAATGAAATTCGCATATAAAAATCACTAGCCCAAGGGCTCAAACTCGCTACATTTGGTTTTCCAATAAATAACCAATTGGCTAACATTCCGTGTCCGGAAAGCTACGCGTTCTTTTTTTCTCTTATTTTATAACGTAAACAAAACTTTTCGATCAAGAAAGGCACATCAATTTAGAATATTTGATAATAACGCAAAAAGCTACCGTCAGAGCTGACTTGACCCACTGTCAATACAGGGCTTATCGCTCGTAGAACGGATGGTTTTTGGGACGGGTACCTAACATCAGCAAAATCTAAATAAATAAATAAATCTAAGAAAGTATTAAATAAATAATTAATAAATAAATATGTTGGGGCATTAACACACAGTACACACCATCTAGTAGGCTTGTGTTATGGATACCAGATAGTTGATACACTACACATATATAACTTTAAATACATACATATTAGAAACATCCATGACTGGAGTACAAACATTCGTCATCACACAAATGAATGCCCCCAGCGGGACTCGAACCCGCGACCGCTGGCACAGCAAGTAGGGTCACTACAAACTTAGCCTAACGTATCGTCAAATATATAAAAATCTAATTTTATTTTATTACTTATATTTTAGAAAGACGTCTATTATTGGACATAGCTGGTATTTCTCATAAATTTCTAAGCTAACCGGTGTTTTTAGCTATCCATTCACTAAATACCAGGAATCACTCTTACCGGGTCGTCATTGACCCAGAGGTGGACGATAACAACAACAAGCACTAAAGAGTTACATAATTAACAGACGGACAAATCGACGTACTTATGAAGTATGTATGTATATGTAATATGTAATATAAATTATTTGCGATAAACAGAAATTATTTACACTATTAGAAAAAACTGATAAAATAAAGTTTCGCGAAACAGCAGTTACTTTACAATCGTACAGAAACGAGTGAGGTGGTAACATGGCGATTGCTATATATTTTCTCTTGGGTGAGCTCTCCATATTATTATTTAGTCATGGGAACGTTTACAGGGCGCCTTTAGAGTTTATAATTTAAAATTTGTTAAACTGAGTAAAGTAATAGAAAAATATGCCAAATGAAAGGAAGTCGCAGGAATATTAAAGAGTTTTTTGTGTGTTCATTTTTGAAGTAATTTTTAACAGTTAATAGAAAATTAATTAGATTTTTACATTTAACTTGTAATTTGTTTTATTATATTTACATATTTGGTAGATAAAGTAATATTTGGCGTTGAACTAAATAAATAGAACAACATCTTAACAATATTTTTTTTGACAATATATGTATAATGCATACTGTAAAAGCTTCTTTGATTATCGCAATGGATTTTGCATGAACTAAATCCAAGAATAGCTAACGGAGTCTGTATTCGTCCTTTAATATATAAATTATAAGGAAGGACAAATTAGACTATAATTAGAAATAATAAATAAGAAAGTAGAGTAAGCTCGGTTCAACTCAGTAGTTTAAGGTTATTTCTTTGCATATAGATACTCCTATACCTAAAAAAAATTTAAAACTAAAAAATTCTTGAATTTAGAATCGTTGGGATTTAAAGGAATAAGTTTCCAGCTTGGTAGGTTAAGGTATTTTTTTTTTTGCTTATAGAAACTTTTGCACATAAAAATCAAATCTTATTTTACAATAGAAAACAAAAAAAGGTGGTAAATATTCGCCGGCTACAGTCGGACGAATAATACATTTTTATTCATTCGATTTAACGGACGAATAGCAACAGCCTCCTTTATTTATTATTCGTCCTATTAAAGTACAAACAATAATTTTTTATTCGTCCTTATTTTAAGTTCGAATAGCAACAGCCAAAATTATTAATTAATTACGATTATATTTTGTAACTGGTTTATTTTTGCTTTTGAATTTTTTCGTGAACGATATAAATGTTTATGAAATGTTTATTTCTCAGACCTCGAGTCTTCATTGGATGACGATTTGAGCTTTCACGCGTTTTGCACTGAAAAAATGGTGATGATCAGAATGTTCGTTTTCATGTTTGAAAAGAGTTAAAAATTACTTACGTTCTACAGTGAGTAAGAATAAGAAGAAGAGACGTACTTCAACGCTTATATTGTGAAGTTGTAATTGACCAATTTGCAAAGAAAAAAGTTATACGCTTTTGCCTCTGAAATTATGATTGAAATATCAATGATATGATTCTAAGTGGGCCACTCTATAAAAAAATTATTATAGCATACATAGGTGATAGGTATATCTGTAGTAACCATATCATCTGTGTGATTGTATAGCATTAAGTCGTATAAATGTTCTAACTTAGTTTCTTCTCCGGAATTGGCCAATCTCTAACGGCTCATCACCATCTTTTGGTTTGAATTATAATATATTTATTTAACCGGGATATCTGTCCACAAGCTCCCAAAACTTGTCTATTGTCAGCACTTATTCTGCGATCTTTGCAGTAACGCTGTATTTTCAAACTACGGACTCTTTTGTAAATTCCATCACCACTAACTACCATTCCACTGATTATAGGAATTTGTCTTTTTTTGTATTCCGGGAGTTTTGAAAATCGGTGATTTTATAGATGCAACGTGCTCGATCTTGATTTTTGCTTTTCCATCTCGTATAACAGCCGCGAGCACCGCCATGTTAGAATGATTTCACCCAAAAACAGTTTTTTGATAATATCTCCTTTCCGATTTTACGATGAAAATAGTTCTAATCTATACAGAGAAATAAAATGGAAGTGCCTGTTTGTAATGTCAAAATAACAACTTTTTACTAAATGCATATATAAAATACAAGTAAAACATAATTCTCATTTTTTTAAATGTTTGTCTATCTGTCTGTCTGTCTTTTTTTGTAAAATAAATAGTTTTAGCGTACAAGCGCCGCAAAGACTACACCAATAGGTGTTTTGACCAAAAGTTTATTTGCGCATTACATCACATACATGAAGTAAAGTAAGTGGGGCGTTTTTCTTGTTATCCCCAGTAGACGTAGTCCACTTGCACTCTGTTCCACTAGTGTATGAGAGTGACCGGTATAACAAGTGCACTTCTGTCTGCGCATACACTTGTACATTATAATATCTATCACCTGCGCAGTTGGCTAGTCTCAGTGAATTTGGTTACAAATTATTAAGCTTATAATTAATAGAAATAAAAATAGCTTACTTACGTACTTACGAATCATGTAATGACAATTAAGTTCACATGCTTCACAATTTATTTATTTTTTAATAAATTTAAACGGTTTATTTTTAGCTAGCACGGCGAGCTTGGTGAAGGGAGTTAATTTTATGCCATGCTACTTATGCGAACCAAAACCATTTTCCGAAGCCCTTGACGTGGCTTCAATGCGACTTCTTTGGGTAATTCTGAATTTGTTATAACCTAAAAGAATCAGTACTCCAAAGGATTTCTCTTTGGAATCTTTCATTTAAGTTTCCAAGACTATTAGCGTACCCTTAATGTCTATAATTTATATGCATACATATAATAAACTATTAACTAGTAGCAAGCCGAAATCTGTAGAAAAAAATTTTTTTTTAATTATTGTTACCTGCTCTGTACAGAATAAACCATACCTATTGAAGTGTTTGTCTGTATGACTGTTTGTCGGTTTATCTCTTAGTTTTTTACGCAAAAATTTTCTGTAGCGAAAGCCATAACTTATTACTCGGGTCAACATTTATCATTTCTTGTACTACAGGAAAATCTATTAATCCCATGGGAAAACAATCAATTAATACATGTAATAAAATTCTAACTGAGCTGAATCTGTAAAATAAATATTTTTTGGAAAATAATATTATCGACATAGAGGCCGATTCTATAGTTTTTAGAATTTTTGTCTGTCTGTCTGTCTGTCTGTCTGGGAATGATTCACAAGAAGACCACTGGATAGATTTTGATGAAATTTAGTATGATGATAGCCAGTTATCCGAGTCAACATGTAGGATACGTTTTACTGTGGGAAAATATTTCATCTCTGAGAAATCTATACTAACCGTTAAAAGATTCCTAGGGGCGAACCAGAGTTGTGCGAGGGTAAGTCGCTAGTAACTTATAAGGAAATGAAATCGGATAAGATATAAAAGTAATATTTCTAAATTCAAGAGAAACTGAAAGTTCTTTTTTATACAACTTTGGTATGATCTCAAAGACCACTTTATTCAAATTGCGACAGGACATCGTCAGTCGTATCAATACGACTAGTTTAAGACAAAACTGACTAAGAATCTTTTTCATGTAAATATATAGGAAGTGTACGAGTCATCAGATGACAAGAACGTGCTAATTTCACCTCTTGGTGTGTTCACGCTACTGTCGCTCTACGTATCTAATGTTAAAGGCCAAGTCGCAGATGAGATCGTCGATTTCCTTGCAGCTGCAAATAATACACAAGTAAGTTTACACAAATCGTGGAGTGGGTTATAAGCCTACAACAAACTGACTATTAGGTTAAACATTTTTGTGTATGTAAATAGGAGAAGTAGAAGACAGTATTATCAATGATCTTACAGGAGTTTTAAAAATATATTGTTTGAGATTCTACAAAAAAATCTGCGTATTCCCATAAGCTTCTCTGGGGATGTTTGTTTTTGTTCGATGTTTAGTTAACAGTTTTTAAACGAGTTAGTTTATTCGTTATACGAGTATACCTAATGTTTTCTATATTTCTCCTATGAAAATCGAGTTTACGGCTTTAGTAGTCCTAGCATGATCATTAAATAATACACTATTACTAAGTATAATTATATTGTACAATTAAATTTATTTTAATTCGTTCAGCTTACAGATTCCTACAGAAAACTGAGCAGAGAATTGAGTAGTATGAACCCCGATGTACTGAGTTTTTCAGACATTGCGTTCATCGACAGCCAATTTACTTTTAACTACAACTTCTTTTTAAATACACGCTTATACAAAAGTGAACTGAAACCTATTGATTTTAGTGAGCCGAAATCCGCTGCCGAAACAATTAATAAATGGGTAATATTTTTACTTTCAGTTACTTAATATCTTTGTCTCTTTTTGAAGGTGATAACTAGGTATAGCGTATAAGTGTCGTATATTATCAATTACAACAATTTTCAAATAAATTATAATTAAATCTGTTATTACCGAATGTTTCCAATGAGTGTTGCCATTTTTTTTTTATATAATAAGATATTTGTCATTATTGATGGTTCTTGCTTTTATGCTCGTTGATGATAAATGGAGATTTAAATGTTATTTTTTGAATTTAAGTCACTTATTTTATAAATATAATTGGAGTGCCTGTACATTCCGCAAGTTCAAATGAGCTTGCCTAAAGTGACTTAGAAATGATATATGAACGACGTCAATTACCAATGAACCAATAAAAAATTTGGTTTGTGTATCAAAACCCGCGAAAAGCTAAAGTAATCGCGACTGCCCTGTCCGTGGCGGATAGAGGTTTTAAGAGACATATGTACTCCCCATCGTAGCAAGCAATCAAAGCCTCAGTTGAAAGTAATGTCTTGTTTGCTAAAATTTATAACAGACCAACATATTTTAAATATCTTTTTTTCAGATTTTTTCGAGGATATTGGTAACCAAATATTTATAACAAATAAATACTGTTTTTTTTTCAGGCATCCATGAAAACTAAGGGGAAAATCAATAATATAGTGTCTGAAGATGATATAACGTACGATCTAATTGTTGCTCTATATAACGTTATATACTTCAAGGTAAGTGCCTTCTACCTACTGCATTTTATACATGATACTAGCCACAATTGTAAAATACTCTTGAATTTTCACATCGAAATAACCATCCACTGACATTTTGTGCTAGGAGAATCTCTTATTAATCCAAGTGATGAATTATTATATGAAAGGAGACTACGATAAGATTTGATGTGAAAGAAAATGTAATGCATATTTAAAAAGGACAGTATGGAGAAGTTATATTGAATAAGAATTGATTATTTAGATTAGGAAGAGAAAGAAGATAGAATGTGTAGCGAGTTGTTATTTATATTAAATTTGTTACCTTTATTCCAGGGCCACTGGGATGTTCCGTTCAACGAAAATTTCACCAGAGAGAAGTGTTTCTTAACAGACGACTTTCAACTTATAAAGAAACCCATGATGAATCTTCTACAATCGATGTATTATTACGAAGATGAAGAAGCCGGTTTCAGGGTATGAATGCGGAGTAAAATAAAATATGGAGAGACACAACTTCAGCTAACAACCAATTTTATTTATCACTGACACTAGCTAGGAGCGTAGGACCTAAGTAGTGCGTACATTATTGTGCTCAAATTAGTTCCCAAGCACAAGTGCACTCTTTAATTATTTCTCATAGTTCGGTGGTATTGCAATTGCGGCAATGTGATCTGTGAACGGTCAAGTGCAGAATCGATCGCTATGTCGGCGGTTATCTGAAGCAACAGGATATTTTGTGCATTGTTAGGTTCTCAATTTCAACATGCTACTTAGAATTCGTTCACAAAAAACCTAACAATATTATTTTGATTCGAACCCAGGACTTCAGGATTTGCAGTCGTAAATTCTAGCTTATAGACCAATAAGGCAGTTCTGAATTAATGAATATACTTAACCAGGTTCTTATATCATAATATAATCGATTATTTTTAACTTAAGTAAATTGCATATTGCAGCAGTTATTTTATTCAATTTCATCTTATTTTTAGATGATACAACTGCCCTACAAAGAATCTAAGCTTAAAATGGTAGTCGTACTTCCTAGTCATCTAGATGGGCTATCAATGGTGTTGAGGCAGTTGTCGGCAACGGGACTATTGCGTTATGTTAATCGAATGAACCATTCAGAAATTGAAATAAATTTGGATCTTCCTAGATTTGAGATAAAATCCAAATATGATCTTCAAAATGTCCTCTCTAAGGTAATGACAATTAATTTTTAAATATCAAAATAAGGAGAAAAATAAAAATTAAGGCAAAATATGCAATTGTGAATTTAGTTCATGGATTTGAACCCGTGTGGGATAAATGTATTCGTTATATAGAAGAATAATAAAGGTTTTGGATATGTACAAGGAAAATGATAAATGTAGGCAAAAAACGACGTTCAGAGCGCACAAGCAAAAAGTTTTTACTTACACAAATTCTGATATTAACAGGTAGGAATATCCAGTATCTTCCATGAATCAGTCTATGGCATAGTAAATGAATTTCCTGTGTCAGTGGACAAAGTTTTCCAAGAAGCTTTCATAACAGTGGACGAAAAGGGCTCCACTGCTGGTCAAGTTACAGGTATGGGGATATAAAGAGTGAAACTTATGTTTTATTATTCATTAATCATTAATCACTAGTCAATAATAGGATATAATAATAATCATCATCAATTATTGCAGGCAATAAGAAAACTCATAATATGTACAGACAAAAAATAAAAATTACAATTGAAATTAAGAATAATCCAAAATAATAATAATTAATATGATAGTCGTTTTCTATTCTCCTGTTAACGAACAGACAGCCAGTATGAAAATATTGTATAATCCAAGTTACTATAACTGCTCTGAGTATTGCATTATTAGTATTTCGCAGCTTATTCCATAAAGTGGAAATATGTGTTCTAAGTATCGCATAAAAGTCGGACACTCTCGTAAACATGCCTGATGCACTACAATATCTTGGCTTTTTTCATGAGAATCCGATAGACCTTATTGTATTGGATTCTCTTAATTACATGACTAGAGTATTACGTTTAAATGTCATCCAAAATTGACAAGTGTAGAAATATTGGCATTATCCTCTAAAAAGTCTGAGTTTAACTTCATCACTACACTTGCCAAATCGACGAACCAGCATGTTGCATCTTTCTTGCTCTATGTCCAGATTATCCTTAAGATTTTTAGAAATAATATAACCAAGGTACCTGAAGCTCTTAACTACACTACCATCACTCCATTTTAGCTCAGGGATATTCTCCAGTCACTCCATTTCACATAGTTAGTTTGACTTCTGTACCAGTGTCTCAACAAATCCACTATTTTTGATGAAACACCTGAGTCGCTTAGTTTGCCCCAAAGAATCTCATAGTTCACTAGATCAAATGCACGAGTTAAGTCCAAAAAGCACGTGTAAAACCGTTGTATTACAGCGATTATTATAACCAAGGGTCTGATTTAAACTCAATATTGCGAAGTTAGTTGAGAGACCGGGACGAAGTCCAAATTGTGCGTCGTCCACTCTTATTTCTCCTTATAGTAGCGGTTGCAAAAGGCTCTCTATTACCTTGCTAAATATGGTCCCAAGCGAAATAGGTCTATATTTCAGCGCTGAACCTGTGTCTTTTCATGAGATATGAATTCAAAAACAAAATTTTAATACAAATATTAAATAATTTTGCTAACTTGTCATACGGTACTCCACCTACATTTGCAACATGTTCTTTGCTCAAAACGTCATGGCCGGGAGACTTACCACGTATTCATATTCCTTACTGAGCTACGTCAAAGGGCGAAAAATATGATTTAGGCTAATTCTGATCTATTATGATTGCATCATATATTACACTAACTTAAGTACCTATATGATTCGACTTGGACTGGAACTTGGAAGCAAACATATTGGCTATCTGTGCTGGAACCTGTAAGCTATCCACAGATACAGGAACATTTTGTACGTAATGAATTTTTTTCTGTCCAAAATGTTTTTCTTTCTATTCTCTGCTAAAATATTTAATTTAGTAAGTTTTTCATTGTTCTAATACCATTTTATTTTTGATTCCTTTTTTTTGATTTCCTTCCTTACTTTATTTTTGATTTCCTTTTACTGTTTACCATACTTTCTTATATTAGACCTATAATGGCTTATAGGCTTCAAGCCAAGATAATAAATGTAGACGGTATTTCTGATGAATATTATAAAATATGATAGTTGCACCCTTCTACTTTTGTAATTTTAATTTTTGCTAGTCTGACAAACAGATGTGGTCTTAGAGCCTGCTTGAATGGGTCAGACCTAATATCAGCCCCAAGATGAGTCTTGGTGCTTTTTATGCATTTACGAAAGCGTTTATCGTTAATCAATATGATGTAATCTATACTCGTATATTATTATAATTTGATTTCTTACATGTTGCGGGGTATGCTTTAATTCATCAAAATCGGTTTCGAAATTTCAGCCGTTAAGATGTTACGAAGGAACATAATGTCAGACATACATACATACATACAGATTTACATAGGATCGGTACATTTAGGTCAAATGCACTATCCTCATTTTAGGTTTCGGCGGGTAATCGTAAAAGTGTCGATGACAACAAAATATAGTAACTTATGTTTAAATGAAATACGAAATAACAAATTGTCAAATAACACAGAAATTGTCCTATTGAAGAAAAAATCTTCTTACTTCGTTAATATCAACGATCATTTAATTAATGTAATTTTATTGATTTCAACATTATATTAGGTTGTTTATTAATAATACCTATAGCATATTGATTACCTGTATTTTTTTTCAGGTCTCCATATTGTGCCATTTTCTGCGCTACCGCATGCGATCCCCTTCAAAGTGGACCGTCCATTTTTATTTGCGATACTATATGATGACATAGTACTATTTGCTGGGACTTTCTCTCATTGAGATTTCAATATATAAAAAGGAAATTATTGTTTTGTATTTAATTATCATTATAATTATTAAAAAATATACTACTTTCCTGAATTAAGATTTATCTATTGTTTAGACAATAATCTTTGTTAGCAAAGTAATAAATATATTCTAATAACTTTGTCGTATTATTGATGTATAAATGAATTGATCATAAAATCACATCGACATATTCCATTATTGTTAAGATTCGCGCAGCTTTGCGTATATATCTTTCAGGTTTGAATATTGGCAATCAAACGACATTTCTAGTCCGTGGTCCCACATGACCACCTGTATGTACCTATGCATTTTTTTATGTGATCGGGACGATGATAAATATTATGATATGTATCATTAGATAGTAGTATCACTTGATTCAATTTCATTAACTGATGAAAAGGCCTTCCTATATATGCTCCTTAGCCTATATAAGAGAATATAGCAACATGAGAGACATACCACATTCCACGGGTGAGAAACCGCATGACTTACCTGGTATTAATGAGATATTTACTAATCATGATAATGGGCGGTGATAAAGAAGTTAGTAGCAATGATAGTGATGAGGAACCGCTGGCGTCGAAAAAGAGACGAAAAATGTTATCCGCTGGCTAATAAGGCGCAAACAAATCTTCTAATTATACGCCAAAATTTTCCTACATTACATTCTACATAATATTCGGAAAGAACTTAGGGGCCTAAACAAGCATTACTATTTGATTTTTTTCTAAAGATATTGTTGATATTATGTTTATTATCTAGTTCATCCGATCTGATCATTCCTCTGATATGAAGTAATAAAGCCTTGATATTATCTGATTTGAATAACCTAACTGAGCCGTATTGAATAGAACTAAAAATATCCACTAATTAGCATAAAGCATAATGTAAAAAGAAAAAATATGTTTGACTGGTTGGTTTGATAAGAGTCTTTACAATGTGGACAAGCTACGATATTCAAATTCAAAATATTATTACATTTTTTTTACTGAACGTCATGAGTCTACTACCAGTTCGGAAAGAAGAAGCCTCAGACCTGAGAAAACTGGCGAAAGAAACTCAGCGGGATTAATATTAACTCGTTATCTTTTTTTAAAGTAAAATTATAATCTATACTATAATAAAACAGTAGAGGTCGAATGTCTGTACATAGCAAAAAAATGCTAAAAACTAAGTCAAAGGGATGTAAGAAGACAAATAGAACAAATCTAGATTTTTTCAATTTTTTTGTTTCTCTGTCTGTTTGTCTGTTTGTACGGGCTTATCTCCAAATCTATTGGACCGATTTAAATGAAATTTTGCATGGTGGTACCTTATATCCGCGGGCTACATCTTAGATACTTTTTATCCCGGAAAATTAAATAGTTCCCGTGGGATAGTTAATAAACTATAATAACTTATACAGCTTAGTGCAAAAAAATATGATTGGTTTTTAATAAAACTTTACAATAATATAGTTCACACATGATCAAAAAAAATCGATTACTTTTCATCCCGGAAAATAAAAGGGTTCCCGTGGGACAGTCAAAAAAACTATAGTAACTTATACAGCTTAGTACAAAAAAACTACTGATTGGTTTTTGATGAAACTTTACAATAACATAGGTCATACATCAGAATAACAAATAAGTTACTTTTTATCCCGGAGAATTGTACGGTTTCCGTGGGATAGATGTTTTCGTTTATTTGTAACGTATTATGTATACAACAATAATAAAAAGTAATGGGCCCCAAAACAATAGTTATTAAAAAAATTGTCTGTATGTCTGTTTGCCTGTATGTCTGTTTATCTGTTTTTGTATGCGCGTTTCACGAGAAAAGTAATGAACCAATTTCAACGAAATTTGGTGAAGTGATAACTTATTACTCGAGTCAACGTTTAAGATACCTTTTACTTCAAGAAAATCTTTCTTTCTCACGGGAAGACACAGTAACTGATTTTATCGAGTCCTCCCTAGAAACCTTCCGCTGGCTAAACCTTAAGACATACATCAAAACAATATACTAAAAAAATTTAGGTCTTGAAAAGTCCTACAGGAAGTTCTGAATAGTATATGTATATCTCCTGAGCAATATATATTCTTATCTATATATGACAAAGCGATCCATTAGAACCCGGGTCAAAGAACATATAGCTGATGTGAAGCACCGTCACAATACAACATCTGCTGTCTGCAAACATAGTCAGGATCGCCCAAGCTCTTATATTCGCTTCGATAGACCTCAAATCCCGGCGAAAGAAAACCGATATCGCCCTAGAATGATTCGAGAAGCCATAGAAATTTAAAAAACATCCAAATTTCAATAGGGAAGATGGTACTACCATCGTCATGGGATCCTGTTATTAATATAATAAAATCAAATAATAAATCTAAACATAACAGACAGGTAGATGTAGTAAGTTCTTACTGTGTAGATCAAAATGACAGCATATCAGATTTTTCATTTGTAAAAGTATATATAGTGTTGCTTAATAAGTTGTCTTATGTAAATAATAGCAACCCCCCCAACGTGCGTTCACCTTGTCGTGGTGGGGGGGCTCAGTAGTGCCCGGCAATCCAACCGGGCGCGAAGCTAAGAAACGCACAGGGAGGTTGCCCACTTCGGTGGGCGGTGGGAGGTAGCCCTCTTCGGGGGGCGGTGTACCTGCGGGTTGCTCCTGGTACTTCTCTGATAGCAGAGTGGACTGTGGAGCAACCCCATGGTTGTGGTGGTCTGCTTCGGCAGACCTGCCGTCGGGGCGTCGTAGTTGAATGCGTAAGCGATCCTGCGACGCCCTATTAAGACGGGGGAAGGTTTTGTTGGGTTTTAGTGGGTAGTACTGGCTGTATTACGCCGGTGAGTCCCACACGTTGTGCGTAAATGCATTTCCCAACGTTAAAAAAAAAATATGTAAATAATAGCAAACTAAATTAAACTTATTACCCTTATTAATTTTAACTTTTTAAAATACACATAGAACAATTATATGGCTTAAATAATTAATACTATATTTTATATTTTTCTTTATGGTTATAAATATAATAATGGCAACACTAAATATAGATAACTAATTAATGTTTTTAAAATTGTAATAATTGATGATGTTCTCCTAGCCGATTCCGGCCACGGCGGCCAATCTCATTGAGACTAGCCAACTGCGCAGGAGATATTATAGTGCACAAGTGTACGCGCAGACACAAGTGCACTCTCTGTTCCTGTCACTCTCATACTCCGGTGGGACGACTGCTCGACACGACCAGTAAGAGTTAAGGCGCAGGACCGACGGCTTTACGTGCTCTCCGAGGCACGGGGGTGAAACACCGCCAACTTCCCAACTCCGGGCTGTTACTGAGACTTATTATACAGAAAGACTCATTAACTAAACTTGGCCCGACCCGGGATTCGAACCCAGGACCTCCGAGTGTGCAGCCGTACATGCTAGCCGCTACACCACCGAGGCAGTTAAATAATATAATAATAATAGCAAAAATTAAATAAATAATATTCCATATTCAAAAATGTTTAAAGTTAAAAAATATTGTAAGGTAATTTTTGCAATTTTCATTTTGTTAATTGTGGGTAGGCTGTCTGTAACAACTATACATTATTTATATAACTACGACTGCATGAATTTAGCCCGCTTTGTAACACTATTTCTCACTACCATAGGTTGGCTGGAAGAGATCTCTTCTAGAGATAAGTCCACCTTTGTCAATAACAACTGATTTTAAATTACTGTATTGATTTTTTTTAAGTGCAATAAAGAATAGTATATACCATCAAGACATGTAACACCTCAGTCTCTCCCGTGACCATGGATGCTGTAAAGCATTCGAAACGTCGGGAACCAAAAATCGAAATAAATCCGCGAAATAATCCGAAATTTAAGTTTTTACACTTCCCTATTACACCGATATCAACAAGTTTGACATGAGGTGTTGAGAATTTTATTAATTTTGTCTTTTTATTATTTCATAATAAATTATTTGAATCAAACCAATAGACAATCTTAGAGAGACTATCGTTTACTTCGTTGTACATTAGCGAATTGCGCTTCACTTTAAAAATAAGTGAAGTGTCATCAGCGAACAATACTATCTCATGTTTGTCCTATACAAAAAATGGCAAATTATTAATATAAATTAGAAAAAGAAAGGGGCCAAGAATAGACCCTTGTGGAACACTCATATCTAATGGAGCTCCAGGAGATCTCTTACCATTTACATCAACTCTCTCTATTCTATTTTTTAAATACGAATTCAGCAGGTCGAGTGCCTTATTTCTAATACCATAGTGATGCAGTTTCCTAAGCAGCATCTCATGATGTACACTATCAAAGGCATTGGATAAGTCACAGAATATCCCAAGTGAATCTTGTGACCTTTCCCAAGCCTCAAAAATATTTTTTACTAGCTCAACACTAGCATCTGCCGTGGAGCGGCCTTTCGTAAATCTAAATTGTTTCTTAAGAAGTAGATTGTGTGCATTGAAATACGTTAACATTTGCGCGAGTATGATTTTTTCAATAAAAATACTAAAAGTTGGCAGTACCGAAATTGGTCTAAAAATATTAGGGTTTAAGGTACTACCTGATTTAAAAATAGGAATAATAATTTACTGTGTTTCATTAGATCAGGAATACAATTGAACCACCAAAGAATATCAAGCGATGATGTCGTGGAACGATCACATAATTTTATTCAAATCGATCGGTTGAAATAAATTCTATAGACATATTAAAAAATCACGGCGCTATCAATGTAAGTCGTGAGTTACACCGAATAGAAAGGAGCGAGAACGGCGATTTCGGTTATTCTGTGCAGTACACTATCCCAGCGACCCTGTCCAACCCTGACGCAAAGTCAAGGTTACAACAGTGAGCTGACTATATAAGCTAAATAATAACACATATAGACGATTTCGTTACGGTCCACTTTTTGACCTGGTTCCCATATGTTTCGGTGTGATTTTAAGGATATTTCACTTTAAAAAAAATATTTAACATTAAATGTAGCACATGTTTATTATAAGACATTTTGTACGTGATCAATTTAATTCAAATAACAGTCAGTTATAGAGCCTAATATTTCAACTATTTCCTCTGTATAAATTGCTGTTCTTCATGCATCGTACCTTGCATAATCGATTTCTTGCATAATTTGTTTAAACTCTAATTAAATAATTTTATTCAATACGCTTTACTGGAAATCTATACTAATATTATAAAGAGGCAAAGTTTGTGATTTTGTGACGTTGTAGGGTAATCTCTGGATCTACTGAACCGATTCAGATGAACCTCACTTTCTAAAATTTGTATTACGATTAATAAAAATATTAATATAAATGAATTTGTTGTCATTCCTACAGGATAATAAATAACATTACATTACGATACCTTTTGGTAGGGGATCCCAAGAGGGGATTTTTGCAGTTACTCAAGCGCGGCAGATTAACATAAGGGGGAATACCTTGCACTCTGTGGAGTACCTCCACCATAATATATGAAAGTCCTCTATATAAGGCAGCCGATCAAAGGTAGGTTGATAAGGTAGAAATACTTGAAACATCAGATTAAGATATGGTCGGCTAATTACATCCTGTAAAGTGTGCAAATCAATAATCTGCCGATTTGCATAAGCCGAAGAGTCAAAAATCGACTATGAAATGTATGTTTAAATTACCAATTGGCTAATATCGCAATTCAGTGTCCAGAAAGCTACGCGTTCTCTTTTTTTTTATTTTTATAACGTACACAAAACTTTTCAATTAAAAAAGGCACATCAATTTAGAAGATTTTATAATAACGCAGAAAGTCACCGTCACAGCTGAATTGGCCTATTGCCAATTCAGGGCTTATCGCTCGTAGAACGGATGGTTTTTGGGACAGATATCTAGCAAAATTCATTAGCTAAATTTTGGGGTACATATAGTTTATTTTATTATATATGTTTTAGAAACACGTCTATTATTGGACATAGCTATTTATTCCTTATTATTATTCCTCATTTTCTACGCTAGGGACGGGTACCTAACATTAGCAAAATCTAGTTTTTTTTTGTTACTAATGTTTTAGAAAGACGTCTATTATTGGACAGAGCTGGTATTTATCATAAATTTCGGAAGCTAACCGGTATTTTTAGCTATCCATTCACTGTATACGAGTGACCACTCTTAGCGGGTTGCCAGTTATATATAATTAACAGACGGAAAAATCGATGTACTTATGTAGTATGTTATACGGATTATTTCCGATAAATAGAAATTATTTACACTATTAGAAAAAACTGATAAAATAAAGTTTCACGAAACAGTATATGTATTTTACAATCGTACAGAAACGAGTGCGGTGGCAACATGGGGATTACTATAATTTTTCTCTTGGGTGAGTTCTACATATAATTATTTAGTCATGGATACGTTTACAGGGCGCCGTTTTGATTTTGTAATTTAAAATATGTTAAACTAAGTAAAGTAGTAGAAAAATATGCCAAACTAGCATTGCCCGCGGCTCCGCCTGCGTTCTGATGACCAAAAACCAAATTCTTAGGTTTTAAATATTAGTATAATCTTACATTGCACTTTTTGTATTTTTTCTCAAAAATGAGAAATTTTCTCAGGGTATATGTTGACCCGGATAACCAGCTATCACCATAATATCCAGCTATCACCATAATACCAAATTTCATCAAAATCCCTCCAGTGGTTTTTCTGTGATGCGGTAACAGACAGACAGACAGACAAACAGACAAAATTTCAAAAAAACTATAAATTCGGCCTCTGTATCGATAATAATGTTTATTTCAATAAGATTTTCCAAAAAATATTTAATGTACAGATTCGGCTTACTTACAATTTTATTATATCTATAGATGAAAGGAAGTCGTAGGGATTTTAACCGGTGGTAGGACTCTGTCAAGCTTGAGGATTTTTTTTATGGGGTTCAGTGACAAAAGAGCAGACAGACCACCTTTTGGAAAGCAGTACCTGTCGCCCATAACACCTACGGTTCATGCACTTAGGTTTTATGTAACAAAAATGCAGAACCGCAGGTGCGAAGTCACTGTGAGGGCTAAGATGATATGCCTCTTGCCTGTAATTGCGCTGACTACCTTCTCCTTCAAATCGGAACACAACAATGTTATCATTGTTGCTTGGCAGTAGAAATAGATAAGGGGGTGGTACCCATCCAGTCGGACTCCTCAGGCTTGACAGAGTCCTACTAAAGGTAAAAATGGAGTCCAGTTTTAGCGCGAGCGAAGCCGCGGGTTCTGCTAGTAAAATATAAATATTTTATAATTTATGTCATTATCTTTTTTGTAAAAATAATAGTTTTAGTCTACTCCGACCGTTCATTTCCGTATCACATCACACACATGAGGTAACGTAAGTGGAGCGTTTTTATGGTATCCCCAGTATATATAATCCACTTGTACTATGTCCCACCAGAGTATGAGAGTGACTAGTAAGAATAGAAAGTGAACTTGTGTCTGCTTCAACTTGAGCACTATAATCTCACTTGCGCAGTTGGCTAGTCTCACTGAGGTTTGTCACCGAAACCGAAATCTGTCACGAGGATACCATCATATCATTATTAAGATTGTTTTAATAGATATTTATAAAAATGAAAATTGAATTTTAGTTAGCGCGGCCAGCTTGGCGATAGAACTTGGGTGCTATGCATGCAAGCCAAAACCATTTCCCGAATCCCTTGACTTGGCATCAATGCAACTTCTTCAGGTAATTCTGAATATGTTATTATGTAAAAGAATCACGTCTTTTAAAGCATCCTTCTTTAGAATTTATGATTTCAAAGACCAAAAAATAAAATTCAATTTGTGACAGAACAACGTCTATCGCATCAGATACGAGTAATCTAAGATAAGACTGACTATGTACTTTTTTGTTTTGTAACCAAATTCTCCACAGCAGCATGGTACTAACTTAACGAATGCAATCCCTATTACGTAGTTTCTTCTTATCTTCATATATAGAAAGTGTACGAGTCGTCACATGACAAGAACGTCGTGCTTTCACCTCTTGGTGTGTTCACGCTACTGTCGCTCTACGTATCTAATGTTAAAGGCCAAGTCGCAGATGAGATCGTCGATTTCCTTGGAGCTGCAAATAAAACAGAAGTAAGTGTTCACAAATTTTGTATTCAGTTATAAGCCTACAACATACACTGTGTTAGCTATTAGGTTAAATATTTTTGTGTAATATAATAGGAGAAGTATGAGATAATATTATCAATGACCTTACAGGAGTTTTAAAAAAATATATTGAAATTTGAGATTCTACAAAAAAATCTGCTTATTCCCATAGGCCTCTATGGCGATGTTTGACTTTGTTCTATGTTTAGTAAACAGTTTTTAAACTAGTTACTTTATTCGTTATATGAGTATACCTAATGTTTTCTATATTTCTCCTAAGAGAATCGAGTTTACGGCTTCATTAGTCCTCGAATGATCATTAAATAATTCACTATTAGAAAGTTTAATTTCATTGTACAATTTAATTTATTTTAATTCGTTCAGCTTACAGATTCTTACAAAAAACTAAGCAGAGAATTGAGTGATATGAACCCCGATGTACTGGGTTTTTTAAACAACGTGTTCATCGATAGCCAATTTAGTTTCGATTACAGCTTTTATTTGAATACACGCTCGTACAAAAGTGACCTGGATGTTATTGATTTTCGTGACCCGAAATCCGCTGCCGAAAGAATTAATGAATGGGTAATATTTTTACTTTCAGTTACTTAATGTCTCTTAGTCTCTTTTTGAAGGTTATAACTAGGTATACCGTATGAATGAATGAATGAATGAAATAAACTTTATTCAATCAGACTTATTACAAGTACTTTTGAATTGTCAATTTAATGAAAGCGTCAGTGCAGTCAATCCGTGAGGATGCTACCACCGGCTCGGAAAGCAGTTCTGCTGAGAAGAACCGGCGAGAAACTCAACAGTTGCTCTCTTAAATATAGAGGTTACATTTATTTTATTAACATAAATTTATAGATAGCCTGCATATGAGTCAATATCACTCAATTCCACACATTTTCATCAACAAGAAAACTTTTGAACAGTATAATACGCTTTGTGCAATAAAACATTTTAATGTTATCTTTAAATTTTTAAAAAGGTAAATCTAGGACATTTTGTGGAATCTTATTATATATGCGTATACTCAACATGGAGAATTTATTCTCCTTTTTGAGACGAAATCTAGGCGTAACAAGCTTATTTCTATTCCTAGTGTTTATTGTGCGTCTATCACTGTTTTTTACATAATTATTTAAATTCTTACGAACGAGTAATATATTACACAGTATATACTGTGACGCAACCGTAAGAGTACCAATTTTTCGAAAAAAAATTTTTTTATATAAGTGTCGTATATATCTATTATAACAATTATTCAAATAAATTATGATTAAATCTGTTATTACCCATTGTTTCCAATGAATGTTGCAATTTTATTTTATTTATATAATAAGATATTTGTCGTTGTTCATGGTTTTTCCTTTTATGCTCGTAGATGATAAATGGAGATTTAAATGTTATCATTTGAACTGTCTGCATATTCCGCAAGTCCAAATTAGCTCGCCTAAAGTCTATTAAAGATATATGGACGACTTCAATTACCAATAAACCGTTAAAAGTTTTGGTTTGTGTATCAAAACCCGCGAAAAGTTACGGAGTGTCTATTCGTCCCTTAGTAGGACGAATAAGAAATAATTATTCGTCCTTTTTAAAATATATAAATTATAAGGAAGGATGAATAGACTAATAAATAAGTAAGTAGAATAAGTAGTTCGCGGCTCAGCCCGGTAGGTCAAGGTTATTTCTTTTGTATACAAAAACGCCTGCTCCTAAAAATATTTATTATTAAGAACTCTTGAACTTAAATATCGTTGGGTTTTAAAAGAATAACTTTCCAGCTTGGTAGGCTTAAGGCTATTTATTTTTGCATATAGAAACTTTTGCACATATAAATTAAATTTTATTTTACAATAGAAAACAAAAAGAGGTGGTAAATATTCGTATAAGCCGGCTACAGGCGGACGAATAATATATTATTTATTCATCCGATTAACGGACAAATAGCAACAGGTTCCTTTATTTATTATTCGTCCTATTAAAGTACGAATAAATATTTTTTATCTCCATATTTCTCCCCATCTTAACACGCAATCACAGCCTCGTGTGAAAGTGATATTTTGTATGTTAAAATTTATAACATACCAACATATTTTAATTAATCTTTTTGGATTTTTTCGGGGCTTATTTTTTGTTGGGTAGCAAGCATTTTTCTAAGAAAGTTTTATTAAAAATGTCAGATATTCGCGGAAATCGAAGAAAGTATTAAATCACCATAATATATTTTAAATACATCTTTATATATATAATTCTTCTGTGAGTGTGTATGTCACTGAACTTCTCTCAAACGACTGGACCGATTTTGATGAAATTTTTTGTGTGTGTTCAAGGGGATCTGGGAATGGTTTAGATTCACAATTTGAATAATAATTTTCATCAAAAAAATTATTAAAAAAAGTTTGAAATTTTCAAATTAAAGACGTGTAGACAGGACAACGTCTGTCGGGTCCGCTAGTATATTTATAATATAATAAAATCCGGTAAAAATTGATTTTTTTTTAATTTATTTTCAGGTATCCACGAAAACTGAGGGAAAAGTCGATAAAATAGTTTCCGAATATGATATAATGTACGATGTTTTTGTTTCTCTTTATAACGTCATATACTTCAAGGTAAGTGCCTTCTGCCTATTGCATTTTATACATAATACTAGCTGTCATCCGCCCGCTTTGCTATACCTACGTAAATGTTTCGTTTGGTTCGTTGGTCAGAGATCGTAATGTAATAAATAATCATGATCATGAAATAATTATTTAATAATTAACTGAAATATTACATTAATATTGACATTATTAAACCATAAAGAAAAGATAAACAATTATTTAAGCGAGTAGAGTCTCAGTTGGTGTCCATTTTAAACTCCACCACACAAAACTCATGGGAGGCATTGTCTGGCACAAAATAGATTTGGTTATAAAGACAAATGCTTCAGTAGTTCACCTTTAAAAAAACTCATATTTTTAAAAGAAGCTTTTTTGGTAAGTTTTGCCTGATACAATTTAATCATCGAATTGAACCGATACTTCTCTTACAAATTAATATTTAGAATGTTTGCTTATAAAATCAATATTTTGGTTAAATAAAAAAAAACGGATGAAAAAAGAAATATTGATAAAAAACTTATTTAAAAACAAGCTTTTATTCAAAAATTCTGTTATACTAAAACGAAAATAATAATTTTATGCTGATGAATGTTATTTGTATACATGAATATAATAAAATATGTAGATCGATGAAAATACTGCATAAAACTATTTACATACTCGCATATAAGCACGATGTTAGGATAATAAATATCCATAATTGTACCTAATATTCTATTACATCTATTACATCAAATAAATTCAATTTTTCAAAAGCTCGTATCGCACAATACATTTATTTAATTGAAATTTCTCTTTCTCTGTTTGCATTACAAGCTTTTGAAGTTATTGAAGTGAAGCTTTTGGAGTGGGATAAGATATTATCTGGATAGATTTTTAAAATTCTAATAGATCTTGATAAGTGAGCTTTTTGTTCAAGCCAATAGTCCCCTCATGAGCTAGCTACGTCCCCTCGCTTAGCTTTGTCATGTCTCCAGATGCCTAACAATTGTCTATGTATTTCTCCAGATCGTAGTCTATTCGTTTATTAAGCTTCATCCAAATCTGTCTAGCCGTTTTAGAGTGAAGAATTAACAAACAAACAGACACATACAAACGTTCTTATTTATATTAGTAGTCCGATAAAAGGATTCGGGGCCAGGCCTTTTATTAAGGAGAACATCATAAAGAGGACAATTTTAGTAGAAGAGAACAGGCTAGAAAGAAGAGCCTTTATAAAGACCATACATTACACAATAAGTGATTTTGGACCCTGGTCTTAGCCCTATGGTCATCGTGAGATGTGATCCTCTGATCCTGATTTTATTTACCTATAATAAACCTGAAATTTTTGAAAGAGTTCATCCTGTCATTATGCGCATACTTTCTTAATCAGTGGTAGTATTGAAGAAACATTCCAGTTGTAACGCGCTCGCTTAGGAACACCCAGTTAAGCGGGTTTAAATTCCGCGTCCCGTACCTCTGGTATCTTCATGTGCGAATCATTTCCAACACGATTATCACCCGTCTTACGAAGAAGAAAAATATCGGAAGGAAATCTGTGTGTCTGCGAAAACTAGCAAGTTTTGTTAGCAAGCAAGACATGTAAAGGCCGCTAACTCGCAATTGGCCAGCTTGGTGGAGATGGCCTGATTTTCCTCGTATTGAAGCGACGCCCGTTCCCAGCAGTGGGACGCATAAAAGGGCTGAATAAATTCCATTAGGTTACCTCAGCATATGAATCTGCAGTTTTATCTTCTTGGATACCCGAATGATTTGATATAAAAATCAGCAAGACTGCCAATCTGTATTTTATGGCATGAATACAAAGCTTTATGGATCTTTAGAATAATTAAATGCATTGACATAATAGAAATCGATTCTATTGAATAGTCAATACAGAACTCAGTCAGCCAATAGAATAATGTTATGAATGTGATGAACATGAGTAAGCAGCATTTAATTCCAATAAAATAATGGCCTTGAAGATCGATGAATAATAGGACACTGAAATTTTAAAATACTTTTGAATTTTCATAACTTACGAATTGCACTGAAATAACCATTGAGTGAAATTTTGAGATAATACTAGAAGAATCTCTCATTAATGCCAGAACTGTGATTATTATATTACAGGAGACTACGATAAGATTTGATGAGAAATAATATGTAATGCGTAATAAAAAGTCACAGTATGTGGAAGTTAATATTGAATAAGAATTGATTGTTTAGATTAGCAAGAGAAAAAAAGACAGAAGGTGTAGGGAGTTATTATTTACGTTGCTATCTTTATTTCAGGGCCACTGGGACGTTCCGTTCGACGAAAATAACACCAGAGAGAATTGTTTCATTACAGACGACTTGCAACTTATAGAGAAACCTATGATGCATCTTCTACAATCGTTAGATTATTATGAAGATTATGAAGAAGTCGATGCAAGGGTATGAATGCTAAATTTAATAAATAAAAAGAGGTCTCCAACACACAATTTCAGCTAACAACCAATTTTATTTATCGCTCACACTAGCTAGGAGCGAAGGAGTGCATATATTACTGTGCTCAAATGAGTTCGCAAGCACAACACCACTCTTTAATTATTTCTCATAATTCGCTGGTTTTGCAATTGTGACAATGTGACTAGTGAACGGTCAAGCACAGAATCGGCTGCTTTGTCGGCGGTTATCAGAAGCAAGGGTCAAAAGTAATATTTTGTACATTGTTTTCAATTTCGAAATGCTACTGAGAATTCGATCACAAAAAAGCCTAACAATATTTTTTGGATTCGAACCCAGGACTTTAGGATTGCAGTTGTAAATTCTAGCCACTTATATCAATATAGTCGATGATTTTTAAGTAAGTTAAGTAAATTGATTATTGTGGTAGTTATTTATTTCATTAAATATTTGATCATATTTTCAGATGATACAACTGCCCTACAAAGAATCTAAGCTTAAAATGGTAGTGGTACTTCCTAATCGTCTGGACGGTCTACCGATGCTGTTGAATTGGATCTCGAAAACAGGACTATTGCATTATGTTAATCGAATGAACCTTTCAGAAAGTCAAATAAGTTTGGATCTTCCTAGATTTGAAATAAAATCCGAACACTATCTTAATAATGTCCTCCCTCAGGTAATGACAATTTATTTTCAAAGATCAAGATATTGAGTAAAATAAAAGTTAAGGCAAAATGTGCAATTGTGAATTTGTGTCATGGGTTTGAACCCGTGTGGGATAATGTTTTCGTTATATAGAAGAAAAAGTTTAGAATATGTATAGGGAAAGTGCAAAATGTAGGCAGAAAACGACGTCCAAAGCGCGCAAATAAAAAGTTTTTACTAAATTTACACAATTTATTATATTAACAGGTAGGTATAAACAGTATCTTTAATTACCTAGTAGATGGTGTAGTAAATCAAGGCCCTGTGGCGGTACGCAAAGTTTTCCAAGAAGCTTTCATAACAGTGGACGAAAAGGGTTCCACCGCCGGTGGGGCCACAGGTTTGGATATAGAAGGTAAATAGTGAAACTAGGGTTTTATTATGTATCGTTCATTAATCACTATAATCAATAACATATATGTCACATTATTTCTAGTGTGTATGTGTGGATGTGTGTGCGTACATGTGTGTGTGTGTGTGTTTGTATGTGGGTGTGTCCGTTGGTTACTCTTTCGTGCTAAAGCGGCTATTACCACTACGATCAAAGCGAGGGTAAGTCGTTAGTAAAGTATAGCGGCCGAAACGGATAACAAGAGGTTTAAAGGAGGATTTGATTCTTCATTCTTGACTTAATTTATTGCAAATTGAACAGATCGTGGATGATACGTGCCGTAAAATGGGGTTACTTAGACACGTTTTTTACACATTGTTTGAGGTAAAAAATGTAAAGAGTCAGTAACGTCATTCTAAATCCAATATGGCGAATGTCATAAAATGACGATTTATCATGTAATATAAAGGTAATAATGATCCCCCGACCGACTTCGGCCACGGCGGCCAGTTTCATTGAGACTAATCATCTGCGTAGAAGATATTATAGTGCACAAGTGTACGCGCAGACACAAGTGCACTCTCTATTCCTGCCACTCTCATACTTCGGTGGGACGACTACTCGACTCCGGTCGGATGATTTCTGTCATTTCGTAGAAAATGAATTAAAAAAGAAGAATAATGCAGTTGGATGCATATGTACGTGTAGCAAAATTAACAGCAAGTACAAAACATGTATATAGGTACTCGGGCGGCCGTTTAGAATTGGGGACTTGGCCCCTAGCGGAGTGGGTGGTATTTCTGGATAAGGGACGTGATAGGGAGTCGAAATGTTAAATAAATTTTTTAATACAACAAAAGAGTCAAAAGTTATTGAGACTTAAAGTTATAACATTTCCATACATTATTTTGACATTACTACCATTTAGACACTTGGAGTCAAAACGTCACTTTCAATTGTCAAAATGATCTCCAGATGATTGTCTTTATTTGTACTTTGCGTGAAATTCGAATTTTCTAGTTTTCTAGTCATTTATGGCACTCGCCGGCCGCTACCGCGGCACGCTCGCTTCGCTCGCTCGGCTCGTGCGTTGTGGCAACTGTTCTAACCTAACCTAACCAAGATATGACGAATAATTAATAAATAATCTTAAATGTTCTAACCTAACCTAACCCAGATATGAGGAATAATAAATAAATAATCTTTCTTAAATGTTCTAACCTAACCTAACCCAGATATGACGAATAATAAATAAATAATTAAAAATATTCACAGATAAAAAAATGATTTTTTTACTAAATGTACAATTGTAAAACAATATATTTTACATAAATCAAATAAAAAGTTATAAATGTATTTATAAAGTGAAAATAATATTTTTCTTTTTATTTATTTATTTATTAATATTAATATTTTACCAACAGAAAAAGCAAAAATAATCAAATATAATCTGTTGTCATTTAAGCGGTAATATAAAACAAAGTGTCAGTTTTGCTTTTGTCAAAATGTAAGATCATTTTGTTTGTGTTGTGAAATTATTAAAATATTAAATACAATAAAGCATTAATTGTTGTGAAAATG
Source organism: Brenthis ino (assembly GCA_921882275.1). NCBI lineage: Eukaryota > Metazoa > Arthropoda > Insecta > Lepidoptera > Nymphalidae > Brenthis > Brenthis ino. The sequence continues at coordinate 18,007,038 of OV170224.1, read as the reverse complement.
TGTAATGTACATAAAAAAGGATGCGTACTATTCGTTAAAGGTATGTTTATCTGTTGTAATCACTTATTTAGGTAAAGAAATGTATGGAAATGTGTTAGATATGTTATAACTTTAAGTCTCAATAACTTTTTAGTCGTACGTTTCCTCCAAATATTTTTAATATATTTTGACTCTCTGTCACCTCCCCTATCTAAAAATACCACCCACTCCGAATGGTGGTAAAGAAATATATGAAAATGTATGGAAATGTTGTAACTTTAAGTCTCAATAACTTTTGAATCTTTTGTTGTATTAAAAAAATTATTTAACATTTCGACTCCCTATCACGTCCCTTATCCAGAAATACCACCCACTCCGCTAGGGGCCAAGTCCCCAATTCTGAATTTGTGCCGGTACTCGTATGTACATATGTCTTTGACTGTATAATGCTATGCGTTATTTATGTTCGGTATATTTTTACTCCGTTTTCGCTTAGTTTAGTTAGGGTTTTTTGGGTTTTGTAACTAAACAATTTTTGTAGAATTATTTTGTAGAATATTAACATTATATAAATTAGGTTGTTTATTAATAATAATATATAACATATTGACTACCTGTATTTTTATTTTATTTTCAGATCCCATATGGCGATTCAATCGACGTTCTTTGACGCCTCCGATCCCCTTCATAGTGAATCGTCCATTCTTATATGCGATCCTATATGACGACTTAGTACTACTCACCGGGACTCTCTCTCATTGAGTTTTCAATATATAAAAAGGAAATTATTGTTTCGATTTTAATTATTGTTATATTTCCTGAATTAAACGTATCTTTTGTTAGCACCTTACCAACAGAATAAAAAATAGATTAAAATAACCTTGCCGTATTATTGATGTACAAACATCAATCAAAAAAGTACTGGATACACTATCCCATGCAAAAGCTCTCATAAAACTGTCACCAATGTGTGTGTTTAAGTAATTCTAGTTTAAATAAATACATAACAATGTAAATTAAACCTTTAATGGAATGTTTAAAGTTGTTTTCACAAAGCTTTCTATAAAAATTAATTATTATAATTAAAAAAAATTACGACCTAGGCTCGCCGCTAGGACAAAGAATGAGTGGAGTCGAATTAACCAATCTTTCTTTTGTTTTTACTGTTTTTATAATGGGTAAATTTAAAAAAAAAATTAAAGTTTAATCTACAAAAAAATATAGTAAAGCATATTTTAGTCTATTCTATAGTCTATATGTGTAATGATTATAATTTACCTGAATGTAAACATGTTTTTGGATAGGGCTTCACATTTATTTATCAATGAAACTTATATAATAGTAATCATAATTATTTATTTGTGTCACAAATTTAAATATATTGGTTACAAACAACTTACGAGTATATCAAAATTCAATAGTTACTACATATGAATAGTAAAAATCTTATAGCATCTAAGAATATTATTGCCTAAATTGGTGACTTAATGTTCATATTTATTATTTTTTTAATATTCCCCGCTCACTTCCGCGACACTCATTTTTCCAATGTAGTGGATTGACTTACTCCTCAGTCACGCCTAAAGAAGTTTTATTTCAACAAATCAAAATATAAATACAATAATTCTTATAAAATTATTTATAACGAATATTCATTTTGAACCCGCGACGCAAAAAGAGGGGTATTATAAGTTTGACGTGTCTGTCTGTGTGTGTGTCTGTCTGTCTGTGGCATCATAGCTCATTCATTCTTCTTCATTTTTTTCGTATTAAAGGTGACTTTTGTGCGAGTGTTCTTTGATGAAAATCGGTTGAGCTGTTTAAAAGTTGTGGGGGGTGAAAAGGGGGGGAAGAGTAACCGAATGTCTGCAAATATACTCGAGTGGGGTCTCAAATGAAAGCGCACTGAAAGAGAGTATTTATGACATAATCGAGAGTATTCTCAGCTTCCTTTGTTGAGAAAATTGGTGGTGGGAAAATTGGGACATGGAAATCCGATTGTCAAGTGAGAGTATCAATTACTACATCTCAGTCTTTGCAATTCTGCTAAAGATGATTTGTCATGTGGGTTATTTAATAGTTCTCTTTGGTCGAGCTTTGTAAGTTTGCAATTTCTAATTGCTACACCATCCAAGGTTTTTACTAACAAAATCTACATTATAATAAGTATGTACCTATAAAAAGTATAAAATAAAAAATTTAATTACAAATTTAAAATACCCCCGACACAAGAACCTAAGTTCCCTTTAAAAAGTAAAAATTAATAAAAAAGAACTCAATCTTAAAGTACACCTAGGTATGTATTAATAATTCTAAAAAAAATGTCGCGTTGGCGGATCGCTCAGGACGAAAAAAATCGTAGTTTGTAATAAATAATATTTTGGAGCGGTCCCCCATTGGCAATGATATTATGGAGATTAAACGTAGTAGTAGTAAATTTATTTGTAATCCAAATTTATTGTGTAATAAAAATTTATTTTAAAATATATCCGAAAATAACATTAAAAATTTAAGTAATAGTATAAAAAATGTTTTAAAAGACAACAAAATCGAAAGCGCGTAATAATTACAAGTCTTCCGCGATACCACAGTAATGTAAGTAATATTACCGAGGCCATACCATTTAGACGAAGAGAGACAATAGCATTCCCAAGGAGGGTTGGCGTCAGGCAGACGGCCGGTCTTAAAACTTTTGCCAAATCCCCCAAGTGTTTGGGAAATGGGCAGGGAGAAGAAGAAGAAGTAGTAGTAAAAATTAAATATGGGTTTAAACTTTGACATTTTAGAATACTTAATTTATTAATAATAATACTTGTTGTATTGCCGGATTTTTTTAATTCAATCCAATAAGGCATTGGGTACATTTGCAGGGAAGAAGTCAGTACAAGCTGCTTGTGTACGAAAAAGACAGACATATCCTATTTTGTAATAAATTATAGGTATTCATAGAAACAATAAAACAAAGATTTAGTCGAGTTGTGCTTATTTATTTGTATACCATTAAAAGCTTAAATGTCAAGTTCGGTCACGAACCTACTACCAACTATATATAGCGAGATTTAATATCGTTGTGTCTGTTTATATTCTTGTTTAAATACCTACTTAAAATATGCCAATTCGTGTGTATCAATTTATATGTACCTATTATGTCATAAAATGTATTTATTGTTAGAATACTTACATTTGAATCAGTAGCTCTTTTCGGGCATGGCATTTTATATTATAATTTATAACACTAGCGACCCACCCTGGCTTCGCTCGGGCTCGTCCCTAGGTGATTCTTTAAATGAACATAACTTTCATTTATTTATAAACTGATTAAAATAAAACAAATACTAAATGTCAAGTGAAGCTTACCAAACCACATTAGTGAAAATCGCACTCAAATCGTTAAGCCATTTCTGATATTAGCGCTCACAAACGCCCAGAGAATTCTGAAAATCAATGTTTTGGGTTCTATTGCGTTAATAAAGACCCCCAATAATAGTTTTTCTTAAATATTTTCCATGTACAGACAGCGATGAGTTACACTTTAGTTATATATATGTATATAGATTATGGGTCTGTTTTAAATAGGATAATGCGAGTGATGCTTTTTTATATATAGTGAATTAATTACCTATGCGGAAAATATTTCTAAAACCATCATAAAAAAATCTTAATCTACTTATTATAACATGGAATGAGACCCAGAAGAAAACTTAGTTCAAATAAACTTCAATAGATGGCGTTATAGCTAGATATGTGTAGATTGATTTGTTATTGAAGGTAAATTAACAAAAGATGGTACGTTTTAACGGTTATCTTTGAAATTCTCGGCTTTTCTGTACTATAATATACATGTATTATACATATAAACCTTCCTCTTGAATCAGTCTATCTATTCCTGAAAACTGCATAAAATCCGTTGAGTAGTTTAATAGATCTAAGCGAACAAACAGCGGAAGCGACTTCATTTTATAATATGTAAAGATAAAAAATAGATCCCAATAATTAAAGGAAAATAAAATAATGTGCTCGTAAATCGTGTAATTTTGCTGATTATCTATAGGTACATATAATAAAATTCTAACTGAGCCGAATCTGTACATGAAATATTTTTTGAAAAATCTTATTATAATAATAGACATTATTATCGATACAGAGGCCGAATCTATAGTTTTTAAAAATTTTGTCTGTCTGTCTGTCTGTTACCGCATCACGGAAAACCACTGGAAGGATTTGGATGAAATTTGGTATGGTGATAGCTGGCTATCCGGGTCAACATATACGATACTATTTATTGCGAGAAAATGTCTCATTTCTGAGAAAAATACAAAAACTGCAATTTAAGAGTATAGTAATATGCAAAACCTAAGGATTTGGTTTTTGGTCATCTGAACGCGGGTGGAGCCACGGGCAATGCTAGTTGAATAATAAAATATTTAAATCAAATCAAAAAATATACACAGATGGCGCTTTTACTTTTCATGATTTGTTTGTCACGGTCAAAAACTGCTTAAAGTCACTGAAGTTTGTTCAATTAAATACAGAATGAATTTTAAAATATTTATCCTATTCTAGTTTATGCATATTTTATAGAATATAAAAGATTGAACAATTTCCGGATTAACGACATCTATTATCTATTCAAGCAAACAAAAATATCCCGAAAACAGCCCGAATTAGCGCTGTCCAATTTCTTTATATGAGATGGTGCATCTATATTCTGTACTACCTAGTGTAGTATTACGTCATCAGTGTCTATACATATTATTGTTCTATTAGGCGTGTGAGAATAATACTATAATTTATATGTATTAACCTTTGTCAAGATTGAAGACAACGCTACTCGTACTTGGTGGTGAAGGCGAAAACTTAATATAACCAGGTGATTTTATACATAATTAATTGTTTTGCATGAACTTTTTATTTAAAATTTAGTAATAATAAAGCATTTTAGTAAATCAAATTTTTTGCTTACTTTTGAAAAAAAACCATCAACAAACGGAGTCACGGGCAATAGTGAGTATAAAATATATTTAAAACAACCAAAGGAATACAAAAAAGTACATCCACTACATAAGATACATTTATAATAGTGAACCAATTAGATGCCTATTAAAAACAAATTAATTTTATCGCCCATGTAGATTTATCTGCGGTAAAATTAAAAAGAAATAAACACAGATTAGAAAAAAACCATATAACGAAGTCCGCTAAAGAGGGCAGTCGAGCAGAAGTGATCGGTGCGGCAACATGGGGGCAACTGTGATTTTTTTAATTGGTAAGTCCTCACTTTACTGAGCCACATTAATGAGTCTTGGGAATTTTCCATGTTATTTAGTTTTATTTAAATTATTTGTTAAAATTAACTTGAAAAATACCTTAATAATATATCGCTGAAAGACTAGGAATATTATTAGCTAAAACTTAATTTCTTAGCAATATATGTATGTATATCGCATTTATTATTTATTTTTTATTATATTATTCTTCTTCGTATTCTTTCCTTAAATGATATTGTATAAATATATCATTGTAATATGCCTAATATGAAAATTTATCAGTCTTGTTTGATTATTCCTGATCTCCAAATGAAAGCAAAAACTTTGTACTTAATAATTATTATTATTGGTAGGTACTTCTAAAAAAAAGATAATGAAACTATTATTATATATTATATTATTATCTAATATAAATACATAATCGGTAAACCATTGTGTATTTTTCGTTTTCTATGTGTGCTTTATGTAGGTATTTATTTGATTATGATGAAGTTATAGCCAAACTAGCGGTTCACCCTCGTTTCGCTCGGGTTCGCCTCTAGGGAGATAAAATCAAAACTATCCCACGGGAACCGTACATTTTTCCGGGATAAAAAGCCTATGTGTTATTCCAGACTATATTCTATCTCTGTGCCAAATTTTATCCAGATCCGTTCAGTCGTTCTGGCGTGAAAGAGGAACAAACATCCATACAAACTTTCACATTTATAATATTAGTATGGATTAATACGGATATTGTAAAGGGTTGCTTGAAAAAGTTTTTAATGATGGTTCTATCAACGTACTAATAATATATAGCGCGTTTTTTTAAGAATGCTTTGAGATAAAGGTACCTACTTGTAGGTAGGTATTATGATGATATGTAGTGTAGTTTGTGTGTATCACTCTGTGTCGCATGAGTAGCTATGCTGAGATTCGATAAGTTATTATAAACAAAATAACTCACTCTGGAAACTTATGTCATAATAATGTAGATATGGAGTTATTATTAAATATATTTTCTGTAAAGAAAACTTAGTCTGCTGGACAAGCTAGTTAGTAGTTACTTATAAGATTTTTAGTTTCTAGTTACTGTTTCGTTCTGTAAAATATTATAAGGTAATACCTAAACAATGTATGTATAATATTAATGATCTGGGACCAAACTATCAGTAGGTACATACAATACGTCTTTGAACATCTTCACCACTCTCGTACGAGAATGAGAATCAGCTATGGTTTTTTTAGATACTATTAAAACATTGGAATGAACTGGTTAATTTCCAAAAACACATGTTAATTAGCGTATTACTTCTCATACTTCATCGACTCTAAAACCTAATAAATAATAAAAAAAGCCTTATATTTCTCTTAAAACGAAACAGCGCTAATCTTAATTTAAAAAAAAACAATGTCCTACCTTAAAAAAATATTACATCAAGTAATCCAAATTTGTATTTTATTTTTAAGCTACAATGGCCAGCTTGGCAATGGGATGGGACTACACTTTTCCCAATTACAAAAGAACTCCGCTGGGGGATACCGTTGACATCGCTTCTATGAAATTACTTAAGGTAGGTAATACTATTGTTTTAATAAAAACATTAACTATCTATACATATAATAAAATTGTAACTAAGTCGAATCTGTACATTAAATATTTTTTGGAAAATCTAATTGAAATAGACATTATGATCGATACAGAGTCCGAATCTATAGTTTTTAGAATTTTTGTCTGTCTGTTACCGCATCACGAGAAAACCACTGGACAGATTTTGATGACATTTGGTATGATAATAGCTGGTTGTCCGGGTCAACATTTAGGATACTTTTTACCGGGGGAAAATATCTCTTTTCTGAGAAAAAAAAACAAAAACTGTATTGTAAGAGTATACTAATATGTAAAACATAAGAATTAGGTTTTTCGTCATCTGAACGAGGGCGGAGCCGCGGGCAATGTTAGTGTACTTAAAAAAACGTCACGTTTTCAAAGGTTTTCCTTAATAGCAAAATTTTATTCTATCTAAGTTCTTTACCTAAGCATGAGTATATGTACGTGATCACTGATCACTGGTCATTATAACAGTAGGTCCTTTATTATACTCGTAGAATGTGTATAATTAAATGTGTATACATAAAAATTATGCGAAATAAAACAACACGAATATAATATCTCAATATTTACATTTTGTTCTGGAATAATACATACACATAATACTTTACTATTACATGCTATGTACAGTTTGCTATGGGAAATATTCTACATCTAAATGTGGTTTCTAGTACATCTTCTTATATTATATGTATATCTTCTTTAAGGGTGTTTAGGTCTCGTAGTGATGTTGTAGTGTGTGTGTAAGCATTCCGCTGCGTATTTTAATGAGTAGGAATCTCACAGTCCCCTGCCGTTGACGGTCGGCAGGGATGGAACCCTATATATTTCTTCTCTCTCTGATTTCTTATTTTATTTAAAAAAGAGTGTTAGGTAAAAGTTGTAATTTTTATTATTTATACAAAGTCCATCTTTGTTAACTATTTAGGAAGTGTACGAGTCTGCTGATGATAAGAATGTGGTAGCTTCCCCTCTTGGCGTGTTGACGTTACTGTCGCTCTACGCGTCTGGTGCTGAAGGCGAAAATCGAGATGAGATCATGAAGTTTCTTGGATCTTCAGATTATGAGCAAGTAAGTTTAAAAAAGTGTATATAGAAATATGATTAAACGCAAAATCTATTACAAGTATTTTTGGCGAAATTATAGTTTTAAATGGAACTTTTTTTTTCACACACGGAGTAGAAGAAGGTGATTAGAAATGATTAGTTTTTAAGAGTATAAACTGAAAACGTTTGATAAGAATGCTTTTTTGCCCAATATTGTACCTACTTAATTCTTTGTTGAGTAAAGTTCAAATAAAATAAACAATCATTGTTGATCAAGTAAATTATGAAGTACAAAAGGACCAGTTAATTGACCAGATAATTATGTATTTTAGAGAATAATGCTTAGTAAGTACTTAACTAGTACCGGCTACCTAATACATTTTATTTCGAAGGATAACATTTTTTCATTATACAGCGAAAAATACTCAAAGGAGTCTCGGGACCGATGACAGTGTGTTTTTTTTCAAAGTCAACAGGTTCGATTCTTGGCTAGGAATATTGATATTTCAAAAATCCAATGATGCAGTTTTAGTTTTCATGAAAATCGGTACCGAGACTCCTTTGAGTATTTTTCGCTATTCCTCATAGTTTCGGATTTTTGGCCATCCACGCCCATTTGAAAAATTTACCCTGTGATACACATATGCTCTCGTCACATCAGGGTTTGAGCATTGACCTTCAAAATAGAGATCAGATGTGCCAACGAAATACTATTTAATATAAAAACAATCTATTATAATATATGTTAATTTTATGTATTTTTTAGCTTTCAGCATCCTACAGCCAATTAAGTGAAAGATTTGGAAGAATGGACCCGAGCTATCTGACTCTTGCAAACAAAATATTCGTCTCAAACCAATACACTTTGAACGAGAAGTTCTCTGAATCTGCACGCTCATACAAAAGCGAAGTTGATAGCATTAATTTCGCTGACACTAATTCTGCGGCGAATATCATTAATGAATGGGTAATTTAGTTAAATTTCAAATATTCCCTCAATAACTTTAGTTCTTAATCCAAACAAATCACGAGAAAGACATTTAAGTTTCAGTTAAAACGATTATTAGTGTATTTTATCCAAAATATATACATACATCTAGGCTGTCTTGTTAGTTTTCATCGAAAATAAATCTTAGTACCAATACGGAGTTGGAAGTTGCCGGTCTTATAATTCTATGTTTAGTATATCCAATGATCCTGCACCTTGATTTTCGGTCGCGTCAGCTTTTTATTTTTTCCAAATGTTAGATTAATATTTCTCGCACCGATTTTTCAGTTTTTATCATCACGACTAATGACCATTATGATTTTATTATATCTTAATACTTAATTTTATAATAATACCATTATGTATTTGTGTGTTATCTTGGTTTTATTCTCATCTCTATTCTCATTAAGATAAACTAAGCAAAGGAAATGATATTTTTAATTAAGTGTATTCAAAATCTATTACTTAACTCCAATTATGAAGGTGGGTATAATGGGAGTGTGACAGACATTTACATTTTCCTTTATATTTTTTCAGGCATCACGGAATACTAAAGGAAAAATTAACAGTCCAATGTCTCCATCTCAAATAGACCCTGCAACGGCCGTAGCTCTTCTTAACGTGATATTCTTCCAGGTATTGTTTTTTTTTATAATGGTTTTTTTATTTATTTTTTCTCCTAACAACGTTCTGGAGGCATAAAAGTAGTATTTTACTATAAAATACCTTTTAAGATCTACGAAATACATGTACAACAATAATTATATTTATATTGAAAGTAATTTTGTTCTTTAAGAGGCCTATTACATTATGACCGTGATTTTTCAATTTAATGACCAAATTCAAAAGCAAGTTTTTCAAACTCATGGATTGAAATACTATACTAAGTAAACGAAATGAAAAATATATAATAATATCTCGTATATAGTCGTTCAGTTTATAGCGGCCTCGGAATTTGAAAGTATATATTGGATTTCTACAAAAAAAATCCTTTTCAAAATCTTAAAAACTATTAGAAACGTTCAGAATTAGCTGTAAATATATCCTTACAACATTAATATAATTAAGTAAAATTTATACCAGAATATACGTCAGTTCAAAAAAACGTAATTACATACTTTTCTTTTAAATAATTTATTATAAAAACTTTACATAGAAGTAATTACAACAGCAGAAAATGCTAGAAACAGCGATTCATCGATCGCTCGAACTCAATACCATAGAACGCAGTAAATTTTGTGATAGGCCTCTTAACAAGGTAATCAAGGAAACTCAAACTAACGTATTATTAAATATCGTATGCGTGTATCAATAATCATATTTGTTATTACTTCGATGTAAAAATAATTCACTTGACGGGTAATGTGATATCAATTTATGACCACTGTGGAAATAACCAGTAGTGATAATGCATTTCATTTTAAATGACTAATAAATATATATATATATATATATATATATATATATATATATATATATATATATATATATATATATATATAATTTATTAGTAGATTGAGGGGAAAAAAGAAATAATAGTTAAAGTTTGCATTTTTCCACGAAAATGAGCACTAGTCAGTGATTTAATAAAAAATCATTGTACAGATTTCGCTTTGTTACTATTTTATTATATGTATAGGTGTAAGCTTATTATTGTTTTTGTTACAGGGTCACTGGCATGTCCCATTCAACGCAAGTGAGACCAAAGAACAAGATTTCTTTACTACCGTCGCTAAGTCTGTAAAGAAGCCCATGATGCATCTTGTGCAATCTTTGTACTATCACGAAGATAAAGATATCGGTGCAAAGGTAGATATTCTGTATCTATATAATATGAAATATATAATACATATTCCTTAAGATACCCACTATAAACCTAATTATGTAGGGAAATGCTTTTATACATACCACCTGTATACATACATTTACAGGTGGTTATGTGGGACTCACAGGCTAGAAAAACTAGTACTACCAAACGGAACTTTTTCTGTCTTAATGGGGCGTCGCATGATCGCTTACGCATTCAACTACGACTGCCGAAGCAGAACACAATAACCGTGCAGTTGGTCCAATAGTTTACTCTGCTATCAGAGAAATACCAGGAACGACCCACAATTATTACATTTATTTTTATATTTATATATTTATAATATAAAAATAAATATAATAATTATATTTATTATTATATTTATAATATGTATGTATTTAAAAGTTATATATGTGTAGTGTATTAACTATCTGGTATCCATAACACAAGCCTCGTAGCTTACCATGGAACTAGATAGTGTTGTGTGTTAATGTCCTGACATTTATATTTTATTATTTATATATAATGCACACCGCCCACCAAGTTGGGCCTCCTCCCAGTGGGTTTCTTGGCTTCGCGTCCAACTGAAGCGAACCTAACCTTAACTTACCTAAGCCTTAGATCGAAAATATCCCATATCTCAAACCGCTATAACTATATATATAAAAACTGATGATAATTATATACTTATTACAATTTATGCATACGAAAAACATTTTAAACTATTTTTAAAGCTCTAGTATATAAACTTTATAACAACTTTTTGAACAAAAATATGGATCATATTTTCAGATGATAGAACTGCCCTACAAAGAGTCTCAGTTCCGTATGATCATAGTACTTCCTAACGAGGTGGATGGTCTTCCGGAGGTGGTGAAGAAGGTCGCGGAGAAGGGACTTTTGGAAGATGTCTTCGGGATGTATCCAGCAGGAGCAGATATAGACCTGGATATGCCTAAATTCGAAATAAAATCCAAACACAATCTTAATGATATCTTGCCTAAGGTAAACAATTATATTTATAGACTAGCATTGCCCGCGGCTCCGCCCGCGTTAAGATGACCAAAAACCAAATTCTTAGGTTTTTACATATTAGTATACTCTTATAATGCAGTTTTTGTATTTTTCTCAGAAATGAGATATTTTCCCGCGGCAAAAAGTATCCTATATGTTGACCCGGATAACCAGCTTCACCATCACCATACCCATCAAAATCTGTCCAGTGGTTTTCTCGTGATGCGGTAACAGACAGACAAAAATCCTAAAAACTATAGATTCTATCATCATACCAAATTTCATCAAAATCTGTCCAGTGGTTTTCTCGTGATGTGGTAACAGACAGACAGACAGACAGGCAGACAGGCAGACAGATAGACAAAAAATTCCAAAACTATAGATTCGGACTCTGTATCGATAATGATGTCTATTTCAATTAAATTTCCCAAAAAAATATTTAATGTACAGATTCGACTTAGTTACAATTTTATTATATGTATAGAAGTGCCAGTGTCAAAAAAACTCACTTTGAGCACCGAAAGAATGTTGCAGAAAGAAAATAATTAAATATTAATAACATTACAAACGAAGCTTAACATTATTCTATAAGGAATAAATAGCAATGGTGTTTCAATTACATACAACCACTACTGGAGTTAGCATGTTAGACACCGCATGTTTAGAGATAAGCTTGAGCGATCCTGTAACATCCCAATTATTTATCTATACTAATATTATTAAAAGGCAGTTTGTTTGTTTCTTTAAACGCGCTAATCTCAGGAACTATTAATTCGATTTAAAAATTCTTTTTGCATTAGATAACCTGTTTATTGAGAAAGGTTATATATAATCATGCTACTACCCAAGGGTGCGGAGCATAAATCATAAATGTGAACAAATCGAGCAGACTTCCATATATTATTGTAAACCTGATGTTTAAAATATGATATTTAAGTGATTTAAGCTCGGAAACTACTAAGCCCGTATAAAAATGCCTTTTGCATAAAGCCAAAGTTTTTTTTGTAATTTTAGCGCGAGCGAAGCCGCGGGTCTGTTAGTAAGAAATAAACAAGAAAATCCCGTTTTTTCTCTATCACTCAAATAGATAAACATTCACCACTAAACTATATATACAAATGCTTATATAAATAGGTGGGAGTGTCCAGCATCTTCCAGAAAGCTGCAAATGGTATAGTGAAGGGAGGCAGTGTGAAGGTGGGCAGCGCATTGCAAGAAGCTTTCGTTACAGTAGACGAGGAGGGCGCCACCGCCGGAGCTTTTACAGGTACGTGGGGTTGATCTGGGCTAGTAAAATCTAGCGTTTATTTAAAAAATATTTTTTAAGGATTTTATACCCCCTCTTCCCCTGTATATAAGCCTGTCCCCTGTATATAAAAAAATCACAAACCATAACAAAAATAGTAGTATTTATTTAATTATTAATATTGTTTTGGAAACTTTTATTAGTGAAGTTTTTATTACTTTAGATTTTTTTCTAATATAATATTTTTAATAACCCTCTCTCCCTGTGTCACCTAAAGTAAGAAAATGTTGGATCCCCCGCCTCCTCAGCCTATGTTTACGTAATACTTGAACGGCCTCTAATGTATATATTTTAGTGGATAGTACTGGCTTTTCTAGCTTGTGAATCTCCACATAACCACCTGTATATTTACAGGTGATATGCATAAGTGCATTTCACAATGTAAAAAAAGGCAAAGGCGAAATATACAATAAGCAATACACTAAAAGAATCAACCAAAATTAGGTACAGAAGGTAGATTCTCTTATGCTCGATTTTACCAACGTCACCTAAGTTTAAGGGATCCCCTAAGCATGGTTATGGGGCTATTAGGGGGACAGTTTCTGTTTCACTGACAGTTAGGGGTCACCTAAATATTAAAAGGCCCCCTAAATTTAGGTGCTCGAAATATGGGCTTAAAGATGATCGTAAAATTAAATTTAATTTAGGGGCTAGTTTAGGGGACTTTTAAGCTAGGGATCCCCTACGTAGGTGGTAGCTTATGGGATGTTGGTGAAATCGGGCATTAGTGATTTTATGAAGCCGGTCATGACGTATTAAATTGAATTAATAACAAAAATTCATTTACAGGTTTGGTTGCTGTACCGATGTCTTCTTGGTCCAAGCCGCCACCTCCAATACCCTTCAAAGTGGACCATCCGTTCCTCTTCGCAATCCTACATGACGATATCATACTATTCACCGGAACTTACTCTCACTAAGAAATCAAGTTCAGATTGGACAAAAAGAACATTATTATTATAAATATTGACATATACTTGTTTGAAATTCAATCTAAAATAATATGTATCTATATTTTTTTAATATAATAAATATCGATATCTCTATAATGTGTGTGTTATTTTTTACGCGACTGCGGCGAAGCCCAAATTAAGGTTGCGTGACCTGTATTTATGAAGGTCGTTTGATAAATCAGTGACTTTAAAATTATATAAAAACTTTTTCGAAATTTGATTTCTGATTTATAATAAGGAACTCCTTAACTAATCTACACGCGTTTTTTTTTTAAATTAAATTTTTGAAATTAAAATTTTTAGAAAGGAATAGCTAAGTGCGTTTGAAACATTCTGTAAAAATGGGCAAAAAGCGATTTTTTTAATTATTTTCAATAGAGACTTTTTTATAATGGAACATGTATATAGTATATTATGTGCGCGCACACACACAATGGAGGCGAGAGCAGTAGTGGAGAAGGGGCTTAGGGGCATGACGGCAGCGTCACGCCACCGTTTGCCGTCACATTTGTTGTTCCTGGTATATGCGTCACATCACGAGTTGGTTTTACTGCCCAGGCCTCGTCAGAGCAGTAGTGTTCTGTGGCCAAGGCGCGCCAATAGATGTTTTAAATCAAAAAATCTCTCAATATTCAGTGTGATATGTAGATACTTATATACTACATGTGTATAATGCTAATCTTGAACTTGAACATAATTAAAAAAAAACATAGATTAGAAAAAAACGATATTTGAAGTCCGTTAAGAGTACAGTCGAGCAGAAGTGATCGGTGCGGCAACATGGGGAAAACTGAGATTTTTTTAATTGGTAAGTCCTCACTTTACTGAGCCACAATAATGAGTCGTGGGAATTTTCCATGCTAAATTTAGTTTTATTAAAATTATTTGTTAAAATTACCTTGAAAAATACCTATAAGTATTTGTTACAATGATTAAATAAACTAAACTTGAAAAATACCTAAATAAAATCGCAGAACGACTAGCAATATTATTAGCTAAAATTAAATTTATTAAGTATATATTTATATTGCATATATTGTTCATTTTCCTTAAAAATTTTCATATGTATGATGAACGAATCAAAAATAATTTTGTAGTTGAAAGAGAATTAAGGATTTTAATGTTCAATTCAATTCTTTATAATTGACTTTAAGGCGTGCCAATGTTATTTGCTTAGATGTTAAAATAGTATGGCAATTCAAAATAGAAACATTATTGTACTAGCGACTCACCCTCGCTCTTTTCGGGTTCGTCCCTAGTTACGTTTTAACATTTAGTATAGGTTTTGTCAGAAATAAGATATTTCCCCGCAGTAAAAAGTATCCTATATGTTGACTCGGATAACCAGCTATCATCATACAAAATTTCATCAAAATCTGTCCATTGGTTTTCTAGTGATGCGTTGCAAGACAGACAGACAGAAAAAATTCTAAAAATTATAGATTCGGAAACTTTATCTATATAAATAATATTTTCCAAAAAATATTTAAGAAACAGATTGGACTCAAAATTTTACTATACGTACAATGATGATGCCATCCAGCCGATCTCGGCCACAGCCACTGCATTCGATGGTTTTCTAGGGTGGTTGTTCCGGTATAGATAGTATATAAACGCATATAAAAGTAGCGTGTAGCTCTCGTTTTGAAAAGATTAATAACTGACGGGATCGACTTTATGTTAGTAATCTTTAGTTTATAATCTATCTTTACATTTTTTATGGGTCTATGGGTGGGTAGCATGATGTCAGATTGGAAGTTCTCACGACATTTATATAACCAAATATAAAACTACACTTAGCAATAAATTATTTTACAATTTGTTAATTAAAACAGGTTTAGTAGAATGATGTAAACAAAATATAAAATACTTTTCTGAAAAAATATATAATAAAATAAACTTGTTTAACAACCTGTTTTTCAAATAACTCATCTCTAGCCCCAGTTTAAAATTAAATTTTAAAGCTACTTTGTCGGTTTAGACTTTAGAGCTACGTTTTCACGTAGGTACTCAAATGCCTTGCTTTTTAGAAAAGGAAGCGGTTAAAAATTAAAAAAAAAACGGTATGTGTCCATCAATTTTGTAAAAGAAAATAAATATTAAATTTTAATTAAAATTGATGACTAAAATTATATTTCTTTTAACGGGTTACACAATCTGTTATTATAGCAGTAAGTTGTAAAAATGTTAGCCGCTTAGGTCCAGTAGTTTGCAGTTTAATCATTTCTACAAGTTGCAACAAGCTTAAAATACTATGTATATTGTATTTAGAATTTCGTCTCGGCGATCAGTGTTTTGATAATGATCATGTTGTGGCGATTATGTAGTCCTTAGAAGCATGTCGTCTCTCGGCAACTATTTTTTTAAATTCGTTTAGAAACGTAAGTAACTGATTGCACATTTTTTTTTCATGTTTTTGTCTATTTTTTAATTTTTCGCATGATAACCATAGTGTCGTCTAACGGTATTAACGTTATAAACGGTAGCCAAAATAGTTATTTTATTATAGTAGTAAATTATATATATATATATGTAGTAAATTACCGAAGTGTGTATTCGTCCTTCATAAAATATATAAATTATAAGATAATAATCGAGAAAATCAGGAAAAACCATGAAATTTCAAGTATGTAATCAGATTTAATTACCTAGACTTTTTTACCTACTTCCAATTGTCATATCGACTTGAAAGCACAAAAGTGAATTTAATTTCAAATAAACTAAGGAACACTCGATAGAACCAATTATTGTGTTTTCTCGTGGAAATGAAAGATTTTTTTAGATTAGGTTAGATTGAAACGCGCCCACAAAAACAGACAAACAAACAAAAAATTTAATAACTATTGTTTTGGGGGTCTATTTTGTACGCAATACCTTAAAGTCACTGGTTTTAAAAAATATTCGTGTACAGATTTCAGACAGATATTAATAAAACAGACTAAGGTACTATTTTATTAATATTGCACATTTATCATTTTGATTTACGTCTTATTTAGCGGCTTACTCTCACTATGCAATAGTAATGTTACTCAAATCTATCTGTATATTAAATTTCGTCCAAATTTGTCCAGCCTTATTAAATTGAAAGATTACTTAATAAAGATACACATTTTTTTCCATTTATGATAATATGTAGTCCGATGATACAATTTTATCAGTCTTGTTTTGATTGTACTTGATCTCCAAATCAAAGCAAAAACTTTATAATAACAATTATTTTTGTAGGTAGTTAGTAAAAAAGATAATAAAGCTATTATTACATATACCTACGTAATCGTCTAATATATAAATATCCCGTGTCACGGTGTTTGTGGTCACACTCCTATTATTTATTCTCCTCTCCTATGATTTAATCATTTTTTTTGTATATTTAGTATGTATGAGAATATATCGTTAAATATTTTTCAACCTCCTACCCCCACCCCCCATTTTTAATCGCGATTTTAGTGTTTTTGTGTGAACAATATTATATAAATACATAGACGACGAAACCGAGCGAAGTGAGGATGAGTCGCTGTATAACATAAAGCCAAAGAGTTTTTTTTTTCTAGATTGAACGCGGGCGTAGGGGTTCTGCTAGTAATATGTAATATATTATTACATATACCTACATATGTATAATTTAAAGAAATATGTATATGTTCTTAAGAAATATAAATTTTAACAGTGCTAATATTAATTAAAGAAATCAAACAACACCACTCATCTAAAAAAATAACTCTGAGTCTATCATGTAACCCACATTTGTATTTTATTTTTAAGCTACAATGGCCAGCTTGGCAATGGGATGGGACTTCAATTTTCCCAATTACAGAAGAACTCCGCTGGGGGATACCGTTGACATCGCTTCCATGAAATTACTTAAGGTAATATTGTAGTTTCAATAGACTTTTAATATAATAGTAACTGCTTTTAAAAACGTCAAGTATTTCGAAGGTTTTCCTTGACAGAAAATTTTATTCTACCTAAGCTTCTTTACCAAAGTAACAAGTACTTTTATTATATAACGTATATAACTGTCTGGCGCGGATCCAAAGCTAAATTGGGGGGGGGGGGGGTGTTCATAGGCTGAAATATACATCCATACTAATATTATAAAGAGGTAAAGTTTGTAAGTTTTTAATTTGTTTGTACCTAATGGATGAACTAAAAAACCGCTGATTCGATTTAGATGAAAATAGTTTGAGGCCCTAGGAAGGACATAGGATTTTTTGTATAGTTTTTATCCCGGAAATCATCCCTTAAAGGGATCAAAACAGAGGGATGAAAGTTTGTATGGGAAATCAATAATTTCTCAAGCAAGGGATATAAAACTCATCATGAACCTATGTATATGCATATGTATAGTCTATCTATTCCATATTAACCGCTAAAATGTACTTAGGGACGAACCTGAGCGAAGCGAGGATGCGTCGCTAGTCCTCTTATACTTTGCTATTGCTATATACCTGCAGTTTGCTATGAAAAATATCCTACACCTTAAAGGTGGCTTCTATTACGTCTCCTTATATTATATGTCTTCTTTTCGAGTATTAAGTAAGGTGCGTTCACGTTATCAAGCTGGGCGTGAAGCCAAGAAACGCACTGTAAGGCGGCCCACCTCAGTAGACGGTGTGCCATGCGGGTTGCTCCTGGTACTTCTCTGATAGCAGAGTGGACTGTTGGAGCAACCTCATGAGTTGAGTGCGACGCCCCATTAAGATGGGTAAAACGTTCTGTTGGGTTTTAGTGGGTAGTACTGGTTTTGCTCATGACTTGCCCATGCAACCATGCATGTCCAACTGCAATGCATACAGCATACAGCATTGAAGGCGGTATGCGTAAATGCATTTCCCAATGTTAAATAAAAAGGAATATTGTAGTGTGTGCGCAAGCGATCTTGCAACACCCCGTTGCACTGCGGCGATGAGTTCCACTGTGGGTTTTAATAAGTAGGAATCTCACAGTCCCCTGCCGTTGACGGTTGGCAGGGATAGAATGCCATGTTCGGATTCTTATTTTATTTAAAAAGGGTCTTAAGTTGTGATTTTTATTATTATTCAACAACGTGTGTCTTTGTTAACTAGGAATTGTACGAGTCAGCTGATGATAAGAATGTGGTAGCTTCCCCTCTTGGCGTGTTGACGTTACTGTCGCTATACGCGTCTGGTGCTGAAGGCGAAAATCGAGATGAGATCATGAAGTTTCTTGGATCTTCAGATTACGAACAAGTAAGTTTTAAAAAAAAGTTCTATATAAAACTATGATTTCGCGTAAAATCTATTACAAGTATAATAGATTTTGAGCGAAATTATCGTCTTAAGAGGATCTTTTTTTTATTTTCAATAGATGTAGATGATGGAGCTGGTTAGACATGATAAGCCTTTGAGAGTGAAAAATGATTACCAACGCGTTCTTGCCAAACGTTGTACTTACTTCATCCTTTGTTCAACAGTAGAAAAAGACCAGTTAGTTGAGCAGATAGTTAGTTTAGAGAATAATAGATAGGCATGCTTAGTAGGTACTTAATTAGTGGGTAGGCTGCCGTTCTCTTATCATCTTTGCGCGGCAGGAGCCCCACATAACCCGTCGTTCTTCCCCAGGCAGCGGGTACCCGGCAACAGGCTGTCCTGACATGAATTAGTACCTACTACCTAATATGTTTTACTTGGAGGATAATATTTTACGAATTCTTATGCAAATACATACATGCTCTCGTCACATCAGGGTTTGAGCATAGACCTTCAAAATAGAGATCAGATATGCCAAAGAAATACTAATTAACATAAAAACAATCTATTATAATATACGCTAACATTATGTACTTTTTAGCTTTCAGCATCCTACATTCAATTAAGTGAAAGGTTTGGAAGAATGGACCCAAGCTATCTGACTCTTGCTAACAAAATATTCGTCTCAGACCAATACTTTTTGAACGACGAGTTCTCTGAATCTGCACGCTCATACAAAAGCGAAGTTGATAGCATTAATTTTGCTGACATTAATTCTGCGGCGAATATTATGAATGAATGGGTAATTTTTAATCTATACATATAATAAAACTGTAACCGAAGCTGTACATTAAATATTTTTTGGAAAATCTTATTGAAATAAACGTTATTATCGATACAGAGGCCGAATCTATGGTTTTCAGAATTTTTGTCAGTCTGTCTGTCTGTCTGTTACCGCATCACAGAAAAACCACTGGAGGGATTTTGATGAAATTTGGTATGGTGATAACTGGTTATCCAGGTCAACATATAGAATACTTTTTACCGCGGGAAGATATCTCATTTCGGAGGAAAAATACAAAAACTGCAATGTAAGAGTATACTAATATGTAAAACCCAAGAATTTTGTTGTTAGTCATCTGAACGCGGGCGGAGCCGTGGGCAGTGCTAGTAAGCAGTATATGTATCTAGTAGATATAAATTGTAATGCTTTTTCTGTGTTGTTTATGGAAGTTGTTAAGTTTCAAATATTTCCTCTATAAGTTAAGTTAAAACTAATTTGTTAGTAGGTATATTTTATTCAAAACATGTACTGTCTTGTTGGTTTTCATCAAAAAGAAATCTTATTACCAACACGGAGTTGCAAGTTGGCGGTCTTTTAATTCTATGTTTAGAATATCCAATGATCCTGCATCTTGATTGATGTTATTTTTTCCGAAAGTTAGAGTAATATTTCTCGCACCGATTACTTTATTCAGTGTTTATTGCCATGACAAAAATTCGTTCTACCATTATGATATTATTATATTTTAATACTTAATTTTGTACTCTACTATTAATGTTTTGTACTTGACTTGCACTGTAATATTTGTGAGTTATCTTGGTTTTAAAGTAAACTAAGCAAAGGAAATGTTATTTTTAATTAGGTGTATTCAAGATCTAACACTTATCTCCAATTATGAAGGTAGGTAATGGGAGTGTGGTAGATATTTATTATTTACATGTTCCTTTATATTTTTTCAGGCATCAGAGCATACTAAAGGAAAAATTAATAGTCCAATGTCTCCATCTCAAATAGACCCTGCAACGGCCGTAGCTCTTCTTAACGTTATATTCTTCCAGGTAATGTGTTTTGTTTATTTTCACCGAACAACGCTTAGGAGATAAAAAAGTAATAATAATAATAATAAATGCTCTTTATTGTACGTACGAAAAAAAAAGAAAAAAAATGTACAAGAAAAATATAAAAAGAGCAATGTACAAGAGGGAAGTAGTGTTTTAAAAGAAAAAAGTTTTCAAAATCTACGAATTAATAATAAGAAAAAAGATGAGTAATCTACATTATTTTAAAAGATTTTTGCAAGGTAGTTAAGGAAGCTCAAATGAACGAATACGTTAATTTGTTATTCGTTATTTAGCATTAGCTAAATATAGTATTTGTGTTGCAATAAACAGATCTAGGTGCTCAGGGTTTTTAAATTCTTCGACAAAGCAATAAGCAATTGTAATGGCAGGTAATATAATTTTATGGCCCCTATTGAAATGACCAGTAGTGATAAGACATCTCATTTAAATTACTAATAAATAAATTAAAAACAAATATTTATGTTCTAAAAAGATATGAATTAGAGATATATACATGAGAATATTAAATACAAATAACGAAATTGAGGGGAAAAAAGAAGAAAGAGGAGTGAATAATAGATAGCTTAATTTTATATTTTCCCGTGACAATGAGATTGATATTTTATTGCACTCGTTTGTTAAATATGTTAATTTTTTATTAGTAGTAGTAATAAGTTACCACTACACAATATTTATACACTTATTCATGTAGTCCTACTGATTTTTTCTTACAGGGTCACTGGCATGTCCCATTCAACGCAAGTGAGACCAAAGAACAAGATTTCTTTACTAACGTCGCTAAGTCTGTAAAGAAGCCCATGATGCATCTTGTGCAACCTTTGTACTATCACGAAGATAAAGAAATCGGTGCAAAGGTAGATATTCTGTATCTATATCATGTGAAATATACATACCTACATATCTATACTAATATTATAAATAGGTAAATTTTGTGAGTTTGTGACGTTGTGGGGGGTAATCTCTGGATTTACTAAACCGATTTAGATGAAATTTGGTAAGAAGGTAGTTTGAGACCCTGGGAAGGACATAGGATAGGATAGATTTTTATCCCGGAAGTCATTCCTTAAGGGGTTGAAAATGAGGATGAAAGTTTGTATGAGTAATCAAGCTAGGGACGAACCCGAGCGAAATGAGGGTGAGTCGCTAGTAATTAATATTTCTTAAAGATACCCACTATTAAAAGTTCATTTTACGGCCGCCCACTGAGCTAAGCCATGCCTGAAATCTAAAATGTCCCATATCTTAAAAACTGTTATATGCATATAAACTAATGATAATTAACCTATTGTAATTTCTTTATATAAATTGTTTTTCTAAAGTGGTTTTAAAACTATACATTATATTTTTTTAAGATGATTGAACTGCCCTACAAAGAGTCTCAGTTTCGCATGATCGTAATACTTCCTAACGAGGTAGAAGGTCTGCCGAAAGTGGTGAATAAGGTCGCGGAGAAAGGACTTTTGGAAGATGTCTTCCGGATGCATCCAGCAAGAGCAGATATAGAACTGGATATACCTAAATTCGAAATCAAATCCAAACACGATCTTAATGATATTTTGCCTAAGGTAAACAATTTTATTTCTGGAAGCGACAGACACAGAAACTCAGTTTGAGTATTGAAAGAAAGTTTCTGGAAGAAAATAATTAAATATTTATAACAATATACAAACGTAGTGTAACATTATTCTTTAAGGAATAAATAGTAATAACAGTCTTTGAATTATAAAAGGCGACTATTGGAGTTAGTATAAGTTAGACACCGCATCCCCCCCAACGTGCGTTCACCTTGTCGTGGTGGGGGGGGCTCAGTAGTGCCCGGCAACCCAACCAGACGCGAAGCCAAGAAACGCACAGGGAGGTGGCCCACTTCTGTGGGCGGTGGGAGGTGGCCCTCTTCGGAGGGCGGTGTACCATGCGGGTTGCTCCTGGTACTTCTCTGATAGCAGAGTGGACCTTGGAGCAACCCCGTGGTTGTTGTGGTCTGCTTTGGCAGACCTGCCGTCGGGGCGTCGTAGTTGAATGCGTAAGCGATCCTGCGACGCCCCATTAAGACGGGGGAAGGCTTTGTTGGGTTTTAGTGGGTAGTACTGGCTTTGCCGGTGAGTCCCACACCTCGTGCGTAAATGCATTTCCCAACGTTAAAAAAAAAAGTTAGACACCGCATGCTTAGATATGTGCTCGAGCGATCGTGTAATCTCCCACGACCGCGATCAAAGGGTTCCGCTATGGGTTTTCCTAGCAATATTAAAAAAAAAACTACTGTGTAGGGTTTTTTTTGTTAGTATAACTAACACATACAGGTAAAAAACAGATATATTTAAGTCAGGTTAATTTAAATATATTTAAGATTCAATAATCTTAAGATTAGCCCAGCGGGTGATCCCGTGAAGTTTAGTAGAGATCGAAAGTTTGAACACGGGCGAAGTCGCGCGTATATATTTAGTTTATAACAAATAAACGGTGAATCCCTATTTTCTTTCTCTATCACTCAAACAGAAAAACATTCACCATTAAACTATACGTATACAAATGCTTATATGTATATATACAGGTGGGAGTGTCCAGCATCTTCCAGAAAGCTGCAAGTGGTATAGTTAAGGGAACCGGTGTGAAGGTAGACAAAGCTTTACAAGAAGCCTTCGTCACAGTGGACGAGGAGGGCGCCACCGCCGGAGCCTTTACAGGTATGTGGGTTCGATCTACGCTGATGTAACATCTAGCATTTATTTCAAAAATCATTTTGAGTCATTATTGTATCGCAAATGGATTGTCGAATCTCCATTATTTTAGCAAACCGCTAGTTGTTTTACATAACAGCTTTATATAAAATAACTGAACGACGTTCAGCTAAATTACCATTGCGCTAGTAGTTTTTGATAGCAGGGGTTCTAGGGTTAAAATAAAAAAAGACCTAAGGAGAAGGCTAAGACGGAAGCGAAGCGTAGCGAAATTTAATTATGAAACGCTAAGATTTATAAAGTGTATGATAGTGTTTTTTTCAAATTTGGGTATATGTAATCGAGTTTTAAAGCCTTCTCGTTAATGATTTCTACGTAAATAAAAAAATTATTTACAAAAACTAAAAAAACCCGACTGTGTACAGTGCGAAACAAAAATATGAAATCGTAGGCAAAACTTATCGCCTTGGTGGTGTTGTGGCTAGCATATACCTACTGCTGCACATCCAGAGGTCCTGGGTTCGAGTCCTAGATCGGGACAAGTATTATTGAGACTTTCTATGAAGGAAGTCCCAGTAGCAGCCTGGGCTTGGGAAGTTGGCGGTATTTCATCCCGACGCGATACGTGCTTGGAGAGGACGTGTTGCGCGATCCTGCGCCTGATCTCTATCCGATCGGGTCAAGTAGTCGCCCCGCCGGAGTATAAGAGTGTCTGGAATAGAGAGTATACTTGTATTTGCATGCACACGCGCTGCACTACAATATTATCTCCTGCGCAGATGGTTAATCTCAATGAGATTGGTTGATTCATTGATATTTTTTAATGGACAGTACTGGCACCACATAACCACCTGTATATTTGCGGGTGGTATGCAATATGCATTTCTTATCTTAAAAAAAAAGCAAAGGCGAAGTCTATACATATAATAAAATTGTAACTAAGCCGAATCTGTACATTAAATATTTTTTGGAAAATCTTATTGATATAGACATTATTATCGATACAAAGGCCGAATCTATAGTTTTTAGAATTTTTGTCTGTCTGTTTGTCTATCTGTTACCGCATCACAGAAAAACCACTGGAGATTTTGATGAAATTTGGTATGGTGATAGCTGGTTATCCGGGTCAACATATAGGGTACTTTTTATCGCGGAAAAATATCTCATTTCTGAGAAAAAATACAAAAACTGCATTGTAAGAGTATACTAATATGTAAAACCCAAGAATTTGGTTTTTGGTCACCTGAACGCGGGCGGAGCCGCGGGCAATGCTAGTGTACAATAAACACACACTAAAAAAATTACCCTAATTTAGGCACCACTTCATTTTTTGAAGTCGGTCAATACGTATTAAATTTAATTAATAGCAAATATTCGTTTACAGGTTTGGTAACTGTATTCATATCTGCTTTGTCCACACCACCACCACCAATACCCTTCAAAGTGGACCATCCGTTCCTGTTCGCAATCCTGCATGACGATATCATACTATTCGCCGGAACTTACTCTCACTAGAAGTCAAGTATAGAGACAAAAAGATTATATTATTATAAATATTGACTCATATTTGTTTTAAATTCAATCTAAAATAATATGTATGTATATTTTCAACATAAAATAAATAATAAATATCAATAACTCCGTGTGTTATTTTTTACGCGAAGGCGGCGAGCCTAAAAGAGGGTTATGTGCTTGACCTGTGTGTATGTCAGATGTTGCCATGTAATTCCTAAACGGCTTAACCGATGTTTTAAATTATACCCTGTTAAATATGTCTTGATAAAGCCAATGTTATAAGGTACTTCAGGAAATTATTTAAAAAATCAAAATAAATAAAATATATTGGGACATTAAGACACAGCACCATCTAGTTCCATGGTAAGCTACGAGACTTGTGTTATGGGTACCAGATAGTTGATACACTACACATATATAACTTAAAACACATATATGTATATTATAATTTATAAATATAAAATCATGACTGGATTACAAACATTCGTGCTCATCACACAAATTAAGGCCCCCAGCGAAACTCGAACCCGCAACCGCTGGCCCAGCTGCAGGATCACTACAAACTGAACCAAACGTGTCGTCAAAAATGGCTGATTTAAGTGTCTTGATCAAAATACCATCTTCCAAATTTATCTATACACACTATACGTCTCTACATACATAATATACATTCAAACATCTAAACATACATATAATACTTAAGTTTAACATACTAAATTTTATTTTAACGAATCGTTAAAGAATTATAAAAATAACTAGCGGCTTACCCTCTTTTCGCTCGGTTAACCACCTCCTCCTCCTATCCCACGGGAACCATACATTTTCCGGGATAAAAATGTCAGTGTGAGTGAGATGTATTATTCCAGACTATTATCTATCTCTGTGCTAAATTTCATCCAGATCAGTTCCATCCATACATACTCACAAACTTTCACATTTATATATATATATGGGTGGTTCTTCAAAATTTGGTTAACTTATGGCCTAATTTTGACAAAGGTCTTTTTAGATGGTTATCAGTAAATTTCTGATTCTATACTGTGGATATAATATTTACTTTGTTGCATCTAAAAGGGCCAGTCACTTTACAATGTATTTTAAGAGAAATTCAAGTTTTTTCGAAATCAGTTATCTAGGGACTGACGAGACATGATAGGGACTGACGCCAAAGACGGTTAATGTGTTTAATCACATTTTTATAGCAAAATTAACTTTAACAAAATAAAATAACTTACATATTATTATTAGTTATTGTAACAAACAGTCAAAATATAAGATATTTTATATATAACAAGTAGAATTGTCTTCCTACAATCTTAAATTTAGTATCATACTCAAAAATATTCAATGTACTGAAGTAGACAATCAATTTTATGTTACCTTGACAAGCTATTTTTTATATCAGTGAAACTTATTATTACCTACTTATCTCTTCAGTAAACAAAATTTATAAAATCTGAGTAAACTGAAAAGTTACAACCATAGGCTTTCTTTTATTAACTGGACTTTGAGTTTAGTAGTTACAAATTAAAAATCTTTAAATAATTAACAATACTTTAAAAATTAGCTTTCTAAGTAACAAAATTATAATTTGAACGTAATAATCACTCTTTCTCTAATTAATCACAAATACTATCACATCACTATTTATTTGTTCTACTTTTCGTAAGCGACAACATGTTTCTTAAATTTGTGAAACACGGTTCCACCCTATTAGATTAGGAATTGGCAGTTATTCTAAAACATTCTTCGTAAGGCACGTCAGCGATATCATTCTCATTTATTTGAAATTCTGTGCCATTTATCAATTCAGCTTTTTGATTAGGCTCGTTAGCCATGGCTTCAATTTTACTTTTTGGTGTAAGTGCTTTCTTATTTTTCGTCATTTTACGTTTCAGTCTTCTGTTTCGTGGTTCTTCTATGCTCACGCGGTGTCATGTCCTTGACACATTTCCTTTGTCCTTTTTCTTTTTCCTTGGATATTTATGTCGTTCTTTTCTTTGTACTCTGCTAGCAAAATATTTTTAATTTTTTCCGAACGTTTCTTTGCCTGTTCACACTTTTTTTTGGCGAGTTCTCCTTTGGAAAGTAATGTTTTCTTTTAAGTTGCCATATTCTACAACAAATACATATATTTTATTATTAAAACCATGGATCACGCAGTATGACCGTCAGTCCCTAGGTGTGCCATCAGGCCCTAGTCACTTTTACGACGAGGGCCTGACGGTCTAGGGACTGACGAATCAAAGCAAAATCAAAAATAACCTATTATTTAAAATAAACATAACAACCAGCAGGTGATCAAAATAACAAGGCAGACAAAGCTCAAATTTACAATAAGTAATGAGATCAATTATTAATTAACTATCTTTGAAACGACTTACCTAGGGACTGAGAGTTTGACTGGCACAGCACGTGTTTCCGTAACAAAGTCGGCGACTGCAGTAAAAACTAAATAGCTGATGCGGCATTGGTCGTGTTTACATTTAACTTCACATCGATGCTTTCGCTTGAGTAAGTTTTGAAAAACGCCATAAGCTTAGATGCCGCGTATTTTCGGATTTCGCACATAGCTAGGGACTGATATTTTTTAACGCTTACACTTTTTAACTTGAAACAATATGATAAAAGTTATTGTTATTAAAAATAAAATCGCAATGACTAGGTTAATAATGTAATAGTAAAAGTGTTTAAGTCGCGTTAAATCAAATATGATTTAGAGAATTACAATAACAATGAAATGCTTGCTAAATTTGGGAGATCTTACATGGCTAGGGCCTGATATTAGGAGTAGAAAGAAGCGATTTTCGGAAATAAAAAATATTGTGATATAAATCAAAGTGAGTGACCAAATTACATGAACTTTATAATATTGCTTAGTAGTTGCAAATATTCAATAAAATAGATATAAACATGTGAAAATTGCTGCTAACACCAAGTTAACCAAATTTTGAAGAATCACCCATATATATTATATTAGTACGGATTTAAAACCTTTTAGGACCCGGCGCCGGCAGTCGAACCGATGACATCTTGGCCAATCAGACAACAGTATATTTAAAAATATGTAAATAAAACGAAACGTATTGTTGAAAGAACTTTATTGGATGAAAAGTGAAACCTAGTTACCCAGAAACAACAGATAGAACTACGAGTACTTCATCATATAGTCGTTGAAACAGATTATATGAAAATATTACATGAAGATTAAATACGTGTACATAAAACGTGTATAATAATTTTTTTGCGTTGTGTGTATAATCACAACTTGTTTTTATAATTATATAGCATGTACTACAACAGTAGATGAAATTCATTAAATTTTGGTACATTTATTAAATATTATTATGTTATATATGAACACTAAGAGCAGAACATTGAAATTTCTTATTTAATCTGTCATATTGATTCTGAAAATGTTTGTTTTTTTTTGTTTTTTTTTTTTTTATCAATACAATAAACATTTATACATCTATAATCTGTATATATGATAAGAAACCCTTTAGAAATGTATTAATGGTAGACATTTAATTTAATTAATCAATATTTTAATTTAATACCTTTTAATCATATCAAGAGATCATATTTATTATACTAACGCATCTAGTGCTTAAAATTTAAATGTACTTGTTAAACATGCTAATATTTAAGATTATTTAAAATTTTGCCTGACAAAATACATTATGTTATACAATTATGCAGTGCTATAGGGGTACATCTAATATAAATACACGTAAGTGGATCACGGAGTAAATGAGACATCAAACGGCTATCTCTTTCTATTCGCCTACATTGTGTGTCTTTTAAATTCATACTTTTGTTACAACTGACGCACAATGTAAGTAAATTTAATTGTTGCACATGCGCAAAAGGTCTGAAACCGTAGTGCGTGTGTGTGCGGGCGCGCGTGTGTATGTGTGTATGTGCGGGTATGTATGTGTGTGTGCATTTGTGCGTGAGAAAGAGATAGAGGTATACACATATAATTCTACCGTATATGATTTCTCCTTCAGACTTCTACTACTAACATTAAAAGTACATATATGATACATGACTATAGTGACATAGTAAGGACATGTCAGTGTAAGGAATCTATTGGACTATGGAATGCTTAAGCATTGCTACGGAACACCGAATATTTTTTAAATATTAAATACATTATTAAAGATTATATATATATGGAGATAGCAAATTTGTAGTAATTAAATAACGAAGCAATAGATATTAATTAAGGAAAGTAAATAGGTAGGTTTTAAAAAAGCTAGAGCAGATCACTACTTTATAATATAGGCGTATACTCTCCCATGTTTAGATAAATGCCAGTGTATAGGGGAGATGGGGGAAGATTGTGCTATATTAAAACATATGTAGGAACTTATTTAATGGTTTAAAAATAAAAAAAAGTACATTTAGTGATTTGATATTAGATATCGAACTTTTAAGCAATATACATAAAGAAACAGTACACAATATAATTACTATACGTTCAAAAATAAAATGGTGCAATCTATTACAATGGTACTTAAAGGTTTTTGTCAATGACATAAGAAAAAGTACAAAAATAAGAATGAATTTAAATATGACATAATATCAAATAAAACTCATTATTTTTATATAACGTATAACAAAAATATAAACTATAAAATATTAATGTACATAGCAATAGTAATATAATATAATGTTCTGCCATTTTTTTTTTAATAATGTTATATTATTATAAAAAAATTAATAATCTTTTGCAAATACAGGTCATGTCAATACAACCTTCTTTGGAAAAAAAAAACATTTTTATAGCAGTAACTTATAATATGTAAATAATACGTGGTCAAAGGTATAAAAAATTTCGATCAAAAGTTTCTTACGGACCGTCAATTGCGATTGTCAATACATATTTACGTCAGATATTTTTCTCAATTAATTCATTTTAATATCGATTATTGTTTAAATTTATTAAAAAAAAACAATATATTTTCGCATCAATATGTCAAAATGCTGCCAAGCGCAAAAAACTGAACTCAAATTAAAATATTTAATGACAACTTGTACTCTATAAATTCCTTTATTGGAAGATTTTAAATGATGTAAATAAAATTATATTCATAAACCAAATGATTTAAGCTAACATTCAAATTGCTATATCACATTGAAAACAGATGGTATTAATTATTTATTTACTAGACAAAAGTGACTGAGAATCCACTAACACATTTAAGACATATTAATTTATTTATTTGATAAATAAATCAATTAATTTTAATTGTTTTTGAAGTGAGACTTCCTTAGGCGCGCCATGAGGGGAAAAAAAGGATTGGCGTTACGATTTTTGTAACGGAAACGGTCACACCGGACCGTTACCTTTATTTGAAATATTTTTTTATACATTATAAATATACATTTTTTTCATTAAAAAATTTGCATTCCTGTATTATTATTTATTTTATTGGACTATATAATTTATTGAATCATTACTAAATTTGATTGAAAATCAATCTTAACACCATCTGTATGCACTATGTGAAAAATAAAATATAGTTTTTTTTATACAATTTTTTTTGTATTTTTCATAACTTAATTACTTAAAACGTAAATTGAATTTCTTAAAAATTACCCAAAAGACAAAACCTACAGAAGTTTCACTTCTTACAAATCGCGTGTACACATTGACACACGAACTCTTTAATATTTTTCTTTATTTATTTGTTTCTAATCAAATGGAGAAGCACTTCGAAGGCGCTGGCCACACAGCTGAGGGGCTGCCGGAACAGCTGCGCGTGCTGCCACGCCACGTCGCCACGCCCGCCCGACAGCCGCGCGCGCAACACGCAGCACGTGAAGTCGCGCGAGTGGATCGTTACCACTTCTGTGTTCCAATAGAGACCGATTTATTTCTACTATATTTTATGTATGAAGGCCGTGGTAGCCGAGTGGTAACGCGCACTCTTGGGAAACCGAGTGTCTCAAGCCTCTGATATTTTCATGTGCGAATCATTTCCAACATGATTACTACTTGTCTTAACGGTGAAGGAAAACATCGTGAGGAAACCTGCATTTCTGAGAGAACCTAGCAAGTTTTGGAACGACATGTGAAGTCCGCCAACCCGCACTTGGCCAGCGTGTTGGACTATGGCCTAATCCACGTATTGAAGGGAGGCCCGGGCCCAGCAGTGGGACGTTAAAAAGGGCTGAATACATACACATATTGTATGTACAATGTATTTTATACGTAAAATAATCGTATTTTAAATGAAAATATTTTTGCGGTTCTATTTTGATTCCCGAAGTTTTAGAACGGTTTACAAAAAATATTGTCACAAGACAGACTGATACACAAACCAAACAATATAACCAAAAACGAAGTAAAACTAACAAAAGAACCGAAAAAATATTTTCATTAAAATGCCAATTATTTGAGTGAATCTAAAAAAAGTATTATGTAATATAATCGTACGTTTGTTCATTTAAAATGTATTTCTATTGATGAAACAGATTCCTTACTGGCAAGACAGAACAAGCTTAGAACAATAAATCATTATATATATATATATATATATATATATATATATATATATATATATATATATATAAATCATTATTTATTCTTTGTATGATATATGTATATTAATGTATAAGTAAAAATACCCGTAGGTAATAAAATACGGTAACAAAATTAGGAGAATTCCTAACTAATAAGTAAGGAGTGTAGAGTGTCAAAATCTCAGTCTCATTGCGGCGAATGTATATATCGTGAGAAAATTTGCATACATAAGAAAACCTTAAACTAGTTTATGAAAGTCATTTAAAGTCCACCAACTCGCACTTGACCAGAATGGTGGACTACGACCCAATTCATTTCATATTGAGGGCAATCCTTTGCCCAGTAACAGGGCATTAAAAGGGCTAAATTATTATTATTATTATATGTATATAATTTAGATAACTCACCTCCTAACTCAACAGGAATGCACGTTTCACCATCGAACTGTATCGTCCATTCGATACAACCATTTTCATATAAAGCCGATGTTAGTCTGATGGAAATCGATTTAAATATCATATCGTTTCCTTTAGCAGCGAAACGCCACGAAATCGATCCGGTCGACTTTCCTTCTGCATAGAAAAATTTACAGAAAATTTTTTTTATTATATTACAAGGGTGGTAATACTTCATTTTTAACAGCCTCGGTGGTGTAGTGGTGGCTAGCATGTACGGCTGCGACACCCGGAGGTCCTGGGTTAGAGTCCCGGATAGGGCCAAGTTTAGTTATTGATTCTTTCTGTATAGTAAGCCTTAGTAACAGCTCGGAGGTGGGAAGTTGGCGGTGTTTCCCCTCCATGTCGAGGCAGAGCACTTAAAGCCGTCGGTCCTGCGGCTTACTGTCACTGGTCTGTCTGTCTGGTAGAGAGTGCACGTTGTGTCTGCGCGTACACTTGTGCACTATAATATCTCCTGCGCAGTTGGCTAGTCTCAATGAGATTGGCCGCCGTGGCCGGAATCGGTCAGGTCATAAAACTTCATATGACAGAAGCATTACTTACGTGTTACATTCTGTACTAGCAACTTACCCTCTACTACTAAGTACGCGGATTTTATTCACAATTTCATGGATTTTAATGATTTTTGCGCGGAACCCTGATTCTTTTTCTAAAGTAAAAGCCCGTGAAAAATCCTTTAAAATCGATCCAGCCGTTTCGGAGATTGGCCGAAACAAACAGGCATACAGACAGACCGACAGACAAAAAAAAATAAAATTGTATTTTTAAGAAAATTAAATTTTACAAGTTCCATATAAAATTTCATATTCATTTAGTAAAAAGCTGTTATTTTGATATTACAAACAGATTCAATTCTTCAAAATCAAAATTCATTCAATTTTATTTATCTGTATAGATAAAGGGGAAAGAGAGAAAAGAGGGAGGGGAGTAAGCGGATAAGAGAATGATTTAGTCCATATATCATGAACATATTAAAAAAATGTTCAATTATTCCACTTTTGTATTTGTTCGCGTTATAATTTATTTTATAGATAAGCATAATATGATGATTTAAAAAACTAAGACATTGGTCTCCGATATTATGACTTCTTTACTTAATACTCTTATATTGTTTTTTATTTCATTAATGCTATCCATAATATATAACAAATGGCTGTTTGCCATTCAGAAATAAATGCTCTTATCAACTTACAGATTAATTAAATACCTAAGACAGAGTTTGATTGTTTGTTTGAACACGCTATTCTCAGGAACTACTAATTTGATTTGATTTTATTTATTTATTATACAAAATCCACAACTAAACCTTAACATAAAAAATACACAGATGTTATCTTTACAGAGGCCATAAGTTATGCAATAATAATTATTTATGCAAGCATAATGAGTGGTAGACTTATTTAACAATGAGAGAAAAAAAAGACAATTATAGTCTTAATGTAAAAAAAAAATTGGAAAAATTATTTTTGCGTTAGATAGCCCGCTTATTGAGTAAGGCTATAGGCTATATATCATTATGCTACTACCCAAGAGAGCGAAGCAGTAATCAAAAATGTCAACAAATCTGGCAGACTTTACATATTATTATTACTGATAGCGTAAAACCAAGATTTTTTTGTAGTTTTAGCGCGAGCGAAGCCACGGGCTCTGCTAGTTCAGTAATAAATGCTCTCATTCATTAATTCACAAATTAATTAAATACCTAAGTTTAACCTGAAAATATATATATTAAAAAAACACTGACCTTCCCTAGCTAAATACGCCTGATGCCAATCCTCCTCCACCTTCCTGAAAATATTCTCGCACTCGTACACGCCGTTGGTCCACTTATTGATCGGGTCCACTTCTGCCCCATTCGTGTGGACCCGATACTTGTCCAATGCTGTATAGTACCGGACCCCGTGGTTGCCCACTTTGGTGAAGTCAAACGAGTGCCCCGCCGGAGTGAGCCCGATCTCCCCTCTCTCTTCGCGCCACTCCCGGGACCCGGATATACGTCCGCGGGACTCGTAGTCCGTGGGTTTTCTGATTTGAACAATAACAATGGAAGTTTTATAAACAGAAATATAGCATACAATAATTGTTTAACTAGTATTGTAGTTCTTATTATACTTATAGATTGCAAGTGAAGAGTTTTAAATTATTTATTCTTCCGCCCATTAACTAGTTCTATGCAAATAACATAATCGTTGCTGTATTATATGTTTTTTTAATGTGTAGTGTATCAACTATCTGGTATCCGTAACACATGTCTCGTAGCTTACCATGGAACTAAACGGTGCTGTGTGTTATTTAATATACCAACATATTTATTATTTATTAAATGTTTGAAAATTATAATATAAACATAAACTAGGCTATTTTAAAATTAGACAAAATGTTTTAAAGATAATTAGATACATAAAAACTATTATCCTCTCCCGGATTTGGCTACTTTTTTTGACACCCGAAAATGTTAATGTACCAAAATATTTATTTATGTATGTATGTACGAATGTGTGTGTGTGTGTATGTATGTGTGCAAGTCACCTCTCCCGCATGAGTTCTGCGAGCTCGAGCACGGTGCGCACGGCGAGGTAGCGGCGGCGCGCGGGCGGCAGCTGCGCGTGGCGGTGCGCGCGCAGCGCCAGCATGGTCTCCAACAGCTCCTCTTCGCTCACTGCCGTACGACGCTTTAGTACCTGCGTCGTGTGGACATAGGATTATTTATACACTAGCGACTCATTAGTTTCTAGCTTTCTTCCCAATACAAACTTTCATCCCCATTTTCACCATCTTAAGGGATGATTTTCGGGATAAAAAGTATCCTATGTCCTTCTCAGAGTCTTAAACTATCTTCTTACCAAATTTCATGTACATCAATTCAGTAGATCCAGAGACTACCTTACAACATCACAAACTCACAAACTTTACCCCTTTATAATATTAGTATAGATGGACATGTATATGGCAATGCATCCTGGGACGTCGCATTAAGAAGGGGGAGATCCTCTTTGGTTTGAGTGGACAGTACTGGCTTTTCTAACCGGTGAGTCTCACATAACAACCTGCATGTATACAGGTATGCGTAAGCGATGTCCAAAAAAAAATGGCAGCACGCTTGCTTGGGAATCTAAGTCAAGCGAGCTCAAATCTAATATGTGTGTAGAAGATAGGAGGGGCTTAGTGTGCAAGCACGGATCTAGGGGGGGAGTCATGACGCCCTCCCCCTCCTCCTCTCCCCCCGCCCTCAAGTCAAATATACTTTTTTGAGAAGTTGAAGTTTAAGAAAAGAAGGAATAATACTTTTTTTATTAAGTACCTAATTCGAAACAAATTAAGTTTTTATTCGTTACTCAGTTTTTCTTTAATTTAAATAGCGCTATACAAATAGTCCGATCGCGATGCGGTACACAAACAATTAAAACCTGAAGTTTTATGTTTTTAAGACGTTAGCAAGTGTAGCAAACCGTTTAAAAATAGGTTTTTTTTTTCAATTTCTGCCTAGCTGTAACATCCTATCGAAAAATATATTATCTACAAAGTTGTAGGTCTAATAAACATCTACGACTTTTATAATAACTTCAAAGTTTTCGACATATTTCCGAAAAACCCGTTTCTTATATGTATTTCGAAGATTATATTCCCCTAGATTCTTAAAAAATTAAAAATTATTGCAGAAATTAAAAATAAAGAAAAAAACAAGAAAAAATTAAAAATCGTTTTTTTTTTTGGAAATATGTCGAAAACTTTGTGGTTATTGTAAAAGTCGTAGATTTTTACTAGACCTACGACTTTTGTAAAGCATATTGTTCGATCAGATATTACAGCAAGCAGCGTTTTACACGCCCCCAATTCTCGGACGGATTTTTTGTTCCTTATATATGTGCTGCCTGCTAAAGTATTAAAACTTTAGGTCTTGATTTTTTTTAAGTCATTATTTTTAAAAATATTTCATGTACAGATTTTGTTGTTGTGTATCACTGAATAGTTCCTTCAAGTTTTTGTTCAAACATTGACTTGTATTGTTCATAACTGTTGCCAAGTTATGTGTTTCTAAAGTGGTAAACACTGTGTATATAAAATATGTGTTTGGCTGAATTAAAAATACACTGACTTCAAAAGGACAAACTTAAAAAACTAACTCGCTTGTACACAGATAACATATAATACATATAAATTAAAACAAATAGACAATGCTGCCAGTAGATCCTACTTATTTTATACCGCTAGGACACTGGAATTATACCAAATCAAATCTTATTATACAAACTAACAAAACTGTAGAGAAATAGTCTCTGACGAATAAAAATATGTAATAACTTAAAGTGAAACATACATAAGATAACCATATTATACAATTTTCGTATCCAAATATACGATCTGGCAGCCCTGCAAATAAAATACATTACCTCTTTATGGTCAACGGTGTATCTCCAGGTGACATCCTGCACGTCGTCCCTAGAGAAGGCAAAGACATAACTAAGAGTCTTCCCCCAGCCGTGGCAATACATAAGGGGAGTGTTGATGGTCGCCTCGCAGGGGTCTACGTGTAGCCAGGTTTTGGTATCATAGTCGAATACCTGGAATAATGCAAAATTGTACATTTATACCTTATTATCAGTAAAAATTTTGAGCTATTGACAAGTTTGTTTAGATTAGCAATCTCACATGTAATAGGCAGTTCCAATTAAACATGTACAATTACAATGTCTTGCTATTATTTAAAAATATTATTAAATATCTTATATGTATATGACTACATATCATTTTAAAAAACTTTATAGATAACACTCAACTGAATAATTAAATGAATCAAACACATGGTCATGCTCATCACACAAAATCAAATAGAATAAACCAAATAAGCTGAATAAACTCAATAAAGAACACACCTCACACCACACATGATCCTTGTCGTCATACACAAAGCGTGTATCGTAGCCCAGCGCACGGCAGAACAGCGTGAAGCAGTTGGCCCACTCGCCGCACCGGCCGCGACGCGTGCGCAGGAGCGTCGCCGGATCGTTGTACCGTGGAAAATGTGCTCCTTTTGTGCATTTCATGCATTTGTATATCTGTAATTTGGAGGTTTTCATTGAAATGAAAACTTCTTTAGCCGCGTTGAGCGATTTTTAGTAAGAGCAAAACTTATGGGTTCGCGTCATATGTCACAAGTAGCATGTACTAATGTACATGCTACGTGTGACATATGACGCAGTCTGGCGCAGACAGGCAATGCGCAGCGTCATATTTTTGATTAATAAACAAACTATATCAAAATAATACTTTCTTAGATTTACGCGAATATTTGACATTTTAATAAAACTATCTTTTCGGATTTTGTCGCGGATTTATTTGCATTTTTGTTTCCCGACGTTTCGAATGCTTTACAGCATTCATGGTCACGGGAGAGACTGAGGTGTTACATGTCTCGAAGGTATAGTTGTTACCATGAATGCCTGTCTCCCCTGTCTCCCGTGACCATGAATGCTGTAAAGCATTCGAAACGTCGGGAAACAAAAATGCAAATAAATCTGCGACAAAATCCGAAAAGATAGTTTTATTTAAAAACCTATGTCAAAATGTAAATAATAATTATTTCTCAGAGCCTTGATCATACAAAATAAAAAAGCTACTTGTTACTATTTTTAAAAGGTATGTTTTTTTAGGAAATTGATTTCAAGTACCCGTGCCAAATGTTGGATATGATGTAATATTTTTTTGAGTGGAATCCTCATTCTTTTTCTAAAATAAAAGTAGCTTAAGTTACTCCTTATATATCAGCTATTTGCCAGTATAAGTTCCGTCAAAATCAGTCCAACATTTTCAGAGAGAAACGGACAGACAGGATGACAAATAATTTAAAAACTGTGTTTTTCTTAAAAGTACTGTATATATAATTGTATATGCATTTAGTAAAGCTGTTATTTTGACATTACAAACAGACACTTCAATTTTATTTATCTGTATATATTTATAAGGAATTGTGACGTACCTCTAAGCTACATGACTCAGTCTCCCCTTGCATAGGTGATGAACATATGAACTGTGTGGGTCCACCGCAGTAGTCGCAGGGGGGTTTGTCTACCCATGAGAAGTATTTATACTTGAACCACCCTATTAACTCCATTAGGAGAGCCAAGTCAAAGGTCATGTCAGGATCTTTGGATTCACCTGTTTAACGAAATTATCATCTTTAAAGTCTTAATTCAAGTGGAGTATGGACTTTAGACTTTAAAATTGCATATCTGTCCTATTTTTAGTCTTGGTAATAATTATATTAGGTACTAGACAAAAACAAATGTATCCTTTGGTAACCATACATTTTCCGGAATAAAAAGCTACCTATGTGCTATTCCAGATTATAATCTATCTCTGTGCCAAGTTTCATCTGAATCAGTTCAGCTGTTCTGGAGAGAAAGAGTAACAAACGTCCATTCATAGATCCATCCTCACAAACTTTCACATTTATAATATTAGTATGGATATGAATGAAAATGTTCAAAGATAGATGATAAAACTGAAAGAAGAATACCTGTTTTTATTTTCTTTTGCTGTTCTCTTATTCTTTCTATAGCCCTTGATTGTAAAGAGACAAGAGGGATTTGCTCTCTTGCCAACTGTAGAAGATCATCGTCTTCATATTTTAGCATATCATTGAATTTTGTTCGCATTTCAATCAGTATTGGTTTAAGTTTTATCTATTGAGAAGTAATAATATATTTTAAAGTTACATTAATTTTAAAATGAAGTTGACATAGTAACTGACACAGTTATATTTGAGTAGTATGATTGATTGAGTGTATGGCTCGATATAATAAAACATAAAGTACCTTATGTTAAAGGCAATAGGGTCGTTGTTAAGAAAATCTGGCATCGACGGTAATCTTCAGAGAAGCTGTTAAAAATTTAATGTTTCATTCTCCAACCAATTTATAAAATAGACCCAAACTCTTTTTGGTTAGGTTGCAACTACAACCCATTAATGTTCAAAAATCTGGGATGTGTAACAATTTTTCTGTTGTAATTCAAGGTAAATAATAGCCAAATGTGAGGTTCACCGTAATAATGATAGTTTGAGATATGTTTAAAAATTTATGAGGATATTATTAGATATACATACAATATTATATTAAAGAATAAGTCAAACAGTAAATGTATGGTCTTTAATGGCTGTATACTTTGTAAAAATAAAAAAAAAATTATTTTTGTTGAATTATCATAACATTTTCTTATATAACATATAATAATAATTTATCAAGATAGATACTATTTTTCACAATGATTGGAATAGGTAAAATATATTTGATCAAAGTAAGATTAAAATCTACCTGTATGAAAGATGGAGTTAATTGTAGTCTTTTTCTTTGTGAGTGTTTACCAGCCAAAGGTAAATTTCTAATACGCTTAATCGGTCCACAGCAAAGGCTTATTTTTCTTTCTATACATGCTTGTGATATCCTAAGTCTACTTAAAGTTTGCTCTTTGGGATATATGTATTCATTTTGCACCTGAAATTTTAAAATAAACTTAAGACAGAACATAATATAATATAAAAGAACACATACGTTAAAAATATTTTTTCTAAAATATCAAATTAGATTGAAAGTAAAAATTAACACAAAACCTACCATTTCTAGACCAATATATTTAAGATAATCTGTGAATGCCTCACAGGTATAGCACATTCTAAGTATTGGACTTTTAATTGTTCTCAGTTCATTTTCGTGAGGATTATCTAAAATTTGATTGATGAATTGGAGAAGTTCTTGTAGCATTTCGTAGAACGTATCGGAGTCTCTTACTTTGTGCTCCACTAAAGCTAATCGTGCCATGTCTTCCATTTTGCAGTTTCAATATTTTTTTAATGATTTGGAATGTAAAGAAGAGGAATTTAGGAAATATTTATTTATTAATACACTGATATATCTGATAAGTTATGTCATATTGATTACGTACTTGTCAATTTTGATTTTTCAACATATATTATTGTCATTTGTCATTTACGTCGTTCGGAAATCAGAACTGCGGTTTATAAATTTCTGATTTTAATTTTACGTAATTTAATAATACGCATTTGCTTTAATAATGTAAACAAATGTAAGACAATACTTAAACAACTTTATTTTTTAAAGTTAACTGATAAAATAGTCTAATAGGTGTTTTTTTACATTTCATTAAAATATATTTAATACTAAGTTTAATTACAGGTGTATCCATGGTAACATCAACGTAAACTATATTAAATAAAAACATAAAACAATCGTAATGCGAAAACATTCAGCCCTCGAAAAAATAGCTGATGATGGTAGTATATATTAAAATTGATAACACCTAAAAAGTTTATTTTATCTTTTTATTTAATATCTAAATTATATGTTTTTATCATTTATTTAATTAAGTATTATTTCTTTAAATTTAATGAGTATTATTTCAATATAAATATTACTTTAATTGTAAATAATAATTATCCGGCCATTATAATTAGATAATCAGAGTTTCATATATTTTAACGATAAGCAATTAATTTTTAGAAATTAAAAATAGTTCACGAAATTGGCTATTACATACACGGTATGTCCGAGGGGAACATGCTATGTGCCTGGAACTTGCAGAGGACTTGCAAAAGCAAACGAATAATACGCATAGATATGCTTATTTTATAAAGGTAATAAATTAATCTAATTTAATTTTTAATAATCTATAAAAAAATAGAAAAATCAATATAGTCTGTTTTTCTCAATAAATCTGGCAATAAAATAAAAAACTAAGTTTACAACTTTATACATATAATGTGTTGTTTATACGTATAATAATTGTTAATTATAAGAATGTGTTGAGCGCAATTAAATTGATTGTAATTCCGAACTTTTTGAATTAATAATATGAATTCAGATAGCTACTCTGGACCCAGTCGTTTTAAATTGAAAGAATAACAGATATTTAACATACACACACGGACATACATACAAAAAATGTTTTTGTAATAATAGTGTATTTATTTGTTTTTTTTTCAGGGAGCAGTCTTGGCTGACTCCGGAAGACTTCAGGAAGCTGTGGATAAGTTTCATAGCTGCATCAGGTTGCAACCACAAGACCCTGAACCGTTAAAACAAGTTGCTAAATGCTTGTCAGTATTTATTAAAGTTTGATTTTGTTTTAAAGAAAATTGCATACCACAATAATTACTTTTTAAATATAAAAATCTCAGGCTTTTCTGTTTTTTTATATGGAATCACTTCACAAAACTTCACAAATGGCGATAAATGTAATATACCCACAAAAATACGTACTATGTATATATTCGAAAGAAATAAGTAGACACTTCCTCTTCTGTTGAAGTCGATCAGGAATCAGAAAGGATAACTGATAAGATAGAATGTTCTCATTCCTCTTGACTCTTGAAAATTTGTGTGTATAGTTTATAACAAAATTATTTTAGTATTTTTTTTAATTCAATATATTCTTTTTGCATCACTGCATTTATGATGCTTAATAATATAAGCTGTACGTCGAAATTATTAAATCTTATTTAAATTAGAAAAATAATGAATCCATTCCTAATTATAATGGTAAAGTAGGTAAAAACCAACTAATTAATCGTATTGAATTCATAAACGTAATATAGACGTGACTGAATACAATTACATAATTGCCCAAATTAGAAAAGTTAAAATCAAACTGTGTATTTAAAATAGGTAAATTCATTTCTACATTGCTGCAGATACCGTCAAGGACGCTTTCAATTGGCATATGAAGCATATTTGGAAGCTGATAAGTTGTCAAAACATCCTGACGCTGAGATCTATTGCGCTTTAGGTAAAGGCGTTCTTCATTTATACTTCTCAATAATGCCTGTATGTGTCCAAAATCTATTAACTATGAAATAGAAACTAACAGATTTTTACAGCTTTCACCGACGGCCTAGTTACCTAGTAATATTTCCT
Organism: Brenthis ino; assembly: GCA_921882275.1. Lineage (NCBI taxonomy): Eukaryota > Metazoa > Arthropoda > Insecta > Lepidoptera > Nymphalidae > Brenthis > Brenthis ino. The sequence goes on along the minus strand of OV170224.1, from coordinate 17,964,895 downwards.
CCGTAGACATGAGATCTGTCTCAGGTGTATGGAGGAAATGTGTTATTATTTTTTCGTGGGTGCTGGAGTCATTGCAATAAGATACTTCCCCCTTTGCCTACGAATTTTCTGCTTATAGCGGAATGCGCATTCACCCTCGGATCAGGGGGTGTGGAGTGGGCGAGGGCAGCGCTACCAGGGGGTGGAGAACGCGCCGCTGCCTTGCTAGCTAAGTTGCTGCTTGCTAGTGGAGATGTAGCTGGCGCGCTGGCTGCTTATGATCAGGCTTTATCGTGAGTATAATTTCTTTCGACTTATTATAGACAATCTTTATAAAAAAAAATATAAGTCAGAAAGTAAAATATTTTTATAGTACACTAAAATTAAGGTCATAGCTAAAACATTGGTAGATTTTTTTAAGATAGCATAAAAAAACAAAAACGTTTAAATTTTAAGTCGACTATTTACTAAAAAAATGTTTATTTAAATGGCAATCAATTTAAGTGCGATGATGTCACACAGGATCGTACAGCTTAACAACATTAAAATACAAAATCTTTGTAATTTTTTGAGAAATCTTAAATAAACCTTATTTTTATGTTTAAAAGCTTAAATTTGGATTAAACATAAACTATGAAACTTCTATATTACAGTACACATTCCTGCGGCGCAGATACATTAGCTGCAGCAGGTACTCTATGCCTCCGAGCTGGGGACCCTCGTAGGGCCTTTCAGTTACTTGGGGAAGCATTATCTCAGCAACCCACTCAGCACCCTGCAGCGCTGGCTCTAGCCGCCATGATGCTGCAGCACAAAGATGTAGATGCAGCGTTAGCGCGGCTTAAAGCTGCTTTAAGCGCTCATCCCACTTGTGTTGCCGCACATTCTAACTTAGGTCTCGCCTTGCTATCCAAAAAGAAGTTTATTGCTGTGAGTTTAATGAATTTTGTATTTGTAAATTTTTACGTATATATGTAAATGGTATATGTATATATTTTCTAATCGGTAAACAAGTTTACCGATACGAAGTAAGGTTGTCCTACGCAAAATAAATATTTTGTATGAAACATAATACAAAAGCAAAACTTTAAAATGTTTTCGAATGTCCTCATGTTTCTTTCGTTATAGTATCCAGTTTTTAGAATTAGTAATTAGATATTTTATTTGAAATTATTTGTGTTTTTTTTTGTATCTGTACCCACTAACATTTTAACAGGCTCTAACATGTCTACAACGCGCGACGTGGGCGGCGCCGCTCAGCGGCCGCGCGGCGCACAACCTCGGCCTGGCGCTACTGCTGTGCAAGCGCCCCGCCTCGGCTTTCTGCCGGCTCGCCTGCGCCGCCGCCTTGCAGCCTACGCAGGCGCATACTGTAAGATTTGTTTGTTTGTTTTATTTCATGTGTGGGTGTCCTTGTGTGTGTGTTTGTCTGTCTTCATAGCTATAACATAATTATTAGTATTACTAAAATCAGAAATGTCAATATTTTATACCTGCCGCTTCATGGGATCATCCCTAGTCTACACTGCTACACTTATATTATAAAGAAGTAATGTTTGTATGTAGGGGGTAACCTTTGAAACTACTGAACTCATTCCGAAACTTTTTTTCACTAATAGGAAGCTATATAATAGTTATTAAAACAAATTGCCGTTGAGTTACTTTATCAGCTATTGTTAGGCGCCTATAAACGCACTAACGAAACGAAAGATAAATAAAATTGAAGTGTTTGTTTGTAATGTCAAAATAACAGCGTTTTACTAAATGCATATGAAATTATTTACGGTACTTATAAGAAAAACACAATTTTCTAAATTTTGTCTGTCTGTCTGTTGGTTCCGGATAATCTCTGAAACGGGTGGACTGATTTTGACGGGACTTTCACTGGAAGATAGCTGATGTTATAGGGAGTAACATAGGCTACTTTTATTTTAGAAAAAGAATTAGGGTTCCGCTCAAAAAAATTTAAAACGTACCGTAACGTATTAAATAAACATCATAAGTAGACCATATCCTCAGGTACTTTTAATAGCAATAGCCCTAGAACGTCTGGGCGACAGCAGAGCGGACGCGGCATACAGGCGAGCCACCGCCCTCGCGGCGCGGGACCCGCTCGTCAGACTCAACCTGGCGGGGAGACACGCGCGTGCTGGGAGACTGGCTGATGCTGTACAGGAGACGAGGGTTGTTGCTGTGATACTGGAACGGGAGAAGGATGCTCAGGTATTTAGTATTGAGTTTGTTGGGGCAATTTTTGTCTATACCTAATGAGGTATTTTAAGCTGGACCTTTAGTAGAGTGTCTGTTGGATAAAAGGTGTATTTCGAAATTGTTTATATATTTGTATAGCAGTTGTTTTTACGGAAGGTAAATTTATTTTTTTATTAAAAAGGCGATGGAATTCGTGTACACGTCAAAATTCCAAGATATCTTAAATGTTAGTCATTAAGTTTAGAAAGGTTCAAACTTAATTTAAGTTTGAACGTAGGTAAGCTGTAAGTACGAATTTCAAAACTCAACTTTAACGAATCATATCCCACCACATAGTTATGTGCATATCAAATTGTGAAACCGCCATATCTTATATATCCTAAATATTATAGACTCTTGACGTAATTTCATTTATGTACTAGAGGTAGATTGATGGAGGTAGTTTTTTAGTTTGGTATAATTAGAATCGTTAATTTAAAAGTAACTATATTATTATTTTACAGTTGGCAAATTCATTAGCAACACTAATGTCTTTATTGAGAGCAGCAGGAGCTACATTTGAAGATAGAGATGAAGAAAGCTCAGAGCAAACAGAAGAAAATGTAGAAACACCTGTACTGGAACCAGATGAAGTTTGAATCCCGCGAATTTAATATCATAATAATTTTGTTTATCATTAGTTTACCTTATTTGCTATACTTAAATAAAAATTTAAACTCCACCCCTATCCGTAATTATTTGATTTGAAATCAATTCGCATATCCGATGGGTTTCGTTACAAAGCTCCCATAACAGTTCTGTTTAATATGTAGATATAGCTTTGTGTCCCTAAGTGGATATGTTAATGGACCCCTAAAACTTTTGAAAATGGTGAAGAATGAAGCGTTTTCTTTGTATTTAATTGTTTATCCTATATTACGATAACATGTAAAGACGTATTATACTTAATAGGAAAACATGTTTTTAAATAAAACTATCTTTTCGGATTATTTCGCGGATTTATTTTGATTTTTGGTTCCCGACGTTTCGAATGCTTTACAGCATACATGATCACGGAAGAGACTGAGGTGGTGTGTGTTGTGAGATGTCTTTACAGTTTTTTAATTTTAAAAATGTTTAAAGTAATTATAAAAATGTTTAAAGTTAAAAAAATATTGTAATGTAATTGGTGTAATTTGCATTTTGTTAATTGTGGGTAGGCTGTCTGTAACAACTATACCTTCAAGACATGTAATACCTCAGTCTCTCCCGTGACCATGGATGCTGTAAAGCATTCGAAACGTCGGGAACTAAAAATCAAAATAAATCCACGAAATAATCCGAAAAGATAGTTTTATTTAAAAATGTCAAACATTCGCGTAAATCTAAGAAAGTATTAGGAAAACATGTTATTTCCAGAATTCAATATATTTGTTGTGAATATACTTATATTACTTGAATCAATATCGATAAAATTTTATCAATATACCTAACATTTTATATTACTATTTGGCAATGTTTTTAATATTTTGTTTAACTCTAACGCTTACTTGTATTTGTGTAAGTAAATTTTATGTCTATCATTATTTAATTCTTTGATTTCAAAAGAAATATACAATTAAATTAATTAATCCCTCCACGACCGCGGACACGCCGGCGTATCAGTTAACAATAGATTTCTTAGAATTTTAATTAATTTCTTAGAAATTTACCTGGAGGTGTTAAAGAGGAAGGGACTAAAGAATTATGTACACAGAGTCCGCCAATAAATTAATAACATATAATTTCTAATTTTGAAGATGGGGTACATCTTTCCAAACATACTTTCTTGGTAACTCGTAAAACCTAGGTTGGCAATGTTATAGTGGCTAAACAGAATAACCCCTGCCAATGTCGCCTCTCCAAAGGCCAAAGTACTCTCGTACAAATCAGATTTTTCGTTTTTTTTATCCTAATAGCGTGAGAGCTATTATAATTATTTTAATGTTATATTAAAGACTAGCGACTTACCCTCCCTGAGTACGTCCCTAGGTACGCGGATTTTGTTTACAATTTCTTAATTTTTTTTTGAACCCTAATTCTTTTTCTAAAATAAAAGTAGCCTAAGTTACTCCTTATAACATCAGTTATCTGCCAGTGAAAGCCCCGTCAAAATCTGTCCAGCCGTTTTAGACATTATCCGGAACGAACAGACAGACAGACAAAATTTAGAAAATTGTTTTTCTTATAAGTACCGTGTATAATTTCATATGCATTTAGTAAAATGCTGTTATTTTGACATTACAAACAGACACTTCAATTTTATTTATCTGTATAGATGGCAGAAGAACAACACCGTCAAGCCGGTTTGATAATATTACCACCAATAATTTTAGGATACGATGAACTTTACGATGATAAGAAAGTAGATGAAAAACCAAAGCTATTGAATGAAATTGACGATGCTCAAGATTCTGAGAAAAAATATATTTCAAAAAAACCATTTTGTGACACGTCTTTTGGCGGTAAACAGATGACTTTTGTCGGAAAACTCGTACCTACACGTAACTGCCAAGATATTGATAATGCTAATAAAGATTACATGTCGTCATAATTAAAAAAAAATACATTTAAAATACGATCTTTTATTCGTTTTTTTTAATTAGGTTTTTTCACATCAATATATTTACCGTTAAATATGGACGTATCCTTGAAAACAAGGCTAAAGTAAAATGGATATTCCGATATTTTTTTAAATTTCTTCGTAACTTGAGTTTGGATACTCGTAAGAAATATACCTGAAAAAAAAAACGTATAGGTATTAAAATATTTATGATTTCATAAGAGAAATGTAATTTTTAGAGTCCTATAATATAAACAATGTTAATCGTAGCTTGTATGTAATAATTTAGTGCAAAGTTGTGTGTTTGAGTCGAAGAGCTACTTTTTCAATATGAATTAAGTACTTTTTGACCGACTTCATAAAGGAGGTTTTCAATTCGATTGTTTGTTTTGGGTGTAGTAATAGGTGCATGATATACTTATTCCGCAATTATGATTTATTAATAATTCTATTTTTAATAAATCGGTTTTACTTCTTGGGGGGCATAAGTACCACGCGAGTAAAGCCGCGGCCAAAAAGTAGTTTAATATTAAAAATAGATAAGAAATATCTGGTATAAAAGATAGAAGTACTTACATGTGAATACATTTATTGAAACACCGATATTATCAATTTCTACGCTTCCTACTTCAGCTTTCGTTATTGTAACGTCACTGTCAATTTTCTAAAACAAGTACCTACACATTAATATTATGCACATAATCTTCTTCTATAGTATTATTCTATATTATAAAGAGGTGTTTTTTTACGTACTTACTTTGTTTTTTTTTGTATTTGTTTGTTTGTACCGAACAGGCTTCGAAACTACTGAACCGATTTAGATGAAATTTGGCAACAAGATAGTTTAAGACCCTGGAAAAGACATAGGAGTTTTTATCCAGGAAGTCATCCCTTAAGGGGGTGAAAATGGGAATGAAAGTTTGTATGGGAAATCAACCCAGGAACGAACCCGAGCGAAGCGAGGGTATAATTACACTAAGAATTACATGTTATAATCATCGCATGTTATGCACTTTTTAAATTAAAAAAAATATAGGCAAACAAAAAATAAAAAAAACACTAACTTAACGATGGAAAAACTGAAATAGTTAAAAAAAAACTGTTTAAAAGAGTTACATAAAATAAAATAAAAATTAAGAAACAAGAAATCTGATTGCTAACAATTATACATTAAATATTTTTTTTGCTTCTTGAAGTTGACAAAACATGATGACTTACTTGTGTTTCTTCCAACAGAGAATCAAATTTAATACAAGGTGCATTTAAAGTGCTTATATATGTGAAAAAAGGCTGTATACTGGCAGTTGCAGCAGAAAATCCTTCTAGTATCAATTTCATGACATCTACTTCATTTGGTACAATTATCATTAGTTTGAAATCATTATCTCTTATTGGCAGTTCTAAAAGCTAAAACAAGATTTATTTTTGAAGTGGTTTTAAAATGAAGTTACTCAATTTTAGATATTTTTTAGGAATTTATTATAACTTATAAACGGATCTGAATGAAATTTGGCACAGAGATAGATTATAGTCTGGAATAGCACATAAGTTACTTTTTAACTTTTTATCCCGGAAAAATGTACAGCTCCCATGGGATAGATTTGTTTTTGTTTTTCACTAGGGGTTAACTTGAGCAAAGCGATGGTGATTCGCTTGTCATTTATAAAAATCTATATAGGTAATATAAATATTGTTCAATATTTTATATCTTCAGTGTATTTAAATGAATTGTATACTTTCATAAGAGCACCATCACAGATGCCATGTTTATTCCATTTATCCTAAAATTGTTATATGAATAAGTACTTTTTAGGAATATTATTGGTTACATAGTTTAAGAAATTATTATCTCACCTAGAAATAGAAAAAAATGAGAAATTACTCAAAGGGCCGTTCAAGTATTACGTAAGCACTATGGGGGGGTGGAGGGGTCTTTGTTTTGCTTATTTTGGATGGCCTGGGGGGTAGGGGAGTCTAGATGATGATTACGTCATCGGTAGTTATTTACTTTTTTACACAAATGGCAACCCTCACATTGTCTATACTTGAAAACGAAACGCATTTTTAAAAATTCCCGCAAATAATGCATACGTTTAGGCACTCGCTTTAGAACCGATTAGGGGAATTACCGCGCGCTATTCACTTGTCTAAATTTTCTCCGTTAGTGTATTGTTATTGTTATAATATTTTTGTCCCTTACTCTATGTTGAATACTGTATCAGTAAAATGTAATCTTTATCCTAAATCTATTTTCTTATTTTTAAAATTATAATTATAACATTATAATTACAATATAAAAAAAATACATTTATAATTGAAAAATGTTTACGTAAGCATGGGAGGAGGGGGTAAGAGCTTTGCTTACTTTTGCTGACAAGGGGGATGGGGGGGTAAATGATTGTAATAAATCTGCTTACGTAATATTTGAACGGCCCCCAATTCAATAGATTAAAATTTTACAAATTAACAATACAACATGTTGCATTAGCTCCAAGCAATAAACTAATAGCTGGTACCCATAAAACTTCTTTGATATCTTCCTTGAAATTCCTTAAACTTAATATCGTTACATTTTCCGGTAGATGCAATTTATTTTTTACATCATTTATATTGGAATAGTAAACCTCGGATTTGCTATTAAACTCCTTTTTATTTATCAAGAGAGTTTCCAACTGAAATAAAACAAAGATTTCATTTAAATATATGACTAATATGTTACTTTATTAAAGTTATTGAAAAAACTTGTTTATTACAAGTAAAAATTAATATGTTTATGTAAATTACACAACAAATGTAATGTGATGTAATACCTGCACACAATTGTTATTTGCATTGTTATTTTTGAACAAAACCAACAAAAGATTGCTTCCCAACGGTGAGGATATCCAGCTCCGCTGTATCTGTCACACTATAATAATGTTAATATTATAATGTTTTGGAGATATTATGTTATCTAGCTTCCCTTATGAGAAAAGTGAATAGTAATAAAATGTTTGCCTATTACAAATATTTTCCATAGTAGAAAAAATCAACAACAGTAAGTATGGTATGAAAAAAGTAACTTTGAAAATAAATTTGGAGATCAGAGAGGCACTATGTAATCGACGTAATATGATAAAAACATATATAATAAAGACTTAAATTTTAAAGTTGTTTATTCCATGGTAGTACCTCAGATTATTGACATATAAATAATGTAAGGGTAGAACAAAGTATATAGTTTGAATAAATTAGTGTTTAAATAAATTGTTACCTACCTGAGATAGCATATTATTTTTGTAGCAAATATAAATAAAAACAGGGTGCAATGTGTATTTTAACTCGTATTATGTTTTTTTTAAGCACAACAAATGCCAGCTGACAATGACAATCGACAGATAGAGATGTATATTATTCATGGTAGATATCATCTTTATTATAATCGATTTATTTTATAATACATCGAGTTACACAACTCGAAAATATATAAAACACTTTACATTTCTTTATTTTGTTTTTAACTTGTTCAAAAATATCTAACTGATGGCATATTAACTATACTTAATTAAGATTTTTTTTCATAATTTCAATCAACTGCCTATATCTTTTTTATTTTTTTATTTATTTTAATACAATATACATAATATATTTTCTAATTATAACATCTGGGAATAAGGAATATAAAGACAATTAATTTTTAATAGTTTTTATTGAAATTATCACCTTAGTCAACACTGAAGGGTGTCTACGTTATACGTAAAACACAATTTCAAATTAATCGACATTTAGTGCAGTAAAAATAGATCAAAAACAAAAGTGTACATATAAAGAGCCGGTCTGGAATAAAGGACTTGCCTGAAGGCACTTGCGGTCATATCATTTGCTTGGATTTGCAATTTGGCAAGTCATCAAATACAGTAAATTATTGCAGGCGAGAGTAATCGTTACTATTAAAAGTAATTTACAAAATCGATTAAATATGAATTAGTAATTTAACCAGTCTCTATACCATTAGTATAATAACACCAGGCATTATATAAATAATTTATATAGTTTTTGTTGTATGTTTTATAATAATTAACTTTTATTATTTTAATAAAAGACTAAACTTACTCGTACATCATACATGTAAGATGTCACTATGACATTTCAATACCAAATAATCATATTTAAATTGATCTTGTAACTTACATGCTTACAAAGAAAAAAAAAACAGACCGGCTAAAGGCTACAAAATTATTGCTTATTGAATTTTAAGGTGTTCTTTATATAATGTAAAATGCTGTATGTAAACATTTTGTAAAAATAAGTTGACAATTTGGCTTGTTTTCTCTTTAGATGTTAAAAAGTTTTATATAAAGGTAAAATAAATGTATCATTTAAAGACCAGAGATCTATATAAGATTCTGAGGTACTCGAACACAATTTGTCAACTTAAATTACAATTAATACGAAATCGTTTGATAAACAAAATAATAATTTCAGTCTGCATTGTTAATAAGAAGCAAAACTATTAGGTACATGTTTTATAATAAATACATGGTTGACATGACAGTATCAGCGTTTGGATAGAAATATAAAAGGATCAAATATTCAAAGAAAATTTTCAATGTTTAATTAAAATCCAATTGCTAAACATGTATAAAGAAAATTGTCATGTTAATATTATTTTGCGTGCCCACAGCCATTACCTACAGATTTTTAATCAGCTAATTGTCTTAAAGTCAGGCGGATACAAAAATAGCGACTAGTCATTTTAATCGATATAGAATCGATTGGTCTCGTTACTAAAGTGATACAAAATTAGCCGATAAAAATCTGTCATGCTGTTATTTTATGTATAAAATAAATAAATTGAAAAACAAAGTCAGTGGTTACAAAAATAAAAAATGTTGCTTTTTACACTTTCTTCGACTTTGACACATGACAGGGTTGGCAACATTCAGTATATGCTATTGGGATATGTTATTAAAGTTGAAAAAAAAATTTACATTATCGAGAAATTCCAGTTGCGATGTAAAAAATAATATTTGCTCAACCCGACACACCACAAAAAGTACAAAAGTCCCTCGTACCTTAATCACTATCATAATCAATTGATCCTAATTTCTGAACACTATGCAATGTCACGTCTATTAAATATTACATTTCTACCTTTATAAATGCACTTCTTGTTAAATCTTTACATCTACTCTAACATAGAAATAGAAAAAAGTATGATACAAAAAGAAACTGTGGTGCAACCAAGAGAAAACGAAACAAAATGGCCGTAACAGAAACAATAAACAGAAATGAAGTGGACTTAACGTTTAAACGAACACCTACATACATATACGAATACTCAAGAATACTGAAGGAAAGATGGCATCGCTTATTCCAAGCTGGAATCGCTTATATAATATTTCTTTGGTGTGGTGTCATTTAGAGTTATCGCACATTGGAGACCTATTTATCCATCATTTCATTCCTTTGATAATATTTATATAGGAATAAGTATATTTATCAGCCTATGAAATAAAAAGGCAGCCAGATATAAGTATAACAAATCCGCAACTATACGCTAAAAAGTCGACCTTGTGCGATAGCCTTTATTTAAGATTCCACTGCTATTGGACGCTATATACGGCGTTTACATTTAACTTCCACTCGAGCGCTCCAATGATGTTCATTTACAGTTGGCAGCGCTCGAAAATTCGCCTATTTAAAATATATCTAACATTTCCAACGAACTATTCTAGACTTATATTAATATGTACAGACTAATCAATTTACACAATGGAATCATTGAGATCATACAACGTCTAATTACGCGAACTAGGAGGTAATATACTAGGTTACATAAAAATAATACTTTAGAAAAGACTGGTTTGGTACAAAATGAGTACACGCACGCCATCGCGCTAACATGAGGTAATGATGTGTAGCCGTGATTTATTATAACCTTACATTACAAATATGATAAATGTCTTTTATACGAATGGATTTATAAAAATATACGATACTTGGCCATCTATTGCACAATTTAAGTGACGCGATTTAAAAAAAAAATAACAAACATGGCCATATTAGTATTTATGTTTCAACGAATAAATATTTATAAAGTTCTCATCCAAACCTCTCTTTGACAAGGAACATTAGTTTCTTTTTGCCTTTATATTTTAATTTTATTTCTTGCAGAAGCGCAGCGAACTGGTGCGGCCCGTCGTGTGCTAGCGCGAATGTGTCTCGGGCTTTACCTGTGGGAATTTTTAATAAGATAAATTTGTACTATGATGATAATTAATTATTAAATATTCAGAATGTTGAGATATGAGCATGTAATAGGAAAGACGACTCAAAAATCATAATAATGAATTTAAAATCTCAAAATCATAATAATGAATGAAGGGTATTTGGCTTAACAAATATATATAATTTTTTTTGAGAGCAACGCATTTCAGTTATTATTTCAATATCAATATAAAGTGTTTATATACCGTAAATATTTTAAATAAAACTAAATTTTTTCCGGAATTAAAAAAACCAAAATAAATCCGCAAAACAATAAAAATATGTCAAAAATTCACGCAAACCTAAAATGTAACAAAGTATTGTGTATACCTTAAATCTGTACAAAATAACAGTTTTTTACTAATTGCATGGTATAACATACGGTACTTATACGAAAAACACAATTTTAAAAATTTTGTTTGTCTGTTTGTACCAGCTAATCTCCGAAACGGCTAGGTCGATTATGACGGGTCTTTCAATGGCAGGTAGTTGATGTTAAAAGGAGTAACTTAGGCTACTTTTATTTCAGTTTTGATTGTGTTTTGGAGCGGAATCCTAATTATTTTAATTAGGGTTCCGCTCAAAAAAATTAAAATGTACCTAGTAGTCGCCAATATATGAATAAAATTATGTCTCACCAAGAAAATCCACGAAGTCCGCGTAGTGCCTGGGCGAGATGTGCGCGAGGCGCGCGTGCGTGGTGGAGGCGTAGGCGCGCAGCGCGGCCTCCAGCAGCGGCCGCAGCGGCGTGGGCGGCCGCGGCGGCGGCGGCCGCGCGCGCGAGCACCCCGCCGCCGCCACGCAGCAGCGCCGCAGCACGTCCGACTGCCGCCCGGGCAAGGGATGCTTTATTATTCATTTTATCATAATAATAATAATAAATATTTACGTACCTATTTATTGTACACCCACAAAAGTAAGAAAAAATAGTACAACAAGAAATAGAACTATGTACAAGTGGCGGCCTTATTGCTAATACAGCGATCTCTTCCAGACAACCTTAAGGTGTTGGAATTGAACTTTAAATCTAGGAAAGCACAGTCTACTCATACATGAAGTCATGGATCGAGCGAGGCCAACCTCGAGGCGAGACTTGACAGATCAATGGACAATCGCCTACTGTATGGGATTTTATAAATAGTACTGTACTATATACTATTTAACAATTAATATAAAAAGCACAAAAATTTACTAGACGGCGCTATATGATATTGACAGCATGAGAGCAAGCAAAAACGGCTCTAATAGTTATTAAAAAAATGTATTTTTGTGAACAATTGTTTTAATAAAGAAACAAATATTCAAAGAATTCCTAATTTAATATTATTACATAAATAATATAAATTATTATTATATATAACATTAATTATTATAAATATTAGTACTGTTCTATTAATCTATACCTACTAATATTATAAAAAGGTAAAGTTTGTGAGTTTGTGACGTTGTAGGTCTGTATCTACTGAACCGATTTAAATGAAATTTGTCTCAGGAAGGACAAAGGATAGTTTTTATTCGGAAATCATCGCTTAAGGTGGTGAAAATGGGGATAAAATTTTATATGGGGAAGTAAGCTAGAGACGAACCCGAGCGAAGCGAGGGTGAGTCGCTTGTATTATATATATTTACACTCACCAAAACGGGCGCACATTGCACGTTTTTAACTAGAAGCGGCAACATCGCTTGCAGCTCGGCCCTGCCCAGCGAGTGCGCGAGCGCCACCGCCCAGTGGATGTCTGCGATTGCGGGGTGACTATCCTGGAGATAGATTAAATATATGTTTTTTTATCAATTTCAATAATGTTGTTGTGTGTATTTAATCGATATTTTCTAATCTTAGAATCGATTTTTATATATATGTATTTTAGTCGACAAAGTATTCATCAAAAATAGTCCTAAATAAATAAAATAATGGTTACTCTTAAAGCATTTTAAACTCGGAACTATATTTAGTTTAAAAAATATTATTGTTATTATTACGGTATAAATATATTTCCTACTGATTAGATAAAAAGCAAATGTCAAATACACTGAATTAAATGATAGGTGTTTTTTTTATTTTCACGCACGCACGTATACCCACATCACATACATACATCACATCTACCAACGCCATCTAGTTCCAACTGCTAACAACAAACAATACTTAGATATGTTTAGATTTACGCGAATATATTTACGCGAATATTTCGAATTTTTCCGCGGATTTTGATTTATTGGTTTTCGACGTTTCGAATGCTTTACAACAATCATGGTCACGGAAGTGTCTTTCCTTATAGTTTTATTTTAAAACAAAAACAAATAGAATAGTCATTTGGACTTCCGACAGAAGTGAAAACTTATAACTTTGGATTAACAGTTTTTTTTAAATTAATTTTAATATGAATAATTAAAATTTCATAATTTGTAAATTGAAATTATTATTAGTCTGACACATCCACTAGCACTTCGAGCAATAATTATTCAGACTACGTCGACACGTCACATGTCACACGTAGCATGTCGGGGACACGAACCTATAACTTTCGCGCCTACCAAAAATCGCTCAACGGCTAAAGACGTCCAGTTCAAAACAAAACAAACCTGATTATAATGCAAGTGCAAGTTCCTCATGGCGAGCGTGGCGAGGCGCATGGCGCGCGCGGGCTGGCCGCGCTGCTCCATGTAGCGCGCCACCGCGAACAGCTGGCTGGAGGCGAGCGCGCCGCGCGCCGCCGCGCCGCCCACCGCCGCGCACGCCGCCTCGAACGCGCCCGCCGAGCCCTCGCACACCGACAGCGCGCTCAGCGCGCAGCCCGGCGGGTCCTTCGCCGCGCACTGCAGAGCGAGCGTCCGCGCGCACGCGCTGAGCTTCTCCTGCTGCTCGAAGCTGAGCCCCAGGCGCAGCGCCGTGGCGTGCGACATGGCGGCGGCCGCCACCGGCCCCGTCGCCTCCGTCGGCGTGAACAGTTCGTACCTGGAATATTTAGATCGGCAAGTTTATATTTAAATTGAATAGACCGTTTGCTAATTGCTTATGGTTTCATCCATACTAATATTATAAATGCGAAAGTAACTCGGTCTGTCTGTAACCTTTTTACGCTTAATCCGCTGAACCGATTTAGATTAGTTTTTATCAATCATTTCTCAAATTCTCTTCAAAGTGAGGGATATAAAATTCACCATACCTATGTTAATATTTATACTAACATATAGTCTATCTATTCCATAATAAACGTCAAAACGTACATATTGTAAAAATATATTATATTAGGATACTCTTATACATCATGTTACACATGCACTCAAAAAATAACACAAGAAATACATAGAAAGAGAAATATAAATAAAAAAAACCGGTCTTATCACTAAAAGAGATCATATGCAACCATATTATCATATCATAGAGGAATCATTAGTACTTTTTATCTGCGGTTTTTCCCCGCATATTCAAAAATAGCACTTCCTTCCTTCCTTTATTTTCTGTAAACTTCTGTAGTAATATGAATGTTAAAGGCATTAAAGAATATGTCACTAATCTAATACATAAAATATATTTTATTTTAGTTTTTTTTTTAATTTTTAGTTTTTTTAGTTTAGTTTTAACTTTTTGTTTTATTTTTATTTTCATTGTGTTCTGCTTCTTACTTTTGTATTTTTAATGTTTATTTATTATCCTATTATTATTTATGTAATATTGTATTGTTTGTTTCCTTAAAATAAATAAATAAATAAAAAATTAAAAAAAAATAACTAACCAGTTCTGCATTATAGACAGCAAGGCGTCTAGACCGAGCTCCGTCGCGCACGTGACCAGCCACCGCACCATCTCTCGCCTCCGCCAGTTTACCGCGGACAAGGTCATGCGCAGGACCTGGAACGACAAGAGATATGTTTCTATCCAGCATATAAAACTATTCCCTCATATGTGTTTACCTCGTTGTGGTGGGTGGGGTTAGTAACGTCCGGATGTCCAGTGAAGCTGAGATGCACTGGAAAGTGAGTTGTTCCTGATACTTCTTTGATAGCAGAGTGTATCGTGAGAGCAACTCCCAGGTTTTTTAAATGATATGAGAAAGTCTGCCATCGAGTGTCGTAGTTGAATGTGTAAGTGTAGAAGATTTCGTCAGGTTTCAATACATAATACTGACTTTTCTAGCCCATAAGTCACCAGCTTTTTGTATGTATGCGTGAGTGTGTGTGTGTGTTGTACGTGTATGTACAACGTGTGTGTGCGTGTGTACCTGCAGGCCCAGCTCGAAGGCGGCGGCGAGCAGGTCGCGGTGGTGGTGCGGCGCGTCGGGCGGCGCGGCGTGGCGCAGCGCGTCCTGCGCCAGGCGGAACAGCTGCGCGGCCGAGCGCACGTGCCGCTGCGCCGCCGCCAGCGCCGCGCGCAGCCGCGCCGGCGTGCCGCGCGCCGCGCCTGCGCACACACATACACCACGACTTAGCCACACTGGCTTATGTAATTAAACACTAAAACTAAAAACTATGAATGAATCTTTATTTTAACTTTTTACGTATAAGGTTATCAAATTTCTCAGAAATATAATTCATACATAAGTATAATCATAATTTCCTCAAATTCAGTCCTTAGTAACTTTTATTATATAACACTCGATCTAAGGCTAACATCACTATTTTTAAGGAAAATCACAGATGTTAGGATCAGTCATAAATAATTATATACTAATGATTTACCATCGATTCGCTCGGGTACGTCCCTAGGTATAATTTATTCACAATTTCATAGGTTTCAATTATTGCGCGGAACCCTAATTCTGTTTCTAAAATAAAACTAACCCAAATTACTCCTTATAACTTCAACTATCTGCCAGTGAAAGTCCCGTCAAAATCGGTCCAGCCATTTCGGAGATTAGCCGAAATAAACAAACAGACAAACAAAAATTAGAAATAAAACCTTATAAATACCGTATATATACTTTCATATGCATTTAGTAAAACGCTGTTATTTTGACATTACAAACAGACTTCAATTTTATTTATATGTATACAGTATAGATGTCAAATATTCGCATAAATCTAAGTAATATATATATAGCAAGTTACCAAGTAATGCACTGGCGAGTGCCGCCTGCTGCTGCTCGGCGTGCTGCAGCGTGTGCCACGCGCCCGCGCCGCCCGCCGCCGCGTTGCCGTCCAGCGCGTACGCCTCCTCCACCATCGGCAGTCTGTGCGACGGATTAGTTTACTCTCAATTAATCAATCAGACTGTTCGGTCCGAAGTTATTACCTAACACCTAAGCAATAATGCTTAGCAG
The DNA here is from genome assembly GCA_921882275.1 of Brenthis ino. NCBI lineage: Eukaryota > Metazoa > Arthropoda > Insecta > Lepidoptera > Nymphalidae > Brenthis > Brenthis ino. Next base: position 17,948,614 of record OV170224.1, on the reverse strand, counting down.
GTGTGTTATAAATAAATAGTGACACTCCTAAAAAAGTCAGTGCATGTTCGGACAGCAATCAAACCGGCTGCTTTCATTATCATTCATTAGCATCATTCATTAGCATCAATTATCAGTAAAGCTTATAATTAAATGAATAAACTTTACAACGATCTCAAACTGTATTTAATTTAGCAAGAATTTGGTGGTAGGTCGCGTCCCCTACACAGGCCGTCAATCAATAAATAATTGATCGATTAATTTGTCAATCCATCTATAGATGAAGCAATTTATCAATGAAGCTACAATTTGCAGTAATCAGTTTTTCAATCAAAATGTCAGTCAATTAACCAATCTCATATATCATATGAGTGACCAATTATTACATGTTAAATAAATCTTATATTGATTAAATAAATTCGTTAGGTTAGATTTTAGTATTTATGATTTTTTTTAAACTAGCTGCACTCAGACATGCGTTACTGCGGCTTAAGCTGCTTCAATCTACTGACCAATTTCGTAACAACGCAAAAGTCTTGTGCGCGCTCGAATACCTAACCACGTGCGTGTAGCAATTCAGTCTCAATTAAAGTAATTTACAGTTCTTCACATTACCGTACGAACATTTGTATGTTTATTCATTACGAATTTAAATTATTATTCTGTTTTAAAGTAGTCTTTGTTTTAAAGCTATAATACAGATAAAAAACCTAAAAATACCAACCTCATAGCCCGCAAGCCGACTCTATAAGCCAGGTCCGGGTCGGTGGGCAGCAGCGCGAGGAACAGGAACCTGGCGAAGGTGTGGGCGGGCGCGGAGCGCGGGTGCAGCTTGGTGCCGAGGCAGGAGGAGGGCCCGCCCGCCAGCAGCGCGCGCGCCACGCGCCCGCACACGCCCGCCGCCTCGCACTCCACGCGCTGCAGCTGGCTGATCAGGCGCTCCTCCTGTCACACCCAACCAAATGTGAGGGCGTCACCTCCCGATAGAAAGGGACAAAGAGTAACCAGACCTCTTTCTATCTCTTTTTATTAAACATGAAAGTGATAAATTAATTGGCTTAAAGTATAAATAGAATTAGTATGTAATATATATATATATATATATATATATTATATATATATATATATTTTTTATTTATTTATATATATTTATTATTTTTTGTGAACAAAAAAAGTATAAGATATACTTTAAATGTATAAACAAGGAAATAAAATTTATTTTCATAAGCTATTCTATTTCATACTGTATTAATTCACTTTTTTGGTTAAGTATAAAAATTAGGCAAATATTTTCTACGCGTGTATCAAAAATCTTCTGTCAAAACAATCAGAACATGAAGGCGTGTACACACGACCAGTTTCTTCAATATTTTCAAAAAAATCGCTCTCTTAGTCTATATACAAACTATCATTAATTCCAAATTTTTTTCTAATGAAATAATCTTGCAAAAAAATTAACTAATTGTCCTTTAACCTCTATCATCAACTAAAATACCCTTCGGCTCTGAATATATACCTGTTTACAATACCGCTCCTGCGCGTAGAGACCGCTTGGCAACATCCTCTGCATGCCCAGGCCAAGTAACGCCGCTTCTAAAGCTAGTGCCAGGTACGTTTCTTCAGGGTTTTTGCTGCCCGCTACAGGTACATGTTGATATCTGTGCCAAATTAAAAAAAAAAGTTACTTATTTATTTACCTAAAAGTATAATAATAATAAATTTATACATATAATAAAAGTATAATTGATCGCTGTCTGTACATGGAAGATATTTGAGAAAAACTATCATTGAGGATCTTCATTAACACAAAACAATGATTCAAACATTTTCAAAAAAGCGATTGAAATTTCTAGAAAAGATTTAAAATTTCGAATACGCACTAGAATGTTCTTTGTTTATGCGTATAAAAAGGTCGGCAGTGTATTGATCGTTCAATCGATCAGTTGAATTTCGGCACTGAGAAGAAATAAGATAAAGTAGAAAAGTAAACAAAAGTGGATTGATGTCGTAATGAAAGTGTATCTAGGAAGTGAAAAATAGTGTTTACAGGCTGAATTTTGCCTGAATTTTATAAAAAATGTGCTTGAATTTCCAATTACAAAATTCACAGAACATAACAATATAATACAACTTACCTAGGAGGTAGTCCCGTGTTCGGTTCCTCGTCGATGTATGTGTGCAGTCGCGGCGACGCGCGCTGGTCGTCGGGCGCGAGGCACGCATCCGCGAGGCACTCGTACACGCACCAGATCGCCTCCAACGTCCAACCCGTCCAACATCTGCTATCTATATTGTTATCGCTACAATTAGTATTTATCTCAGGTTTTCCTTATTAGAGATAGTTTGACTTATCCTAGTTCTAGCGATGAAAGCGGAAGATAGATAGGTTATTGGAATCCGCCGTAACTTGCATAAAAGGTGGTTTAGGTTAGGTTGAAGAATTGGAGGATGTAAATCTTAAAAATTGCATGTTATAATTCAATGACATAACCATTCAATTATTCGTTGTAATATAATTTTTTTAATTTATATTTTTCAGTAATAAAACGTTTTGTCTAAGTTCCTTATTCTTAAAATAACAAGCAACACGATGTAGTCTCTAAGCCTGATATAGTCTAATAATTTTTGCCAGCAGCCCCGCTCGCGTAAAAGGCACACATCAATAAAAGTAGCTTACATATTAATTAAAGATAGCACACTCTTACACATTAATAATATTATGTTTTAACGTAACAGATACCCGTCCCCAATATATGGACTATTTAATGCAAAATCACTTTTCCACTAAGAAAAATACAAGTATTAAAAAGCTAAAGATTAAACAAAAACCACATACGTATTAAATAAAACTCTCTTTTCGGATTATTTCGCCGATTTATTTTGATTTTTGGTTCCCGGCGGGAGAGACCTCTCTTCTGTCTTCCTGTCTCTCCCGTGACCGTGATTGCTGTAAAGCATTCGAAACGTTAGGAACCAAAAATCAAAATAAGTTCGCGAAATAATCTGAAAAGATAATTTTATTTAAAATGTCAAATATTTGCGTAAATCTAAGAAAGTATTATGTTAACCACATACCTCTCCCGATACACCGCTGCGAGTGCGAGAGCGCACACGTGTTGCCCGCGGCGAGGCAGGCGCCGGCGTCCATGTGCGCGCACACCAGGGATATCTTGGCGCGGTCGCACTGGCCCGTGCAGGAGTCCCCGACGCACGCGCTGCCCGCGCCGCCGCCGCCGCCTCCGCTGCTGGACGCTTCGCCCCCGCCGGCTTCTTGCCAGCGTTGCTGAGCCACTTCCTATAAGTATTAAATTATTTCAACATTAGTTAAGAGACGAGACGGATTTATACTCGTTTTGTTCGGGTCACTTGGCGACAAAAAATTGTCCCCATCGAATGAGCGCTCATTTGAATATTTGAGCGCGCTTTTCATTTAAAAATATTTTTGTGAAAACAATTTTAAACATCGTATTTAAGGTTCAATTTGCATTGTTGTATACTTATTTCAACTAGAATAATTACTTAAACACAATTGATGATACTTATAAGAGAACTATTGCGTGGGATTGTGTATCTAGAATTTCTTTGATCGATGGCTCAGGTGCGTCATTACATACCCAACAATAGATTAAATGTTGCCTGAGGTCAAAAACATAGACACATACAAACTGTTTTTGAAATGCGTGACAAAATGTATTCTTTTTTTGTTTTTCAAATCTCTTTCATATTTTATATTTGTTTTAAGTTCACATTAGATAAAAAGAAATTAAAAAACGCTTTCCAGCTTTTCTCAAAAGAATTACTCAACAGCCACTTTCCATTTCCATTACAAGAAGAAGACGAAGAACAAGAAGAAAAGAAGTAGAAGTACAAGAAGAAAAAAAGAGTAAAAGAAGAACAATTGTATGTACAAACAAACCTGTCTATGCCTCATGGCTCGAGCGGCCGCCACCGCGAGGCGCAGGGCGGCGGGCGCGCGACCGTGCGCTCGTAGCGCCTCTATCCGCGCTCCCACTACTGGGAGATGTTCTGAAATTCAAACAAATAATAAATTATATATTCAGCCTTTTTAACGTCCCACTGCTGGGCATGGTCCTCCCATCAATACGAGAGGGATCAGGCCATAGTCTGCCACACTGGCCAAGTGCGAATTGGCGGACTGAATGTCTTTCTTTTTCTGAATGACATGTCTTTCGAAAATTTGCTATGTTCTCTCAAACGTGCAGATTTCTTCACGATATTTGCGTTCACCGTAAGATAAGTGGTAATCAAGTTGAAAAGGCAGTGGTAAAGCTTGGGAAACGATCGAGATAGATCGATGGGGTCACCTAACTTATATTTTTTTAGAAACCTTTACGAGCGTACACTCCTTTAATAAATAACTATAAAATACGAGTTTTTTAATCCAACTAGTACTTCTAGTTCTCAACAAGTTCAAACAAAATAAACTCTTCAGCTTTATATGTATGTTCAGATCTTCATACAATTATCGTCTAGGCAGATTACTATGAATATTGAAAAATTGCTTACCATGCCATAAGGGTTGGCCAATTTCGTTGAATTTAGGGTATGGCTGTAAGGCTGTAGACCCAGTGGAAGCACCGGCTTTGTCAGGTTTCTCCGTTTCAGGGTCACAGAACTCGTCTGAACTCAGAATGTTCTTTAGATGCTCGTTCTCCCACGATATATCCACTGCATCTAAGGCTCTGGAATGTCAAAATTAATGTAATTTATTAAATTATATGAGAATATTTAAGTACACAGCTGTCCAATTAATATTTTTTAAGGAAGGTGGAAGGTCGAAGAATTTTTTTTTTATTTAAAGTAAAATTATAATTTACAATATTTCTATCAAGTTGAAGTAGCCTGGAGACGATCATTTCATACCTAAGGTGTGCCATCTTCTATAAAATCATTTATTGTATAATAGTCTTTAGCACACAAACGTTCTTTAACAATTTTTTTTAATTTGGCGATAGAAGCCTTTTGAACATTTTGTGGGATCCTTTTGTCAAGCCACACCTGTTCTCAATGTAAGCCACAGTCCGGTTGTCAACGTAAGCCACACTTAGCCAAAGGAGATAGATTTTCTTCATTACTTACTTGTGGAACACCGTCCGGGGAGTCAGCTGGGCAGGTCTCTGATTGTGCAGTCGAAGTCTTTTACTTGCTCTCCTATATTCACGTTCATAGCTGAAATATAGAGTTTTATTATTATTACTTGTATGTATGTATGTTTCAGCACCTTTTAATGTCCCACTGCTGGGCACGGGCTTCCTTTCACTGCGAGGGGGATCAGGCCATAGTCCATTATATTATTATTTATTATAATCATACTTATATGAAAACATACACAATATTAGTTAAACATTGTTTTAGTTTATAAAAGTTAAAAATTCTGTATCTATATTTTATTACTAAAATTAAAATAACATTGGGAATATCCATAACATATTTTGTGATGAGATATTTAAAATTTCTATCACAGATATATTCCATACTTTATTCAAATCTTCTTTTTATCTATCAATTTTTAGCTTCCTAACGCTAAGTTACAGTTTCGCGGTTTTATTTTTACTTTTTTTAAATACTCACTTATTAGGCCTAGATTCTTCATCAGAACTTTCTGAATGGGAATGCATTTCTCGCCTTTGCCTCTCTCTATGTCTTTCTCTGAAAAAAGAAATTGGAAAACATTAAAATAATAATAATATTCTAAGAATTTGGCACAAAACCCTAAAAGATTAATTATTTTATGAACGTATATCAAGCATCAAGACCAAAATAGCCGATTTCCTTAAAACATACAAAAAACCTATGCAAAATGGTCGTAACCGACAACAATTTAATGGGTAAACTCCCAAACACCACATTACGTAGATTGAAGAGACGAGCACCACAGGACCTTTTGACTACAAAATGATACAAAAAAAAGTGCGTGTGTATGCAATTCACACGTGGTAGAAGTGAAATTAATATTATATATAACCTTCATTGGCGCTGTGCAGATACCGCAATTATATCAAAACTAAATATAAATATAATAAATTCTCACTTCTGCTACACTCATTTTTCCAATGTACTGACTTACTCCTCAATCACGCCTATAGAAGTTTTACTTTAAAAAAAATCAAGCAGGAAAGATTTGATTGATTCTAGTACCTATCTCTCTCCTCTCTTTCCCGTAGCCTCTCTCTATCCCTGTCTTCTCTATCTCGATGCCGTTCTCTGTCCCTGTCTCTGTGATCTCTGTCTCGATCCCTCTCGTTTCTTTCCCGTTCTCTCGCGTACTAAGAAAAATGAAAAGAAATTCAATAAGAAGGAAACAAAAAATCTCTGGCAAATGTAAGCGTAGAGCTTATTCAAAAACGTGCACTAGAAAATCACTTAGAAGTAGTTAATTCATACATACTTGATTCTTTCTAATTTATGTGAGACCACATATGTGTTATTTTCAACAGTTTGTTATGAATTTAAAAAAGTCCACACATAAAAGATGAATATGTAATTAGCTAACTTAAATAATTAACAAAATCAAATTTAGTTCGATGCGCTTTAAATATATCAGATTTTCAGTTTGATGAAAACCAAAATAATTCAAACAAAATGAATTAAAATATAATTCCCGGTCAATTTAATATGGTATTGCCATAACACTACTTTCATTAAAAATATATGATATATATCATATATAACACTCACCAAAGGAAATGATCTGTAATCAGGGTCCTCTGTCGGGCAAACCTCGACAGCTGACCACTTATCCAGCAAATGCCTCCATTGCATCCTATGGTGTTTATTACTCCCCGGATCTAACACTATACTGACCCATAAAGCACCTAATTGTTCCCATAATTGCCTACATTTTTCCGTCATGGGGGTGTTTTGGTTCCTCCATAAAAGCAACCTAGGGTCTGATAGGAACTGTTCAGTCATAAGCATGAGCATTCTAGGACCATTTGAGTCTTGTGCTCTCAACATTTCTCGAACCTAAAATAAAAAAAACAATACTATACATATATTATGTTTATATTTTTTTTTCATATATTTGTGCAAAATCTTCAAATACGGCTAATTTAATTAAGTTCTAATCCTTTCTTTGATTTACGTAATATTTGACATTATGACCATGATTGCTGTAAAGCATTCGAAACAATGGGAACCAAAAGTCAAAATTAATCCGCGAAAAAATGCAAAAAGACAGTTTCATTTAAATAATACTTTCTTAGATTTACGCGAATATTTGACATTTTAAATAAAACTTGTAATAATTATAATAATAATAGCAAAATTAAATAAATAATATTCCATATTCAATTATAAAACTAATTAATATTATAAAAATGTTTAAAGTTAAAATATTGTAAGGTAATTGGTGCAATTTTTCATTTTGTTAATTGTAGGTAGGTTGTCTGTAACAACTATACCTTCGAGACATCTAACACCTCAGTCTCTCCCGTGACCATGAATGCTGTAAAGCATTCGAAACGTCGGGAACCAAAAATCAAAATTAATCCGCGAAATAATCCGAAAATATAGTTTTATATAAAAGTTTCATTTAAAATTGAATTCTAATCTTCATTGGGTAAACAGATGTCATAATAACATGTTTTTTGCTCTGTCTATTTGTCTGGGCAGAGTTAATAATCAGACTTTTATATGCATGATAAAAAAAATTAAGCTACTACTCCACTTTTTTTTAAAAGGTTAAAAGGTTGAAATATTTTTTTATTTCATATGAATAATAAGAAAAATATTATAACATTTTTGACAAGGATGTCCAAATATGTAGATTATTATTATTATTAGAGGATACAGATATGATATAAAACCGCAATATAAGGTTAATAACATCATGTTGTTAATTTCAAATTATTTAAAGTCATCTCTTACATTATAATGCTTACCTTAGAAAATAATGAATTTAGTTGTTTATTTGCATTATAATAAGTTCCCTGTAATAAGTACGCTCGCACTTGTTCGCAGACCTGAAATCAAATAAAAATTATGGTACGATATAAAAGGGATTTATATGTGTTTAGCACAAGAAGTAGACTAATTTAAAATTAAATTAATAATAATTTAATAAATATAATTAACTCCTAATTTTCTGCATGTTTTTTGGTCATTTTCGGCTGGTTTTGCTTTCTCATATAAAACATTATGTAACAAATGTTATGGTAGAATAATTAAAACCTTACGAAAAACAAACAGACACACGTTAATTCTAAACATATTTCTTTCTCGTTGTCTAAAATTAGAAGAACGCTTAAACAAGTTAACTTTTTACGGTCGTTTGTTTACTGTGATAAAAAACTAATATAACACAGAAAAGACTTGTAAGCATGCACTGGACACTATATCTTAGCATAAATTCACATAGGACCACATGATGTTATTCTCATATTTCAACTAAAGATATCGGTAGTAGAAAGTAAATTGTCTAAAGAGTCTTTATCGTGTGTTTGTAAGTATGGCCATACTGATAAGGCATAATGCAGTACACGCTTACCATGATAGTTAATAAAAAAAAACAAAAATAAACCGATCAAGTGCGAGTCGGACTCGCACACGAAAGGTTCTATACCATCGTACAAAATGTAACAATACATGTACGTTTTTGAAATTCGTCATCTTGGATTTTTTATTATTTGCTGTTATAACGGAAAACACACTCTGAACATTTGAACTCTCTACATATTAATGGTTCATGAGATACAAGCCCGCTGACAAACAGACGGACGGACGGACAGTGGAGACTTAATAGTGGGGTCCCGTTGGTATCCTTCGGGTACGGATTCCTAGAAAAAATATGGCATGAGTCATACCTGCTGTTCATCCAAGTGCCAAGCATGATGCGCATCAGGCGGGGGCCCAGCGGTGGGATCCGGAGCACCACAGATCCTGTTAATCGCAGACCTGGCCTGCAGGACTTCATCAGCCAACCGCTGGGCAGTAGGCAACACCTCTGTATGGTGTTCTGCTATGAGATATTGCACAAATTTCTGTAGCTGTTGCCTGTCCATTTGGAGGAGGGTTTCTGGAAGTATAATTTATAGAATCACAAAACAAAAAAAATAGGCAATAAGTTAGTCTAAATTTTAAAAGATTCGATAAAATAGGGTTTCACAACATCTAGTACTTTTTTAACGAAAAAAGCTATACAATATACATACATATGTATACACGCATATTTTGCAAACAAATATTTCCGATAAAACAACAATCATACAATATATGAATTTCGGTAAAACTTCTATTTTTATTTTCAAGTTAAAATAATCTCGTATCTGAAACGTATATACGTTCCGAAAAAACAAACATTGTACAACTACCTATATATTTTTCTTTAATCTAAATCTTTAATTACACCTATATTAGTACAGGAGTTTCATGGCCATTTAAAACCCAACAGATGAACAAATAAACACATATTTATTATATTAATAAGGAAAATTAGAAATATGCGAAAAGAAATGATAGTTTTATTTGAAAATAGTGACTTACCCTCGCTCCGCTCGGGTTCGTCCCTACTTACGTTTTAACGTTTAGTATAGATTTCTCAGAGATAAAATATTTTCTCACAGTAAAAAGTATACTATATGTTGACCCGGATAACGAGCTATCATCATACCAAATTTCATCAAAATCTGTCCAGTGGTTTTCAGACAAAAATTCTAAAAATTATAGATTCGGCCTTTATATCTATAATAATGACTATTTAAATAAGATTTTCCAAAAAATATTTAATGTACAGACTCGACTCAGAATTTTATTATCTATTGTATAGATAGATGTCAAACAATCGCGTAAATCTAAGAAAGTATTAAGGACAATTAGTATGACGATAGGTATACCTGATATGGGCACACGTAATCGCACTGAGTCCGCATTTCGTATGCGATACAACGCTAGCGCTACAACATGTTGGCACCAGAATATATCCCTCGCCTCGCAGCTGCACGTCACTCCTGTTATCTTGCATCTGGAAAGATAAGAAAAATTAATGTTATCTTCCCGAAAACAAAACATTGTCTACGTTTTTACTGGTTTTACTATTGGCCTAGATATAATAATAAGTGATTATCTACACTAATATATAAAGCTGAAGAGTTTGTTTGTTTTTAGTTTGAACGTGTTAATAATTGAATCTACCGGTCTAATTTGAAAAATAGTTTTTTTGTTTCATGGTATTTTTACTAAGGAAAGTTTAAGGCACTCTTACATCACACTACAAACTACGAGAGCGGAGAAATTCTACAAATTTAAAAGACGCAGGCGGAGCCGCGAAAAACCGCTACTAATAATATAATCAAGCACTTTAATAAGTTTAAACCGCAAACGTATATAAGTATAACAATTGTTTTATAATGTTGTTGTTCTGAAACATGTTGCAAATGGCTGCGCAGTACTCAATAATTCTATCAAAACAGCACTTTGCATGCGCGAATAGTATCGCTTTATTGGCGGATGTTTGACAATTCCAATCCAAGAGTAGCTAAAATTTATAAAACGATAGATTGGTATCTAAGGGTTCAGAAATCTTGTTTTCTTGTGTGTTTGTATGTTTATTTCTCATTCACACTGATTTAAATTTAGTACACAGATAGACAATACCAAGAGTAGCACCTAGTCTAACTTAAACTTTAGGAACCTACGAAAGCTCTTGAACGATGTTAAGATGACTCGCTGGATATATTGAAAAAAATAACTCACTTTCGTATTATTTTATTTTTTGAATTATTTGTTAGCTAACCAATGTAGACGCAATGTATTTAAACATATTCAAAGTTATGATCTATTGAATGGCAAGGTTGGTAAAAATTTAAACTTTTAACAATCGATTCTCCGCATTTTCCACAATTCCCTACAATTTAGCTGTTTCTATAGTTTATACTAGGCTACGATATTCAATACTGTGTCTTGTAAGCAATTTGTTTAGTGATACTTTGTTTAACAAAGGACTCAGGTAGATCCTTTTGGTGGCGTCTTTTTATATTTCATCCTGTTTTAACAATAGTAACGAGGTTTTAAATTTCTTGCTTTGTTACTTGAGACTGAGAAAATATCTGAAGGTCGATTACATTTAAGCAGATTTTTTAGGGTTAAAAATGCAATTGATTGTAAAGAAGTTGTATAAATAAATCTGTCGCTTCGTAAAAGTATCGTTTAGTGAAGTGTTTTTTTTTTTTTTTAAGTAATATATAGAAATAGATTTTAGAATATCATAATTTCATCCGAACTAATATAGATAACTAGCGGCTCACCCTAAAAACAAAACCAAACCTATCCCTCAAGAACCGTATATTTTGTCGGGATAAAAAGTAGAGTATGTGTTATTCCAGACTATAATCTATCTCTATGCCAAATTTTATCCAGATCTGTCCAGCCGTTTTGGCGTGAAAGTGTAACAAACATACATACTCACAAACTTTCACTTTTATAATATTTATACAAATATACAGGTGAATAGGTTGTTTGTTTTTATGTTTGTTGAACGTGCTAGACTCTGGAAATAACAGATATGATTTAAAACGTCCTTTTTACATTCTGTTGCCTATTTATTGATGAACGTTAAAGGTTAGGTATATTAGAATATGAGGCTGCGACCCTTGGGAGCGGAGTAATTATACAAAAGCCAACCTCGTGAGTGAAGCCGCTAGCAAATATTTGTATATAATAATAAAATTCCTAAAAGGAAATTAACAAATAAAAAAGTTATCTACTAGGCCCATTTCATTTTCATTGGTGTTTACAAGATACCTTGCACCAAGATATCTTGGTCGTGAGACACATTAATGTTTTACTGTTCTGTATAAAAATTCAAGAATATTGCAAAAATCTGGGACAAGAATTCCTAAAGTTTTTTCTTTGACTTATACATCATTTCCTGTATCTAAATAAAATTTTAGTGGTTAAAGGCTAGTATTTTGTTTAATAAATTATAATATATTCACCTGTCAAAGGACACTGTAACCCTGTATAACCTTTCAGGTTCGGAGCACGGTGGTACCGCGGCCGGGGCGCGTACTACCCCGCTAAGATGAAAGCCTGTAACAAAAAGGATCAACATTAACACGATTCATCAACAATATTAATACTATTACCATAAGATCATATAGAAAAAAATATATTTCAGACTAATATGCGAAAATTTTCGCTGTAACGGCTGTATGGAAAATCGAATGGAGATATTTTATATATGTGTTAAATAATTTATCGACCTATAACATAGTTCCATGTCAACGTATGCCTGTCCTAGGTGGCGTGTAAGTTATATGGGATAAATTGAGATTTATTCCTTTTAATCGATTGCGATGTATAATATGGGCGAGTACATACTTGATTTCGATGAAAGTTAAAAGACTTTAGTATTTAAGAAAAAAAACGATTGTTTATTGCTACAATTATTAATACGAAACAAAAAATATATTTATTTATTTAAAACAGTTTAATATGAAGTATTTACCGTAATCATAATGCAATATCCACGCTCTGATTGTAGCACATTAAATTTTTTAATGTTACAATTGATTGCATTTTTTGAAGGTCGTTTTCACTGTAGGCTAAAATAAAAAATAAGATTACGAGGCAATGTAAAAAATAAAACGAGTGTCAAGCGTGAAATACGATTATATAGTTGCGTAAAATTAATAGGGTGCCTTTCACACACACAGTCGTCGTATTCAAGTGTTAAATAGTAATAATATTTAGTTTTTTTTTTATTTATCCAATTTTATACACCCTTTATAATAGCAAGTCCGTTAATTATGTATCAATTTAATCAAATAAACAAGTAACTTATACATAATATGTTGCTTAAGAACTCGGTCAATGCGCATTGGTCTATTCCAGTTCATATAAAAAAGCAACACAAAATTATAAAATAATGTTATTCGATATTAAATATCGATAGCTGTGTTTTAATCGACTCAGATTTCTTAAGAAATCGATTAAAAAGTAATAAGTACATTTCATCCAAAAGTAGGATGTAATTTTAATTCAGATTCTAATTTTGTAAATGTCCTCAAGCTGTTGCTAGTATGAACATCCTGTTTAATATAACAGAAGCTAATATCCAATTTAAAAATACATATTTTGTAAATAAGTCGTAAAAACGCAGCAGTTTTCAAAATAGTCAACTACAATATAGAGTTAACGACGTATACTAAAAATTACGAGCCAATCAAGCTTGTATCCTGTTATTGAGTTTTAAAGTTGGGCGCAAATGTTTGGGGACGGCAAAATTATTTAGAACCATTACTTTTTATAGAGCACTTGGCACATGTCACGACTTTTCCTGAATAAAACTTTACTATGTTGTACCTAGTAATATGTCCTATGAAAATCACGTGTATTTTTGTGGCACAAAGTTTTAAAAAATTTAAAAAATTGCAAAAGCGCCCATATTTAATTTTTTTCGTGTCACCTATTTATGAACACCTGGATCTCATTAGTCCAAGTGTTCTTAAATAGGTGACACCAAAAAAAAATATGGGGGCTGCTAGATTCCATAATGTGAAAAAAAAGAAAATGAAAATCGACGAACTATGTCAAGTAGGGTACCGTTGAATAGGTATTTAAAAATCATTTTTAGGTTTCTTTCATCATTTTTGATTTTAAATAACAGTTTAGGATATATAATGATTTAAAGTTGGTTAACAACCATTTTCGCTAATTTTCCTACTTAAAAATACTTAAAAAGTTGTAATAATCTTTATTTCAGACGTAAGTACATCCATATATTGTTAATTGGTTAGTAGCAATTATACTTAATACTATGTTAGTATTGTTAGTATTTTTTTCAAAAAATATTATTTATTTAATTTTTGTTTATCTTAGCCCAATGGCCAACTCCATCCAGTGTTTCTGAAAGGGGCAGTATATTCTGGCCGAAATACACTTTAAAATACTGTTGTTGCTTTCACGTAGACGCTGCATCAAAGAAATAGCTTTCTTGCGCATAATAGCATGAAAACCATCCGTATATACGATATATGACGTAACTACTAAGAAGCTATCTATTTATTTAGTTTTCTCTCAAAGTCTTTTAGTAGGTCAATCAAATCGATCGAAAGGTGAGAATTAAATTGTTATTAATTTATGTTGTCGACGACAAACTAACCTAGAAGTTAAAAATAAAAGATTTTTAAATAGGATGACTTCTACGCGACATTGACAGAGTGAATTGTGCTAAAGTGGCACGCCAAAAATCATAAACTACAGAATTGAATTCAATAAGATGACAAATGACTAGCGCCATTTTGGGTCAAATTAGGACAAAAATACACAATTTTCCTTATGTATACTATATATATATATATATATATATATATTATACAAAAAGAAACTTATGCATTTTGAATTAAATTATCGAAAGTTCAAAATAATTTGTGCTTCTCAAAAGGCATTCTATAGTAAAATTTAAGGGTTACAACCCTTGCAATGTAAAATTTCAAAAGTCATCTAAGGTGGATTTCTAAAGACACGCGGGGTGCAATTGCTAGGTAGGGCCTGAGCCTGACCGAAGTGACGCGATTAAGTACTAATACTTAGATGTTTATCCTACTTTAAAAATTGTAGATTCATCCTCTATTAGATTCCAAATAAACTAAAAAAATATATAATGTATAGAAAGAATCTTTTAAATTAAGTACATTTCGTTAAATAAAAACCGAATGAAAGTATTCTTAAAGCAATCGATATTTCAACGTTTCACCGTTTTGAATCGATTAGTGGTTTTAAACTGCTATTGTTCGTATTAAAAACCAGCGCCCGTAAAGAATAGCACTACGATATAGCTCTGTGTTTGTGCAAGTCTTGTTACGGCTCAATAAAGTTTAATATGATTTTAAATAACGTACTTTGGCAATGCGGGCTTTGAAGAGAATATTATTTTTGGTGGGAACCGAAAATTGACAATCGGTTTCTCGTTAAATATATTATTTAGATTTGTATTTCATATTACGTACATATAATCACAATTTCCTATTTTATGAATTAATATAGTAGTAATGTGTTAAAAATTTATATTAAATTGATGTGAAAATATAGTGAAATGCCTTTTCTGCAAATGCGTAAAGATCAATTTTTTCGTGGTTAAAAACAATGTTTTAAAAATAATAATTAAAATTTATAATTAACCAATATCATCACAATCTATAATGAATAAAATTTTATATAATACCACAGATCATATATAGACCAGGATCAATAATTTTTGAAACAAAAAAAATAATAGGATGAAACCCATTGGAAAAGAAAGAGAATATAACAAAAATGAAAGGAAAAATAATTTACGGGCGATCTGAGGTCGGGAAGTGGGAGGGGGTCAGCTTTTAAGGGTAAAAAACGGTTTATCTCGATTTCTGGCAAAACTACAAGTAAAATGGGAAAAAGTTAAATGGCAAAGTTGTAGGTAATAAAAATATCTACAACCTGTACTTTTTCACCATCGGAAAGTAGAGATTTCAACGAACAGAAAGCACACCAACTTTTTGAAAAAAGCTGATATTTTGACGGGTGAATTTTCGATTGAAAATTAGGGTGCCTTTTCGATATTAAGTCAAAATAAGGTGAAAAAATAAATTTTTCAAATCCAATAAATTACAGTTATTGTAAGACATAAAAAGGGAAGTTTTCAGCAAATTTCGTGAAAAAAATGTTTTTTTGTAAATGATAAAAATAAAAAACCAAAGACTTGATTTTTGAATTTTTCACATAAATTTTGAGGTTATGTAAAAAAAGTGGTAATACAAAAGTTGTAGATCTTTTTATTACCTACAACTTTGCCATTTGACTTTTTTCCATAGGACTTGTAGTTTTGCCGGAAATCGAGATAAGCCGTTTTTTACCCTTAAAAACTCACCCCCTTCCCCTTCCCGACCTAAGATCGCCCGTAAATTATGTTTCCTTTCTTTTTTATATTATTCTCCTCCTTTTCCAATGGGTTTCATCCTACTACTATCTTTTTCACTTTTAATTATTTTTAAAGGCTTCAACCCTGGTTTAATAATACTAAACTAGATAATACGTTCAGCATTAAATTACGCACACTTATATTCTCTCCCAATGAAGCAAAGGCGAGCAATTTCATTACGTATCACGTACTTACAGAATAGAACCAAAAAGTATATAAAATTCAAACCTTTTTTGAAGGTAAAAAATAAAAACACGTTAGTCCAGCTGCTAGCGATTTTATTGCGATTCGTTATCGCTTCAGCACGTTCGTCGCAGCTGATCACATAAGAAAAATATTTTAGAATTTTCCTCCTTAACGTTCTTGTTTTAGGGGTGAAAATCGCATAATAAACCGACGGTTCAGTGATCGGATCGCATCGCTTGATAATGCTCTGATTAGAGTTGCTTTAACAGCTGTATTGTTAGATGTAAATGGGTGTTTTATTTCCTTTTTAATTAATTGTTAATATTTGACAGTAAGTTCGAATTAATAATTGATTATATTGATATTAATCTCAATAAGATTTGCACTTATTTATAATTAGTATGGAAATGTAAATCAGCACAGTGTTTTTTGGGGATGGGGGGTGGGGGGGGGGGGGGATGGGCTTAAATAGCGATTTATTATCAAGTTCATTTTACAACTACCAACACCAAGTAACTACTAACTTTAAAACTTTTAAGCATTAGAAAAATAATTCTATCAAATTAGAATTAAGCAAGCGTTTATTTAAAAAAATATGAAAAGTAATCAAAATTATCTGCACTACGTCTAAGATTTTTTCAAAGATAAATTATTCTTTTAATCCTACCGTAGCAGACTTCACGTTATAGACACGCGCCACATTCGAAGCACGTATTGAATTTTTAATCGCTAACCATATGAATTTTTTATCATATCGAGTAATAATTTCAGTTATGTGTTAGATTATAATACACTAGCTTTTTCTGCGGTTACACTTGCGATGAAACCGATTACCAATCATAATATAACATGGTGATAAACACAAATACAAATATTTTTTTTTACACTCCATTATTTTATACTAGCGACTGGGTATACTATACTGGATACGTTTTAATTTTTTTTGGCGGAACCCTGATTCTTTTTCTAAAATAAAAGCACAAAAGTTATTCCTTATAACATCAGGTATCTGCCAGTCCCGTCAAAATGAAAATTTCATAATTTCCGTTCAAAATTGTATTTGTCTTATAAGTCCCGTATATAATTTCATATGGATTTTGTTAAAATGCTATTATTATGATATTAAAACAGACAACTCAATATTATTTATCTGTAGAGATTAGATAGATTACATAATTGAGAAATTAAAGCAGGCGGCTTTATCGCTAGAGAGCGATCTCTTGCAAAGAAAAGAAAGAGAAGGAAGACACACACCATTATTTCCCTTAGAATCTACTCTACTTCTTAAATAAGTACCTACAAAGATATTTAATAATAACTACTTTAATTATCGTATTATCATCAAAGTGTACAAAATATCTGTAGTCTGTATAACACATTATTGCGATAAAGCAATCACTGCAAAAGGAAATATACGTCATACCATGACCCCGCTTCTGACCCATGCGTCAAGCTTAATGTAAGCTATTCTTGCCACATATTATCTATACATATAATAAAATTCTGAGTCAAATCTGTACATTAAATATTTCTTTGAAAACCTTATTGAAATAGTCATTATTATTGATACAGACGCCGAATCTAGAGTTTTTAGAATCTTTGTCTGTCTGTCTGTCTGTATTGGAACACATCACGAGAAAAGCACTGGACAGATTTTGATGAAATTTGGTATAATGATAGCTGGTTATCCGGGTCAATATATCTTTACTAACCGTTAAAACGTACTTTGGGACGAACCCGAGCAGAGCGAGGGTGAGTCGCTAGTATCATATAAATAAAGGGCCTAGCAAAAAGATAAAATTATTGAAATAACCTCATTTTCCTGAATTTAACCGAGTGGAAGAGAAATTTTTCATATATTCTTTAAAAATTCTGATATTTCTGGATCTAGTACAAACTTGAACTCATAGAACTATGTAATAGTAAAAAATATATGGTATTAAATTTTCCGCTCTACTTTACACCAAACAAAACGATATCAAAGTGCGCTCATTCTTTAAATGAGATGAAAATCGTGAATGCTTCATATGATGACAAGTGTTCTAGTTTTAAGGTCTAATTTTATACTTTTCGAAGGGTAATTTTTTTTAAAAGCTATACTTGTACTTACTATAAACGAAAAACTGTTAATAAACATAAAAAAAATAGGAAGGTGAGTTTGGCAATTCAGTTTTTTTTAATCCATTATATTGTATAAATATGTAAGCTATATTCAAATTAAATCAACAAACCACTTTATTTATAGGTATAAATACTAGCAACTCACTGTCGCTTCGATCATGTTCGTCGAGGCACGTCTTAACGGTTGTTTTAAATATACATATACATTATACATATGTATGATATGATGAGTTTTATATCCCTTACTTGAGAAATGATTGAGTCCCCATACATACTCCCCCCCCCCTTTCTCCCCCTCAAGGGAAGATTTCCGAGATAAAAAACATCCTATGTACTTTCCAGGGTCTCAAACTATCTTCATAGAAAATTTAATCTAAATCTGTTCAGCGAATTACGCGTGAAACGGTATCAGGCAGACAGAAAGACAGAGTACTTTTGCACTTATAATATTAAGTATGGATCAGAAAATAACTGTTATATTTAATCTACGCCTAGGTATATACTTTGATAAGAAAACAAATATAAAACACATACCTACTTATAAAGCCAACCTAGTTATTAGTGGAGGGTACATAATTCGCAACCACAGTCAGATTCATTAATATATAACAGCCGTACGTAATAAAAATTTCAATGGAATCGACTAGTTTCCACCCTCACCCCCTCTGCTATGTTTTAAATTTTAAATTTACCCGTTTCCAGATCGATTTCTAGAAATAATTCAGAACGAAATGGCTTGTCTGAGAACAGACATAAGCTGTATGAAGATTTTATGTATCGCATATTAGAATTGGAACTCAGCTTAGTAGTAATTATTAGTTTAATAATTTAAGAAGATAGTCTGTGGTGGTCCAATGGATGAGTTATTGGCGCTTTCTAATTTATCAGAGGTTAAAAGAATCGATTATATCGATTGTAATCAAATATATAGTAAAATCGAAAATTGACATGGCCCATTCAGTCATTGGAGAAAATAAAATGTCTAATAGTCTCTCTCCATAAATGACAAAAATATTTTTATTGGGAACTGGTTTGCATTGATTTTCCTTAAAGTCGTTAGTTCGAGTTTTGTATAATTTGGATGTTCCAAAACCTACCAAGAATTTAAGGCAATATAAAATTATATAACCATATTATATAAATTATATAAATAATAACCAACCCAACGCCAAACATCATTGTCACACCACCATGAAGAGAAAATATAATAATACTAGCGACTCACCCTCGCTTCACTCGTGTTCGTACCTAGGTGATTCTTTAAATTGACATAACTTTCTTATTTATGAACAACAAAAATTCTAAAAATCATTGTTTTGGATTTTATTGCGTTAATAAAGACCCTCAATAATAGTTTCTTTCAAATATCTTCCATGTACAGACAGCGATCAGTTACAATTTTTTATAGATTATTACTTTGCGTTCCTCATTTAATATGTGAGGGTAAAAAAGGTTTATTTACAAGTAACTAACATTACAAAGTCTCGTCGTCGAAGAAGTCGAATTCATTAGGAAGTCTTCAAGCACATCAAGTCTAAACCTCTACAGTTTACAAAACATTCTGTTATTGATTTTTCGATAAAATATGCAAAATTCGACCTGTCGACTCGGTTTGTATCGATTTTTGCATTAGGTATTAGAAAGTTGTTAGAGATACACTAATCATTATTTAAATAAACCAGCTTTCACATTATTCGGCTTAAGAAACACCATATTTCACACTTAATAGGCAGTTTTAGGTGAAATCGATTTTGTGATACACGATTCAAAGTGCGATAAAATGATTAAGATCTAGATTTTGCCCGCGGCGTTATTTGCGTGGGAATTGTAGAGATAATAAAGCTTCCGAAAACTACTTATTCGTTTAAAAGAAACAGGATTTTTTTATGTACAAATAATTCAAGTTTTAAAGTAGTTTAGTCAATTAAAAGCGATGATGCGCAAAAGCAAGACAATTACTGTTAGACCTACCTAGCAGTCGCCACACTTTTTCCGTCTGATAAAATATAGGTACAGTCCCCCAAAAATTTAATATTAATTTTTAAAATAAAAAATATCTTAAATCACGATTACACGATTTGACACGTTTGTCTCAGTTTGTAATGACCCTACTTGCTGTGCCAGCGGTCGCGGGTTCGAGTCGCGCTGTAAGCATTCGTTTGTGTGATGAGCACGAATGTTTGTACTCCAGTTATGCGTGTTTATACTGTATAATGTATTTAAAGTTATATATGTGTAGTGTATCAACTATCTGGTATCCATAACACAGGCCTCGTAGCTTACCATGGAACTAGATGGTGCTGTATGTTAATGTCCAAATATATTTATTATTTATTTATATTAAATTGCCTTTATATGAACAAATACAAAGAGAATACGTAGAAACATTGAACCTAGAGTCTAAATTGTGATGAAATATTTTTTTAATAATCCAGATCGGATATAAGTGTCTTTTTCACAGACGGTTATCCTGTTTGTGTTAAGATATTAATATAAAAAATATTGTTCAAAAGATTTCTTATAATATTATGTTACATTACGTCAGTAAGTTAGTAACTCGCAGTTTTGCCCGCTTAGTTTATTTAAAATTATTTTATATGAGTTTATAAAATAAAAAAAATGTTTAAATCACGGTTAAAATTGCTCTTTTCCGAGTCAGATTCAGAGAGAATACCTACGTTACCTAGAATCTTAATTGTGATGAAATATTTCTCGTCTTTTTTCACAGACAGTTATCCTGTTTGTGGTAAGATATTAATATAAAAGATATTGTTCAAAAGATTTCTTATAATAGTACTAGCGACTCACCCTCGCTTCGTTCGGGTTCATCCCTAGGTACGTTTTAACGATAAGTATGAATATTATATGCATGTATTATATTTATAAACCATCCTCTTGAATCATTCTATCTTTCGCTGAAAATTACATCAAAAACCGTTTCGTAGTTTTAAAGATTTAAGCGTACAAACAGCGGGAAGCGACTTTGTTTTATACTATGTATAGATGTTACTCGCAGTTCCGTTTGCTTAGTTTATTTATTTATTTTTTTTTTTTATGGGACTAAGGGGGCAAACGGGCAGGAGGCTCACCTGATGGAAAGCGATCACCGCCGCCCATGGACATCTGCGACACCGCAGGGCTTGCAGATGCGTTGCCGGCCTTTAAGGAAGGTGTACGCTCTCTTCTTGAAGGTGGCCAGGTCGTAGCGGTTCGGAAAGACCGCCGGCGATAGCTGGTTCCACAGAGTGGTTGTGCGAGGCAGAAAATGCCTTAAAAATCGCACTGTGGTGGAACGCTGGACATCGAGGTGGTGTGGATGGAATTTACTATTTTGGCGCGATGTCCGATGATGAAATTCAGCAGCCGGGATCAGTCCGAACAATTCCTCGGAACACTCCCCATGATAAATGCGGTAGAAG
The DNA here is from genome assembly GCA_921882275.1 of Brenthis ino. Classification (NCBI taxonomy): domain Eukaryota; kingdom Metazoa; phylum Arthropoda; class Insecta; order Lepidoptera; family Nymphalidae; genus Brenthis; species Brenthis ino. Next base: position 17,926,993 of record OV170224.1, on the reverse strand, counting down.
ATGCAGAGTGATCCAACATCTCTACGCAGAGCTAAAGGATCAAGCCGATCGGAGAGAGCTTGATCGTCGATAACTCGAGCCGCCCTACGTTGAATGCGGTCAAATGGAAGTAGCTGGTACTGGGGAGCTCCCGCCCAAAGATGAGAACAGTACTCCATGTGGGGCCGAATTTGCGCCTTATAAAGAATAAGACGCTGACGCGACGTGAAGTACTGTCTCGCCTTGCTGAGCACACCAAGCTTCTTTGAGGCCAGTTTGGCCTTACCTTCCAATTGACCACGGAACTGGACGTTGCTCGAGATGTCGACGCCAAGTATTCCGATACTGGCTGTGGGAGACAGAGGAGTGTCCTCAAATTGAGGAGCTACGATAAATGGCGACTTTTTAGCGGTTAACGCGCAAACCTGTGTCTTTTTGGGGTTAAATTGGACTAAGTTTAGTCGACCCCAATCCGAGACTTTGGTTAACAAAGATTCGACTTCAGACACAAGTTTGTTCCGGCTCTCGTCGACGAATTCCCGAGAAATATTAGCGCGGCCAGTGTACAGGGCATCCACAGTGCTATCGTCTGCATAGCAATGAATGTTGCTGATTTGCAACATGTCATTGATATGCAGAAGAAACAGAGTAGGAGACAGTACGCAGCCTTGTGGAACACCAGCATTGACATATTTAGGATCAGAGCAAGCACCGTCGACAACGACCTTGATGCTCCGATCTGCCAAAAAGCTGGCGATCCAGTTGCATAATTTCTCGGGGAGCCCGAAGGAAGGTAGCTTCGAAAGAAGCGCTTTGTGCCATACCCGATCAAAGGCCTTCGCTATATCCAGACTGGCTGCAAGCGCCTCCCCCTTGGTCTCAACTGCTTCTGCCCATCTATGTGTTAGGTAAACTAGAAGATCACCGGCTGAGCGACCTCGACGGAAGCCGTACTGGCGGTCACTGATCAGCCGGTGCTCTTCTAGGTACCGCAGGAGCTGGCAGTTAATAATGGACTCCATTATCTTGGAGAACAAGGAGGTAATGGCTATAGGCCTGTAATTGGACGGATCCGAGCGGTTGCCCTTTTTTGGGATCGGGTGCACTAAAGCGGCCTTCCAGGATTTCGGGACTACGCCTAGTGAATAAGAGTGCCGGAAAAGACGCGTTAAGACCGGTGCCAACTCCGGAGCACATGTCTTCAACACGATCGGAGGGATGCCATCGGGCCCACTCGACTTATGAATGTCCAAGGAAAGAAGTGCTTTCCGAACTGCACTTTGCCGAAACTGAACTTCCGGCATGGTAGTATCACACCGCGGGATTGTCGGTGGTGAGTTTCCTTGGTCATTCAGAGTCGAATTGGACGCGAAGAGAGTGCCCAGTAGTTCGGCTTTCTCCTTCGCGGTATGAGCCAGCGAGTCATTCTCCGTGTGCAGAGGTGGAAAAGAAGGCTTACAGAAATTCCCTAAAACAGCTTTGGAGAGAGACCAAAACGCACGTGTTCCTGAAGGGAGACGCCCCAATCTCTCGCCAATTCTGCCGATGTGCTTCGACTTCGCATTAGCGATACTATTTTTGAAGGACCTGGAGGCAAAGTTATACTCCTTTTTAAAGGCGCTCGTATTTACATCACTAGACGCCGATGCGCCAGCCCAGGCTTGGTAGCATTCCAGCTTTCGGCGAGATGCCGTCTTACAGGAGTGACCAAACCAAGGCTGGGATTTGCCTCCAATGGGTACTGCAGAGAACGGAATAAATAGTTCCATACCCTGAAGTACCACATCGGTGACAGCGTCAGCAACGACGTCTGGATCATCTGGCGAGAAGCAAATTTGCCCCCATGGGTAGGACGCAAAGAATGACCGCATCCCGTCCCAATCCGCTGACCTGTAATGCCATACACGGCGACAGCCCGCAAAGCGAGGCCGTGTTGAGCGCGTCACTGGCACTGTACTCCGGACAAGACAGTGGTCCGACGAACCAAGAGGGGGATCGACGGAGACCAGGTAGCCGTCCGGATGAGAGGTCAACAGAAGGTCCAACAGGGAAGGTGTATGATCTTCCACATCAGGGATTCGCGTTGGCGAGGTAACCAGCTGTGTCAGATCATATGCCAATGCGAAATCGTGAACAGATCTCCCCGCATGATCGGTAGTACGTGATCTAAGCCATTCTGTATGATGGGCGTTAAAGTCGCCGAGAATCACGATCTCTGCGGAGGGGATCTGCTGGAGCACGGAATCTGTAGCCATTTGCATGTGCTCAACGAGTCGTTCAGTTTCGGCATTGCCGCTATGAGACCTATACAGGCACGCGTAGATTCGCGGATGGTCGTCGCAGTCTACACGTAGCCAGAGGATGGATAGGTCCCGCCCTTCAAGGCTGCCGAGGCGACGACAGCAGATGTCTTCTCTGACGTACACGCACACTCCAGCCCGCGGTACAAAGGAATGCTCCAAATTATATCCCGGGTAAGAGAGGAAAGAGGTGTCAGTCGGGGACGATATCTGCGTCTCAGTAAGGAAGAGCAAGGCCGGCTTCGCCGTCTCAAGGTGGTAGTGGACGGCGTTCAAGTTGGAATTTAGCCCCCTTATGTTGCAGAAGTCCACAGCAAGTGTGAAAGGGGTAGCCTTATGTGGCCTGCACCGCTTGCCCCGAACAGAAGCCGAGAGCGCAAAATTGCCCTCCCCAGAATTCGGAGGGCAGCCTGGGCACCCACGCTCAGGTAGATTATTATATTATATGTCATTCATTGTTCTTAAAATCTTAAAATTAAACTTTTCAAACTTTATATATTAGTGTAGATATTTGCACCTAATATAGATATGTAAAAGAAAAATATTAATGTACAGAATAAATAAAGGTATAAGTATTTTATTATTTTACAATTATTTATTTTATTTCAACCATCTACGAATGTTGTGTTTATTTATAATCCTAATAAGTAATAAAAAGGATAAAAACTTGCGTTGTGTGTATTTTTTAAAATAATAATGATACAGCATAAAAAAGCTTGAAATGATCTCCTTTTTAGCAAACGCCTTCTGCCTTAAAATAATATCTATCAAAATATTATTTAGAAGATTTTTCGAGAAACTCGTTTGCTGTAGAGTTATTTAATTATCATATACATTTTTATTTGAATGCTAAATTCTGCGCAGCATAAAGCGTTCAAAACCGGTAATTTTTGGGTAAACGCAATAAATTTGCATGTAATAACAGTAATGCGTGGGTTTGCGCTATTCAGTTTTATTTACGACTCCACTTGTTTCACATTCAGCCGCGTTATTTATTCTGTACTTGAATTTTAATTTTTTACCATTTTAGTATCTATGGTTTTACTGTCCACTTTTTAAGTTGGCCCCATTTAAGCCTGAAGCAAACGCATTTATTTATTCAACTTAGTTGCAAAAAATCAAGGTTTGAAATCAGTTTTTATTTGCATTATTTGATTAATGTTCAGAATAGAGCAACTAGTTTTTTTTATTAATTAGTAGCCTTGAAACTTGCCACAATTTACAATTGACATTCATAGAAATTGAAAATAGATATAACAATTATCGGTACATTCCTGCAATTCTAATACTAAATGAAAACATAAACAATATCGTAATATTAGCTAATTTGAAATCAGATGGCCCACTTTCCAGTTGAAAGTGTGTGTGAGCCGATTCAACCGGTTTGTTTACATTCATCACTGTGTGCGTTGTATTTGTGTGAGTCACGTCGCGACGTCACTTTGTTTACGTTAACACGAGTGTAGATAGATAGTGTGGTAGTGTGGGTGTATACGTCACGAGGGGGCACGTGTGTGGGTGTGTTCGTGCCGGCGTGACGTCACAGCGTTTCGTCACAGGTGCGCCTGTGTGCGTGCCGTCTATGCGTCACTGTGTGCACGTCAAGTCAATGTTACATTTTTGTGACCTTAACCGTAGACATTTCGCAAGACTTGTCCTTTACGTAATTGTCGCTAGTTTCATTAATTTCCGATAACGTTACAGGAATATAAATAATATTAATAATACTTATGTGAATGCCGTTGTAATTTGTCTTTGCCTACAATAAAAAATTTGATTTTTTCTAGATATGAAATACTTATCTATGGTCTATCTATTCTTGTCAAATTGCGATATATGTATTTATTTTTGGGATATAAACCTATTGATAACTGTAACTGTAGGCATTACGATAACCCAATTCTCGCACAAAATATGCCAAAATCTTAATAATATTATAAATGTGAAAGTTTGTGACGATGTATGGATGTCTGCATGTCTAGATGTATGGATGTCTGGTTATACTTTCACGCAAAAACTACTGAATGGATTTAAATGAAACTTTTCATTAATATAGCCCATACATGAGAATAACCCATAGGAACGAAAAAATGTACAGTTCCCGTGGGATAGATGACAATTCTATAAATATTTTAAATGCGAAAGTTTGTTACTCAATCACACCAGAACGGCTAAACGGATCTAGATGAAATTTGGCACAGAGATAGATTATAGTCTAGAATAGCATAGGTTACTTTATATCTCGGAAAAATTTACGATTCCCAAGGTATATAGTGGGATTAGTCTATATCTATTTCATACTAATCGTTAAACCAATGATTTTGTGGTATGATATAAAATTAATCGTGCAATAAATTAATAATAACATATTACTTTTAATATTGTACAATATATACACGTAAATGGTAAGTGTTTTAAGTATCATTGCTGTTAAGTATCTTACTCGTACAAACACGAGTGCCTGCTCTTTACTTCTCGCTTATTCGATTTAATTAAACAAATTTTGCTAATCTTGTTATACCTATGTATTAAGAAAAAGAATAGGTTATATATATATATATATTACGTTTTAACTTTTAACGTTTAGCATAAACTTAGAAATCTCTAAGCCACTAAACAAAAAAAAAAGATTTCTTAGACATGAGATATTTTCTCGCAGTAAAAAGTATCCTATATGTTGACCCGGATAACCAGCTATCAACTTACTAAATATCATCAAAATCTGTCCAGTGGTTTTCCCGTGATACGTTCGCAGAGAGACAAAAATTCTGAAACCTATAGATTCGGCCTCTGTATCTATAATAATGACTATTTCAATAAGATTTTCTAATAAATATTAATTGCACAGATTCGACTCAGAATTGTATTATTTTTATATGTATGTATTTTACGTATTTAACAAAAAATGACTATAAGAATTTACTTTCAATGATCATTTAAAAAAATAATGACAGTTAAAAAGGATATTTATTTTCTCAAAAAATTTATTGGTATCAAATATTTAATTTTTATTTAGTCTAAACTTTTACATCTATACATATAATAAAATTGTAACTAAGCCGAATCTGTACATTAAATATTTTTTGGAAAATCTTATTGAAATAGACATTATTATCGATACAGAGGCCGAATCTATAGTTTTTAGAATTTTTGTCTGTCTGTTTGTCTGTTACCGCATCACAGAAAAACTACTGGAGAGATTTTGCTGAAATTTGGTATGGTGATAGCTGGTTATCCGGGTCAACATATAGGATACTTTTTACCGCGGGAAAATATATCATTTCTAAAAAAATACAAAAATACTAATATGCAAAACCTAAGAATTTGTTTTTTGGTCATCTGAACGCGGGCGGAGCCGCGGGCAATGCTAGTTTACATATAAATAATATGTATTAAGTAGCATATGGATAAGGCTCAAATATTTATGTAAATAATGAGCATGATTGGAACTGACAAATGGTAACTCCAATATATAGGGAGGGGTAAATAGCGAAAATTGTTTTTGAATGGATTCTTCACGATCTAAAGATATATTTTAATCAGAGTGCTGTCGTTACAAACTTAGGTCTATTATTTTTTTAAATATGAAATTTTCTTATTTTATAAATAATTGTCTTGATGATGCAAGTATACATATTATATGTATACAAGTGACTCACCCTCGCTTCGCTCGGGTTCGTCCCGTCCGTTCGTAGGTACGTTTTAACGGTTAGTATGAAATACAAATCTTTGAATTTCTCGGCGTTTCTGTACTATAATATGAATGTTCTATACATATAAACCTTTCTCTTGAATCACTCTATCTATTACTGAACGCTGCAATATAATCCGTTGATTAGTTTAAAAGACCTAAGCGAACAGACAGCGGAAGCTATTTCATTTTATACTATGTAAAGATTTCAAAATAAAACTAATCTTTACCGTAGAACTTTAAATAGCACATTAATTGGAGCTATCATTAAATAATAAAAAATGAAATATTAATGAAATCATCATGAATATTTTATTTGTAGGAATGTTATTAATAAGTATTATGAGCTATTATTTCTGTTATTTAAATGAATAATGAAGGTTTGTAATTTTATGATAATAAACAATTAAGCATTGTTTATATTAGGATAAAATTTTAAATTAAGTATAACAATAATTGATAAATAAGGTCTTTTCAGATTTTCTGTAATAATTTTCCCTGAAATAATAACTATTGATTACTTTAAAATAGAATAGAGCCAGAAAGAAAAAATCTAAAAGTATAAGGCGTGGCAATGCACCTGCCACTGCACAGGTGACGGATAGCTCTACACGTGCAACACTTTTACAACCATGTTAACATAAAAAGGGGACTTGAGACAAATTACGTAATTAAATCAATTAATTTAATTACATTTTAAATAAGTCGGAATAGCTACCACACGCACTCTCACACGCCTAGTAAATAGCAAAGCCAGAAGTGAGCTTCTTTTTCTCATACCGCAAAGGTGCTAAATTTTTTTTGATTATAATAATAATAAATGTTGGGACATTAGCACACAACGCCATCTAGTTCCATGGTAAGCTACGAGGCTTGTGTTATGGATACCAGATAGTTGATACACTACACATATATAACTTTTTAAATACATACATATTATAATTATAAACACCCATGACTGGAGCACAATCATTCGCGCTCATCACACAAATGAATGCCCCCAGCGGGACTCGAACCCGCGACCGCTGGCACAGAAAGTAGGGTCACTACCAACTGAGCCAAACGTGTCGTCAAACTTCAAAATTAAATTATTAACTTTTATTATGCATGATTATTGTACAATAACGTTATTAAATGATAAAAACATAATAATTAATGCACGACCTTTCCATTTAAAACTCTGTAGCAATTAATGGTATTAGCATTAAATTTGCATCTTGTGAAGACCGTAAATAGTAAATATAATTCTCCACGCAATTATTGTGAGAAAAATGGCGCATATGAAAGAAATAAATTGGTCGATAGTATTTCCACGTTTTTATGTACATAATATGTTTAATATTAAATAAAGAGATAATTAAATGAATATAATGAGGACAAGGATACATAACTTAAGACTTTCGGTTCATTAGGTATTGCAATAAAAAATATTTTAGTAATTATTTTTTTTAATTACCATAAAATGTTTAAGAAGGTAAGATTCTTATAATTAAACTGAAAGAATTAAGTATAACAATAAAGAAAATCATCATAATAAACTGTGTCGCAACTTACAAGCAAGTATGTATGCGAAGAAGCTAATATTTAATTTTAGCAAAGTAAACTTTCCACCCGCATGACAGCTGTCACTTTTTTAATCAAACAGGTATGCATACAAAATGGCGGTTCAACCGATCGAAAGCCATTACATTAACATGCTAAATAATATCCGGACGACAATTTATTACTTTTACTGTTTCACATTAAAAGCAGGGCGTGTGTACATGTATGCGGGCCAGATGCGACAGATAATATATTTCATTTGAAAACGTCCGTTGGCGATTATGTCATTGACTTCGTAATTATTGTCACAATAAAAAATAAAAATGTCATTGCGCTTTCATTTAGACGGGAAGTGGTTACTTAGAATAAGTTTTAATATGTTGCCTTTGTTTAACAATTTTTAGCAGACTTTTCTCATTTTGTTTTTACTTCTAGGGCACTTGGATAAACAAACATTGCACGTTTACAAGTATATTTTAAATGAAGCTTTTATTTCTTTAATACGAATATATTATAGTTGTAGTGTACTTGCGTAGACATTAAGTATTGTTAGTCAGTATGTTAGTTTTAGTTCTAGTGATGGCAAAGCGTATTTATTTTAAGTAATTTAAGATAACTATTATCGTTTCACGTTAAAAGTTTGTCAACGAGTTCATTATCTTTTACAAAATAAATATAAATGGTGCTACAATAACGCAACGAGCCTAATAAAACTTTGCATTTACGTGCGCCATTCTATTTTGAGACAGGTCGGTAGAACGGGTAAATAAGTGTATTGGACTTTATGAAACACTATCGACGGGTTCATTGTATTGCGCAAACAGCGAAACCGTGTGTGTGAATGTTGGGCCTAAAAAAATTATGTACTTTAATAATTTGTTTAAATGGCAGACTAAAAAATATTAATATTAAGCAAAAATTAATAATTAGAGCAGTAATTAAAGTTCTTCTAGATTGGTAATATAACTTTTTGTTCTAATCCATATCCATACTAATATTATAAATGTGAAAGTGTTTGTTTGTTTGTTTGTTTGTTTGTTTGTTTGTTTGTTTGTTTGTTTGTCCTTCTTTTACGTCTAAACAGAGTGACGGATTGGCGTGATTTTTTGTGTGGAGATAGTTGGAGAGCTGGAGAGTGACATATACTTTTTACCGCGGGAGATTATTTAATTCCCACGGGAATACACGTTATAATACAATCGAAAAAAATATTTATCATCAGAATTACTTGAAACTTTGTATTATTGTTCCTTCGTTAACTTGTTTTCATCTTTTTAGTTAGCTTTTATGCAGTCGGGTTTTTTATTTTTATAATATACTAGCATTGATCTCGGCTCCGCCCGCGTTCAGATGACCAAAAACCATATTCTTAGGTTTTACATATTAGTACACTGTTACAATGCAGTTTTTGTATTTTTTCTCAGAAATGAGATATTTTCCCGCGGTAAAAAGTATCCTATATGTTGACCCGCTATCACCATATCAAATTTCATCAAAATTCTTGCAGTGGTTTTTCTGTGATGCGTTAACAGACGGACAGACAGACAAAAATTCTAAAAACTATAGATTCGGTCTCTGTATCGATAATGTTTGTTTCAATAAGATTTTTCAAAAAATATTTAATGTACAGATCCGGCTTAGTTACAATTTTATTATATGTATAGACTTATTTATTCTATTTCACAAAACATTATAAACATCATCAGAAAATGAATCTTAAGATTCATTTTAGGATAATACCAATTAAAAGGTGAGAAGTATACTCGTACTCCTATGTTTTAATTTGGATTATAGCCGTATCGAAGTAAAAGATACTAACTACAATCCTTGTGGTGCGATAAAACAAATTGACATTTGACCGACTTCAACAAGAAGAAGTATTCAATTCCGTTAAAGGTAATATTACATACACAACGAATTACAAATATTTTGTACGTTTTTATAAATATTTTTATACACATATTCCTATAAGTACGCCATCATAAACACAGCTTTTATCTCGAGTAGAACAACGCGAAAATCAATGGTTGAATTCGTAGGCGTTTTTGTATATTGTACAGTATCAATCGTTCACATGAAGTTTAATAATAGACCTGGCGTAATTTTACTACAGTGTTTTGTTGGAAGCCATAGTAAATTCAAACGGTAAACAGCTTGCCGATGAATAGGTATTATTTACGAGCGAGTACAGAATAAACAAAGCTGTTACAAATTCTAAGTTGAAAGATCTATAGAAGAAATCTAATATATAAAATTCTCGTGTCACAGTGTTTGTAATAAAACTCCTCCGAAACGGCTTGACCGATTCTTATGAAATTGTGTGTGTATATTCAGAGGTCTGAGAATAGGACGTAAACTATTTTTAATACCCCTAAGAGATAAGGGTTATCCACCCCAAAAATATTTTTTTATTTTTTTAGACAAATTTTTTTATTGATTTTTTTAAGATTCGGTATTAAAAATACATACAACCCTAAATTTTCACCCTTCTACCACCAACCCCTATTTTTAATAATATTATTAGTACTAACATTATTTTCTACTCTCGAAAATCTATTCTAACCGTTAAAACGTAAATAAGGACGAACGGACAAGTCGCAAGTCTTTATATAAAATTTACATCATTTATATCATTATCATATTATATCTATATGTTAAACATATACATTTACAATGGCATAAACAAAATTGAGTTTATTTTAAATCTACATTTTGAATCTAAACGTAAATGAACAAAAAATATATTTTTCCTTACATTTTGTCATTGATTGTGGTAGAAGTGCTTCTAAAACAAGTATCTAAAGCTATAAATATATACTATATTACAACGTACGATGTATATATGTGTGTTAATAACTTAATGGCAAAGATCACGAGAAGCCAGTTTATACATTTTCAAAGTGAAGCCAGTTCTGTGTACGTGTGTAGTGAACATATTTCCATAATGTTTACCAGACAATAGACGACGAGAATTTCAACACATAAGAAGAACAACATTGTAACTCAGTATCGAGATAATATAAAAAATAGAGATTAATTTCTAATAATATAAAAGTTTAAATTCGAAAACGGTACAAAACTGAGTTACAATGTTGTGCCTTGCAGGCGTCGATTTGTTAAACACACACTGTCTCGACGATATTGACTCAATGTCAGACATAGTGTTTTGTTTTAAGATACTAATGAACGTTTGGACGAAAAAAAAAGTGCATCGGAATGTCTGTATGCATAAAATATTTATTATGCCTAAGTCAGTATTGACATATATACTATTCATTTTGCAATGTAATTTATGTGTTTAAGTACCTCGATACGGCTACTTAAAACAAACAAAATTTCCTCTTTTTCTCTCCATTCTTGCACAAAAAGTAAATTGGTGAAAGTGGGTTTTACAGTGTTTTAAATTTTATTTAGTACTAGAGACTCACCCTCGCTCAGCTTACGTTCGTCCCTTGGTTACGTTTTACCGGATAGTTTTATAAATGTCTCAGAGATGAGATATTTTTCCGCAGTAAAAAGTATCCTAAATGTTGTCCCGGATAACCAGCTATCATTACACCAAATTTCATCCAAATCTGTCCAGTGGTTTTCTCGTGACGCTTTCCCAGACAGATAGACACAAATTCTAAAAGTTATAAACTCGGCTTCTGTATGGATAATAATGACTATTTCAATAACATTTTCCATAAAAATACTCTTCTCAGACTCAGAATTTTATTATAATATGTATAGATTCATTACAACAATGATTTAATTATAGTAGTGGTCAAAATTCAACCTATATTGAAAATTTTTAACGAAATATATGGTAGAACTTACTTATCTATATAAAAAAACGTTTCCAATTTTTTTTAATTATTAACACTAAACCTCATCAATAGCTTTTAAAAAAAATAGGTTGACTAACAGGAAAAGGTATTGAACGGTTTTTTTGCCTATTTATTTATGTATTTTTTTTCATTGTTAGAGGTACTTTTGTATTTTTTTTTATGGGACTAAGGGGGCAAAAAAAAATACAAGTATAAATGTAATGAGTGTGTCAAATGTACATAGCGTTGATTTAATGTTAATTAGACCGGATCAAACAAACAATTGATCTTTAAAAGAACGTAATAGGGGAGAGGGGGCTACACTGGATCACTTTTTATCATGTGTAGTTTACCTATATAAATAAACTATAAATTAGCAATATTTATAACTAGAGTAATGAGGTGTTAAGTTGGCTATAGAAATCTAGTTATTTTAAGCCCCGTCCGAGAATCGAATCCGGCAGTTAGGCGTATTGTTTTTGTAAACCGCAAACAAACACTACTTTCCTTTTACATTTTTCTACTTTGGTGTTTAATAGTTTTTGACTGACTTCAAGAAGAAGCAACAATTTGGTTATATACCTACTAAGCTTCTTGGTCTAAGAAATTGAAACTGCAAAAATTATGTCCGGCTACCTAAAAGAAGGTATAAACAATTACTATAATATTAGTAAAGACTAGAGACTCATCCACTTCGCTTGGGGTTCATCCCTAGACAAAAACAAATCTACCCCAGGGGAACCGTACATTTTTCCGGGATAAAAAGTAACATATACACTATTCCAGACTATAATTTATCTCTGTGCCAAATTTCCTCCAGATCCGTTCAGCCATTCTAACGTGAAAGAGTAACAAAAATCAATCCATCCTCACAGACATTCACATTTAACACTAACGGCTCACCCGCACTTCGCTCGGGTTCGCCGCTAGAAAAACAAATCTATCCCACGGGAACCGTTTATTTTTCCGGGATAAAAAGTACCCTTTGTGTTATTCTGGTGTATGAGCTATATTATTGTAGTTTCGATAAAATCCATTCATTAGTTTTTGCGTGAAAGAGTAACAAAAATTCATACATCTAGGTATACATCCATACATCCTTACAAACTTTCGCATTTATAATATTATTATGAGTTATCCTACAAGGTCTAAACAACAAAGTCAAAAACAATGTTTTTATTATAATAACATGGATAAAGGCGATAATAAATATGTATGAAATGTTTACACCTTCATAAATTAAAGATGAATGAAATGTATCGTTACATCAACTCGCATAAAATTACTTTTTTACCCCTCCCGATACCATATTATGTATTTTTTGTTTTGTAAATAAGCTCAAAGGCACGAGGCCTTTATTTTAAAAAACCCGTTTATGTCCTATTTTTAGTTGGACCTGATTATGAACAATTGATGGCACAGCTATTTTAAACCTTTCGAAGTATTAAATTCGACCATCTGTACGTCTCACTTATTAAAATAACTAGCATTGCCCGCGGCTCCGCCCGCGTTCAGATGACCAAAAGCCAAATTCTTAGGTTTTACATATTAGTATACTCTTACATTGCAGTTTTTGTATTTTTTCTCAGAAATAAGATATTTTTCCGCGTTAAAAAGTATCCTATATTATGTTGACCCGGATAACTCCGTAATAATATCACATTAACAAATTTCATCAAAATCCCTCCAGTGGTTTTTCTTTGATGCGGTAACAGACAGACAAAAATTCTAAAAACTATAGATTCGGCCTTTGTATCGATAATAATGTTTATTTCAATAAGATTTTCCAAAAAAATATTTAATGTACCGATTCGGCTTAGTTACAATTTTTTATATGTATAGATTAATAGGATTCTGAAAACATTTCACATGTTTTATTAGTAATTCAAATATCTACAAAACTATCGAATGTATTAACATCTTGAATTAGCATTAGTAAATCAATCATAATTATAAATTATGTTAGTACGTATGCAGTAGTTTGTCCACAAATCGGTATTTTTCATAATTAACCATTTTACCGGAGGTATATTGAAACATTTTATATCGTTCTTTACATGAGAAGAACAAGAATAACAATTAAATTAAAATATACACGGGGGAAATATCAGCATCTAATATATTTTTTTAATTATTCATATTTTTTAATCATAAATAAATAGATAATAGTGTATCTTCCTATCGAGCTTGGTCATACTGTTCTCATCCTGTTGATAGAACCGTGTGAAAGAGTCCTTATAGACCGTTTACACGATATGGATAAGATTAAAATCTAAAAATTAATTCGAAGATCAATTTTTGCAACCGTGCACTCATTATTACCTACTTAAATAGATGCAGGTAGGCGGGAATTGCATATTATTTGTATGTTTAGTAGAATTTTTGCTTATAAGTGGAAGTCTTGAAGAATGTTAATTAAAATTATTTTTTATTTTGCATTAGTCTTAGGTTTTTTTTTATTAAGTCGTCTTAGTTTATAAGATAAAGATTAGAAATTTCAATGATAGGAACAATTATTTTGTTATACCTGAAAAATATAAAATAAGTATAAGCACAGATTACATATGATAGGTTTTAATCAGCACGATATCGTATAAACGGCCCCCAAGGCTTCGATTACCTAAGGTGCCGTTACTGCGGTACATCGACCGACCGCAGGGAATCTATTCAGAATGACGTTTTTAAGTATCGAGTTTCGGACGTCGTCATGACGTGAGAATGTCCAGTAAATCTTAATAATAGTAAATCAAAATTTTAATGAACTTTTCAATCATTATTGTTTTTATAAGGCTTTATAGAAAAAAAATCGGACAAGTGCGAGTCGGGCTAGCACACCAAGGATTCCGTAGCATGAAACATTAAAATAAGCTTATAATCACAACAAAATTATTATTAAACTACAAATTTACTTACGGATACGGATTTTTTCCTTTACTTGTGCTATAAGAAATTTGCTTCTGGCCACAGTATTCTAGATCTACGGAATATACACTATAGGTTTGAATTCCCTTGCGAGTGCATAAACGGCCGTATATTTTGATTGCCTTGACTTAGAAGTTTGATTTTTTCACAACTCTAAGGGATTATAGCCTTGAGTATTTGATATCAATTTCAACTTGATACCTCGAAGCGTTCCTGAGAAAAAGGTTCTTACAAGACAGACAGACAGATGGAAACGAAGTAATCCTAAGAGAGTTCCTTTTCCCTTTGCGTTGCGAGGTACCTCACTTACGGAATCCTAAAAGGTAGCAAAATAAATTTCATGACAGTAATATTTTGTAAAATTTCCCTACTATTTTTTTCACTTTGATGTTAAGTTTGATGACTATGATTTTGAGAAGGAAAATTTTGAAACTTATTTGACATTGCCTCTATGCAAAACTATTGGATCATTGATCTATTGATTGATGTGCATATACGGTATTGTAAGTTAAGACAAAAAAACTTATTTGCTATTCTAATATGAATAATTTTTGATATTTCTAGAAAATGAAAGATAGATCGTTTTCTAGAGACGTGTCATAAGTAAAAGACAAAAAAGTAAACTGCTGAATTTATTTGGTATATAATATAATATATGCATAAATAAATATATCTATACTAATAATATATAAATAAAGAGGCAGAGTTTGTTTGTTGGTTTAAACGCGCTAATCTCAGGAACTACTAATCCGATTTGAAAAGTTCTTTTTGCATTAGATAGCCCTTTATTGAGGAAGGGTATAGGCTATATATCATATAATATATCTATTCCATACTAATCGTTATATAGTATAATATACATAACCTTTTTTTGTAACTATAGGTTAAAAGAGTCAATAAACTAGCTTCCGCTAAAACTGAGGTAAAATAAAGTTAAATAAGTGAGATAAGCTAAAATGCAAGCGGTTTTTAAAGATATGGTTCACAACGCAATAGTTGAAGGTGTAACTCGAAAATCTCGTTTATGTTTACTTAACAGATTTCAAATCCGAAACTCGTTTAACCCACGGAACACATAAAGATAATCATAATTTTATACAACTGTCACAAAATATAGACATTGCAATAGGATATATGGACACGATTCGCTATTTTTAATCTAGCCATCAATCACGTTTTATTGGCCGACTCAAAAATTTATCTTTGTTTGTTATGTGTACCTACCATAATAATGATTCAAATTGTTCATATATATAATTTAGTCATTGTTTAGAATTTCTAGTCATTTCATGCAATCCTGGGCTCTTTTAGGCAATGTAAAAAATATTTAATACCTAGGTATTGTATATACATTGATATAAATACGTATTTATGACATATTAAATCATTAATTATTTTTTGGAATAACTGAACGTCACTTAGTTTTACTAATATCTATACTAATATTATAAATGTGAAAGTGTGTTTGTTTGTTTGTCCTTCTTTCACGTCGAAAAGGATTGACGGATTCGCGTGATTTTTAGTGTGGAGATAGTTGGAGGGCTGGAGAGTGACATAGGCTACTTCTCACCGCGGAAGATCATCTAATTCCCACGGGAAAACACGTTATAATACAATCCAAAACAAAATTTATGATCAGAATTATTTGAAACTTGGTATTAATGCTCTTCAATAAAATTAAATAAATACGTGTTTTAACATTTTTCGAAATTCATCTTATAAAGGGGTAAAATAGGGGATGAAAGTTTGTATGAAACTACCTTTTTAGAGATTTTTTGCAGTTTTAGCGCGAGCGAAGCCGCAGGTTCTGCTAGTTACTAATAATGCAAAAACAAAAGCTTTTATGGTTTGTCCATCTGTCACGCAGCAATCAGCATGGATCGACGTGTTGTTTTGTTCAAAGAAAGTTTTCGGCCCGGAAAGTAGCTTTGCTACTTTTTACTCTGCAAAGTTTATCTTTTCGTGAACAAACGAACAAAATAGAAACGTTGTGATAAATCCTTTAGATATATTGATGACTAGTAAAACAAAAACAAATCTATCCCACGGGAACCATACATTTTTGCGGGATAACTAAGTAACTAAGTAGATATGATGATGATGATGATGTTCTCCGAGGCACGGGGGTGAAACACCGCCAACTTCCCAACTCCGGGCTGTTACTGAGACTTACTATACAGGAAGACTCAATAACTAAACTTGGCCCGACCCGGGACTCGAACCCAGGACCTCCGGGTGTGCAACCGTACATGCTAGCCACTACACCACCGAGGCAGTTAACTAAGTAGATAACTAAGTAACTAACTAAGTAGCGCATGAATTATTACAATGTCTGAGTTATATTATTATAAAGTTTCATTAAAATCCATTCAGTAGTTTTTGTGTGAAAGAGTAACAGACATCCATACATCTCCACAAACATTCGCATTTATAATATTTGTAGGAAGTACGATTCAATTGTCTAAACGTGTTCCAGTCTATCTATATTATATATATATATATATATATAAAGGCGCTTCGCCTACGCACGATCAAATTCATATCTCTGTTTACAATCCTAGTCCATATTCTATAGATAGCAAGGCGGAATTATCTTGTGTATTCTATAGAACGTATTAGTCTCATACATATAATAAAATTATAACTAAGCCGAATCTGTACATTAAATATTTTTTGGAAAATATTATTGAAATAAACATTATTATCCATACAGAGGCCGAATCTATAGTTTTTAGGATTTTTGTCTGTCTGTTACCGCATCACGAGAAAACCACTGGACAGATTTTGATGGGTATGGTGATAGCTGGTTATCCGGGTCAACATATAGGGCACTTTTTACCGCGGGAAAATGTCTCATTTCTGAGAAAAAATACAAAAACTGCAATGTAAGAGTATACTAATATGTAAAACCTAAGAATATGTGGTTTTTGGTCATCTAAACGCGGGCGGAGCTACGGGCAATGCTAGTATAATATATGAAGTAGGCAACGCAAAAGAATGTTATAGACAAAATATATGTTGTTGTGACACTTTTTAATATGTTGGGACATTAACACACAGCACCATCTAGTTCCATGGTAAGCTACGAGGCTTGTGTTATGGATTACCAGATAGTTGATACACTACCCATATATAAACTTTAAATACATACATATTATAAATATATTACATATATATGTAGATACGAGGTACAGAAATGCCTAGTTGGTTTACAGCATATACCGCTGCAGATCCCGAAGTCTTGGGTTCGAATACCGGCCCCCGGGTCCGGTAAAATGTAGTTGTTAACTTTTTTAAGTTTTTCTTCTCGAGCTTGTTGTTTGGCAAATTAGCAAAATATTGACAAAGTATTATAACATAATATATTATGTGAAATACCTAAAAGGTTAATTTTATAAAAAAATTAATATAAACTATTATGTGTATTAAAATTTCTACATTTTAGGCATTATGAAAAAGTGGGTCAGCCATTTATTCTACATGACCTAAGCTCTCCAGGCTCCAACTTCTTAAGTATTTTTGGATATTACTTACTCTTCCGGCAGACCGTACGTTTAAAAAAATAAAAAATAGAATAACAGACTAACTTCACCACATAATATTATGTTAAAAATAAAAATTATAAAACCTAATTCGGCTTTATTTAGATACTATATTTTAATTGTAACCTTTATATATATATTAATGTTTATGATGTACATCCATATTTTAATATTATAAATGTGAAAATGTGTTTGTTTGTTTGTCCTTCTTTCACGTCGAAATAGGGACTGAATGGCGTGATTTTTTGTGTGGAGATAGTTAGAGGGCTTGAGAGTCCTTCTTACCACGGAAGATTATTTGTTTCTCACGGGAAAACACGTTATAATATAACTCAAAACAACTCATCATATCAAACCTACATATGTATATATAATATAAAGTTTAGTTATCCCATGCTAATCATTAAAACGTACCTAGGGACGAACCCGAGCAAAGCGAGGGTGAGCTGCTAGTATGTATGTAAGTTTAATTTAAATAAGGCTGCGAGTTAGTTCAATCCAATGAGATGGTCCGGGATTGAATTGCTTTTAATCCCATAAGAAGATAATCTTAAGGGACTGGTCGATAATATACTGTACTGGAAACTTAAAATAAGATTAACTCTAAGAGCAGCATAAGGACGTATAATATTTTTTTGTAAATTTTAAGTCTTTACCCCCTAGTACGAGTAATATCTTGTAATAAACTAATATTACATTCAAAGTATTCGTATAAAAAGTAGCCACTTTACGGTCCATAAAGTATCTCGGGGCAAGAAAATCATTCGATCCGTTGCTTCCGTTCTGCGTGAAAAGAGGATAAACCAACAAACGCATTAGTAATTAATATTACTATTAGTATCTATATAGTTTTAATATGTAATAAAGATATTTACATTTCGCTCCGTTTGTAGTGGCCCTACATGCTGTACCAGCGGTCGCGGGTTCGAGTCCCGCTAGAGGCATTCGTGTGATGAGCACGAATGTTTGAGCTCTAGTTAGGGGGTGTTTATATTTATAGTATACATAATGTGTTTATAGTTATATAAGTGTAGTGTATCAACTATCTAGTATCCATAATAAAAGCCTCATAGCTGACAATGGAACTAGATGGTGATGTGTGTTAATGTCCCAACATATTATTTATTTATATAATATACACAAGAAAAAAATAATTAGTAGAAATATTATACAAGAATATTGCTAAAGTAACTCGTATTACTTAGTTTTTGCTAACTACGCGTGTGCCATTTTCAAACGTTCGAAACTACAATGGTTTAAAAGAAAATTATGACACATAAGAACTATTGTTTGCTGTGTGCATGAACGAATTAGTTAAAGATAACGTAAGTTTTGATGTCAAACTTGAAAATCGAAATAATTTATCAATTTTTATTTGTAAATATAGTTTAGTATAGATTTCTCAGAGATTAGATATTTTCCCGCAGTAAAAAGTATCCTATAATCTATATTGTTTTGTTACCCGGATAACCAGCTATCGTCATACTAAACATTAAAATGTTTACAGAGGTTTTCTTATGATGCGTTCCCAGACAGACAGAGAGACAAAAAAATCTAAAAACTATAGATTCGGCCTCTGTATCGATAATAATGACTTTTTCAATAAGATTTTCTAAAATTTTCAATTCAAAATTTTATTATATGTATAGACTATTTGAAAGAATACTAAAGTGAAATGGAAATATGGAACAATATCGTCAATTAGTTTAGTTTACTTCAATGAATTTGATTTTATTCAAATAATTTATATTTAATTTTTTTTTTGTAGAAATATCCTAAAAATAACTAATAAGTAATCGATACACGAAAAATATTAACATGTCTACCGTGCGGGTGGGGTCCATAGGGTCATCGACCGTTCTCCCTGCCTCATTTGAATTCGCGGCACATTACAAAGGAGTAATTGGATAATAATGGAAGCTGGCGCCTCCCCTGTCCTGAAGATTGGTCAATATCTACCGCATTTGGCATTTTGTCAAGATTAGAAACCAAACTAAACAACAATATCTCGAACTGTATTTAGTTGCTCTCAAAGAATCTTATTTCATTATATATGTATGTACATATTATCAATATCTTTGCAAATAGCATATTTTAAATATTTCTTATTAACGTCTATCTTAACGATGTAATTGTATGTAAATTAACAAGTTATACCAGTTAGCATACAAAAAAAAAACAGACGAAATCCCGCATCCAAATATTTATTACATTCAAAATAAAACCGGTGCAGATCTGTTGACAAGAATTGATTTTTCATCAGGACCACCACTAGCTGGAATCCAATTCATCGTTCTCCAGACGTGAGTTCGCACAACAATTTAATGTTTATACACCCAAAGGGTAGGGGTCCAGGCAGTTTGAAAGCGCCTAGGGATTTAGCACTTGGCAGTTGCCGTTCAGATGGCACCACGCATGCGCATTACTAACAATATTAGATGGGCAGTAAAGGGGAGGCAGTCGTCATCACTGAAATTCTATTACGCGTTTTATACACGGGGCGCGCCTTAATGGGGGGGTGTATAAAACATGTCCATTATAGTTAGAACTGTGCCATTTTACACGTTCCCCCTCGCAGATCCGCTCGGATAACGACTGCGGGGAGGCTGGGAGGTCTCGTTAAAACGGTAGTGTCGTAAAACATTGAAATCTGCGTTGGGGTCTTTTTAGTTGGTCGATTCGATACGCGCAGTTTATTTTAAATTATAACGCCGCTTTTGGGGGATGTTTTTAATCTGCACCATACTGTTTGTTCAGTTGCGTGCATATCGCGTTATATATTATATTTTCTACTATACTGTCTACGGTTTTAACGTTTTGCTATTCGTAGGTTGTATAACATTGTTGAGCTATTTTAGTACATTTTCAATTTTTTTGTAAGCAAGCTACGATTATCACACTGAACGTGTCTTGTATAGAGCGCGTGACCGTATAAGTATTTTTCGTACACCTAAGCTCAGTATAAATTAGAACTTAATACGATGAACAAACACCGGGACGTGCTGATGAGTTCCCCTTTCAAGAAGTGTGATGAATAGTAATGATATTTTTAGATAATATACTAAACTAAAAATTCACGTACACTGTACACTGTTGACTGTACCTACGTATTACGTGTAGCATAGATTTTATATATGCTTTAATAAATAATATATATTTTTTTTAAATTAAAGATTTTTTATGACATTTTTGTAGGGTTATTTGCATACACTTGTTTGATACCCCGCTGCTGTCAGGGACAGGGTTACAGGTTTTTTGATAGAATCAACTTTGGTTAGTTTCGTATAAGATGCTTTAAGAATTTCACCCTTATCGGTGAATTTCTTTACATTTAAAAATATGAATATTAGTCTATGTCCATAATCTTAATCAACACAAATTAGTAAATAAAAAAATTATTTTTTTTTTTAAAAATGGTAAAAACATCATTAAAAAACTCTTAAATTCATGTAAAGATGGAATTACCTCAGTTATAATATCGTAACTTATTACATATTTTATGCTTCAATTTTGTAAGGAATACAAAAGAAGTCGACAAAATAAAATCAAAAAATAAACTATAATAATAAATAGAGTTAAACATACGTACGAGTAGTTGCATTCTTATTGAATGACTATTTGACTGTATATATGTTTATATTTTTTTTTTAATATTTACGCCAAAGATGAAAAAAATAAGCTTGATTAATTGAAGTGAAGTCAAGGAAGTAAACTAAGAAAGAATAAGGCAAGCACATTCGCCGTTTTTGTAGTCACGTATTTTTAAACGCTAAGTAAGTAACCCATGGTTCTAAAACAAAATCGCAATAGGTCTAATAGCTAATAGAAAATGCTCCATTGATTTCCTTATTTATTTTATAATATAAACTATGTAATATAAGTATGTTAATTGAAATCATTATTTTTATTTAAATAAAGCAAAATATACAACAGACAAAGCAAATTAAAAGTTAAATATGATAGATCATTATTTGAATCCGAGCTGACAGATGCATACGAATTTGTTTCTGTAAAAAGTTTTTATTAAACTCAGCTTTTTACATAGCCTATATATAACCTCATAAATAGACTGTAAACTGCAAACGGAAATGATTAAATCGTACTGGTTGTCGCAGAGATTAGGGATAAAACAAAAAACTTCAGCTTAATATTGATTCTTCGTACAAACTTTCATTCCCATTTTCACCCACTTAAGGGATGATTTCCGGAATAAAAAAATATCCTATATCCTTCCCAGGGTCTTAAACTATCTTTTTACGAAATTTAATCTAAATCGGCCCAGTAGTTTTTGAGTTAATTCGTTACAAACATACAAAAATACAAATCTTTCCTCTTTATAATATTAGTGTAGATAGATGTAGATATAACTTAGTATAGATATGTAAATGAAATAAATACGATAATATAATAACATAATACATACATGCATATTTAGGAACAGTTCGAGTTATCTTTACATAGGTGATGGTCAGTTAATGGCGCAGGTGGTTTCAGCCCCCTGATGGCCGTTACGGTTGTAATCAGGACTTATGGTCACTGGCTAAAAGCAGCTGATATTACTCTTCGTTAGAAACCTAATGACTCCCAAAGGTTGTTTTTCTCGTATACTTTATACTAACATTTTAGATATTTTAAAGGTGTGGTCCAAAAATTGTTGAAGTTTGAATCTCGCAGTTAAAACAAACATACCTAAGTACATATATGTAATTAGTAATAATTACTTATAGTATAATTTTGAAACCGTTTATTATGGCTTTATACTATGGCTAGATATATAAAATATAAATATTATAATATATGTAAGTTGATACCTTTGACATAACAATCTTATTCCTATAAAATCGTTATGGAGTTTAATGTGACCCCTAAAGTTTGTCAAATAGGGTGTCGTTGTATGCAAAAGAGTTTTCGGGTATAAAAAAAAGTAGTTAGCCAAATCTGGAAGAGGATATAAGGTACTAGTCTGTATTTATCTAATTATTTTTAAAGCATTTTAACTTATTTTAAAATAGACTACGTTATGCTTATATTATAATTTTCAAATATTTAATAAATAATAAAAATGTTGGGACATTAACACACACCACCATCTAGTTCCATGGTAAGCTACGAGGCTTGAGTTATGGATACCAGATAGTTGATACACATAATATATAACTTTAAAGTACATAGATATTATAAACATAAACACCTATGACTAGAGTACAAAGATTCGTGCACATCACACAGATGAATGCCCCCAGTGGGAGTCGAACCCGCGACCGCTCAACGGACCAACTCTTTCTGAGCCAAACGTGTCTTGGATAAAAGTATCACCAATATATAGAAATACATTTTTTTAATAAAAATACACATTTTTTAACATCATTGTACTAGCGAAGTGAGCCGGTCGATAGTATGAATATAAACGACTCAGCTTTGTTATGTAACACTTTAATATGTACATACATTGATGGTTAGACTCAGTTGAGTGCACCTGCCATTTGCGATAACGTTTCCGGGTTCGATTCTCAGTATAGATAACTAGCGAATGTTTGTTCCGGCTTGAATACGTTTTCTGGTGAATAGTTTTGTAAGTTCAATAGCTTTCAAAGAGTATTCGTGCCATGGTTCGTCGTACCATGGCTTTAGAAGTTCAAAATCAAATTTTATTTTAATCGTGATCCTAATAACTATGCTTGTTATTTAATAATTTGTTAGGTTTCTACGCAAGATTTTTACAAATATTATGAATCGAATCTATACATTAAATATTTTTTGGAAAATCTTATTGTAATAGTCATTATTGTATTCAGCCCTTTTTTTTAACGTACGGGCCTCCCTTCAGTACGAGGGGGATCAGGCCATAGTCCACCACGCTGGCCAAGTGCGGGTTGACGGACTTCACATGTCGTTCGACAACTTGCTAAATTCTCTCAGACATGCAGGTTTCCTCACGATGTTTTCCTTCACCATTAAGACAAATGGTAATCATGTTGGAAATGATTCGCACATGAAAATATCAGAAGTGCGAGACTCGGGATTTAAACTTGCTTCACTTGGTTTCCGAAGCGAGCACGTTACCACTGGGCTACCACTGCCTTTTATTCATTATTATCGATACAGAACTCGAATTTATAGTTGTTAGAATTTTTTCTGTCTGTCTGTCTGGGAACGCATCACGGAAAAACCACTGGACTGACTGACGAAAATTGGTATTATGATAGCTGGTTATCCGGGTCTACATATAGAATACTTTTTACTGCGGGAAAATATCTAATCTTTAAGAAATCTATACTAATAGTTAATATGTACCTGAGGGCGAACCCGAGCGGAGCGTGAGTCGTTAGTTTTAAATACAAATAGTTTTTCTGAATAACTCAGTCTCTCCCGTGAGCAT
This sequence comes from Brenthis ino, assembly GCA_921882275.1. NCBI lineage: Eukaryota > Metazoa > Arthropoda > Insecta > Lepidoptera > Nymphalidae > Brenthis > Brenthis ino. Next base: position 17,902,829 of record OV170224.1, on the reverse strand, counting down.
TTTTGCCGTAAAACAATTGAAACGTCGGGAGCCGAAAGTTAAAATAAAACTGGAAAAAAATAGTTTTATTTAGGTTTATTGAGATAACCGGTCTCTATAACAAAATTAAATATGCAGGTATTTGCTAATTTAATTTTTTCATATTATTACGTAAATTAACATAACCTATAGGTATATAAGAAAGAGTAGCTTCTAATTATTTTTAGAATAGATTCAGTAATTTCCGAGTTAATTCTATACAGACAAACAAACAAATGTTACCACTATATAATAGAGTAAGACATTTACCCTGACACAGAATCGTCGTAATATCCTATAGCATCTGTCCATTTTCGATGTAATGCCCACGAGATTTGTTGTACCTACTCATAAATTCGTCGAGCCAATTGGTACGCTAAGATCCGAAGAAACATTTTATATTATGTATTATAAAATATCGTACTACTCTCCAATATTATAAACACTTTAAATAAATTCAGGAAAAAAATAAGTGACAAATTATCACTAAAATATATACAGTAAAGAAAATAAAAGCATTGCTTCTCACCCCTCTGGAGCTTTGTTAAATTATACGAGATCTATCTTAGAGTAAACAAGGGTGCTAACGTTTGTCGCGTTTTGTACCAAAAGTTTTCGATACATACATGTATCTATAGTCTATACTATAACTTAATATAAGAAAGCTTGTTTTGGTTGTTTTTTTTGTTTGAACGCGTTAATCTCTGAAACTATTACTCAGATGTAAAAAATCGTTTTGCATTTGATAACCCAATTTCTAAAGGTTTTGGGCTATATATGCTACAACCTATGGATAGAAACAATTATATATTATAAGCAGACAACGCGAGCGAAGACGCGGGAAAAGCTACTGTATATTATATAATACTAGCGTTGTCCTGTGGCTCCGCCCGCATAGTACATTAATCACCAACATCTCATATACTAAAACCTTCTCCGAAACACGCTGCATCTTATGGTATGAGTATTATTCCGATCGGTTCAGTAGTTATCGCAGTATAACCGAACAAAAAAATCGGCTCTCCATTTAGGTATTATATCTACATATAAATCAATAAATCAAATTAAAATATCCATTTGTAAAATAGAGTAACACTGATTTAACTACAGGTCCTTTAGACAAGTAGATTTAATAAAATCGATATTGCTAATAGAATTTAAAAATTTATGGGAATCACGTATTCTGAGAGACAATGTAACAATCGATTTTCATAAATATTTTATTAAAGAATAAATTACTTCAACTACCCGCAAATAAATTACAAGAAAAATTTCACCTCTAAAGGTGAAATAAAAAATGTATAAGCGCTCTGGTGATTAACTAATTATAATTATCGAACTGAATTGAATATTCTAGAGATGCTTCACTGTCATTGGATTTAAAACTTCAATAAGGAATTTAAAAGGATATATCATCTAAACAGATAAATAAAATTGAAGTGTCTGTTTGTAATATCAAAATAACAGCTTTTTACTAAATACATATGAAACTATATACGGTACTTATAAAACACAATTTTTAAAATTTTTGTCTGTGTCTGTTTGTCTCCATAACGGCTGGACCGATTTTGACGGGACTTTCACTGGCAGATAGCTGATGTTATAAGGAGTAACTTAAGTTTACTTTTATTTTAGAGAAAGAATTTCGGGTCGAGATAGGGTTTCGCTTAAAAAACGTACTCAGGACGCACCCGAGCGAAGCGAATGTAAGTCGCTAGTGAAATTTGTATTCTAATAGTTCATAAACGTGAAAACAAAAAAATAGGTAGATATACTCGTATAGTAGAAGTTTATAATCTGTAGTTGTGTCAAATCGATTATTATCGATTTAACAATCGTATCTATTTTTATGTGGAAGTACAAAAGCTTCTTAGCTATTAAAAATAAATTTTCAATTATAACTTCCGATACTCATTACTTTTAACCGTTACTGTAAAGTTTTACAAATGGATGCGGTCGTCGATTTATGTAGAAACAAAAACTACATATAAGTATAGAAAGATCGACCTTTTTTATATACATGATAGTATGATAGAAATGGATAAACAGTAATACAGTATACAGTAATATTATTAAAGCTTACGCTAGTAACAAGGGAAGAAGCTAATCTATTAGTATATTTAAAGCATATATTTAAAGCTTTCTATATCGTGAAACAAAAAGCATCCACAAAATATCGACCTGAACGTATTCAGTTATCATTATCACTTCGAAATAGAGCGGGCACGCACGCGAGCCGGTAATCGGGCAAAGTTGGCCAGTATAACTTGGTCTTTTAGTTTACACACCCATTCCCTTCTATGACCTCGTTTTATGGTGCACCAGGGGGGAGGTGGGGTCGCTTAACGATGGTATTAGTTTGAGGGCATCACATGTGGTGAGATAAGCGGTGGCATCCCTCGAAAACTTGTTTCGAGATAACTTGGCATTGTCTGTGTAAAACTTGGAAGAGTGATGGTAGTATTGTTGTCGAGTTAGACTTTAATTGGAAAACGAATGCTGCGGTTAAATATTTACAGCATGACTTATATTCGGTGTTATTTTAATATTTGATGTTTATTATGTTTGAGGACTTATGTTTATATTAAATTTCTATATAGGGTTGAAAATTATTACTTATCTATACATATAATAAAATTGTAACTAAGCCGAATCTATACATTAATAATTTTTTGGAAATTTTTATTGAAATAAATATTATTATCGATACAGAGACCGAATCTATAGTTTTTAGAATTTTTGTCTGTCTGTTACCGCATCACAGAAAAACCACCGGAGGGATTTTGATGAAATTTGGTATGGCGATAGCTGGTTATCCGGGTCAACATATAGGATACTTTTTATCGCAGTAAAATATCTAATTTCTGAGAAAAAATACAAAAACAAATAAAAGTATATATATATTAATATATATATATATTAATATATATATATATATACAACAAACAAACAAAAGTAGCTAAAACAAACTGCAAAAACATTCGCATAGTAGCTTAAGAATAAGTCACCCCAAAATTCTCATGTGCCCAAAGATGTTACCGTTCACAATCTACAAGAAACCAATTAAGAACAATGGCCGTTCGCGGCATTAGGCAAACCAAAGGCTAAATGCACAAAGACCCCTCGGCACAGTATAAATTGTGGCACTAATTCAGACCAAAGGACTTGAAACTCAAGGGAGTTTTAACCAAAGATCGATATCAAGAGATGGCGATGCTTCCCCCAACCAATTTAATTAGACCCCCGCTATTCAACTGTAGTCCTCAATAACTGAAGATTCATGGAGGAGGGGAGATGTCGAGGGGTCTAGTCGCGCTGGTCGCATTTGGTCCGTTCCGTTTACGACAGATCGTGACGCATCTGTTACTTAACATTTTAGTGCGTAATTTTGTGAACAGCAATCATTAGGGCATAAAGGAGTAAAATATAATATATGTATAACATACGTATATGGACGTATAAACGAAGTGAAGATATTTTTAGTGCTTCGCTTAAAGTTGAACGTGCAAAAGCGACCAGCTAAAGTATCAAACCATTTCAGGCAGCAGATATCGCGTAGAGTTTTAGAATACATACCTGAAACAAGAATTAATATTACTAACAGTACCTGGGCCACGGACACCTATGATTGCCAACCTTGCGTCTTTTTTTAAAAAAAAGACTAAAAACTTGAATAAATATTAAAAAAATATATAAGTAAAACTTTGTATGCGACCAAGATTTACATCTGTTATTTGATCTTGCACCTTGGCCGCGTGAACACGATGCTTATACCCGAGCGTGCAAATTACCGACCATAATTTGCGTGGAATAATGCAAAAGAAAACTGCATGAAAATTCGAAAACACGCGTTTTCTCAGACATAAGACTAATCTAGATCGATTTGCCGCCCCCGAAAAACCTTGTATATTAAATTTCATGAAAATCGTTGGAGCCGTTTCCGAGATTCAGATTATATATATACATATATACATATATATATATATATATATATATATATATATATATATATATATAAGAATTGCTCATTTAAATATATAAGATTAATATATTTGTATATATAAAAATAGTAATGGGTTATGTCATCAACACGCCATGCGTTTGTTAGATTCTACATCTGCCTTTGAACTTTTGTTTGTATCTTTTAAGAGGCGGAACGAAACACTTTAATCTTTTCAAGAGCCTGAAATAATTCTGTATATGGCTGATAGAAGTATCTCCAGTGTGAAGGACTTCCTTTAATCCTTATCGCGACTTGTTCAACAGGATTCTACACATGTGTGGTTGTGAATATAGTGAATAGAGTGGTGGTATTTTTTCTAAAGCTTATACATTTTAAAATAATTAAAATAAATAAATAATAAATATGTTAGGACGTTAACATACACCACCATCTAGTTCCATGGTAAGCTACGAGGCTTGTGTTATGGATACCAGATAATTGATACACTACATTATATATGTATATGTATATATATATGTATATATATATACATATATATATATATATATATATATATATATATACAACTTTAAATACATACATATTATAAATATAAACACCCATGACTGGAGTACAAACATTCGTGCTCATCACACAAATGAATGTCCACATCGGGAATCGAACCCGCGACCGCTGGCACAGCGAGTAGGGTCACTATATACTGAGCTAAAAGTGTCGTAAATATAGTTAAAAAGTGACCCTCGCATCGCTAGCGTTCGACTTTATGTATGTATGTATATAATTAGTAAGTATGTATTCATCTTTAATCACTTAGGTGTGGGAAAGTCTTACTAATATAACAGAAACCTATATCTTACTTTAAGTTAGGTTTAGATCATAGTCTCAAGGGTTTTAGTAGGTAGTACCGGTTTTTCTAGCCGGTGCGTCCCACTTAACAATCAAAAGCATTCCCAGCATTAAAAAAAAAGGTTTATACATATTATTATTATTATAAATACATACAGAATTGGTTCATACGCACATTTCATCCAAATCCATATAATCGTTTCAGTGTTAAGATGTAACAAACATGCAAAGACATACAATCTTTCACGTTTATAATTTTAGTATATTTATAAAAACGTCAACAATACACCTAAGTAATATTTTATTTTCGAAGTAAATCTTCATGATGAGCGATTTAATTTATTTTTTCATTACGCAAATGCCCGATTCTAAATTTTAAGCAAACAAATATGTAAAAAACAAATACAGTGAGAGCCTCTTTGTTATATAGAAGAAAAACAAAAAACAGATATTTGAATGAGAATGCCGACATGCCGACTCACGATCGAATGGGATGACTTTCAGAAAACTGTACAATCCAATTTGAGGTTCTTTAATCGAGCCTATATTCGCCTTATATTTTTAACAGTTTTACATTAGAATGACGATATATTATCTAATAGTGCTGTCTTGAACCAATATACATCTATACATATAATAAAATTCTAACTAAGCCGAATCTGTACATTAAATATTTTTTGGAAAATCTTATTGAAATAAACATCAATACAGAGGCCGAATCTATAGTTTTTAGAATTTTTGTCTGTCTGTACAGACAGACTAAAAACTTGAATAAAAAACAAGGCGGTAACAGTACCGCATCACAGAAAAACCACTGGAGGGGTTTTGATGAAATTTGGTATAGTGATAGCTAGTTATCCGGGTCAACATATAGGATGCTTTTTACCGCGGGAAAATATCTCATTTCTGAGAAAAAATGCAAAAATTGCAATGTAAGAGTATACTAATCGTTAAGCCTAAGAATTTGGTTTTTAGTCATCTGAACGCGGGCGGAGCCGCAGGCAATGCTAGTAACCTATAAAGCATTTTGATTATTTGCATCTACGGTAAGTAAGTGTTGACTACGTTCCTTCATAATTCCGCAGTGGACGGACAGCTTTACATAATATATCTCAAATCAGATGTAAATTGTTTTCGTAAGCAAATCTAAATTGTATCGAGTAAAATTAAACTTCGAAAGGTTTGATTTGAAATTTCATATTAAATTACATAATAACAGATCTCGGTATGGTAATAAAGTCGCCTCTCGTATGTATTTAACCTATACATATAATAAAATTGTTACTAAGCCGAATCTGTACATTAAATATTTTTTGGAAAATCTTATTGAAATAAACATTATTATCGATACAGAGGCTGAATGTATAGTTTTTAAGAATTTTTGTTAGTCTGTCTGTCTGTTACCGCATCACAGAAAAACCACTGGAGGGATTTTGTTTTTTTACTTACCGCACGTACTTTTTACCGCAGGAAAATATCTCATTTCTGAGAAAAATACAAAAACTGCAATGTAGGAGTATACTAAGATGTAATACCTAAGAATTTGTTTTTTGGTCATCAACGCGGGCGGAGCCGCGGGCAATGCTAGTAATTAATAATTCTACAATTATACATACTAAAGTGATGTACATACATATATAATCATAATATATGTAGTGCTTTATCATTCGATCTATACATATAATAAAATTCTCAGTTGAATCTGTACATTAAATATTTTTTTGGAAAATCTTATTGAAATAGTCATTATTATCGATACAGAGGCGGAATCTATAGTTTTTACAGTTTTTGTCTGTCTGTCTATCTGGGAACGCGTCACGAGAAAACCACTGGACAGATCTTGATAAAATTAGGTATGATGATAGCTGGTGTTTTTGTTTTTCCAGTATTACTTTTAAAGTGCAATAAAGAATACATATACTACTAAACTAATAATATTCATAGACGAAAATAATCAAATATTTCTATGTGTCGCTCTCATGGAGAGCGCGTTAGCAAACGTCAAATCCAGATGGGGTGAAGTTTTGGTATCTTCTATCAGTTTGCTCCAGGGCTTTTCAAATGCAAAGTACGTAGCGCTTAGGGTCGAATTGTAGTTGGTGAGAACGAATTAAAAAATCCAATCGATTTACTATTATTCAAAATACTTGCACCATCAACTCAATTCAAATTTGAAATCGATATACATATTTATATTTGTATCGATAATATGAATTATTTTGCATATTAAACACATAATATTTCATATTATACTATTATGAATTATAATGATATTGTAATTGTGTTAATGTTCCCATATTTGGGTCGTAATATAATAGTTTTGGTTTACATTTGTGTTTCTGTAATCATTCAATCAATTATCAAACCCACAATACAATCCCTGTTAGAGACAGCTATATCATCGTCAACGAGTTCAGAAAAGACGACATTCTTAGTTAAAATAAGTCATTTCTATCTATTTTTTCGTATAGCGATAAATATCGTAGAAACTGAGTACCTCCTTTTTTAAGTAGCTTAAAAAGTTAGAGCCATTTTCAATATTCACGTACTAATAAATCTATACCTATACATATAAAAAAATTGTAAGTACCTAAGCCGAATCTGTACATTAAATATTTTTTGGAAAATCTTATTGAGATAAACTTTATTATCGATACAGAGGCCGAATCTAGTTTTTAGAATTTTTGTCTGTCTGTCTGTTACCGCATCACAGAAAAACCACTGGAGAGATTTTGATGTAATTTATTATGGTGATAGCTGGTTATCCGGGTCAACATATAGGATACTTTTTACATATAGATAACATAAAGCAAATACCGTTTTTTTATATGAGATTGTCAGTCTAAATTACATACATACTTATTTAAAACAAACTATGATACGGAATGAATTGGTGAATTCTCTCGTACAGAGCCCTAGAGCTTTCAAATGCAAAATTTCTGTCAATTAAATGCATAGGTTCACTTTATTGTGCCTCGAATTGTGATATTTAGCATAACAATTGTGTGTATTTGAATATTTAAAATGTAAATTTTCATTATAATAAATTGAATATTTACTCATTTTTGGAGGACTTTATACTTGTTATTCTGTACTAGCTAACCGTCCCATATATTAATGTATATACAAATATATATACATATATAAATTACATATACCTAGACGTTTACACTAAAACTAATTATTATTCTACTTTTATAGTCAAACTAATAAATATGTTTGGACACAGCGCCATCTAGTTCTATGGTAAGCTACGAGTATTATGTTATGGATACCAGATAGTTTATACACTACATATTTGTATATAACTTTAAATACATACAGATTATAAATATAAATACCCATGACTGGAGTACAAGCATTCGTGCTTATCACACAAATCAATGCCACCAGCGGGACTCAAACCCGCGACCGTTGGCACGCCTGTTAGGGTAAGTACAAACTGAACCAAACGTGTCGTCGTTACGTGACAAATCAACTGTAACTTGATGGCACTATGAACTATTTTGCAGTGGTTAATGTAATAGTACATGGAGTGGTAGTGAGGTACCCACGCATACATATGTGTGGGACATAAAATTTTAAAGGATACTTTGTGCCCTCATATGAATACCGTGGGATATAAGTACATTGCACACATATCTGTTGAAAGCAGTTACTTATCTACTTCCACATATGGAATCCAGTATTATATATTTAATATTTATTACAACACAACATTTGTGTAAAAATATAATAAAACTATATAAATAAAACATTTTATGTTCCGTTTATATTTCCATTACATAGTACATACATGATAATGAAGCGTTCGCATTAATGAAATTAATAATAAATTCATGCCAACGTTATTGTTATATGTATTTTATACTATGACAACTTTACATTAGTATAAAAATGAACCTATCATTTTATTATTATACGAAAAAGTTTCTACAGTTTCGTAAATATGAATAAAATGAACCAGTATCTAGTACCTAATATATAAATTATATCGTGAAAAATAAATATTATTTATACTCAATATATTAAAGTTAACATATAGTACTTTATATAAGACTATATATAGTAAAGTTTGTTTGTTTGAACGCACTAATCTCAGGAACTACTAATCCGACTTGAAAATATATTTTGCTTTAGATATCACGTTTATTGAGGAAGGCTATGTATTTATCATCTTTCTATAATATAAAAATGAATCGCTGAATGTGTTGGTAAGCGCAAATCTCGAGAGCAGCTGAACCGATTTCGCTAATTCTTTTTTTAGAATATTCCTTGAAGTACGAGGATGGTTCTTACGGAGAGAAAAATTTAAAAAAATGCCTGAGAAAGTCTAAAAACAACACTTTTCTATACTCCCATACAAATGATTCGTAATAATACTTAAAAGTCAATTTGAACTTTAATACCATACCATAAAGCTTAAGTGTTAGTGGAGAGGTTCCGGGAAGGCAAAACAATTGAGTGACGTTAGTATCGTATAAATATTAATGTCAATATTTGTCAATATTATTTATATGGCTAACGCTGGCCAATAACTATTTATATATATCTATTACATTAAAACGTACCTAGCGACGAACCCGAGCGAAGCGAGGGTGAGCCGCTAGTATAATATATAACCGTTAATTATACTACAATATACAGAAAAAAAATCTCTTATATGCGTTGCATACCTAATATCAAATTCTTCATAAATTATTATTATTCAATAGTAAAGATATGAGTTACTCGTTCATGGTTGAACTGATTTCGATAAAACTTAATAAGAAATCTACATATATGAGCATCGTAAAAAGAAGTATCGTACAATTGGTGCATTACATATAAGCCCCTTCTTTAGTTTTAAGATGACGAAGTACATTGAAAGCTACTACATAATAAATAAAATTTGCTTTCAACGTTTTGTACAAGAAAATCCCAGTACAAACTGGAGTTAAACAAATAACTCTTAGACTAGCATCTGTGATTCCACATCAGTAATTTTTAAAAAGAAAATCATGTTATAGGAAATTATAATAATAAATATTTAATATATAATTTAATTGTTACTCGTTGTAGAATCATATATATATTATAATATTTAAATGAAAATTTTAAATGGATTTTTTATCTGTATGTCTGTAAAATAACGTCTTAACTCAAGAACGACTGACCGGATGTGGGGTTATATGTTGTAATGTAAAATTGTAATTATTTATATATAATAGAAAAGTAAATATTTATGTTTATTTTTGTCCATTATGTATGAATATTTAGTTTATACTTAAAAGCAATACTGACTAACGACGACGAAATTAATTTCCACCATAAGGGATGGAATTTTAAACAAAGTTTGTACAAAGTGAGGGTTATATCTAATGTAAATAGACAAATTAGAAAAATATGCGGGTGCAGAAGACAAGGTGGTAAGCAATCAATAATTTATTTATAATTAATAAGTAAACTAGTTATAAATAAATATGTACGATCGAGTATATCATAAGTTTAATTTTACAGTTTAATACTAGCTTTTTACCATGGTTTCACTCACGCAATATATTTATGTATAATTGCTCCCCTTCTAAGCACCATTGCGTGATATTATATGGTCTATAACCTACCTCAATAAATATGCTAGTAAATAAAAAAGGATTTATTCAATCCGATTGGTAGTTCCAGAGATTTGCATCAAACAACACTGTAAAAATAATTTCTTCTATCTTCACAGTTTTATATTATGATTAGTTTTATTTATCAAATAATAGTTTATTATCGTTCAAGAAAAAATTAAATAAATTATAGTTCTTACTTTACATTTTCGATAATAAAGATATATTTTCTCTCTGTTTCTTCTCCTTTATCTTTTTTTTCTTTTCTTTGCCTTTTTTTCCACATGAAATGTAAATATTATTTTGTTTTTGTTTTTTAATATTTCTTATGTACTCGTTACTTTAAATGCACAGACTCATACTGTATTAATTCACTTTTTTGGTTAAGTTTCTTTATATAATTATTATATTTTTTCATTTGAATGTTGTGTACAGACATAATTGGAGAACAAATTTAATATGATATTTTTAGTTTTTAATATGAAGATGTAATTTTTTTAATTTGTTTTCTGTTTCTGTACCTAAATAAATAAAATAAAATAAAATAAAAAATAAAAAAACCGACTGCATAAAAACTAACTAAAAAGATGAAAACAAGTTGACGAAGGACAAATTCTTAAGACTTTACATATTAGTAATTAGTATACTCTTACATTGCAGTTTTTGTATTTTTTCTCAGAAATGAGAAATTTCCCCACGGTAAAAAGTATCCTATATGTTGACCCAAATAACCAGCTATCATCATACCAAATTTCATCAAAATCCCTCCAGTGGCTTTTCCGTGATGCGATCACAGACAGACAGACAGACAGACAAAAATTCTAAAAACTATAGATTCGGCCACTGTATCGATAATAATGTCTATTTCTATAAGATATTAAAAAAATATTTAATGTAAAGATTCGGCTTAGTTACAATTTTATTATATGTATAGATAGAGAACACTAAGTAGGTACTTTATTTGACAAGTAGCTACCTAAATTCTGTGTACTACCCTTTGCTAATGTCCCTGTACAAACGTTAAGGTTCCCAAAAATTATAGTATCACACTTCGCAGACATTAGAGTAACTGCGTATTTAGAGTAGCAGTTGGGATCCAAAAACCAAAATAAATCCGCGAAAAATCCGAAAAGATAATTTTATTTAAAATACCAAATTTTAGGGTCTAGCCAAGTTATTGATGTACAATGATCATTTTTAACCAACTTTAAGAATATGGTACTCAATTCGAATGTATACTTTTGTTTTTGTGTATATTACGCGATATCGCCAAATTATTATAAACGGAAAATTTGTTTTTTTTTAAATACATTTTTATAGAAAATATTCCTGTACAAATAAGTAATTTTAAAGTTAACATATCTTTTTAGTTAAAAAGCAATTATATAGTTAGGATAAGCCCATCTACGTGACATTGGCGAAGTATATTGTATTTAACTGGCACGCCTGACGGGCATGAGCAAGAAATACAGAATTATAAGATAATCCCTTAGACCTCACGTTTCAAAATCAGTTGTTTATACGTTAGTCTCAAGGGAGTACAATCTTTGTTCACTATAAACTGGTTTCGGCTATTGTTTTGAAGTTGATTGGCTTTTTTTCTTTCTTGCTTCGACCACCCGGACGCTATGTCCGAATCTCCTTCTTGGCCTAGTTTGTTTGCTTTACGTATGTTTTATACTACTGTTTGTATAAGTATATGTATCTTTTAAACAGTAGTACCTGGATGATATTAATAACAATGCTCGTAGCCTAAACGTGTGAAAATATAATATTTTCTTAGACTGACGCAAATATTTCATACCTATAAAATATTATAAAGAGAAAAAAAGGTATTTTTGTTTGTAATGGATAAACTAAAAATCCTCTGAACCGATTTAGATGAAATTTGGTATAAAGATAATTTTGACACCCTGGGAAGGACATAGGATAGTTTTTACCCCAGAAATCACCCTATTCGAGCAAAACGAGGGTGAGTGGCTAGTTACACCTATTTTTTAAGATGTTAAAAACTAAGTATAGTCTCTTCCGTGACCATGTTTGTTATAAAGCATCCGAAACTTCTGAAAAAAAATTAAACTAAATGAAAAAAAATCCGCAGGAAAACTACTTATTTTTGAAAATCAACGAAAAGCATATTATAATAATATTATCATTTTAATATTATATTTGTATATTAAATTCGTTTATTCAAATTTTTAATGTACACAATATAATTAATTATGTAAGTACTTTTTTCAAAGATTATGTTAAGTTAGCGCTCGACCTTGTATTTCGTACGAGTTTAACCTCTGCAAATTCATTCAAATGTTTTTGTTACCTCAATCGTAAGAATCTCGTTTTTTTTCTCACTACCTTACATATATTAACCTAGCCTTTTTTGCGGTGATCTATGATTGCATGTAGTAAGAACGTGTCAATTTTTTTATAAAACATATTTTTAATACTTTTGAAATTATTTCTGAACTATAGTACACATATTTTTTACTTGGCATTAGCACAAAAAAGACATTTTCCCTATAAAGAACATCGAGGCATTTCCGCAATCTATCGAGTGCATGAGTTTTGCCCGAGCTAAAGTTTCAACAAAACTTCGAGCCGATGCACATGCCTCGATTCGACTCCGGGTGGTTTGAGCAGGTAGAGAAACAAAAAAGCACATAAAAAACGACGATCTCTCTTCAAGGGGGTATAAAAACGACTCCAAAGGAGATTTAACCTTATGACTCTAAAATAAAACCTATTTTCGACAATCCACTTTTAACCCTCGCGACGACGCAGGGGTCTAATGACACCCAAGATTTTTTGCGATTTATTCTCTAGTTGCTGTTAATTAGTATTTTTTTTGTCATGAATCGATGGAAATAGATGGCGTCGAAATTATTAAGCACGCGCACGCGATGCACTATGTTGGAAATTACTTGAAATCTAATCGCAGTTTAAATAGTTTTTGTCATTAAAGTCACGAATAGCTGCAAAAAAATATTGCATTATTGTTATAATCACAACATAGTAACATGTTTCCTGCCGTAGAAATCGATTACTTAGTATCATTACAGTCGTTCAAGTAGTTGCAACGTTGCAATGTAAGTTTAAGCCACGACATGTAGTTATCCTCCTGCCAAAGGAAACATTATAAATTGTGGTGCACAAGGTGTGGAAGTACCTAACTTTGCCAAATCACCGGCCGGTGTGTACATATTGGCAAGTGTTCGGACGTCTCTGCCAAGTTTCCTCCCGGACTTGGACGGCCGACGTCCGCCAGGTGCCAAGCCGTCACTCGTTTAAGGTTCCAGACCAAATGCGGCACTGGGGAGATAGAACGATTTATTTGTTCCCGCTGCTTAACTGGGTTAATGAAAAAGTGCTGGTGTACTGAATAAATCACTGATAGCAGATGCGTCGTCTCGTTTAACTTTTTATGTGAAATTGAATACTATAGTGGAGGTCTACGTAAAAGCAATATAAAATGACTGTAGTTGTTTGTTTATGGCCTTGTTTCAACAAACGAGATTGCTGCTCCTCGGGCGAAAATCGCAAGATGAAATTCTTTACTGTACAAATGTATACTTAAACTGCTTTTTTATTTGATCTTAACAGTTGCTCACAGCTCACGAGGAGTATCCAAAACAAATATTTTAAAGATATTTTTAAAAACTATTCGATATAAAAGCTTTTTTTTGTTATAGACGTATAGTCCTATAGAATACGTAGCTTTATCTAATATAAGCCCTGCTATTGGAAAGTTGCAAATGTATTTAGTAATTAAATAATCCATTTTTTACACTAAATTAGACATGAATGCATAATTAACACTAATATAATTGTTACCAGCATTTCCGTTTACATTTCCTAAAACCATAAAATTTTGTAGATTTATCGCTTATCGTTCAACTGTAAAAGAAGCCTTGTGAAATGTAAATTTAATACCTTTATTATATATATTTAATTACTTTTTGAAATAATAAAAATGTTGCCCAATTGTGAATTAAGCAAAAAGTCATGTATAACTATAATAAAATGTGCTACACTAGAAATAATGCGACCAAATATAAATTTATAGCAAATTACACGTCTGAAGAGCTATATTCTAATATTTTCTGCTATCTGGGTTATTATACCATCAAATTAATACTGGCTTTCTTTGTTGTTTATAGTACCGATCGTTTAACGTTATTGCGTCGTCTATTGGCTGCTCAGTCCGACTTTGTATTAGCTGAAGTCATCTGTGGATAATGGCGGCTTATAGAATATTTAAATTGGTATATAATTTTATTTTGTACGCAGTATCCTTTCACAATTTAGTTTTATACGCCACTTATTGTATTTTAATGTTGTTGCAAAATAATAAAGAAGCAGTCATTTTATTAATGGATACAAAATAACTGCACCAATACTAACAAATTGTCTTAAGCTTTTATATAGTGAAAAACGGAGTGTTGAATCGTTCTCAACTTTTCTTTCCCTATCAACAAAAATAAGGCTGTACACATACAAGACGTGTATATAATAAAAATATCAATCGACGAACAGAAAGTCGATTAGTGATTACTCTTATAATATTTAACCTTAACCGTATACTAAGCAAAAAATCCACATTTAATATAATGGATTTTTAATTATCTTTTATACTTTAAAATAATACGTTATCTCACGACCAATGTTTAAATCTATTTATACGTGAGTCAGGTTATTAAGACCGTAATGACGCCAGCAGGTAAGGGTTACGGCAATTTATTTAATATTGATAGAACTTATTGCTCAAAATTACAGATGATTGCCGTCGAACGGACGAACCCCAAGCTTGTTTATAGTTTAGATTAAAGGAAATCAGGGTTCGGTTTGCCTATTAAATTTACTATTGCATTTTTTGTGCGTTCCCTAAACGTAATTTATCATTACGTTTGGCATATTTTGTCGACTGCATCGTATTTAGTATACAAACTCGTATTTAGTATACAAACAGAATGTTTTAAAGTTAGAGTTTTGAAATTTGATTTTAAGGGAAGGCGTTCTACACAATTTAATTTAAACAGGAATTATTAGATAACGGAATAAAAGTAGCTTATTGACAATGTTATAGATACAATTGCTTCATAATATCGAAAAAATGTGAGAATCGAATCCAGTAAACTCCTAGTTCCTACATACCAATCTACAAACTCGATAGTATAACTGATCTACATAACAACATAGTAAGGTACAAAAACAAAACATTGACCTCCAAGCAAAAGTACTAGGACCAGATGCGTCATACTTTAACAGTGCGTTTCCGTTCCGTGCTGTAATGCGTCTAATGATATCACCGACCCGTGGCAAGTATTTGCCATTGTTTCATCTATCTAAATTGACCAAATATAAACAAATGTATTATATATTTATATATATATATATATATATATATATATATATATATATATATATATATATATATATGTATATATACAAATGTATTAGATTTCGTACTGTTGATCGTATTCACGTGGATCTTACAAGGACTGCTGCTTCTTAGATTTAATTTTCTTTCCATCTAGGTGAATCTTTATATTAATTAGCAGTACAATAAATAAGTTTACTCTCTCAGTATTGATAAATCGAGCTGACAGAAAACGAAAACTAAAGTCACGAATCAAGCATAATCATAATAATTTTAATGATTATACAAATTTTCTGCACACGTAGAACTGTTTAAATTCATAAAACGTGGTTATATAGCACCTAATTTAGCAAAAGGTAGCAATGTAAAATCTTTTTAAATTGAAGTATAAAAACAAGATGTAAATGATACAACATAATTAAGCCAAACCACCAAATATACATACTTAGGCGCATAAAAGATCTCGCTCAAAACATTGACCTCAAAGAGAACATCTAGAGCAGATGCGTCATTTATATTGTCATCTTTTTCCTTTTCTGTCTTCGAAACCTAATGTTTAAATGCTTTAACTTTGACAGGCATATTTTTAAGATTTTTATATTTTTATGTCCAAAAGTAATTTACCAAAATAGATGTGTGAATTTCTTTTCTTTACATTTTGTAGTGAACTAGCGACTCACCCTCGCTCCGCTCGAGTTCGTTCCTACTTACGTTTTAACGTTAAGCATAGATTTCTCAGATTATATATTTTCCCGCAGTAAAATGTATCTTACATGTTGACCGGGATAATCAGCTATAATCAAACCAAATTTCATCAAAATCCCTCCAGTGGTTTTTCCGTGATGCAGTCACAGACAGACAGACATACTATTCGATTCGACCACTTTATCGATAATAATGTCTATTTCAATAAGATTTTCCAAAAAATATTTAATGTACAGATTCGGCTTAGTTACAATTTTATTATATGTATAGATGTAGAGATAGAGAGGAATAGCTGACTGTGACTGGTATTTAAGAAATGACCGCAGTTCGATAGACCTATATCAGTTAAACAATATTTATTTAACATGGTTAAATTATCAGTCCAGTCTAACTGGGGCATGGTTTATATCGACAATCTGAAGATAGCGTCGCTTGCACAAGATGTCAAGCATCGCCCTCGATATTTTGTGGAGTTTTGTTGTTATTTGGACATAGAGAATGGTGAAATTGTGTCAAAACTACTTGGTAGATTATGAAGGGGAATTTAATAAACTATCAACCAGGTGGAACGCAATAGTTGAATGGGAAAACTGTTGCAACAAGAGTTGCTAAGCGCAAAGTTTTGGATGATGTAAGATCAAAGTTGACTCCTAATATAATTTCACTAAATTAATAAACCTCTGTATTTAATAAAATTATATTACCGTCTATTTATCAAGTATGTGTGGGGACGATACAAATCCTGGCAGCGCAATGCATCGAAGATTGCGTCGCATTGCGTCGTGTCTGCGTCTACTCCCCCATTACTTGCCATCGAAGCTAACGCTTGGTTCTATGTTTATAAATCACTTGAGTGGGTACAGGTAATGTTCTGCCTTAACATTTTTGCTACACGTTTTTATCATCTTTTATTAGCTATATCACTTTGCCATGATGTATGTATGTGAAATTTTAACTAAATGTAAAACACACACAAAATATTTCATTAGTATCAAAATAATCATATTTGATAGATTAGAATTGTCCCCTTATCTAAGCAACTTCGACAAATTTAATTTATTTACATACATATATATGTATATAGTCCCTGTTTCATCTTTCCAATAGTGTATGAGAAACCTGGAACATGTTGAATATGTAAGGCTTCCATAAATTAAATGAGATAAAATTAAAATGTAATAAAATGTAAGAAATTTGGCTGTTAAAAGTCAAGTGCAGATAAACAAAAGTGATGACATGTTTATATAGAAGTAGGAAATTATATTGCATTCTTGCAACTATCTAGTGTTGATATATAATCGGATGTTTCAAAATTATTGCGATAAAATGTGACGCTTCCTTTAATCAACGGACTTCATTTGTTTTTGTAGATTCATTTGTTAATATTTCATTTACTATCTCATATAATGAGTCTAAAATATTTTGAAGTATTTCAAAATTAAAACAGGCTAAAATATGTAGTTGTAACTGATGAAATGAACAAAAATATCCATATATCTGAGATATTATGTATTTGAATCAATGCAAATTTTCGAAGATTTCTACAATATTTTTAAAGTAAACTAAATTGCTCTAATTGTAAGTAAATAGGTTTGTAAGTTGGGAGTAATCTCTGGAACTAACGAAGTGATTCTAAACTTACAATCTTATAATATGTTATCAAAGTACTAGATGAACGAAGGCTAATCAATTCATATATAATCTTATTAATTACAGGTGTAGATATTTAATGTTCAGTTCGCACCTCCAGACCTGCTTCTATGTATTATGATAGGAGTAACTACTAAAAAGTGCCAATATTTTTACGGAACAGTAGTTTTGGGCTATTAAATTTAAAAAAGAAGGCCAGCGAAGCAGGAACACACCACTAGTATACTATTGGAGTCGGTAATATTATAAATGCGAAAGTTTGTATATATATGTATGTAAATCCTTCATGTTGACACGGCTGAATGGATCTGGACGAAATTTAAAAACACACAGACTGTAACCTGAACTAACATATTAGAGGTTTTGGCATCTAGGAGTATACCTACACATTCTAGTGAATCCAGGATATATCACTAGTTATTTTTTTTAATTTGTAAAATTGCGACAACCTTAAAGTTTAAACGGCGCGTAATAAATTCGCTTAAGCCAACCGTCAGTGCGGTCATGATAAAATAACTGATTGATAGGAAATACAAATAAGATACTGACATATGACTTATTCCTTAGTCATAAAGATTACGACAAAATTTATAAGAACCATGTGTGATTTTACGAATAGATTTCCATTCAACGCGGTTATGACTGCTTTGGACATTCAGTAAATTATTTTTCCTATATCTGTCTGTTTCCTTAGTTTTCTAAAATGACGATCATATAAAACAGTAAATATACATTTGTCAGAGGTAAGATATTTGTCCGCAGTAATAAGTATCTTATATGTTGAACCGGATAATCAGCAATCATCATACAAAAATTTATCAATATTTGTCCAGTGGTTTTCTCGTGATGCCGTAACAGACAGATAGACAGACAAAAATTCTAACAACTATAGATTCCGACTCTGTATCGATAATAATGTTTATTTCAATAAGATTTTCCAAAAAATATTTAATGTACAGATTCGACTTAGTTACAATTTTATTATAATATGTATAGATGTACGAGTACCACCTTGATGACATCTGACTCTTCATGAGAACGCGAATCTAAAGCTTTTTCAGATGTTCTGAAAAAACTATTGCTTATTGAAAGCCTACTGTGCGAATGATGCGCATTCAAATAATTACTAATTTTAATGGTTCATTCGTCTATCCCAGATACCTCTTTAACACTACCCATGTGTAATTTAATTTTTCTGAGTCCCTTATGTTACTTAGCTACTACATACATACATATATAATACAAAATTATCAATTCGTGCTAAATGAAGGACTTAGATATTGTTATAAGAACATACAATATTTAATTTATCTTTTGTTTATATACAGCTTGGTTACGAATATATGTATCTTATATATCAAGATTTTGTGATTGATGATTTTGTTACCTTAAATAGTGTAGTTATAGCCAAATTATAGTGTACGAAGGCTTTATATTTATGGGTGTTGTAGATAATTAGTAGGAGTATCCTCCTGCTTCGCTTGAGTGCTTTTTGTATCGACTTAAATGAAATGAGATACTTAATTCGGCTATTTTTTGTGTATATAACAATATAGATAAATAATGTCTATGTCAAATCATTTTTTTTAATCAAGCAATAACTACACAAACCAACATATACCTAAATTTTTTTATTATTAAATACTTTTTCTTCGAAGTCAGTCAAAAATCTTAAAATAATTAAAACTAGCATATCGATTCAGTAACGTCTCATCATATCGTAACGCGTTACAATAGGCGGCCGCCCGTCAAACCAGTTATATCATTATAATTGACAATAACAAATGATACAGATCTACATCACAAAACCATCCTGTCTTCGGTGTGATGGATATTGGATGGTATTGTATCATATTATATAGTTAATGAATCGTTCTGCCATGTTTCCACAGAAATTTAATCGATTATAGTTGAATGTATAGTAGTAAGCCTACAAGTAAGAAACACATTATGTCCTTACAAATCTTATTTTATTACATTAATTTTTGTATCTATATAAAATTTCAAGTATCTCAGAGACGGCTCAGATGATTTGGATCAAATCTTGTATTTAGATAAGGTTTTGCTCTTTAAGTATGATAATAGATGGGTTTTCTGAAAAAAAACCTCTTATATCCTTTCCGAAAAAACGCCAAGCGAAGCTTCTTCACTCGTGTTTGTTTAATAGTCATCTAGTAACTAAGCCGAATCCGTACATTAAATATTTTTTTGGAAAATCTTATTGAAAAAAACATTATTATCGATATCTAGTTTTTAGAATTTTTGTCTGCCTGTCTGTCTGTTTGTTACCACATCATGGAAAAACCACTGGAGGGATTTTGATGAAATTTGGTATGGTAATAGCTGATTATCCGGGTCAACATATAGGATACTTTTTATCGCGGGAAAATGTCTCATTTCTGAGAAAACATACAAAAATTGCAATGTAAGAGTATACTAATATGTAAAACATAAGTATTTGGTTTGTGGTCTTCTGAACGCGGGCGGAGCCGCGGGCAACGCTAGTAATCTCTAAAACTACCCATGAAATTTGAATTTTTTTTTTGTGTTTTATACCTATGTGTAGATTATTTATCGAAAGAGGTATACCTAAATGTTTAACATTAAGCTAAGGCCCTTAGGAGCAAAGCAATTGTTCATAAATAAACTATGCAAGCGTAGCCGTAGGCAACAACTAGTAAATTATGAAACAACGTCTTTATGTCCGTCTTTTCGTTTGTGTCATCGTACATTAAAAGTTAAGATTCCATTATTAAAAAAATCTTAAAAAGTTTGAATATTTTAACGAGTTTTTATATTTGATCAAAAACAGTCCCCTGTAGAGTCCCAAAGCGGTGAACTATTTAAATGCACAACAATTCAAAACGAATGCATATAACCTTATTTCTATAGAATTCATTTATCTGTATAGAATTGAACTTTCAAGTTTTTGATATAGAGACCTTTCAACGTCCCGTTAACCTTTTACTTAACTGGTTTAAAAGAACATTAATAAGGAGAGCACAAATTCAAAAAAAATTAACATATACATATTTTTAACCGACTTCGAAAAGGAGGAATTGGATTCTGTTGTGTTTTTGTATGTACGTATATTACACGTCATCTTCGCCAATATGAATCAATTTTCGTATATTTTTTTAATAGAATAAGGAATATATGTACGTACTTTCTTGTGGTTTTGAAATCGATTAATATTTTTTTAAAAGTTTACAAAATTATAGAGTGTATATTTTTTCTTTTCGTTTAAAAAAAACCATTATGCCATGCGCTACCGCGTGAACGAAGGGCAAACAAACACACTTATAAATTTATAGTACTTACTAGTAACTAGTACATAGATTTTTTGTAGCAATGGGATTTGTTTGATACTGCCTAATGTTATCCTTCATAACGGGTTCGATGCTCATACAAATAAAATTTGTATGAGTTAAGACGTCCGTCCCTGTCCAACTACATTAAACCATGATGTTGAGAATTTTATTATGTAATTTTCTTTTTGTTTTACTTAATTGAATTTTATATACCTTTTATTATTTTGACTTAATTTTGTTACAAATATTGTTAATGTTTTTTTAATAATGATCTTTTGTTTATATTATTTATTGCATGATGTGGTAACCTGTAAAAAAGTGAATTTATCTCTAACTTTGTAAATTTAATAAATGAATGAATGTAACTTTTGTTGGTTATCCTAATAAAAATCTATACATATAATAAAATTTTAACTAAGTCGAATCTGTACATTAAATATTTTTGGGAAAATCTTATTGAAATAGACATTATTATCGATACAGAGTCCGAATATATAGTTTTTAGAATTTTTGTCTGTCTGTCTGTCTGTCTGTTACCGCAACACGACAAATCCACTGGACAGATTTTGATGAAATTTGGTATGATGATAGCTGGATATCCGGGTCAACATATAGGATACTTTTTACCGAGGGAAAATATTTCATTTCTGAGAAAAAATACAAAAACTGCATTGTAAGAGTATACCAATATGTAAAACCTAAGAATTTGGTTTTTAGTCATCTGAACGCGGACGGGGCCGCGGGCAATGCTAGTAAATAAATAAATTGCTAAATTGCCCGCATTGTGAACATAGTGAGATGTCACTATGTCCATTTAGATTTTAGACAAACCCGAAAGGAAAATTTATATATAGAAATGTTATACTCAATTCATTTTCAAGGAACCAGTGTTGCTATCAGTAAAATGCCTAAATCGTGATCATGTCTGCACGCAATATAAAAAAAAGGTAAAGATTTTCGTACTATCTAATAATAAATGTTTATTTTTAGAGAATAACAGATAAAAATTAACAGTTAAATTAGTCAATTATGTATGACTTGTGTCAAAGAGCATTTTAACAGCTTCCTGCCGTCTGATTGGAACTAATTGTACTTCTCACCTCTACCCTCGACTAGCAATTGTTACAACTTGACCTAAGGGTTGATTGAGTATTAGATTTAATAAAATTTTACTAATAAGTTGCTGTTACATATCAAGTAATAAAATTATAATATTTCATGTTGTCTAGTTCTACTAGAACCCACGGCTACGCTCCCGTTCAATCTACAAAAATGAACTCTACAAAAGTAGGTTTCATACAAACTTTTATCCCTTATTTTACCCCCTTATGGGATGAATTTGGAAAAATGCTAAAACACATTTATTTAATTTTATTAAAGAGCATTAATACCAAGTTTCAAGTAATTCTGATCATAAATATTTTTTTTGGATCGTATTATAAGGTGTTTTCCCGTGGAAATTATATAATCTCCCGCGGTAAAAAGTAGCCTATGTTACTCTCCAGCCCTCCAACTATCTCCACACAAAAATCACGCCAATCCGTCAATTCCTTTCGACGTGAAAGAAGGACAAACAAACAAACACACTCTCTAATTTATAATATTAAGTATGGAAGTATGGATTAACCAGATTTTATACATAAAATTTCACAATACAATAATTAAAAGTAGGATAAAATCGATTCACAAAACTTGATTACATCATTAAAGGTTAAGTCAAAAAAATGGCGCGTTAAAAAAGATAATATTTGGAAATTCCTCTTATCTTACTAGTGATAAATAAAAAAAAAATTAAGTTGTAAAATTGAATATAATTTTTATATTGATTTGAGGATGCCGAAGGCGCAATAGAAGTCAAACTAAAAGTTTTTATAACAATTTCATTTTATAATAAACACAACTGGCAACTTGATGAAGTTCACCAGAATTCAAAACACACGCGAATGCGAATGGTTCAAGACGAGTTAGCTTGGAAATGTTTGGAGGAGGCCTGTGTCGAGCAGAGGATGTTTTTTACCCGATTGGTATAACAACAGATTCAATCTGAGGATTAATATGTAATAAATTGTAATGTATTATATGGTTATGTTTGCATATTGGTATATTTAAGTATTATATTTGAAATCCTACTAATATTATAAACGCGAAGGTTTATAAGAATGTATGTATGGATGTGTTTGTTACTCTTTCACGCCAGAACGGCTGAACCGATCTGGATAAAATTTGGCACAGAGATAGATTATAGTCTGGAATAACACATAAGCTACTTTTTATCCCGGAAATATATACGGTTCCCGAGGGATAGATTTGTTTTTGTTTTTAAATATTTGCGTAAAAAATAATCTAAAATATGTTATATTACAGTTCTCTGAATTCAGAAATGCGATGATATAATAATTCCAGTAATTTAGAGATAGCGTAACGTGAAAGTAAATTATATTCGATAATATTTAAACTCCATTTCAATCGAATGATTAGATTTAAAGCAATACCTTTAAGTCTTAAATGACGCATATATATGTATAAGGTTTTTTAATAATAAGTATTATGTGTTATACTTACTCGTAGGTACTGGCTTAAGAACTAGATTAAGAAATAGATAGTTGCGAAATATTATTAAAACTATGGACGCAAAAATTTAAAATATAAAGTTACTTTTTTTTGCCTGGATGGCATTAATTTTATTATTTACTTAAAATAAAATGTTTATTCTAAGAAAAATATATAAAACTAATCGTTGTTTGTTTGTAAGTTTGCATTTTGTCAACACATTCGGAAACAAGGAGCGTTTATACATCCATACTAATATTATAAATGTGAAAGTGTGTTTGTTTGTTTGTTTGTCTTTCTTTCACGTCAAAACGGAGTGACGGATTGGCATGGTTTTTTGTGGACATAGTTGGAGGGCTGGAGAGTGGCTCTACCCCATATGAGTATAAACCTGAGTGACTAAAACACTATTTACGCATATTATTAGGTATAATTATAGAAAGATATCTACAGCCGACAGTCTTTGTAACAAACCTTTAAATAAGCACACATTTCATAAATGCAATATTAACATTTAAATTGTTAATTCAGATCAAACTAAATAAATAATTTTGCAATGTTTTCTTTGTAAAATGCAATTCCAGTTAATGCGGTGACCGAGTTATTGGTAAATAATTTGCTTATTGTCCGCTTGCAAAGAAACCACATTCGTTCAAAGTAAAGGAAATTGAATCTTATAGTTTATATAGATGTAAGAAGCGTTATATACATAGTTTGATAGTGTGTCTATATACATACTAGTATAGTATTATATGATCTGTGATACATATAATAAAATTCTGAGTCGAATCTGTGCCATAAATATTTTTTGGAAAATCGTATTGAAATAGTCATTCTTATAGATACAGAGGCCGAATCTATAGTTTTTAGAATTTTTGTCTGTCTTTCTGTTTGTTACCGCATCACAGAAAAACCACTGGAGGAAATTTGATGTCCAGTCCTGTCCAGTGGTTTTCTCGTGATGCGTTCCCAGGCAAACATACGAAAATTCTAAAAACTGCAGATTCTGCCTCTGTATCGATAATAATGATTACATTATTTATTCTAAAAAGAGAGAAAAAAAAACAAGTTTTTGGCAATGCGATGAAAGATGATCTGAAAATAAGAAGGTAGGTACTGACTCATTTTGGCAGCATTTTTTTGTGTGAATATTTATTCGATATCTTTGCCGACTATGAATCGATTTTCATATTTTAACTGATTTGTTTTACTAATAGTTTTCTTTTAACTAATATTTTATACGTAAAGGTATGAATTTAATACATAAATTTAAAAATAATTGCTCACTAAAGGGTGGAACAAGGTAATAAGATTGGTAAGGTTCATAAAAAATACTTTTCTATAGTTTCCATTTTTTTTTATTAATGGCAACCACTAAAGCTCGTCAATAGCTAAAGCCAAGAAAAAAAGAAAATCCGGTAACAAACAGATGACAAAAAGGCTCTGGACTGTTTTGTCTTTGCCTAGTTATATACAAATATCTGTTTCTACGTAAAATCATGCAATAGTCAAATATAAAGCAGACGATGACATATTATGTTAATACACTTCCGCTTGCAATTACTTGTGTCATTTCTATTAATTTCAACGTTTAAAGCTTGTTAAATAATGATCAGATGTTGCCAGCTACAACTTGGCTCATACGATGCCCTACATTTTTATCCGGATATAGCATTATTTGGGCATATTTAAAGTCTCTACAACATGTTCGCTTAAGCAGAAAACGACCTTACAAAAACGTGTTAAGGTTCTTTTTGTTCTGGTTCCATAATTGAAATGCTAGATCAACTTCGTGTAATTATGTATAGGCCAAACCTCAAAATAAATAAACATATACATTGTACAATCACTATTCTTAAAGTCCAATTTCATTGGTAAAATAACACAAATAAATACATATGTAATATATGAAATAATTTCTTAGATTTACGTGAATATTTTATAATTAGTTTATAATTAAAATAAAACTTTTTTCTAGATATTTTTGGTTTATTTTTGATTCCTGATATATCGAATGCGTAAAGCAAACTTTGACAAAAAATCAGATTTTTTTATTTTATTTTAAATGACAAATATATATTTTGTGTTGCTAGTTGCTACGAAACACTTTATACAAGAATCCTTTCACACTTGACATAAATTTAATTTAATAAATGAGATATGGTATCGCCATGTTTTAATCCTTCCAAGACCGATCCATTTATCTCCGCGGCTAACATCAATAACTGTCTCAGTAATATTAATAGTCAACACAATGTAAGCTAAATGTTGTATGTAGGTCGCAGATTCTACACCAGTGCGTCAACATCGTATACATTAACATTTATTTGCTTTTCCCACGACTAATTGAGTTATTACGTCCTCGAGTATCCGCGTTTACATCTCAAACAAGTTTTGTTTTTAATTGACAGGTGACATGATATGCTAATAGATTTTTAAACTGTATTTACTAGTAGCGATTAATTATCTATGGTTTTGTCATTTAATTAAAAGCGTTTTGTAGATCATTTGACAAACCAATGCTGGTTGGTATATTATGGACCTACCGGTTTCTTTGTTTGGGGAGAACATGACGCATTTGTGACTCAAGATATTTTTATGGTAAAATTTATTTTTATGCCGCATTGTATTCAGTTTTGGCAGAAATAAGTGGTAATATCAATAAAATCTAACATCCGAAACAATGCCAAAATAGAGGTTGCTTTAACTCTTCTGAATCTTGTTCGCCTTCAACTATTCAATGTGAGCATTCAAGACGTGCAATCAAAAAGGTTCCTTATACCGAAAACATAGAGTCCTCTTTCAATATTAAATTAAGTTTGCCAACCGGCTCTAAAATGCGGAGGTGCTCAGTACTTACAACGTGGCTTTGTAAATCTGACCAATTTCGGGAGACCTTCCCCTTCCCGCTGATTGTATACAGTATTGGGTTAATCGAGGGGTTTTGAAGGTGTAAAGGGGTTCTAATAATGTTGGCTTCGTACGAGGTCGGGCGACAGAAGCGCTCTTATAGACACTATGAAACTCTGTTATTGGACAGGGCATCGTTCAGTTCGAACGTTCGTCAGTACGTTTCTTTGTTGCTATGAATCATGACCATCTGTCAATAGACGGTTTTTCACGGATGTAAGTAGAATGAATGGTTGTTAATATTGCAGAGTGATACATTTCAAATAATACACTACTTTATTGATACTCACTCATCTACAATTGAGTACTGTACAGCTAACTTATAAATTAGGTTTCGAATGGCGTCTGTATAACATTTGAACGTCCGTCATAGTTTATACACATTTTGTATGCACTGATACCTATTATAATTTTTGAGTGATCTATTAATTTTTTTTTCACGCTGTAACAGCTTAACGAATTTCTGTAGAATTTGAAATGGAGTTTTTATTCTGAATCATGCGAGAGACGCATCCTTATCTTTTCTGTAAGCTATACCTACTGTTGGAAGGTAGAAAAACAAACCCACAAATAATTTTAAAACTATTTTGTCCGATCCGGAAGACTGACAAAACATTGAAAATTGCATGACCATTTTGTTGGCGATTATTAGCCTCGTAGTTTAATACATATTCATACGTTCATACGTAATAATGGTAAGAATGCTTTAACTATTTTAGAAGGAAGTCTATAATGACGTTCATACGTTGTAACAAATATAATACAACATATGGCTCAAACCACTGTAATTAATGTATCGTCGTAATTTCGTTTACAAAACAGGAAAACCAAATTTCGTGTTCCTTAATAGTTTTATAATAGTAACTAAAGCTGCTTTAGATTTTAAATTGTCAACGAAATAGTATAATCCGGTTTCAAAGGGCTATTAAAACTATATTAGTATTTTGTCTAGACTAATCTAGAAAGTATAAAATCTTATTAAAAATATTCTAAATAAAATGTTTTTCTTGTTATTCTTTTATGTATTTTATTTTTATTCGGACTTTACTATTGATTATATTTTATTGGACTTAGGCATTTCTTGATTTTGAATGTAATACGGTCACGGTAATGTTATGCATATTACCGTGGTAATACATTGTATTTTTTTATCTATGATATTTAAGTAGCTGTAATTATAAAATAACAATGTAGGTTTAATTTACTTTTATTTATGACTCGTGTTTCCTGAAATCGTAGAAATATTTCAAATAAATTAAATTTTTTGTAAATTTATACGATTTTATTATATCTAATATCATAGTTATTCTTACTATAATTTAATATGTTAAAAATATATTCTTAATTAAACAATGACACACTATGATTATGTTATTATTATATAAATAGCTAAGTAAACGCATTCATTAGCCATTGTGATTATACTTGTAAGGAATCAATAATTATTTCATACAATTATATTTAAAATATAATTTGAGACGTGTATTATTTGAGTTCCAATGCGTACATATTTTTCTTAAAAACTTTAAATCTTGCCTCTTACTATATATTATAAACACAGGTATTTGTTTGTTTGTTTGTATGACTGGAAGTATTAAGTGGATTCCAAAAATTCTAGGTATTTCTTGTAGAAAGCTAAACTATCCCTGAGCAGCATAAGCTGCGTTATACAACGATTTATGAGCGGAGATGCAGCTGATACAAGTTACTTTTTAACCCCCGAGTCCCGACGCAAAAAGAGGGGTGTTTGACGTCAATGTCTGTCTGTGTGTGTATCTGTCTGTGGCTTCGAAGCTCTCAAACGGATGGGCCGATTTTTATGCGGTTTTTTTTCATTTGAAAGCCTTCTTCCTTGCGGTGGTTCTTAGCTATGTTTGGTTATTATCGGTCCAGTAATGTAAGAGTATCATCTCTTTTCCAAAATGATGTAGGGCATTTTGGCGTATGATTACTCGATTAAGTGCTTCACGCGTGCCAGTGTAATCGTTAAATGACAATTAATTTGCGTAGGGTTTTTTTTAATTTTTTATCAATATAATACTTATATTTTAATATTATTAAGTTAGCAATAAAATCACCATCTATCTATATCTCACTTTTTATTCGTGCATAAAAAATATTTCTCAATAAAAATTATGATACAAATAAAGAATTTATCGCTAAACAATTCGACCTTTCCGAATTGCGTACAGAATTGGATGTTTTAAGTTATAATTGAGAGCTGTCAAATAGTCTCATGGTGATTTATGTGTCAAATTGTACGGTTAGGAAAGGTTCAAGGTTTTGACGTAAAGATCTTACGATTTATATGTTTCTGTTAATTGAATAATGACGAATAAATAAATAATGGCGAAAGTGACTGCTAAATTGTTATATTTTTACTCTTCTATACATATAATAAAATTGTAACTAAGCCGAATCTGTACATTAAATATTTTTTGAAAAATCTTATTGAAATAGACATTATTATCGATACAGAGGCTGAATCTATAGTTTTTAGAATTTTTGTCTGTCTGTCTGTTACCGCATCACAGAAAAACCACTGGAGGGATTTTGATGAAATTTGGTACCTATGGTGATTGATAGCTTATTATCTGGGTCAACATATAGAATACTTTTTACCGCAGGAAAATATCTCATTTCTGAGAAAAATACAAAAACTGCAATGTAGGAGTATACTAAGATGTAAAACCTAAGAATTTGTGTTTTGGTCATCTGAACGCGGGCGGAGCCGCGGGCAGTGCTAGTAATACTCTAAACATAGTAGTTTGAGTGTAAATCAAAATGGAGGCTTGCCTTGTGGACTCTGAGCATTTTTATATACGACCACAAGAGATAAGCGCTACTAGAATTTATAAATTTTACATTTCAAAAATATATGATTAAGTGACCATACGAAAGAACAGCTGCAGTCTCCAAACAGTTTAAAGTATTATCAAATCCAATCTATCTTATAATACGTGAATGCATAACGCAATAGTTATCGTTTGACGTTTCTATTTCATGGGAATTGTTTCAATTTCTTATAGATAGAAAAAAAGTGGTACGTGTCAGAAACAAGCATTTCCAGTGAAAATTTCAGATAACTAAAACGCCGTCAAAGCTTATTTCCTAAGAAACTTGTGGTTTAAAGGATATCAAAGATCATCACGAGCGTGAATCATGGCTTATGCTATAAAACGTTCGACTGAACCTTCTGAGAACCGCAACTGTCACACGTACATACATAAAAAATTATGATTCTTTACACCATCTTCTACGTATTCTTAAGTGTATAGAATGCGTTAAATTTAATTATATACTTATTTTGAAATAGAACTCATGTAAAGGTAGATTTTGTTTTCGATAGTTTTAGTAGAAGAGTACTTATTGTGTTTAGATCTGAATTATGTAGGTACCTATTTATTGGCAGTGTCTGTAGCCTAATCGGTTTGATGGATTTTAACAAATGAGAGATGTTATATTCGTCGTAACTGTTGAGAGTAAGGTGGGATATATTTTTATATGACGTTTTCAAATGAAAAAAGATGGAGAATATATAAATAAAGATAATTTTATTGGCATCAAATAAAAACTACTTACTAGTATAATTCAGTATATTACGTATATAATACGAGTATATAAGTTTACAACAATTTAATGCTATTATTTTGCCACAAAAAAACAAAAAGTACGTAAAGAATTAAATTCATAGAATATAATTATAATCTACTTAACTTCACACTTTTTCTAATACCAATAAATAATAAGTACTTACTTATTAAAATATAATAAATATGTTTAATATAAAAAGATTTAAATTATTTAGGCACATATATGAAGTTTTAGTTTTTGCAAAACGATATGAATAATAACAAAATAATATTACATATTTATATTATTACTAGCAGAACCCGCAGCTTCGCTCGCGCTAAAACTACAAAAAAATCTCTAAAAAGGTAGGTTTCATACAAACTTTCATTCCCTATTTTACCCCCTTAAAGGATGAATTTCGAAAAATGCTAAAATACGAATTATTTTATTTTATTGAAAAGCATTAATACCAAGTTTTAAGTAATTCTGATCATAATAATTTTTTTGGATTGTATTATAACGTGTTTTCCTGTGGAAATTAGATAATCTCCTGCGGTAAAAAGTAGCCTATGTCACTCTCCATCCCTCCAACTATCTCCACACAAAAAATCACGCCAATCCATTGATCCGTTTCGACGTGAAACAAGGACAAACAAAAAAACACACTTTCACATTTATAATATTAGTATGGATTATTCATATTTTCTGTTTAACTTTAAAGTTTAAGTGCATAAGTAAAGTAACACTTAACATAACTTGTTACGACTCAATCATATGCAAGCTTTATCGATTCAAAAGACAACCAGTTTCATATCAATATACTCGTAGATTATTTGTAAAGATATAGTCATTAAAATTGATTTAAAATATTTACAACGTTTCTGTGAGCCGACCCCAATTATTTTTGCATGGCAGACTATATTAGTTACCTATCTACATATTATGTATGTATGTACATTACATGCATCGTTGATTTTAAGCATTGGATTTATTTTCGATCGGTCGCCTGAACCTTCGGGGCAAAGCAGTCCTGTTCTTTTATTCATATTCACGAATGTAACATTTCTCGTTTTGTAACCAGTCTCCACTCCTAATGGTGCCATAAGTTTCTTTTCGATATTTTATACTAGGTTTTGCCTGTGACTTGAGGTGCAATTTTCGGATTTTTTCGGTTGTTACTTGTTAGTATTTTTTGATGATTCTAACTGGCAATATTTAATGAATTTATTAGTGAAACTTTACCGGTTTTTGTAACCAAATAACCAAATTTATGGAAAGCTTGACCCTATATCGCTTATAAATTATTATGTTGCGGTAAATTTAGATTTCAATATGAAACAGACCTCTCTCGAACGGTGGGATCATATTTTAGCGTTTTTATATCAAGTGGGCGGATCTTAGTGATCGTAGATTGTGAGTCAGAAGATATGGGTGTGGGAATCAACATAAGAATAAAATAGCACATAACATTTATCTGCCATAAGTATAACTATGTACTAGGAAGCGCTATCTCATGTTAGCCTTTGGACGAGAGCCAGTCTAAAAACCGAGCGTTCTGTCCATAACTTTTATCGCATTAAGTATTTTCTCAAAGCCGACATTATGGGCGACTCGGGCGTCCAAATGTGGCGTACTCGACCGCGGCTCGACCCGAAACGACCACAAATGACCAGTAATCGCCATCTTGATGGCAGATAAGCACAAATGAATATGTAACGTCCTCCCACGCCCGCCATAATAAAAGCGGGCTCGGGTCAGACCCTATGGAAATAAAACGGGTAATTAATATTGTTTATTCGCGTCCGTTAGTCACTACGGAGACTAACAAACGATGTCTGCATGGCCTAATGTGGCGCGCCTCTCGCGAGTGCGAGCCTACGTGCTCAGCGAACGAAAGAATCCAGTTGAGTAATTCCCTATGCATGTAACGGGATATCCAGTTATGGTAATCATAGCCGAATTTCACGATCACGCGGCAGTTTCGAAAGTAGATTTAATTCGTGCCAACAATCACTCCCGTTCGAAGGAAACGGACATATCGGCTGCCCAGCGGATTGCAGACCAGTCGATACTCGATAATGAATGCCGATTAATTACTTGTCGTGATTTCCTACCGGTCGTTATCGAACTGCACCAACAAGTTTAGCGGCGGCTTGCAACGTGTACAAAGAGTGCGGGTCGGCCGGTCATATCTGATCTTCGGCCAGCATCCTCCGGAGGCCTAATCTCCCAACGCATGAATAATTCCCAAGCAGCAGCTATCGATCGCACACGTCGAGGTTTTTATTTATACGGCGCGGGTGGGCGAGGCGAGTATTAGTAAACAGGCGCAGGCGCGGTCACACTCACCGACTTGGAGGACGTTCTCCACGCAGCCGGCTTCCAACAGTTTGAGGCCGCGGCAGAAGGCGATGTTGCGGTGGTCGTCGGGTGGCGCTCTCGCCAGGGATGAGTACATGCAGATGTCGCGCTCATCCCGCGGGAAGGACCAGTACACCACCCGCCGTTGCACCGGCTCCGGGATTCGCTCGTAGCGCTCCTCTATGCGCTGGAACGGGATTGCGGCCGCGACTATCTTAGCTGTGATGTCGAGCAACGTCGGCGGGGCGCGCGGCCGGCAACACGCGCGCGGCGCACACGTGGACATGGCGCTCGCTCGGCCGCTCGCCGCAAACTGACGTGCTTTACCCGCCGCCCCGCCCCGCTCCCCCGCCGTACCCCTCCCTCCCTCGCGTCCCCTCTCACCCCGCGCACACCCCCCGGGGGATGTACGCCCCGAATCGACACATTGCGATAAATTATTCATTTGACAGGCATAATGTGCGATATATTATTAAAAGTTGGCATTTTTGTTTTGTTCTACTCTATAACAACGGTTGGGTTTCGATATGCGAGTATCATTTACGGGTTCCAGACTAGTGATAACGACAATTGTTGTGTGTGCCTCGAAAATTATTCATGCAGCAGCATTCGATAAAATTATGAAGTTATGCTGTTTATTTACGTCATTGATTTTTATTGTGTCGACACAAACGCATTGGATTTTATTAAGATTGTAATCACTCTTTTAAGAGCTATATATAAAAACAGAATTGATATTAAAAATAGGTAGTGGCATCCTAATCCATTCGGGCCTTGCCTCCTCGCATTACACAAACGAAGGGGAAAGGCGGGTGGGGGTTACATTAACAGCTGATGGCGGTGCAGGGGGGCGGGCGGCGCGCGGGGGGCGGGCGGGAGCGCGACGTCAGGTGTCCGACTGCTCAGCTGAGATTGGATACGGCAGCGCTACAGCGGCTTGCGGATGCGAAACGTACAATGACCTTTATTTGTTTATAAATTTTTTTAAGCTATATACGTGTGCCGTCTATTTGTATGACATTGTGGGGCAGGTAGGTTTTACGCGCGTTGTCGGCTTGTTTTATATTGCAGGTATTTCTTTGGGTATTCAGTAATAAATGAGAATAGTGTGCTGTGTGCTTAAAAAATATACACAGAATTGTATTTTACTAAGCTTCTTTGGAAAACAAGGTAATATTTATGGTGCGACCTAAATAAAGCCAATACTAATATAAACACTACCAATATGAATAAAATAATACTGAGATATCAAGTATATCTATGAAAATTACATGTAGAAAATTTAAACGATATTTATATTTTTAATTTTTACGAATAAAATAAAGATAATACATATTAATTATTATACATATGTATACATATTAATAAACAACATAAAAATATACATAACATTTTTGCATCAATAATAATTTCAAGTTTCAACATTCATAAACGAGGTTAATTTTAATAATAAAATATGTAAAATATCTCGCCATAGTCGTATACCGTTATTAGTCATAAAAAGGAAATTAAAGATAATGAAAGTAAATGTGTTTTCGACAGCGCTGCAGCGCTTTATTCCCACAGTATCTATGTCTCGGGCGGAATCCCGGCAGATACCTCTATACCTACAGTTCTATATACGTTTGTACATAATAATAATACAAATTACGTGTCAGTCAGCTGATCGGTGTTATGAATTGAGTTAGGGTTCTCATAACAATAAGAAAAACTATATAATAAAATTGGTTCTTAGCATAATATGAAAGTACAATGAAGTGACAGTTGACAATTTATGCTGCTAATAGGTCAAGGTCGTGTCTTTTTTTTTTAATTAATCAAAATGTCAATTGCTTTGTTACGCGTTCGGTTCTGCAATATCACACAATATATTAATTTTATGTTATAATTAATTTTACTAGTGTATTTTTTTATACAATTCAAAATTAGAACTGTAATGAAATTGTTTGGTGCGTTTTTGTTCTAACCTAAGAACGGTTTTTTATGTAAAGTTAGAACAAAAACAAAAAAAAATGTTAAAACACTTCCAATATGGGGATATCTGTAGTTTAATACTTTCTTGTTATCTGCTATTACATCTGTCATCTTAATACAATATTCTGTAAAGAACAAATATTTTAAAGATCAAATTAGGCTTTTATAGGATACATGAATATATACGCCGGATGGATGAACAGACAGCGCAGGCTTAGTAATCTGGGCTTCTGATCGACCCTTCGATCTTATGATACGGAACCCTACATATTATATACATTTAATCACACAAGAACTTTGATAACTTTCTAGCCGACCCTTTGGACCCAAAAAAAATGGTTTAAAGAGATTATTATGTAATATTATTTATTTTATGTGTTTTAAACACTACATCCTTTTTTAAAGAGGAGGTACTCAATTTGCGTGGATTGATATTGTTATATCTCCTACCTTTATCTATCATTTATCTTTGCCGATATACATAACTTTCTTTTTGGGCGGGAAATACAACAAATTGGAAGAAAAAATAAGTAAATAATTTAAAGCCATTTCGAATTCAGTGTAACTTTTTAGTTAAAAAGTTGATAGTTCTTATGATTACACATTCTTTAATCATTACTATTCTACAAGTATAGCAAATAACTGTTTTTTGTACAGGTAATCTATCGGTAAAGGATTGTAATTTGTAGGACGTAATAAAAGAATAAGCAAGCTGAAGAATCAGTGAGATGGTCGCAATTGTTGCAGAACCGATGGTTGACCGGGTTCTAGAGTGGAGACCATGAAGGGCAAACGTAGTGTACGATGCTCTATAGTTAGATAGTGAGATATGCTAAAAGTGATTGCCATGTTGGATGCGTAGAGCTGAAGATCGAGCTTCGTGGCATGCATTAGAAGTAAATGACCATCTGTGGATTTTTAAAACTTACTAGGTTCTCTCAGACATGCAGGTTTTCTCGCGATGTTTTCCTTCACCATAAGACAAGTGGTAATGATGTTGGAAATGATTCGCACATGAAATATCAGAGGTGCGAGACCCGGGATTTGAACTCGCTTCACTCGGTTTTCAAAGCGAACCACTATTATATTCTTTTGTTCTTTCCAAATTTATATTTCATTTTGAAATATAAAACTATCTTTTCGGATATTCGCGTAAATATAAGAAAGTATTGTATTTCATTTTGTTTTGAAATTTACATAGTGTATATGTAGTGTGTGTAAGCTAAAAATCGTACCTGTACTATTGATGCATTAAACCTACATAAGATTTCGTGCCAGTTTTTATTCGACACCAGTTTTTGTGAATGTCTGACTTTTTTGACCTCTGTAGCGTTGAAGGGTGATACAACACGTTCATGTAATTAATAAATTATATTTTTTCTTTCATATTTGGTTGCATTTTGCAATTCATTTAAATATCTAGTTTCTATTGACACAATAGTGTAGGTAAAAAAATATCTACACGACAGTGTCTATCAAAATCCGGTTTGCTTGAGTAGTACAAATAAAGTATGAACCAACAAAAGAATTAGACTATCTTGTTTTGTTTTTTTTTGTTCTAATATTTAAGATTGGAAGCTCAATTCCGAGATTTCTTTATTGATAAACTATATTAGGTAAAGTTATCTAAATGATTTACCTATCAAAAAGTTTGCTTGTTTGTGTGTCTGTTTGATAATCATAGCTACAAGCTAAAATACCGGAGGCAGCGCCGGCCTTGGGTAGACCGTAGAGCAAGAGCAGCGGTCGCACTAGACTAGGTAGCAAGAGGTGCCAAAATGAGAAATGCGAAAAACAATTCAATTACTGTTGAAGTTTTAAAAAGTTGGTGATTATTTTTTATTTAAGATAAACTGAAATACAGTTTATCTAATGTGAGAGCTTCGACCAAATGACGCTGAAAGACGATCTCTGTCGACACTGATCAAGGCCTGCGCTGGCTGCAGGCTGAAATTTTGAGAGCATATTGCTATAATGCCATAGCCCATAGGTTAAGAAAGGATTTTTTAAACGATGGTATAGGTTAGAAAAGCGGTTTGTACGTATGTAAAAAAATATTTTCCAATGTCAAGTTAAAGCAGAAAAGCAGTCCGACAAACTGCGACCTGCTACTAGTAATCTATAACTATCTATTGTGTTAATATTTTACTCAAAGCTGAAACACGGGTTTCATAAAAAAATTATATAGTATGTCAGATCCGGTAACCGTTAGGCAGTTGTCTTGATATACCTCTTTTAGAAAGAAAAACCTGATTATGACAGAAGCGCCATCTCTTGGGTCCAACTACATATAAAAATGACATTGACAATGAATGAATGACAATATATTACATTGACACTTACAACCTTTTTTTTTATTATTTTCCTAAAAATTTATTCTTTGAAGTATACTGTTCTGCAACAGGATAAACGTTGTATTTATTTTTTTTATTTCGTGTTTTAGGACTAGATGTGTCAAATACATAGCTTGGCGTTATCAAGACATTATCATAACGAAAACAACATGTCTCAAGAGGGTTTTTGAGACGAATAAGTTAAGAGTATAGTACGTTATAGAAAACCGTATTCTTAGTTCTCAGAAAGACAATATACCTGAGATATAATTATCAGTATCGTCTTACTTTTTAATCGACTTTAAAAAGAAAACCGAGTTAACATCAAGATGGAGATGCAAGCTTTTATAAAGTAATTAAATAATATTATATAACGATTGATCATATTAATACAGAAAAATATATTCGATTAACATTTCTAATAATTTCATATCAAGCGTAAATATAGGTGGTGCGTAATTACATAGTTAGAAAAGAAAAATAAGTGAAAGAGCCGCT
Organism: Brenthis ino; assembly: GCA_921882275.1. Taxonomy (NCBI): domain Eukaryota; kingdom Metazoa; phylum Arthropoda; class Insecta; order Lepidoptera; family Nymphalidae; genus Brenthis; species Brenthis ino. Next base: position 17,865,168 of record OV170224.1, on the reverse strand, counting down.
ATCAAATTTCTGCGATTATAATATCGATTTCATCTTAAATATATTATCGATATTTTTTCCACTAAACCTAAAATGAAGTCGGTCATTTCGAAGTAATGCTTTTTGATCGCAATAATTCATTTGAGGGTGAAAAGGGAGTATTCGTGGGCATGGAGTCTAGACACGGGTTTTATTTTTAATCTCTCAAAATGCTTTAATTATTCAAATCGGTATGGCTTGATTAAGGTTCCATTAACTTTAAATGATTAATGTGTAACGCATCATTGGAAATAGGTAGGTATTTCTTATTTCTTTAACATTTTAAATCTTATGTTCTGCAAGTTTCACTTATTTTATTGACGTGATAGATTTCTTAACACGCTTTTTTTACGTCAATAAAAAACCTAAATAATAGATATCAATCAAAGATTTTTAGATAATACATATTAAACTATGGACCTGTGTCCGAATGAAAATAAATAAATAAAATAAAAAATAAGAATAAGATATAAAGTATCTCAATTACAATTTTAATTACCCTTTAAGCCGTTACAGCGTGAACAAGTACAAACGTGCATTACTTGACAAATCACATACTATCACATGGATAATATTAGCAAAAGTATTAATAAAATTTTAACGAGATCAAACTCGTTCTTTCAATTTAATGCATTTAGGGGAAGTAACGAAAATGCAAAAATACTGAGTATTTGCTAGAATAACTGAGTCTAATCTGTACATTAAATATTTTTTGGAAAATCTTATTGAAGTAGTCATTATTATCGATACAGAGTTTATTTGTCAGTCTGTCTGTACTACTTCACAAAGGGTGGATAAACAAAATGAAAGTCGCAATCAATTGAGAATTATGTATGATTTTCGATGGATTTACAAGGAGAGGTAGATCGATGAAGTCGGAAGGTATGGTATGGTCTGCATGGAAGAGATTATATATTTATGTGAATGACCTAAGTGCTGAGATGACGGCTGAAAGACGGAAATGAAAGAAGAAAACCCGCAGTGCCGATCAGACGTAGTGTGGGATGATAACAAGGACGAGAAGAAGATAAAAGAAGAAAAATTTCGCCAACGTCACCTAAATTTAAGGGATCCCCTAAGCATGGTTAGGGGGCTGTTAGGGGACAGTTTCTGTTTCACCGACAGTTAGGGGTCACCTAAATATTAAAAGGCCCCCTAAATTTAAGTGCTCGAAATATGGGCTTAAAGACGATCGTAAAACGAAATTTAATTTAGGGGCTAGTTTAGGGGACTTTTAAGGTCCCATAGGGGATCCCATACCCAACAACCCATAAGCTACCTAGCTTATGGGTTGTTGGTGAAATCGGGCATGTGGGTTTTAACTTTTAAGACTTCGGTCTAACTAATGGTCCTGAAGCAAAAGCGTACGTACTTAGCTTTACTAAACACTTTTTATAAGAATTACAATAAATATGTCAAAACTAACATTAAATTTATATAGCTTTTTGTAAGAAGTTTCATCAAAAATGTCTAAAAACAACGAAATAGATAAACAGTGTCTCGAGAGTTAAGTAACGTCGTCTGGGTCAACATAGGTCCGGACGAGTTGAATATAACGAAGCGGCATCTGCTAAGATATTTACGATCTAAAATGGGTTTCGAGATCATTTTAACTTGTTATTTTAAGATGCTTTTAACTAATTTTTAAATGAATGTAACTCAAACCCAAAACATTTTATATTCATATTTGCTTAAAGTGGTAAGAGGTGATACATAATGATTATTTTTTAGAATTTTATCATTCCTGTAAATCTATCGTACTTTATCTTTCAAAATGTGTGATTCACGTATATTTTTTGATAATTTTCTTATATCGAGCTGTAGGTAATTATTTATTTTATGCCGAGCAAAATATGTATTATATGCGGTTTCGTTAATATGAACTTAGTTCTACTGTTAGACGACACGACTGGCTCAGTTTGTAGTGATCCTACTTGCTGTGCCAGCGGTCGCGGGTTCGAGTCCCGCTGGGCGCAATTGTTTGTGTAGCATGAATGTTCGTATTCCAGTCATGGGTGTATTATAATATGTATGTATTTAAAGTTATTTATGTGTACTGTGTCAATTATCTGTTATCCATAACCCAGGCCTCGTAGCTTACATGGAACTAGATGGTGCTGTGTGTTAATATCCCAACATATTTATTCATTTTTATATTTAGTATAATAATGTATGTTGATGTCAACTAAAACGTTTCATACTGCAGAATTGATCAGGACGTTGAATTTTCTTTAGTTTAATTTGTATAGATCTTACCTATTATTTGTATTATATGTAATGATAGAGATTTACTAAGGATCAGTGTATGCAATTATGTTAACGACCAGACCTCTTTTCATATTCACAACCAGATTCTTTGCTTAAGCCCTAGTTATCGAGCGACCTTCAGTAAAAAATATTTTTACTCCTTGTATTCTTATATTATAAAATAGCGACTCACCCTCGCTCCGCTCGGGTTCGTCCCTAGGTACGTTTCGACGGTTAGTATAGATTTCTCAGAGATTACATATTTTGCCACCGTAAAAAGTATCCTATATGTTGACCTGGATAACCAGCTAATATCACACCAAATTTCATCAAATTCTGTTCAGTGGTTTTCTCGTGATGCGTTCAGTGGTAGACAGACAAAATTTCTAAAAACTATAGATTCAGACCCTGTATCGATAATGATGACAATTTCAATCAGATTTTAGAAAAAATATTTAACGTACAATTTGACTCATTTAGAATTAATATTATATGTATACATAGATAGTGTGTGATTAATTGTTCGTTCAGTAAGTACCGTTTGATTTGATAACGTCTCAACAAATTATTATAAGTTTTGATGCACCCAGCTATGTCAATATCGTTAAGGTATCTATACTAATATTACTAGCGACTCACCCTCGCTTCGCTCGGGTTCGTCTCTGTCTTGATTCCCCATACAAACTTTCATCCCCATTTTCACCCCCTTAAGTATCTATACTTTTTATCCCGGAAATCATCCCTTCTTCCCAGGGTCTCAAACTATCCTCTTACCAAATTTCATCTAAATCGGTTTAGTAGATCCAGATATTACCTCCTACAACGTCACAATCTCACAATATCACAAACTCACAAACTTTACTTCTTTATAATATTAGTATAGATAAATGTGAAAGTTTGTGAATATGGATGCTTGTTCTCTTTCACGCCAGAACGGCTGAACGGATCTGGATGAAATTTGGCACTGAGATAGATTAGTCTGGAATATCTGGAATATCATAGGCTACTTTTAATCCCGGAAAAATGTACGGTTTCCGTGGGATAGATTTGTTTTTATTTTCCTAGAGGCAAACCCGAGCGAAGCGTGGGTGAGCCGCTAGTATTACATATATATATTACATGTATATATGTTGTATATACGCCTTTTTTCTTTAAGATACTCGTAGGTACTTGTACATCCGATAATTAAAAAAAACGTAAGACATTCTCATTTTTTTTAATTGTGAATTTTGCAGGTATTAGTAGACTCACGCTGTAAAGTCACGGTTGCCGCCCAGAGCGACCGCTATGTACTCTAATCGGCTCTTAAGGCTACGCTTAAAACATACGCAGTCATGTTTATTCATTGGAACTAAACCTAAAAGGAGCAAACTTTATCTGTAACTGCTTCCAGTCCTTACGTACAAAAATTTCTGTCTTAATTTAATTTTAATCTATACATATAATAAAATTGTAACTAATTTCTTGGGAATATTTCTTGGAAAATCTTGAAATAGACATTATTATCGATACAGAGGCTGAATCTATAATTTTTAGAACTTTCGTCTGTTTGTCTGTTATCGCATCACAAAAAATCCACTGGAGGGATTTTGATGAAATTTGGTATGGTAATAGCTGGTTATCCGGGTCAACATATAGCATACTTTTTACCGCGATAAAATATCTCATTTCTGAGAAAAAATGCAAAAACTGCAATGTAAGAGTATACTAATCTGTAAAACTTAAGAATTTGGTTTTTGGGCATCTGAACGCGGGCGGAGCCGCGGGCAATTCTAGTAAATAAAATAAAAACTAACATCAAAGAGTCGGTGTGCCGACTTCGAAATATATGATTAGATATCTAAAGTAAATGAAAACTATCAGTTATTTTTAACTTTTCAGTGTTTTTTTATAAGTCGGTTTTTATATTTTTTTTAAACTTCTAATTTTTCCATTTTTATTTTTTAGTGTAGACATAGTAATTGCAAAATAAGAAGAGAGTAAATATTTTAAAAATTCAGTAGCTGAAAAATAGATCAATCCCTATTTTCTACACTTAGGGATGGAGTTTTTTTTTCAAATTTAAATAGCCGTCTGTATATGACGAAGTTATGCCTGAACATACATAAAAAAAATATAACCATTCGAATTGAGAACCTTCTCTTTTAGTCGGTTAACAAAAGGAAGTTTACCGTAGTAGTTGTAGCGTTTAAAAAATAGTTTTTTCAACCGACTTCAAAAAGGAGGAGGTTCTCAACTCGACTGTATTTTTTTTATGTTTCTCACCTCAGAACTCCGTCATTTATTAACCGATTTGGACAATTTTTGTGTTGTTTGAAAGTGTATACTTCCAGATTGGTCCCATTTAAATTTCAAAAAAAAATACCACCCCTAAGGGTGGAAAAATAGCTAATGATGAATTTAACCTACTTCTAATTGTCATATTGACTTGAAACTTTGCAAGTGTTTCTATTTCCGTTGATAGTACAGTGGTTCGGTATTGTTGACCTGATCTGATGGTAAGGCCAGAAGGTGGATAGGTGGAACTCTTCAACGGCTAATAGTAGATACTTTGAGTTTGGGCTTATTTTGTTTGATTTGACAAGCCTATCACGTTAGAATTCTTACTTTGCTACTACTGTCTACACTAAAAAGGGAAAAATAAAAACTTTTTAACAAAAAATAAAAACCGACTTCAAACAAAGGCACTAAAAAGTAAAAAATAACTGATTGGTAGTTTTCATTTACTATACATACCTAATCAAATATTTTCGAAGTCGGTGTGCTTTGGCTAAGTAGTTAAAGCCTACTTAATAAATACATACCTAATCGATTAAATTTTCGAAGTTTTCGAAATCGGTGCCAGCCCATACAAAGCAAAGCACACCGACTTCGAAAATATTTGATTAGGTATGTATAGTAAATGAAAACTACCAATCTGTTATTTTTTACTTTTTAGTGCTTTTGTTTGAAGTCGGTTTTTATTTTAAACTAATAATTATTCTAACTTTAGCGATAGATTTTGTTAGATATCATCTATCCATATGACATCGTACATCGTTTTAAGTCAAAATAAAAATAGTCGAAAATTAATGGAAGCGGTCATTAAGTTTCGTAACATATTTATTTCTTGCTTTGTGATAAACACCAAAAATTCACTGTGATAGTCTTTATCACACATTATAATGTCTATAACTGGTAGGTAAAATCATAAAGGTAAAAATGATTAAAATATTAAAAAAAGCATTAGAATAATTTATAGGTAGAGCAATTTCAATATTACAGACATCTCACCGTGACGCTTATTTGATAAATTATTAGAAAATTGGAGAAGTCACGAAACAGTTACAAAGTACAAGTTATCTGTGTCTATTATACTCACTCTTAATCTTTAAACAAATTTTGATGCGATTTCGAACATTATATAGTTGTGTTATCGTCGAGTGAAAGAAACATACTCGTATATCAACAAACACACTTTCATATTTACCTATCATATTAGCAAAATTTGAAAGTTAATATCTCTAAATAAATTAATTTACAAAAATAAAAAACCAGATTGCGTAAAAAGCTAACTAAAAAAATGATAACAAGTTCACTAAGAAATAGTAAGTATTTTAGTCGGAGACATTGTAGGTAACATGTGCATGTTTTATAATAGCTGCGAGTCTTGTGCACAAAACACTTTTACTCAGGAGAAGAATAACGACTTCATACAAATTGGAGGAAGAAATTTTGTCTTGTGTCCCCGACTGCATAATACCTATTATATTTCTTCGTCAACTTGTTCTCATCTTCTTAGTTTGCTTTTTACGCAGTCATGTTTTTTTTATTTCTGTAATTTTTTTTTATTTACAGCTTTTTAGTTTTGGTCAGTTAGATATTTTTAGTTTTACTAAACAATTTCTAATGTTAAATTATTTTTAAACATATAAGTTGTATATATTTTTGTAATCGCCTTTTAAAAACCCGTATTTTGGTATCCCATTTAATTGATTCGGACGAAACAATTTTTTTCAAGAGACAAATTGGCGTCTAGATTACGCAATTTTAATTTTAATGACATCTACGAGTATATAGCCTATGACACTCGCGTAAACACGACGAATCTAACTACATATAAATTATCAAAATCGGTTAATCCGTTTAGTAATTACGAGGGACCATAAGGTCGGATACAGACATACATACAGGTCAAACACATAACCCTCTTTTGGGCTTTGCCGCAGTCGGGTAAATATAAAAATGTACATATAAATCGACTTAGTTGTCTTCAATTCATATTACTTCAATGTAATACAAAGTTGAGTGCAAACGTACGCGTATTGTTTTGAAATGAAACCAATGACTCTAAGAAATGTGATAAAGAGAGCACACACGCATGCCCGATTATTATTATTCATAACCTAACGGTGTGACTGAGGTATATATTTCTCATATTTTATTTCATTGTTGTTGGTTAAAGTGTAGTATACAATTTAAATAATTTTAATTCAATTACGTCAAAACTTCCTTCGTAAATAATATTTATGATTACTAGCGACTTATATTCGCTTCGCTCGGGTTCGTCCTTGGGTACGATTTTATTCACAATTTCATGGGTTATAAATTTATTGCGCGGAACCCTGATTCTTTTTCTAAAATAAAAGTAGTAAGTTACTCCTTATAACATCAATTATCTGCCAGTGACAGTCTCGTCAAAATCGGTCCAGCCATTTTGAGATTGGCCGGAACAAACAGACAGACAAAATTTCTGAAAACTATACATTCGGTATCGATAGTAATTACTATTTCAATAAAATTTTCCAAAAAATATTTAATTTTATATATATATATATATAACGATTTTATTATATGTATAGATTTGTGTTTAAACGACTGACACATCTATGCTAGATAAAAAAGTTGATAGGTTATTATACCCGTGTTAAATATTTCATGAAAAAATCTATTTCGTTGTTTATGACATGTTTGCGCGCGCATTAATAGAAAGAATGGACTGATTTCAATGCGATTGCTTTTTGACGATCCCCTTATTTAGAGCCTTATAGTCGTCATTAAAAGCGATATTTTGCTCGAGTCAGTTATATTTGTATCTTACTGGGTTGTACCGTCGCCATATTCATTTGTTTTTTAGGTAGGTGAGTTATTTTGAAGTAATTATACTCATACGTTGTCGAAAACACCCTATTTTGCATACTACCTAGACGTAATGTAAAATAATTAAATATCTTGTGCAATAGTGTTTGAGGTCGCATTCCTCCGTAACGCCCCGATTTGAATGATTTTTTTTTGTATATTTGGTAGGTATGAGTATAGGTCGTAAAATATTTTTCACCCTCCTACCCTCATCCCCCATTTTTTAATTGCGATTTTAGTATCTTTGTATGAACAATATTACCTATATACATAGCGAACCCGAGCGAAGTGAGGGTGAGTCGCTGTATAACATAAAGCCAAAGAGTTTTTTGTAGATTGAACGCGGGCGTAGCCGCGGGTTCTGCTAGTATGTTAATAGAATTGTCACTTTCTTTGTCTATGTGCGTTTTAAAAAAGAAATATGCAAGGGCCACAGATGTGTATGGTCTAAGACGACTACAAAAACCACTTACATAGAGTCAAAAATATATCAAAACATATAAAATAATCACTTGAAAAGTACAAACTAACTAAAAACTAAATTATTACAGACCCTTGAATGTATCGCGGATAGGAATTTCAATTTTTTTTCATAACTTAGCGGAATATAATGAAATATAGCTAAAACCTCAAGTAAAATAGCTTAAAAATAAAAAATAAAAATACTGAAATTCATCTATTTGTGACCTACAAGCGCATAGATCGACACACAATCAATCATAATCATCAATCGCATAACATACCTAGCCCTACTTACTTATCTATATTAAAACACTTAACATTCATTATATAACACACTCAGGCTAACATTGTACCGGCTGTAAAATTTCCAAAGCATTTTTCCAATCGCCAACCGCGAATCGATAACCGAATTTAAACCCCATTTTTGTTAGATCTAATGAACTATTAAAGTGCAATTTGGCTGCGCGACGGCAGCTAGATGGCGCGGCGCGCTTCTATTGATCGTACCAAGTTTTGCCAAGTCACGAAATGTATTGCCTATTGTAGCAAAAAATTACAGGGGACTGAAATTTTACTCTGATCCTTGTCAGTTTTACTTTAGAAGGTGTTAAGTTAATTAGTCTATCAATTTTGGCACGTGTCTCTATGGAGATTTTCTACTTTATATATTTTACATATAAAAGCTATAAAATTATGTTAAAAAATTTACGAGTTTATTTATTTAGTTCATATAAGTAGTAGTATCATATACAGCGTAAAGATATTTTGTTTAGAAATTCAATTTCCTCAAATATACAACATATATAGAGTTTTCCTTATTTAATATTAACAAATGATATCGGTTTTAACATATTCTACTTTGAATTTTGTATATGTATGTATGTTATTATGTACTTAGCTTTTAATTGAAAATGTAATGTGCCTATAAGATGCTTCATTATAATTAATTAATTGGATAATTGTCTGGAGTAATTAGTTTTACGAACTCTACTAGCGCCATCTTGTATGCGGCTTGAAATATTTTTGCTTTCTATGTTTCATTACATTTTTTGATTTGTTCTCATTGAAAATACTTGTTGTAGCAAAACTTTTAGTTAAAAAATATACTACAATTGTAAAATACAAAATTTATGCGTATAATGCCAGTTAGAATTCTCTGATAACAGCATAAAATTCCGTTTAAAAAAAACTGCATTGAGTTTCAAATAGTAATTTGGTGACGTGTAATAAGTTATTAAAATTTTAATGGTTAATTAAATATTATAAGTTCGTTCCTCTTTAATAAGACTTCTTAGATGTCATGTTTCATTAATCCAGTAGTCTATGTTTTCTTTCACATACCTACTATAATATTAATAGTAAGAGTAAGTGTGTTAGTTATTAAGTTTAATAAATGAATTATTTATAAAATAACTAAAAATTATAATTTTCAATACTAGTATTCAAGAGACTTAAAAATTATAAGTTTTCTTTTTAAATGTCTGCTTAGGTTGATAGATGTCGCTGTTGCCTTCTACGAATTTTATTGAAGCACTATAAAAAATATTTATAGATAAAAAAATGGAGCATTAATCACAAATCTTGAAATAAAAGACATACACAAATAATTATATTTTTATTAATTAATGAAATATTTTATAAAAATATTGTTCCAATAAATTATATAAAAATATCAGAACTTATTCGATTAAGTTTAATAAAATAGTTGTTGTAGTAAGTTGTATTTTTTTAATTTATAATATATAAGTATCAAGGTCCAGGAAATTCATTGTATCTCACAGGATATGTTAACTGATTCCCGCGATCCCACGAATAAAGCTCCTGAAATAATAAAAGAAGTTATAAGTGAAAGTGAGACAAAACAACAAATATATGTTTCGCATTTATAATATCTATTAAAATAAACGGATTTAACTAAAAATAAAATTCTCATATATTCCTGCCGTTTAACCCGCAAAATTATAGTAAAATTATCATTAAAAAAACCGACAGATGAGCGAAAAACTTAAAGTTAGTTATTTTATAATATTATTTTAAAATCACAGAGATATAATTAAATATTATTTGAGTGTACTTTTAAGTTTTTTAAGGGATAGTTTAATAAATTAGTGTGGTTAAAGATATAAAGCGACATCTAGTTTTAAAATTGAAAACGCGGGTTTTACTTTTGAGAACTTTTATTTGTGTAACACTAGATGTCGCTGTATTGTAAACTCGGCTAGCTCTATGTAGAGCAGAGCCAGAGGACACTATAAAGTTGGCTTTTTACTGGCTTATAACTTATTTTAAATATTTAGAGTATGTAATGACATAAATTACTAGGTTAGATGACTTCTGAAATTTAATGTACAGATAGATATTTCGTATAAAACTTTTTTCAGGGTCTTAAGCTATGTTCTTACCAAATTTCATTTAAATCGGTTCAGTAGATTCAGAGATTACCCCCTACAACGTCGCAAACTCACAATTCATAAACTTACACACTTTACCTTTTTATAATATAAGTATAGATCATAATTAACATAGAAAAATCTCAAGAGAAAGACTTTTTTTAGCATTAATATATAATAATATAGCGTATATATAGCGTGTAGCGTGATGTAAAGCCTTCTATTTGTATTTAGGCTATGTACAAAACGAATTTTTCAAATTAGGCTGGCAGTTCTAGAGATATGCGCGGTAAAATAAACAACAAAAAAACAAACTTATTAGTTTTATAATACCTTATATATGACTAAGGATAAGGGCATGAAAAATAAAGTATTAAACTATATGTACCTTATGAGTATGATCATATCCAAGTTGAGTGGTTTTTCTGAATGGATTGGTGAACTGTAACGACACCTCCACCGGTTTACTTAAATATAAATCTATGGCCACTGTCACTTTGGTTTCTCTTTCTGTCGCCGAATCCAATGCGTAAAGAACTCCACAAACCATAAACATTTCGCCTACCTGAAAAGAATAGCAAATTAAAATACAGCCTTTAGCTATACTTAATATTATAAATGTGAAAGTGTGTTTGTTTGTTTGTCCTTGTTTCACGTCGAAGCAGAGTGACGGATTGGCGTGATTTGTTGTGTGGAGATAGTTGGAGGGCTGGAGATTGTCTCATTGTGTTGTCGCACTCCTCCGAAACGGCTCGATCGATTTTAATGTTTCTTTTGTATATTTGGTAGGTATGAGAATAGATCGTAAAGTATTTTTACCCTCCTACTTCCATTCCTCATTTTTTAAGTAACTAGGGACGAAATGGAGCGGAGTGAGGGTGAGTCGCTAGTATTGAATATAAATAAAAGCGTACTTACTGATTTATGATTAAGTGATATGTTCCAAATGTAATCTATATTTAAGTCATCTTTGTTTGGATCAAAGCTTAGCTGCAAAGAAAAAAAATATAGATAAGATTTCAAGTCATCCAAACAATACAGGAAGTACGTAAAGCGTTTTTTCCGAAAAGGCACTAATGTATGTAGAAAAACTAAAAAACAAAACATTTTCTAAATACAAGATTTGATCCAAATCGTTAGAGCCGTTTCTGAGATACACGAAATATATATTTCGTGATATTTTTTTTCGATAGAACGTCACAGTAAACCGGAAATTGAAAAAAAAACTATTTTTCAACGCATTGCGTCCCCCCATTTCTCGGCGGTAGCTGGGCATGTGGAGAATTTTACGAATTTCTATTCCTTATATACCTGCTAACATTTTAAAATCATAATACTTCAGGTTTTCAATATTTTGTTCCCAAACCGGATTCCGATCGGACTATAATTGTTATGCATTGTTGGATAGCTAAGAAAACGGTTGTGTTTTTAAATTATTGCAAGCCAAGTTTCATAACGTTTTTTTTTGTTTTTAAGGCATTTTAGTGGGAAAAAAACTCAAAAAAATATATAGAAATAATATCGTTTTTCGTCTCGCATTTTAAAGAACCGATAATTGTTGTTTTAATATTGATAAATAACCAGCGTTTAATCGTTTTTATAAATCAGAAGAAAAAATTAGATTTAAATTGATACTTTTTTTTAAATAAATTTTTGATGTAGCATTTTTGATTTAAAAAAACATGATAACTCCAAAATGGTTCACTTTTGCATAATGCATATGGGGGGAGGGGTTAAAATTATCGCAAGCCTACCCCTATCACCTCCTAACGGGAATACGTCGAATTAACCCTGTACCAAACACATGTATTACAAATTACAATACAAAAAATGCAAATTTAATATGTTAAGTTTTACAAAACAAGGATTGGACCGTTTCTTATTAAATTCACAAGTAAAAATACATATTAAAGGTGTAACATATACCTTGGCAACTGCAGTGTTGTTTGATCTTTCTATAGAATAAATTACCCATAGCCCGTTATCGTCAGCACTAAAATCAACCTGTAAAATTGAGTTTGTGATTGCTCTTTGCATAATACTTTCTTAGGTTTACGCAATTATAGGACATTTTAAATAAAACTATCTTTTCGGATTATTTCGCGGATTTATTTTGATTTTTGGTTCTTTTGGTAATTATGGAAAAGATAGTTTTATCTAAATGCTCTTTGAATCTTGAAAAAAAAAATTGTTTGATAACTTCTTTTACGAAGTTGTAGAAAACAGCATAAATATGAAGGTTGTTCTTATCTTCTAAGCTGCATCTCATACATTAATACACTTAGTTTTATTTAAAAATGCTGTACCTATACATAAAATTTCCATACCTGATTATGCTGAGCGGTATAAAGTCTTCCATCAGCGTGAGGTAAATGTGCTGATTTAATTCGACTCTGCGTTAAATCGTAACGTATGATATCTCCCGGATGTCCAGATTCATTGGCTTGGTAAAAGAATGATCCGCTGTACACTATGTGGCCATTTCCCTGTAAAAATGAAGTCCATACTAATATTATAAATGTGAAAGTGTGTTTGTTTGTTTTTTTGTCCATCTTTCACGTCAAACTGGATCGACGGGTTGACGTGATTTTTTGTGTGGAGATAGTTGGAGGGCTGGAGAGTGACATGGGCTACTTTTTACCGCGGAAAATTATCTAATTCCCACGGGAAAACACGTTATAATACAATAAAAAAATATGTATGATCATAATTACTTGAAAGTTGAAACTTGGCATTAATGCTCTTCAATAAAATTAAATAAATTAGTGTTTTAGTATTTTTCGAAATTCATTCTATAACGGGGTAAAATAGGGGATGAAAGCTTGTATGAAACTATCCTTTTAGATATTTCTTTATAGTTTTAGCGCGAGCAAAGCCGCCAGTTCTGCTAGTTAAATATAATATTATTTTGGAGTAAATCCTCAAGGGTAGCTTTATCCTTTTAAAAAAAAAAAAGAAAAAAAACATATTTTAGATTTTGAACTCGGTGTACTCTTTTTAGTAAAATGTATCTATAGCGATATTGACTTAAAATTGGAACAAAATTTATCTTGGTTTGAATAAAAATATAAGTAAGTGCATGAAATGTCGCTTTAGTTAGTAAATTTTAATTATATTCTATATTTCATTAAAAAAATTAAACAGAAAATACATAGAAAATGACGTGGACAAAGGTGGACTTATCTCTATAAGAGATCTCTTCCAGTTAACCCATGCATGTGGGAAATAGTGTTAAATAGCGGGACAGAGAGAGAAAGTACAAAGAAACGATTAGAAAATATATGAGAATAAGTATAAATAAAACAAAATAAATACAATATATAAACATGTAAATATATATATACACACTATTCCATATATAATATATATGTATAAGCATAAATACATAAATACAAATATTTATTATAAACACGACATAATATTGAGGGAATAAATAAATACCAGAACTATATACATACATACATATTATACATATACATACAATTTCAAAAAGTTTGAACACTCACAAAAAAGGGTTTCTGCAACTTATGAAACTCATCCACGTGGTCAGACTTGAAGCTCGCCTTGCTTCTATATTCTCGCAGTCTTTCTACATCATTTTCTTGTGTCGTCCACAGCTTGTCTTTCTGAAATTAATTTACCGAGGTGCTTTATTTGGTATTTATAATTTACTAGCGACTCACCCACGCTCCGCTAGGGTTCGTCCCTAGCTAACTTTTACGTTTGGTGTAGATTTTTCAGAGATGAGATATTTTCCCGCAGTAAAAAGTATCTTATATGTTGACCCGGATAAGCAGCTATACGCATACCAAATTTCATTAAAATTTGTCCTGTAGTTTTCTCGTGATGCGGTCACAGACAGACAAAAAATCTAAAAACTATAGATTTGACCTCTAAATGTATCAACTATTTCAATAAGATTTTCCAAAGAATATATTTTAATGTACAGATTCGACTCAGAATTTTATTATATTTATAGATTTATCGTTTTTAGTCAGTATAGATCGTATTGTATTTCACAAGATGGTTAAGTCAAAAAAAATATTTAGTATCATTTGCTAAAAATTAATGGGCCATAATTTCGAAAAGAAAATATTTCAGACATAAGAATGACTACCAAAAGATCTGCGGGAATATTGATTGATATTTTTCTTTTATTTTTTTCTGCAATATGAAACGCTTAAATTGAAAAGATATTAATTAATTTAATTGACGACACCTTTGGCTAAGTTTGTAGTGACCCTACTTGCTGTGCCAACGGTCGCGGGTTCGAGTCCCGCTAGGTGTATTCATTTGTGTGGTGAACACGATTGTTTGTCACAACATATTTATACATATTTATATATTTATTTCTTTCCTACTATATTTTAGTTGTGTACATATATTTAGATGTTTATAATATATCGTACTGTATTTTTGTTTGCTACATTTACCCATTTATACGAGGATCTTAGATTACTATGAAAAATGTACCTGACTTTCAGAAGCGTTAGAATCTCTCAACCAAGCACCAAATAATTCATCTTTGTACCGGTGATAGACAGGTTTCCCGATAGCATACAGTTGGCATTCTAAAAGAAATATAATATTTTATATTTAAAATTCATTATAAGTATATGTATATTTTGAAGTAGTTTTTTCCCGTGGAATTGATCGCATGATAATTATGTCAACATACAGTAGATTACGGGTATAGGTTATTTCAATCACGAATTTTATTTTAATCTGAAGATTAATTTTGATTTTTGGTTCGTATCATTTCGAATCGTATGTATGTATTCAGCCCTTTTTAACGTCCCACTGCTGGGCACGGGCCTCCCTTCAATACGAGGGGCATCAGGCCATAGTCCACCACGCTGGCCAAGTGCGTTGGAGGACTTCACATGTCTTTCGAAAACTTGCTAGGTTCTCTCAGACATGCAGGTTTCCTCACGATGTTTTTCCTTCACCGTAAGGCAAGTGGTAATCATGTTAGATATAATTCGCACATGAAAATATCAGAGGTGCGAGACTCGGGATTTGAACCCGCTTCATTCGGTTTCCCAAGCGAGCGCGTTACCACTGGGCTACCACTGCATGTTTCATTTCGAATTCTTTACAGCAATCATGTTCAAGGGAGAGACTAAGATTTTAGACGTCTCAAAGGTCATTATATACTTGTTACAGGTAGTTATATTTATTTATTTAAGAAAGATACTGTAGACTCATATGTATAGAAAATGTTTTCTTTTTAGAATACAAACGAAATTATTCAGTATGTACCAAATTTATGTGGAAAGTAGGAAGCATCAAAAGAGGGTTGTATAAAATTTCTATAACTTTCGGGCCTCACTTT
Organism: Brenthis ino; assembly: GCA_921882275.1. NCBI lineage: Eukaryota > Metazoa > Arthropoda > Insecta > Lepidoptera > Nymphalidae > Brenthis > Brenthis ino. Next base: position 17,849,598 of record OV170224.1, on the reverse strand, counting down.
GAAATTCAAAGGAGTTTAGCTTAAAAATGCTCTAAGCCATTTCTAAATTATTAAACAAATGGTGAAAAGTTGCTTAGAATAGCATTCATAACAGCTATCCATTAGACCTAGAGTTATAATTGTAATACTTGTATTCCCATTTTTTATCAATACAAATACGAGAATGTGTTCATTTTTAGTCTTCCGTACGCGAAGGCTGCCAAGGGGACTCTATTACTAAGCTTCTGCTGTCCGTTCATATGTCTGTAAGGGGGCTATATCTCATGAACCGTAATAGATAGAGAGTTGAAATTTTTACAGAGTAGGTACGCATTTTCATTGCCGCTATAACAACAAACAATAAAAAACCAGAATGGCGAAATCAAAAATGGCCGCCATGTAAATTTAAAAAAAAGTACATAGTGGTACGGAATGGTACGGAACCCTTAGTGAACGAGCCCAATTCACACTTGACCGGTTTTTAATAATAATTTGTTTTAAGGAACCACTATTAATAGAATATCTACTTACTAGTATTCCTTATAAGCTTATATCCAGATGTTGAATTCATAGTGGATATCAACAGCAGGGCGCGATCACATCGTGGGCACGAAGGGCACCGCTGCACCTGACACAGCTCTTCGTATGACGTGAGGATTGGGGGGCGGGAGCCGAACTCCATGGGCTGTTGTACTTGAGTTGGCTGGTTAGGACTTGGATCTGAAGTCAGTTAACAGATAATAATAATGTCTATCATATAGCCTTCTAAGTTCAATATTCCTAAATCTACTGTTCAGTACTATTAACCCTTAATTTAGTAACACTATAAAATTATCCTATAAAATATTTAGATTAGTTCATTAACATAAAAAACAAACTGTAGTAAATGCAATTATAGTATTGTTACTGATATTTTGTGATAAGCAGGAAATTCCCGGTTAAAACCAGCAAGACTTTTCTACACAAAAATTCAAAGCATTGTCATCATGTTGTTTCTTCTGTCAGCAAAAAATGGAAAACGAAGTAAGAAGTCTTTAAAACTTACACATCAACTTAATATGTCCCTTAACTGTTTGATTATTAAGTTCATTTTTGGCTACACAACTGTACTGTTTGAGGTCATGCTCTCGGACGTTTGGTATTTCCAGTCTCATAATCCAACTCCACGGCTCTCCTGCTGTAGATACCTCTGTCTTGTACCGAGAGCCTTCAAGGGTTACTCCGTCACATTCCCAGGCTAATACAGGCTCTGGCCAGGCTTGGATCTGTCCAAGAAACAAAAAAGTAATATTATAATATGTATATCATACTAGCAACTCACCCTCGCTCCGCTCGGGTTCGTCCCTAGTTAAGTTTTAACGTTAAGTATAGATTTCTCAGAGATGAGATATTTTCCCGCAGTAAAAAGTATCATGTATGTTGACCCGGATAGCCAGCTATCATCATACCAAATTTCGTCAAAATCTGTCCAGTGGTTTTCTCAGACAGACAGACAGACAAAAAATCTAAAAACTATAGATTCGGTCTCTGTATCGATAATAATGTCTATTTCAATAAGATTTCCCAAAAAATATTTAATGTACAGATTCGACTCAGAATTTTATTATGTGTATAGATTGGCACATGGAATCCATATATACATACAATAATTATATTTACATGTTTGTCATCACATTTCTTAAATTTTACAATTGTGTTTTTATGTGTCCAAATCAAAATCTTCATTTATTTGGTTTATACTGTTGTGAACCGATTTAAGAACCGGTTAAAGAGTTACGATAACTTAATTTTTAAACTTTAATAAATATATACACTGTCACAGTGCTTAGTGAGTGGTGTCTTTGATGACCACTAAACTACTCAACACACAACAATGACACACAATGACACACAATGACCACTTAATATTAGTTTATAATAAATTAATAAAATTCTAGCATCTTAACTTACCTCGCATAAAATTTTAGCTGTTTTGTTAAACACATACGCTATATTGTTCGGGACGCGTATATACGGACTGACTGTAAAGAGTAGTATCATATTAGTTATAACAAGTCTATCTCTCGGGAATCACATATTTTCTGGGATAAAAAGTAGCCTATGTATTATTCCAGACTATAATCTATCTCTGTGTCGATTTTCATCCCGATCCGTTCAACCGTTCTGACGTGAAAGAGTAACAAACATCCATACATACTCACAAACTTTCACATTTATAATATTTATACAGATTAAAAAATAATAATAATAATGCAATTCATAAATCAAATATTTCGTTCAGAATTAAAGGGTACCTATTTGATTTTGCAATACTCTTAGTTAGCCTTGTAACTTTTACGAGTATATGACGGGCATTCTATTTCACTTCTTGTCCTATAGCATGAGTATATACTCGTATTTCTAGTTTCTACACTGTATTTTTTTTCCAAGCAACAATAGAGCACTGTTGGTGTTTAGCAGTAAAATAATAGAAGAACTACAATTGAACAAACTAACAAATATACATTTAAATATATTAACACTAGCGACTCACCCTCGCTTCGCTCGGATTCGTCCCTAGGTACGTTTTAAATTAAAATGGATATAGTATGTTATCCTTAACAGATAGACATATGCCATCGCGGACTTTTCTGTAGACCTATATAAGGTACACAATTCCACTATACATTATTTTGTTATATCTCAAAGGGTTTAGGCAGCGTTTTCGTCGAAAGCTCCCAGACGTCTTATTTTTTCCGACACGTCCAACAAATATCGTTATATTTTAACCAATATATACAAAAACTTAACAAATTATATACTAAAACCTTCCTCTTGAATCACTCTATCTATTAAAAAAACCGCATCAAAATCCGTTGCGTAGTTTTAAAGATTTAAGCATACATAGGGATTTAGGGACAGAGAAAGCGACTTTGTTTTATACTATGTAGTGATTTAATATAATTATTTAAATTCATTATTCATTCATAGTAGTTACTAGTTTCTCCCCGCAGCTCCAATCGTATGGTAAGCGCTGGCTCCTTAAATCATTTCAGCGGTCTTAGAAAAGTAACAAACAGACAGACAGAGTTACATTCACATTTATAATTTTAGTATGAACTAAGTAAGACATAACCGTATAAACATATATAAAGAATTTGGCTTAGAATATAACGCAGGCAAAACCAAGTGAATACTTAGAGTTTCTATAGTACTTATCGCTCGATACTAACAATGCACTTCAACGTCGGTTGTCTGGTTCGCCGGCGGCTGCATACCATTGTTCGCCAAGCACACGTATTTCCCTGTGTGCCAGCGGGACACGTTGGGTATACTCAATACGTGCCCGCTCACAGAAGCATCACGCCAGGACCCCTGTTAAATTAAAAATGGGTTTTAATTTTAGAGTTGTTATTATGATTTTTTTGAAGCTGTCATAGCCCAGTGGTATTGCGCTCGTTTAATAAAGTGAAGCGGGTTCAAATCTCGGTTTTGGCACTTTTGAATGTGCGAAAAAATTTCAATTTGATCACGGTGAAGGAAAATATTGTAAAAAAACCATGATTGCTGTAAAGCATTCGAAACGTCGGGAACCAAAAATCAAAATAAATTCGCGAAAAAATCCGAAAAGATAGTTTTATTTAAAATGTTAGTAATTTCGATTTTAAATACATTTTTATTAATTAACTCAGGCGATATGTTATGGCTAATTTTGGCATAAGGTTTACTTACCACTTAGATATGTTTTTCTGATATATTTTTTTGCTTTTCGTAAACGATTGACTAATATAATTGTCTACGTCCGTAGCGGCGTAGAGGATTACCTGTATAATTGGTGTTCCGTCAGATCTACGCCACTCTATAGTAGGCTCAGGAAATCCCTTCGGATTGCAATCCATGCGCATCGTATCGCCTTCACGTACTATTAGTCTTGGGTTATCCACTGGAAATTCAAAGCTATACTAAATAACTGATAAATTTTACGATATATATATATATATATATATATATATTATATATATATATATATATATATATATTAATTTTAATATATACCTATATCATAAAATAATTTTATGAGGTATTTAAATAATAAGATATGTATTTAAATTTCTTGACAGCATATGTAAATATACATGTATAGGAAACTAGAGACTTACACTCGCTTCGCTCGGGTGCGTTCCTAGGTACACGGATTTTATTCACAATTCACGGGTTTTATTTTTTGCGCGGAACCCTAATTCTTTTTCTAAAATAAAAGTGTAGTCTAAGTTACTCCTTATAACATTAGCTATCTGCTAGATGAAATCCCGTCAAAATCACTTCAGTCGTTTCGGGTATTAGTAGGGACAGACAGACAGACAAAAAATTAAAAATTGTTTTTTTCTTATAAGTACATATACATATTCATATGTTTTAAAGAAAAAGCTGATGTTTTGACATTACAAACAGACACTTCTATTTTATTTATTTGTATAGATAACAGCTAAAAAATTGGACGCGTTGTTCATGGCCTTAAAATGTTTTTCTGTTTGTTTTGAGGCATGCAATGTGCAATATAATGAAGATCATACTAGTAGCTTACAAGCAAAACTGGGTGGAATAAACAGTTGATTCTCCTTAGTGTAGTTGTATATCGATAGTCCAGGTTTTCCAGGTGCTCCATCCCGACCATCATTACCGCGTAACCCTTTCGGTCCCATTGGACCACGTTCTCCTTTTGGTCCCCTCACTCCTGCAGGACCTTGAGCACCAGGCTTACCTGTCAATGGATACTAATATTATAAAATGTAAAATCAACTATTATCATAAATGTAAAAGTTTGTATTTTTGTATGTTTGCAGTTTGTTACAATAGAACGGAATAAGAATATTGCCTACAATTATAACATCTTGGCAAAACAATTAACAAAGAATTAAATTTATTTTATTAAAATATTAATTAAGTATCTACCGTGTAGGAAGACAGTTAAACTTAGTTAAGCACATTTGATAACTGAACTTTACCACCTAATTTTAAATCGGTGCCAAGCACGCAACTATTTCTTCCGTAAAATATTAGGGCAGAAGCAATGCTACCTCTATCTTGATTGGTGTTGTTGTTTGTAGTCCATACTAATATTATAAATGTGAAAGTGTGTTTGTTTGTTTGTTTGTTTGTATGTTTTTTTGTTTGTTTGTTTGTTTGCTTGTCCGTCTTTCACGTCGAAATGGAGTGACGTATGGCGTGATTTTTTGTGTGGAGATAGTTGGAGGGCTGGAGAGTGACAGGCAAGTTTTTACCGAGGGAGATTATCTAATTCCCACGAGAAAACACATACAATTCAAATATTTATGATCAGAATTACTTGAAACTTGGTATTAATGCTCTTCAATAAAATTAAATAAATACGTGCTTTAGAATTTTTCGAAATTCATCCTATGAGGGGGTAAAATAGGAGATGAAAATTTCTATGAAACTACCTTTTTAGAGATTTTTTGTAGTTTTAGCGCAAGTATTTCAATAATTGCGGCCGACAATGTTCAATGAAAAATAATTGTTAAAATCGGAGTATTAAAACTTCTTTACCCTTTCTCATCACTTTGGTTAAAAATAATAATGATTACTTGATTGTAAATATTTATTTTGGTAGGTATATGGAATATTTAATTAATAAAATTTATTATAAATTAAACGCCCTTAAAATTGAAAATTGTATAAAAACTTACCATCTTTGCCATCCTTTCCATTTTTGCCAGGACTTCCATCCTTCCCAGGTATTCCATCGCGTCCATCTTTTCCTGGTGCTCCATCAGCTCCATTTCTTCCTGATAGACCATCTAGACCTGGTTCACCTGGTACACCATCTCTACCGTCTAGACCAGGATTACCTGGGAATCCACGTTCACCTGACAAAAAATAAGACATTTCATTAAAAATAATTTTGCTCGTGTTTAAATGTACAGAAATTATGCCTCATACCATGCAAAAGACGCCTTAATTTACTTTTTTCAGAAACTATGCTATAATTATGTATTTACCCTTAGGCCCGGGTGGCCCAAGGGGCCCTCTTAATCCCGGATTTCCTGCTGTTCCTGGTGCACCCGGGTCTCCCCTTTCACCTTTGGGGCCAGGTGACCCTGTAGGTCCCTTTGGCCCTTGAACTCCAGGCGGACAGTAGTCTTGAGTAGCTTTACAAAATCCTTGCACGACTTTATACTATAAACGATGGAATAAAAAGAACATAAGTAATATGTATATTTCTTACGAGCAATGTATATATCTGTGTGTAATAGCAAGATACATCATTGATAGTTCGTAATTGGTAGTTAGTTTATACATATAAAATTCTAACTGAGTCGAATCTGTACACTAAATATTTTTTGGAAAACCTTATTGAAATAGTCTTTATTATTGATATAAAGGCCGAACCTATAGTTTTAAGGATTTTTGTCCGTCTGTGAGCGCATCACGAGAAAATCACCGGACAGATTTTGATGAAATTTTGTACGGTGATAGCTGGTTATCCGTGTCAACATATAGGATACTTTATATTGCAAGAAAATATTTCATCTCTAAGAAAACTATACTAAATCTGAAAACGTAAACAAGACGATTGAGATGAGAGATGCCTTTGAGACTTACATATATGTTTTAACTATATTTTTTAGTATATTGCTTTCATTGAGGTACGTTTTGTATAAAAATATTTTTATTAATTGTTCTATTGCTATTTTCTAAAGAGAAGAGAGAAAAAATTACTCTCTACTTCGTCACATTCGATCGCAATTATTTCATAAAAAAGAAAATTACTTCTTAGAAAAGTGTATTGGTTAAATGTGGTTCTATTTCTGGCTAAATGCCAATTATGGCTTACAAAAGCGATTGCTCTTAGATTTACAGTTTTCCTTGAAGTATTATTTGAACTCAAGTCAGTTTTATCATAAAACCATTTAAATACGTTAAAATTATACGTATTTTTACATACAATATATTCAGTGTTATCTTTTGGTATAGCAGATAGTAATTCATAATGGCACAGATCATATCATACTATACTAGTAAGAATGGTAATATCATAAGGTCGACTTTCCGTAATACAGATGTTTATTTTTGCAATGCTAGCTATGTTAAAGAAGACTAAAACATAACATATGACAAGCAAGAGGAAAATCTAAAATAATTCTAAAGAATATCTAAAGTAGTCGTAAAACCTAAAAATAAAACTAACATAGCACTGTGTACTAAAATTACGGGTTTGATTCGTATCTGATCCAGTATTTTAAATAAAACTATCTTTTCGGATTGAGAGTTTTATACATCTCAAAGATCATATATACTTGTTACAGACCTTAGTCTCTTTCCGTCACCATGATTGGTGTAAAGTATGTATACGAAATGTTGGGAACAAAAATCAAAATAAATCCGCAAAAAAGTCCGAAAAAATAATTCTATTTAAAATGACAAATATTTGCGTATATCTAAGAAAGTATCATATGATCCAGTATTTGTTATAATTATGAGTGATGTTACTGAGAGCGCGGTCTCATTTATTTTGTAAACGAGCTAAGATTAAACTCTAAAAATCGGCAACTTACTGGTACTCTAGAGTAACTTGTGAGCCAAACCCATGTGTCGCCTCCAGGAGCTGGGCCCTTGGCTCCAGTGCGTTTCATCTCAATCGCATCTTTCTCTTCAAGTTCAGCTCGCATTTTTGGATTAAAAAACTCGACATGAGGTGCCACTGTGTTATCCTCTTGAACAGGCGATTGATTCTAGAACATCAATTGCAATTTGATATTATTATTATTCGTTGCTAATTTTATTGGTTGCTAATTTTGAATGTTTTTTATAACAAATTCTTGTATTTTTATTTTTTAGTAATTATAATATTGCAACAAATTTTATATAAATGGCCAACATAATTATGGTGAAATATCTAATACATATTATGTAAGGTCAATATATACACATTTTAAGCTTTTAGAATATAGTTCATTAACTTTGGAATATTATTTTTTATTATTATTAAAATTAGGTCCATGAACTTAATACTTACAACCATAGCATCTCTTTTTAATCTAACTGGAAGTATGTCACTCAAAGATGATACATAAGCACTTATTCTCTTATCGAGTTCCACATCAAGAAATTCATTAATTTTTATAAAATCAGTCTCTATTCTATGATATCTTTCATCTACATTATTATATATATAACTATTTATATGTAAAAGTAATGATAATACACCACAAACACAGGCGAAAATAGAAATTTTTTTGCAGCACGATACTTTTATTTCTGCATCTGCTTTTTTAATACTATCATCTTTATTGTCAACGGTCATTGTCTCATCTTCTATTAATTGAATTTTTCATTATAAATCACTGCTAAAATTCACAGATCGTTTGCCTTATAGGTAAGCGTAGTGGTTGTCGGTCTATATAAAGTGTGACTGAGTTATCTGAATGTAATCCGGACAAATGTGGTCCTTCCTGTACGATACGAGTAGAGTAGTTACACAATGGCCCACTACGATAACCAATTGAGCCTGTTATTAACGTGCAGACGTTTGACAATTTGCTGGTTGAAGTTGGCTTATCTTTAAATAATGGGGTACATAAATATATTAGAAACGAGATAAATATTATTAGAATTTAAGTTTATATAATGAAGCTGAAATGTTGTTCACTGGAAAGCGCTCATTGAGAATGGTTGGACCGATTTGGCTATTTTTTTAAATGTTCATAATATACCGAGTAAGTTTTTTAGTTTTTTTTTTAGAACAGTTGTTCGGACCAATCTTCCGAATTTAATCTGGATTTAGAAATTCGAGAGTATTCATTCGAATCTGAAACAGCTTTTCTATATAATTTTTGTAAGATCTCAAAGATCGTAAATAAAATTGAAATCAATCCACACATACTTTATTTCTAACTAAAATTAGTACAGAAATTCGTTTATTTATTTGGTGAATTAAGAATATTTTTGTTTTATTCAAAGGAATCAACGACCGCGGGCACACCCGTGTTACAGTTAACAAATGTTGTTGCTATCATGCAATATCTAGATTATGAACATTAACACGAAATATTACTACCTACCTAGACCAATCGGAAGCCGTTTATTTTTAAGAGAAAAAAATAATTGCAAACCTGAAGTTTTATGATTTTAAAATGTTAGCAGGTATATAAGGAATAGAAATTCGTAACATGTCCAGCTACCCCCGAGAAATGGGGGGATGCAAAGCGTCGAAAAATAGTTTTTATTTCAATTTCCGTCTTACTGGACCTTATATAGAAAAATGTTATCTACAAAAGTTGTAGGTTTAGTAAAAATCTACAACTTTTATAAATAACACTTTGTACAATAACCTCAAAGTTTTCGAGATATTTACAAACAAACTCGGTTTTTAACTTTTTCTAAGTTTTTAAAATCATAAAACTTCAGGTTTTCAATATCTTGTTCCCAAACGGGATTCCGATTGAACTACTAGTTATTATTAGAAAAGTAAGGTTTCTTCTTGGCTCCAGTGAATGTGTAAAGTTCTACATAAAGCAAAGCCATTTTTATAGGAATAAAACAGTCTAAGAATTATTTGATGTTTAATTATCGCCTAGGGCATATAATATAATGTGAGCAGATACTAATATTTCTCAAAAATGCCGTTTCCTGTTAATAATCATTTTTGATATCAATTTTCTAATAATATAACAAAGTCCTTTATTGATATACAAATCCAGTTAGTCCAACAGTAACAACGTGCGTAATATTTAAAAAAAAAATCATCTTTGAAACTTTCCTTATGCAGTGCGCATGCCCAGAAATCTATGTCAGGGCCGTGACTTGACACGAAGTACGCAAGGTCACTCATGTTTAGTACTCGCACTGTCACTCCTTCCCCTGAAACCACGGGAAAAAGTTATTTTCAGTGATCATCGAAACAGTTATGGCTTTTGTGCCACCTCGAGCCGTTGCAGGTAATGTAAGAATATCCTAAAGTATCATTTAGTTTAGATAACAGTTCAATGTTTATGTAATTGTTTGTATAGGCTATTGAATAGCTTAATTGCTTTGATCGAGACATAAATATTTAATTGAATGTTAAAGCATGCACGCTATTGTGTTTTCAAGTTGCCTTAATAGTGTTGTTCTAATTTGATTAGAATCTGCTATTTTGTGATGAAAAAGAGAAATTATAAGTGAATTATAGGTGAAATTATAGGTAATTAGTACGTGTTTAAATATATTTGCTATTTTTTGCGTTTTAACATATTTTTACTTATTCCAGCTCGAAGTGTCCAATCATTAGAAGAATATAACACACCCCGAGCACCCCTACGTCGTCAAGTGTCTTTAGATGAAGAACGCCGTGATGATTGTCAGGGGCACTGGAGAGGACCGTACCTTGAGGGTGAAGAAGAAGAGAAGGGGGTTAGGCTTTTCAGAGCGATGTTACTCCAGCATTTGAGACTGGAGGAACTCCGACCGCCACCTTGTATGATGGTTCCTGCTAATCCTGACCAAAGGTACACGCTAAACCCTTATTGCTATTAAATATTATAATTTATTTTTCTCATATCATCATTTAGATCTATCTATATATCTCTCATATCATCATTAGAATGTAGTATGTAAATAGTAAGTAAATGCAACTGTTCAAGTTGTATTTTATTTTTACCTCCATTAAAACTTTTTTGTTTGTAGCATTTTGTGTTTTCTATATATTTAAGAAATCATTGTACAGTTTGAATATTAACTCTGTGACATCATTATTTAGATTTAATTTATCTCTATTAGAATTGATTTTACGCAGTCCTTTTTAATGATTTACTAAATCACAAAATGAAAATAAATACCATTAACTTAAAGATTTACATTTTGGTTCTCTAAAATTGATGATAATGAATGTATCTTGTATTTTTTATTTACATACTATTTATCTGTACATACTATTTTATACACAAGTTTAATTTTCACATAGTACTATTCAAGCCAATAATATTTTAGTATGTAAAGTGTAAACATAAAGAATACTATTTTAGAGGTTGGTGGATGTACTGGAGAGATTGGAGGGCGCTAGAAAGAGCGGCTTTAAGATTTCGAGATACAAAAGCGAGAGCTCGGCTCGCAGCCAGGGCGGAACATATTCCATTGTTATGTTTGGATGAAGTCGAATTTGAAGATATTATGCAGGAGATATGTCAGGTATATGAATTTCAAACTCTTTATAAATATTTTTTCTTTAAGAAATCAACTTCTTAAAATATGTTAGTTATTAGTTTTGGTTGGAGCAACCCCATGGTTGTTGTAATCTACTTCGGTAGACCTGCCGACGCGTCGGGGCGTCGTGGTTAGGTTAGGTTAGCGAAAGCGCTCCTGCGATGCCCCGTTAAGATGGGGGACGTTCCGTTGGGTTTTAGTGGGTAGTACTGGCTTTGCTGATAAGTCCCACATAACCACATATATGTATGCAGGTGGTTATGCATTTCCCGACGATAAAAAGGAATATGAGTTATGTTCTTATGAATTTCACTTAAATCCGCGGAGCGTTTTGGACCTAGAAGTAGGTACTACACTCACTCACAAACTTACGTTTTTATAATACTAGCGGCTTACCCTCGTTTCGTTTGAATGATAAACTAGATGATATATGACTTAGATGCCTAACAGTAGAATATGTGTCACAATGTCCAGGTCAAAGTTTAGTCTGTCTTCTAAAATTCATTTAGATCCGTCTCGCTGTTTCAGCGTGAAAGAGCAATAGAACTCTCACACACATACACACACGCACACGCAAACACATAAACTTTCGCATTTATAATAGTAGTCCGATTTTAATATAGTAAAAACTTTTCCTTCTAGGCTTGTGTTCACATAGAACAGCGAGCGTTGCTTGTGCTAGCGTTTTTATGTGAAGTGGTTGGTCGAGCTGTTAGGGTGGGCGGCTGGTGCAGGGCGGCGGATTGGGCGGCACGCCATGTCGCACAGTGCGCTACACCCTGGGCTATACGGCATGGTGGATGGGTACGTTTACCTATATTTTACTATCTTTTGTAAAGTTTAGTACTTAGTTAGTGGGTACTTAAGCGAAAGCTTCCTTAGTTCCACCGTTTAACGCTGTGTCCCTCGTGGGGTAGTCAGATAAAAAATGGGCTTTATAATCACTTCCACCGCTATGTAGGCCCACAAACTTGTCATATAACTTATTCATTATAATAATTACTTAATATTCAAATATCTGTTGAGGCCCGTGCCCAGCAGTGGGACGTTAAAAAGGGCTGTATACATACATATACAATACAATTCAAATATATAGATAAAGAGACCCAAAGTGGGTTTACGAAAATATTTCCACTTTGAAAATGCAATTTTTTTTCGTCACTTTCCTTATTTATACTTTTTTAGATAACAATTCTATGTTTATTTTCATTTCTTCAATTATGGAAATTAAATCAGTCACCAAATATAGGAAAATACATTATAGTATATAAGTCTTGCTAGAATATTTAAAAAAAATGTAATTTTAATAATATTTTTTATATAAGCATTTAGAAACGAACACGGTTTTGTACAATATAGTAGATGACTTCAAATGTTTTGGCATGCTACAAGATATTTAAAACAAGTGAGTCGAATTCAATGATTATTTTTTTGACCCTAAGGATAGAACGACGGACCATTTCGCTGTGGAATGAACTCCCTGCCGAGGTTTTCCCAGAGGGCTACAGTATGGGGTCCTTTAAAAGGGGAGTAAATAGGTTCTTAAAGGGTTGGCAACGCGCATGTGATGCCCCTAGGGTTGCAGACGTCCATAGGCTGCGGTAACCGCTCACCATCAGGCGGGCCGCATGCCTGATTGCCACCGACGTGGTATAAAAAAAAACGATATTTATTGTGATTTTAAAGTAGGCGTGCCTTCTTAGTTATAAGTTTCATATAAATTAAATATCATAAAAATATAATTCCAGAGTGCAGTCGTAGACCGCGCGGGCGGCACACGTAGAGAAGAAACGATACTTGCCGGTGCGGCAATCGCTGCTCTGCTAGCATTCCTACTATTTTGCCGTACTCGCCTTCGGGATGCCTTACTATAAATTCTCACACCTACAAATCGAGATTAGAACCTGAAGAATCTTTTGAGAATTCTATTAAGGATTTTTGATAGTTTCAAGAAAAATGGGTAAAAAGATTTTTGTCGATGCTGAGTCAAAAGCAAATGACAGATACTGATCTGATATATTTGATGGGAGTTTGTCGTTAAAATGGTTAAAGTATCTTTTCCAAATACTTTTTAGTACTTGAAAGGGATTTAAACAATATGATATTAAATGCCTTCTTCTGCTTATGTAACGGCAAGTTGAAGTGTCGCTTAATTAATATTTACTATGTTATTATAAATAAAATTAATATTTCAAATTAGAAAATGGTGAATTTTATGCTCAGGGTTTTGAGATATTTTTGAAGAATTTCCTTAAAGGATAGTTGAATTTGTAAGTGTTTAGAGTGTGGTAGATACAGACATTGATATTAGGAATGAAGGTGATAGTCATGAACAGAAGCAGATTGGAAAAAATTACCAAATTGTAACTAGGAGTTAGACAAGGTGGTTTTCTACAATCGTTTTCGAATAGATATCTAAAAAAAATATACGACCACATAGTGCTTTAATTTGTCATTTCAATATATTTTTTTTAATTTTCTATACGTATGCGATTGTAGATTATCATGTTGTCTTAATCCGTTTGTTATCTAACATATGTATGTATCTGTATTTTCCTAATATATTATAATTCCAATATATTACAATATATTTAATAAGTATAATATATTTAATATTTGAAATTATTTTCATTAAGATGTATAGAAAATGAAACAAGAAATAGCAATGAAATAAACTAAGGTTATATACATATTATATATTATATGGCTATTTTCACAAATACATACTACTTTCTAGTTTATGTATGTAGTTTAAAATTATAGGTACTTAAAATTATTTTCATTACTTTTAATTATTAATATGTTTTTACCCCTAAAGGTGTCCATATAAAAATAGGCAAAAACAGTTTAGAATCTTTTTCTCAACCGATTTTTTTTGTTTATTAGCTATTGACGAGCTTTTGTGTTATCAATAGAAAATGATTATGGTCCAATTTCGACCTATATCTGGGTGAACAATAGTCACGACGACACATTTGGCTCAGTTTGCAGTGACCCTACTTGCTGTGCCAGCGGTCGCGGGTTCGAATCCCGCTGGCGGCATTCATGTGTGTGATGAGCACGAATATTTGTCATGGGTGTTTATATTTATAATGTGTATTTATTTAAAATGTATATATATGTAGTGTATCAACTATCTGGTACCCATAACACGAGCCTCGTAGCTTACCATGGAGCCAGATGGTGCTGTGTGTTAATGTCCCAAAATATTATTATTAAATATTTTATTTTAAAAGTCCATATAGATATTATATATCAACATTTTTCAGTTAAAGGCTTGGAATAAAACTCCTTATTTTAAGTCTATTTGAATAACGTACAACTTTCTAGTATAAAATTAATTTCAAATCTTCTAAACATTTTCATAAAAAGCCCATGCTGTCTCTTGTTTCATTTCAGGGACTGTGATTGTGGTATTATAAGAGATTGTATAATATTTATATTATTTTTGACTAATAAACTATGTGTGAATGGACCAACGAGTCAAGTTCAAGACGAAAACAAACAAAAGTATATATTCTGTACAAATAAAAAAAATATATACATAATAATGGTAATAACTCGTTGATACCTCGATGATATTTAAAAGAGCAACTGTTGAGTTTCTCGTCGGCTCTTCTCAGCAGAACTTGTAGTAATGCTTCTTACACTGCGTTTCACGTACTCTACAGAACTGCTTTTCGAGCCGGTGGTAGCTTCCTCACGGACTGACTCCACTGGCGCTCTTTAAATTAAATTGACAATTTAGAATTAATTGTATAAGTCTACTTAACTAAAGTTTAATTTTATTTCTTAATGGAATAATTCTGCTATACCAGATAGCGATGTTTTGACAAAGCAGTTCGTATTTACAAAATTATGTTAATGGTCTACAACGGACATAATAAAAAAAATCACTGACTGTTTTCTTATGATATCAACCCCGTTTGACATCATAAGAAAATTCACCATGTTTTTTACTTACTTTTAATTTCGACACGGCTATAAGAGATGGTCTCGGGTATACTAAAGTTTTTCGATTGGATGGTAACCTGTTCATTATATGGATATACTATACCTATCTTATATTTTGTATGGTAGACTATATCTTATATTATATATGTTCATTACATGGATAGACTATATATTATATTTTGTACATCCGCTACCACTACTGTCTATTACAGACACTAAGCTCGCTTGAAACTTGATTCCAGCTTCGTTACATAAAACTCATTATATCCACTTGAACTTTTATTTAAGGACTTTATTTAAGCTTTTGCCAAAGTCTTCTCTCTATAGTTAGAACTCCCTATAGTTCAGAAAGAAAGTTATGCGAGCATCCAACACGTATAACTTACATTTTCAATTCAATTTTCCTATAATACTTTTTTAGATTTACGTGAATATTTCACATTTTAAATAATATTATCTTACGGGAGAGTCTCTCCCGTGACTATGATTGTTGTAAAGCATTCGAAACGTCGGAAACCAAAAATCCAAATAAATCCGCGAAAAAAACTGAATAGATAGTTTTATTCAATTTTCCTGTTAATGGCTTCAAAGAGTGCCAGTTGAGCACAGATTACATAGCCAATGTCACGTAGAATGGAAAAACTTATACTAACAATAGAATAATAGGAATCATCAGATTGATATAATTCATGCCTTATTTTTCTCACTAAGGCAAAGCCAATTAACATTTTAAACTTATAATATCCGTCGCAATGAAATTTATAAAGTATTCATGAAGATATTTTGTATAATTTTGAAGATTAAATCGTATTTATTGTACCTATTGTTTATGAATTTTACTTAAAGTAAATTTATTTAATCCATCGATCAAAATAGTCCTAGATACACAATCAGCGCCAAAAATTGTCCTCACCGAATGCGCGCTTATTTAAACATTTGAGCGCGCTTTAAAAAATTTTTCGTGAAAACAACTTTAAAAATTGCATTTAAGGTTCAATTTACATTGTTGTATATTTACTTAATAATTACCTAAACACAATTGGTGACAGTTTTAAGAGAAGGATGTAATAAGGGATTATTGTATCTAGTACTATTTTGATCGATGATTTAAACTGTTAAAATTAGATAGTTTATTAAATATAAATAAGCTAATGCTTTATATACTTGATGCATACATCAATAAAAAATGATGTAGAAAAGAATTGCTGTAGTGCTATTTATAAGAACTATCGAGAACTGAAACCGCGATTTTAGTTTGTAATGCGTACTTCAAGTATGTTCGCTGTTTCAGTTATCGAGTTACATGAAATGTCTAACAAAATATGCCAGTTAGTAAGTAGGCAATTTAAGTAGACATTTCATACGTTGCAACCGTTTTCACCACACTTAATATCATATAATACTATAAATTTTACAGACTAAAATATAAAATGCGTTGGGGATTTTATAAATCTCTAAAAAACACTATTATTCCTTATGATTTTATAAAGAGCTGAAATATTCAATGTATGAGAATATAAGCAAAATATATAATACGCTAAAAGCGGCCTCATTGCTTATAGCAATAAGATTTTCTTTCTTTTTCCTTTCATCTTCTGTATCTTTCATTTATGTGTGCAATAAAGTATTTATCTATCTATGATATAATTTTATATGTAAAACAAATTCATTCCAAGCTCCTATTTATGAATAGGTAAATGATAAAAACATGAAATGCTAAGGAAAGGATGAAGGGGATAGAACCTTTATGAAATTGCCAAACGTCCGCCATTTTTTTAAACTTATAGTTCATGATAAAACTTGTATATATGAACAGAAAAACTTAATTAAATAAAAGTATTAGCAATATGGTGCCCTAAAGCGTGACAAAACGTAACACCTAGGGCACTATATTGCTATTATTTTTGTCATAGTGTTTTTATAAGTTTTAATGTGTGCCATCACTTTAAAAAAGCATGGTGGCTAGGGCTAATGTCAGTTTATATAATAAAAATGTTCAAGCCCCTTTATAGGCAATTACTATAGGATAGACTAATAAGCACTATATTTTATAATCCAATAGGTGAAAAGTGTATGGATGAAAATATTTTGTACTACATCGCTCATACAATTTTTATGATACTACATGACATTTTTTGCTTACCGATCTTTAAAATGTATGGTTATTTTAAATCATAATTGATTTTAAATTGATAAGATTTTGTAAATTTTTTCCTATTCGAAAATTGCCCTATAATTATGTGCTTATTTTGAAATAAATTCTATTATTATATGATATTCATGATTAAGGCTTATAATTATAAATTCAACATATAAATATAGATTGGGTATAAAATTTTTTAAAGGATTTTATCATAAAGAAATGTAATAATGATGCAGATAAAGTACTAAAACCTAAAAAATAATTAAATAGGTACCAGTCATCACAACACTCCTCATCAATCTAGAGCATTAAACAGATTAAAATAAAATCTAGGGGGGAAAATTTCAATTTTGATTATTAATTTAGATTTGATCCACACAAGACAACATAAATAAAACCATTAAAACACATGAATTTATAGTCGTTATTTTTGTCAATGGTTTGTACGTTGTTTTTTTAATTTGGTGAAAATCCTTTAATTTAAAAGAAAAAAAAGAAAATCTAGCTAGTCACAGTGATATGACGTATGTATTCTATATAATTGAGATATATATCTACTTATAATATAAACAATATTTTATGTACTTAATTCATTTGAATAAATGTTTGCATTGTATTTTTTTTATTATTTACCTTATTTCCATTTATTTATGTATTTATGCAGTAGCATAAATATACATATATTATTTACAACGCGAATAATTGCAATGAGATTGAAATTGATTGATGAATTCTAATAACAATGATTTTAAAATAATTTTGATCTTCTGATTTGATTGAGCTTAAGCCTAGTTCGCGTTAAGCTAGTATTTTAGTCTAGTAGCGAGTAATTTAGTAACTAAGCGTGGCTGAACACTGAAAATTTAGTCGATTAGTTTAGTAAGTAATTTAGTCGAGTCAATCCATTTTATTCTATTTTTTTGGGCGAGTAGCAGCCCCCACCACGCGTCCGAGCCCACTGGTTCACCGGCTAAACAAGTACGAACCTGTCGAATTAGTCGAGTTCATTAGTTGCCGCCATAATGTCGTTTCGTTGGAGCGAAGAAATAACTTTTAAATTTGTTTCGAAATATGTTGAACACGAATGCTTGTGCAATATTAGGTCCTTGCATTATAAAAACAAGCATATGAAACATTCCGCATACTTAGATTTGGAAAAAATAATGAATATACCCGGATTTGGCGAAAAAGAAATTAAAATGAAAATTAAAAACATCAGGTTACTTTTCATTGCTTTATTTCAAAAGCAAATTTATATTCCTTATCCACCTCTTCTAAAATAGCCGTTACGATCAGCTTAATCAGTTTATTTACTTTATTGCGTTGTAGGCTGTTCATCTTGCAAAACAGCACTCACTTGTAAACTGTACTCGACCAAATGGCGAACGATTTTTGGTGAGTAGCGAGTAATTTAGCTACTAAATTACTCGCTACTAGACTAAAATACTAGCTTAATGCGAACTAGGCTTTAGAGAAATAATCCACTAAATACACACCACTAATATTATAAATGTGAAAGTGTGTTGGTTTGTTTGTCTTTCTTTCAAGTTGAAATGGAGTGACGGATTGGCGAGATTTTTGGTGTGAAGATAGTTGGAAGGCTGGAGAGTGACATAGGCTACTTTTTATCGTGGAAGGTCATCTCATTCCCACGGGAAAACACGTTATAATACAATCCAAAAATTTATGTCAAAATTACTTTAAACTTGGTATTAATGCTCTTCAATACAAATAAATAAATACGTATTTTAGCATATTTCGAAATTCATCCTATAAGGGTTTTTATAGGGAGTGAAAGTTTGTATGAAACATATGTGGGTAACCTACCTTTTTAGAGATTTTTTGTAGTTGAAGCCGCGGGTTCTGCTAGTAATATCGTAAGGTTTAAATTCACATCACATTTTCAGTATTTCATTCAAAGTATTGTTTCATGTCTTTCATAGAGAAGACGCTGTCTTACGGCTGTGTAAATGTGTGAATAAACTTAGTGACGCAGCTTAAGCCGAAGATCTTGAATCTATGGGATTTTAATGGAAAAATCTTACCTTGAAAAGATTAACGTTTATGGATAACATCATGAAGATACTTGCACTATTTTTTGAAATACGCACGTAGTCCCATTTCGCCATTGTAGCGGCCTATTATAATCTACACCACTCATATAAGAGAGCGGCAAAAATTATATAAAGGATGTATAGTGGAAATAAATACAAATTATAACTCACTATTTTAATATTTTTATTGTAATTTTTCATAATACGGTCGACACGCCGATGCTCTTTACTTACAACGAAAATTGAACACTAATCAAAAACAAATTCTGTAAACATTTGATAGCGATATACTAGAAACTATTATCAATATTTAACAATCAATAATCTTTGATAAGGACAACGGTGTTTAAATATAAAATTCGTTAAACAACACAATGCAAAAGAATTCTACTTGTACTTCGTTTTCGATTTCACTAATCGCTAGAAATATTGCTTGTGATTCTTGTTACAACTATAAATTCATTGTTCTAAAGAAATTCATTTGTTCAGAAAATAATAAATAAGTTGGAAAAGTACAGTGCAAAAGTTTAAATTAACAATATCCGAAGAAGAAAACTAATCAAAAATCTATATAATACTGTTAGTCAAGACCGAAACACATTTACAGAAAAAACCAACAAGAGCTGCTCCCATTATCGTTACAACATGTTGAAAATCTCTAAAACTTAGCTACATTGTTAAAATTAATAACATTTTTTACTTTTTCTTAATTAATAATATCACTATTAACAATCTACGCTGTCATCTCGACTTCGGAAATGGGCATCCATGACATTAATTATTAGTAAATTGTGCCAAACTGGCACTGCTAGAAGCCATGAAATACATGAATTGAATTGACATTTAAATTATTTACAATTTTTTTTGTTAGTTAATTAATATTTTGTGGTGGTTAAACCTTAAAAAAATTATACTTGGATCTATAACAAAACATGATAAAATTTCATTTAATATATAAATATTTACAATATAATTAAGAAAAAAATTATAAGAAAAAAAATTACGAACAGTTACATTATACAATAATTATTTGATTAATATTTTTTTTAATTATCATTTTTTAAATGATAATCATATAATATAGTATTTATCTTTCAGTTAAAAGTTTAGGAAAGAATTGCCTTCAGTCGTCCATACTTTCCCGAAATCGAGATGTGTCAGCTAAGAAAAAAAGTCGTTGACTAAATTCATTGTATCTTCTCATGCAAGGAACACTTAAAGCTGTCTATCTATAGCATATAAGAATTACTTTGAAACCTTAACACTGGAATTACGAATATGGTGTTCGTCAAACGTCCCATACAAAAGAAGATATAACGATAATAGTAATATTTTTGTATTTATCCTTTAAGTTTTTTATTTTATATAAAAATCATTCTAGTAACAATTCTACCTGGATATCATACTCAATTATAAGTTAATTAACATTGTTAATTTTTAATGGTAGCTTTAAGCCTAGACTTACACTACAGAGAAGTTATAAAGGTTATTATTTTATTCAATAAAATATCAAAGTCGAGAGTATCTGTCGAAGTTAATAATATACTTTTAAATAGAATGGAAACTAGTTCGGCTTGCGCTTTTTGGTCTAAGAACAAATCCAAACTGATGCAGCTACGAGTCCGAACATACGACCCAATCGTCGTGATATGATATATATGTATGTAGATTAGTAAAAGTACTTGAACCCTCCGTCAATAAACCTAATCGCAACGACTAGAAACAATGGAAGGATGATTATTTTACAGATTCTACTTAATAATAATATTATTATATACGATAATAAGAGATAGATAGAAGTCGATAGTGTAATATGAGTAACATAGCGTAAGGAGAAGTGGCGTTTATAGAAGAATTACGTACACGCATGGTTCTTGGTGCTTTCCAGTATAGCATAATTAGATATAATATAACTGCATTCTACTTCTTAATTGATGTTATTATCACCGATCTTTAAGAAAGTTTAATTGGAGAGCAAAATTCGTTTGTAACTTACATTAATTGTATAGAATGGCCACGTAATTGTACAATTTCATACATCTTCTGATTCAAGTAACTTGAAGAGTATTGGTAAAGATGAGAAACAAGAAGATATTGAAACAGTATAGATAGATGTATGAGACTGTCCAATCAGATGTGGCACTACTAAGCGAACTACAGAAGGCTATTCAAATCCAATCTTAATATATACAAAATGCGTGGAATAGATGAGAAACCATCCCTTAACTTTCATATAAATACTTCATAAGCATACCCTTATCACAGAATATGATCTACTCGATTTTTTGATACTTATCGATATGTTATTCGTCCAAAAGTCCGTCATTGAATTACGTTGATTACTACTGGCGTAAACCAGCCGCAATTATCCTCTCAGATAGTTTTTGTTGAATTTTGACTGGTCGCTTTAAAGCAAATATCTTAATTTGAAGAATATTTGTGCGTGTACAAAGATTTTCTAGCAACCTGATAAATACACCATTTGAGCGATACACAATGGTTTGACCTGTTAAAGCTTAATAATAATATTATCTATCTATTCTAGTCTATTTATTGCTATGTCAAATAGGCGGGTTATCAAACAACATACTTTGTGGGATCTTAACAAATGTTTTTACAAAATTATCAATTAAATTCTTCATTAACAATCGTTTAATTAAAACAATTTTAAACAACAGTGAAAGGAAACTACGGACGGTTTTTTTAAGATGTTCAAGCTTTGTTTTTTTGCCAAAGAAGACCGTTTTCAAACAACCGTGTTAATTTAATAGAAATAAATTAGTTATGAAATTTTAAATAGCATTGCAATTGCAAATAGCTGAAGGAAAATATGAAAATAAAGATAAGAACGAAGATAAAGTACCTATTTGCATTGTATGAGATAATAGAGTGTAAAAATTACTATATATAATATTTGAGCGGGACACATGCGTCACGTCATCATTAGCACTACATATAGCTTTCAAATGAAAGAATATGTATGTAATCGATTATTAATAATAATATGCTGAATAGAAGCTAGCTAAAAATGTCTGAGTTTTAAAACTCTTAGGCACATTTTATGGAATACGAGTATTTTATTTCAATAACATTATCATCACATCTGCCCCGCTCCACTACGTGTATGTACAGATCTAACGTTTGTGCAGCAACTTCGGCCTCTTTATTATAATTCACGTTAACATTGATATATGACATAATATAATTAGACGATACATCGATAATAGAACACTGCTGCGAGGATTCTATGCACGCTTCAACTTGTGCTTTGGAAGGCAATTTATTATGATCACTCGCTTTTACTTTTTTAATTTGAACATTTTACGTCGCAATTTTAAATTTATTTGTTTTATGTATTATTTACTATCTGTGTTTATCCATTTTGGTTACCGCATCAACTCGGCACTATTTGTGCCAGCAGTGGGTGAGATGGCCCTTACTCTCGCTCAACTATAATTGAGGCCCCATTTTTCTCTGTAACATTCGCTCAATTTTTTATTTAAATCTATAATTTACTTTTAAATAACTTAAATTCATTTTATTTTATTTCATCGGAATATGAATTAGTAAATGGTACTATGTAATTATCCAATTTGTGTAAAAAATCGTATAAAATATTACACGTATCCTCCGTCCTTGCGGATATGGACGAACTACAATTCGACCTAACACATACAACAAAATTAAACGCTACAAAGTTATTACAGTCAAAATATTTACAAAAACAATGAAAAATTAATTAACTGGCGCTACTATGAAAATATTCATTTAGCTAACACTAAACGTTATTGTAAAAGCTTAATAAACAACTAACATTCATATAAATATCTACATTCTACATTATTTTCCCTATAAAAATTGCCATTTGTTTCGACTGGATTGTGTAGAAATATTATTGTATTGCATTCTGTATTGCATACCAATTATGTTAGTAGTATGCTTTTTACAACTGGTTGGTTTGAGCGTCAATAAAATGTGAGTATCTCCTTTACTAGTATATTATTTTAAAACGCTTTAAGTATATTCTCATATAACTTAAGTCACTTTACATGAAAAAACGTTCTAACAAATAAATTGTTTATAAACTACATTATTGGCATTAAAAAAGTATTGTAAATAATTTACTCTAAATTAATAGATTTCTCTTGATGTTCAAGTTCATTATATATCTCATCTAATAAATAACAATTTAAAAACCTTATTATCATTTCTTCATATAATATTGGTTGACTAAAAACAAAATGCTCCCAAGACGCATCATATATATGAAGCGTGCGAATGTTTTTAACAATTACAGATAAACTAATATGGTTTCAAATACAGTTGGAACAATTAACAAATTACTCGCTAGGGCAATGTAGGTAACCGTACTCGAGTCCAAGACTGACGGCAACAAAGACGAAGTATAATAAAAACATGGTGAAGCCCAAGCCTCTGTTCATCTTCCACCTGAAGCAGGCGATGCTGATGATGACGAAGACGAGCATGGCGAACAGCAACACGATGCTGCAGACCATACCCTTGGAGTTGACTCGAACGGGTTCCCCATATATTATACCGTAGAGGAGCCATGGAAGAGGTAGCCTGAAAATATAAAAATTACTACTTAAATATTTTAAATTTGGATGTATGTTGTATGATATTTATAAAATACGATTTTTGTTCATGTTAAAAATTTAATGGCTGTACAGATATACGTACATGAATATATTAGCGTGCACCAAGTGATTATGATTACTTAAATTAAATTAAGTTAATATAAAAGTTTAAAAGAAGCATTTGAAATTCAGTTTTCAAATTTTAGTAGCAAATTGTAACCGAATTTGTCGCAAAGTTATTTGCGAGTCAAGCTCGTTGCACAACTTTTAATATACCTACGACAATTTCTTAAAACAACATATTCCCATATTACGTCGGCTTGTGCTGCAAAATTCGCATAAGCTTGGTCTAAGGAAAATCTGTATACTTTTCGTAGTAGATGACATTTTAATATTAAATTATAAAATTTTGTTACATTATTATGCTTGAGATATCGATTTACGGCTCCAACATTCGTGACACTCCCATTATATGAGATAGCGAGTGGAACTACGTTTGTGATTTGAAATTTGCTTAACCTATTAGAATGAAAGTTTTTAATTCAGACTTTTAAATCCATAGTAATATTATAAATGTGAAAGTGTGTGTGTGTTTGTTTGTTTGTTTGTTTGTTTGTTTGTTTGTTTGTTTGTTCTTCTTTCACGTCGAAGCGGAGTGACGGATTGGCATGATTTTTTGTGAGGAGATAGTTGGAGGGCTGGAGAGTGACATAGGCTACTTTTTACTTTTTACTGAGATTATTTAATTCCCACGGGACAATACGTCATATTACAATCCAAAAAAATATTTATGATCAGAATTACTTGAAACTTGGTATTAATGTTCTTCAATGAAATTAAATAAATACGTCATAGTATTTTTCGAATTTCATCGTATAAGGGGGTAAAATAGGGGATAAAAGTTTGTATGAAACTACTTTTTTAGAGTTTTTTTCGTCGTTTTCGCGCGAGCGAAGCCGTGGGTTCTGCTAGTATTAAATATACAAAATAACATTGACTATAACATACAATATAGTGTGAGAAAAATATTAATGAAAAAAAAAGTATTTAAATACTACAATTATTTATAGACTAGCATTGCCCGCGGCTCCGCCCGCGTTCAGATGACCAAAGACCAAATTCTTAGGTTTTACATATTAGTATATTCTTAATTACAGTTTTTGTATTTTTTGTCAGAAATGCGATATTTTTTCGCAGTAAAAAGTATCCTATATGTTGACCCGGATAATCAGCTATGACCATACCAAATTTCATCAAAGTCCGTCCAGTAGTTTTTCTGTGTTGCGGTAACAGACAGACAGGCAGACAAAAATTCTAAAAACTATAGGTGCGGCCTCTGTATCGATAATAATGTCTATTTTAATAAAATTTTCCAAAAAATATTTAATGTTCAGATTTGACTCAGAATTTGATTATATGTATAGATTATATTTTGGATAAAACGTTTCCAGGTTAATATAACGTGTTGTAATATTTTAACAAAATATACTATGGACCAATAATAAGTGGAATAACACAGGGTTTTAACTTCCATAGTTGATAAGGAGCATGTTCAAATATAGATCGTATCGCTTTATTTTTGTGAGAGGTCCTATCACGCGAGTTTGTATCCTGGCGTTGGCATTTCGTTTGACTCAACATCGAGGCCAAGGACAGATAATATCATAATGCAAATTTTCACGCCAGCTATGGATCATTTACGGCAGTCGGTTATACTCGTAGGTCATTGTTGTAAATTATGTTAAAGTTCAAATTAGATTTGAATACGATATGGCAATTTGCTAATCGTAACTGGGTTCAAATTTAATTTAATTAACAATTTAACTTAAAAGGATATGCTTTTTGGAAATGGTATGGATGTTTCTTGTGTTTACCTATTTCCGCAGGAGTTTGTAAAAAAATGGCCTATTGGGTGTGGATCTCAATAGGGAGTACGTGTGATTTTTTTTTGAATATTTTAAATTATTTTTTAAATCAAAAAGGAATTACATTAAAGAATATTAATATATTATATAGGCTTAATTGGACCCAGTTATGCAAAAAACAGCCATGCGCGTAAAAGTACCAACAGAGTTACAAGCATTTTTCTGTCGATAGTTGCACTTGGGTTATGTTTTATTATTCTGGTTATTTTAAAATTGAACAATATTTATATAAGCATTGTTTTTTTTTATAATTATTTTATTTAGGCAGGCAACTCATGACATTTCATACTTATTTCGACTAAATTGAATGCACAAGTTTTGGGTAGGCTGAACATTTATAAGTCAAATGATGCTGATGATTATTTTAGTTTCAGCCAAAAACTGAATTATTTCTCGCTTGCTTATTTACCATTATATACATCCATCATTGTGTAACTCAACTGTACATATGTACTAAATTTTACTTGTTTTCCTCCAGTGAATAGGAATAATTTAAGGCGTGATAGATGTGAAGTTTAGACAGACACACGAGTGATACTAAAAGGATTTTTATTTTCCATCAGATAGACAGATGGCACAGAATTCTAAACTAAGTCTTAACTTAGAATAAAAAAGGAATTTAATATTATAAATATATGTGTTATAAGACATTTATAATATGTATGTATTTAAAGTTATCTATACAGCTCATTATCTGAAAAGATTGTTCTAAAGCACTTAAAAAGTCAAACAGAAATCATTCGTACCAGTTAGTTACGAATTTACAGTTATATGAAAAAGTTTATATATTCTTCTTTAAATAATAAATATTTTAAGCTTTTTAAAACGACGGTGTAATCTCTAATGGAAAAACTTTAATACGAGAGCAAAAGTTAAGAGACGAATGAGAAAAGTATATTTGCTGAATAAATCCAAGCAAAATTTCTTTGAAAATAACAATGTTTCCCATTGTGTATCCAGCTTTTGACATATATTCTTTGCCACGTTCTTATGACGCTGAAAAATATATTCTTAGGCCATAGATTTAAGAGTGATTGTCCTTTGAACATTTTAAGGCTTTAAGGTTGTTTTATTTCAACCATTTTGAACTCTATTACGAAGATGATAAGGATGTGCTTATCGGTTAACTTTAGCGCTATCGATCGAAAGATGCACCCTAAGCCAATACAGTAGTGCCTAGACATATAAAAATAAAGTCATTTAAAAAAGAACAAACCTTAATAAAATTAAATGTGGACGATTATTCCTAAAAACCACTAAAACATCACTTCTTCCCTATAGTTTTCAACTAAAAAGCTGCAATGACTTATGATTATTTTCAACCGACTTCAAAAAGGAGGAGGTTCTCAATTCGACTGTATTTTTTTTTATGTTTATTACCTCAGAACTCCGTCATTTATTAACTGATTTGGACAATTTTTCTGTTGTTTGAAAGTGTATACTTCCAGATTGATAACATTTAAATTTCAAAAAAAATACCACCCCTAAGGGTAGAAAAATAGCTAATGATGAATTTAACCTACTTCTAATTGTCATATTAACTTGAAATTTTGCAAGTGTTTCTATTTCCGTTGATAGTACAGTGCTTCGGTATTGTTGACCTGATCTGATGGTAAGGCCAGAAGGTGATAGGTGGAACTCTTGAACGGCTAATAGTAGATACTTTGAGTTTGGGCTTATTTTGTTTGATTTGAAAAGCCTAACGCGTTAGAATTCTTACTTTGCATCTACTGTCTACACTAAAAAGGGAAAAATAAAAACTTTTTAATAAAAAAATAAAAACCGACTTCAATCAAAAGCACTAAGAAGTAAAAAATTACTGATTGGTAGTTTTCATTTACTATACATACCTAATCAAATAATTTCGAAGTCGGTGCTAGCTGATACAAAGCAAAGCACACCGACTTCGAAAATGAAGTCAGTTTTTGTTTATTTGTTAAAAAAAATTTTTAATGTAATTGTTCCATCTTTAGGGGTAGATTTAAAAAAAAACCAAATGTGGCCACCCTTGAGATATCAATCTATTAAGAAAAAACTATAAAAATCATTTACAGTATCTAACACATGCATTTTTGGCACCCGAATTGAGTATCAAATTCTTTTAATTGTACATAAATTCTTTGAGCTTATCCCATACTCAATACCATGCAAAACTCTTAAAACTGTCACCGATTGTGTTTGGGTAATTAATTATTCTAGTTGCAATAAATATACAACAATGTAAATTCAACCTTAAATGCAATGCTTAAAGATGTTTTTACAAAAAATAAATAAAAAAATAAAAGCGCGCTCAAATGAGCGCTCATACGGTGAGGACGTTTTTTATCCCTGATTGTGTATCTAGTACTTTTATTGATCGATAGCTTATCGTTTGAACAATGTTAAATCTGCCAAACACTCAATTTTAGTAGTTTATAATGTCTAGCCGCTTAATATGTTACTAGTGACCTACCCCGACTTTGCTCGGGTACGTCCCTAAGTACGCGCATTTATAACTACCGCATATACTTACGTATATATTCAATAACGATCTACTATTTTGACATTAAAAACAGACACTTCAATTTTATTTATTTGTATAGATAACGTTGCTAGTGTGAAATGGACCTATGATTTTGGTCTATATATAGGTAATCTGTTAATAATTAGACAATGCTATAACTGGCTTTGAATTACTATCTTGTCCAAACAAATATATTACTGCTATATGCTAAGCTGCATTTCATTTTAACTGCTTGGCTATCTAAGCTGGATAATCCGCGAGAAAATCCGAAATTATAGTTTTATTTAAAATAGCTAAAAACTTTTAAAGTCTTATCTATCTAGTATCTTCATTCTGAGGTACACGACTTGAATTTGAATTCATCTCCCTTTGAGTTCCTTTATTTACCCTAAATATCCTATAATAAATCCTAAAGTATGTATGAAAAACACTACTACTAATATTTAGAAAAATCTACGAAAAATAGGCTAGTGCTGAAATAAATTAATAATGTATAAGGGGATAGATGAATCCATGTCATATAAATGCAAATCGTGATTCTCATTCATTAACAATTTAAACTATTGCAAATATTTAATTAGAGCGGAACAAAACGGGTTAAAACTTGAAAACTTTTTAAAAATCGCTGCCGCGAATCCAGTAGCATCCATCGGGCAATAAAAATTGAAAAGGACTCTTATTTCCGTATACTTCTGCAGTACATATTTCAATTATCGATCGACTCTGTCTGGCTCTACGGCTGGAGTACGTATATATAGGAATTTCAACGTTATTACTTGAATAATAACGTTTAAAATGCCTTAATTGAACGATTCTAGGACCATTTGTATAGGTATTGTCTAGAATCTCTAGGAATCTTGACATTGTTGGATTGAAACTTCCTTATCGATCGTTTAGTTCAGAGATTAATTCATTCTTCAGACCGTTCCACAAGGAGTGTTTTATTTTATCTATATCTATATATAATAAAATTCTGAGTCAAATCCGTACATTAGTACATAGTCATTTTTACCGTTACAGAGGCAGAATTTATAGTTTTTAGAATTTTTATTTGTCTGTCCGTGTGGGAACGCATCACGAGAAAACTACTTGGCAGATTTTGATGAAATTTGGTTTGACGATAGCTGGTGATTTGGGTCAACGTATAAGATACTTTTTACTGCAGGAAAATATCTCATCTCTGAGAAATCTATACTAAGCGTTAAAACGAAACTGGGGATGAACACGAGCGGAGCGAGGGTGAGGCACTAATATGCCAAAATTTATCTCATAGTAATATATACATTGATAATAATAACTAAAGAAATATTTTCAGTGGATGTCTAGATTGTTATTTGGGTATTCTGTAACTTCACACGGCTTTCAAAAACTAGTTTGGTCTTCCATTTCCTTCATGTCTTCTACAGACATGAAGGTTTCCTTATGGTGATTTGCTTCACTGTATTAGCAAGTTGTACTTATATTTTAAAACTAGCAACTCACCCTCGCTCCACTCGGGTTTGCTCTACTTTTGTTTTAACTTTTAGTATAGATTTCTCAGAGATGAGATATTTTCCCGCAGTAAAAAGTGATGATGTTCTCCTAGCCGATTCCGGCTACGGCGGCCAATCTCATTGAGACTAGCCAACTGCGCACGAGATATTATAGTGCACAAGTGTACGCGCAGACAAAAGTGCACTCTCTATTCCTGTCACTCTCATACTCCGGTGGGACGACTGCTCAACACGACCAGTGAGAGTTAAGGCGCAGGACCGACGGCTTTACGTGCTCTAGTAAAAAGTATCCTATATGCTGACCCGAATAACCAGCTACCATCATACCAAATTTCATCAAAATCCCTCCAGTGGTTTTTCCGTGATGCGGTAACAGACAGACAGACAGAGAAACAGACAAAAATTCTAAAAACTATAGATTTGGCCTCTGTATCGATAATAATGTCTATTTCAATAAGATTTTCCAAAAAATATTTAATGTACAGATTCGGCTTAGTTACAATTTTATTATATGTATTGATGATTTGCATTTGAATCGAATTTGCTCTAGCTTACATTATCAATTGAGCATGTTATAAATGGGTCGTACTACAATTCAATTATCAAACATAAAATAAACAACGAAATAGGCAAATAAAAGTTTGAATATATTTACATTTTATGTCAAAACTATGTATATGTATTTCAGTTAGCTGATTGTTGTTTTAGATTGATGGACGAAAATAAAGCATGCAGCCTATTATTAAAACTGTTTGGTTTTAAATAGAGCGGTTACTAAAGAACAGTGGACATCTATTATAAATGTAACCTAAAATAATCTTTGCTTTTTGGATGGGAGTTTTCGTGAACATTGTGAAGTTTGTTCTATAAATAAAAATAGTTTATAACTTTACTAGTCTCCCTAGACGCACTTTATATATATGTTTGCACTTAGTTCACAAATATCGTTATATTAGTAACTAGCGAGTCACCCACGCTTCGCTCGGGTTCGTCACTGGGTACATTTTAAATATATATAAATAGTTACTAGTCAGCGTTAGCCATATATATATATATATATATATATATATATATATATATATATATATATATATATATATATACATATATATATATATATATATATATATATTAAATATATATATATATATTTCCGATGTTTTAATACTTATTATCTTATTCCAGGCTAAGAGAAATCCAAAAAATCTAATATCATGAAAATTGGTCCAGTCGTTCTTGAGTTATAAATGGTGTAACGAGCACGACTATGTTATATATATATATACCGTACTTTATATTTTTTCTCTTTATTAAAACTTTCCGTGTACCTTAAGGAACATAAGAAAAAAAATTTAGCTGAATTGGTCTAGCCGTGCTCGAGTTTTGCGCTTAGCAACATTCATTTTTATTTATATAGTTATTTTTGCAATGTATAAACATAATAAAATTCTAACCGAGTCGAATCTGTACATTAAATATTTTTTGAAAAATCTTATTTAAATAGTCATTATTATCGATACAGAGGCCGAATCTATAGCTTTTAGAATTTTTATCAATTTCATATAATGACAACTGGTTATCCGGGTCAACATTTAGAATTTTCATTATGAGAAAATATCTCATCTCTAAGAAATCTATACTAGCCTTAAAACGTAGGGACGAACTCGAGCGGAGAGAGGGTGAATCGCTAGTGTGTATATAAATTATTATAACCTAGCACGGTTTTAATTATATAAATTGTCTAGAAAGACAGTCCCTCTTTCTATTGATGAAGACTGTAAGAAAATCTGTACAGTAGTTTCTGAGACCAGCCCATACAATTACAAAAATAGCGTAGCAGGGGACTTTTATTTATAACATTGTAGAGCTTTACTCATTCAAAATGTTTTAAAGGTATTTTCTACTTTCATTCTTTTGTTAAAACAGTAAGTATCATAACCGTGGAGTAAACTAAAAACAATAATAAAAAACCATACATACAGATGAAGATAGAACCTCCTTCTTTTTGGAAGTCGGTTAAAAATTCTTTAAGGGCGAATCAGATTAAGTTTAGATGTTTCAATCATTATTGAATGTAAGATAGTATTTTGTTGGTAATTTGGCACAGAATCTTCAGGCAACTAGAGCTTGGCCGATTTCGATAATAATCGTAATATTAAAATTTATACGGGTATATTAGGTACTAGCGAATCACCCTTGCTTCCCTTTTGTTTTCTTTAAATTGACATCACTTTTTAATTTATGAACCGATTGAAGTAAATCAAATACTAAATGTTAAGTGAAGTTTACCACAATACATAAGTGAAAACCGCACTCAAATCGGTTTAGCTATTTATGAGATTAGCACGCACAAACGCACAAACAAACAGACAAAATTCTAATAATCATTGTTTTTCGTTCTATCGCGTTAATAAAGACCCCCAATAATAGTTTTTCTCAAATATATTCCATGTACAGACAGCGATCAGTTACACTTTTATTATATGTATAGATTTTTTTTTAGCAAATTCAATATAACTAAGATGGAATAAAGTTAACATAACTTGGCAGATATATCAGTTTTCTTATGAAATATAGACGCTCATTTTGTAGGTGAAGCATTGCCAAACGCAATTCGCAATGAAAAATACTTCCTTTAAATCTAAAAATGCTATACATATTTCTAAAGCATATTCACATTTTGTGCATGTGTTGCATTAATGTACGAGGTCAGTGCACAAAAATTATTCATTTTGTTTATTTTTTCAGATACAAACGAATTTAAAAGAAAAATATTTAACGTTTGTGATTTAAAATAAAATCAAAACTTTATTGTACGTATAATCTATATACTCTAATATTATAAAGAAGCAGAGTTTGTTTGTTTGGTTGAACGCGCTAATCTCAGGAACTATTATTCCGATTTGAAAATATCTTTTTGCTTTGATAGCTGGTTGATTGAGGAAGGATATAGACTATATATCCATCCCGAAAAATGTCAGGTTCCCGTGGGATAGATTTGTTTTTGTCTAGGGACAAACCTGAAGGGAAACTAAGGTGAGTCGCTAGTCTATATACCTATAAATAGGCAAAGATAAAATAGTTTTGTACTTTTTTCTTCTGTTTGTCAACCGATATTTTTTTGTTTAGTTATAGACGAGCTTTAATGTCATTAATAAACAAAAATGATTGTGATTGAATTTCGATTTTTAGACCCACACTAGTTAGCTAACACTAGGGTTAAATTTTTTTCACACGTACCCGTACATTTGTTACGTTTATCTATGTGCTGGGTGCCTCGAGAACTTTTTATCTTGGTAATGTATCCCATGGGATGATGTCACTTTGTTATTTAAATTTAACCATATTTTTATAGCGTGAATAGGCTTTGTTCAAGTACGTTGACAAATAGAGTTACTAATACAAAATTATACGATTGTGTAAATAGTGAACTAAATCAATGGGAACAAGTTGACGAAGGAATATGCTTTTATGCAGTCGGAGACATACACGTAGCAAAACTCACAGAAAGTATTGTCGCCTACAATCCACCATTTTGATTTTTAACAGTTTCTTATCAATGATAATTGCTTAATCAAAACGAATATAACCACTTATGTACCTATAATACTATTAATTAAACTCTGTTAGTTTAGTAATTATGGGGGAACATAGGATCGGATATACATACAAGTCAAACAAATTACCCACATAGAGATTCTCCGCAGTAGGGTTAAAAAGTACATACATTTCACATATGAAAAGCTACGGGCAAAAGCTATAAGAGAAATTATTAATGCTTGTTTTCTCCTATATGTAGCCTTTCGGATTTCGTAATGAAGCTGAAAATAAGCTGATTTTACAGGAATTTTACAAACAGTCTTTAATAACGTAGAAGCATTTCATGCCAAGCTATCGGTGTCAAAGAATCTGACGCGCGGCGTAAAGTTCAACGATCTGATCATCCACTGCGTACATAGCGCTATGTGATGCCATACAGTATTTTTAGCTAATGAGCGAAATGCTAACTTCTACATTTCTACTTCTTCGTTGACGCTAGTGCAATACTTATTGGAAATATTAAATGAATGAATATAAAGTTATTAACAAGTTTACTGTACTGTACGTCAAAGTATGTGTGTTTGTATGTTTTGTAAATTGTATTAATTATGTTTAGTTATTTCTATAAGGGTGGCATGATCAGTCTAAACCGAACCCTTTAAAATAAACATTAAAAAAAATGTGCCAAAAGTAGGCGATACCTATGTACAATATTATAAATGCAAAAGACATTTGGCGACGTTCCTGAGCGAAGATAGGGTAAGGTCGTTAGTAATATAATATTAAATGAAAAATTCATTTTTTCAGGCACTTTAACTACTATATAAATAAATAGTATCATATCGCTTTGAAGAATGTCCAATTTTTCTTCTGACTCCTTGAAGTAATGCGGGCTGTTTAATGTCGCATAAAAAAACGTCTGTACGGTTTATTTAAAAAAAAAACTGGCCCTAAACATCTGTAAAATATTTACTTAGTATATTATGTAAAATATTATTGTTTTGCTCATGAAATTTACTTAATAGCATTCTGTTTTTAATGGATGATTAGATTTAGAAGTTCAGGGTCTTGTGTTGATAGTTACCCTTCTTGTATATACATATACTTTGAATACACAAGCAAATATTTTCATGATAAACCCGTGATTTTTAGTGATATTAGTGTCATGTGTCATGATTTAAGTACACTAAAAATATCAAATAAACGAATATAAATTTACACTCAGTTACAATATCAGAACCAAATCAAATTATTGTAAAATTAATTTTTATTTAAGTATACCTAAGCATTTTAAATTATATTTTTTTAGATAACACGATATTTGACATCACTATAAAATACAAATTGTAAAGTAAAGACCCCCATCGAGCTGAGATTGTGTTTGTTTAGGTTGTTCTCTGAAAATACTGAGCAGATTTTCATATGGTTTTAACATTTGTTAAAAGGTACAGGTATGACATTTGTAAATTAAGTCGAAAAGCATCATCCGTTTTAAGACTTCAATCTTCTATACATATAATAAAATTGTAACTAAGCCGAATCTGTACATTAAATATTTTTTGGGAAATCTTATTGAAATAGATATTATTATCGATACAGAGGCTGAATCTATAGTTTTTAGGATTCCGTACCCAAAGGGTAAAACGACTATTACTAAGACTCCGCTGTCCGTCCGTCTGTCTGTCTGTACGTCTGTCACCAGGCTGTATGTCATGAACCGTGATAAACAATTGAATTTTTTGCAGTAGACAAAAATCCCATTAAAATCGGTCAAGTCATTTGGAGAAGCCAAAAAGGAGAAGAATTACAACACTCACCGGAATTTTGTATTTAAAAATATGCATCATTACTTGAAACGTTACTAGACTATACATACATATATATATATATATATATATGTATACATGTAGGTATATACGTCCTCGGTGATATAAAAGAGAAACTAGAAGAACTTTTTTCATTTCCAACGGAGTTTTGAATTTTTTTAATAATGCCTCATTCGGCCAGTCTGTTGTTGACCATTCGGTTCACAGCAACAATATATCATATAAAATGTATACAAAAATAATACGTAACAAATTAGACTTACAATACATTTTTATTATAGTTAATACGAGTAGTAGGAACTATTATTCCCAGTCACAGGCCAATAAAAAATTGTGTGAAGCTTTTTATTTATTTACAAGCTTTAGTCTGTCGATTCCACCCACTTGATACGTTGATGAAAAATAGCCTTTGCTACTTGGGGATAGGGTTTTAATTAAATATCTCTTTTTAATAATGCAACATGTAAACTGTCAACCTTCACACTCTTTCGCTTGTAAAAGTGACATAAAATGCAGTTAATTTTTAGTACGAATAAAGCTTTTTAAAGTGTGAACGGACTGATTTATGAACAGTTAAAGCCTATGTAAATTTGAGCTGTAAATAGTAAACAATTTTTTCCCAATTAAGTCTAAAAGTCACGAGAGCAAGCTGGATAATTCAGAAAGGAAAATAAAATTATATTTTGTATCTTGGTGTTGGCTCGCTTCCAAGCTTGAACATTGTGATGTAATGGGGGAGGGCTTTAGAAAAATTATAAAGAAAATGCAGTACGTATCTATATATGTATATAAAACAAAGTCAGGTGTGTTACAACACTTATAATTCGAGAACTGCTGGACCAATTTTCATGGTATTTGATTTATTGGATTTGTCTCCGCCTCGAATAGAAGAATAACTATAAAAACATTAGAAAAAACCCCAAAAATATATATATATATATATATATATATATATATATATATATTATATATATATATATATATATATATATATATATATATATACATACATATATATGGCCAACGCTGGCTAATAACTATTTATATTTAAAACGTACCTAGGGACGAACCCGAACGAAGCGAGGGTGAGCCGCTATTAAGTAGATATAGCAATCATAATCTTGAGGACTATAGGTTTTGAGAAATCTAACTAGACCGTCTTTCATAGTAGATTTATATAACACGAGATATGTGAGTTACAGTGGAGATAAATTAGGTCACTCATCTGTGGATGACGATGTTCACTACTGTTTCGCTGAGTTTGAGTACATGAAATTGTGACTTAATACCATTTGTGAGATAAATAATTGAATATTTACACTATAAAAGTAAGTTAATAAAGGAATTAATTTCTTTTGAAATTATCTATGTATCTCCAATTTATGAAAAAATATATATCATGAAAATCAGTTCAGAGCTGACGAATATATCTCGTAAAATACACTTGATATGAATATTTCATTCTTATTCAAATCGGTAAATAAAAAGGACATTAATTTAAAACTTCCTAAAATCGATAACGTTAATAGAAAATTATTGTAAAATGTATAATGATGGCAAATTAAATGTGTAACTTTGAGTATGCCATTTTAATACATTATATCGATAGTAGAATAATCCCGTCTTAGTTTCCTGAGTAGTGTTTCATATACCAATACACCAATAATATGAACTATAGCCGACTCAGATTCGTCTCATACGAGGGTTCATTCTAACAGCCCCGTTACAATACTTAGTAGAAGCCAAGTGCAAGCCAAGTAGAAGGTTTGGAGACGAAAACTAAGAAGTAATACATATATGGAAATTCATACAATTTATATCTTAGCGCTGAAATTTGTTACCATGCCAAAAAAAACCTAAAACATAAAAAAAGTACAAAAGGTTTACTTACCCAACAGTAACATCAAAAATATTGCTACCAACTGAGCTCGAGACCGCCATATCACCGAAGCCTTTTCTCGCGACTATGACGGACGTGATGAGATCCGGAACCGAAGTCCCTGCAGCCAGGAGCGTTAGCCCCATCACTTCCGGGGGGACGTAGGCCGCCGCCCCCACCAAATTAGCCCACCACACCATGAGGTAGGAGAAAAACGCTATCCATACTATCGATCCTATAAATGTTACAGGGAAAAGTTTCTTCCCTGAAAAGAAAAAGGTTCATTGTTGAACATAAAATTGATTTCGTTGCATAAGATTGAAGGGAAGGTATATTCATCTTAAACATTGCTGAAAGGTTTTATATACCATATTGTATAGAATATTGGTAATTTGTGCTATGTTATTTGGGTTCGACGGATATAATGTTGATATAATAAATAATATAATATCTAGACGAGATTAGTTACATAGCTATCGAAATTGTAATTCTCGTCAGTAAAAATTGTACTTAAATTATACTAGTAAGTTCATATTTAAATATAAACATTCACAAAATAGATTTTCGTGATTGATTAGACTAGAAAAAATCCGCAAATTAATGTTAATTTTGAAAAATAATATGACATTTTACCTCGCGGAGTCCTCGTGTCCGGGAGGGTCATCCATAATGGGAAGATAATGGGTGCGACCAACAAATACGTGATTCGCTTCCGGAAACCAGAAGGCCATGACATGTCCAGCGGCGTCGTGTCATCCTCCAAGTCTCCAATCTGAAATAACAACCATAATTTAGAAAACATAATAATATCAAATTATTTAAATTTTATTATATGTATAGATTGTAACTAAGCCGAATCTGTACATTAAATATTTTTTGAAAAATCTTATAGAAATAGACATTATTGTCGATATGTCTGTCTGTTACCGCATCACAGAAAAACCACTGGAGGGATTTTGATGAAATTTGGTATGGTGATAGCTGGTTATCCGGGTCAACATATATACTATGCTTTTTACCGCAGAAAAATATCTCATTTCTGAGAAAAAAATCAAAAACTGCATTGTAAGAGTACACTTATATGTAAAACCTAAGAATTTGCTTTTCGGTCATCTGAACGCGGGTGGAGCCGCGGGCAATGCTAGTATCCTATATGTAACAAAATAATATTTAACAAAAAATCATTTACTAAATAGAGATAAAAATGAATCTTCTACCTTCTATCAAATCATATTTAAATTATTTCGTACTGGTTATATAAATATTGAAGATTATCGATCTGGTAGTAAGGTATCGAAAGGAAGGCCTATAAATAAGGGCTTCCTGAGATGAAGAAAATGAAGATGATATAATGATTTTTCTATATACATTTAGGGTTCTATATCAAAAGGTCCATGCCTAAAGCTACGCTGACCCGCCCATCTGTAAGTCCATAAAAAAGCTTAGATCAAAGTAGTAAAATCCTAAACCAAAAAGCATTTAATTTAGGATCATATATTTGTATATTTCCTCTAATAAATATTTTTTTGCATTCAGTATGTTTAAGTCTATAAATAAATTACTGCAAATAAGTAGCAAGTGTATTTCCATTGAATTAAAGTATAAATTAATTATTTTATCATATGAGCCATACTCGGTAGCCAGATAAATATATGAAATATGAGTATAGAACTGATTAGGTTTAAGTTAATTTTTATAAGTTACTAGTATATATTCGCACGCGGATTTTGCTTGTGAGTTTCGTTGCTAATAAATCTCTAATCGTCATAAAAAGGTCCGTTATATTTTACTTATACTCAATTACTTATATTTTAATCAAAAAATTCCATATAAATATTTATATTTTATTATACACAAAATATTAATTCCCAAGAATCTGTTCTTGGCGAGTCTTTATACAAACTATCATCTGACTAATCAACAAGCTTTAGGAGTTTTTGAGATATAATCAATAATAATCAATTAGTCAGTGAGTTTGATTATGTTTGTTTCTTTCTATCTAAATAGATCTAATAACTTAAATCATGAACAAAAATTAGTACGCATTTTTTGCTACACTAAATTATGTTGATATCCCAAAAAGCTTAGCGTGTCTTTCGTCAGTTTTTGTGAAGGTCAATACGTTAAAGCTCAGAAAAGGTGGAAGACATTCCTTGGACTTGGACCTGATCAACCCGGATTTGTTATATTACTAGAGGTGCCATATGATGACTTTGAAAATATTAGGTATTTCATTATCTAAGCTTTCATCAAGATGGGGCCTAAATGAAATATCTAGTGACGCTATTCATTTGAGTTGGCTTATGTTATTTATATTCGAATTCGGTACCTTCGTCTTTGTAGTCAGTTTGAAAAGATAATGACTTGGCACTGGCAATTTGTATGCAACGTTGGCGTAGTATGATGGCAATGTGATTTCTTTTTATATTAGTCGTACGTATGTTACATATCGAATATCTTGTTTCGATCAAATGAAGACGTAAAAGCTCAACTTTGAGAAATGTCAAAATTCCAATTCAATTTCTTTTATCCACTACTGATTTTCAGAAATACACTTATTGTTTGTCAATAACTCTATTAGCAGTACCAAAGATAAATGCCTCAGTTCATAGAAGATTTGCTGAAAGAAACTCAGCAGGACTATAGATCAAATTTTTAACTTTTCTTGATAAAATAAAATAAAAAAATATTATCGGAAAAGTATCATTGAAAGAGCCTATACACATAATTTCTTCCCTTTTTTTTAAACTAGCAATAGAAGCTTTTATTGAATATTTTATAGGATCATAAACATTCAGCACACCTCCTAAAACTTTAAAAAAAAATGGAAAATAAAGGTGAAGCATTTCTCAACAGAGAATATTATAATGTAAAAAAGTAACACGATTCCAAATTCTACAATTCGATATAACATTTATTCTTCGATAAATGGAAGAATGAAGAAAAATGGCTATATGCTATCAGCGAAAAATACGCAAGATTTATGGTGAAACGTATGAGATGTACTTAAGAGAAAAGGGTATTTACAGAGGAGATTTTGGGATAAGGATGCTGTATAAGATTTTCTTAATATGGATTTTACTAAAAAAAATCAACTAAAGTGAGGATTTTCTTCAAAACTCTTCATTAAATTATTTTAAAAATTATCATACGTGTATTTAATTTTACTTAATGGTAATAATTATGTAATTGATTTTTATAATTAATTTGATAATGTTATTTTATAATTAAAAAAAAAAAAACAAAAGGTACTCAATTTAGTCGTAAATTATAGTATCTGTATGCCATGAGATATTGTTTTCATATTCGTCTATACTAATTTTATAGAGGTAAAAAAAAACCCAAAATTCTTTTAAAAGCTTTTTAGAGCCATTAATTCTAAAAGTATTGTATAAAGTTGATCTTTTTGTAAATATGGGCACTGCTTATGAACAAGGTACTCTCTGTTAGACTTTCTCTCTGTTATAAAATATCATGTGTATGGTCCCACCATTGGTAATTTACGAGAGTAATGTTTAGGAGGTATATAAAAGCTTGAGTGGTATGACATTTTGGTCAAGGATAAAGCCTTGCATTGAGGACCTTGACTTCTCTCACTTTAATAAGCTCTGTAGTTACGTAAAGTTTTGCTATTTCTTCTATTCCAGTATTAAGTTCTCCGACACTCGAAGGAAGTTAGTCTTTAACGTTATAGGTCCAAAGCTAAAAAACTTTGTTAATATACTCCTAAATATTAAAATAGATGAAGTTAAAATCAAATATGGAAGTAATATGTGTGAAAAGATTTCGGCGACTGCTTTCTTTAGTTCTTTTAAATTTAACGAATTTATTTAAGCTCGCTCTAGTTTCACTTAGTTTTATCTCTCTTTTCAAGAGATAGAGTTAAAAATGACAGACTAAGTAGACCTGGATTGAAGCCTTTAAAGATAATAAAAAGTAAAAAAAAATAGTAGGATGAAACCCATGGGAAAAGGGAGAGAATATTATAAAAATGAAAGGAAAAATAATTTACGGGCGATCTGAGGTCGGGAAGGGGAAGGGGGTGAGTTTTTAAGGGTAAAAAACGGTTTATCTCGATTTCCGGCAAAACTACAAGTCCTATGGAAAACAGTCAAATGGCAAGTTATAGGTAATAAAAAGATCTACAACTTTTTTCACATATCTTTAAAATTTATGTGAAAAATTCAAAAACAAAGCACCCTAATTTTCCGTCGAAAATTCACTCGTCAATATATCAGCCAAATAGAAACCAAAAATTAAAATAAATCCGCGAAAAAATCCGAAAAAATAGTTTTATTTAAAATGTCATTGTATGTCCAAAATTGATATATTTATATCGACATGTTATTAAAAAAATATTTTTGAAATGTTAGTGCAGAAATTAATATTCTTTTAGCCAAGTGTACCTAAAAAGCCAGTATTTTTTGATATTATTAATAAATAAAACATCTATGTACTTCGGTGCAATCCAAAATTAACCTCGGTAAGTTAGTAATAGGAAGTATATAAATGGTATGGTAAATAATGTTTTTGAGAACGTGCGCAATGAAAAAAGCATCAAACGAGTCCGGGCAGATCACTAGTCATGATTATACAATACTAGCGATTCACCCTCGCTTTGCTCGGGTTTGTTTTGAATTAAAATGGATGTAGTATGTTATCCTTAAGAGATAGACATATGCCATCGCGGACTTTTCTGTAGACCTATATGAGATACAAAATTCCACCATACATTATTTTGTTATATCTCAAAGGGTTTAGGCAGCATTGTTTTGAAAGCTCCCAGATGGCTTATTTTTATATATTTGTTTTTATCTTTATTAAGCTGCAACAAATATCGTTATATTTTAACCAATGTATACAAAAACTTAACAAACTATATACTAAAACGTTTCTCTTGAATAATCTATCTATTAAAAAAACCGCAAAAAAATCCAATACGTAGTTTTAAAGATCTAAGCATACATAGGGACAGACAGACAGCGGGAAGTGACTTTGTTTTATACTATGTAGTGAAAATCAGATTTTAGATAAAACTCAACAATATAAGACAAAACTTACCTCTTCTATCGCATCTAACTGTACATCAGTAAGACCTCCGTTCGGGAGATCCAAAGGCGTTTCTTTAGCGACAGCAGCAGAATGTCTCGCAGCAGCCGCACCAGTTCCTCCTGCAGTTGGTCGCGTCGCCTCCAATAACACTTTGAGAGACGCTATCGCGTGTAACTGCGTTGCTTTCTCGTCTACTTTACCTGGTGGGACGTTCATTTGTATTATTCTTTTATATTCATTAATAATGACGTATGTCCTTCTTCTATACGTATAATAAAATTGTAACTAAGCCGAATCAACATTATTATCGATACAGAACTCGAATCTATAGTTTTTAGAATTTTTGTCTGTCTGTCTGTCTGTTACCGCGTCACAGAAAAACTACTGGAGGGATTTTGATGAAATTTGGTATGGTATAGCTGATTATCCGGGTCAACATATATATAGGATATTTTTTACCGCGGGAAAATATCTCATTTCTGAGAAAAAATACTAAAACTGCAATGTAAGGGTATACTAATATGTAAAACCTAAGAATTTGGTTTTTGGCCATCTGAGCGCGGGTGGAGCCGCGGGCAATGCTAGTCTTGATATATGGATATATCACTACAAAAGCTCTTAGAAGGGACTTTACCTGACTTAATTTGCAAATATCATCAAACGGGTAGCATATTTTCTCAAATATTCATAAATTATAGATTTTAACCTTTTTAATGAGTTCCTCATGATATTAGAAAATATCATATGTAAATCCGCTTAGTAGTTTCTGAAATTTACATAAACAAACACAAACTCAGTGCGGCAGGGACAGTGTGGTCGGCAGAGATTTTGAAGACTATTGATATTTTATCTTACAGAGGACGATAAACTCTTGTTAAATTTAATGTTTACATGCATATTGTTTTAGTGCGTAGGTCAGCTTTAGATTTTTACCAGCAGTCATAATTTTATATGAATTTAGGCTTTTGCTTGCGCAAGGCAGTTCTACAATTTTGTTGCATAACTTCAAACGAATGTAAAACACTATAAGAATAATTAATATTTTGACGCAATTGATTAAAAATAAATTTAATATTAAACATGCGAATAAATCAAGATACTTTTAAAAATAGGTAAGAAATATAAGTTTAATCTATACATATAATAAAATTGTAATTAA
Organism: Brenthis ino; assembly: GCA_921882275.1. Taxonomy (NCBI): domain Eukaryota; kingdom Metazoa; phylum Arthropoda; class Insecta; order Lepidoptera; family Nymphalidae; genus Brenthis; species Brenthis ino. The sequence goes on along the minus strand of OV170224.1, from coordinate 17,806,312 downwards.
GTCGAATCTGTACATTAAATATTTTTTGTAAAATCTTATTGCAATAGTTATTATTATCGATACAGAGATCGAATGTAGAGTTTTTAGAATTTTTGTCTGTCTGTCTGTCTGTCTGGGAACGCATCACAAGAAAACCACTGGATAGATAGATTTTTATATATTATAAAACGTTAAAACGTATCTAGGGACGAACGAAATGAAGGAGCGAGGGTGGGTTTCATGTTATAATTTACTAATACAGTTTGAATAGCCCAATCTCGGTCGCTTACACTGTAGTGCTATGAAGCAATCAGGAGGTAATCTATCATCTTCTGTCTTCCCCACTAGATATATTTTACCATAATATTGGAAACCAGTTACTGTTTATTATATATATTGGTCCCTTTGTTAATTTTAAAAGAAGCTTTCACTTTATATATAAAAACTAGCGATCTAGAAAAACACTAATACAGATCTATTAGTTCCCACGGGATCCATCTATTCTTCCGGGATGAAAAGTAACCTGTTGTTTAACCGGCAATATAAGGTATCAGCATTCAGCATGCCAAATTTTTCTAAATTAGGTGCATAAATTGTTGTGTACTGAGCTGTATAAGATACTATAGTTTTTTAACTATCCCACTGGAACTCTTTAATTTTCTGGGATAAAAAGTTGTCTAAGATGTTGCCCGGGGATATAAGGTACCACCATGCAAAATTTCATTTAAATCGGTTCAGTAGATTCAGAGATTAGCTCGTACAAACAGACAAACAGACAGAGAAACAAAAAAATTGAAAAAAATCTGGATTTGTTCTATTTGTCTTCTTACATCCCCCTGACTCGGTTTTTAGCATTTTTTTGCTATGTACAGACATTCGACCTCTACTCTTTTATTATAGTATAATTAACATTTTGTATGCAAAGAGTGAGTTCCTTTGAAATAAAGTATTTAAATATATGTATATTTAATATTACGATAAAACAAAGTATTATGGGAAACGAATTTTGTATGTATACGAAGTATGGATTATACATAAATATGTAAGTATATTATTTAGATGACTCGTTTGGCTCAGTTGGTAGTAATTCTACTTGCTGTGCCAGTGGTCGCAGATTCGAGTCCCGCTGAGGGCATTCATTTGTGTGATGAGTATCAATGTTTGTAGTCCAGTCATGGCTGTTTATATTTATAATATGTATGTATTTAAAGTTATATATGTGTAGTGTATCGACTATCTGGTATCCATAACACACGCCATGTAGCTTACCATGGAACTAGATGGTGCTGTGTGTTAATATCCCAACATATTATTATTCTTATATTGTTTCGGTGTTAACTTATGAATATAAAAAAAAATGATCATATGAAATTAGAACTCGAAATCACAAGAATAATTGTAAACACTGTTAGCTAGAGACACGGTAATGTTATTATGTAACATTACCGTGCTAGATATGTGCTGTGACAGCTATCAATGATATAGGTAACAGAAGCTTTTTAAATAGGTCGTATAGACCAACAAAGGAACCAACTTTGGACATACGTTGGAGGAGATTGTAAAATAAGATTAACCATTAGTTACAAAGTTTTAAACGTATTTAAGTTAGATAACGTTGTATAGAATGCGAAGCTGTGGTTATCACTTGCGAGTTGGGAGATAAGTTCGAAGTTTAGAGATTATATTTTACCCTTTACTTGAAGTAGATTAACGTGAGCGTTAGCGATATCTTAAATTATATTTCAGATAAACTAAAATTGAATAATTTAGTTATAATAATATTCTTGTATAGTTATCTTTCATAAGATCTATATATTTATACTAATATTATAAAGAGGTAAAGTTTGTGAGACTGTGAGTTTGTTGACGTTGTAAGGGTGATCTCTGAATCTGCTGAACCGATTTGGTGAAATTTGGTAAGAAGATAGTTTGAGACCCTGGGAAGGACATAGGATACTTTTAATCCCAGAAATCATCCCTTAAGGGGTTGAAAATGGCGATGAAAGTATTTATAGGGAATCAAGCTACGAACGAACCAGAGCGAAGCGAGGGTGAGTCGCTAGTAAATTATAAAGAGAAAAGATTTTTTGTATCGATTAAGCTCCGAAACTATTAGACCGATTTAGATGAAATTTGGTAAGAAGATAGTTTGAGACCCTGGGAAGGACATAGGATAGTTTTATCCCGGAAATCATCCCTGAAGGGGGTGAAAACGGGGATGAAAGTTTGTATGGGGAAGCAACTTAGGGATGAACCCGAGCGAAGCGAGGGTGAGTCGCTAGTAATAGATAAAGACAAAACAGTTCAGTAAAGAAAGAGGTCTTATATTAACCGATTTTTTTTAGTTTCGTAGTTATTGACGAGCTTTAGTATTATTATCAATTAATAAATGTTAGAAACAGTTAGTTTTTTTATGTAGACACATTATACTTTTTATGTAGAATATTGATGATCACTGGGCGAACATTAGATAAAGGTATGTATATAAAATAGGCCTAATGCGATTGTGATTGGTGCAATTAGAGTTCAGTAACACACTTTTCGTTTGTGTCATCTATACTAATATTATAAAGACGTAAAATTTGTGAGTTTGTGAGATTGTGAGTTTGTGACGTTGTAGGGGGTAATCTCTGGATCTACTGAACCGATTTAGATGAAATTTGGTAAATACATAGTTTGAGACGCTGAGAAGGACATAGAATACATTTTATCCCGGAAATCATCCCTTGAAAGTTTGCATTGGGAATCAAGCTAGGGATGAACCCGATATCGGGGCGGTCGGGATGCTCTGTGAATCGAGGGCATCCCGGTTTAGGCGAGGCAGGCCCGCGGGGTACGGGCTGTCCGCAGGGGTGTTGTAGTGAATGCGCAAGCGATCCTACACACCCCATTGCACTGCGGCGACGGGTTCCGCTGTGGGTTTTAGTGAGTAGGAGTCTCACAGTACCCTACCCATGGACGGCCGGTAGGGTCCCCATGATGGGTTTCCCCAGCGTTAACAAAAAAAAAAAAGGGATGAACCCGAGCGAAGGGAGGATGAGTCGCTAGTATATATATATATATATATATATATATATATATATATATATATATATATATATATATACATATTTACCTAAAACAATTAGGTATTCAACTATTCTAAATCCAATTTAATTTATCTCTTAAAATGTATATTATAATAATATTTTGATAAATATGTTGAAACTCAAGGGTAGTTACATATATTTAAAAACAAATTTTATCCCTCAGACGAACTTGCACTTTTATTTTTTTCGTAGCAAAAAACGCTATTCTTTTAAATATTTTTTTAGACACTTTCTGTACCAAATTATTTTATACAGCGGTACTACTAATTTTTATTTAACCTTCTAAAGTAACGTACTTACTGTAATATTTTATTTGCTTAATTACCTCTTCCCGGTGTCGCTTTGGGTCTTAATGTTCTTAAAAGCAAGTCCTTCTTAAATAGCACTTTTGTTAATAATATTTTATAAGATATTTCTTTAAAAATCACATCGTGAGATGAACGACAATTGAGCCCTAATGCCTAACTTTTTATACTAACCACTTAATGAGTTGCTACAAAATTCCTATATTTAATTTTGTTCGTACGAACAAACTCGATAAAATTTTAATCATAATCTTTTGCTCAGTCTATTCGTGATGCATAGGTAGCGACCGATGTATTTCATGATTTAGCTAACTCTTATACTTGTTATTATGGTATGCCTATAAGAAAGTCAGGCCGATCAAAGACAGTAATATATCTATAATATATAATAATATATCAATATTTCCAACATAATATACATAGCCATATTATAATATGGCTAGGCGGATCGTAAAATAGTTGTATTCTTTATTTAATTCTTTAATTAAGAATATATTTAAAAACTCTTTTAAATAGATAGACTATTTTTTTCTTAAATAAGACTACAAATAAGGTATTTTTAAATTGAAACACAGAAAACTTTAATACTTGCAGTGCTATATGTTACGTTCTTTGGTAACAGACCCAAATCTCGAGTAAGCCTCGTATATGGCCGTTTTTGATCGTAAAAACGCTTAGTAACCCTGCAGAATCGATATGCCTGAACATGATAAAATGATTAGTGTTGAACAATATGGCCGGTGTTAGATAGACTATAAATAAAGAGACATAACACATAGTACCATCTAGTTCCATGGTAAGCTACGAGACTTCTGTTATGGATATCAGATAGTTGATACACTAGACATATATAATTTTAAATGTATACATATTATAAATATAAACACCGATGGCTCGAGTACAAATATTTGCGCTCATCACACAAATGAATGCCCCCAGTAGGACTCGAACCCGCGACCGCTGGCACAGCTGGTAGCGTCACCTATCGCAATCGCAAAATGGCGGCAGAGGTTAGGCAGATTACGATCTTGCCTTAAATAGGCGACTAATGGTCTACGCTATTTATAATTTTTCTAATACTAGCACAGATCATATAAAAATATACTAGTTTAGTCAATCGATCCATCATCCTTTTGATTCACGGCATCAAGTTTGACCAATCGACGCGGAATGGTTTTAAGCTATTAATTGTTTGAATTCTATACACTCTTCACAATTTTTTTTATTTTTTTTATTTTACCCGCCAATGTATGTTTTTATACACATTTTCTTTTATTCATGTGTTTCTTTCTTTATTTAACCTAGGGGAGAGGGGGGCACCTTTGAACACTTTTTAGTTATTAAATTATATTTCCCATATGGTATTATAAATCAAAATGTATTATATTTTATAAATAGATATGGGGTTTATACTAAATAATAAAATATTATATTTATTTATTTTGACCCATCAAATTAACGCAATTTCCATTTTTAAAAAACCATATTTTCTTCAAATCTGCCCCATCCGCGAGGCACATTTGAAACCCCTAGGGGCAGTATTGTAAAACCAGGATAAAATAAAAACCACGTATCTTAGAATATAATTAAGACTATATTTAAGTTATTTGCATCTTACATTTTATTCATTGAACATAGCCATTTATACCTACACTGGTTATTTTTTAAATAAATTGTATAAAACACTAAACAGTCTGGGGTAATCTTGAACAAGATTAAACTAACTAACAAGTTATAAAAAAGATCAATATCAATATTGCAAAACAATCTCATAAAGGTACCTTTATGAATCCTATCTTAAAAATATAACATAAGAGTCTTAGGAACGTACATGTACGTCCAAGTTATAAATGCGAGCTGGAGTAAAATTTCCTCGTACTTTTTCATAGTTATTATAAAAATAACGTTATGTCTGTTGTCTAGAAAAGCTTGTATTTCCGGGTTTTCGTAATGATAAAATTAATGCCTCTTCATAAATCCTTTCATCCATTCAATACTCGCATCCGTTCAATACAATAATCTTATTGTTTATTCACGTCTCAGGGCACTTTTCTAAGACATTAGCATATTGGTATGCCAATTCTCTCTCTCCCTTGCACGTAGGTCAAGCCGTAGTTCATTTTAGACATTCTTAAGAAATACTTTTCCAGCATATATTCCTCATTATTTGTAAAAAATTGATAAACTGTGTGTTTGCTACTATATTCTTTACTTTTTAGAGTAAAATTCTCTTTAAAATTTTTAACTCTGTTGTATAAAGTAGTTGGTTTTATGTTATATATAGCAGCAGCAGTTTTAAGCTTCATGCCATTGTTGACAACACATAATACAGCTCTTTCAGCATCGTCTTCATTCACAGAATTTTCTTTTCTCTTTTTGTAATTTCTAACCATGATGACTGAAACAAGAAACCAATTAAAAATTTAGAAATCTCATGATATTTACTTGGTTAGGTACCTTTGAACATTTTATTCAAAAGTGCCCCAGATATTTTGTTCAAATCTGCCCTAACACCATTTTGCATAAATAAACATCTCTAAACGAAAAACTTACTTTAGTTCAAATTAATTTTCATTTGTAATACTCGGGATATAATATATACAACGCAATAAAATAATAATAACTTGAAAATAATACTTACCTTTTCAGTAATTTGCTTACAAATAAAAAAATATTTATTTACTCTGGTCTTCGTAAACAAACCGGCGAATGATATTCAAAACTACACTGACATTGACGTTAGCTGGAAACTGACAGGTGTGTAGGTCGGTTTTACCAGTATTAAAATGGTTTCAGAGGTTAGGAATGATAAAGGATCCGTTCATAAAACAAACAATTCAAAACTGCCTCTGTACTAAACTGCCCCCCTCTCCCCTACTTAAATATTTAATTTATAAGCGAAATAATAAATATACATTAAGGTATCTGAAAATCAAAAGAAATATTTACGGATGCTCAGCAAAACGGGTGACGGCTAGTTATTTTATAAGACTCGTTCAGTCAATCGATTTTGTATTCATCATCCTTTAGAATTTTCACATAAAAATATCACCAAAAATTCACGCACTTAACCCACGGTTGAAATGGCAGTTTAATTAATTTTTACGTGCCGTCAGCTTTAAAACACGCGAAATAAATCCAAAAAGAGATTCAACGTCATATCATTACGGACAGACACTTTAATCTGGTGAAAGAGTGGCGTCCAGTGAGGCGGTTAACCGTGATATATGACTGTAATAAATATTAAAACAGAGAACATATATATTGATTGACCTGCTCGTATGTTTGTTTGCTTTTTAGATAAATTGAATAAAATAATTACCCCCTACAACGTCACAAACTCTCTATAACTAAACTCTTTATAATATTAGTATAGATATTATATCAGTATAGATTACGACTTTAGATACGTTTTAAAGGTTAATAAAGATTTCTCAGAGATGACATATTTTGCCGCAGTTTACTGCGGTATGTATACTTTATGTTGACCCGGATAACCAGCTGTCATCATATCAAATTTCATCAAAATCTGTCCAGTGGTTTTCTCGTTATGCGTTCTCAGACAGACAACATTTTTGAAAACTATAGATTCGCTCTCTGTATCAATTCAATAATATTTTCCAAAAAATGTTTCATGTACTCATTTGACTCAGAATTTCTATATACTCGTATGTATAGATAGAAGATTATGCAATAAATACCAAAGATGCATTCTACATCGTTGGTCAATTCTAGTCGGAACATTAAAAAAAAATACTTTCTTAGATTTACGCGAATACTTGACATTTTAAATAAAACTATCTTTTAGGATTATTTAAAATAAAAAAAAATGTTTTAGTTGACTTAAAAGCTTATTTTTTTTTGATCTCATAGGATCGTAGATCTTAGTACGAGGTCTACCGTGATACTACCTAGTATAGTATTTGTTATATGATCTGTGATACTACTAACAACTTACGGAAAAATGAGTCTTTGCATACGAGATTTGTATCGATCGAAGTATCTATTCGGATTAGATATAAAACATGCATGAAAAAAATATTAAATATATATAAATAAAGAAAACCGCGCACCGAATGTTGTATTATAAACTTCTTATTAAATACAAAATAATATATTTTTATGCTGAATTAATAAATCACATTTATGCGCCAAGTCTTAGCTTTCATCTTTTTTATATGTCAAGTGACCAGTCTATTGAAAGAAATCGAGAGTGTGATAACGGATTGAGAGCTGAGCTTCGAGCTTCAACTAAGAACTGACTACTCTTTACGGGATCTCTTGAAAATGTTAAAGGCATAAAATAGGTCATTCAGAAATACAATGTTAATGTATACATATGTACACATAAATCTATACATATAATAAAATTGTAACTAAGTCGTATCTGTACATTAAATATTTTTTGGAAAATCTTATTGAAATAGACATTATTATCGATACAGAGTCCGAATCTATAGTTTTTACAATTTTTGTCTGTCTGTCTGTCTGTTACCGCATCACAGAAAAACTACTGGAGGGCTTTTAATGAAATTTGGTATGGTGATACCTGGTTATCCGGGTCAACACATAGGATACTTTTTACCGCTGGAAAATATCTCATTTCTAAGAAAAAAAACAAAAACTGCATTATAAGAGTATACTAATAATATGTAAAACCTAAGAATTTGGTTTTTGGTCATCTGAACGCGGGCGGAGCCGCGGGCAATGCTATTATAAAATAATATGTATGTTAATTCGTAATAATTAGCTGTAGCCTACATTTCTCTCTTATAAATTTTACAAATAATTAGGTAAATTCATTGTTTCGTCGTACTAACAAATATTTATTTATATTATTACTTAGTAAAGGATACGGTCTAACAGTTATTTAGAACACAAATCCAAGCAAAGATTTAGTGGAGTAAGCGACAATATATTTTACGTAAGTCCCACATTAGGCCATCTGGAATTTTCGTATAGGTAAGTTTTAATGTCAGAATTTAATACTTTGTACGAGACTTTGTAACGTAACTCTTCCTTACTAAACGATATACAAGATAGTATAAGATTCGTTCTCATTCTTCCATACAAGGTAATATGAGATGCGCCCTCGTTCTTCCATACAAGATAGTATAACATTCTTTCTCATTCTTCCTTAATAGATAGTAGATAAAATAATCTCGTTTTCGAATGTACGTAAAACTCGGAACTGCTAAGGGCGTATTACTACTGTTTAGAGTTGTAATCCATTTATTGTAATCTCTAGTGAATCAATAGCGAGGTCAAGGTGAGGCTGCAGTCCTTAACCTTTATTTAATAATACTAGTTGCAGTTTACAGTGTTACTCGAAAGCCTACAATATTTTTAGATGCATATATTATAACTTAAAAATATCAAGGCAGTGGTAGCTCAGTGGTAACGCGCTCGCTTGGGAAACTGAGTGAAACGCGTTCAAGTCCCGGGTCTCGCATCTCTGATATTTTAATATGCGAATCATTTCTAACATGATTAGCACTTGTATTACGTAAAGGAAAACATTGTGAGGAGACCTGCATGCAATTTTTCGAATGACAAGTGAAGTCCGCAAGCCCGCACTTGGTCAGCGTTGTAGACTGTGGCCTGATCGTAATCGTATTGCTCGTGTTCAGCAGGTTGAATTGACTTCTGACTTTTTGAATATAATTGAAAAATATTTAGAACATTTTGGGAAGCACAGGAGCCAGACGTTTAAATTCAATCTTAAAAGGAAAACAACGAAAATGCATGTGAAGTTAAAGAATGTGTGAAATTGTTAAAAGCTAAATAGTTGGTTTTGTTGGGGTGAGCTTATTTTTTTCAAAAGTGTTAGGTTATATATTTTTTTAATATACTTTAAAATATAGATTCTAGCTATGAAATAACACTTATTTTAATATATTTTCTATTTATAAAGATGTTTCTCTCTAGTTACACAGCATTTGTATAAAAATAAAATGTTAAAGCGTAGGCCTAGTTGAGTCACAAAGCCGTAGAGAGGGTCACTCGCACAAGAAGGTCATGAATTTGACCTACATTATTTCAGCAAACGTTGCTATATAAGATAGTTTTAAATATATTAAAAATGTATATATCTGTTTTATATCCACTTGAATAATAAAATATAGGAATTATTTTAGCGATAGTACATACCTACACTTGTAGTTCTGCTAGAACGTAACTAAGCACAACATACTCGTATGGTATAGCGTTTATTATCTATACAGATAAATAAAATTGAAGTGTCTGTTTGTAATGTCAAATTAACAGCCTTTTACTAACTGCATATGAAATTATATACGGTACTTATAAGAAAAACACAATTTAAAATTTTTTGCCTGTCTGTCTGTTTGTTCCGGATAATCTCTGAAAGGGCTGAACTGATTTTGACGGGACTTTCACTGGAAGATAGCTGATGTTATAGGGAGTAACGAAGGCTTACTTTTATTTTAGAAAAAGAATTAGGGTACCGCTCAAAAAAATTAAACGTACCTAGTATTTATAATATAAACTAGCAAATTTTCCCTTGTTTCGCTCAAGTACGTCCCTAAGTGTCTTACAGCCTGCGTTACTTCAATTATATAGTCTATATGTAAACTGAATTTCATCCAAATCCATCCAGCAGTTACAGCTTGAAATAGTAAGAGATATAAGCACAAACAAACACACACAATTTTAACTGTAGTCCAATATAATAAGTTATAATAAGTTTCTTTCACTCTCAAAGTTCAACGGAACGACTATACCATCATTGGTTAGAGATCGAAAAGCTTGCTGTACGTTCTCTCCGACGCACGGGGATTATCAGAAAAAACCAATAACCATTCTTAGCAATACTTGGAACTCGAACTCAGGGCCCTTTATTATTAAAGATTTTATCAAAACAATTAGTAGGTCGTTCTATAATTGTAGTAGCAGTGTGATATAATAACGTGACTACTTTACAGCTAACATTAATGTCAGCTTATTAGGAGCACGTTTGGAAACATGCCCTCACATTGAGGGTAGGTCCATGCTCAGCAGTGGGATGTTAAAAAGGTTGAATTATTATTAGAACGTCCTCAAAAGTTATAAACTAGTTTAACAATACTTAGGATTTGAGCTAGAGAGTAGAAGTAGTATTCAATATATAAAAAAATGATAATAGAACATATTAAGTATTCCTTTTTTACTTACATCACAGCTACATATTATATACTAGCGACTCACCCTCGCTTCGCTTGGGGGTTCGTCCCTAGCTTGCTTCCCAATACAAACTTTTATCTCTATTTTCACCCTCTTAAGGGATGATTTCTGGGATAAAAAGTATTCTATGTCCTTCCCAGGGTCTCAAACTATCTTTTTACTATATTTCATCTAAATCGGTTCAGTAGATCCAGAGATTACCCCCTGCCACCTCACAAACTCACAAAGTCACAAACTTAACCTCTTTATAATATTAATATAGATAAAAATACTAACTTATACTAAACTATACGTTCGTTCAATGCTTCTCTTTTCTTCTCTTATTTTATTCTCTTCTAAACGATGACTTTGTTAGATTCCCGGAGGTGATGTTTGTTTGTATTTACGAACATACATCACTAGCGGCAGTCGAACTTGTGACATCAGGCGTAGCACTTGGCTATTCAACGTGAGCTCTCAATAACCTATCCATTTGTGGTTTTTCTTACCTGATGCAGAAGTTTGACATAAACTCCATATAAATTATGTTAAATTTCAATCTTTAGCAAGCAGAACCACAGACAGATAGGTTATTGGGATCCACCGTAAATCCATCCATGGTAGAATTAAAAGCAATATTTTTCCTTAATATCTTCAAAATTGGAGACATCTTCTATTCAAATATGCTGAGTTGATAGCGGTAGACGCAGACTTTAGTAAAAGAAAGTACACAACAATGGAAAATTTAGTACTTTAAATTACTAATGTCTGAATATACCTCTTCTGAAAAGTCTTCTGGAAACTGCTCTCCTCTTCTGTATTTTGTGGGGTTTAAAAGAAATAAATAGTACAAATGAAAAGAAATGACAATGATTTCTATAATTAACGTATGCAACATTATTTCACAATCTTACTTAATATTATAAATGTGAAAGCTTAGATGTTTGAGTGTTTGAATGGGTGTTTGTAACTCAATCACGAACGGCTGGACGGATCTGATTGAAATTTGCTACACAGTGCTAACCAATTGATATACAAACATACTCGTACATTCTTTTTTTCGACGTTATACTCGTTACGTTCGTAGGATTTACTGATTGGCATAATCTAAGAGCGAAATATATATATATATATATATATATATATATATATATATATATATAAATTGTGAAATACAAATTTTATCAATTCATGTTCAAATCATATTTTGGATGCTTATTACTCAATTACACTTAAAATGGATTTTCCGAGTTAATACTCAAACTAGCAGCAGTTGTAGCTTATTAGTAACGATCTAAGTTGAAAAATCAAGTGAAGCGGGTTTAAGCCCCAGGTCTCGCACCACTGAGATTTTTTTGTGCACATAATTTTCGCTATTACGGTGAACAAAGCTATCGTTGGAAAACTTGCATGTCTAAGAAAACCTAGTTTTATCTAACTAGAGATAAAATTACAAAAGATGTGTGAAGGTCCGCAACACTTACTAGGCCAGCATGACGGACTATGGCACTGATTTCCTCCAACTTAGGGGTTCGTGTTTCGTTTGTCGTCCGTGAGCAACGGAACGGCAAAAGGGCTATATACATTATACCTTCTATCCCTATATACATATACTCGTAAATAGGCAAAAACAAAACAATTCAGTACCTTTTTCTACTCTGTTTGGCAAACGATTTTCTTTTTTTTTGTTTAGTAGCTATTGAAGAGTTTTTTTTAAATTGAAAACATTTAGTTTTTTATATAGATAATTAACAAAAAAACCAGTTCATTATTATCCATACATATAATAAAATTATAACTAAGCCGAATCTGCACATTAAATATTTTTTGGAAAATCTTATTGAAATAAACATAATTATCGATACAGAAGCCGAATCTATAGTTTTTAGAATTTTTGTCTGTCTGTCTGTTACCGCATCACAGAAAAACCACTGGAGGGATTTCGATGAAATTTGGTATGACAACATATAGGATACTTTTTACCGCGGGAAAATATCTCATTTCTGAGAAAAAATACAAAAACTGCAATGTAAGAGTATACTCATTTGTAAAACATAAGAATTTGGTTTTTGGTCATCTAAACGCGGGCGGAGCCGCGGGCAATGCTAGTTATTAAAAAAAATTCAATAATGATTATGGTCGACGACTATTGGATCGATTAACAATCATAATTATTACTAAAAAAAATTAAAAGCAAATGCTTTTCACATTAATTTCTAACATACAAAATTTTTGGTGTAAATTAAATTTAGTTCTAATGTTTTATCGCGAGGGCTTCGCTGCAAAGTAAGGACGGACGAGCGTCATGCATTTTTGATAAGGATTGGAGATTCTTGAGAATTTAAGAATTGAGTTTGAATTTTTATTATACTGAGCTTATATTGATCATATTATTGTGCAAAATAGGTTAAAGTGTCAATTGTAGGTATATTTCCTTATTGTCTTAATATTTGTTTACACTGCTATGCCAGTTTGGTCAAAAGAAAGCAACACAATCGAGTCAATGTCACTTAGATTAAAGAATTCATAGTTTAGTCAAATACAATCTAATATTAAATTTAACACGATATTTAGATAGAGCCGTAACTTTTTGCTATATGTAAAACTATGTTAATTTGAAATGCAAAATAGCAGGTTAGCTGGACTTAACTCTTCGATCCAGTTTGTTTCCTAATCCTCGCAGCCGCATGCACTCGTAAACTTGCCAGTTAAAGTTGGCGACATTAGCCTAAATTCTAAAGTGGAACTGTTCTGGTCAATATTTCTGTACATTTTAGCAATTTAATGAATTCACAGACTAGATTTTGAATTTTGTTATTAAAAATTAAAGAAGTGGTCTTTATAGAATATTTGTTTGTGTAGGAAAACAAAATAAACTATCCATAAATGAAATTTACCTATCTATATAAAAATATAACTATTTCCAGATACTTTTATTGATAACACTAAAGCTTAATAGCTACTTAAGAAAAAAATCGATTGTCAATCGATTTTTTGGAGATGGAAGTTACTGAGGAGGAAAAGGTAGAGAATTGTTTTGTCTTTATATACAGATCTATTCATATTATATTTGATAATGATGTTCTCCTAGCCGATTCCGGCAACGGTGGCCAATCTTATTGAGACTAGCCAAATGCGCAGGAGATACTATAGTGCACAAGTGTACGCGCAGACACAACGTGCACTCTCTATTCCTGTCACTCTCATACTCCGGTGGGACGACAGCTCGACACAACCAGTGAGAGTTAAGGCGTAGGACCGACGGCTTTACGTGCTCTCCGAGGCACGGGGGTGAAACACCGCCAACTTCCCAACTCCGGGCTGTTACTGAGACTTACTATACAGAAAGACTCAATAACTAAACTTGGCCCGACCCGGGACTCGAACCCAGGACCTAGGAGAAATATAGATAATATGAACAAACCGGACTCGGATGATGATATAATTTGACTCTGACGACGTTTACCAATTGTTGCTCCTAAAGTTTCTTGAATTCCCGTTAGTTTAGTTAATATCTTCTTGAACATTTTCACCTTTTTTTTGGAATATTTATACGAAGAGTATGCTTGCTACCTCGCACGAAAAAAGAATTACGGCACTGAGTAGTGGGGATGTAGTAATTGGCGAGTAACGAATTGATTTTAACATCGATATACGTATCGACTTTTTTTAAAAATCTCTTAAATGTATGCGAAAGCTACTTTGTAGGTTAAAGGGACTACCTGGTTATATTATATCTGAAGAATGAAACGAAGAAATATAATTAACATTAATATCACATATTGTATCGTAGTGCTCTAGATTTCAGATTGCTACAACATAATTATTTGCTATTACCCTCTGGAGATCTATGTTGTAACAAATCTATAAAATATACGCGAGCTTAATCAGAAATCGAGATTATCTCTAATATAAATAATTTTATTGAAGTACTTGGTCGGTGCCCTACGGGATTGCTACCAATTACTTACTACCTTCTATCTTATATCAAACTAGCATTGCCCGCGCCTCCGCCCGCGTTCAGATAACCAAAAACCAAATTCCTACGTTTTACATATTAGTATACTCTTACATTGCAGATTTCGTATTTTTTCTCAGAAATGAGACATTTTCACGCGGTAAAAAGTATCCTATAACCAGCTATAATCATCAGCACATTAAAATTTATTAGAAAATATTATTGAAATTATTATTATATTATACAGAGTCCAAATCTATAGTTTTTAGAATTTTTGTCGGTCTCTCTGTCTGGGAACGCTTCACGAGAAAACCACTAGACAGATTTTGATAAAATTTGGTATGATGAACATATAGGATATTTTTTAGGAAAATATCTCAACTCTGTCAAATCTATACTAAACGTTAAAACTTAACTAGGGACGAAACCGAGCGGCGCGAGGGTGAGTCGCTAGTTGTATATAGTAAACCAATTCTTAGGTCTCACAGATCAAAACCAGATTTGACATGAAATTTCCTTGCCATTATACTAGAGGACTACGGCCATTAATAATTAGGTGCCAGCTTTCATTTTTGTTTAAGAAGTCTTCATTTGAAGCTACAAGAGTAAAGAATTTACAAAGAAAACTCGAAATTATTCAGACGCAAGCATAATCGCAATAGCCCTCAGCACTGGCAAGGCGTGACCCAAATACACAATGTTAAAGTTCCACGTTCTTACTTAAGACACTTGAATGCGTCGCATATTTGCTTAATAAAATATCTCTTCATACTCTGTTCCATACGGAGTGTGAATTTTACTGCATTTATTAGGTGATACGTACTGTATGTGAAGTATGTAGGTGAAGTTAGTGCGTTTGATTCCTGGTTGAAGAAAATATTGACTACGACAATGGATAAAAATAATTTGCTGATGACTTTTTTCAAGTTTGGTAATATATACAAACTAGCACTGCCCGCGGCTCCGCCCGCGTTCAGATGACCAAAAATCAAATTCTTAGGTTTCACAAATCCCTCCAGTGGTTTTTCTGTGATGCGGTAACAGACAGACAGACAGACAAAAATTCTAAAAACTATAGATTCGGCCTCTGTATCGATAATAATGTTTATTTCAATAAGATTTTCCAAAAAATGTTTAATGTATAGATTCGGCTTAGTTACAATTTTATTATATGTATAGATTCATATTATTTTTTAATTACATCTTTCTTCTTCTGAGCATTGTATTTATTATTGTTATTTTTTGTTATAATATATCGATACTTATAAAATTAACAATAAGAAAATGTATCTCAGAATATAAGAGAAAGAATAAAAGCATGGATTACTGAAATGGACAGGACTTTCACTGGCGGGTTACAAAATTTCGTTGAGCCTATTCTACAGACTATTTGTTAGTGTCATAATACGTGAGCCATACCTACTGCAGACGAAAGCTAGATATACTTTAACCTATATGATTCTCCTTTATTATTTTACTAGTTAATGCCCAGGGTTTCAGTCAGATGGTAGCCTATATATTATTCTAAGAATAGATCAAATAGGTCATTATAGTTTAAGGAGTACCAAACACACTCACTCACAAACTTTTGCATTATAAATTACTAGCGACTCACTCTCGTTTCGCTCGGGTTCGTCTCTACTTACGTTTTAACGTTTAATATAGATTTCTCAGAGATGAGGTATTTTCCCTTAATAAAAAGTATCTTGTATGTTGACCCGGATAATCAGCTATTATCATATTAAATTTCATCAAAATCTATCCTGTAGTTTTTCCGTGATGCGGTAACAGACAGACAGATAGACAAAAAATCTAAAAACCATAGATTCGGCCTCTGTATCGATAATAATGTGTATTTCAAAAAAAAGTCCAAAAAATATTTCATGTACAGATTCTGCTTAGTAACAATTTTATTATATGTATAGATGATTTGCTGACTTATAAATCAAGTTTGCAGACAACATAATTGAATTGGTACAAAGGAAAATGTTAACAAAGTTTAATGACATTACTAAATTGAATTGTACACGATATCTATTAACATAAAAAAAAGAAGTAGTGGATGGACGTTAGTACATGATTTTTCTAAAATTTACAATAGATACCTCCTTAGAATAGAAGATTAAGAAAATATTACAAAGTATTTTATTAAATGGTTTTAAATTTGTTTTTTTTTTCGTGTCGGTAATTTAATTACATAAAATTACCAATTTTATTGCTATCTGGTATTTTATCTAATTCTAATATATAACATGCAAACCTATCCGCAGGAAAAAAAAAACACCGAAAAAAACAGGACACTCCGTAAGACAATAAACGTTTTTTAAAAATTCTTTCATGCTTTGCATAAATTTCGATGTGTTAGTATGACATAGCAATTTAAATTGTTTTGGGGCTTAAAATAACATTTGCGCAAGAAGTCACGATATTTTGCTAGTGTTTATTTTATTTTTTATATATAAACAAATGTGAAATGTATGTTTGTCCACTAAGTGTTCCTAAATAATTGATCTGATTGTGATACAACTCTGGTGGGTTATTCTGTATATGTGTGCAAAGGTTCCTGGCGCTAAAAAACCTACATCAAACCTCTAATAACCGGAAATTCGTATGTATATCTACGAAATATTAGATTCAACAAATTCTAGCTTTCAAGTTATCTACACAGTTCTAGAATATTACAAAAAAAATCCCTCACGTTTGGCCAACTAGACAAAGGGTTGAAGAGCAAAGATAACATGTTTAAATATTTAACATTTAGCCCAAAACCTGGATTTTAAATTTACTCAACATGCAAGAATTTGCAAAGAAAACTGGAAATTACTACAAAGTACGAGCGAGTATAATCGCGGGATCAACTTAGCCGTGACAAGGCGTGACCTAAATACACAATGCTCAGCCCCCACGTTACATAAGACGTAAACGCCTCTAAGAAAATCCGGTCAAGTTTGCAAACACTTTTGCGGTTCAATATCAAACTACAGTTATAAATGCGAAATCGACGACACGTTTGGCTCAGTTTCTAGTGACCCTGCTTACTGTGCCAGCGGCCACGGGTTCGAGTCCCGTTGGGGGCATTCATTTGTGTGATGAGCACGAATGTTTGTACTCCAGTCATGGGTGTTTATATTTATAATATGTGTAGTGTATCAACTATCTGGTATCCATAACACAAGTCTCGTAGCTTACCATGGAACTAGATGGTGCTGTGTGTTAATGTCACAACATAAAAATATAAAAAATGCGTAACGTTTGTCAGTTTGTGTATATTTACTTCTTATATTATATATTTTTTTTCATATATGTCATTTAAATACATTATTCTAGTAAAAGGCACGCAAAGACAGGAGTCTTCTAGCGCAGGTATCTTATATGCTTAAAAGGAATGTCACTTTGAAAGTGCAATATCTGTTATTGGAATAAATTCTGTTTTTTTATACCGCTACATACTTTACGTGGATGAAGCAGTCATGGCCATTAGATGGTATATTTGTTTTAAATATTATCTTTATATATAAAATTCGTTATTCCTATCCTAATCTTTTTAATACCTATGTTTCTTATTATTTTTAGCTATAGTTAAATCTGATAGGTTGTGTTTTTGACGAGATACAGGTCTATTGGTTTTTAATTTTCCAACAAAAACAGGTCTCTGGCAGAACGTCTACATACTGGGTCCATTAGTATTCAATAAAATTCTACTTTAGTGTCTTTTGATGTGGCTTTATGCATAAGCGTCATAAGTCATAAATCGTAACCATAGTCATAGAGAGTGGACTGTTTCTTTTCCAGCCGTCAGCTAAAAATGGCAGAAAAGCGATAGAGACAAAACGAATGTGCGGCCAGAAGACTTCAAGAGAATTAGAATTAATTGTAATACAATTAAAGAAGATAGATATTTATAAACAATTTACATTCCATTACAATATTATAATTTTCAATATATTTTTTTTTACATTCCATTTATAAATTGAAATTGGAATAAAAGACCGGTATTGGCCACATGTTCGCTTTTTCTCTTTCTAGAGAGTATAGACTGTCAATTTCATGACAGTATTGCTTAGTCTATTCTATAAGTCTATGATCGTAACATAGGTCAAATCAAAATGCCATTTTATTATATCGGAATTTAATTATAACTAACACATCAGTAATCTATGTAAATTATACTAGTTCTGCCTCAGCCGGAAGATGCTGGTGAATTTGAAACTCTGAACTTTAAAAAAAAACGCTGCGATTTTACTTTTATTCGAGTTTAAATGAGGTGGGGCTTTATAAATTGGTACTCATTTATACACTCCATATGTTTAAGATATATGTATTATCTTTATTATATCGAATAAGAACGCAAAATTAAGTCTTAATCATGATTTGAATTACTTTTTAAATAACAAAATGTCCACAAAAATGTTGTAAGGAAAATGAATGTGATGAAATTAATTGTTGTTGTTTTTTCAACTTCTACTACGTGCCTCGTAAGTCTACGTCAGTTCTAAGTAGAGTAATGCCTAGCTCTTAGTCCCAACGGTCGTAGACAATATATGGAAGAATGTACGTGGTCTCATTTGATATTCATATATTTTAATATAAAATAAGATTTTATGCCGAGGTAAAATTATTTTTTATATTAAAAATATAAGAATATAAAAAAAAGTCCACGTACATTACTTTATATATTGTCTACGACCGTCAGTACTAAGAGCTAGGCGTTACTCTACTTAGAACTTATATCTCCTTGAGACTTATTTTAAAAAGTTGTGAGACGATTCTCAAATATTTTTAACCGACTGCCAAAAGGGAGGAGGCTCTCAATTCATCGGAACCTTTTTTATGTATGTTCACTGATTACTCGAAGACGCCTGAACCAATTTGGATGTTTTTTGTTTCAAAGGGTATATTTTCCAGGTGGTCCCATATAAATTTTGTCGAAATCAGTCGAGCGGTTTTAAAAAAATCAACAATAAATTATTTTTTTAAATAAATTGTTTAATCGAATATGTTGTTAAAAAACTTTCTTCTTACAAATTACCTGCTCATTACGTCTACACTAAAATTTAAAAATAAAAACCTAAAAAAAACCGACTTCCAGGCACTAAAATGTAAAAAATAACTAAACGGGGGTTTTACTTCAGAATAGATACGTAATCAGATATTTTCGAAGTCGGTGCCAGCCTACAATATTTTAAGATATGAATATCTAATAGATAAATATTATTATTTTTTAAGTTTTTATAATACCAAGTAGTTTTATGTAATTTAATAAAACTGAAAAGTTTATTTGTTTCTGATTGAACTCGAATCGAATTGAATCTTTGAACTATCTGTCGGGTATTATAAACCTTTTTTGCATTTGATAGTTCAATTCCTTAGAAAAATTATAAGCTATCTGACATCACGGTACGACTTTTAGGATCGATACAAATATAAATAGACTACTCGATCGGATTCGTGGGGTAAACTAGTATAGTATATAAGTCCTTATGATTTATCTGCTGTTAATTGTTACTTCATAGAATTTTATTCGTATGTAATATTATTTATTTACAATATTTGCCTTCAAACGATAAAAATATATACAAATATTTTAAAATCTAGTACGTTTAATATTTCATGTCCTGTCTCATCAATGTCTAAACCAAAGTTTTTTAACGTTATATCTTACCTTCTTCGTACCATTCAAAACTGTATAATCTATACTAATATTATAAAGAGGAAAGATTTGATTTTTTGTTTGATTGTTTGTTTCATTGTTTTTTTGCTTGTACAGACCCCGAAACTACTAAACCAATTTAATGAAATTTGGTAAAAAAATAGTATGAGATCCTGGAAAGGACATAGAATATGTAGTTTTTTCCCAGAAATCTTAAGAAATCCCTTAAGACGGTGAAAATTCGGATGAAAGTTTGTATGGGGAATCAATATATGATATATTTAATGTATTATATATTTAAATCGTGAGAGAGCTACCAAAGCTTTCTAAATCAAAATTATAAATTTTTTTAAATCAAAATACAGAAATACAGAACAATATTCGTTTCCGCGTGAACCAGCGTGGACAAATGGTATAAGCTGTCAAAAACCGTGGTACTGTGTAAATATTGTATGAGCGCTCAGCTTTGTTTCTGTGTGGTGTGTTTAGAAGGCGTCGGAACATAAAATATGCAGAAAGCCGCGATAAATTGCTTTATCAAGCTTTGCATTAAAGCTTTTATTTTACACAAAGAACTTTTAACAGACTTCAAAAATAAACTGTAAATACACAGTTTGTAGAATTTTATTAATATAAGCGATATCACTATCGATCAGTTGATTTAAGAATAAGGTTTACTCAAATATAGTGGGTTAGATTGCTGGTATGGAAAAATAATTTTATTAATGATAATGTTATTTAGTTTTTTATTTTTTTTTATGTTCTTATAATATTGTTTCACTACACTTGAAAATTTTAATATATTGTAATAATTATATAACCTTGTTGCTTAGACTTTTACCTTTTGTAATATTCAAAGAATATAATACAATTTTCTTTGCATTTCCACTACTTTTGAAGTCGGTTAAATATTTTTATCGAATTAAATCATCTTTAGTTAAACTTTGTTATTATTAATAAAAAAAGCGGCAAACGTGTTGTATTAATTTATTCTAAAGTATAACAGAATACTTTTAAATTAGTTAATTTAAGCTAATTTATAAAAAAAATGATAAACAATTGTTACATTGCATAAATCATAAGGTATAAGTTTCATAAAAAAGTTCAATTTCTAGAATCTATATCGATATATATGTGACTGTAGAATATGACTGAGTCTAAGAACGATGGATTATCAAGTTTATAGTACTGGATGGTAAAAAAACGAAATTTTATTTTTATATAATTATATTCAAAAATTCATTATAATTCCATTAAAACAGACTACTATAAATCTTTGAGAAGATATCAAAATCTTTCTTTTATTCATCACGAACAAAAACTTTTGCTCAGTATCATTTGCTTATCATTTTATTTTATATCTTAATATCTATTATAATAAAATTTATTTCAATCAATCATGTACTCACAATTAATTGTTATAAATAAGTTTATTTAATACAAGTTTTTTCAATTTTAGATATATTCATATTATTTCACGAGATTCTACCCGACTGATATTTTTGAAACTTCAACCCCTTAACCACTAGAGGTGTAACTTCTAAAACTTCATATCTAACTGCAGCCCTGAGATTTATATGCCCAAGAGCCCACTATTTTCGGCAATATTTCCTCGTAAAACTTTTTAGGTCTAGTAATACAATATATTATCAGGTACTTAGTCAGTTTTTACGTTTTGATTTTAGCTAGTAATGTACACCGACTTTAAAATCAAATAGTTCTTCAAAATTACTTTATAAGTAACTAGCATTCATCAAAATCCCTCCAGTGGTGTTTCTGTGATGCGGTAACAGACAGACAGACAAAATTCTAAAAACTATAGATTCGGCTACTGTATCGATAATAATGTTTATTTCAATAAGATTTTCTAAAAAATATTTAATGTACAGAGTCGGCTTAGTTACAATTTTATTATATGTATATATTATTGTTCCGTTAATCGGTATTGTTCTATATGTTTGTGGTATTTTTTATGTAATTGTAGGTATTATAAACTAACTAGTGAGCTGCGCTTCGCTCGGGTACGTCCCTAGGTACGTGCACATAGTGTTGCTACAGTTTAATACGAAGATCTTTTTAAGAGGCATAATTCTGTTTATGTGTTAATACATTATTTTCAAATAACTTTATAAGCTTACGCGGCGCACGCCATTAAAGCCCAGTGGTATATTTTTTTCCGACATCTTTAACAATCATCATCATATTTAAGCCAATTTACACAATTTTTTAATGGATTATATCCAAATCTTCATCATGACTCGCTCCATCTATTGGTAAAGACCGTATGAAAATTCGAGGGGTAGTTTTTGAGTTTATCGCGTTCAGCCAGATAGACGCGGCTGGAGACTTTATAGTATGCAGTGATGAAAAGTCGGTGTACAACTGGCGTAGCTATCGCGAAAATAGAAAAACCATATATGTACGAATGTATGTTTTGTTATCTATACATATAAATAAAATCGAAGTGTCTGTTTGTAATGTCAAAATAACACCTTTTTACTAAATGCACATGGAATTATATGCGGTATTTATAAGAAAAACTTATTTTTTTAAATTTTTTTCTGTCTGTTGGTCTGTCTGTCTCTTTGTTCCGGCTAATCTCCAAAACGGCTGGGCCGATTTTCACGGGACTATCACTGGCAGGTAGTTGATGTTATAAGGAGTAACTTAGGCTACTTTTACTTTAGTAAAAGAATTAGGGTTCCGCTCAAAAAACAAAAAATTACCGAGCCCGAGCGAAGCGAGGGTGAGTCACTTGTGCTTGAATAAAGTTCCTCTTTCTTATTGAGGTTTCTCAAAAATCTAAATAATGGCACTTCAAAATATATTATTATTATTCAAAATATATTACGTGAAGCACTTTACCCTTCAAAAAGTTATGAAAAAAACGAATGCGGGCAAAACCGCGTGAAACAGCTAGATTAAGTTTAGTATTATATGATTTTTTTTTAAATCAGCACTTGTAATATATTATATGCATGCCATTCATCGAACTATTATATTTATATTTTTCTGAGCAAATAGTATTACACTTATTTTGTTATTTAGTTAGTTTATTTGAGTACATGATTGACATAATTATATTATAAATAAGATTGAAAGTGAAAGCAAAGCGCGGTGCATACCTAACTCACCGTCGTGCATTGGATCGATGGTGTGTATCATAAGCTGCAGGAGACCATGTCGGAACTTGGCTGCAGGAGGCGCTTTGCTAGTCCCGGGGGTGGCTGTTACTGTAGCCGTGTTGGTTCCTACTGACGTCTCGCTTGATGTCGTCGCATTCCCATGCTGTAAAGTTAATATTATATTACTAAAGAATTAGAATACTTTTCATACTTAACCCAATTTATTTATTTATTTATTATCATCAATATACATCCAATGCGAATACCTACAATCAAAAAATAAGTCTATCTACAAAAGCGAAATTACTCACTGACTGACTAATTAATGATATAAATCGCAAATACTACTGAATCTAGAGCTTGGTCAGTTAATGTGATATAGGGGGCGATAAATTCACAATTTTAGAGAGAAAATCGAGCAAACGTTAAAGTTTTAAAACCTCTCGCTTATGAAATTTGAAGTAATATATAGTTTATATTATAAATAACTCATGCTTTGACCATAAAAAATTGCGGTATTAAAAATTTATAAAACTTCCATCTTCAAAAGGAACCTATACCATTTGCACCTATTTGCATCTAAATCCTTGATTTTCTAGTAAAATTTTCATTAGAATCGGTTCAGAGCTTTTGAAAATATGATATACAAACAGACAGACAACATCTCTTATCAGTTCTTGAGGTTAATTGTCGTAAAGAAGTCGTATAAAAATAATACAGAACAATATTATTTATTTTTTGTTACAACCTTGTAATAACAATTTCCTGGCTTCGTCCAGTTAGAGTAAGTGTACCTACTTTTTAATTAATATTACAATTCCCGATTAAAGCGGACGCCACCTATCGTACGTTTGATGGTATTATCAGAATTTCTGAGCGTTGCACAATAAATACCTCGTCAAGGTTTCATCACAATCGGTCGAATGGTTTTGGAATAGATTTGATACAAAAAAATAAACACATTTTTGTAGGAATATACTATATGTACTCGTACATTGCTTTAATTGTCATTATATATACCTAAAATAGAGGGAATCTTGATTTGTCCGTTTTTTTATAAACTAGCTTACCTTACCCTACTTACCCTAAATTCATTTTTTTTATCTGTATAGACCTATAGATGTTCTGTAAATAAGAAAAAAGGTGCAGGTACACTTACCTACATAATATTTTTAAAATTAATTTCTAAGTATTTATTTTAAAAATGTTTTTTTTCTAAATAAATTATGGCTAAAAAGCAAACAAAAAATATATAAAAGTCACACCAAAATGAAGTAAATGAGACTTGCTTAGATTTACGCGAATATTTGACATTTTAAAAAGACATCTTTTCGGAGTATTTCGCGTATTTCTTTTGATTTTTGGTTCTGGACGTTTCGAATGCTTTACAGTAATCATGGTCACGGGAGAGACTAAGGTTATAGACGTGTCAAAAATATTTCAAAAATTCAAATATGACACCAAAGTACCTTACAATATTTGTCGATTTTTATTTATAAACATTTAAAAAAAATATAATAAGTGTTATAATGAAATATACCCATTTATGAAATAATTTTTGTAAAATAGTATGTAGGCACTATCTGTAAAAAGTATATAACGCATTCGAGACGTCTATAACATTAGTCTCTCCCGTGACCATAATTGCTGTAAAGTATTGGAAACGTCGGTAACCAAAAATCAAAATAAATCCGCAATATAATCCAAAAAGATAGTTTTATTTAAAAAGTAAATGAGAGTTAAAACTTTAAACTTCATATAACAGGCAGAGCGTTGTTAATTATTCGTAGCATTATTTATATAAAAAGCTGTTCATTATTGTTATATAACTGTTTTAATTATCTTAAAGACTGTGCCTTTGTTCCGTGCAGACAACAATGGTTTTAAAACAATGCCCTCTTCGAAGAGCTTAGTCGTCACGAAAGAGTTGCTACTTGTGTACGAATAGAACAGAACTAAATATAGATATATCACGTGGTTTCATTTTAAAATATTGACCATCCACATCTCATGACCTTTCCATTTTAAAAGATTTTTTATAATTTAAATTCAGAATTTTACCTATATTTAAAAGTTTTAAATGTTTTTTGGTATGACCACCCTATATCATAAAATTTGTTATAAAATTATCAACATTTTGATACTTCGTAATTGGTGCGTTCCGGGAATACGATACGAGCAATTTTCTAATTTAATTTACTTGTTTATACCCGTATGTCAAGTAATGTGTTCCAAAAGACCGCCAAACGTATGATGGTATTTTCTATAAGTTTTTTACTTTCGATTGATGCTTATTTACCACAGGAAAAGAGTTAATGTACTTAAAAAAAAAAGATTTTAATGCATTTTAACTCTGGGTATATGATATAAAAGCTTGTTTTTAAAAATGTTTTTTTTTTAATTTTAATTTTTTTAATCCATTTTTATGAATTATTGAATAATTACACTGTCTAATTGTATTGAAAACTCTATCGTAAAACTCTATCTATGGTTTTGGGACTACGTGACTGATTGCGATGTCAAAAGACGAGGGCGATGAAAGCTATGAAATTCAAAAAATATTTTGAAAACACTCATAAGCTTTCTTTTAATTTTAAAGTGTTTTTAAAATGTTGAAAATTTTTTTAAGTTATGTGCAATTTCATTATAGTTACGTAAATATACAGATAAAAATCCAAAAGAAGAAGTTGTAAAGAGTGAGTGTTCATTAATTTTTTACTTCCAATAAGCACATTGAAAATTTCAATTACTTTCTTTATAGTCATTTCACATTCGTATCACCACTTAACCGTGACCTCAATCTTATGTGACAGTTACTGAGAGCTTGTATCTTCAGATCTTCGGAGTTTTTTCCCTAAATAAAATTATTCGTAGTTCATTCCATAAAAAAATTTGTCCGCGGCTTCGCTCTCATTGCAAGCTTATCCGGCTTCTGAATCAATCAATCTATAATACTTTCTTAGATTTACGCGAATATTTGACATTTTAATTAAAACTTTTTCATTTCAATTAAAAATTTCGATTTTTTTTTACACAACCACAACCAATTAAAATGAAAATATGTGTGTCATAGATTCTTACTGTTCTAAAAGGTAGATTACTCTATCTTTTTAAGATTAATTTTTTTAACTATTTTTAATCACATTAGTGGATTAAAAAATTACATAGCATCATCTCACTGCCTATTTTTTAAAACGACCAATTTATCGATACTTTAAAAAAAATGTTTATTTTTTTCTGACCGAAACCGATCGAAAGCGGCCGCATTTTTCACATTTTTTTCAATAAAAAAAATAGGTTTTGAGAACACTTCTCAAAATATTTTTTGCACTTTGTAGCCCTCTTTGAGACGCGTCTTTTGACATCGCAATCAGCCACGTAGTCCCAAAACGATAGATAGAGTTTTACGATAGAGTTTTAAATACTCTAGATTAGACATTTTAAAGTACTCAATAATTCATGAAAATTGATTAAATAAATTAATATTAAAAAACATTTTTAAAAACAAGCTTTATAATATAAATTGATTTATAATGCTTTATATATAGCTTTATAATAATATTTATAATTAATATATAATATAAATTGTGTAATGTAATAAATGGGTTCAATTTAATTTAAAGTTTATTTATTCTGTTTTAGGTATTTATTCTTAATCTTCTGAGTAAACCTTTCATTTGATATCCACATCATGGGGGTGCATAAAAAAGCATAGTCCGCCAGTGTTGGGAATCCGCGCTTGTGGGATTTGAGAATGATGAATTATCTAACCATGCTTTGTCATTTAAACTAAACGTGTATACAAAATTTAAGCTCAATCGGTTGACGATAGTTTTAAAATTCAGTTGCAAGATTTGATCCGAACAAACATACATACAAACACTGCAAGTTATATAACAGCTTGTAAAATTAACTAAGAATATACATTTAAAACTGTAGGCATCTGACGCATTCAAGGGTAAATGCTGCTTAATTTCATTGTAATAAGTATTTTATGCTTTTATGTTTACATACTTTTTTATTTACTTGTACATATTTACTTCATTTAAACACCACTAAATAGAAACATTCAATTTTGTAAATAAAATGTTAAAAGTATCCAAAAAAGAACCGAATAAAAAAATATTTTTTAGTTATCCACAAAATTTAACTAAAAAATAATAAAGTAGGTACTAGCATACCAATAAAAGCGAATGAAAATATATTTAACAGATCTCTACTTTTAATCGTTTTCATAATGGCAAGTGAAGTTAATGTACTTTTCAAACAAAATCGTTTTCATTTGTTCAAAAGAAGTTACACCGTATTGGAGTCCCTTGTGGGTGGTTAGCATGCCAGCCGCGGGCAAGTTAAATGTTGGACTTACGTGATTTGTGCCACGGAAATACATAAGTTTGTGCTATTTACTTATACTTTACTTGTATTGGTTACTGAAGTATGTGGGTTCGATTCTGAACGAAATTAATATTCCGATATATCATTATTTGCATGATACAAAAGACCAATTAGACCGTTCAATATACCAGAATATAAAGTAACCTGGTCCACTCGCTCTTGATATAAAATCACATGTGTTGATGATCCTTTGCTTCATTTTTGCATTTCTACATTAGTATTTACAGAAAAAAATATAATATAAATATATAATTACAACAACAGACAACAAGTTTGGTTGTTTGTAGTGACCCTACTTGCTGCGTCAGCGGTCGCGGGTTCGAGTCCCGCTGGAGGTTTGTACTCCAGTCATGGGTGTTTATATTTATAATATGTATGCATTTAAAGTCACATAATATGTGTAGTATATCAACTATCTGGTATCCATAACACAAGCTTCGTACCTTGCCATGGAACTAGATGGAGCTGTGTGTTTATGTCCCAACACATTTATTTATATATATTGTTATATATAGGATTTGTTTGAGAAAACATTTATTTTGAAAGGAATACTTTGGGTGGAATTATTATTATGTTAAATGATTTTCACGTCAAAAGCTTTTTAGAAAACGAACGGTAGGTACATTAAATTAGCGCACATTTAATGGAACTCAACTGATTTAATCAAAGTCCATGAATCACTTAAAATTCAATATAAATACATTTCAAAACACAAAACCAACTCGATAGGAAAGCCAATAAATTATATTCAATTAAGGATCGAGTAGAAAATTTTAAGCACATTGCTAAGATGTTGGGAGAATTTTTCTAATTGCTTCATAAGGGTCATTAAATGTTAACGATCAAAGTCAATCTTTTTAAATAAAATCTGGAAACCAGCCAGCTCTTGTACAAAATGGTTATAGAGTTACGAAGATAAAATAGCTCGAAACGTGCACCGAAGTACGAAAATCGTTAGGATCTGGGATATTTTGTATGCTGTGACATTAAATAGTGTTTTAAATAACAGTATCTAATCGGATCTTTTCGCGGATTTATTTTGATTTTTGGTTATATTTTGGTTTGGTTTCGAATGCTTTACAGCAATTATGGTCATGGGAGAGACAGATTATTTTTAAGTTGTGACTAAATATAGGGACTTATTGGGTATTTGGTTGTCTATATATATAATAAAAATGTAACTAAGCCGAATCTGTACATTAAATATTTTTTGGAAAATCTTATTGAAATAGACTTTATGATTGATACAGAGGCCGAATCTATAGTTTTTAGAATTTTTGTCTGTTTGTCTATCTGTCTGTCTGTTACCGCAACACAAGAAAACCACTGGATAGATTTTGATGAAATTTGGTACGATGATAGCTGGTTATCCGGGTCAACATATAGAATACTTTTTACTGCGGGAAAATATTTCATTTCTGAGAAATCTATACTAAGAGTTAAAACGTAAGTAGGGAACAACCCGAGCGGAGCGAGGGTGAGTCGCTAGTTTTAATAAAAATACTACTTGTAACCAGAATTTTACTATAAACTTAAATATTTTGTATTGATTTTTTTCCGTACAAAAACTGCACTGAATATTCATAGGACTGAAACGATCACTTCGTATGCCGACGTAACCCTTTTTATTTTCTAGATAAAAGTATGTACACTATTGACTCGGGCATTAATAAATACTGGGCGAGCGAACTTCCCTCGGCGGTTGTTTTTATGAAATCGTGTTTTTTCGGAAAAGTCGCGGTATTCAGAAAAGACACCTATATAGATAAACTTAAAAAGCAAAACCTTATCTAAATACAAAATTTAATCCAAATCGTTAGATCCGTTTTCGAAGTATACGAAATAAACTATACAAGTATTACTCATTTAATATTATAAGATAATCTCAGCAGGTGACATTTAAAACCTTCGTTTACATGTTACCACAGCAAAGTAAAATTTTAAGTTTAAATTTTAGTTTTGATAACAGCCTTTTTAAATAAATTGAATACAATTTTTTTTAATTATAAATATTAATGTGACTTCCAGAATCCAGATCAAACAGAATATAAACTATTCGTATTATATGTAAATTCCATTTAAATTCTAGCGTTCTAGCGTGAAGAAGTCACAACTCACTGACTTATAAACTTTTACATTTGTAATATATTTAAAAGTGTTAAGTGACACGTATATTTATATATATACATACATACATACGTGACATATATACATACATACATACCATACATACATACACCTAATTTATTTATTAGTTTTACCTTTGCCAAGGAATGAAAACTTTCGATAGTTATATATAGGATGGAATTATTGTACCCCACGAAGTTCCCGTTAACAGTTCATTTTATAGAAGTTGCTAGAATAGAAACTACAAAAATGAAGTAAAAGTAAAATACGAGCATTTTAGAGATTGCCTTAAAATTTTATATTTAGTGATAAATAAAATTTTTAAGTCTTAATCCTAGTGAAAAGCTTTGACACTAAGTTCTCTACGAGAAAAGTGTAATGGCCGACTTCACCAACTTCACCTAAGCTTAAGGGATCCACTAAGCATCCCCCCCAACGTGCGTTCACCTTGTCGTGGTGGGGGGGGGGGGCTCAGTAGTGCCCGGCAATCCAACCGGGCGCGAAGCTAAGAAACGCACAGGGAGTGGTGGGAGGTGACCCTCTTCGGGGGGCGGTGTACCATGTGGGTTGCTCCTGGTACTTCTATGATAGCAGAGTGGACATTGGAGCAACCCCATGGTTGTGGTGGTCTGTTTCGGCAGACCTGCCGTCGGGGCGTCGTAGTTGAATGCGTAAGTGATCCTGCGACGCCCCATTAAGACGAGGGAAGGTTTTGTTGGGTTTTAGTGGGTAGTACTGGCTGTATTACACCGGTGAGTCCCACACGTCGTGCGTAAATGCATTTCCCAACGTTAAAAAAAAACCCCTAAGCATGATTAGGGGGCTGTTAGGGGACAGTTTCTGTTTCACTGACAGTTAGGGGTCACCTAAATGTTAAAATACCACCTAAATATAGGTACTAGAAATACGGGCTCTGACCATGGTAAAACGAAATTTAATATAGGGGCTAGTTTAGGGGAACTTTAAGCTAGGGATCCCATACGTAGGTGGTAGCTTATGGGATGTTGGTGAAATCGGGCATAAATCTGTCAAAAATATAAAAACAGAAATAAAACTTTTACATTAATCGTAAATCATGCCGAACCCGTCCA
This sequence comes from Brenthis ino, assembly GCA_921882275.1. Lineage (NCBI taxonomy): Eukaryota > Metazoa > Arthropoda > Insecta > Lepidoptera > Nymphalidae > Brenthis > Brenthis ino. Next base: position 17,775,432 of record OV170224.1, on the reverse strand, counting down.
ACCTAAGCAACCCATCATATTAGGGTCGCCCTAATGCCATGAAAGCTCGCGTCAGTTCACAATACACAATAGTTCAGTACAAATGTTTGTTTATAGCAAATAAATGGTCAGATTTTGGCAATATTTGCTATTAATAATATTGTAAGGCGCAGGCCTTGTTTACAAATTGCTTAGTCGTGGAATATAAATTAGGATCAAAAGCTCTACAATTTAAGGACTTGTTATAATTGCCTCGAATTAATTAGCGTTAAGAGAGTTTGATATTGGATAGATTATTCGAAAGCGACAATAGATTTTTCTCTTATGTTGTACCTTGTTATAATTTGTATAGGGCTTCTGTGAAATGCCAATCAAACTTAGCTTCCAAGTCAATAATAATAAATTTAGTAGGTACTAGTCTCTAACTCGGGTTTTGTTCGAAAAATATTTTCCAATAAAAATATCTACAATTAATAACAACATACAGACTGAAATACTCAAAACCTTCTATTTTGTATAATATTAGCGTAATTTGTTTCACATTCTTGCCAAAGACACGATTTCACGGCTGTTAACTATATATAATCTATACTAATATTATAAAGAGGTAAAGTTTGTGATTTTGTTAGTTTGTGACATTGTAGGGGGTAATTTCTGGATCTACTAAACCGATTTAGATGAAATTTGGTAAGAAGATAGTTTAGACACTGGGAAGGACATAGAAAACTTTTTATCCCGGAATTTATCCCTTAAGGCGGTGACAATGGGAATGAAAGTTTGTATATGTTTGTATCGGGAAGCAATAAAATACAAACTCTTCTAAAAAGGACTCAGTGAACATGACTCCTTACTTTGTCTTCTGTTTTTTTACTAGTATTTGATACTGCATATCAAACCTGTGTAAGTGATGGTTTAGAGGCTTAGCTTGATAAACCATATGGAATTATATAAACCATAAAGCTGCATGAACCATGTGGAAACCATAAAAAGAACCTCGTACTTTTGGCGCAGCTGTCCGGGGCTGTTAATTATCAGATTACTATGTGAATGCGAAATAAAAATATGTGTATATAAATGCGAAAGTTCGTGTGTATGTGTGGATACAGATATTATAGACTATGACTTGAAATTATAGGTATGGCCTGTTAGTACACCTAAGGATTCACCCGAGTGAACGAAGCGAAGAGGTGTAATCACTAGTATACAAACGAAATAATAAAAGTAAAATTTATAATCCATATCCATACTTTAATATTATAATTATGAAAGTGTGTTTGTTTGTTTGTTATTTGTTTGTTGGTTGGTTAGTTGGTTGGTTTGTTTGTTTGTTTGTTTGTTTGTTTGTTTGTTTGTTTGTTTGTTTGTTTGTTTGTTTGTTTGTATGTTTGTTTGTTTGTTTGTTTGTTTATCCTTCTTTCACGTCGAAACGGAGTGAGGGATTTGCGTGATTTTTTGTGTGGAGATAGTTGGAGGGCTGGCGAGTGACTGATATTTTTTACCGCGGGACATTACCTAATTCCCATTGGTAAAGAATTTATAAAACAATCCAAAAAAATATTTATGGTCAGCATTACTTGAAACTTGGTATTAATGCTCTTCAATAAAATTAAATAAATACGTATTTTAGCATTTCCCTAAATTCATCCTATAAGGAGGGTAAAATAGGGGATGAAAGTTTGCGAGTGAAACCGTGGGTTCTGCTAGTATTCTATATTTTTAAACAAATTATCATAAGAGAGTATCGAATGCCGGGCAGCGAAAAAACTTGAGTGGGGATACTGAAATTAAGGGGAATCCGAGCTTTTCGCCCAATTACCGGAGCCTCAACAGCGTTGCGAGGCAATTATTTGATCTGTCAAAATGAAAAACCAATAGCACCAGTTAAATGGACACAATGATTGGGTATCGTTAAATATCGTGAAATTGTGGTATGTGATACAGGTCTATATTCAAATTGTTTAAGATATATTTTTGTGATATATTTGTTTTTATCTGAAACCAGTTACTTCAAAAGATTTTTTCTATTTTCATTTTTAGGAAGATGGTAAATTCAACTTATATACTTGTATTAAACAAAAAAAGTAGGATAGGTGAAACACTTGGAATTTGTTTACGTGTTTTAGTGTATGTTACACGATTACTCCAATTAAAAAGCAATTTCAAGATTTTTTCATTGAATACGTAAATTCCAAAGAGAATATTACTTGAATATTTTTTTTATTCTTTATTATTTTTTCTTTACTCTTTAATTATATATAAAAATGTAATGAATATAAAGAAAAAATATAATTTTTTTTATAATCAATCAAAAGCTGGACTAATAAAAATAATATTAATCGTATAGTTACTGTATCAATATGACAGGACAGCCTTAATAATCGTGTCACGTTAATTCTATCATTGACTGACACACTGTCATGCTCAACTGAGCGTCATAATAAAAATGTCTTTTCCCTTTGCTAAACTCAAATTGGTTTATGGGTTAAGCAATTTTGATAGTATCCGGGATCTGTTTGTAAATTTCTCAAACAAAATTTGTCATTTAATTTTATATTTGGACCCAGTTATGCAAAAAACAGCCATGTGCGTAAAAGTACTAACAGAGTTATAAGCATTTTTCTGTTTATAGTTGCACTTGGGTTATGTTTTGTTTTTCTGGTTATTATAAAATTGAACAATATTTATATAAGTATTGTTTATTTTTTAAAAATCATTTAAATTACTAACTTTATAACTGCCTCGGTGTTGTAGTGGCTAGCATATACGGCTGCACACCCGGAGGTCCTGGGTTCGAGTCCCGGGTCTGGCCAAGTTTAGTTATTGAGTCTTTATGTATAGTAAGCCTCAGTAACAGCCCGGAGTTGGGAAGTTGGCGGTGTTTCACCCCCGTGTCTCGGAGAGCACGTAAAGCCTTCGGTCCTGCACCTTAACTCTCACTGGTCGTATCGAGTGGTCGTCCCACCAGAGTATGAGAGTGACAGGAATTGAGAGTGCACTTGTGTCTGCGCGTACACTTGTGCACTATAATATCTCCTACGCAGTTGGCTAGTCTCAATGAGATAGGCCGCCGTGGCCGGAATCGGTCAGAAGAACATCATCATAAAATCTATAATATAAAAAAGTATAATAAAGAATCCATGACACGTGAAAGCTTTCGGTTTTTAATTGCAAAGTTCAAGGCCTACGAAGATTAACGACGTCTCGGAAGCTAGAGTTAGGTTCCACAGCTATTTTTAGTCATCTCTGGTAGCAAATAGACGAGAATATATATTTTTTGTTAAAACAAAACTGGATTGTTGAAAATATTTCGCCTAACAGTGGTTTTTGTGTTTGTGAAACCGTTAGAAGTCTGTTTTTGTTTTTAGTTTTGTAATTTTTGACGTTATTTCGACAATCTAACAAAATGTACGATGTACAAAAATGTAGGAATGTTGATTATGTAGCACGAGTATATTCGTAGCTCCGAGCTTGTGTTTAGTGAGAATAATCTTTACATTTTGTGTAATATTTATTATAAATCATATTAGATGAGGTGTTTAAACTAACTTAAAATCAGGAGGAACTATGTCCTTACTAATATTCTCACTGTGCACCACTTTAATGGGCTTTAATGAGGTAAATAATATATGTAACTAGCGACTCACCCTCGCTTTGCTTGGTTCCCCATGCAAATTTTCATCCCCATTTTCATCCCCTTAAGGAATGATTTCTGGGATAAACGTATTCTGTGTCCTTTCCAAGGTCTCAAACTATCTTCTTACCAAATTTCATCTAAATCGCTTCAGTAGATCCAGAGATTATCCCCTACAAAGTCACAAACTCACAAATATTACCTATACATATGTGTAGTGTATCAACTAATTTATTTATTCTATTTATTTAAATAATCCATAAATACTTAGTATGCCCATTAAAAATTAGTTGTGACATTGTTTATGATTTATATAATACGGCCTGGTTTGAAAGTAGGGTGTAACCAAAATGTCAGGTCCAAATCGGTATTCTAATTTACTCTAACTTCTCAAATAATTTGTTGGTGAAAAATATGACAGTTTGACAACTTACGTTTCTGTTTGGACTTTTGTTTTATAAATTATTATAAACTTAAATCCTACTAATATTATAAACGCGGAAGTTTGTAAGAATGTATGTATGGATGTATGTTTGTTACTCTTTCACACCAGAACGGCTGAACGGATCTGGATGAAATTTAGCACAGAGATAGATTATAGTCTGGAATCAAACATAGCCTACTTTTTATTCCGGAAAAATATACGGTTCCCGAGGCATAGGTTCCTTGTTGCTTGTAGTTTTCTCTAATTTTCTCTAATTTTCTTTTTTTTCTAATTCCGTATTTATGATGCAATCTATCCTTGCTAAATTTCACCGAAATCTGTTCAACGATCAAAGCAAGAAAAGGTAACAGACAAACAGTTTTTTCGCATTTCGCATATTAGATTTTATTATTTATTTATTATAATCATGAGATTTCTCTCACGGGGAAGATATATGTACTGTCATAATTTTCTTCTTTGTAAACACTCTACTGACAGTATACAATTTTTACCTTTACCCCATAATTATTTACCTTTACCAAATCAGAATTTGTGATTATCTGGCATTGAGACCAGACACCGACTCGTTGACAAATTTAATATAAATATCGCAGTGCTAACAATAAATTGGAATTATAAGAAAAAATGACTTACCACTTCATTCTTCACGTTCCGAAAGTCAAAAAAGCTACATAAAAAACTATTCCACAAAACGTAGAGCACAAAACACCATGGCTGGTGCAAAATTTGCTTCGTAAAGGTCTCGAATCTACGACCTATAGTTTAAAGCTATGTAATTTGTATAGTGTTGGCATGAATTATCAGTAAAACTGTCAGTCTTGATTTCGAGAAACAAAGCTTAATGAAGTGAGATAGGCAAATTGAGCTTTGGTTTGTATTAAAATTTTTGAAAGCTTTCAGCTTCAGTATTTATTATAGCAGTAACATAATTTATAAAATATCGCGAACATTCCTAGTCATTTAACATAACATTTTGTGCTATTTCACTGTTAAAATAATAATGTATGTACAATCTAAATGTAAATTTATATATAAAACATTAGATTATATGTACGTTTATTTGTTACGGATAAAACTTAAAACGATTGTTAGATTTGATTATATCAACAAATTTTTAACTACTTACATTTTTGTTCTAATTGAACATTTTATTAAAATCAGAAAAATCTCTTTCTTCGCATAGGAAGCAAAATTTTTTGTGAAGTTTTCATTCACATGATAGATACTTAATCAGATATTTGGCCAAACCATAAAACAGCCTTAATTTCAGTTTAATATCAAGCAAAAACCTACAAATTAAAATAATAATAATAAAAAAAAATTATCAAATTACTGATATTATACATTGTTCTCATATATTATTACCTTTAAAGTATCAAAAAGCAAGCAAAGTCGCGTTACAAAGCCAGAGTTACAATTTTAATTAATCCAAGTTTCAATTAAGATTAGCACAAGCAGTTTCGCCTCGAATGCGATGTAAGTACTTACTGCAGTATATAATTTAATTACAATAATAAATCTTATGTTTATATACTTATAATAAAACAGTAGCTCGCCCGCTACTTAGGAATCACTAATCTAGGTAAACTAGAATCGTATACCATGCTCTCTAAACTAATCTTATCTGTCAATGAAAGTTAAATAGCTAGATTATGTTGAGATGATATATTTAACTACTCTAATGAAAGTTTGTTTCGTTTATAATTTATGTTAGAGAAATAATTATGTAATTATAATAAGTTAGTTTATCAAAATCCCAAAGGAACCGTATATTTTTTCGGGATAAAAAGTAACCTATGTGCTACTCCAGACTATAATCTATCTTTGTGCCAAATTTCATCTAGATCCGTTCAGCGATTCTGGTGTGAAGGAGTAACAAACATCCATCCTTACAAGCTTTCACATTTATAATATTAGTATGGATATATTAGTATTAGATAAGATAAATACAAAAATTACTATAGAACTAGGAAGGAATACTTATTAACCAAAATTTATATGAGACCATACTTTTTCTCGCTTTCATAAAAATTGGTTGATAAATGGCGAAAATAGCGCGTAAGATACATAAATAAACATACATACACCCGAATTTAGTACCTCGTTTTTATTGAAATCGGTCAAAATTAATTTAATATGATATTTAATACTAATTCCAGGTCGATGAATTATGATTTAATTAGTCTTAAGTTAACAATAATAGGTCTACTTCATTAAATTTTGAAATAAATTTCGATAATGAACAAGTATCACTAAAAGCTCAAAAAATATGGGAATGATTTTATATTCTGAACCGATCCGATCATTTTTTAGCTTGCTATTAGCGATTACGTCTGTAGAAAGCAGCCTTTACTAAGAGCCCCCTGATATATTAGTACATATTGATGATATAGATATATAGATAGGTGCCTAACTGTATCCAATATAGAAACTTAACTGCCACTTTTCCAACTTCGATGATATTTATTTTGATTTCTGACAGTAAGCACTTTTTTATCAAAAGAAAAAATAGCCTTTAGCGTTCAGCTGTAATGTAGCTTTTTATAAGTGAAAAAATTCAGAATAGGATCAGAAGTTTCAGGGATTTCCCCCTACATACAAACTTACAAACTTATTCTCTTTATAATATTATAATGTAGATTTATGGCCCGACGAATTCAAGGGACAAAAACGCGCGTCTCGACAGTGCGTTCACTACAATCTTGCAATACAATAACATATAGTAGAAGATCCCGATCTAAATGATGGACTTCTCACTCTCTTTCCAGACGAAAAATATTTTTTAAACAATACAACAAACGAAAAAATAAATTAAACGCGCCTTTAAAAAACGTCCTGTGAATAGGACTTTCGTGATAGGCAAAGATTTATACTAGGTACCCAATAGAATTCATCATATGGTGAAATTACTATCAAATCCCCACGAAAAAGGACATGTCACTACATTTTTACTCAAATATTTCATCTATCATCTCGCCCCGGAGAAAGCATTTCTTTTTCTCATCGATGGTTTTTGGAGTAACAATAGATTTTTTGTACAAGCCCTCTGCTTGATTTTTTGTACAAAAATCTGCTTTTTGGATGATACCTATTTATCAGAGTGATTACTGATCTACCAGATATAAAACCAGGCTTTTAATACGTTAGTTTTCATTTCATCAACATTTCTCTCCCTGTGGCAAGCAAACGAATTATAAGATACTACCCTTGTAGTAATAAAATACAATCCACTATGTACTTAACAGTAGCATATATGTTACTCGATTGGCTCAGTTTAGTGACCTAACTGGCTATGCCAGCGGTCGCGGATTCGAGTCCCGCTGGGAGCATTCATTTGTGTGATAAGCACGAATGTTTGTACTCCAGTCATGGGTGTTTATATTTATAATATGTATGTATTTAAAATTATATATGTGTAGTGTATCAACTATCTGGTATCCATAACACAAGCCTCATAGCTTAACATGGAACGAGATGGTACTGTGTGTTAGTGTCCTAACATATTTATTTATTTTCTAAGTCATATTATAGTCTATCTTTGTACTCGTACCTACAACTTCCAACCAAATCCGTCCACCCATTTCAGCTTAAGGAGTAACAAACATACAAGATTTAGCATTTATAATAGTAGTTCGATGTATTTATAATATTAAATATAGATAGCCAATACAACATGGTGAAGCTTCTTTGACAAATAAACATAATTTCAAGAATATTTATGTATTTTCTCCAAAGTAAATACTCGTAACAAGATTATCGAAATACGATATCAAGTTATTGTGTTTGGCATAGGCTCTTAAATTGTTTATTGTTAATAAAATGTATTACAAATATTCAAAGCTCTTGCCTTGAACTATTTTCTCATATGAAATAAGTACTTACAGCCAATCGCATCAGTAATAAAAATTTTCCATATAAACGACTACCTACTATGAATATATTATTTCATTTAATGTCTCTCCCGCGACCGTGATTGCTGTAAAGCATTAAAACGTCGGTGATCAAAAATTAAAATAAGACCGGGAAAAATTAGTGTTGATTAAAATTGCAAATATTCGCGTAAATCTAAAAAAGTACTATATATGTGCCCTTAGAGGTTTTTTTTGTAGAATAACTTTTCTTGGATGCTCACGATATAATACTTAATAGTTACATATTAAACTAGTGACTCACCCTCACTAGCAACTCCGCTCGGGTTTGTCCCTAGTTACATTTTTACATTTAGTATACATTTCTCAGAGATGAGATATTTATCCGTATTAAAAAGTATCCTATATGTTGACCCGGATAACCAGCTATCATCAAACCAAACTCCTTCAAAATCTGTCCAGTGGTTTTCTCGCGATGCGTTCCGAGATAGACAGACAGACAAAAATTCCAAAAGCTATAGATTCGGCCTGTGTATATATAATAATAATGACTATTTCAATAAGATTTTCCAAAAAATATTTAATGTACAGATTCGACTCAGTTAGAATTTTATTATATGTAGGTGTAGATCTATAGTTAGAAATCATGGAATAGATAAAAACAATAATCATATTGTCTCCGTCCGTCAGTTTATTCTTCTTGGTCTTTATAGTTAAAGCGATGTTAAATGCTAGGTGTGAGGAAATAAACAACTTGTGAGAATTGAAAGTAAACAATTCAACAAAGGTAATTCCTTAAGTTGAAGGAAAACCAACCCACCTTTACGTTCGTAAATATTAACAACAGGAAAGCATAACATCTAAATAAAATACCAAAAATACATGAAAAAAAGATAATGTAAGTTACATTTAGCCCAGCATGCCCATTTTTACGTCTCTGATGTAACAGTAATAAAGGCTCCGATAGACGACAGCCTCTCAATGGCTGTCAATAAAATTGAAAAAGCGAAAACTTGGGAGATAAGCAAAGAGTTCGGATTTTACGATTTTTTCCATTGTCAAGTACAGCACTAGCAGAATGAAATACATGATTATATGGTGCTTGTGTTAGTACAGTTTTCTTTGATATTTTGAAGCCTCCGAGTTCTATAGAGCAAAAGAGAATAATTATTTACTAGCTGATTGCTGAACATATAGTTGATTGATATAAAAATATAAATATAAATATGTTGGGACACATTAAGACATAGTCCATCTAGTTCCATGGTAAGCTACGAGGCTTGTGTTATGGTTACCAGATAGTTGATACACTACACATTAATAACTTTAAATACATACATATTATAAATATAAACACCCTTGACTAAAGTACAAACATTCGTGCTCATCACACAAATGAATGCCCCCAGCGGGACTCGAACCCGCGACCGCTGGCATAGCACGTAGGGTCACTACAAACTGAGCCAAACATGTCGTCGAATATAATGTATCTTTGCGTGTAAGGCCTGACTTATTTTCATTTTAATTCCTCCATAAAAATCTCCAGAAAGAATATACTTCTTTTTTATCATATTAACATAATATAATATACTAATAATAAACGATAATTAATTTATATATTACTAATGATTGCTCTGTGATCAAAAATGCACCATATTTTATTAAGTTCAAACGTTTGTGACTTTTGAGAATCTTTTATCAAAATTACATAGTTACCTTTTTAATAAATAGACTATAAAATGGAAAAAGTTTTTCAAATAGGATCTGTAATTTTACAGATTAACACGCTCAGACAAAAGCAGTCATGAGGACTGCCGGCAGAAGTTAAAACTTAAAACTGTAAACAAACAGTTGTTATTTTTGGATATTCAAATTTATTGTCTGATCCTAAATTAAAATTTGTAAATTAAGTAGCTACATTTATCTGGTTTTGACATCTATCGGCACTCTGTGTGTTAGCGTAAACACGTCACGTGACCATGTCGATGACGACTTATCACTTACATGAATTTACTCCCCATCCAAACCTGCCTATAGAAGTTTTCACTTTAACAGATTAACTGTCCGCAAAATAGACACAACAGTTAAAACAATCGAAATGTTCATATATAACTCATGGGACAGAGAAAAGGTTAAAAAAAAATTCAGGTTAATATAGTGGCATACATTTCATAAAGGACATTTCATCAAACTTCACGCATATTTAAAAAATAATAATTATTATGGATAGATAAACTTAGCAAACGGAGCTGTGGGCAAAAAAACAAGTAAATACGGCTTTCTGCACTCCTCTATATAAACTTTAACTATGCCAAAGGCCATCTTCATCACTTCTCCGTACGCGAATATGCTTAAAAAGGTACATAATATAGATAACTTTATTTAAAATAGAGTACTTAGCGATATCCCAACCTCGTTTTTGCTTCGCAATGGATAAAGTAAGAGCTCCATCTAGGGTTTACTGACCGGGTTTTTTAAAATAAAATATTTAAAACGAAAGAGTTTATATAAGAACATAAATTCTCCTTGAGAAATTTAGTCAAATACACGTTTAATTCTATAAAACCTTAAAAATCCTTTCCATTTTAGATGAAAAAATATAAAAAATATTTTTATTGCAAAGCTTTTTGATCTTCTTGTCTTGACTTCAATCGTTTTATTATTGCTAAAATTATAAAAAAAATCAAGGGATTGTCGAAAAGCCTTACATTCGCATGATTTTTTCTTATAAATCATACAAACCTATACTTATAAAAAGCTTTTCTTTTGCCGTCTATTTCGATTCTATGAAGTAACAATATTCCCGATTGTTATACATACAATCTACTTGTGAATGCCTCTTAAATATGAACTGTACAAATGAGAGCTGAGATGAAAATTGAATCTTGAGCCGTTGTGTTAAAGTTTTATTTGCATTGTGTATCTTTGGCCTACAATTGGAATGAGAAGTATAGTTGGTGAAATAGGTCACAATGTTATTCTTCTACCTATACACGTTCGGCCAACTTACTGTTCTAGTCCCATTTATGGTACTAAGAGCATTGCAGATTTTCTTATTAGATTCGCTTTTCACGTCTATTAATATTGCTAATAGCAAGGCTTTTGTGGAACTTTTTTCTGAAAAATGTTCTGTCTCTTTCCCACTAAGGGTGATTTTCTATTACCTCTCCTTGTCATAGATTGACAGCATTTTGACAGTTATTTTTAAGCATAGTTCAGGCGTGGTAATTTGATGTAAGGATGTGGCTTCTGCTTATCAAAATATTTTATTTTTCGAAAAATAAATGAAGGTATGTAAAGCTGATAGACTGCCATAAGTTATTTATATGTAACACATTCGTTTCGTTAAAAGATATTTTATTTACGTATGCTTAGAAACGACTAAACTTCTAAGAACTTACTAAACTTTTTAATTTTTATTGTTTTGTACCCAAGGATGCCAATCCTATTCCGTCCTAATCCTAGTCCGTCCGTCCGTTCGTCCTGTTCGAGCTGTCTGTCAGAGGGCTGTATCTCATGAGCCGTAATAGGTAAAGAGTTGAAATTTTCACAGATTATATATGTATTTCTATTGCTACTACTATAACAACAAATAAAAAGTTAAATAAAAATAAAAAAAATACAAGAAAAATTTTATACTACATACATAAAGTAAATGTAATATTAATAAAAAGTACATGTACGATGGTACGCAACCCTTTGTGTGCGAATTCGACTCGCACTTGACCGATTTTTATTATTATTTTACTATCATCATCATGTTTAATTAATATATTCAATTTTGTTATGGCCTGAGTGAAAATCCCAATTTAGGTTCTAGTTTGTTCTATTATCATAATATTCGATGTATTCGTTTTTACTTTATGTATACTTTAACCAGAATATTCTAATACAAACGACGAAGATAATATTTTTAAATCAAAGTCTTCAAAATTATTAAAAGTTTAGCATAACTCATCATTTTTAATGAAATATTTGTTATGTTTTTCATTAATATAATTTATCATTCATTTTTAAAATATTAGAATGTCATCATCGACCTAGTTTTCGTTCGTGTAAGAAAAAATACCATTAGTTTGGCATTTTTTTAGAAATCGGGTTGGATGCTTTTCACTTTCATTCGTTCCTACATCTATACATATAATAAAATTATAACTGAGTCGAATGTGTACATTAAATATTTTTTGTAAAATCTTATTGAAATAGTCATTATTATCGATACGGAGGCCGAATCTATGGTTTTTAGAACTTTTTCTGTCTGTCTGGGAACGCATAATAAGAAAACCACTGGACAAATTTTGATGAAATTTGGTATGATGATAACTGTTTATCCGGGTCAACATATAGGATACTTTTTACTGCGGGAAAAAATCTCTTTTCCAAGAAATCTATATTAAACGTTAAAACGTAAGTAGGGAAGAACCCGATCGGAGCGAGGGTGAGTCTGTAGTACCTCTATAATTTTAGTATAGGTACGAGTTACGATACCAACCAGATAGATACTTTATTATATTTCTAGCCGTAGTTTAAGGCATTTAGTTTAACCATAACACTGTAAAATGAGAATATAAAAAACTTGTTAAAGTTCGGAAGCTTTAAAGTAGCTTAACTTACTGTAATTTTATTTGGAAAAAGACTACTGTTTTTGTTGTTGATTTCGTCTTTCGTTGTTTCTAGATGAACAAAATAAACACCGAGTTTTAAGGATAGAGTCTGTACTCAATCCTTTATACTGGTTATAATGCTATAATAAAGCAGCTTATAGGATTGAGGATACCAATTTGCTTCTATTGAATTTAGATAATTTTTCCGATTAATGTATAAAATATGTAAGTCTACTCGTTATTGCTCATGTGAATATTTGACGAGTGGATAACTTTGTCTATAGATATAATAAAATTGTAACTAAGTCGAATTTGTACATTAAATATTATTTGGAAAATCTTATTGATATAGACATTATTATCGATACAGAGTCCGAATCTGTAGTTCTTAGAATTTTTGTCTGTCTGTCTGTCTGTCTGTTATGGCATCACGAGAAAACCACTGGACAGATTATGATGAAATTTGGTATGATGATAGCTGATTATCCGGGTCAACATATAGGATACTTTTAATTGCGGAAAAATATCTAATTTCACAGACAAAATACAATCACTACATTGTAAGAGTAAAGAGACTAATATGTAAAACCTAAGAATTTGATTTTTGGTCATCTGAACGCGGGCGGAGCCGCGAGAAATGCTAGTTTGTACATATGTCATGTCATAAAGAACCTTTCTTTAAATGCCTTTTACTTTAACAGAACTATATGTATCATATACATGGACGACGGGGGCAAGGGGGCCCCCTTACACTATACCTACCTATAAAATAGCTCTTCAGAATGATTGAAACAATTTTGCCGAAAATATAATTTTAAAAAGAATTTACGGTCGAAGCAAGGCGAAGTTGCTAGTATAGAAATAAGGATGAACACTCGCTTGAATGGAATATAAACGATTGGAATGTAAACGTTTTTAACTACGAGTAAGTAAAATATTTTATACGTGAGTCGGGCACGTGTAAAGATAAAATAAAAATGTAGGTCAACAATCAGATTGTGCTAGTAAAGTGAAAAAAATTCACAATATATTGAGTTAAAATATTATTTTCATATAAATAAAGTTGTTTAGAACATCTTCATAAAGTACAATTATATTTTAAATTATCTAGGTTGTAGAAGCTAGAAGCTGACACAGATTTTATTTTATGTCGAGTCATGAAAAAATTAAAATGCGAAGGTCAAGCGGTGTCTTTAAGCTGGGCGTTCTTCTTTCCGTATTAAAGTTGAGTTTTAAGATTGCCGTTCTCGAAGGATTATATTGAAAATCCGACTCGTACTTGACCGGTTTTATTATGGACTAGCCACTTACCCTAGCTTCGCTCGGGTGCGTCCCTAGATACCTAGATAGTTTTTTTTAACGGAACTCTAATTCTTTTTTAAAATAAAAGTAAGTTAAAAAGTTCCCATAAAAATCAGTCCAGCTGTTTCGGAGATTAGCCGAAACAAATAGACAGAAAAAAATTTAAAAGTTATGTTTTTCTTATATAATTTCAAATGCATTTAGTAAACATGTTATTTTGATATTACAAACGGACATCTTAATTTTATTTATCTGTATACATAGATGTGTATTTTGCAATTAAACGATTCCTCCTCCAAGACACAAATAAATATATAAATTGAAATAATAATTCCTACTCAGAGTGAAAACGAGACGTGGGATCATATCATTGGTATGTGGAGGTGAAGTCGACAGGTGCTTTGACATCGCGCCAGGGGATTGTTGAATATAGTTCGTTTCTTAGTTGTTTATTTATATACGGGTTTTTATATAATAAAAAAAGAAAATTTTGTTTACGCCAAAAGAAGGAATATACCAAGACACAGTGATTAGAGCAGTGATAAAAAATGTATACAAATATCATATATTTTTATAGATTAATAGTAGAAAATTAATAGGTACAGAGTCTATAATACCTCCTTTACCTCTGACTTGTGAAGCATAGAGAAACACTGGGAGGTGACCCACCTCGGTGGGTGTGTGCCATGCGGGTTGCTCTTGGTACTTCAGAGTTGAAAGAGGAAGCAACTCCTTAGTTGTGGTCTGCTTCGGAAAGCCTACCGTCGGGGCGTCGTGGTTGAGTGCGTAAACGATCCTGCGACGTCCTTATGGACGGGAGAGGTTCTGTTGGGTTTTAGTGGGTAGTAATGGCTTTTCTAGGCAGTGAGTCCCATATGTATGTATGCAGGTGGTATACGTAAATACATTACGTAACATTAAAAAAATGTGCCTGAGTGAAGTGAGGGTCGATATTTATCATAATTTTTTATCTGAGTTAAAAGTTAAGGCTAAAAAACCCTTGCAGCTCAGCAGCTACGATTGAAGCAGAAGACTAAGAATAAGTGGGTCACCTCAAATATAAGGTGCTGAAATATCGGAAATCAGTATCTTTCAGAACTATGCCAACTTTGATAAAGTATGGTCGAAAAGTAAATTTATACTATCAATTTGTTAAGTCTGGAACACGGTATTATTTTCTGACTAAAATATAACTGAAATAGGTACATCTACTCTGAAGAAAATCTCGGTTCAACAAGCATATTGTAAATAATGATTAATTGTAATTGGGCGTAAAAATGCTCGTGTGAAGAACTCGATGCTACTGTCACGTGAGAAAGTTCCGTAAACGAAAAATGAATTAAATCTTGCAAGGAAATGTGCATGAAAATGCAAAAGATTTATTGCATTATTTCGAAATCGGCGGTGCAGGGAAAACGAATTGAGTTGTCAATATGTCCAGTCTACCCCGCAGGGAACATAATGCTTCACTAGAACATTTACTTTAGAACAAACTAGCGACTCACCCTTGCTTCGCTCGAGTTCGTCCCTAAGTTGCTCCCCCATACAAACTTTCATCCTTATTTTCACCCCTTAAGGTATGATTTCCAGGTTAAAACTATCCTATGTCCTTCCCACGGTCTCAAACTATCTTCTTACATCTAAATCGATTTAGTAGTTTCGGAGCTTATTCGGTACAAATAAACAAACAAACAAATCTTTCCTTTTTATAATATTAGTATAGATAACCATATATTTGTAAATCGCTTGCTTGCTTATTATATATACCTGGTATAAAACATAGGCTACTGTTAGTAATAAAATTTGCTAAAAGATGGCGCTGTCTAAATTCAATATTATAAACATAAGAAGGGTCTAGGGTACCCGAGTGAAATGAAGATAAATCGTTAGCAAGAACTAAATATTGAAGACAAAATAGAAAATATACTAAAGTAAGTTTTATTTAAACCCAAGAATAAATAAAGCTTTATATTAAAAGGTAAATAAAAAACTTAAGTTCGATTTTTTTAATACTCTTTACATACGGGAGTCAAGAAACTAATAAGGGATCGCATGTTTAAAGGTTTTAAAAATGAGTTTGAAGATCATTTAAAAAGACAAATAGAGGGCGATGCACTCAAACATTCTACTTTTGTTTTAAATTCTAAGCGAATTTTGGGCACGCAAGTTTAATATTATGATAAAGGCTAGAGAAATAAAAACAAAAAAAATATATTTACATTAAAAAACTTTAAAGTAAAAAGGTCGTTGGTATTGCACCCACTTGGTATTACACCCACGTGAAAGGGCTTCAAGTCTCGTTCTCGACACTGAGATTGGCACAGTATTAACAGCCATTTGCCAGTGAAGGATCGCATGTCTAAAAGATGCTATCTAGTTTTCGTCACATCTAATGTTCATCAACCTGCATTTCATTCGTCACCGGAGGGCACTACCAAATAGTGTAAAAGGGCTGTTTTATAAAAAAATATTCTTATATTAATAATAATTTGAAAAATTCATGTAAATATACAAGACCCAAGGATAGAAACCTGCTTCACTTAGTTTTCCAAACGAGCTAGTTTATAATTACTATTTTCTGATCATAATAAACATAGTCTTAAGTCTAGTAGTTGTACAAATAATAATCATATTTTACTTTCAACAAGTATAGAAGAAATACAGTAAAAAAATTCAGCATATTGCTCAAAGAAATTCGTAAATAGAAAAAAACATAGCCTCTCTTTAGGTTACATTGTGTTCATAATTAAAAAAGACAAATGTAAGTACTCTCTGATATTGCAAGACCAATACAAAGTAAAAAAATATTTCAAGTGGAATTTGAACCTATGATATCTGTCAGTACAATAATCGAGAATTTTTATTTTTATGCCATAATCTCTATTTATAAAAGGAATAAAACAAAATCTATTTACAAATCGCTGAATGGTTTGGGTTGGACAGATAGTTATTATGACGTAGGCATTCGCTAAGAACGGATTTTTGAAAAATATACTTACAGGTGAATAATATTCAATATTATAGAACCTCCTCTTTTTGGAAAACGGTTAAACATTCAACCCCTAAAAGGATGAAACGGGGGTTCAAAATATGTATGGAGAAATCACATAAGAGAGATGTATCAATTAGAAAATTCATAAAGTTACTCTTATCAAGAAATAAATAAACACGTGTATCCTGATTTTTCGAAAAGAACCCCATTATGGTAAATAGTCTAAAAATCATACTTGACGCGAGCGAAGCCGCAGGCAAAAGTTTGTTATAACAGATTTAAAATTTCAAGTGATATATTATACAGGGAGCGAAAAACGTTGGCGCAATATTATTTGTGAAATATGGCAAAAAAGTTTCACTTGTTTCATTCATTTTTATAGCAAGGCATTTTTAAATAAAAATAAAATTACACTGAAATAAAGCGTACTCGTAAATATGAAGTCTTTTTTCCCATAAAGCTTCTACATTTGTCAATGGTTTTGATCGATATTGTATAAAGTCATTAATTTATGTCATCAACGAAGAAGATAAAAACATGTCCAGTATAAATGAAAACATGAAAAGATTATTAGCTTTAATATACGAGTATGTATTTAGTAACTTTAGTACAAATAGTGTATCGTTAACATAACATTCTTTCTATTTATGGCGTCATTACAGTTTATCGCAGATTAACTTTTAATTATTTTTTTATTTAATCATTTATTTCAGGAAATATTTACAAAAAGATCTTAAATATGTAAACAGAGGCCCATAACATATATACCTTAAAAAGTAACATATATATTAATTTTAAAACTTAAAAACTATTTAACCTCGGAACTTCCCAAACACGACGCCCTGCGGCCAGAAGTCCTCCTTCATGAAGGTTGGCAGATGATGAGTCGGCACTCTCACAAAAAACGAATTGAAACTCGTTTTGTGGCGAGGTACCAGCCGTTCAACCCTCAACTTAAAGTTGGACTTCTGGGCTTCTTCTTAACGCACGAGTGAATTCGTATATTAATTACTAACCACTTTCCTCTGGCTTTACCCGTATGTTTTATGAGATAAGATTTAAATATATTTCATAAATTTTTCTAATAAATAATCATTATACGTTTTGACAGTTGAAAAAATATTTTTTTTTGGTTGTATTCCAAAAAATCCTTATTGGAAGTTTTCACCATATCGTTCAACTCTAATAGTATCAATGATTTGCTCTGCTATGTTTAGTTATACAGGGTCATTTTTAATTTACTGCAAGCCTTTTGGGAATACACTATTTACAAACATAACAAGAACATCTATAAGAAATTTTTTTATCTTTTAAGATAAATTTATTTAACAAAAATAAAAATATTTTTATTGCACTTTCTCAACGGCAATAGTCCAGCATGAGCAAAAGAAAGTGCGTGTACGGTGGAGGGGGAGAGGTGGAGGGGTGTAAGAAGCCGCGCTTACTCATTTAAACTTGGCCTGATGCTAGAACTTTAAAGTTTAAAAGGTGAAAAAAAAATATTTTTATTTTTGTATATAAATAAAAATTTAAGAAATATTATTTTTTCTTGTTACAGATGTTGTTGTAATGATGTAAATAGTATATTCCCAAAAGGTTTTCAGTAAATTAAAAATGACCCTGTACATGTATATCGATTTTATAGGGAGATTAATTGCTTCTCAGGGACCATCTCAAGGAGCTAAGTTAGCTTAATGAGTAATATTGCGTTTTTAGTTGGAAGTTAGTAGCGTATCATAAATATTGCTAGTTATTATTTGAGTCAAACAATGGTGGAATTTTCTATTTTAATTTGACCTTTTTTCACGGACAAATGAACCAACTGATCGACGTGAGTTTTCATTTATAGGTAATTTATATGCTGGAGATTGAAAAGTATCTATTGAAAATACTTCTGCATTACCATTTTGAAATGCATGCATTTTATCTTATTGATAGTTAAACTTACTTGACCGTCTAATTACAATAACAACGTCTGGGTCTTCCAAACAAATTTGCTGGTACTAATATTGTAAACGCTGAACAGAATTTGGTAAAATTTTGGCATTCGATAAAATCTTGAATATAGATTGTATCCTGGTATGAGATATAGGCTACGCTTGAATCCCGTCCTGCTTATCACACGATCGAAGTCGCAAGCAAAAACTAGTTATAAAAAAACTAAAGGTTAAATAATTGTAAGAAATAAAAAGAACCCGACCTTCTTAAGCTTGCAAGTGGATTCGTACGAAACAATTTCTTACATCTAAGTGAAAATGAACCGACGCCACAATAGCACCATGAATAAAACACGTGTGGAATTAAAATAGGATGTGGATGTCACTGACAAGATAATACACAGACAATGTGAAGTTTCTACTAATGGTAGGAAAGAGTCAGCTTTTTTTTTATTAAAAACCCTTCAAAATTTCTTATCAGTAATCTCTCCACCCCGGGCGTGGATTTTTTCAAAATTATAAGAATTGCCCATGAAGTTATTTCATACAATATAAACACATAAAATATCTATATAAAACTGTTTTTTCATATTTTTTTATTTGTAACACTATAGCTATTAAGCAAATAAAAATGGTTGACATCTATTTTGCAACAGAAGAGAAAAAGGTACTGTTTTGTTGATAACAACGCGGTCACCAGTGTTCATATTGAAAAGTAAAATAATTTCCTTCGCAGTAATGTAAATATTTATTAAGGGATATTTTGAGTATATTTGAGTTGATTCAAAAAAACTACTAAGAGTCTACTACCTGTGTGTGATCGTTTAGAATTGAATCGTAAAACACTCGTTAAATCACTTGAAGGCTAGGGAATAAAAATTCTAAATATGGGGCAAATTATTATATCTATATTAAAAAAAAGTTGTGGATATAGATTTATTAGAGAAAATCTTTTCAAGAGTGCACTCTAAGCGATAATGTATCGAGAGCATATAGTACGGACGTACTGCTGCTTCAAAGTGTGGCGTTGAAGCCATCCCCGGGATTTCCTGTAGTTTGTCACTAAAAAGCCTCAGTTCTGAGTTTAACGAGGCACAAGCAAATATATACTGTGTCCCTATATATTAAGACTAAAAACTTCTTGATATCGACATATATTCTGCCAATTCAAAGTCTAACTTAGTGCTATTGATTTGAGGTTCTATTTCTATTAAAGTAAGGATCTATTTCTATTTCTATCTTTTTATATTATCTATTTCTATTAAAGTAATAATTTGACGATCGACGAGCATATGGTCTAAGATAATAAAACTATGACTTTTGCTTCTATATTATTTTATAACTATACTTTACTCGCATTAACTTACGCGTAGGAATATATTTTAAGCATTTGCTTTTTGGCCAAGGTTATTAGATTTAGAATATTTAACTTTTAGATTTAGGTATTTAAACTTTCTTTCGTTTAGAAATATTATAATTTATACATAGTACATACATATATATATGGAAACTCGTACTTTTTTATACGATACTTTAGCAATATTATGATAATATATTTTTTTACTTTACATGTGCATTTGAGACTATATGTAAAATATTTTCGAATAATCCTAAAAATATTATGTGAATATACCTATAATATTTTTTAATAATCTTTGAAATTCCAAAAATAAAACCTTTAGCTGAAAACTTTACCTTAAAAGATATTAATTTTATTACAGTCAATTTCACATAACCTTCCATCAGTATATAATATGCATGACATTACGTTTTAACGGTTAGTATAGATTTCTCAGAGATGAGATATTTTCCCGCAGTAAAAAGTATCCTATATGTTGACCCGGGTAACCAGCTATCATCATACCAAATTTCATCAAAATCTGTTAAATGGTTTTCTCGTGATGCGTTCCCAGACAGACAGACAGACTAAAAATCTGAAAATTATAGATTCGACCTCAGTATCATTAATAAAGATTATTTCAATAAGATTTTCCAAAAAATATTTGATGTAAAGATTCGACTCAATTAGAATTTTATTATATAAGATATGTAATAAAAAATCTAATTACCAGTTTTTGACAGTGAATTTTTTATGTAAAACCTCTCTCGTTGAATATTTATGTTTAAAAAGAAATATCTAAATATCAACAAATCGCTTACGTCATTGTGAAATACGTTTTTTATACGTTAAACGTACGGAATTAAAATGGCTTTAGGTATGTAGGTAATGTATGTTTTAGATGTTATGTTCTTTTACTTTAAAAAAATTGTTGTTATGATTTTGTTTACAGGATTTGATCCAGCTAGCATAAACATCGATGGCGTAAATTTTTCTGATTACATTCTTGACAAAAACTCCCACAACCCTTTTGTGTTTATTCATAAAAAGTGCTTTAATAAAAATAAAAAGAAAGCAACAAGTGAAACCATAAATTTAAAAGAAACTAACGACAAAACTCAGCAGTACGACTACGAAAAGTTATGTGCCAATTGTTACAAAACCAAAGATATAAATGATTTAGACGAGAAAGATCCTGTACTTCAGCAAACAATCAAATTTGCAAAGGATATTATTCCTTTGACAATACCTGCTAGCACGAGCACGGACCCAGCTTATTACACAATCAAGTCTAAGAAAACTTCGAAGAGGAAACACGAGGCATGTGAACGTAATTTGAATTCTAACAAAGATGCTAAGATTGATAAAGGAAAATCAAAAGCTGCAGAAAATATAAAACAGGACAAATTAAAACGTAACAAAGGTACTACCAGTACAGAAGAATCTTTTAGTCGATCGTTCCAAGACAATACCATAGATGATGTAAATGAAAACCGTTCACTATCATATTCTTTATCTGAATTATCGGAGCATAAACATTCTAAAAAGGAGTGCCCCAATAAAAATAAAAAAGATGCCAAGCAAAACATAATTCTTGCTGAATCTTTTGAGGCGATTGCAACTGAATACATGAATGTATCTAGTGATGCAAATATAAAAATGCATCTTATGAATGAGAAAGATAAAACTTTGCTATGTGAAAATATAAGTTCACCAGTAGTGAAAGCTGTAAAGGAGTGTTTTTTAGATTTTAATAATGAGAATCAGGAAATTAAAGATATCTTTAAAGCTATTCAAAACCAAGCCATAAAACTCGATAATATTTATGAAAAATTATCAGATATTGATAACAAATTAGAAAATATTACGAATAAACAAAATTTAAAAGAGGAAGGAACGTTTCAAGAAATAAAATTCTCAAAATTAGAAGAAATAGGACGTGATATAATAAATGTTAAAGAATATTTAAGCTCTGAAGAAGAACTAGCTTACGTGGATTTAAAAAATCGCAATACAAGAACTACTTCTTTAACTACAGTTCTTAATCCAAAAGATTTAAGTAAAGCTGATAAATGTGACAGTCTAGCTCGAGGAGAAAATGTTTCGGAAAATTTTACAGCGACGCAATTGGGAATACAATTAGAACGTCCGAATCGTATCCCTGCAAGATTTTGTTGGACCGATTCTACCAAGAAACCTTTATAGTTTATAAACCATATTAACGTTAATATTTATATTTCTTATAAAATTATGTAGTTGTTTATTAATAATTAAATTAATTATTGATTTGTATCTATGTTTGAAAGTTTAGTAATAATCGTATATTTGCATTGATTATGAAGTTCTTTATTAAAAAATGAAACTCGTACGATCATTTTTTCTATCACTTATTTAACAATTTGCTATGTTTTGACAATAATAATTATAGATCTTTTGACATTGTAAATGCCAAAAAAAAGGTGTAGTCTAAAGACTTTGGGGTAACATTAGTTTATCATTTTCAATATCACGTTTGTAACATTTAACCATATTTATTGATAACTTGCAGAACCTGCGACTTTGCTCGCGTATAATCTACAAAAAAACCTCTTTTTCTTATATTACTAGCAACTCACCATTGCTTTATCCCGAGGTACTTTTAACGGTTAATATGAAATAGATCTATACATATAATAAAATTGTAACTAAGCCGAATCTGTAGATTAAATATTTTTTGGAAAATCTTATTGAAATAAACAATATTATCGATACAGAAACCGAATCTATAGTTTTTAGAATTTTTGTCTGTCTGTCTGTTACCGCATCACAGAAAAAATACTGAACGGATTTTGATGAAATGTGGTATGGTCATAGCTGATTATCCGGGTCAACATATAGGATACTATTTACCGCGAAAAAATATCTCATTTCTGAAAAAAAAAACAAAAACTGTAATGTATACATACTAATATGTAAATCCTAAGAATTTGGTTTTTGGTCATCTGAACGCGGGTGGAGCCGCGGGCAATGCTAGTGGTCTATAGATTATATATACATAGGTACAAAAAAACAGTTCTGAAATTGAAAAATTTTCATCCGGTTTTTTAGATTTTTCCTATCTTTTTTTATACTTAAATCATCATTGACACACCTCCAATGAAACAAAAAAAAGAATTATTTAAATCAGTCCAGCCGTTGTTGAGTTTTTGCGAGACTAACGAACGGCATTAGATTTTTATATATAGAAGATATATAAGCGACACCATCTTTTGGGAAATTTTATTACTAACAGTATTTTACATGTTATTTCAGATCATGATTTATCTGTGTACTAAATTTCGTCCAACTCCATCCCGCCTTGAAGAAGTAACATAACATACATAAATACACACAACAGCGTGATAAGATTGAAGAGTTCTAAGCCGTTTTTTTTATTTTCTTACTTTAAATATACATCGTAAGTTACTGACATAAGGCAAATTGAACAATCTATAAGGTATGCGAATCGACATCGCATGCCCGGCACCCATTTATCATCAGTATTGTTTCAGACCCAAGCCAGAGGTATCCGAGATATGTATCGATTCGGACCGACAATTCGATTACTTATATTGTATTAATAGATGACAAATGGTTTCTAACTGCCTTGATTGGAGTAGGCTGTCTTGTTTATTTGCTCTGAGATATTGCTCTATAACGTCAATTTTCCTTTCAACGCAACAACTGAGATCCAGACAGGTATTAAGAAGAATTGTGATTAATAATATCGTAAGATCTTATACTATACTAATATAAACTTGAAAATTGTGAGTGAATGAATAAGTATTTTTTCCTTTGTGTTGAAAAAGACTTTAGAAATTAATATATGAAAAAAACGGATTATTTTGTGAATTTATATTGATTTTTGGTTACAAATGCAGTAAATGATCACGGCCTACAGGAGGGAATAAAGTTATAAACTTATCTAAAGCTATTATACAGTTATTACAGACGACATGTACCCACAAAATGATATATTAATTTAAGAGAAAAGATAAATGGCAATGATGTACCGTATAAATAATATAAAAATATATATATTTAGTATTGTTATTGCTTATTGGATATTTTTATTTAAATGTCAAACATTTGCTAATGTGAAAAATCTAAGAAGAGACTTGAGTGATATTTATTATAAAGTCTACTAGCGAGTCGCCCTCGCTCTGCTCGGGTTCGTCCCTACTTATGTTTTAACGTTTAGTATAGATTTCTCAGAAATGAGATATTTTCCCGCAATAAAAAGTATCCTATATGTTGACTCGGATAACCAACTATCATCATACCAAATTTCATTAAAATCCGTCCAGTGGTTTTTCCGTGATAGACAGACAGACAGACAAAAATTCTAAAAACTATAGATTCGGCCTCTTTATCGATAATCATGTTTGTTTCATTAAGATTTTCTAAAAAATATTTAATGTACAGATTCGGCTTAGTTACAATTTCATTATATGTATAGAAAATAGCTTATATTCTGGCAGCACACAATCTACGTGATAGAAGCTGCACGCAAAAAATATATCATTATAACTGTAAAAAGAGCAGTTGTTATATTTAGTTTGCTACTAGCATCATAGTAAAACTTATGTAGTGTTAATATTGAAAATAGCACGTATTAGTATGTTAAACTGATTTTTGTAGTGTTTGTAAATGGCGACAAATTCTTTTGCCAGTTTTTTCAGATCTGAGGCTTTTTCTTTCCGAATCGGTTGGCGTTAGACTCTTGACGCTTAGTAAAAATTGTAACAATTTAATACTGAATAAAATATTTTGAATTTGATGGGGAAAACGTAAATTATTGTTATTTTTGGCAACTATTTTACCAGGTACTTTTTCCTTAACATATTTCCACCGGCCTAATTCTCTTGAACTTTTTCTAACTCTATGCAAAATATATCATATCCTAGGCCTATAAGCTATAATTATTTTTTTATTTATTTTAATAGCAAATATGTAGGTCAAAAGTGTTACTTAATGTAATGTGACGTGGAATTTTTACGTTACTTCACGGGTGCTTCAGCTGTGCTTATTACTGTTGAAAGCTGCTAGTCACGGCTTTCTGTAGGAAAGTGATTAATTTAGCTTCGGAAATTCTATTTGAACATTAATTTGGAACGCGTCGTCCTTTCAATGGTTGTATGATGGATATTTCTTATCTGATATGATGATTTTGTACTAACAATTTTTATTTGCTTGGAATTGTTTCAGCTAAAATCATTTTTTATTTCTTTATTTTAAACTAGCGTTTTTCTGCGGCTCCGCCTGCATAGTACATTAATCACCAACATATCATATACTAAAACCTTCTCCGAAACACGCTGCATCTTATGGTATGAGTATTATTCCTATCGGTTCAATAGTTATCGCAGTATAACCGAACAAAAAAATCGGCTCTCCATTTATTATTATAGATTTGCCCTTAGAAATATTTATTCAAAGCAATTTACTATTTAAATAAATCAACGAAACCGATTTTATGCTAATTCAAGCAAGTAGTATATAATTCAGATGGTAGTATAAAATTTGACACCATGGAGCTGTTTAGATTCTAGTAGTGTCGTGCTTCGCAAGAAAAGCTACTTTATTTGTTTTAACTTTAATATGAAGGCTCACGTGCGTCCAGGTAGGTGGATTTTCGTCACAATTTCATGGTCTTTTTTTGCGCATAATCCTAATTCTTTTTGAAAATAAAAGTAGTTTAAGTTACTCCTTATAATATCAGGTATCTCTCAGTGAAGGTTCCGTCAAAATCGGTTCAGCCGTTTCGGAAATTACCCGGAACAAATAGACAGAGAGACACACGAACAAAAAATTTAAAAAATGTTTTTTATAGGTGCCGTGATATACTTTTTTTATAGGTGCCGTGATATACTTTTATCTTTTATTTATTACTAGCGCCTTACCCTCGCTTCGCTCGGGTTCGTCCCTAGCTTGCTTCTCCATACAAAATTTTATCCCCATTTTCACCCCCTTAAGGGATGATTTCCGGGATAAAAAGTATTCTATGTCCTTCCCAAGATCTTTTCTTACCAAATTTAATTTAAATCGGTTCAGTAGATCCAGAAATACCTCCTACAACGTCACAAACTCACAAACTTCACCTCTTGATAATAGTATAGATTTGGACATTACAAAAAGACACTTTAATTTTATTTATTTGTATAGATGAGAAACGCTGTCGTTTAGACCAAAAATTTTAATTTTTAAATAGTAAAATTCATGAAACTCTTTACAGACACTCTTGACACTGACTGCCTTTGATACTTATATCCTTTTTTTTTTAATTTAACAAGATACTAAATTTGGTTTTATATTTTGTGTGTATGTTACGGTACGTAATTTTCATGGTTATTTTTTTAAGTATGGGTTATACTTCGAAAGTGATTCCATGTAATATAAATATTAATAAAAAAAATTAACGCCCAGTAAATAACTTTTCTTAAAAATCATCAACATCGTAAAAGAAGGGATAAAAATGAGTATGCCATCATTTTTCCTATCCTAATACGAAAAATATTTTAGCTTTTGTTGAAATTCATTATCCTCATCTCCATGCGTATTTTTCAAATTACTTGGGGTCTACGCATTACGTCCATACAGCATTGGTTATAGCAAATATTTTCCAACCAGCTGCCTGACGTCAAGCTCTTTGAGAATGCTGTTGTTCGCCCACAATTGAGCAAGGGACTTAAGGAGCGCTGTCCCGAGATCCTTTAGTCGTTTTCTACGACACCTACAGGAGGTGATAGGGTAGCCCTATTCTAATCCGGGTGCTACACGGCTTAAATTTTGTAGTGTTAATGTGCTTGACGTTTATCTTTTTTATTTAAAAAAATATAGAAGGTAAATCCCAACGAGTCCATTGTCCAGATAAAATAAATGGTATAGATAAAAAACTAACTAGTAAATAAAATAATTCTATTTTTTATGTTAAAACTCAATTGATAGAGTTAATAACTGATAATTTAAAAAAAACAGCCGTTAGAAATAATAGCAAGCCCTTATAGCAAAATTGAAGTTATTTCACTATGTTAAAATTATTTATTGCAGTTTTGTTTACATTTGAATTTCAATTCGGTTTTATCAAATCACATCTGTGCGAATTATGAATTGATTTTTATATTTATTAATTAAATAATAATAGAAGAGTTACACCTACAACAAACTTCTACTTATATATAAAATTTGAAAAGTCGGTCGGTATCTTTTTGTTAAAAATAATCACACCTGTATTTTACAGAAAGGACAAAAGAAAGAAAGAAGAAAGAAAAAAGGATTCAAGCGGAATTTTAAGATCTATTTTTCCGATTAAATTAATTAAATTTTTAATTAAGTATATCATCGAATCTAGAAAGTTGAAAATTGACTTTTTGTCAATTTTAAGCGTCGTATCGATTGGAGACTGAAAAAAGTTAAATCAAATTAACGATACAATAATAGTTTGATACCAATACTTTCTTAGATTTTCGCGAATATTTGAAATTTTAAATAAAACTATCTTTTTGGATTTAAAAAAAATATAAAATTCATGATAAAATCCGAAAACACAGTTTTATTTAAAAGTTTAATACTATCTCTTTACCACCTAGCTTACCAACACCAAAAAATAAAGTGTTGATAACGCTTTTTACCAAATGATAAAGAGCGTTTTTTTTTTATTTTTTTAAACTATAATTGTTATTTTAAATAAATATATTTGTGGGTAGGCTGTCTGTAACAACTATACTTTCGAGACATCTAACACCTCAGTCTCTCCCGTGACCATGAATGCTGTAAAGCATTCGAAACGTCGGGTCCAAAAATCCAAATAAATCCGCGAAAAAATCCAAAAAGATAGTTTTTTTTAAATGTCAAATATTCGCGTAAATCTATTAAAGTATTAATTAAAATACTAATGCTATAGTGTTGTGATTACAATAGTAATAGTGTATGTGTAGATAAAAATGTATTAAGGAAAAAAGAGGTACGTGGTGTAATATACACAGTTTTATATTACAAGTTTAAACTTTTTGCTTATTGCTTAAAGTTTTTGGAGATAACGAGTTCGATTACAGTTTGAAGCCCGCGGCCTCGCCCGCGTTCAGATGACCAAAAACCAAATTCTTAGGTTTTACATATTAGTATACTCTTACATTGCAGTTTTTGTATTTTTTCTTAGAAATGAGATATTTTCCCGTGGTGGTAAAAAGTATCCTATATATTGACCCGGATAACCAGCTATCATTATACCAAATTTTATCAAAATCTGTCAAGTGGTTTTCTCGTGATGCGGTAACAGACAGACAGACAAAAATTCTAAAAACTATTGATTTGGACTCTGTATCGATAATAATGTCTATTTCAAATAGATTTTCCAAAAAATATTTAATGTACAGATTCGACTTAGTTACAATTTTATTATATGTATAGATTAAGCTTATTTTAAATAGTCACCTAAACAGAGGGAGAAATTTAATTCGAAATACACGGGATTTTCCGGGTTAAGCACTGATTGACATAATCTTATCTTTACCGCTGTAAGGGGTTGATATAGGGGCTACGAACATTAATCACTAAAATTTATTGAAGGTTTAAAAGTCCCTTTGTTAAAACCTTTCTTCCGGTCTCTACAAGCGTTTATGTACAATTCTTCTACTCCTAAGAGACCTTATATAATCTGTAACCTCGTAATTAATCTATACATATAAGAAAATTGTAACTAAGCCGAATCTGTACATTAAATATTTTTTGGAAGATCTTAATGAAATAGACATTATTATCGATACATAGGCCGAATCTATAGTTTTTAGAATTTCGTCCGTCCGTCCGTCCGTCTGTCTATCTGTCTGTCTGTTACCGCATCACGGTAAAATCAATAGCTGGTTATCCGGGTCAACATAAAGGATACTTTTTACCGCAGGAAAATATCTCATTTCTGAGAAAAAATACAAAAACTGCAATGTAAGAGTGAAATATATATATAAAAACCTAAGAATTTGGTTTTTGGTCATCTGAACGCGGGCGGAGCCGCGGGCAATGCTAGTAGTCTATAAAATATTTTTTTTTTCTGATTAACAATCCCAAAGATAAAATGCGCCTTCTAAAATACGTACAAATAGCCACAAAACAAAATAAAACACCAATTTTTACCATGTCGTATCAAATAATATACTAATAGGTAAATAGCATTAAAATACCTACTAATTTTTCATAATTGATCGTTCATGTGGCAAAGCAAAGTTTTTCATGGCTTTGTTTAAATTATAATGATAGATCTTTATCGAAGCCATGGGCTCATTTGAAACAAGATATTATGACCGACCAAAATAATATAAAGTTATCGCGGCTTTAATCGAAACGAATACATTTACATAACAAATTACATAACCTTCATAACTTTTTCATTGAAACCTATGAACGTTGTAATTTGACTGTTCATATTAATTCTTTTCAGATTTGGACGTTGTTTTTATTTTTTTTAATCTGTACGCTCTTTTTATATGAGATAGAAAGAGAAAGTATTATATCTTCTCTCTCCGCTCTTTCAATAAGGAGGATATACTTCATTCTCATCCTCAAAGTTTTTTACGAACTGTGAACAAATTTTCATGAATTTTTAATAATTAATTTTATGTACAAATATATTTTAACAATTGATTATATGTACTCGTACAAAAATGTTGAAGTCGGTGTATTTTTAAACTCAAAAAGTTATTTAGTTACTATTATACACTTACGACAGTATTACCGTACACTGAGTATTAGGTTTGTCGTAAATCATATTGGAATGTACATCAATATGGTCAATACAATATCTAGATCCTTGCAATACTAGAACTTGCGATCTTAAATAGCACTAATCACAAAACAAAGTTGTAAATGCATAAGCGTTTTGAATCTGATACTGTGTGCTTTTTAATTAAAAAAGATGCAATCTAAATATATAAAAATATCTACAAAATATGCAACAATGTAAATAAGATACTCGTAGATTTTAGATTTTCCTTATTTTCACTTTCATGACAATTGGTTGGCTTAATTTTTTCATAACCAAAAAAATATTTTTTAAATATAATGATAGTAATAATTTACGCATATATTTATTTACACGTATGGTTTTGTTTTATTCTGCGTAGAATATGGCTTAATTTCAAAAAATTGGTCTCGAGCCAAACATCGGGTCATTTATCGTTATTTATGTTATAAGTTCGGGACACAAGTTGTTCGCGATTTAATTTATTATTATACTGGCCAACTTAAACCATTTATTTTAGAAAAATACCTATGAATGAATGAATGATATAAAAATGTATGTTGTCAATGTGTATATATAGTAGCTACGGTGTGATAGGTGAACTGTAACTGGCTGTCTCTTTGTGAAGCTTTGTAAGAAAAAAGCAAGAATGTAGAAAAATATTAAGAAAAAAAGGTGAAAACATACTAAGAACAAGGCAATCACTCACCAAAGTCTGAGCTGCGGTCTGGTGCTGCAAAAACAGGCTTTAGTCAGTCTAGTAAGGAAGTTTCATAGGAGGATAGAACTTTTGAAAATAATAGAGCGTGTTCAGTGTACATTTGAAATTTCGTTGTATTTTTAATTCAATTCAATTTTCTTGTTAATGGCTTCAAAGCGTGCCAGTTGAGCACAGAATACTAAGCCAATGTCACTTAGAATGGTGAATATATCGCGAGATTTGGTGTCTGTCGATGTTTAAAAGCTGCTGCTGCTTTTTTTAATGTTCTGTCATAGCATGATGTGTGCTTTAGTACTATGTCGAATTTACAAGATCCAATTATACCCATGTATTATAAGTTTGTCGTTTTTTAAATCTATATTATACCTATAAATGAAAAAATATTGTGTTTTAACTATACAAGTGAATGTATGTACCTTGTAATACGCTAATACTATTTATTTTGAAAATTTCTATAATAGTAGCAGTGTGCCCACTGCGTCACAGGTAACGGGTTCGATTCTAAACAAATAATTCATGTTATATTTTACATTACTAGTTTATAGGCCATGATTTGGTAAAGAGTTTGTATACTCTCTTTCGTTTCGTTTAGTCCTTGTAAAAACGTATCCCTATGAATATAAGTATCCTAGATCCTATTTGTTATCACATGACTAACTGTCATGCTATAGTCTAAACCTATTAAAAACCGGTCAAGTGCGAGTTGGACTCGCACACGAACGGCTCCGTGCCATCACACAAGATATAATACTACGTACTAATCGATTTATTTAAATTTTCATGGCCGCCATTTTGGTTTTTGCCCGACTGCGTGACGCAAAAGAGGGTAATGTGTTTATTAGGCTATACATATATGTGTATGTATGTGGGTTTGTACCTTTATGGCACTATTTAGACCAAACGCGTGGGCCGATTTTGATAAATGACACGTCGTTTGATTCATCATGACGGCGCAAATATGATAGAAAGCATAAAAACTTGGAAAAATCAAAATGTCCGATTTTGAACATCATAATGTGAAAAAGAAAAAAATGAAAATGGACGAACTATGTCAAGTGGGATATCGTTGAATAGGTATTTAAAAATCATTTTTAAGTTTCTTGCATCATTTTTCATTTTAAATAACAGTTTAGGATATATAATGATTTAAAGTTGGTTAACAACCATTCTCGTTAATTTTCCTACTTAAAAAGGTTTAAAAATATCTCCGACTCTAGTCTAGTCTCCGATTGCATAATACTATATTCCTTAGTGAACTTATTTTCATCTTTTTAATTAGTTTTTATGCAGCCAGGTTTTTTTTATTTTTATACCATATTTATAATAGCGGCACTAGAAATAAACACTGAGAAAATTTCAACTTTCTACCTATTACGGTTCTTGAGATACAGTCTGCTGACAGACAGACGGACGGACAACTGAAGCTTAGTAATAGGATCCCGTTGATACCCTTCGGGTACGGAACCCTAATAAAAAGATCAGTTATTTTATAAATGTAGATTAGTCATTTTATGATTTTATTAATTTAGATGGAAGAAGAAGATTTTATTAACTAGAAAAACACGTTAATGCTATACTTCGATAATTATTTATCAAAATTTAGATGATGATCATGTTCTCCTGACCGATTCCGGCCACGGCGGCCAATCTCATTGAGACTAGCCAACTGCGCAGGAGATATTATAGTGCACAAGTGTACGCGCAGACACAAGTGCACTCTCTATTCCTGTCACTCTCATACTCCGGTGAGATGAGAGTTAAGGCGCAAGACCGACGGCTTTACGTGCTATCCGAGGCACGGGGATGAAACACCGCCAACTTCCCAATTCCGGGCTGTTATTGAGGCTTAATATACAGAAAGACTCAATAACTAAACTTGTCCCGACCCGAGACTCGAGCCCAGGACCTCTAGGTGTGCAGCCGTACATGCTAGCCACTACACCACCGAGGCAGTTAAATTTAGATAATATCGCATATTTTATTAAAAAGCTTCTGTTGTAAACCATTTCCCTACAAATTCGAATCTACGTTAAAGATAAATGACTGCGCGTTTGCTACCGCGCTCTTGACGTACATACGTTATATCACTTTGAACCATTTACAAGGCTATACGTTAGGCTTTCAGCTTTATTTTGATGCATTTGAACGTAATTAAATATGTACGTTTGTTCACAAATACCAAATACGCCAAAAGTGCCGAATATCATGAAGAATAGAGTAAAATATATAGTCTGTCTAAAAAAAGTGAACCTATATTCAAAGCTCGAACTCGATAAATTACTTATTTTGTACTTATGTCATAATACAATATTGTATTGTGGAAAAAGCTCAGATGGTATATTCTTTGTATAAAGGTAGGCAAAATTACCATATGCTTGACAAATAGTTTGATGAAAATGCCAGTCAGTAGGTATTTTAGCATCAATACATATATTAAATACAGTAGTGTAATAAATCAGTTTGATTTATTACACAGTTAAAAAAAGATAACAAGTTAATATTAGTCCCGCTGAGTTTCTTTCGCCAGTTCTTCTCAGGTCTGAAGCTTCTTCTTTCCGAACAGGTAGGTAACTCATGACGTTGAGTAAAAAATTGTAATAATTTAATGCTGAATAAAATATTTTGAATTTTTGAATTTTAAATTTTTATTTAAAGTCTTTTATTTTTTAGGTATTTATTCATATTTATCTCAACAGACCCTTTGATTTGAAATCATTGGATGCATTAAAAACAGTCCGCCATCTTTGGGAGTCCGCCGATGTTGGATTAAGAATGACGTCATCAAACCATGCATAGTCATCTAAACTAAACGTGTATGCAAAATTTTAGCTCAAATCTTAATTTATTGAGGATAACTGCTTTAATATTCAGTTACAAGACTCGAACAAACATTCATACAAACATTGCAAGTTAGGTAAATAAAAACTTGTAAAATATATGACGGTGACAGCTATGTTTTAGATATAACAAGACTCAAACCTTCCGTTTTTCTATATTATTTCCAATTCAATTCTCTTGTTAATGGCAAAACAATGTACTAGAAAATTGTAGGTCTTAAAAATGCCTAGAGTAAAGTCTGCAATAACCTAATATGTATATCTCTTAAGGTATTCTTGCATTTATTTTTATCTATTGAAAAGCATTTTTAAAAGCACCATATTAAAAACACCCGAGCGAAGCGATGGTAAACTGCTAGTCTATACATATAATAAAATTGTAACTAAGCCGAATCTGTACGTTAAATATTTTTGGGAATATCTTATTAAAATAGACATTATTTTCGATACAGAGGCCGAATCAATAGTTTTTTGAATTTTTGTCTGTCTGTCTATCTGTCTGTTACCGCATCACGGAAAAACCGCTGGAGAGATTCTGATGAAATTTGGTATGGTGATAGCTGGTTATCCGGGTCAACATATAGGATACTTTTTACCGCGGGAAAATAATTCATTTCTGAGAAAAAATACAAAAACTG
This sequence comes from Brenthis ino, assembly GCA_921882275.1. Lineage (NCBI taxonomy): Eukaryota > Metazoa > Arthropoda > Insecta > Lepidoptera > Nymphalidae > Brenthis > Brenthis ino. The sequence goes on along the minus strand of OV170224.1, from coordinate 17,741,387 downwards.
CAATGTAAGGCTATACATTAGTATAGCTATATATATATATATATATATATATATATAATATGTAAAACTTAAGTATTTAGTTTTTGGTCATCTGATCGCGGGCGGAGCCGCTTGCATTGCTAGTATAATATATAGATTTCGTTAAACAAAGTAACTGATGTAAACGTTTGCAACTACTAAAATTTGGATAAAAACTAGCTTTAACCGTCGAAATATTTTCGTTTTAAAAAATGAAACTGAACTACCTTATAAAATTTATTGTATGCATTCGTGAATTTTTGTTTTTTGTTTTCGTTCTTTTAGAGTCATTTGTTTTCGTTCTTTTAGAGCCATTTCGTTTGACTACAATGGCGACAATTTATTCTTCACAACTGTTCTATTATTATTTCCTCGGTCGACCACAATCGCAGTTCAATAGTGTCTAAGTCTACTTTGAGGTCACGGGTTCGATTTTCCTCAACTTATATCTATTTTTGACAGACTTTTAATATCAGTATTATATCTTGGTAAATTCGTAAACCGATTAATATAACTCTTTTTTTTATAAAGGTGGTCTCTGATATATTTAAAATTATTATAAATAACATAAATATATTATACTAGCATTGCCCGCGGCTCCGCCCGCGTTCAGATGACCAAAAACCTAATTCTTAGGTTTTACATATTAGTATACTCTTACAATGCAGTTTTTGTGTTTTTGTATTTTTTCTCAGAAATGAGATATTTTCCCGCGGTAAAAAGTATCCTATATGTTGACCCGGATATCATCATACTAAATTTCATCAAAATCTGTCCGGTGGTTTTCTCGTGATGTGGTTACACACCATCAAAAATGTTCCAAACAAGTTGGGAGGCATTTCTAAAAAAATGTTGCTAATGGTCACCAAATTTTAAGCGCTAAGAATTGACTTTATTTTTGATGGTCTGTAATAAATGCTATGCTAGCAGTCTTATAAATCATCTAATTATTACCCAAGTATTATATATAAAAATCAGCTTTTATACTATAACGTAAGTAGAATTATGATTTCATGAAAAGGGGTCTGGCAAGGGTTTTTCACGATGTGAAATGTCTGGCATTGAATGACGTGATTTTTAATAATATTCTGAAGGTAATACCAAAAAATCACACTTTATTATTTGACGAATTTAGATCGGTATTTTACACACCTTTAGTACCGTGTACCTGCCAAAGCCACCATAGCCTGAACTTCATAATGGTCCATCGTTCTTATCTGTGTTGGGAGCATGCGCTGACAAACTTTCAGCTTTTATAAAATGACGAAGGTCTGGCGTTCACGGGCTCTTAGGCCATTAGACTAGAGTTTTAGACATCTCAAAAATTATTATATAGTTGTTACTTGTTACAGACAATATCTACCCACTATTTAACTAAATTATATTATATTATATGGAAGAAATAGGCAAATGGCACCGAAGTACCTTAAAATTATTGTTAGTTTTTTTCAATTCAATTCAATTCTCTTGTTAATGGCAAAACAAAAGCTTTAATTAATCTTATTTAGTGTTGCCACGGTAATGTTACTTATAACATTACCGTGGTGTTGCTATTACTACAGATATAAAAAAAAACTAATTAGGCATACCTACCTATATATAATGTAGAGAAAAACATATTGATTGCTGTTATCAATCATTATTTTTATCAATAATTAACGCTACAATAGCGAATTTAAAGTGAATGGTCATTAGCAAGACAATACTAGAGCTGATAGAGTTTAAAAATAATACAAGTTTATTATTTAAAAAGTACAAAACTAAACTTCTGGGACTTATTTAAGCACTTTTTACTGATTTTAAAAAAGAAGGAAGTATTTAATTCAGGAATATGATTTTTTTATACGCCATTTTTGTCAATTATACACTGATTAGGGTGTTTACACTTAAGGGTGAAATTTAAAATGATTTTCAACTCTGTGTACCTTTTTAGTTAATCATCATTTGAGTTTTATTTAAATGTTACTACTAAAACAATGATATTTTGTCTCAACCAAATATGACAGATTATTTAATAATTTGTGCTTATTTATATAATGGTAGCCAAATTTGAAGTTCTATGTACACATAGTTTTTTTTATTTTTCAATGTGTTATAGTCAGACTCCGTTATAATCTTCTTCTTATAATTTAAATTAGGTACTTTTAAGATGACCAATTTCTATATTAACAAAGAATTAATAGAGAAAGTAACAAAAATAACGTCAACTTCACACCTTCGTCATATAGGGAGGTTTAGTCTATGTATTGTTGGTCAATGAGTGTTAAATATTTATAAAAAAAAACGTGTGTGTGTACTTATGTATGTTATGCACGTAAGAAGTTATACTTCTTTGGCGTAACAGAACAAAAACAGCTAAAGATTTTATCCCGTATGTCATAACTCTCTGTTTGCAAAAGGAATGCAGCTAACTTCATCATGTCGCGTTCAGCTAACTTCATCATGTCGTTTTTTGGCTACCGGTGTGCGCGCGCATCGTAAAAATTTTACTCTCATATTTTTTTCCGAACGTGCCAAAAGAAGTATAACTTCAAAAAGACGTATTGTTTTTAGAAAACTGATAACATTTGATTGTATTTAATTATATGACAATGTTTCTAAAACCCATGTCTTTCTATCTGGAGTTTCGCCAAGCTGCAGTTTCAATAACATGGCCCAAATGCCGAGATGCCGAATTTATGCTAGTTGACTATTCGGACATATTTTAATAGGGGTCGAACGTGCCTGGCTGGTATTAACCGATAATTTGCAGCCAAACTTTAACTAAAGTATGTCAAATCTATGATAGGAACATCTAATTGACATGACAAAGTTTCAAACTAAAGATAAAAACTTCAATTTTAAAGAGAAATTTTATTCCTTTTCTTGCTTGTAGCAAACAGATTTTATAAGAGATTGCATTGTCCGCGGCTTCGTCCGCGTTCAGATGACCAAAAACCAAATTCTTAGGTTTTACATATTAGTATACTCTTACATTGCAGTTATTGTATTTTTTCTCAGAAATGAGACATTTTCCTGCGGTAAAAAGTATCCTACATGTTGACCCGGATAACCTGCTATCACTATACCAAATTTCATTAAAATCCCTCTTGTGGTTTTTATGTGATGCGGTAACAGACAGACAGACAAAAATTCTAAAAACTATAGATTCGGCCTCTGTATTGATAATAATGTTTATTTCAATAAGATTTTCCAAAAAATATTTAATTTACAGATTCGGCTTAGTTACAATTTTATTATATATATAGATATTTTTAATTTAATTTTTTTTTTACTTTTCTTAATTCATATTAATAATTTGAATTAAGGTGATTTCATAGAAAAGTTGAAAAATATAATTTGACTCGAAAGAAGGAATAAGAGATGGTTAAATTTTTAATAGTATCTTGGTTTATTGTAACTAACAATAGTAGCTGAAACGTACCTAAGTACTAAATACTAATTAAACGAACTATTAGGATAATAAATCAATACTAATATTATAAAGAGGTAAAGTTTGTGAGTTTGTGACGTTGTAGGGGGTAATCTCTGGATTTACTGAACCGATTTAGATGAAATTTGATAAGAAGATAGTTTGAGACCTTGGGAAGGACATAGGATACTTTTTATCCCAGAAATCATCCCTTAAGGGGATGAAAATTGAGATGAAAGTTTTCATTGAGAGCTAGTAATTTTATAAAATGGAGCTGATCGATGGGATATTGATGGAGTTCATCACAATGGCTACATTCGATTTTGGCAATTTGTATCGATTTTTTTGAGTGTTATTTATACATTACGATTCGCCAAAAGGGTGTATATTTTATATTTTTACCTACTATTCAGATAATATACCTATTGAATTTCAAACATAGCTAAGTTTCTCTTTAAATTCGACAATATATTAGATCTATAAATACTTGAAGTCTCTATCCTGTTTATATACAAAGAAATAATACAAGTTATACTTAGTCATACTTTTTTATATTTTTATGCATAAATCTATATGCTTCGAGTTATTATCTAATGTGGTCTATCACTTCGCGAATATTGAGGTTCTTTATCCACGACCAGATTTCCCAGATTCATTTGTCACTCCAGATTAAAATCACTACATCCATTTTCTGAATACAGCCTATTAATGGGTTTAAATTTATCGTTGTAAGTTTCAGCGCTTTGTAAAAGCAAGTAACAAAAGGAAAGATATTATATGTATAAGCATATTAAAAGTCTTTCAGAGTAGAGATAGCACGTAAAAATTTTGACGCAAGACGTTTCTGAAGGACAAATGGTATAACTAATCGGTCGTTACGACCTATATTCATTTGTCACTCCAGATTAAAATCACTATATCCATTTTCTGAATACAGTCTATATACAATTTTAGTTAGATATTCACTGTTTTCATTACTGTTTGTAATTATAAAAAGTAGTTTTTACTATAAATGAAACTAGATTTAAAAATTTTGCATTAAATATTTTTAGATTCCACATCTGAATGACACTAGATTTATAAAAGACCTAACATGATAACTAACACTCTAACATACTAATTAAAACTACATTTTCCTAAAAAGCATTTAACTTTAGCATAAATAACAAAAAAAACATTTGAAAACCCACTAACGACGCGGCTAAGGGCACTGTTTCAGTGGGTAATGTGGTGGCCTATTTCTCTAAAAACCTGTTCTATATAAAACTCCCTTACTACGAGTTGTTACGCGACAGTCGTAATATACTGCCTTACTCCTGCCGCAGCGGCCACAGCCACCACCCTCCAACTATTAAAGTGACCAATGTAAGATCATGAGAATAGTATTAATGATGACTAGCTATTTACTCTGGCTTCACTCGGGTACGTCTCTAGGTGCCTAGCAGTGGCATATGTACAAAAACAGGTCATAATCTATCTGTGTACCAAATTTCATCCAAATCTGTACAGCACACACACAGACAGACATACAGACTTTCGCAATAATAATATTCCTGTCAGTCTATTATAATGAATATAAGTCGTAACGACCGATTAGTTATACCATTTGTCCTTCAGAAACGTCTTGCGTCAAACTTTTTACGTGCTATCTTTACTCTGAAAGACTTTTAATATGCTTATACATATAATATCTTTCCTTTTGTTACTTGCTTTTACAAAGCGCTGAAACTTACAACGATAAATTTAAACCCATGAATAGGCTGTATTTAGAAAATGGATATAGAGTGATTTTAATCTGGAGTAACAAATGAATCTGTGAAATCTGGTCGTGGATAAAGAACCTCATTATTCGCGAAATGGTGGACCCATTAGTTTAAGCAAGTAAGCTGTGGATAGATTTTGCATTGAATCTATTCTTTTTCACATCGATATAATCAGGATTTTGCAGGATTCGAAACTGTATGATGCAGTTGTTGTAACTTGTATACACTCCTTAACTTACACGATAAAATTCAAGTTAAAAAAATCTAAACATTCTACCGGAAGAAGGTAGAAATCATATTAACAATCCGGAAGTCACCGAAATGTCTTCTCCATTCTACGTGACCTTGGCGAAGTAATCTGTGCTCAACGGGCACACTTAGAAGCCATTAAAAATTAAAAAACAAATAAAAGAGAATTGAATTGAAGTCACCGAAAATAAAGAGAGGAGTTTGAAGTCACTATGTATTTTTAGTCTACTCTATATAATATCAAGCTTTCCGAACTTAACACGCTCGCTACCGAGTATCGAGTTATTATGGTATAAATGCTGTTACATATAATGAATACTTGAGAACGAGTGGGCAGATGTTGAAAACAGTTTTAAATGCTAATTGTGTGATGCAACGCAAAAATTTCAAAAGACCAAGAGTTCAAATTATAATTTCAAATGTAATATTTTTATGCCACGAATAAAATTTGCAGGATATTGTACATTGTATGTTTTATGTTAGATACTAGCGAATTACTCTCAACAACAGTAGCGTATAGTTGCCTCATAGTACATTTATATACTAAATTTCATTCAAATCCGCCCAGCCGCTTCAGCGTTATACAATTATAATATAATATCCAATTTTACACACTGGTAGCCGAGTCGTAGCGCGCTCGCTTAGGAAATCGAGTGAAGCAGGTTCAAATACCGGGTCTCATACCACTGACATTTTTATTCGCGAATAATTTCTAACATAATTACCACTTGTCTTACGGTGAAGGAAAACATCGTGAGGCAACCTGCAGGCTGTCTGAGAGAACCTAGCAAGTTTTTGAAAGACATGTTAGTTCAACTCGCACTTGACCAGCGTGGTAGACAATGACCTGATCATCCTCGTATTGAAGGAGGCCCGTGCCCAGCAGTAGAACTTTAAAAGGCTGAATACCGAAGTCCGATTATACAATATACCAAAATTTGCCAAAATAACAAATATGCCAAAATTTTCTAAAACATTGAATATAGAATTTTAGAGCAATTCAATTGAAAATAATGATACCCTGGACACAACCGGACACATTTTTTTAATAAATATTAATAATCAAGAGTCAGTCCGACTTTTGAGAATGAACGTAGCAAGCCTCACGGTAAGCATAAATCATGTATGTAAGTCTTGGTCTGTATAATATTATGTTCCTTCTTCAACTTGTTTCCGCCTTTTTAATTCGCTTTTTATGCAATCGGACTTTTTCAATTTTATATAATTAAAGTTAATAAGATTTCTGACGATAAACAAATTTTTATCGAAATGAAAAATAGCTGATAGCACTCGGCGATAATGTGAAAGAATTTTCTGAATCAGATCAGTAGTTTCTGAGATGACTTTACTTTAAAACTTACACAGTTTACCTCTTTATAATATAAATCTAGATTTATAGAGGAACTAGCATTGCCCGCGGCTCCGCCTGCGTTCAGATGATCAAAAACCAAATTATTAGGTTTTACATTATAGTATACTCTTACATTGCAGTTTTTGTATTTTTTCTCAGAAATCAGACATTTTCCCGCGGTAATAAGTATCCTATATGTTGACCCGGATAACCAAATATCACAATCCCAATTTCATCAAAATCCCTCCAGTGGTTTTTCTGTGATGCGGTAACGGACAGACAGACAAAAATTCTAAAAACTATGTATTCGGCCTTTGTATCAATAATAATGTTTATTTCAACAAGATTTTCCAAAAAATATCTAATGTACAGATTCGGCCTAGTTACAATTTTATTATATGTATGGATATTACAATTCACCTATACGAGTATAACTTGGGCAAAAACCTTCAACAACGTTCAAATTCCATTTTTGTTCGGTTTTCGACCACACCGATCACTAATTTGATTTAAATATATTACAAAACATTAACATACGTCATAAAATACAATATGACTATCAATACAAATGGCCAATAATAATAGCTATCATTACAATATATTGACACACTATCGGAAATTGATGGGCCATGTACCTAATGTAAATCCGAATCGAATCGTTTCACGACTGATTGCGCCATGCACACGCGTGTTAGATAGCCTGCTGTATAATTGGTAGATACTTGAGTAATGTTATTGCTTTAGGTGCTTTTGCTGTAAATCTGTTTATAACAGCCTAAATGAATTTCAAATGACTTTAATAGTTACCTATTGAGAGTTTTTTAACTGTATTCAGCCTTCTTTTACGTCCCACTGCTGTGCACAGAACTCTCTTCAATACGAAAGGGATCAGGCCACCACGTAGGCCAAGTGCGGGTTGGCGGACTTCATATACCTTTCAAAAACTTTCTAGGTTCTCTCAGATATACAGGTGATAGCAATTTGATCTATTAAACAAGAAACAAAGAAAAGTATACAAATAAATTCTGTTGTATGTTTTCGAGATTTCAATGCTAGCTTATCGGCGTCATGTTTCCACTTTTTTCTTTAGAAACATTACAGTTTTCCAGAAATATAAGGTAAGTATTTGTACAGCCAATTGATATTATATTATACCGAAAAATCGGTCAAGTACATATCAGCCTCGCGCATTGAGTGCTTATACCATAATATATTTAGCTCCTCTCTCTTATTCACAGTTGGCTACACAGCGTAGATGCAAAAAACTATAATTTCGTCATGTCCGTCTGTCCGTATGTCACAGTTATTTTAATAGAAGACTATTGAAACCTTATGACCTATAACATATAGCACCGCTGTACAATTCTGCAATCAAATTACGAAATTTAAAAAAATAGAGATGCACTAAGTGAGTCCACTAAGTACTTATGTAAGGTAGCTCTGGGTAGATCTTTAAAATTGAAGTATATGATCTCTCGCTACGATGATATACTTGTAGTATAGAAGGTTTATAGAGCATACTATATATACTTAGTAATAGTCCTGTGCTTTAATCTTTTAGGAATAGAAATATTACTCCGTGCAACTAACTTGCAGTCTGCTAGCAATAAGGAGGACCCAGCAAATGTCCCGCGAGAGATTTTTAATGGAACTTTTTATTAAAAAAAAAACGTTTAAACTGCTACGTCCTTTGTGGAGTGGTTAAAAAAGATATTCTACTTATTTGCTTTGTTTTTTGTCTACCACTACACCAGACTGCCGTGTACTCAAACTTTTTAAATCTGTTAAAGCGGTATTAATAGCTATGAAAGCTTGTATGCATTTCGCAGATTCGGCACAAGGTTTCTCAAGTAGGCGTATAAGAGACAAAATTAACCTAGTTGTTTCCAAAGGCTAATAAAAATATCTAGGTACTTCTATTAAAGCCTATGGCTATATGAATATTTTACCTATCTGAAAATGTAAAGATAATATGAAAATCGATTACTAAAAATACCAATTTTAAAAATATTCACATGACGTAAAAATGTTTTATTTTAATAAAAAATATTTTCAAATTCAATCTTGTTAAAAATTATGTTTAACAAATACGTAATATAAATGATGGGGTTTTATAACATACCATGCATTTGTCCGCGGCTCCACCCGTTTGTTTGTTTTTTTTATTTACTCATTTCCTAATGATAATGCGTAATGCTAATTAGCCAATAATCTCAATAAATCACATAGACTATGGCCTAGAGTATAATAATACTCCAGATCATTATCTATCCTTGTACAAAATGTCTTCCAAATCCATTAAATCATTTCAGTGTAAAGGCAGCATTTCGTTTACACTTAACTCTTACAAAAATTAGCACTTTAAAGCTTAATATTTCACAAACGAACTTATTAATTGAAAAATTGTCTTCGAAAACCCGCAATATTATTGAAATACCTATCCAACGAAACCCCACACCATGGGATAGACGAGAAAAAAAGCATCCCCATTTTACGTGTAAAGGGAGGTACACTTTATTGGCGTGTTTGATATGTATATCCATGCCAAACTACATCATTCTAGTAACGGACAGACGGACATGGCGAAACTATAAGAGTTCCTTTATAAGAGAGAATATTTAAAGACAAGAAGATTGTTCAATGTTGAAGTAAACTCAGGAATAGACAGACAATTGACTATTCTATATATAATTTTAGTAGGAGAGTAAATTTGAATAAGCAAATATATATAGCATAGTTGTGTCATGGACTTATTATCTTCACGACAGTTATAAATAGTTCTAACCTTAGTGTTAACGTTGGTTTCGACCTAAAACCCTAATGGAACCTAGATTTGGCTTTGTATAAGTAATCGGAGTAAATAAATATTGTTTCAGTTTAACAGCTGTTCCATATTATGTCGATAGCGTTTACTCTAGTACCGGGAGTATTTTATAAGCATTTTGTATGTTGTATAGATATTATATTTTATAAATAGCGACTCATCCTCGCTTCGTTCGGGTTAGTCCCTAGGTACATTTTTTTTTTGAGCCGAACCCTTATTCTTTTACTGAAGTAAATGTAGCCTAAGTTACTGCTTATAACATCAACTACCTGCCAGTGAAAGTCCCGTCAAAATCGGCCAAGCCGTTTCGGAGATTAGCTGGAACAAACAGACGGACAGACAGAGAAGTAGATTTCTTAAAAAAATAATTTAGCAACATCGCAAATGGTCTATCTATCCAAGAGCAAGGCTACTTAGGTATTAGTTCCGAACACCGCTTTAATACTAAATAGTAAGTTAAAAGGACTCGAATTTACTGCGAATAAATACTACGCCAGTACTTGGCACAGTGTTGGGAATATCCCACATGTAATATGTACGAGAATGTTATATGCTTAGATATGTACTTTAGAAGACGCAGCCAAGATGCATTGCGGTGTTTACTTTTTGTCATATTTGCAAAATTTTTCGTTTTTTTTTTAAGTTTAATACCTATATTGTTATTTATTATCTTACATGTTCTTTTTTAAATTATACTTATACATTTTTCAAATTAATTTATTTCTTAATTTTTGTTCGAGTTATCGAGTGAGGCTTAGATAAGCATTCTTCAATCAATTCAATTTACTTGTTAATGGCTTCAAAGCGTGCCAGTTGAGCACACATTACTTCGCAAATGTCACGAAGAATGGAGAAGATAGGAAGATGAAAATAAAAAAAATCTGACATAACGCTGACATTTGTCATTACATTTTTTGTGTTCTATTCGTAAATAATTCAAGATTGGCATCTTATCTATGCCCGCTTACTTTAAATTTCATCAAAATTGTTTCAGCATTTGAATCGATCAAACCAAACATAATTTTTTTCAAATATTTTCGCATTTTATATACATATTAGCGACATCATCGCTTCGCTCGGGTGCGTTTTATACCTTTTATATTTATAATATTCAGCTTTTAGCATGTTCTATTGTTAACATTAGATTATTTGTTACTTCAGATCATTAAATAACTGTCTAAAAAATCTTACTAATATTATAAATGTGAAACTTTAGATGTTTGGATAGATGTTTGTTACTCAATCACGCCAGAACCGCTGAACGGAACTGACGAAATTTAGAACAGAGATAGATTATAGTATGGAATAGCACATAGGCTACTTTTTATCCCGGAAAAATGTACAGTTTCCGTGGGATAGCTTTGTTTTTATTTTTTTAAAGATTTATATAAATCTATTTATAATAGTCCTACTTACATACTGCCATGATAATTATTATTAAAATATACCACTGCCGTCATTGTGTAACTAAATATTTCCAACATATTCTCTTTTCAAACTACGTAACTTTAGATTTGTAACAATGGTTCATTTTAATAGCTCGTCTAACTATTAGTGTAGACTGGTGGCCTTTTTAGCGTATACGCTTTAAATATTCCCTTTATGACGAGAATAATGGAGCTTTATAAAAATATATCGTTATTTTTAGCTTTTGTTTATTTGAAATGTGTATTTATAGGAAAATTCTACCTTTTTATGTTATGCACACAGTATCTGTTAAATACGAAATATCAAATAAGATTTTTTTTCTTGAGTGACATTTTACTTATGAAGTAAGTCATACTCAACTGTCAAACTTAAATGTCATTAAGAAGCATTTTTTTTTGATTTAATTGATTATATTATTCGGATTTATCCCGATGTTTTTAATTGTTTTCCCCGAATTTTTCAATACTTTACAGCTAATAAAAAAAATGGTCACGGGAGAGATTAAAGTTTTTAGTGTCAAAATTATAATGATAATTATTACAGATGGTATATACCCAAAAAAACAATAATTTGAAAAAAAAGATAAATGTAACCTAAGTTTCATTTTAGTGTATAATTTTTGTTATTCAAAATAAAACAACGATGTATAATATTTTTACTATAATTAATTAGAGTTCATACCTAACCATGTTTACCTATTAGATATTAATATCTTAAAAATTTAAATGGGACCACCTGGGAAGTACACCCTTCAAAATAAAAAAAAAACAAATCGGTTCAGGCGTCTTCAAGTAATCGGTGAACATACATTAAAAAATATATATTTCAAAAAGCTATTGATGACACTAAAGCTCGTTAATAGCTACTAAACAAAAAAAAAAGGAAGAATGATTGACAAAGTTGAAAAAGGTGCTAAACTAGTTTGTCTTTGCCTATTTATAGCAAACTAGCGACTCCCCTCGTTTCGCTCGGGTTCGTCCCTAGCTTGGTACTCCATAAACACTTTCATCCTAATTTTCACCCCTTTAAGGAATGATTTCCGGGATAAAAAGTATCCTATATCCTATCCAGGATCTCAAACTATCTTAACAAATTTCATCTAAACCGGTTCAGTAGATCCAGATATTACCCCCTACAACGTCACAAACTCACTTACCTCTTTATAATATAAATCAAGTACTATTACTAGCTAGCACTTAGCTGCATAAGCTGTGATCTGTATTATTACTGACACTTACTAAGAAGAACTTAGTGACCATCGTTTAGAAAGTCAATAGATTCAATAGACCAATTAACCCAATTAATGTCATTGGTGATAAAGTACGGTAACATATATCAAGCAGGAGCTCATTGGTAGCGAACTCGCTGGAGAAGCCAAGAGGTTCGGTTTGGTTCGGTCTCGCACTTCTGAGATTATCATGTGTAAATCTTTTTGACCTGAGTACTACTTGCTAATACGGAGTTTTGTTTGATATGTGAAGTTCGCGAATTTGTCAGCATGGTGGACAATAGCCATCCATATCGAGGTCACAGACCTTCTGCCCAGTAGTGAAATGTTAAAAAGGTTGAATTAAATATTAAAGGTTATACTGTCTTTTAGTATTAAATAACCGCGCGGACTTTAAACTATGTAATATCAATCGTATAAAAATCAACATTTCTTAAGATATATAATCTAAAAAGTAGTCTCAATCGACAGTCGTAGGCTTATTTAAAATTTAGTCCTAGTGGCTTTCTTTCGCTAGTTATTCTCAGGGCTGAGGCTTTTATTTACTAAATGGTGAATCAGTAATAGTAATAATAATAAAAATAGGTAATAATAGTAGGTATTAATTTAATGTTACCAAGATGAAATAAAATATTGTTCTTTTTTTATGGTATTCAGTGACAAACGAACAGACAGCCCACCTGATGAAAAGCGGTACCTGTCGCCCATAACACCTACGGTTCATGCACTTAGGTTTTATGTCACAAAAATGCAGAACCGCAGGTGCGTTGTTACTGTGAGGACTAAGATGATATGCCTCTTGCCTATAATTTTTATTCCTTAAAAAGCGCATCACTTGAGAACAATCAGTTTTACTAATTTTGCTACTTTTTTAAATATCCCTAATATCCTGAAGAATAGGAAAAAAATATGGTTACCCGAAAAGTTGGGAGATTTGGTAAAACTGAAAATATAAAAATTTATATATTTTTAATATAAAGATTTTTACTCTTAGGATGAGGTAGAATTGTATAATTATCAGTACTGATGACATCATTTAATTTTTTATGAAAATCCGTTTACAATTACGAATATATGATTTGATTGAAGTCGGTCAAAAAAAAACTCGTTAAACAAGTATGGCTTAAAAGATCATTATATTACCTATTGTTATTATTTCAATTTAATAAAAAAATATTATTTACTATCTTTATAGTCCTTCAAACGTACACAAGACGTCCGTTTAATTATGGGATCCTTCTCATTTCGATCCATTTTAGGTACCTTAAAACACTAATATATTCGATAATCCATATTTTACTCTTCATTTGGAACATAATCATTGTAAAAATCTAGTCTTTAAATAAAAATTTCATACAAAATACCTTAAAAAATATATACGAGTACTCTTTCGTTATTTGGATTTCAAGGCTTGTTTGTTAATTAAGACTTGTAATTCTGGCAATGGCCGAATTTTCGTTTGCTTAATTGTAGAATGTTCTTGTAATTAGTACTCATTTTGTAATATCGTACCTATGTGTTTCACTTGAAGTCGGCTGTTTTATGAGCTTTTCGTAGATTACTTCGTTAATTATGTTAATAGCATTAAGTTATTTTACATTTAATTGTATTTGGTCTAAAGATATTGTTATAAAAAGTATAAACTGTTAAAAAAATCAATTTCATATGTAAGCTTAATTTTCTTATGAAGTCATTTTTAAGGTCTTAAATTTTCCACATATGAATAAATTAAAAAAAGCACATCATCACGCCATGACATTCAGGATCTTGCCGGACGAACGTTCACGCGACGTGGGCATTAAAATTTAACCCAATTTCGGGCTCGCGTACGAACTTTGTTGCTAATCGTGGCAATAAAAATACATGGGCCTAATACAGTCAAAATATGCACTGGGTCACGCCAGCGTTACGTAAGCAATCAGGGCGAGTTAGCAGTCTCCATAACAACGTGTTTCAAACAGGCTATTTAATAAACAACACACAAGAAGTCGACGTTTACAAGCCATTAATGAAATAAGGCATCAAAAGCTTAAAGTAATCAGCTAATTTCCGATTTATCATCAAGGGTCGCGCGACCCTTCATATGCGGAAAATACGTTAGGTTTAACTAAGTAACATTTGTAGTGTAAGCTTAAAGATAATTGTCTGAAATCGCAGTACAGTTTACAATAATGTCACGCGTTTGAATAATTGATACTAATCGACATAACGTGATGAAAAATGATAGTTTTATGTGAGTTTTACGACGTTAATACGACATACAATGGACATAACAGAGTATATTATATTGATGTATCTAGATTAACAGGCTCTACCTAGGATTCCTAACGACATGGATTTGGGATGTGCTATTGTAATATGCCAATGTTTTTGTTAGATTTGTAAATTAGTGTCAGTTTATGTAAACCAAATCCACGTCAGTGATCATGCAGGTTGGTGCGGGCGAGCTTACCGTAGGCATCAGCTGGTCAGTACTCCTAACTCTTGTCACCTTGTTTTTGTATATCAGCTTTTTCAACGCCTTCTCAACTGGCTGGTTCCATCTCATGAACATCACGTACGCGCCGTATAACGAGAAAAGTGCTAACGCCTCCTGCCAGTATATCACGTTATCACGGAAACAGTATATCAACACAAGGAGGCTGATTGAGTAAAATGTGCAGTCGCGGAAGAGAGGCCACCATGTGAGGGATAGTGTGGTGCGTGAAAACAACGCGCACGCACCTATCACGAATAGGATGTTGAAGACGGCGGAACCAACGATAGTTCCTATACCGACATCGTCGAACGAGACGAATACACCAATGATGGACGTGAATAGTTCTGGTGCAGAGCCTCCTGCAGCCATGAAAGTGGCTCCAGCGACATCATCTCTTATCGCGAGTCTTTCTATGATCACGTCCAGCGCTGGAACGAAGAACTCGTCGCAGACTATCGCAAGAGCCACAAACATGTAGCCCATGCCTATCACGTGGAGCAGGACTGCCCCGGAGCGTCTCTGTTCTTCAGTGAAAAGGTCTTCAGGGAAAAGCGGGGTTTTTTCTTCGAGGTCTGCTTCAGGGGTTGTAAGGTCGTTGAAGTCGGTGAAGTCGGTGAGGTCGGTCGCGTTGGGCTCGCCGGCCCGCGCCGCCGCCAGCAGCGCGAGCAGCAGCGCGCCACCCATCCCGCGCTCCCGGGGGCTGCGAGTACACTGAAGGCGACGCGGCCCGATCGCTATCGACATTGCTATTCTTTTTCCGAATTTCGAATTCGGGCTGGCGCGCGTTTGAAATTTAAATCGAATATCGAATTGCTTTTTTATTTAAATACATATTGTTAATATTTGATGTTGTATAATTTATTATTATTATAAATCTATTTATTTTTATTATTAATTCCATTATTTTTACATATTTATAATAATATACCTAATTTTCACGTGACAATAAGTATTAAATTAAATGTTATTTTATTTTAACACAACATCATGCCCTAAAACCGCTCTAAAAACCAACTCGCTCATTAAACACAAAACCCATCTAAATCATAACGTAAAAGTTGATTAAATTTAAATAATAAATAACAATCGAGATATCGATGCATCGGTATCGAGTCGCGGCTCTATCCCCCCCGCGACGTCGCTCGATAGAACCGCACTGCGCCGCGCCGCCGCCCCGCGCTTAGTGAATAGACCTGCCCTAAAAACAGTCTAAGAGATAACTTCAATACGTGCATGCGTTTATTACAAACATGTGTTAAGTATATTACTTTAGAAAGTATACCTACGTATGCTTTCAACTTTGTATGCATGTCTCATAAAATTTAAAACTTAAATTATGCTAGCTCTTATACTATATCATAGCAATTTAACTTAAAATATTTATTATTATAAAATAATATATCATTAATAAGAGGTATATATATTTATTTATTATTAATTAAATCTATATAACTAATTATGTTAAAGCCTATTGAATGCGTGAGTTAAAATTGCATACACCTGATAGTTTTCAATAAAGGTAGCGTGTCTACGATAATGAGCTACGCCGTAGAGCCTACGCTTGATACAAGAATACGATTTTCTTCGACATTGAATGTGCTTTCGTCTAAATTCTTTCGTCTAAGTCTTGTCTAATTTATATTATATTAAAAGCTGTATAAATCACATAGCAATTTATTCTATTAAAAATTATAAATTTATAAGATATTGGATTAAATCTTTTGCTCAAAAGAGAGAAATTACTATTAATACTAAGGAAATAAGACGAATAAAATTTTTCCAATTACATTTTGTCTAGATAGATTTTAATATGCGTACAATTGTAGACTTAAACCTTATTCCAACACGGAAGCGCATCCTAGTGCGGCAAGATCGATTCATACCATAAAATGAACCTTATTTTTAAGAACATTTGGTCTAAATTTCCTAAACTCTATAATAACCAACTGCCGAGTTTGTAGAAATCATGCGCGATTCAAATAATACTTAGTCAAACAATTTTAAGCTGTATTGTAATGTGAATAGGATTTAAAATTAATTAAATATGTATTATGATCTATGCAATCAGAAATGAGCTCGTAGGACTTCTTTAGCATCTACCATTTGCGAATACAATGACTCTATCACTAATTAAAAATTAAATAGCTTTAGTAACTCGTTAAAGCATATTATTAAATTATTAAATTTAACTAGAATAATAACTGTGAAAATGTTTTTTTTTAAATGATATGTATTTTAACCACCGATGTCTGACTGTCTGTCTGTGTGTATGTGTCTGTCTGTGGCATAGTAGCTCTCAAACGGAAGGACCGATTTCGATGCGGTTTTTTTCATTTGAAAGCCAGTTTCCTTGCGGTGGTTCTTAGCTATGTTTGGTTAATATCGGTCCAGAAGTGTTAGAATATCAGCTCTTTTCCAAAATGATGTAAGGCATTTTGGCGTATAATTACTCGATTAAGTGCTTCACGCGTGCCAGTGTAATCGTTAAATGACAATTAATTTGCGTAGGGGCTTTTTAATTTTTTTAATTTATAATTATAATTTAAATAATTTATATATATGCAACTCACCCTCGCTCCGCTCGGGTTCATCTCAAGATATGTTTTAACAGTTAGTATAGATTTCTCTGCTCGGCTGCTCGGCTGACGTCATGGTCAGGCCCCCTGGGAACTAAAAAGAGAGAAAGACCAAGAAGTAGATGGGCAGACGACATTGAAGGGATAGCTGGAAAACTGTGGAGGGTAAAACACCACAGACAGAGAATACTGGTCATCTATGGAGGAGGCCTACACCCTCAAATAGAGGGGTTCACGCTAATTTTGTAACTTAATTTTATTTAAAATAATAGAACAATTTAATATATTATATAATTTAAAAATAAGAATAGTATAAATTTGTACAATAATCTATATATATAAAAGAAAGTCGTGTTAGTTACTTCGCTTATAACTCAAGAACGGCTGAACCGATTTAGCTGAAAATTGGCAGGGAGGTAGTTTAGAGCCAGGAGAAGGACATAGGATACTTTTTATCCCGTTCGACCGCGTTCCAATTTTTATGATATTTTAATTTTTGGATTTCTCTTAGTCCGGAATAGGTAAGTATTAAAACATATAATTAAAATGTGAGAAAGAAAGATTTTTTCTTTTTATATCTATTTAAAACGTACCTAGCGACGAACCCGAGCGAAGCGAGGGTGAGCCGCTAGTATATTATAATAATAAAAATTTATTTTAATTCAATTTATAAATATAGCAATAAAAGTTTATAATTTACAATAATCTAAAAATGTTAAAATGTTATAATATATTTGCATGCTGATTATCGCTTCTACACTGAATTATGTTGATTAATTAATAAAAATTTAATATGTGAAATGTATTACTTGATTAATTATTAGTAGTGAAATAAAAGGCTTTTTTATTTTTTATTTATTATTTTTATAGATTTCTCAGAGTTGAGATATTTTCGCGCATTAAAAAGTATCCATATTTTGACCCGGATAACCAGCTATCATCATATCAAATTTCATTAAAATCGGTCCGGTGGTTTCCTTGTGATGCGTTCCCAGACAGTCAGGTAGACAAAAATTCTAAAATCTATAGATTCGTCCTCTATATCGATATTAATGACTATTTCAATAAGATTTTCCAAAAAATATATTTTATTATATTATGTATAGATAATATAATGAATGGAATAACATCATATTATGTTTCATTTTGTGAATCATCTAATTCTTGTAGATATCCACGCTGTCCCAGAGTAAGTACATGCTATGCTAGCTGAGATGCGCCATGCGATTAGCTGCAGATGAAGTTTTGTACTATAACAAAATTGTGACGAAACAGATTTGAGTTTGATAATTGTTTGGACTATAATGGAAGCCAATAGTGTATTTATATAGAGAAGCCAATAGTCTTTATATAATAGTATTTAAAAATATTGTCTGCCAATCTATTCAATCGCATTTTATAAGATTACAGCAGGCTTGCTGTATTTATAGGAGATTTGAAACCATATTGAAATTTGCAAGAACTAATATAATTTCAAAATAGAAATTAATTTCTCAAATATTTAGTCCAGAATCAAAATTCGCATAAGCATATTAATTACATTAGGTTTCCTTGCAGGTGATTAAATAAATTAAAAACATACTTAAAAGTTTAGTTTTAAATAATTACGTTACGTAAATTACGTTGCTTCCCTAGGTACCTAACAGTAGCTAATGTGTTACCCAGGTCCTCTATGTGTATGCTCATATAAATCTGTCCAGCCGCTTTAACGTGAAGACGTAATACACAAACATACAAACTTTAACATTAATTAATGAATTATATATATATATATATATATATATATATATATATATATATATATATATATAAATAATAGTATGATTTAGTTTTTGGTAGAAAAATTAGCAAAGCACTATTAGAAGCCCTATTAGAAGAAAAAACTTTTATAACGTCAGTAAGTTAGACTTGGATGTTCCTATTACATTAAATATTTATGTTATACTAGCGGCTCACCCTCGCTACGCTCGGGTTCGGCCCTAGGTTGAATCCCCATATAAACTTTCATCCCATTTTTCACCCCGCTAAGGGGGGATTTCCGGGATAAAAAGTGTCCTTCCTAGGGTCTTAACCTATCTTCCTACCAAATTTCCTCTAAATCGGTTCAGTAGATCCAGAGATTACCCCCTACAACGTCACAATTCACAAACTCACAAACTTTACCTCTTTATAACATTAAGTATAGAAGTATAGATTAGAAACTAGCTAGGTATGTTTTAACAGTTAATATGGAATAGATAGACTATATATTATATAATATATAGCCTATAGCCTTCCTCAATAAACGGTCTATGTATTGCAAAAAGAATTTTTTAAATTGGATTAGTAGTTTCTGAAAGAGTTCTTTTTGAGATAAGGTTTATTCATGAACGAATTAGTCATTAATTCGTTCATGGGTTTATCATTACACAGCTACTATTATAACTTTTGAAATATTATTTTAAAATAAATGTAAAATAAAGGAGCATAAATTTGTAGAATGGTCCTTTTAAAGAGCTTTCGAAGAGAAATTACCTCATTAATGACTTTTTCAACCTTATCTCTACTTGGATAACTAGTTACTGTACTCGTTACTTACGAGTGTGCACAACAAGTAAATATTAGGTAAATCTCAGAAAGCATATACATATCCCCCCAACGTGCGTTCACCTTGTCGTGGTGGAGGGGCTCAGTAGTGCCCGGCAATACAGCCGGGCGCGAAGCCAAGAAACGCTCAGGGAGGTGGCCCATTTCAGTGGGTGGTGGGAGGTGGCCCATTTCAGTGGGTGGTGGGAGGTGGCCCTCTTCAGAGCGCGGTGGACCATGCGGGTTGCTCCTGGTACTTCTTTGATAGCAGAGTGGACTTTGGAGCAACCCCATGGTCGTTGTGGTCTGCCTCGGCAGACCTGCCGTCGAGGCGTCGTAGTTGAATGCGTAAGCGATCCTGCGACGCCCCATTAAGACGGGGGAAGGTTTTTGTTGGGATTTACAGGGTACTACTGGCTTTGCCGGTGAGTCCCACACCTCGAGCGTAAATGCATTTCCCAACGTTAAAAAAAAAGAAAGCATATATAGCTATTAGATATCTATACCTCGGTGCTCGGTGGATAACTGCCTCGGTGGTGTAGTGGCTAGCATGTACGGCTACACACCCGGAGGTCCTGGGTTCGAGTCCCGAGGCCAAGTTTCTTTTTGTATAGTAAGCCTCTTTCTGTGTAAGTGTCTTTCTGTATAGTAAGCCTCAGTTATAGCCCGGAGTTGGGACGTTGGCGGTGTTTCACCCCCGTGCCTCGGAGAGCACGTAAAGCCGTCGGTCCTGCGCCTTAACTCTCACTGGTCGTGTCGAGTGGTCGTCCCACCAGAGTATGAGAGTGCACTTGTGTCTGCGCGTACACTTGTGCACAATAATATCTCCTGCGCAGTTGGCTAGTCTCAATGAGATTGGCCGCCGTGGCCGGAATCGGTCAAGAGAACATCATCGTCATTATCAGATATCTATAGGTATTATGCACTAGTGACGTACCCTCGGACATGACTTAAATTTTGTTGTCTCATATTTGTCTGCCTGTCTGTTTGCTACATTGTAAAGCAGTCGAAAACGTTTGGCAAGACTATATTTTTTTTATAAATTAGAAAAGAGTCTAAATTAAAGCAATAGTTTAGTTTGATGCTAATAACTTAGTGAATCTAAATAAAAAAATCCGCTTACGAAGCCACTTAATACAATTAGTATCTTAGATAATAGCTGCTTTCGTCTGCGAATTCTCGTGCATATTATGCAGTTTTATATATAACCATTTGATATAATAACTATTTATATGGACAGCATTATATGGGGATCTAAAGAAGTAAAATAATAAAACATAAATTATATTTCATTCTTTAATTTAGAACATTAATTGTTTCATAAGAAAAGTTTCATTAAAATCCACTTAGTCATTACTGAGTCGTACAATTGTTATACATTTAACTATTATTTGATATTTTCACGGTTTTATTTTACTTTTTGTTCCGGACGTTTGTAATGCTTTACAGCAAAGGTAGAATAGCTCCCGTTAAAAAAATAGTTTAAATTGTTTTAATTGTAAATAATTTATGTGAAATTAATTTAGGAAATGTAATTAACTGGGAACTGGCTGTAAGAATGATAAAAGGTTACATGGTGACGCTGGTTGCCTATTTATATAAAGAATTATTAAATCAATCTTTTATTAGCATTTAGCGAGAGCATCTAACAGGAACTAAAGGCCTATACACACTGCGTTTTATAAACGCGCCGATGACGTGTATCAAACGCAAATAAACGCTCACTGTGCTTTGAACGCGTGTTGACAGCGTAAAAAAAAATATCGTGTGCATAGACCCTAATGTCCACCGAAATCTAAATTAGGGGCTTTAAAAAACTTTTAAAACCTTTTACTAGAGAAAAATTAAAATATCAAAACTTTCATGATAAATGGACAGGATATAAAAATAATTAAAGAGCAATTTTCAGTTTTCTTTACAAGAAAACGGTACACTATAAATTGCTTTTTGTAAAACAATGTAGCTAAGTGTAAAATTAACGTTAAACGGAACGTAAACCATAGACATTACTTTTTTTTATATATTTTGTCCTCACTCGGTCTGTCAAGTCACGCAAATCAAATGTCATTGACCGAGATAACACACGTTAGGTTTCTTTAATGGGATAGTGTTATTAAAAATTGATTTTTGTGATAATTTCATTAAAAAGTGAACATAAACAGTTGCTACAATGTGGCTCGACCAAGCCGATGGGTTCGCTGAAATATTTAGAGGATATCTACCATATTATTTACTGGTAGTTTTCCCTATTTTTATTATAATGTCGCCTGCTAACCCAGTTGCCGCTTCTCACGAATTTTCGGTATATAGAATGCAACAATATGACCTACACACCGTACCCCATGGTAAGTTAGTAATTTAAGTAGATGTCTTTGTGATAATATTAGAAAAAAAAATACAATTTCGATTTTTAGGTTATAATTTAATGAGAATCAAATATTGTTTTTCCTTATCTTGATATACCAGTTTCATAAAGCTCCCAAAGGTTGTAACTGTTTAATGTGATAGTGATCTTTAATCTCGTTTTTTTAAATGATAAATGTACTTTTTTTGTGTTTTAAAGCAAGACTATAAATGTTACATGTAAATTACACAAGTAACTACTCCCCCATAAAAAATCTTTTCTAAATTCTAATAAATAAAAAGAAGAAAAAAAAATGTTTTTAAATAAAATATTTTAAGATAAGTAGGGAATTGCAGTTTGAACATTTAAACGATTATAATAAGCCTTACTGTATACTCTACAACAAGTAATTGATTGTTGTTATTTTAATAGGATGCCGCAGTGCTAGTTTCAACCTTGAAGGCCGTTCTCTCACCTCCTGGAGCATGTCTCGCCACTGTGTGGTTGCTCGCATCCAAGATATCACTATTGATCAGTTTGTGGAAATCAGAAACAAAGCTGGAGCTCTATTATTGGTTTTGCCTAAAAATAATACTTTACTGACTGATGAAGAAAAAGAGGTGCATATTAATATTACCTACTGTTACAAAAATATTATTGAAAAGTGAAAAAAATATTACATTACAATTTTGTTGTTTGTGTAAAAAGACAATTAAAATTTTATATTATCTTCATTAAAATAATGTATACTTTGACATGTCATGGTTTTTATAATTATTTAATTAAGTGTTTAGCTTATATGAATATTTGAAAAGTGAATGTATGTTAGATGGATTTAGTTTTTTTTAATATAAATTTTAGTAATTATAAATTTTGTTATTTTATATGAATCATATATTTATATAACAGGTTTTTTTTTTCAATTTTGAATTTTAATGATTAATATTAATGTATTTATAAAGACTTAAAATTTCTATACATTTTTTTTGTCAATTATAAAATGAAATAATAGTAAAACAATTATTCAATTTTAGCATATCAAACTTCTGGAAATGGCAATGATGCAACAAGAGATCAGCATTCCAGTGTACTTTGCCGAGTGGACTCCCGATTTTGGGGACATTATTAAAGATCTGCAGCACAGCTTCATCACTGATGACAAATCAGGAACTGCTTTGGAAGCTATGTTCAATACTGTATCATCCAATGGCTATCAAATTGGTAAGTAATAAACTTCTTACAAGACTTTCATTAAATCTATACAGATAAATAAAAGTGTCTGTGTGTAATGTCAAAGTAGTAACTTTTTACTAAATGCATATGAAAGTATACACAGTACTAATAAGTAAGAAAAAATCATTTAATTTAATTTTTGTGTGTCTGTCTGTTTGTCCTGGCTAATCTCAGACATGACTGGACCGATTTTGACATGACTTACACTGGCAGATTAGCTGATAAAATACTTGGGATTCCAGCTGATGTTTTAAGGAGTAACTTAGCTAGATAGCTATTATTTAAGAAAAAGACTTAAGAGTTCAAATTGTAAACAAAATCTGCATTTTTATGTTGCTAATGTAATATAACAGATATATATATATATATATATATATATATATATATATATATATATATATAGTAAATAATATAAATGTAATATAACAGTGTCTTGCACTTTATTATATTCCTTACTTATAATATATTTAACTTAAAATATCATAAGTAAATCAGTGTCAATGAATATTTCTAGTGGTATCTGCATCGGCACCTCAGAAACTAGATTCGAAACCTGTTACAATACATGGCAAGTTGGTGGGTCGTTCTGGTACTGCTCAGACCATTGTTATTGCTGCACACTATGACTCTTCCAGCATCATTCCTGTGAGTATTAATTAGTTTATTATAATTATGAATGATGAATATTCTTACTAGGGAATAGGCATCTAGATGAAAGTTTATATTAGAGCACAAAAAATTAAGGTAGTCTACAATCTCCATAACAGAAAAATGTTTTAGATTTGACCATAAGACAGTATTAGATTTCGACCATCTTTAAAAAAGAATGATGTGCATTTTTAAAGCTTTACATTTTTTGTAAAATCTTATTGAAATAGTCATTATTATCCATATAGAAGCTGAATCTATAGTTTTTAGAATTTTTGTCTGTCTGTCTGTCTGCCTGTCTATTTGTCTATCTATCTGAGAATGCATCACGAGAAACCTACTGGACCGATTTTAATGAAATTTGGTAGGATGATAGTTGGTTATTCAGGTCAACATATAGGATAGTTTTTACTGCAGTAAAATATCTCATCTCTGAGAAATCTATACTAAACGTTAAAACGTAACTATTTATTTTATATATTCTAATTTTTTAATTAATGTCAATTTTACATTATTATTTAAATGTTCCACAGGAGTTATCAAATGGGGCTGATTCGAATGCATCTGGGGCAGTAGCGGTATTAGAACTGGCTCGAGTCTTTTCCCGTCTATATTCCACGGCCGCGATGCGAGGAGGGCCCTCCCTCTTGTTCGTGTTGATGTCCACCGGTCACTCCTTGAACTACTTTGCCACTAAGAAGTGGTTGGAAGAGCAGTTGGATTCTGCTGATGCTTCTTTATTGCAGGTGAGAGATGTTTTTTTATATGACTCATATTACACTGTTACTCGTATTACTAGTAGTTCTGCGTACAGTAGACCTCGCGAGCACAAACTGCATTTTAAGGCTGCTCCTCACGCGAAAGATCCTTATCAGATCTTTACCACATATTTATAAGACCACCTTAAAGTTGCTACCTTCTAAATGAAAAAAAGAACCATCGAAGTCGGGTCTCATAAAGCAGAGATATCCAGTGGCCCACTTTTTGCCCTTTTTGGAGGAATTCCAGATCTAATTAAAAATCCCCGACGACAAAAAAATTCTATAAAGTCATAAAAACTGTATACCACGTTTCGTCTAGGTCTGTTATAAAATACAAACTGCAGAGGAGTACCAACAACCTGAATTTCGCCAGACTTGCAGCAGAGATGCTTTGCTTGCTCGGTCAAATAATTACCCCTATAATAACGAAAGGAATCTGGGTTATTGTATGTTATTGCTGTTTTAACTTTATTAGTAGTAATGGCTTCATTCATATTGGTAACTAGCGACTCACCCTCGCTTCGGTCGGGTTCGTCCCTAGGTATGTTTTAATTTTTTTGAGCGGATCCCTAATTCTTTTTCTAAAATAAAAGTAGCCTATGTTACTCCCTATACCATCAGCTATCTTTCAGTGAAAGTTCCGTCAAAATCAGTCCTGCTGTTTCAGAGATTATCCGGAACAAACAGGCAGACAAAATTTTTAAAAAATGTGTTTTTCTTATAAGTACCGTATATAATTTCATATGTATTTATTTAGTAAAATGCTGTT
This sequence comes from Brenthis ino, assembly GCA_921882275.1. Taxonomy (NCBI): domain Eukaryota; kingdom Metazoa; phylum Arthropoda; class Insecta; order Lepidoptera; family Nymphalidae; genus Brenthis; species Brenthis ino. Next base: position 17,715,739 of record OV170224.1, on the reverse strand, counting down.
ATTTTGACATTACAAACAGACAGACAGCTGTTGAAATGCTCAACAGCACAATACACCTAGCAGCCACCGCTTCAACACCTAAAAATAGAAAAGCAAAGACAAAGCAGACGGAATTCCCAAAGAACATAATGGAGAAAGTCAACGAACGGCGCAAAATGAGAAAAGAATGGCATAGAACCAGATACCCTTCGGACAAAACTAAGTTTAACAGAGCATCAAAAGAATTGAATGAAATGACCAAAGAATATGAGAACATCGGCCTACAAAGACACCTATCTTACCTCACCCCACATAAGGATACTAATTACTCGCTATGGCGCGCAACCAAAAATTTCAAGCGACCAAAAGACCATATTCCGTCGTTGCGAAGACAAGACAGAGGTTGGGCTAGATCTGAAATAGAAAAAGCAACCGTATTCGCCGAATACTTATTAAATGTCTTCAATCCTTTACCTTGCACTGAACCCGATAAGGATAATGAAATATCCAACTACCTACAGTCGCCAAACCAGCTATACTTACCCTTAAAGGCAGTAAGTCCTAAAGAGGTTATCCGAGAGATCAAAGCTCTACCACCAAGGAAAGCACCAGGCTATGACCTATTAGATGCAGAACTGCTAAACAACCTTCCAAAAAAAGCTATAATGTTCTTGGTGAGTTTCTTCAATGCATGCCTCAGACTCTCCCATTACCCATCCCAGTGGAAACTTGCTCAAGTTGTCATGATTCTTAAACCTGGCAAACCACCAGAAGAAACCTCATCCTATAGACCAATTAGCCTTCTCCCTTTGGTTGGCAAACTTTTCGAAAAAATTATTCTTAACAGGATGCATCCGTATTTAGAAACCATACTTCCTGGACACCAATTCGGATTCAGACGGCAGCATGGTACCATCGAACAAGTCCATAGGTTGACAGACACAATTAGCCACGCGTTTTAAAACAAAAAATACTGTTCCGCGGTTTTCCTGGATATTAGTCAGGCTTTTGATAGGGTTTGGCATATCGGCTTTCTATTTAAATTTAAAAAAATACTTACCTCACTCCTTTCTTTCCATTCTAGAAAGCTACTTAGACAAACGTTGTTTCGAAGTTAAACTTAATCACGTCACATCAGAGCTGCATGAAATCAGGTCTGGAGTACCTCAGGGGAGCATTCTTGGGCCCGTGCTGTATCTCATCTTTACAGCTGACATACCTACAGATGATAATACCCTCATTGCCACGAGCCCTGCTCATTGCAGACGATACTGCAATAATGTCAGTACACACCAACCCAGAAGTCGCATCAACGAATCTGCAGAAACACATTAATGATATCGGAAAGTGGCTAATGATATGGAGAATAAAGGCGAATCAAAACAAATCTGTACACGTCACTTTTACTCTAAGAAAAGGCAACTGCCCCCCAATCACATTAAACGGAGAACAAATTCCACACGATGATACAGCAAATACCTCGGCATGCATTTGGACAGAAGACTGACATGGCAAAAACATATATGGCAGAAACGAAAGACCCTAGACTCAAAGTTGAGAAGCATGTACTGGCTGATTGGTAAAAAGTCTCAGTTAACCAACGAAATCAAAATGGCAATATACAAAACCATATTGAAACCGGTTTGGATATACGGTATTGAACTCTGGGGAACAGCAAGCAACAGTAACATTGACATCCTGGAAAGGTTTCAAACCAAAGCCATCAGATCCATGTTTAACTTACCTAAATGCATTCATAATAAATATATTCTGCAAGACTTTAAGCTAATAACAGTTAAACAAGAAATCGCTGCCCTTAGTCAAAACTACCAGTACAAACTAACCAACCATGTCAACTCCCTGGCTGCTGATTTGGCGGGATCTGGAAGTACCGTTTACACAAGACTGAGGAGGAACAGTGTTCCAAATCTAATAAACTGATTCCCAACAGAATAAGCGAGAGTGGTCAATGGACTATTTCTCACTGCTACAAAGACCTATTTCTGAATAACTTCAAACAAAGGAGCAGCTAAATGTCTAATGACAGATTGTTGCGTTGAGCGGGATACAGAAATAAAAAATTACAAACAGACGCTTCAATTTTATTTATCTGTATAGATATGGAGTTAACGTAATAAAAAATAACCTATAGCACTCTGCGAATTTGCAAATTTTCAGAATCGGATGAGTAGTTTCAGAGATCACCTCCTACATACGAACTTTATCTCTTTATATTATTTGTCTAGATCACCCTTTGAAGTATTTGAACATATCTTCAATATAAGCATAAAACCATTTATTTTCAGGACATTTCCTTCGTGATGTGCCTAGACTCCATATCATCAGGACCTCTCACAATGCACGTTTCCAAACCCCCCAAACCTGGTTCACCAGTTCAGTCAATAAAAGCCCGTATGGGTGTTCCGCTGGTACATAAGAAAATTAACCTGGCAGATGAACTGCTGGCCTGGCATCATGAGAGATTTAGTATCAGACGAATGACTGCGTTCACTGTCAGCTCTTTGCAGGTATGTGGTAATTTAAAAAAAAATATTGGAAACCTTTTTAACATTTACACTACAAAGATATAGCTATTTTTTATATAAATGTGAAATTTATTTTTTTTGCATTTTGGTAGTTTATTTTTTAGGTTGCTAGGTATTAATAAAACCCTTGTTTTTTATGAATGTCACTGCAAATTTTTGGTACATTAAATCATATGCCTCTTAGACGTTGATTAAAGTCGACTTCCAAGATTTCATTACCGAGTTATAATAAGCAAAACTAATAATAAACGCGTTAATTTTTTTTAATTCCAATAGATTTATTCTGTCTATATATAAATATATAAAGTATATAAAGTAATCTGTGCTCTAATGCCACATTATTAAGGCATTATAAATAAACAAGCGAGAAAATTGAATTGACATTAATACTTTCTTAGATTTACGCGAATGTTTGACATTGTTAAATAAAACTATCTTTTCGGATTATTTCGCGGATTTATTTTGATTTTTGGTTCCCGACGTTTCGAATGCTTTACAGCATCCATGGTCACGGGAGAGACTGAGGTGTTACATGTCTTAAAGATATAGTTGTTACAGACAGACCCACCCACAATTAACAAAATGAAAATTGCACCAATTACATTACAATATTTTTAACTTTAAACATTTTTATAATTTTAATTATAATTGAATATGGAAAATTATTTATTTAATTTTTGCTATTATTTTTATAATAATATATTTTATAATAGTATAATTTAAAAAAGTTAAGTCCTTAATTAATTTTAACTTTTTTAAATTATACATAGAACAATTATATGGCTTTAATAATTAATACTATATTTTTATATTTTTATTTATGGTTATAAATATAATAATGGCAACACTAAATATAGATTACTAATTAATATTTTTTAAAATTGTAATAATTATAAAAATAATAGCAAAAATTAAATAAATAATTTTCCATATTCAATTATAATTAAAATTATAAAAATGTTTAAAGTTAAAAATATTGTAATGTAATTGGTGCAATTTTCATTTTGTTAATTGTGGGTGGGTCTGTCTGTAACAACTATATCTTTAAGACATGTAACACCTCAGTCTCTCCCGTGACCATGGATGCTGTAAAGCATTCGAAACGTCGGGAACCAAAAATCAAAATAAATCTGCGAAATAATCCGAAAAGATAGTTTTATTTAACAATGAATTGACAATTTTTGATTCCAGAGTCACAAAGACCCGTCAAGAAACACACTATTGGATGTGTCATCAGAGAATTCCCTCAGAATTTTAACCAAGAATGTAGTCAGTACAGCTCGAGCTCTCGCATCACATATATACAACTTGACCGAGGAGGAGAATGATGAAGACTCCCAGCTGTATGATGATGCCCTGGTAAGTGGATCTGGATTCTGGGTAATAGAACAGGATTTCTATTTAGGGGCCTTAGATGATATTTTACAAAGTTTATCGTTATTTGATATAGATAAATTTAAAAAGGTCACCAATTTTACAATAATGTAAATTTAATTATTATTTATTTTATTATTATCCGTCTTTAAACCTATGTAGATTTTTTTTTCTTTAAATTTACTGATTGCAAAACTGCCTCTGAGATAATAATAACCGTATGTCACAATTCTCTGTTTGTAAAAGGAATGCAGCTAACTTCATCATGTTGCTTTTTGGCTGTCGGTGTGCGCGCGCATCAAAAAAATTTTACTCTCATATTTTTTTTCCTAACGTGCCAAAAGAAGTATAACTTCAAAAAAATATATAATTTAAAACCAAATTAGCTTAGTTTCTTTTTTATTTAATGATATTATCTATCTACTCGATCATAAAAATAAATGTAAATAATAAATATCTTAAAACTTTTCACTTATTAGTGAAATATTTTTTTATAATTTGAAGTGGAACTTTTATTCATCATACTATTTGTCTGTCTGTGTTGTTTTCTAATTATATTTTCATATATATATATTCAATTTCTTTAGAATATAGAAGAGGCATCAATCAGACAGTTGTACAAATTCTTATCGTCGCAATCAAGAGCGCCACAAATCGTCACTACAACTCCGCCCAATGCAGGTAGTGTTTTATATACTACTTTGTTAGATTTTACATTTTAAATAAAACTTTATTTGACTTTATAAGACGCGAATATTTTACATTTTAAATAAGATTATCTTTTCGGATTATTTCGCGGATTTATTTTGATTTTTGTTTCCCGACATTTAGAGTGCTTTACAGCATCCATGGTCACGGGAGAGACTTAAAGTTTTAGACGTCTCAAAGGTCATCATATTCTTGTTACATACAAACAGTGCCATGTTAAATATAATTCTTATTGAAAAAAAAAAGTTTTGAATAAAAACCAATAAATATTGTAAAGTACTTTGGTGCCATTTTTGTTTTTTTTGAAATCATTTTGCACGATTGTGGGTAGGCACTGGCACACAGCTTCATCCCTTTTTTTATCTGCGCGAAATTCAATGTACATATATGTGTATATATTTATTGGTTACATAAAAATATCAATTTATTAATCTTTAGTATGGAATATATAGACTATATGTACATAGGTATGATGAGTTGCTCTTTTCCCGTTGGAATGAGATAATTTCCCGCAGTAAGTAGCCTATGTTACTCTCTAGCCCTCCAACTTTCTCCAAACAAAGCGAGCACCGTCGAGTTCCGGCCAGCTCCAAAGGCAACATCTAGCCTAAGTTTTAATGATCTATTTTTTAATGATCTATTTGTACGCGGATTCTAATGTACGCTTAAAATTAGCCACACCTCTTGCATTGTATTGTATTGACCAATTAGATTAAGTTATTAATGTTAACTCATTGAGTAGTATACGTATTGCGATAGTAATAAATATTGGAATAAATATAGGGGATTTTGTATGGAAATCATTCAGTGCCCGCAAAACTCTTAATACCTGTTTCCTACAAAATAAATATAAAAGAAGAAGTCAGCAAGAAAAAGTGTTTTAATAGTACCCTTTAAATACAGTCCACCACAATTCGTATAGATTAATTAATTAAAGTATTAATAACGTGACAATGTCCTAACTGTAAACAGGTGTGACGGGCGCGATAGAGCGCGTGCTCTCCCGGTACATGGAGGTGACGGTGAGCGCGCACGCGGTGGACAAGCGCGAGCCGGAATACGCATTGTACTCGCCCACTAAAGCTGTTCTATATGTTTATAGGTATGTATACACACACACGCTCATGTCCAGATACACGACACAAAACACAATAAATACTAGAAATAACGGCAAACTGATAACGCCAAGATTTCATCTTCAAAAAGTGAATAAGTCCTTTATGGGACATGGTGTACATACATATTATGTATATATGTAGGTATATATAATAAAATTCCACACTATGTGGAGCTTGTAACTTGAACAGTTTAAGTAAAAGTTTAAAAAAAGGTTAAAATATATGTATTTAATAGCAAAGCATATTATTCCGTCGCGGAATACTTTGCTGATGCAAATGTGTAGGATAACTGTTAGTTGATACTCACGTAGGATAAGAACAATAATTTTGTATTGATATATTGTAAATTATTACTATATTTAAAAAGAAAAACTTCTGAGTTTCTAGCAGGCAGTTCTGCTGAGAAGACTCAGCAGAACTCCGAGTCGGTGATAGATCCCTCACGGATTTACAAATCGACATTTACATTTGGACATGTAAAATTGACGATTCAAAAGTGCCTGTAAAAGTCTATTTGAATAAAGTATATTTTGATTTTGAGGCATATTGATACGTTAACCTTTTTGCCTGTGAAAAAATCAATACTTGAAGAAAAAAACAGTAAACTCGATAGTTAATAAATGAAAATATATGCTTGTTACATTAAAAGAGTCCCGGATACATACACATTAATGTCAATTTTTCATATTAACATAGAACACAAAACAACAGCAAATCTATCCCACGGGAACCGTATATTTTTCCGGGATAAAAAGTAGCTTATGTGTTATTCCAGACTATCTATTTATCTCTGTGCCAAATTTCGTCTAAATCCGTTCAGCCGTTCTGGCATGAAAGATTAACAAACACCCACACTCACAAACTTTCACATTTATAATATTAGTATAGATTATTATTATTTTTTATTTTCAGCGTAAAACCAGCAGTTTTTGACTTGATCCTCACCCTCGTTATCATAGCGTACCTTACTTTAGTTTATTTCGCCATACAGCTGTTCCCGAGGTTTTATGAAGAATATGCCAAGTTAGTCACCGGGAAGGTCAAAGTTAATTAGGTTAGTTCATTTTCAACTTTATTCTAAAAAAATATAGAGTTGATTGTAGATTGGCAATAAGTGGAAGGTTTTGTATGCGATATTGAACTCTAAAATAAAGCATTAAAGATGAAAATGATATAAGATTGGATTTTGAATGCGAATCGTCTATTTGTATAATGTCAAGCAAATGCTTTTGAAAATTCTGCTTTGTCACAAAAATTTATGTGTATTTTTTGTTTATTCAACTGACTTGTTCAAAAAGGAGGAGGTTGTCAATTCGGCTGTATTTTTTTATTAAAAAAAAGACGTAACTGAATTTGTTATGAGTAATATCTTTTATTCGAATGAAGTTAGCAATATCTTATAACGACGATGACAAAATATATTAAATTATTTTTTCTCAACAAAATTTGGAACTTTTGATACATATTATTGTGTTACCAAAAAATTGAAGAGCAAAGAATATGTCGTATAATAAATAATTGGTATCAAATATGTATAGATTTTTTTTTATTTGTTTTGGACTTATGTATTTTAGGCAAAAAATACAACATGTTAGTGCAAAAATGACCTAAAATACACTTTGAAAGTAAAATTAATAATAATAGAATTGTTAAAATTTCATATTTATAATTTAATATAATTAAAATTTGTGTAAAAATATATTTATGTCATTTTGCCACTGATATTATGTATCACTGAATTGATAATTTTAGATTCTGAACAATATTTTATCCAATAATGTGTTTAGTTGAAACATAGTTTTAACTTTTACAGATGTATAAAGAATTCATTGTTTCTTTTTTGAAGTAAAACTTTTATAGGTAAGTCAATACATTGGAAAAATTAGTGGCGCGGAAGTGAGGGTCATATTTATTAATAACTAGCAATGCCCGCGGCTCCGCCCGCGTTCAGATGACCAAGAACCAAATTCTTAGGTTTTACATATTAGTATACTCTTACTTTGCAGTTATTGATTTTTTTCTCAGAAATGAGATATTTTCCCGCTGTAAAAAGTATCCTATATGTTAACCAGCTATCACCATATCAAATTTCATCAAAATCCCTCCAGTGGTTCTTCTGTGATGCGGTAACAGACAGACAAAAATTCTAACAACTATAGATTCGGCCTCTGTATCGATAATAATGAAAAAATGTCTATTTCAATAAGATTTTCCTAAAAATGTTTAATGTACATATTCGGCTTATTTACAATTTTATTATATGTATAGATAAATATGACTCTTCACTTCCGCGATACTCATTTTGAATTAATATTAATTGCGGTATCTGTCACAGCGCCAGAAAAGTTTTACTGCAACTGCCCGTAATGGTTAAATGCACTCTTTATTTTTATTGTATTAAGACAGTTGTTTAAAATCAAAACAAAGTACGTATTATATTTTTAAAAACATCCAAAGTATGAAAAAGGTTTCATTATAAATGTTAATAATATTTAAGTAAATAAAAAACCAAGCTAGATATATTTTTGTTTTCTAATTTTAAGATGAAATATGAAATTTATTTATTAAAAGACGTCATAAATAATATAAGTATTATTATGAATACGTGGAATTTAATAGTGATTTCTCTTTTATTTAGTTATTGCAAAAATATTTTATTTTTGTAATAACGCTTTGCAAAACTTATGGTTGTTTTTTTTGACGACACGTTTGGCTCAGTTTGTAGTGATCCTACTTGCTGTGCCAGCGGTCGCGGTTTTGAATCCCGCTGGGGGCATTCATTTGTGTGATGAGCACGAATGTTTGTACTCCAGTCATGTATTTAAAGTTATATATGTGTAGTGTAACAACTATCTGATATCCATAACACAAGCCTCGTAGCTTACCATGGAACTAGATGGTGTTGTGTGTTAATGTCCCAACATATTTTTTTTATTCGATAATATTTCGCAATATAACATGTATTCGGCTCGAAGAGTCAATATGAAAAAAATCGTGTATACTTCTGTTTAACACTTTCTTTATTGTATCCTTTAAAAAAATCAATTATTCTATACTAATATGTAATGGAAAAAAATGCTTTTTATGTATATTTAAAGTTTTTTCACAATAATTCGTTTTTTGCCGTCCGCGAGTTCCTTCATTCCAGTTGATGGTTTAAAAAACACTTAATTATATATATATATATATATATATATATATATATATATATATATATATATATATATATATATATATATCTTCTATGAAAAAAAAAATATAAACCCACAAAACTCAATAAAAAAAAGTTTCCACGTAGAGAATCGTAACTTTTGCAAATTTATTGAGTAAACACAAAGATTATAATTAAATGGTTGTCTTTTTCAATATATTATGAAATTTAATATAAAAATAATATAGAAGTAAGGACTTTCGTATTAAAATAATATATTGCATTGCAATAAAATAATTATAGACAAGACATTATATATTTCTTCCAAGAAATCAATCTTTTTAGAATCTTTCCTTTGATAATAAGTATTTCAGTGGTATCCAACCTTTCTTGACTTTGTGATTTTAGAAGCATTTTTTGGTTTATTACCATCGATCAAAAAAGTACTAGATACACAATCCCATCTTAAAGTTATCTTAAAACTGTCACCAATTGTGTTTAGGTAATTATTCTACTTGTATATTACAATGTAAATTGAGCCTTAAATGCAATGCTTAAAGTTGTTTTCACAAAAAAAAATTAAAAGCGCGCTCAATTGTTCAAATGAGCGGTCATTCGGTGAGATCATTTTTTGTCGCTGATTTTGTACCTAGTACTATTTTAACCGATGCGTATTACAAAATTCTATTTTATGATTTAAATTAAATAAGTGCTCCTATCCATGTAATATCGTTTATTTGGGTGTGGTAGATTTTAGTTACCCTATAAGGCTGTTATTACGAAAAACATTTACAAATAATATAACATGATAATACAAATAACATTAAAAAAAGTCACACTATTTAAAATAAATGAACCTTTTTTACTGCCACTATTGATAAGTTAACCTTCATCGATGTACTAGTCGCGGACACGTCAAAAAATATTCAATTTTATTTACATGTAAATTATATAAATATTATTTACATGTAACACCCTCGTTTGTTAGCACCTGTCTTATTTTTTAATTTTAATCTAAAATAACATAATCTGAATCTTTAATATAGTAGTCATTAAAATGTTTTTAATTTAGTATAAAACACTCCTAACTTCAGTTCATAGTTGGAGAGATATCGCGTGACATACACACGAAAAAACATACACCTGAACTAAGTATTTACATACCTCATATATCCTCTTTCTTTTCTTTTATTATTTTATTATTATCTCCCTGTGCTTCTAATTCTAAACCTCAAATAATTGAATCATACTGTTAATAAAAATAAAGACCAAATTTCAATCGTCATATAAATGTTACCCATATATAATTATCAATCATTATTTATATTAAATATTAAACAAACAACAATTAAAATAATATACATATAGTTTATTTGACATCTTTGGCCTTGATGATAGAGAAGAGAACGTATTAAAAATGACACAATAAAATAGTAGAGGAACCCAAGACGGGATTTTTGGAATTACTCAAGCGTGGCCGATTAACATAAGGGGGATACCTTGCACTCTGTTGAGTGCCTCCACCATGATAGTATAAGTACTCTATATGTGGGCGTACGTGGGCAGCCGATCAAAATATTTAAAAATATTTTAATAAGGTAGAAATATTTGAAACCGTCAGATTAAGGTATAATGGGCTAATTACACCCTGTAAAGTGTGCAAATCAATAATCTGCCGATTTCCACAAGTCGAACAGACAAAAATCGTACATAAACTTTATAGTCGATTACTCAACAGAGTGCAGGACCTCTTCCCTTATGTTAATCTGCCGCGCTTGAGTAACACCAAAAATCACCTCTTGGGCTCCCCTACTTAAAATACTTTGTGTCACTTTTATATTCAACTAGTGACTGAAATTCGCTTCGCTCGGGTGCGTTCATAAACTGGTATGGCTTAGGAATGCATAAAAGTCAAACATCCAAAGATTTTTGCGCACGGGAACTTTCGCAGACGTATACTGAATATCTCACCAGAGTTTCATCACAATCGGATTAATGGTTTAGGAACACGTAGAGGACAAACGTACGAACATTTATTTTTATTTATGTAAGTTAAATTGATGGGTAACTTTTGTTAGATGATTTCAAAGCGGTCGTAATTATTACAGATTCATTATAAAGTACTGATGTAATGTGAATGAATTTGTTTTTTTTTTCAAAATAAGCACGTAATCGGTTAAAGTTGAGTATTGTGTTAAATGTAAGCGGTAGTTATGGTAGTGGTAGCAGAACAAACATTTTTGTAAGTTGTAAGCGAAAATGGTGTACTGCATGGAATTGAATAAACGTTTTGATTTAAATATGTTTATTTTCATTTTTCGTATAAAAATCCTTATATTATTACTAAATAATTATAATATATAGTGTACATTTTTAAAATGACTTAAAGATCATGACTATTTCATGACGTAAATGACGGGTTTTATGTGCGACGTCGTGCAGATGGCGCCGCTTGCATATGATGTCGATTGCGATGTAAAAAGTCACAACAGAGACAAAAAGTCTTATTAAGACAGAAACAAACTGTTCATACAAATTGTGTGGTTCATACAAAATTTGGATTCTTCTAAGAATCGATCCTGCGTTCTCTGAAGCGGTAAGACTTAACAATAAAATATTAAAAATTCTTACAATAGTATTTTATATATTAATATAAAAAAAGCTTAATCTTTTATATAAAAGCTACCATCTTATGGCACGAATAATGTAAATAGAAATGTATATTTTTTTAACAACATGGTGTGAATAAGTTGATAAGTAAGAAATGTATATATAATGTAAGTTTTATACTTTTATGAGGGCCGTCCTCGAAAAATTGTTTTGAAATAAAAGAATCGTTTGTGGCCCATTGGGGCCCCCTTGGACCAGGGGCCCGTTGCGACCGCACGGGTGCATTGGCATAGCTACGTCACTGCTTACTCATAAATTCCAAAATGTAGATTAAAATATCAACTTATTTACAACATGTAGGTCAACAAGTCTTAAAATTATGAATTGTATAAGAACAAATGTATACAAAAGTTCGCCTTATACTAAGTAAGATCACTTATCCTTCAAACACTTCAACGCTGGCCGCACCGTTGATATCTTTAAGTTCAACAGATTTGAATGTTGCCACAAAATTGATTTTGCCCAATTTCTGTAAAATAATACAAATATTAATAACTTAATATATAGAAAAGTTGTAAATAAAAATAAATAAACGAGTTAATTGGATAAAAAAATAAAGCATTCCCTATTAAAAAAAAACAGTTCTCGAATTTATTGAGAAAAGTCACTGATAGTGACTTTTGAATCATATTTTCTACTTTGTTTTAGATCTAAATGCATAAGCTCTTCAAGCTTTGTAAAAAAAATTCTTAATAAATTAATTTTTCCTCATCGATTATCTCAAATCCGCTAAACTGTTATAAGCGTCTAATCTTTGCCTTAGCGCTTATGCTTTTACTACCAATACTTGTTGTACTTGACAGTAGAGAGATTTTTTTCTCTATTTCAAAAACAAAGCCTTATTTATAAGATTTATATGCATAATATATAGATAACATATTTTTTGGCGTTTAAGTAAAATGTGTATTTTATACCATCACAATTGACATTTAAAAGAAAATAATTCTGTAATAAAAACGTTCGGTAAATTGATAGTTTGGACAAATAAGCACTGAAATGAAGATCAATCAACGTACATTAGGAACAACAGGTAATTCAGCAGTCATCTGCCCGTGAGGCGCAGCATCCGACGCCGCGAAGCGCAACGTCCTCCCGGCGATGCCAGATGACGTCACTCGGAACTCGCAAGCTGTGAGAGGCTTATCTAACGGGTTCACAAACGAGAGAAGAGCAGTTGCTGGTTGTCCAATGATTAGATCTTCGTTGAACTGAAAAAAATATGATTAAATAAAAAAATTTTTTACCGATTGCAGCAAAGTCCAAAAGAGGGCTAAGTGTTTGACGCTGTATGTATGTATGTACATAAATATGTCCGATCCTATGTTCCCCTGTAATTACTAAAGGGCTTGACCGATTTTAATGTTTCATATGTGGTTATATTTGTCTTGAAAACGCGAGTGTCATAGGCTTATGGATATTACAAAAAACTAAAATGGCGGTTCTCAGGCGCCATTTTTTTTCTTTCTAGCCTATCGTGTGTATGTTCCCGATTGCATAATACTATGTTCCTTCATCAACTTGTTCCCATCTTTTTCAACCGACTTCAAAAAGGAGGAGGTTCTCAATTCGACTGTATGTTTTTTTTTTTTTTTTTTTTATGTTTGTTACCTCAGAACTCCGTCATTTATTAACCGATTTGGACAATTTTTGCTTTGTTTGAAAGGGTATACTTCCAGATTGGTCCCATTTAAATTTCAAAAAAAAAATACCACCCCTAAGGATGGAAAAACAACTAATGATGAATTTAACCTACTTCTAATATCATATTGACTGGAAACTTTGCAAGTATTTCTATTTCCGCTGATAGTACAGTGGTTCGGTGTTGTTGACCTGATCTGATGGCAAGGCCAGAAGGTGGATAGGTGGAACTCTTCAACGGCTAATAGTAGATACTTTGAGTTTGGGCTTATTTTGTTTGATTTGACAAGCCTAACACGTTAGAATCCTTACTTTGCTACTACTGTCTACACTAAAAAGGGAAAAATAAAAACTTTTTAACAAAAAAATAAAAACCGACTTCAAACAAAAGCACTTAAAAGTAAAAAATAACTGATTGGTAGTTTTCATTTACTATACATACCTAATCAAATATTTTCGAAGTCGGTGTGCTTCGGCTAAGTAATTAAAGCCTACCTATTAAATACATACTTAATCAAATATTTTCGAAATCGGTGTCGAAAATATTTGATTAGGTATGTATAGTAAATGAAAACTACCAATCAGTTATTTTTTACTTTTAAGTGCTTTTGTTTAAAGTCGGTTTTTATTTTTTTGTTAAAAAGTTTTTATGGTTCGTTTTTACTCAGTTGAGTTATTTTTGAAAATATCACATATTTTATTATCCCTGATTTATGTTTTATCTTGACCAGGATAGACCTATATGTTGCCCTAAATGGATCGAAGCTGTGATGTTCGATAAGGCTAGAGGAGACTTCCAAGGGCACTTAACGAGTAAGTATGAAGCGATAGATCATCTGTAGATGAAAATGGAAATGATAAAGATTCGTTGAGATCATCATGCTTTGCACTCCTGTCTTTGGCTAGTTTAACGGATTACGTTTAACAATATTATGTACGTATATATTTAAAAAAATATATGTATATTGCTATTTTAAATAAAACTATCGTTATGGTTAAAATCAAAATAAATCCGCGAAAAATCAGAAAATATAATAATTTTACTTAAAATGTCAAATATTCGCATAAATCTAAAAACAATAAATATTCCTATTTATAAATATATACATACATTTATTATTTGTCAAAAGCGTATATAAGTGCGTTATTATATAGTCTCACCTTAATACTAATATTGGGTTTCAAGACTTGGAAGTCATCGTCATCTGCCCAGGACTGTTTGGTATCGTCCACGATGGCCATAGCGGATATTTTCATATTGCAATACTCCACCAGCTTGGGCAAGTAGTCATCTGCCTGGACTAGAATGCTTACTTGTTCATCTGAAAGTGAGTGGAAATGTTGATTTGGCGACACGTTTTGCCTAGTTTGTAGTGATTCTACTTGTTGCGCTAGCGGTCGCGGGTTCGAGTCCCGCTGGAGCATTAATTTGTGTGATAAGCACGAATTTTTGTACTCCAGTGGGTCCATGGGTGTTTATATAACAAATATTGACATTAATATTTATACGATTCTAACGTCACTCAATTGCCATCAAAGTTTTGCCTTCCCGGAACCTCTCCACTGACACTTAAACTTTATGGTATGGTATTAAAGTTCAAATTGACTTTTAAATATTATTACGAATCCTTTGTATTGGAGTATCGAAAAGTGTTGTTTTTAGACTTTTTCAGGCAATTTGTAAATTTTTCTTAATAGTTTTATCATTCAGAATAATGAATTTTCATCTAAATTTATATATGGAGCTTAAAATATCTTTAAAATCGATTCATATTTGTGCGAAGACGTCGCGTAACTTACGAAACGAGTTTAAATACTTCCTCTCTTATGGAAATCGATCAACAAAATCGATATTTTTTCTCAATCTTCGACGTCACTTAATACAAACTAAATATTTATCCTACAGAGTGAATGAATGGGTTTATTGAATATACTTGAAACCTTAAAAACTCAGATGCAAAATGCAAATTAAACTGTAGGTACACAAAACCACAAATTAAAGATTGGATAGAATTTAGATTCAATCGCGCATTTAGTAATATTGGAACTAACTCATTTAATAATATTATATTAAAGTTAAATTATTCTTTCTCTTTCATAAGATATATATTAAAAACACACAAAAAGGCAGCTAAAGTATGAACCTTTTCTAAATTCAATTATAAATATCATAATTATTGATATACTTAAATTATTACTCACGTTTCTGAGGTCCAACAAAGATCTTGCCTTCGATCTTCTTCACAACTTCGGCTCGTACACCGTTGTAAAATACGCTAGTTACCGTCAAAGCAGCCTTGATGTTACGTCCCTGAATAATTAATTCATAATAATAAGAAAAAATATCTTAATTACAACATTTATTTATTAACTACCGTTTTCTCGCGCACAAAAACGCGGCTTAAAAATTATAGCATACTAGTATCTCGCCTTCGCTTCGCTCGGGTTCGTCCCTAGGTACGTTTTAACGGTAGTATAAAATAGATAGACTATATATTATATAACATACTAGCATTGCCCGCGGCTCCGCCCGCGTTCAGATGATCAAAACCCAAATTCTTAGGTTTTACATATTAGTATACTCTCACATTGCAGTTTTTGTATTTTTTCTCAGAAATGAGACATTTTCCCGCGGTAAAAAGTATCCTATATGTTGACCCGGATAACCAGCTATCATCACACCAAATTTCATCAAAATCCCTCCGGTAGTTTTTCCGTGATGTGGTAACAGACAGACAGAGAAATATTCTAAAAACTATAGATTCGGCTTCTGTATCGATAATAATTTCTATTTCAATAAGAATTTCAAAAAAATATTTAATGTGCAGATTCTACTCATTTAGAATTTTATTATATGTATAGATTATCCCGTGGAAATTAGGTAGGTAATCTCCCGCAATAAAAAGCAGCCTATGTCGCTCTCCAGCTATCCAACTATCGTCTCCAATCCGTCGCTCGGTTTCGACGTGAAAGAAGGACAAACAAACAAATAAACAAACATACTTTCACATTTATAATATTAGAATTAATGTGATACTCTGATATATAAGCTATATTAACCAAGTGCGGGTTGGCAGACTTCACATGTCTTTCGAAATTTGCTAAGTCCTCTCAAACGTGCAGGTTTCCTCACGATAAGGCAAGTGGTAATCATGTTGGAAATTATTCGCATATAAAAATATCACAATTACGATACACTCGATTACGACCACTGCCTGATGCTCTTGGCTAATTAATTAATTATAATTATGTAAAACTTTGCTTACCTCAGTAGAATTATTGTTGTCGATGTCAACAATGACCCTGAACTCTTTGCCGATGGGTACAGAATCAATATCACGAAGTTTAAACGATACATCGTTTGAAAGGTTTGATGCGACGGAGTAATATCTGTAAAAAAACATTAATAAAATAGATGATTTCTCTTACTTTATTATTTACCTTTTTTGTCCATTTTAGAATATTTAATTAGAATCATTTGTTTTCTTACCTCTTCGCCCTCTCAGAGTATCTCACGCCATTCATCAAAGCCAATCGCTCTGAAGCAGTTCCCTCCCTATGCTTATATTCACCAGTTATATCTTGTCTGTCTTCATCTCCCAAAGGATCGAACACGTAAGGTTTCTTTGTGAGTACCATGCGTCCAATACTGTTAGAAAATTAATACATACCAAATTAAATACGTATAGTTATATAAATTATACTTAAGACTTAAAAGGTGAATATTTTTTAATATTTAGTAATATAGTAAACTGTCTAGCTCCAGTAGAATCACTAATATCCCTTTAAATATCTAGTAACTCTTCGAAAATAGTACGCATGAACTTAATATAGGGTTTGTAGAATTCTTCGGTTACGAAATCTTCTAAAAATAACAATTTCTAATTTCGGATTGCTATTGCTACTTATTGCTTTGATCAAGCGCCGGCATCTCGCTATAGTGTATATATGTAGTAGTATATAGCTAAGGTGTTAATTTTAATCTAATATTTCGTCTATCTGTGGGCTAACTTTTGCCCAAATCTCTTCAATGACAAGCATTCTTCAAACATCCAACCATCTTCATACTATATTATTGCTACGATTTGTGATCATACTTACTGATAGTTGTTGGTATCAACCATGGAATATCCAGTTTCACTTTCAGGGTCTCGTCTCCACCTCATCAGATCAGCATTAACAGATGCCAGCATAAACTCTACGTCGTGGTTCAGGCCTACTACACCTTGTTTGATAGCTTCTAGTGGCGCTGGGCCACATTGGTATTGGCCAGAGGACGTTTCTTGGGGTGTTGCATCAATTGCTTGCCATCCGCCGTAGCCTTTGAATAAAACAGGGATAAAACGATTATTATAAGTACATTAACATCAGTCACAATAACGTGTTAGGTTATAATTAGTGTTATTGTTTAAAAAAGTCTAGAGTAGCCAAAGAAAATCCTATGTACATAATATGTATATTTACTTACTTACATATTTATAAAATTTCTGTATTACTTATGTATAAAATAAAAATAATATTACGGAATCGAAAACGTATTAAGTGATCAATATATTGAAATGAAATAATAGATATTGATAAGAAATCTCTTAAAGAGATTAGTTATCCTTTGTCAACATGTTGTTACTTTATTTTGTATAATATATATTTTATGGTACATAAATAAATAAATAAATAAAAAGTAATAAAAATTATTTAGGATAATGTACAGAAGAGAAACGATAACTTCAGTTTATTTATATTGTATTAAATTCTTCGGATGCAGCTTTAAGCTTATCAGAATAAAATATTCCAAAATTTTCCTCCATACCTGGTGGAAGGTCAGGTCTTGTCATCCATACGTCATTCCACACATGGTAGTTCCAGATAGAGTCTGCTCCCTGAGGGTTGTTAGGGTCGAAGTCCAGTTCTTCCATGGTTTCAGTATAGTACTTGTCCACAGTGAGTGAGGAGTTTGCATCATGAGCTGATACCAAGTTTGATACAACACGAGATGGGATACCCAAAGCGCGGCAAACTGTTGAACAAATAGTAAGTTAGAATATTTTTATAAAAGCAGTACGCAGTTTATTACGAATGTACCTCATATATGAAGTATAAAGTATAGAGATATAGTAAACCACAGAGAAATAATCTCAAATCGACACGTAACAATTGCACATAAAAACGTTCATACCGCGGAATATCAACATGCGTCCTGTTATGATTGCATCTTTGAGGATAAATATTTTGTATGTGAAGTGCATCGCATCTAACAAGGTGTCCTTTTGGTTTGACACGGATATGGCGCATGTTTATTAGATAATGAATTCTAACTATATATTATACTACTTGTTTTTGTAGCTTCTATTAAATACATTCAATTTTAATGGACAACCAAAGAGAGTCCAAAAATATTAGCTGAGTTCTCCTTGTACTAAGGAAAAAAAGTGTTATATTAAAAAAACACAAAAATGTAATAATATAGGATGAACTGTTACTTCCATTCCATGGTTTTAGTCTTATTAAACTTTTATAAGTCCCAAAAATTGCTCTAAACATAAATTACTCAATAACGTACGAGATAATGTATCTCAGCTACGAGCTTTGCTTAAATGAGGCCTCAAAAAGTAATTTCCCTGCAAAAATCTGCTGGCTATAATAATGTCCTCAAAACCGATTTCGGCCACGGAAGGAAATTTCACTGAGACTAGCCAGATGCTCAAGAGGTATTAGAGTGCACCAGTGTATGTACAGACACAATTGTAATCTCTATTCCTTTTCCTCATAAAATCCGATGGGACGATACTTCGACACGTCCAGTGAGAGTTAAGGCGCAGGATCGACGCGATACGTGCTCTCTGAGGCACTGGGATAAAACACCACCAACTATATACATCTAGCATATATAGTACAATAATCAAAGCGGTCATTAACATGTGCATTTATAAAGGTACGCTTTAGTAATAACTCCTCACCTGTAGTAACTACGCCAGCGAACACCCAGCACTGTCCGTAAGGTACCTCTTGTTGGGTCTCCAAATACTGAGCGAGGATGTCCACGGAACCGGTCCATTCTGATGGGGCAGTTCCATCTTCATAGTTTCCATCCCATCTCCCAACGAGCACTCCAGCATCGTCGTTTGAGTTGACGATGCGTGAGATCACTCTTGCCACTTTCACTGGATCACTACGACTGTACATGCAGAAAAAATTTGTTGAAAAGCTTCTATGAGTTAAACTAAGAACATTATATTTCTGACAGAAATATATTATTGCTTTGGGATCATTGAGCTATTAAGCTATTTAATTATGATTAAACTATTTCAAACAATATAATTTGTATGGGTCACTTAAATATTTTGTTTCATTGTATTCAGCGCCTTTTAACGACCTACTACTGGGCACAGGCCTTCCTTCAATAAGAGGGGGATCAGACCATAGTCCACCACGTTGGCCAAGTGCGGGTTAATGGACTTCACATGTCTTTCAAAAACTTGCTAGGTTCTCTCAGGTTTAGAAAACATGCAGATTTCTTCACGTTTTCCTTCACCGTTAAACAAGTGGTAATCATATCAAAAATGATTCGTACATAAAAATAACAGAGGTGTGAAACCCAGAATTTGAACCGGCTTCACTTGGTTTCCCAAGCGAGCATGATACCAATGGGCTAACACTGCGTTTTTGTTTCATTACTGTGGAGTTACTAGTATATTCTATATATAAATCAACTTACTGATTGAAAGGCATTTCAGCTCGGTCCAGCATAAACATGCAAGCTGGGAGTACAACTGCGTCAAACTGTCCGTAGAACCACGGCTTACCTCGCGTAGTCTTGATGGGACCAACCCATACCTTGCCCACATCGTTCAAAACGTACTCTTGTAACAGGTCGGCGTCCTCCATATATGTTTGATCATCTAGTTTTATAGAAAATTCGTTGTTTAGAAGTTCATTTTATAATATTTTATTTGTGAGTAAAAACATCAAAGACTAGAAGAACCCATAAGCTCATATAAAAATGTGTATAATATGTACCTAGTTACATTTTGTGTAGTCTAATAAATTAATTACGTAAAAGGTATTAATCACTTTTTTATATTTCTTGCACAATTTTTTACTTACTTTTATTTAATTTTCCTAAATCCTAAATTTTAACTATGTCATTTAACAGTTTGTTATATTTTATTGGTTTCTGTTAAACTGCTAAATGAATCTCACAAGTATATACAATATTTAGTAAAAAGATAGCATTATGGGTTTAACTAAAATTTTGGAGATTCCTTCGTAACAGGAGAATACAGGTTCTTAAATACAATGGAATTTGGCATAATAGATTGTATAAAAAGTATTTTGAAATTAAAATTCCGTTTTTAGCCCTCACCTGGATTCCAAGGGTTGAACAGGATGAACAAATCTTGATCATAATCATACACTTCCCGCGCTTGGTAGCTCTTTAGTCTGGTGACGACGCGCAGAGCCCAACATCCCACTGGCACGTTGACTGGTGTCGAAACCTACACAAGAAATATTGAATGCAATTAAAATAGTTGTAAAACTATTTCCAATTTTGAACATAAATGGACTTAAAAACAACCTTAAAACTAACATTTCACCCTTATAATAGCTTTCTTTGCAGTCGTGAACATAAATATAAAATATAAATTATCCAATATACATATTTAATAAAATGAGCTCGAAATCGATAATGGATCACTCTACATAATATTATGTACGTAACAATAAATTAAAAATTAAAAAAAAACCCCTTCGCAAATTAATTGTCATTTAACAATTACACTGGCACGCGTGAAGCACTTAATCGAATAATCATACGGCAAAATGCCTTACATCATTTTGGAAAAGAGCTGATACTCTTACACTGATATTAACTAAGCATAACTAAGAACCACCGCAAAGAAACTGGCTTTCAAATGAAAAAAACCGCATCGAAATCGGTCCATACGTTTGAGAGCTACGATGCCACAGACAGATACACACACAGAGAGACAGACAGACAGACATCGACGTCAAACTTATAACACACCTCTCTTTGCGTCGGGGGTTAATAAAAATTGAATGATTTATCTATTTTTATATCAGTGAATACTTAGCGGCGCAGAAATGTGACAGAATATAGTATGTATGTATGTATGTATAACTCTCAGTCAGTTTTTTTTCTAATTTTGAACATCTAATATTCATGACTTGTTACATAATTAGTTTAATAAAACATTTATTATATTTCTTATTGCAGACAATCTGGAATAACTAGTTTCGCAGCTGTGATTTTTCGTATGATTTTCTTGTTCAAACCGACTGCTAAATAAATTACATTATTATGTAAATTCGAAAAGTTCTTCAACGCATCATCATATTGCAACGTGTTTGCTGAGTTCGATTCAACCCAGCTTTGTGTTTGTTAAATGATATTTACCTACAATATTTGATAAAGTCTAATACGAATAAGAAGGTGACTAAGGTCGAATCTTGCAAACCTTGCCCGTTATGACGGCCGGCAGGGTCCCCATGATGGGTTTCCCCAGCGTAAACAAAAAAAAAGGTCGAATCTTGTAAATTACAGATTCGTTGTTTTAATGTAATAATTTATTGTGATATTATTATATTGATATTTTTTACCGACACATTAAAATAAAAAAAGTAAAAACAGAAAATGTTATATATTCAATTATAAGTATTTTAAATAAAACTATCTTTTACTATTAGACTGTAACCAGTCTCTCCCGTGACCATATCGCTGTTAAGCATTCAAAACATCGGGGACCAATAATGAAAATAAATCAACGAAAAAATTCCGAAAAGATAGTTTTATTTAAAATATACAATATTCCCGGAAATCTAGGAAAGTATAATGCAATAATTGTACCTAATCTACACATATAATTAAATATTTTTTGGAAAATCTTTATTGAAATAAACATTATTATCGATACCGAAGCCGAATCTATAGTTTTTAGAATTTTTGTCTGTCTGTCAGTCTCTTACCGCATCACATAAAAACCACTGGAGGGATTTTTATGAAATTTGATATGATGATAGCTGGTTATCCGGGTCAACATATAGGATATTTTTTACCGCGGAAAATTATCTCATTTGAGAAAAAATACAAAAACTGCAATTGTAATAGTATACTAATATGTAAAACCTAATAATTTGGTTTTTGGTTATCTGAACGCGGGCGAAGCCGCGGGCAGTGCTAGTTGAATAATAATTTCTTAGATTTACGCGAATATTTGGTATTTTCTAATATCTCTTAATATAATTTCGAATTATCTAAGGAAACAAGTTGGATAATTATTAATTACCGATATCGAAAATCCTGCAATGCAATTGTCATTCTGTTTGCGATGCAGATAAATAAAGCCTCACCTTGATACAATCATTTAGTGTACATTTATTCAAAGATTTATTTTCAAATAACATAAAATTTATTTATTAAAATTTTGTATTGGAGTCATAAAACCTTGTGTTTTAAATCCCATTTTTTTTAATTTAGTACGAGCTGTTTCTATGTATGTATGTATGCCCTTAGCCTTTTGTACAAAAAAATCTTTTATTG
This sequence comes from Brenthis ino, assembly GCA_921882275.1. Lineage (NCBI taxonomy): Eukaryota > Metazoa > Arthropoda > Insecta > Lepidoptera > Nymphalidae > Brenthis > Brenthis ino. Next base: position 17,692,996 of record OV170224.1, on the reverse strand, counting down.
TTAATATAAAAATAAATTTCAATTTATAAGATACGATTACGATATATGATTTTCTACATGAAGTAGTGATGCTAAGCCACTATTATATAAAGAAAAGTTAATAACTGCCTTATCAAACTCGAACCCGCGACCGCTGGCATAGCAAGTAGGATCACTAACAAACTGAGCCAAACATGTCGTCGATTTGAATTTTAACATTAACATATTATATTTCGTTTTCAATACACCATTATTATTAATAATGTGCGTTTAGATTCTAATAGCTTGTAATGAGGTGTTAAAATTCTAAGCTGTCGCATGATTAAATTATTATTAGGCATATTGTATTCATATTTTCAGTTAGCCATGCCGTATATGAGCTTCCGTCTGTCTAACACCTAGGTTTGGCAAAAACTTTAGGCGCCTTCCGCTAGCTATTCTTTTGTTTAGATCAGAAGCACATGTAAATTAAGCCGCGTTAAGCTTTGTATATACGAAAACGGTTTTCGGTTTGGCTTTCTAACGTTCAAAGCAGCAATCGATTTTACAATATGACCGATTTCCAAAAATCGATTATGTTGTTTTTTTTTTCGTATGTCTCGAGATGTCTTCGTCGGTTGTGAATCGATTTTCAATTATTTTTCATTGAATAGCTTCGAAAAAGAAGAATACTCTACGTTGGAAAGTGCATCCATTGATGACGAATGTACCGATAAGACAATTTTTGTTAAATAAAATAGTTCCTTATATGTTAATAACGTTTATAGAGAAAAAAAAATGGAAAAGTGTAGGAAGTTTGGAAAGACTCTATAAGATTTTTGTATAAACTTTAAGATTAGCTTTTGATATAAGAGAACTTCTGTCGCGTATAATATTATAATATTATTTAGATATATACAAATTATAATAAGGTATGTATGTATGTATAAATATCGACTAAAATTGGTCCCGAATAATACATAAATTATTCAAATGTACCTATTCAAATTATGCGAGTGCATTTATTTCCGTATTAGATAATAAGGTATTAAGTACAAAAACTCAGTATAAAATGTAAGCAATGCTCAAATAGACTGTTATTTGATCAACCTTGATATTTGACATATCAATATAAAATTCAAGTCGCGTGTCAGTTTTTCTGTTCTTTTTGTACTAAATTGTAGTTTTTTCAATAGTATTTTTCTTGTTTCAATTTTTCAATCATTAATAACTTTGTTATTTTATTTATTATCTATGAATAGTAATGAGCTTATTAAGATATATGTATACAGATAGGTATGGAAATATATTATATTATAAATTGTATATACTTACATATATTTTATTACGTGTATCACGGAAACAGCTCTAATGATTTGGATCAAATTTTGTATTTAGATATTATTTTGCTTTATCTTTTTAGATATCTTTTCTGAAAAAATGCTATTTTTATATTTCAGTTATTTTATATAAATACTACGGTAATATGGTTTAGTAATAGTATACTTTAAAGGAAACAAATTGCTTCCTAGAGCTGGATTAATTACGTATAGATACTTTTTGAAATTTAGAAAGTTAATATTAACTGGAATGTTACTTATGTTATCACGTTATTTTTGTTTTTTCTGACGTCACAAATATTTGTTATCGATGTATCAATGTATGAAAACTAGGAATAGATTTTGGCACCAGTGGACCGGCTGATTTGGCGGTTAAGTCATCGTATCGTAGTAATTGTGTAGGATGTTCTTAGAAAATGTATTTGCTCATTATTTATATACATTATAAATAATAATATACTAAATAAAACTATCTTTTCGGATTTTTTCGCGGATTTATTTTGATCTGGTTCCCGGCGTTTCGAATGCTTTACAGCAATCATGGGCACGGGAGAGATCTATCTCTCTTTAAAATGCAATTGTTTCGGACGACCAGAACCAGGGTATGTCTAGTACCCGGAGGTCGACCTGGGACAATCTCCCAGACGTTCTTGGCGTACACGGCAGTAGGGCCGTTCGCTGGTAATGACGCACCACGCACCCCTGAATGCGTAGCTTGGGTCCCGATCCACTAAGGTTTCTTCGGGTGACAGGAGCTATACTTAGAGGCGATGAAATAAAAACACAATTTGTCCTTTTTTTTTCTCTCTTGTTTCGGTTCTTCCTTTTCCTTTTAGTTGTTGCCTCTTCGGGGCTGTCTTGCGACTGACTCGAATCGAAAAATGGCTCGCCTTTTCTATTGGCCCGTAATACCTACAGAGATCCGCGTACTTTGAGCTCATTTTTCGAATAAATTTCCTCTAACCGACACCTTGAGATGTCCTTTTATTTATGTTTTCAAGTAAACACTTACAAATATTTATTTATTACATGCCTTAATACTAGTATACATATTAAACATAATATCAATATATAAAATTATTTCTAAAAAAGTCTTAAACAAAAATATCTAAAATTTCTAGCGTGCTACATTTATTACTAAACATTTTCCCTTATAGCTTTTGAACGGATAGTCCCCTATCGACCTAATTCTTGTTTTTATAAGTTTTATAATAAAATCTATTATTAAAACATAAACTATATGCTATTGCAGAAAACAAAAAATCTCATTTTCAAGTTACGTAATATATGCTAACATTTTACTTACGTACCTATTCTTTCAAATTAATGTAAATAGTCTGATATGATCAAAGAAGCAAAAAATCACTCTAAACTAACCTTATTACACTAATTAGAAACTATATTTTAAACATAATAATCTAATAAGAATGAGATTTCATATTTACAACAATTATTTCATAATACGCTAAAATGACATTGTCCCTATATTAATACACACGTTACTCGAAGATAAGTTTTCCGTCGCCGGACATTCTCCCCCTCGTCGCTTTGCACCAACCCTAGAACTCGGCGACGCTCCCGGACACCAACAGCACACTCTCGAATGGGCCTCCGTAGAACACCGCCTCCCTGCTCGACGTCGACGACTCTGGTCGCCCGTCTGGTCAGGATACACATGCAGGATCTCCGCGTGCCAGATGCATCTTGGTAGGCTGTGATCGACGATCAGTTTACGATGTCTCCGACTGCAAATCTGTGGCGCTGACTCTTCTTTGTCTTCCTGGTAGTAGCGTGGGCAAATACTCTCTCAGCCACGTTGCACAGAAGTGATCGGCAAGTCGCTGCGTAGCCTTCCAGTGTGGGGTCTGCCCACAAGCTCGTTGTCCTGAAGCTGCGATTCTTGCTGCGCCACATGAATCGCCCCCCGGATGAGAAAGTGGTCGGTGTAAGTGCTTCTTCTTCAGGGTTCTCGGAGAGGTGGGTGAGGGGCCGAGAGTTGGCACTATGTGCTCGGCCTCTAACAGGAGGGTATGAAGTACTCCTCTCGTGGTTGCCTCGTGACGTGGCGTCAGTGGGTTTAATTGGATCGCACCAGACGCTCCCATGCACCTCCCATGTTTGGTGCACCAGGAGGTATGAACTTCCACTGCACCAACGATCTGTCTCCGCTTCCGAGATAGGTCTTCTTGCTTCATGGTGTCTAGTGCTTTTTGAGTTCTGTGTTGGCGCAAACGAAGTTAGTGAATTGTCGTGTAGATTATCTTGGGCATCCCCTTCTCGCGGCGAATCGTCGTAGTGCCATGATCATGCTGTCAGTGGAGAGTGAAGAGTGAGCTCAATGTGTACAGCGTGTGTAAGCATGTGAATAGAGCACCCCATCTCTTCTAGGCGTCTTTGCCTACGGTGGATCGCATAGGGCCGAAGTAAATCTATCCCGTGCACGTAAACGGAGGGTTTCCGTGCATCAGCCTCTCAGCAGGTAAAGTTGCCCACTGGTAGTTCTTGAGGTCTTGCCTTTCTTGTTCTGCACCACTGGCTGATGTTGACGGTCTTGATCCGCTGACCTCAGTCCTAGCACCCAGAAGCGTTGTCTTACTTCGTCATTACGGGTCGCGTGATTCCGTGATGAAGAGGCAGTGAAATTTTTCTATGATGAGAAGTGTTGTTTGTCCTGCTGTCGAGACGATGGGTCGTTTGTTATAGTCTATGGTAAACCCCTCGTATCGCGCGATTCTCCTTCAGTCGCAGGGACCTTCTTCTTAGCACTACGTCGAGCTCTTTCAACTTGCTGCTGCCCTCTAATTGTTTTCCTTGCTGTAGGCACCTGTGTCCTCTTGAAGCATTCTCTGGACTTCTTTTTAACAAACAGCGTGTCAGCTTGTCTAGTAGACTTGTTTCCAATGGTATGTATTTCCTTTCGACGTTTTGAAGGGACAGTGTCGCTTCTCACAATTTTCTTATTCCCTTTTTGAGTTTTAAAGTTAGGATCTTCTTTGTGGCGTCGGACCTTTCCTTTTTCTGACAGCGTTGTATGAATGCAGTTTTTACTCGGCTGAGCCGCCAAAGTCTTTTCCACGACGGAGAACTTTTCGGATCTGGTGATGGATAGGAGCTGCCTGCAGTCGGCTACGATGGTCCGCCTGCCTTTTCTCGCCAGTGGTTTAGTTCTTGAATGTTCTTGCCGCAGGCCAAGTGAACTTCATCTCTTCTTAGAAACCTGGCCGGTGTACCATCGGTGTTGGGCAGTCGAAAAGTGTTCTGGTACGTCACGTGTGGCATCATCTGCAGGTTCTGCGCCGTCGCGTACCCCATCTCCAGTCCAGTGGTTTGTGAGATCTTCTATCCGCCAAGCGATGAGCCCGGGAATGTCTTGAAGGTTCTCGGGTCCGTCTTGATCCATGATAGCACGATACTGGAAGTCTGGCCAAAAAAGTCCTTTTCTATTTCAGACTTCTTCCTCGACGAGTGTGCCAATCTGATTCCTAGGAGGGCGCTTGCAGCTCGAGTCTCGGGATTGAAACCAGCTCAACGTGAGCGACTCTTACTTTTGCTGCTACTAAGCGGACGTCATAAGTCCCATTTTGATTTTCAGTTCGCCAATATACCGTAGCTGCATACGCATTTCGCTTGCATCCGTGAACGGGCAGCTCCCCTCGGTGGACGTGGTGCCAGACATCTCGGGATCTGAAGGTCTTGGAGCAGATCTCTTCTCCACGGTAAGTCTTCATGACTCGTACTCCTTTATTCATTCTAACCAACCGACGCCACTTCGCCAGATGTTCTGGAGCAGGCCTTTTGCCTTGGATGAGAATGGTGATGCTAGCCTATGGATCGAAGGTCGACACACGGCCCTGGTGACGTCTCTCTTTCGTAGGTACCTTGATCCTTGTGCAACTTCATCTGGGGTTCGAAGGTCGCCCTAAAGCCTATGGAGTCCCTTTCTGTTAAACCAGCGTAGTACAGGTCTTCTCTTCCTTCTCACAAGGTCCACCTCTGTCTTCTCAACTGAATCAAGTCTTCACTCTGCAGCATGTCGGAGTGGTTTGGACGCCCATCTCGGAGTTCGAAGCCCGCCTTTTTGTGAATGAAGTCCACCTGCGCTGTAATTCTATTGAAGTCCTCTTCTGAAGAGCGTGCAGGTAGTCAGCCATGTAATGGTCAGCTCGATGCCTTTGCTGCCTCTGGGTACTGCTTCTTGTAGTCCGCCGCGTCGGTTCTTTCAGTAGATCAGCTGTGCTAGGAGATGATGTCGCCGCCGAAGATGACTGATGTCATTCTGTACTCTTCGAGTGCTACGTCACGACGATCCCCCCCCCTTCGCCCCCCCCCCACACCCACAGGAACTTCAAGTGTTTCTATTCTTCTGAGCCGGATGCGAACTTGCAGGGAACATTTCCTTTATGTCGGCTGCCACTGCCAAACGGCCTTGCCGGAACTCAGTAATACCGAAGAGCGATTGCATAGTCTGGTCCCGGTAATAAAGCATCGTTGAGCTTCCTTAGACTTGGCTGCAGCGTCGAAGAGACCTTATTTCTTCTTCAATGGATTTACCACGGAGAAATTGAGGGGGTACCATGTCTTCTTGAATCTCTTGGCACCAGGGGGCTTCTTCTGCATACTTGCTGTCGCATTAGATGCTGATCGGCTTATTGTATTCTCGCCTCAGCTGAGGGTCATTTGTCTATCTCTTTTCAATGTTGAACAATCGGTTCTTGGCAGACGTGTAGCTTTCAGGCATCGTGTTCATCTTCATTTTTTCCATAGAAGTCCAGGCTTCAAATCGACCATCTTCGAGTCTTCTGCAGGGTTCTTCTCTAGGATGGTGAGTGCTCTTCCTTCTGAATCCGTAGTGGGTCTTCTTGGTAGGTACTCCAAGGCTTCGATTGCGAAGTGATCCTTGATGGGCTTGATGCTCTCTTCTTCTGGCGTGCTGACATGTAGACCGTGTTTAAGAAGTGCACCACTTTCGCGCCTCCAGTGTTCTGACCGAGCACCCATCAAGTCCTGTTCTTGAAAGCGACTGGTTGTCCTGGTTTCCCTCTTCGTCCTTCTTGAGTCACGATTAGCTCCCAGTTGTCTTGACCGATGAGCAGCTGTGGTGGACCCCTTATAATATAGAGAGTCAGCAATCTCGTCAAGTGTTGGACAACTCTTCTATCCTTTCTTTCTAGGAACTGCGGCAAGCTTCAACTGTCGATGGGTCCGGGACTCTTCTCAAGTCTTCTGGTCTTCTGATGAATCCCTCACCGTAAGGTCCAGCATCTGAGAGTCTTCCTTCCTTATCAGCCTGCCGCCAACAGTCTCGATGACCCAGTTCCTCCTTTCTTCCATGAGCGCCGATTTCTTCGCTACCTTCAGGTCTAGCAGCGAGACATGTTGACCCTTCATCCATGAGGGCCAATAATCTTCTTGATCTTTTGACCCGAAGATTTCTATCGGAATGATCTTCGGTATGCCCTCCCTGCGTTGTTGACCGCATTCACCGATGCCATGATGCTCGCCACTTCTGGTGGTTTGTTCTTCTTCTTCGAGGAATTTTCTCTGTCTCGACGTGCAGCAGAGGATGATGCCACCTCTGATTCCTTGCACGACGGCTTCTTGCAGCTCTCCTTCCGATGTGTCCCTTGTAACACTTGAAGCAAACGCGGCTTTCTTCCTATTGCCCATCGATCTGCACAGAGCCTTCAGAACCTTCTGGACACCCGACAAGGAAGTGTCACCCTCACACATGGGGCAAGTCTTCTCTGCTTTGAAACCTTCTTGAAGTCCTTTTCCTTAGTGAATGCTGTTGCTTGGCGATGAGTCCGTCTGAACCGCTCTTCTCTTCTGTTGATGCATTAGGCTCCACACTGTCTGCTCTATGTTCAGGAACTTGGACACCAGTGTGGTCGGAGAATCGCCTTCTTCTTTGTTTCAATGAAGTCGTACCATCGGAAATGAGGATCGTAGGAATCTTCTCAAATAATTTGTTTCACATCTCAGGTGAATGCAGGTACGTGGTTTCTTCAATCTTTTATTGCCGCCTACGCCGTGGCTGATCTGGCTCGCGAAGAGGAATATCGTCCTTGGGTTTCAGAAATCTTCGGCCAACGTTTTGACCTTGTCCAACTCTGCCAGCACAGGGCATCTGGTCTCCATATTCTTTGAGGGCTGAATCAACTTCCATCGGAGAGGCTTCGGAGTACAGGCAGACTCTTGATAGTTCTCTTGCGTTGCCTTCAGTGCTCTTCTTAGCCGAGCCATATCTGGCGTTGTTGAAACATTGGTGCTGTTCTTCATAGACAACCTTGACGGCATCCACTCGCTGCTCGTTGCCGTCGAAGTAGGGTAACTCGTGAATGTAGGGTGGCTGCCTAGCTGGTCCTCGCGTGGTACGAGCTTCCTTCAAATCGTGCCGTCAGTGCTTGAATTTCAATCGTAGCTCCTTCGTTGCGGAGTTCCTTACTCAGCTTCATTTCTGTGGCTCTTCCAAGGGGTGTGGACCTCGCATCTCTGGCTTGAACTTTGTTGCCATCCTCCAGCACAGACGTCCTCGATCCAGTCTCGCACCTGTGCTGTCTGTCTCCAGGTCTTCATCCACGGAGTCCTCTTCTTCACACGTGCCATCTCCAACTGACACGGGCTAGCTTAGTTTCAGCCTGTGCTCTGCTTCAACCAGCGTGCCAAATCTTCCTTGCTTCTAGACTCGCGTCTTCTGGCCGAGGGAAACTCGCGGGTCTCGTGGATGGCCCCCCCCCCCTGCCCCCCCTGACGACTGACCCATCGGTTTCAGGGTCTTGGGGAGCCTTGAACATCCTTTCCAGGTAAATGCTCTGCTTCCTGACCATCCTATGGCAGCATCTTCTTGTGCCTTCCATAGACGCCGCCGTAGTTGCAGTCGTACCCGAGTCTCCTCACTGGTGCCACGTGGTCGTGGTACCGAAGAAGTGTTCGATGTAGTTGCAGTTCCGATGACGCCCGCCCCCCGATTGACGTGACCCCTTCTGATCCCGACGTTTCCATCTGTCGCGTCCCTATCTGAAGGACGGGACCCGGGACGTGAGGGGGGCATCCTTCTGCGACCTGGTTCCGGCACTTGAACGCAATCTTCTTTCTTCGCATTCTTCTAGCAGGGATCCGGCTCGAAGGACCAACTGTTTCGGGCGACCAGACACAGGGTATGTCTAGTACCGGAGGTCGACCTGGGACAATCTCCCAGACGTTCTTGGCGTACCACGGCAGTATAGTCCGTTTCGCTGGTAATGTACGCCCACCACGCACCCCTGAGGCGTAGCTTTGGGTCACGATCCACTAGGGTTTCTTCGTTGACAGGAGACTATACTTAGAGGCGATGAAATAAAAACACAATTTCCTTTTTTTTTTCTCTCTTGGTTCGGCTTCTTCCTTTTCCTTTAGTGTTGCCTCTTCGGTGGCTGTCTGCGACTGACTCGAATCGAAAAATGGCTCGCCTTTTATTTGCCGTTAATTAACTTTACAGAGAGCCGCGTACTTTGAGCTCATTTTTCGAATTAAAATTTCCCCTAAACCGAAACCTGAGAGTCCTTTTATTTATTGTTTCAGTAAACACCTTACACATATTTATTATTTACATGCCTTACATGACTTATTATACAATATTAACACATAAATTCAATATATAATAATTATTTAAAAAAGTCTTAAAAACAAAAAATATCTAAAATTCTAGGTTGCTACATTTTTACTATACATTTCCCTTATAACTTTGAAACGGATAGTCTATCGACCTAATCTGTTTTATTTATCAAGTTTATAAAAAATCTATTATTTAAAAAACATAAAACTATTATGCTATGCAAGAAACAAAAAATCTCATTTTCAAGTTACGGAATTATATGCTTAACATTTTAACTTACGTACCTATTCCTTTCAAATTAATGTAAATAGTCTTATATGATTCAAATAGCAAAAAATACTCTAACACCTTATTTACAATAATTAGAACATTGTAACATAATAAATCTAATAAGAATGAGATTTCATATTTACAACAATTATTCATAATACGCTAAAATGACATTGTCCCTATATTAATACACACGTTACTCGAAGATAAGTTTTCCGTCGCCGACAGCAATATTCGCATAAACCTAAGAAAATAGTATAAATATATTAATTTTAAAAATTATTACTATATTTATGTAATAATAAATTATCTACGAACAAGATTATGTAAGAAAATAGTTCAAATTGCAAGAACTCTGATCTCTCATTAATATCATTTTTATTAAATAAAAATACTAATTTTATAATACTTATCCTACTATTAGATATTATATTCTTGCGCTATCTACGAATTTACATAAAAAATCATATGCCTAATACAAAAAAAAAATAGCCAACTAGAAAATATCAGCTTTACTGAAAATGGTTATGTGTGTGTAGGTTTATGTTATAATTAAAATACTAACCTCAAATGAAACTGTATCTCCTTGCACATCCACTATCTTAGCGTACCAAGAATATTTATCAGGAAGCACATCTCTCTTCAAAAACATAGAGCCTTGTGTGTCCATCTGTGGCTTATCTCCTAAACAAATAAAATTACATGTAATTTAGTTGAGTATTAAAGATAGGCATTAAGAATAAACTATCTAAACTAGTGCTGCCCCAGTGGTCAAAATTTGACAATATAATTGAAAATTTGTGTAAAACGTATATGATAGAATTTATCTATATAATATACGTATTCTTGCAAAGGGAGGTACTGGGGGTATGTTTCACGGGTATTTATAAGACTTCCGCGATAAACAATAGCATTCCCAAGGGGGGTTGACGTAAGACAGGTGGCCGGTCGTAAAACTTTTGCCAAATCCTTTCAGCAGTACAGAAGATGTACTGCGCCGACCCCAAGTGATTGGGAAATGGGCAGGGAGAAGAAAAAGAAGACTAATGGCTGATTTCACCAACGTCACCTAAGTTTGAGGGATCCCCTAAGCATGGTTAGGGGGCTGTTAGGGGACAGTTTCTGTTACACCGACAGTTAGGGGAGGGGTCACCTAAATATTAAAAGGCCCCCTAAATTTAGGTACTCGAAATATGGGCTTAAAGACGATCGTAAAACGAAATTTAATTTAGGAGCTAGTTTAGGGGACTTTTAAGCTAGGGGCTATTTTAAGCCCATACGTAGGTGGTAGCTTATGGGTTGTTGGTGAAATCGGACATAAAGCTCTTTAATAGCTACTATACAAAAAAGAAAGAAAATGGTTGACAAACAGGAGAAAAAGGTACAGGTGAACCACTATGTTTAGTATGATGCCTATTTATACTCGTATATTACATAGATAAAACTGAAATGCCGTTCGGTGGTAAACGCATCACTGCTGAATCAATTTAGCCTCATGTTCTTATCGTACTTTTATATTTTCTTTCTATTTTTTATTATTTTGCATCTATTTTTTAAAGGAAAAGCTGTATCTTATGGAAAGTGTATGTTGTAAATATGCTTATACTTATTTATAAGCGCGAAGAAGAGCGATAATCGTAGGTTAATAGTAAAATTGATAATAATTAAAGGTTTTATTAATATAAACGGTTTCTATTTAATATTCTGACATATAATGATCGAAATGACTCCATCTTTATTATTATATTCAATACGAAGCAATCAGTCTTGACAGTTGACATGCTTTACAAGTTATAGCGACATAAGACAGGGGTACAGTCAACATACAAAAATATGTACAATATAATAAAAAAAAACTTTTGTTATTTTTCGTTTCATTTGTCAAATTAAATATCTCTCCATGTTTATTTTTTACATTTTTATTTAAAAAAGTAAATATTGCTACGCTGTAATGCTTATTAAAATTTTTAAAAAATATTTATAACTAGTTAGTTTATTTGGCGATAACCACCTGACTGACAGTCAAAAAGCGACATGATGAAGTTAGCTGCATTCCTTTTAACAAACAGAGAGTTATGACATACGGGACGAAATCCTTAGCTATTTTTGTTCTGTTACGCCAAAGAAGTATAATTTCTTACGTGCGTACATAAGTACACACACACGCTATTTTATATTCACTTAATTCTATAGAATATAAATCACATTGCTTTCGATACTAACCGAGTGTAAACACAAGCTGCACAGTGTCTTCATTTTCATCAAAAGGTCGTGTGAATCTCACCACACCGTTGAAGGGTTGACCACGACGCACTATGGCTGTGGTCGGATTTTCGTCGTTTACAACTTCGAACCTTAGGAAAATTTGTATCTTTTAGTACAATGCTATACTTACTAATAAAAAAGATATGAAACAAACCTTCATACATACAGACAAAACGTGAAATACAAAACAAATGCTTGGAGCATTCTGTATGAATTTTATCAAATATTTTTAATAATATTCCAGACTATAAAGTGCGAAGAGATTGTAGCTCTATTATAAGCATGTTGCGCGTGCGTACGGTATGTGCTTTAGTATTTATGCACACGTAGTTTAATTATTAATATTATATAAACTAATATTAACTAGTTTGTGAGGTTGTAGGAGGTAATCTCTGGATCTACTGAACCGATTTAGATGAAATTTGGGAAGAAGATAGTTTGAGACCCTGGGAAGGACAGGATACTTTTTATCCCAGAAATCATCTATTAAGGGGGGGGGGGGATAACAGTTAGGCGTGGCGTAGTTCAAGGGAAGCCTATGTCCGATCCCCGGATGAAATCTGTCCTTGCCAAATTTTATCAAAGGCTCTTCGATAATTTGAGTATAAAAACTACTTTTAAATTCATAATATTATATAGTATAGAACTAAGTATGGATTTGCCTCTTCACTCTTATCACTAGTATACAATTTTATTCAACTGCTAATACTCACTTGACGGTGTTATGGGGCTGTGCATTTTCTCGAGGATAGAAATGGACGACATCAACAACGAGCGGTTCCATTGTTTTTTGAATTTCTGCAACAAAATTAATTTTAATAAAATTTAAAGCCAATGTAATGATAAAAACTATCCCATATGCTTGCCCATGCATGCCCAGGGTTTCAAACTATCTTCTTACCACATTTCATCTAAATCGGTCCTGTAGTTTCGGAGCATATTCGGTACAAACAAACAAACAAACAAAAAAAATCATGCAAAAATGGGAATTTGGACTAAAATACATTATGAATACTTTTTTTTTGTAAATGAGTAAAAGATTGATGATGTTTTTAAAGGAATGTGCCTTTTATAATTACACGATTAAGTAGCTCTTATGAATTATTGCTGAAAGATACTAAGAGATACGCATGCTGTGGTTAGACTATAGACATAAATAATTTCCCTCAACGGGAATCAAATCTGCTATTAATGCTCTGGCAGACCGAGACTGTTGTGCAATATGGCCATTCTAAATTCTAACTAGTCATTGTTATTATCTCGTATTTAATGGTTCTACAAAATCAATTGCTATATATCTTTATGGCAAACAATATAAATATACACATAAACGTTTCTTGAACAAATATAACGTAAATTCCACAATATATTATTTTTATATACGACCTAAAAATTAATGAAGCGTATGAACTAATATTTTTTATGATATCAAAAATTGTTAGTACCTGCTTTTTAAAGTATGAATTCATTGGTCTAAATTAAATACTTATGTAAAAATTCATACATATATGTACATATATAATATGTATATAAACCAGCGACTAAACTCGCTTCGGTCGGTTTGGTTCGGTTTGGGTTCGATGATGATTCTTTAAATTGACATAACTTTTTTATTTATGAACCAATTGAAATAAAACAAATATTAAATGCTAAGCGAGACTCACCACAATACATTAGTGAAAACCGCACCCAAATCGGTTTAGCCGTTCCTGAGATTAGCGCGCACAAATGCACAGACTCACAGACAAAAATTCTAAAAATCATTGTTTTGGGTTATATTACGTTAATAAAGACCCCTAACAATAGTTTTTCTCAAATATCTTCTATTTACTGACAACGATCAGTTAAAGTTTTATTATATGTACAGATATGATTAGATCTAAGTTCTAAGATATACATATTTAGACCATTGTGTTGTATAATTGAATTATATTGGTAAATTGATCAATCATCTTATTTAATAGGTTTCAACAACCACAAACCACCAACCACTGTTTGTATCTAAAATTAATTTATCTCTAATGTCAATTGATATTGTGCATACACTAATATGTATATTTTTAATTAAATTATGTCACGACTTGCCACTTGGTATTCTATAACAAATAAACAAAAAAGTTTAATACGTTATAGATAAATCAAATCAAAATATACATTATTTAAAAAGACTTATGAAAACGTTAAAATAAGAACTTTTGAATCGTCGTTATATTTTTAAATTTAAACTAAAAGTCAGTGTAAGCCCGTAAGAATTCTACCGCCGACTCGAAAGGCAGTTTTGCTAAAAACTCAACAGTTGCTCTTTTAAACCCCTGAGCCCCAAAAAATTTAAAAAGTTACACATATTTACTAACCTTTTTTTTATTCGTAAATAAAGAACTAGCAATTACATAATTTATTCATATTCATTAATAAAATTAGATTTTAAAGGCCGCGTCCATATATTTTATCTCTTACCGTCTAGGCTTAAGATTGGTCTAACCAAAAGATGACTAAGACGATACAGGAATCAAGGCTAAATGCATAACCGAGCGAGTGATTGATCATATTAGACACATGCTGTTTACTTTTGTATTAGCGCATCATTGAAATGCAATCTTCGTGCTATTATTTTAGTTTTATTTTTAAATCAAACGTAACATCTAAATTAAATTCTTGATGTAATAACTACAACGTAGGTTGAATACACATAAATTAATATTTCTGACTAGCTCTAGAAAAACAAAAACAAATTTATCACTTTATCCCACGGGAACCGTATATTTTTTCGGGATAAAATGTAGCCTATGTGTTATTCCAGACTTAATCTATCTCTGTGCCAAATTTCAACCAGATCCGTTCAGCCGTTCTGGCGTGAAAGAGTAACAAACATCCATACATACTCAGAAATTTTCTCATTTATAATATTAGTATAGATTAGCATAGATCACCTAATTATAATCAATATCGAATACGATATTATATTTTTTTAACAATTACTGTGTGGCGGCGAACGTTTAAACAGACGTTATATTATATACATTTTTTTTAAATACTAGCGCTTCACCCTCGCTTTGCTCTGTTTCGCCTCTAGAAAAATAAAACAAGTCTATCCCACGGAAATCGTACATTTTTTCGGGATAAAAAGTTGCTTATGAGTTATTCTGATATACATATAAGCTATATTAATGTAAAGTTTAATTTAAAGTTCCATTAAAGTTAGCAAAGTCATCGCGCGGTATACACGCAAAAACGCACTCGAGGAGGACCTCCTCCTTCTTTGAAGTCGGTCAAATTCGCTGAAAATAACAACGACTTGCAAACACTTTGGATTGCAAATCACACATTTCTATTTATATTGTTGCTAACTAAGAAATAATAGGTATTGTTTGGAAAACGTACTAACATCACGAAGTTATTATATATATAGCTAGAAGTAAGATATACATACATATGTACCTAATAATAATTTATAAGATTAGGTATTATCGAATATAATATAAAGGAAATTAGAAATATACCTACTTTAACTATATTATATATTATAAAGCCAAGAGAGGACTCTCTTTGCTTAATAATTATTATTATTGTACTTTTTTAACCTTCTTAAGACCAATGAAACATAAACCCGTGTAAATTACTATTAATTATTACTTAGTACTAAATACGAAGAAAAGAATGACCATACTTGTTTCGCAAAAATTTTAATCTCGGAATGCTATCTTTGAATTTTGCCGAACATACAGATGTGAGACTTAAAGCTGTGCTTAAAATTAATTTACTTCGAACACCGTTACGATCGACGGTGGTGATCTCTTGGGATTTGTTCACATTATAGTACATGAACAGACCTAATATATTATAATTAATAGCTATATTTATACTAAGTATGTATATATATATGTATGTATGTTTCACTTACATTATTGCTATATTAAATTATACTTGAATACTAAATATTACTGTAAGTGCTAAAGATTTAAGTGCCTTGTTGGTATATTGGCTAGTACATGTGTGTGAATATTTGGAGGGATGGGTTCGAATCTCGGGTCGGGCAAGTATAGTTATTGGGTTTTTCTTTAAAAAAAATCTTAATAGCAACTCTGGGGTTTGGAAATTGGGGTAGTTTTACTCCCTTGCCTCGGAGACTGATCTTGCATCGATTCTCTTTTGTGTCTCACCGAAGTTTAAGAGTGAAAGGAATAGAGTGCCCTTGTTTTGTGCATGCACTGTAATATCTCCTGCGCTGCTGTCTAATCTCAGAGAGATTGAAATCAGTTACGAAGATATTAAGTGCGGAAATTCACCAGTGAAGCTCTTTAAAACATAAATAATCATAGATAATAATAATTATTTAGAGAATATAATTTTGCCAGAAATGCTCAGTTTTACGGCATACGTAAAAAATAAATACAAGATCTCCATTGTAATTTAATATATCTATTACAAAGATCTACGTCATCTGTCATCGAACATTATCTCACAACGATTCATTGAAAATTAACGTAGGAGTCATACTACGAATTAAGATATATTATTATAAAGAAACAAATAACAATTATTACGATGACATTACACTTGAGATGGTTATAAATAAAAATAAGTACATAATGAATCATATATAGAAGTTCTTTGATTACTGCACTGTGCAGATGTCACTAATATGTTAGGAGCTTTCAATTGAAGAAAGTTACCCACCATAGTGTTGGATTGTTATGTAATGGGGAAAAGTACTGTGTGATTATATATTTTTTAAATTATATTCAACATCATTTTCTAAATTTATATACATATCTTGTTATATTAAAAGAGCATTATTCTTGTATATATATTTTATTTCATTATCTTGAAAACGGCTCTACCATTTGGATCAATTTTATATTTAGTTTTCTAGATTGCTTCCCCATGCAAACTTTCAACCCCATTTTCATCCCCTAAGGGATGTTTTCCAGGATAAAATGTGATCCTATGTCCTTCCGAGGGTCTCAAACTATCTTCTTACCAAATTTCATCTAAATCAGTTCAGTAGATCCAGAGATTACCCCCTACAACGTCACAAACTCACAAACTTTACCTCTTTATAATATTAGTATAGATAAGGTGTTGCTTTTTTAGTTTATCTATATCTTTTAAGAAAATATGCAATTTTATACTTTTCCCGAAAAAGGCCGAGCGAAGCTCGTTCGCCCAGGTACAACAAGCTGTAGATACTTTAAAATAACTAACTGCATTTTATTAAAATTATTTGCAATTTTTAAAAATATTTTCATCTAATCAGGTAATCTTCGAAATAGCTCAATAAATTTGAAAGTAGGAGCCTAAATGAAATTTTATAATACAATAAATGCTTTATTGATTGCGAATCAATTCAACGCCGAATTTTAATTGTACATTTTGGTGTACTTTAATTTAATATTCATTAAGATGAAGTGCTGCATTCAAAACCGGTGAAGCGAGATACAGTTTGGTTACCGGTTTTTCAGCATGACACTATCTTTATTTTGGTTCGAACCTTATTCAGATGTCCTAAATTGTCCCGAAAAATAGAGGAGTATAAGAGGGCAAAGGCACGTTCTTGTGCGATGAATGATACCTTTTATTAACAGACTTTAAAGAAGAGATACTCAATTCATCTAAATTTTTGTTTATGTAGTATTATGTAATATTATATTCTTTATTGCACTAAACATGTAATAAAAAAAAATACATAGAAAATGACGTGGACAAAGGTGGACTTATCTCTATAAGAGATCTCTTCCAGTCAACCCATGCATGTGGGAAATAGTGTCAAGTAGCGGGACAGAAAGAGAAAGTGCAGAGAAATGATAAGAAAATATATAAGAATAATCATAAGTAAAACAAAATAAATACAATATATACATAAACATACACATATACATAAACATACATATATACATAAACATACATATATACATAAACATACATATATACATAAACATACATATATACATAAACATACTTATATTATTACAAAACAGAAATGTACACATTTTTCAATGATGAGTTAGAAAATAATTTTTCATATTGATTTTAAATGCATCATTAGAAGGGCTCTCTTGTAGGACTTTGGGAAGTCTGTTCCAAAGCACTGCAGCCTGAACCGAGAATGAGTTTTGGAAAAACTTGGTGTTGCTTCTTGGTATGTCAAGCATCGATGAGATGCAGGGCCGCCTGGAACGCGATGGAGTGGGAAGAAAGTTAAACCGGGAACGAAGGTAAGAGGGAAAATTGAGGTTATGAAGGATGTTGAACAGAAACGAAAGGAGGTGCATATCACGGCGAAGGCGGATAGGGAGCCATTTAAGACGAGCTCGAAAGTCGGAAACATGATCATACTTGCGTAGACCATAGATAAAGCGTATGGCAAGATTTTGAAGACGCTCTAGTTTATTCAGTAGCTCCTCCGTCACATCCAAATAGCATACATCGGCGTAGTCAAGTATGGGTAGTAGAAGAGACTGCGCAAGCATAATTTTGGTTTTGAAGGGAAGAAAGTATTGGAGACGCTTCAGAGAATGGAAAGTGAAGTACATACGCCTACTAACCTCATTGATATGAGGTGTCCATGTCATGTGGCAATCTAAGATAAGACCCAAGTTCCTTACTTTATCGCAGTAAGGTATATGGACCCCAGAGTATATAATCCCAGGGACTGACTCCCACTCTATCTTACATCTTAGCCTGCTGCTGCCAATAATTATGGCTTGAGACTTATTAGGGTTAACTAAAAGTCCGTAAGATTCGGCCCAAGTTTGTATAGCGACAAGATCATTATTTAAAGCTTCAACAGCATCGGGCAACTCAGTTAACTCAAAATGGCGATAGAGTTGTAAGTCATCTGCATACAGATGGTAGGGAGAAGAAATGACGCGAGATATGTTGTTGATAAAAACAGAAAAGAGTAGTGGTGAAAGAACGCCGCCTTGGGGGACCCCAGCCGTGAGATCTAACCACTCCGACGAAGAGCCATTAGCTCTCACACACTGGCGACGCCCGAAGAGATATGAGCGAAACCAGTCAATAGTCGCAGGAGAAATGTTAACTGCGCGAAGAGTGCCAAGAAGAATGTCGAAGTCAACAGAGTTGAATGCACTACTGAAATCAAGGAGTACCATTGCAGTGAGCTTGGTGTTATCCATGGCAAACCGAATGTCCTCCGTAATGTTCAGTAGCGCACCAATAGTGCTGTGAAAGGGACGAAAACCGGACTGATAAGGACATAGTAAATTATACGAAGCAAGGTAGGAGTAAAGTTGATTGTGCACAATGGATTCTAGGACTTTGGATAGGATAGGTAGGATGGATATAGGACGATACTCATTGAGGCAGGTGGGATTTGTGGTTTTAGGTAAGGGTATGACAAGAGCATTCTTCCATTGAGTTGGAAAAACATTGCAAGCCAGTGAATAGTTAATAATGTGAGTGAGGACTGGAGCAATGCAATCCAATACGGGAATAATCATGTCGAGACTGAGATGGTCACTACCGATGGCTTTGGTAGTGATGGAGCGGATACACTTCTTAATGGCATCCTCTGAGACTGATTCGAAAGAGAAAGAGAAGGAGCCTGGTGGGACAATATTAGATAACTGTATAAGTGTAGCAGACTTTAATTGTGAGTTTAATGTTAAAGGAGGGATAGTAAAATGGCGATTTAGCTTATTAAGGTCAACCGAGACTTCGCTAGAAGTCGGGGGTTTGCCTACACCAAGCGACTCAAGAAATCTCCATACTTGCGCTTGGGAGAGATTCTGAATTGTAGAGTGAATATAGCGACGTTTGGCGTCCCTACACATTCTGTTGCAGATGTTTCGAAGTTTTTTATATGCTGTAAGATTGTCCTCAGACGGGTATTTTTTGTTTTTCGACTTTGCCCTATCGCGTTTAGCCATCGTCCTTCTGATCAAAGGTGTTATCCAGGGAGCTGGAGCATGTTTTCATGCGAACTGGTCTTACCGGGGCGTGAGTATCGTATAGACTAATCAGTTCAGAGGTTAGTGAGTCGACCATAAAATCAATATTATTAGAAGTAAATATTGGCGACCAGTTGCATTTCATCACATCCTCTCTTAAGCGTTCCAGATCCATATGCTTAAAATTGCGCTGGAAAAGAATCTTGCCTCTAATCTTTGGAGGACGCAGCTTATATGCAAGGTAGATTAAGTCATGATAGGAGAATGGGGCACTCATCTGGCCGTGAGAAATAACAAGATTAGGATTAGAGACAGAGATCAGGTCAATGAGAGACGGCCTACAATTAGGAAAATAGTGTGTGGGAGAAGACAAGGGGAGAATATGCAGATTGAAGGAAGCAGTTAGTGCATTTAAAGTTTGGGCTCTCGTATCATTTTTTAGTAAGCATGTATTTAAGTCACCCATGCAAATTACTTGGTCATATAAAGGCAGAAGACTGTTAAATAAAAACTCTAAATCAGTGAAATAATTAATTTTGTCATTTGGGCAGTAAAGGACACCAAGTAATATTTTTTTATGATTTATAAAAAATTCTAAAAAGAGATACTCGAGAGACCCTGAAGTATGTAGGGGGGAGAAAGACACAACACTAGCAGAAATGCTGTAGCGTAGGTAAATACCTACACCACCTCCACCTCGGCCAGTGCGGTCATTACGATATAATTTATAACCTGGAAGAGAGCAGCTAGTAGATAGTATTGATGGTTTAAGCCAGGTTTCAGATATGAGTATACAGTCAACCACGCCGGTGCTAAAAGATGCGAGAAAGTCATTGTAATGAGCAAGTATACTCTGCGCGTTGATATGCACTAAGGAGAGAGAGGCCGATCTTTTGTCAAAAACATTAGTGAGTTTATCTGCAAGTGGTTCTGAATCAGAAAGTGAAGTGTTATTACTGCCAGCACTTTCATAATCATCTGATGAGCAAGAAAAATAATCATCGTCTAACATAATAATTATTGTGTAATATAATATAGTATGTATAAATATAAATAAATATAAAAATAGTATCAATAAGATAAATAAAAAAAAATAATAAAATACGATTAACACTATCCACGTGCATAAGTTAACTGCGAGACAAAAAAAAACAAACAAAAGGAAACACAACATTAATAACACAGATACGAACCATGGATGACAAAACATAAATTATTATAAATTTTTAACTTATCTGTTACAAGAACCACAGAGTACCAATGACAATAAATGACAAAAGCAAAAACTAAACGCAACTTGAACGTTGACACTTGACAGTTTGCAAATTACAAGTTAGTGAAGTTCAAACTTCAAAATGACATTAAACAAATAAAATTGAGTGACACATGGAAATTATAATGTTATTGTTACAATTTTAAATTTAGAGTAGTAAAACAAACGGATTGTGGATATTTAAATACCCTAAAGTTGTTACATTACCTAAAATATAACCCGACCAAGTTAAAATAGTGTAAACAAAATACTATGTGTCGTTGTTTGATCCAGAACTTTTAGGGTGTTGAGAGATTAATTGTTTTAGCTCTGATAAAGAAGAGATCTTGATGCGGGACTTATCCGGAAGTAGAACAATAATCACACCGTCTGTAGACCAGCATCTTTTCATACCGAAATGTTTGCGAGCAGCTATAAACACTTCTTGTCTGGATTTAGTCAGGAACTCCGTCAGCGTAATCTTGGAACCTTTAAGTGTTGTTTTGGCCTTCCAAACATGACTCCGTAGTTGAGCATTGCAAAAGCGAACAAGAATAGGTCGAGCAGAATCTCTCCTAACACCCAATCTGTGGCAGGATTCAATTGCGTTTGAGTTAGCGCCTGACACCTTCATTTGGTTGGTTAATATGTTAAGAATTCTCTTCAACACGTCCTCCTCTTTATCCTCTTTAACTCCGTGGAACAGAAGAACCTTCCTGCGGGACTGTGTCTCTAAGCGGTCTAACCCGAGGGCAACAAGTTCAACCTGGGACTTCAAGATGCCAAGTGACTTCCAAACAAAGGTTTTAAATGCATTGAATTCAGCTGCCAGGGCTTTCACAGTCAAGTTAGGAACAGTGGAGCTAGGTTGAGAAAGATTTTTCTCAAACTCACCCATTCTGGTGGTAAACATAGACGAAAGCTCTTCCATACTTTTCAACAGTTGATCAACAGGTGTTTCCATTGTTATGAAAGTGTGTGAGAGAGTGCAGTTACAGCTAACTTCAGCACAGGTAATAAAGATTTAGCACATATAAATTATAATATAATGTTGTAGTTAAATAATGTAGAGCTCATAAAAACACGTCTTTACACTTTCGCGTCTACCCGCCGAAAAAAGTATGTATGTAATATTATAGTATTGTGTATGTAATATTTTTAGTGTGAATTGATGTTAGGTAATACTTTTTACTTTTTTTATTTTTTATCCCTTTTAGCTATACCTTAAGAGTCCTAAATTATAATTCCATTGCTAAATAAAATGAAATGTCTTGCTATTGTGTCTAGTTAAAAAAAAACTGGTCGCTGTTGAGAAAAAACAAATGTAAGATTTCTACAATCGGTATATCGCCCGTCTAAAGCAGCTTGGCGGCATCGTCTAATTGATATTGCCAACTGCACTGAGTCTAGCTACGACGATTTCATGTTTAGCCACAGAATATCTAATAGTTCCTCGTCCATTTAATTTGTGGACTACCTATTTGAATTTTTAAATAAATTTACTTATATTATTATTTTTTTAAAATTAAACGACACAAATGTTAATAGTTAAATATTTTTGAAAAGCTTTATTAGATTTACACATACATTTGATAGTTTAAATAAGCTTTTTTTTACGTTTTCGCGGTTTGATTTAGTTTTTTCAACGGATGTTACGAAAATTGTACAGCAAACATGGTCACGGGAGAGTCTTAAAAGTGTTCTCAAAAGTTTTATTTAAAATATAAAAATAACTGCCAAAATACGAATTTTAAGCGTCGATTTCAGAGTTTAGATTGTCTTCATATTCATAATATGTAACACTATTTTTGAAGTTATTTTTATCGAAACTTTGACAATCAGCTACAAGTAAAACACAAATATGATTAAAACAAAGTAAGTATTTATAAGGTACATACAAAGTCTACATTTTACGACAAATCTTGTTCTGACCTTGTGAATAAATATCAAAGAAGAAAATAACGGACGGCTTGACGAAAATCGCGTCAGCTGGTTGAAATACACTGAAACCTATATAAAAACTTTGTAAATTTATGGGACCATTATAAGAGCTAATATCTAAATAATCATTTTGATCTTGCTTATGTCTTTTCCATTGAATCTTGAATCTCCCAGATGGAGGTTAATAGAAAAGATAGTTTTTTACATCTTAAGTTAATTTAATAGATTTTTTTATTTTAATTGAAATGTTGTCAAGTTTTTATTTTATAATTTTATTCCCGACGTTTTGGAGTTCTTTATTAACAAAATATGACTCTTTGATGGTTGAAATAAATGATTTATTATTATTATTTACAACAAACATGGTCACGGGAGAGACTAAGGTTTTAGACGTCTCAAAGTTGTTACAGACACTATGTGCGTATCTGGCCACAACAATATAAAAAAACAGCGACAAAACCCGAAAAAAATGCTTCATTTAAAATGCGAAATATTTGCGTAAATCTAAGAAAGTTTTAAGGTTTTTGTTCTATCATCGCGATATTCGTGATATTATGGCTCGAATTAAATTGGTAACAATTTATTATCAAAAAGAAGGACCGATTTCAAGTAAAAAAGGACTGCCTCATGAAAATATATTATAATTTTAGTACTAAGGGGATAACGATTTTTTTTTTGGAGATTGATATTTTAATGAAAATTTTGAAATTATTGTTATTTTTTTTTCGATACAATTAATGAAATAAACGCGTATACTTCTGTATTTTTAGTATAGTAAAGCGTTCCTGCAAAAATGTCTCGGTGTGTTGTTGTATTTTAGACGTAATGTAAGTAAGATAATTTCCTACAATATAATTTAATGAAACTTATAAAAATCTAATGTTATCGTTTTGTTTTTATAGTTTATGTAAAATAAAATCTTTAAATTGTAGTACTACTATCAAGTATTTCTATTATGGTATTTTCATTACAACCGTTTAATATAGTACCTAGTAATATATCGACTATGCATGTTTTACTTGAATTCAACATCAATTTTTAAAGCTTTATTCTATTGAATATACTGAAGTTACAAATATCTTGCAGTATAATCCGAAAAATATTTATTATAATATTTTTTTTATTTATCATTTCATCTTTCTCAAAAAGGTCAATGTCCCCCAAACATTACCGCGCACGAGTTCCTTACATCTATAAATATTAACACGTAGATTTATTGATGGTTAGAATTTTCTTTAAAATATGCAAAATTCTTGTATAAAAATTATAATACATAATATGTATATTAGATAACTACTTGCCTCAACTGAAGCTAATATTTTTTTAAAACCAGTTAAGGTATTTAAGATGTTTAAATATTAGTTAAAGAGAACTGCCTACGCAAAACTATGAAATTATCATTTTAATTGCTTCATTTTACTGAGAACTGTTAAATTTGAATATCCATATAGCTATTTATGAATAAAAAAATAGTTCTAAAAATATATAAATTTAAGGAATTAATTTATATAAAATTATATGTACTAACCTTATATAAAATCACAACACAAAATCAAACGAACTCAATCACGAGCACAAATTAAAAGTGTAGTTAAAGTGTTACGATGAACACCTCGCGTCCAACTGACGGTCAGATCGCGCCGTTCGGGGTATATCTTAAGGATGCGTACGCGCAGACGATCTGTGTAGGTTGTCAATATTTTTGTTATTTTACTCGGACAATTCCTATTATTTTTCCTCGTTACAAAGTAATATTTAAAAATGTTTTAATTGTTTTTATGTATAATATATCGTCTAATTTAATTTGAAAAAAAAAAACTATATTTTCCTTGCATCGGGATGGGTCATGGGACTATTTCAGTCCCATTCACATCCCACTGCTGAGCACGGGCCTCTTTTCAATACGATGGTGATTAGTATGTTTTACCCCACGCTGATCAAATTTGGGTTGGCGGACTTTATATCCTTCAAAAACCAGTTAGGTTCTTTCCAATATGTAGCTTCCTTCAAAATGTTTTCCTTTACCTTAAGGTGAGTAAAATACGAAATATTTTTGCGTTTATACCCGCGCCACCAGCGTCTTACTTATGAGTTACCAATATTTATTATAATAGTTTTAAATAAATAAGTCATCTACAATTATAATTTATAGCTAATTTGGACATAAAGTGATATATAATTATTATTTAATCTCAATTTATTACATCTATAAAATGTTACGACCTGTGAAAAACGTTTATCACCATATAATCCATGAGCCAAAAATATCATATAAATTACTTCATGACTATACAAATATAGAGTATTTTGATAGTGATCGTAGTCAAATAAAGACTTTCTTACTGCGATTAATTATAAACGTGTAATATTAGTAATACTATAAATTATGTAATTTACATAACATTTACATATAAAATATGTTGAGACATTAACACACAGAACCATCTAGTTCCATGGTAAGCTACGAGACCTGTCTTATGAATACCAGATAGTTGATACACTACACATTTATATAACTTTAAATACGTACATATTATAAATATAAATATAAGCACCCATGACATAAGTACAAACAATCGTGCTTATCACACAAATGAATGCCCCAACGGGACTCGAACCAGCGACCGTTGGCATATATAATATTGGCATATATAATGTCATATATAATAGTAATGAAAAAATAAGTATCTGTCTCACCTAAATCATAGTCACCATACAGT
This sequence comes from Brenthis ino, assembly GCA_921882275.1. Classification (NCBI taxonomy): domain Eukaryota; kingdom Metazoa; phylum Arthropoda; class Insecta; order Lepidoptera; family Nymphalidae; genus Brenthis; species Brenthis ino. The sequence goes on along the minus strand of OV170224.1, from coordinate 17,667,743 downwards.
TTCGTTCAGCCGAATTCACAGTACTACACATAGCGCGACAGTGTTTCCCAAAGGTCGCACACTTGACACGTCATGCCTGATGTGCGTAAACATAATGAATTAATATTATTATCAATTAGTAGTTGTTAACCTAAACTTGACTAATTTAAACAATATTATATTACAAAATTATGAATAATTTTTAATAAGCAAGTGATAGCTTAAAATGTTTCAAAATTTCTTTCGTCTTATCTTATATAATACAAGCGACTCACCCTCGCTTCGCTCGGGTTCGTCTCTAGCTTGCTCCCCAATACAAACTTTCATTCCCATTTTCACTCCCTTAAGGGATGATTTCCGAGATAAAAAGTATCCTATATCCTTCCCAGGGTCTCAAATTATCTTCTTACCAAATTTCATTTAAATCGGTCCAGTAGATGCAGGGATTATCCCCTACAACGTCACAAACTCACAAACACACAAACTTTACCTCTTTATAATATCTCTCCACGACCGCGGACACGCCTGCGTGTCAGTTAACAATAGATTATTTAGAATTTTAATTATTTTTTAGAAATTTACCTGGAGGTGTTAGTAGAGATAGATGTATATTAGAAAAAAGCTTATATTAGGTAGATATTCAAGACGTATATATGTATAGCAATATGTAGTCTATACTACTATTATATCTATATCTAATATAAGTGAAATAATTTTCAGAATGGGATCAGTATTTCTGAAGATAACCTCCTACGTCCAATCAAGGCATCTTTCTCTGTTTGTTTATCTCATTAACTAATTTATTTATTTCCTTTGACATGAACAGCTTATATTACTTAATCTGCTAATGTTAAAAAAAAGGAAAATTCGATTACACTCTGCCCTCCATACTAGTTAAACTGCATGACGGTAATTAGACGATTGTAGACGGTACTATTAGTAGTACGGTAAAAGCTAAAATTTAAAGTACTTATTTGTTAAATTTCTCCATTCTACGCGACATAAGACATTGGCGAAGGAAATGGTGCCCAAATCGCACTCCTAGGAGCTATTGAACAATAGAATTGAATTATTTGTTAAATTATTGAAAGTGCTAAACAAATAAAGATATAACTTTTATATATTGAATGAGCGTAAACCAATACGAGAGTTATTTCTATTTCATTATTTTAGCTATTTCGTAGTTGTGCCCGTACATTTACAAGGCCCATGAAATGTGTTTATATACATATGTCTATACATATATATATATATGTGTGTTTGTTTAAAATTTAATATTTAAATTAATTTAAAAAGCAATAATTATTCCATTTTTAAATTATTATAATTACTTAGTGTATCCTTTAAGCTTTTATGATTAAGTAAATAAGAATGAACTACGTGACATATTGCACTCAACGTAATCTAGTGACGTTCCAAGACGCCACTAATGACTCATTATCCTATGCTGGTACCATGGGATTGCCAAAATACATGGTACATATTGATTTATATATCATGTAAAGCAAAATCTAAGAAATTACAAAGTGATTTATTTATTTCTACAAAAATTAATCGACTGTGGTATGAAACAATAATAATAATTACATGTATATGTGATATAACTCATGATAACTTGTTCCCAAAATAATTTAAAGGAAATGTACCTGCACTTCTTAATTAGCTGATTTTTGGTACAAGGAATATGAAGAAATGGGAAAAATAGATAAACATATTAAAAGAATTGGATATATATATATATATATATATATATATATATATATATATATATATATATATATCGGATTACGTAGGGCATACCGTATACTATATAATAAGGCTATGACAATATAGGCAAAGCACTAAACGTCGTAGCTATGACGTTTGGTTCTTTACTAGTAAGAAATAATATGAATAATTGCATAAATTCCAATCATTTATGACTATTTTTAAATTATGTCTAGACAAAGCTATATTATAGCTATTTAAGTTGATTAACTAATGAATTGGCACATTTTCTTTAAGAGAAATATACCTCTATAGGAAGTAGTAGTGTTGTATTTTTTTTTAATTTTACGGGAAAATAAATTAAGGGTAAAGTTAGAATTGTTAAATATAAGGATATGTGAAGTCAATTAATGTTTGTAAATTGGTTATTTTCTAAGTATTCATTTTTATGCTTTTTCGTAGTCAAAGGGCACAAATAAAAACTTTTTAAAGTTGAGGTAAAAATTAAATAAATATATTAATTTATACTATAAGTAATTAAATAAAAATGTTAATAAAATATGCAGTGGTAGCACAGTGGTAACGCACTTGTTTAGGAAACCAAATGAAGTGGGTTCAAATCTAGGATTTCATCTCTGATAATTTCATGTGCGAATCATTTCCAATCACTTGTCTTATTTAGCAAAATCTGCATGTTTCAAAGAACCTAGCAAGTTTCCAAAAGACATGTAAAGTTCGCCAACCTGCACTTGGCTTGGTGGACTACGACTTTCCTATTGACCAGAATCGTGTCCAAAAGCGAGATACGCAAAAGGTATAAACACAATACAATTAATTTAACTATAAGATATTTTTGTTTTTTTTTTTAATTTTATATCTTTTAAAATTTGAAAAATTATTCGTAAACAACTAAAATTTCAGTCGTCATCATATGAGGTAAATATAATAAAAAATATGTATATTGTGTTATTTTGTCGTATTGCTGCAAATTGTTTTTCACAGAAAAATTATTTCAGTTCTGCTCTACGTGACTTTACATGAACTTATCATAATAATTACGTTTTCTTCTTTCCATCGTATTAACAATGACGTTTCATCCAAAGTTGCAAAACATATTTTAAATGAAATCATGGTGCAAGTGTAATGTATAGAAATACTAGTATTTACCGCTCAGGTCATGGGTTCGGTTTCTATTTAATATAAGGTACTATATAAATAATTTATATTTGTATAAATAAAGCTCAGATTTTTTTTCTCATCGATGAAGAAGATTTTTTTATTGAATCATGGGATTGAAAGCTAGTTGAGTAATACATATGTAAAGTGTATGAGAGTTACATTCAAAATCGAAATCGATTCGTCTAGATGTGTTGGCACAAGTTCAAAAGCTGCCAATACATATGAAATTGCTTCCTTAAAGCATTTCGAACGGTATTTTCGGTTTCCAGATGCACAATGCGGTGAATTGAATATTTTTCAGATTATTATTAATGTTATTTACAGATGATTCTAAAATAGAAAAAAGCATGTTTGGAGCTATTATGAAAGTCAATAAATGTAAGGAAATTAGTTTGAGGATTTTTCCCCTCAAATTGAGCCAACACATTTCCTCACTAACGACACACGGATATAAGTTATTACGATATATGACCTCTTTGACTTTCTGAGTTAAGAATATTTTGGTCTCATCAATTATTGTTATGTTGATAAATCTGTTTTACGTTTTAACGCCATAATTTTGTATAAATTATTTATTTATATTAATATTTAAAAGTTAAAGTTATTCTAAATATTATAACATATACTATTTTTAATTCATACAAATATGTATTATGATGGACAACGACCGGCTCGGATGAATCGGCTCTTCTTGCCTTTGCGAGTACCTACACAAACGTAAAAGTTGTATATATTTTGATAGGATTTTTCTGTTCAAATAATTTGACATTTAGATTATAAATATAACTGTAAATAATAGTGTGGTGCGCGAAGCCACAGGAAAATACTAAGTTTGTTTATGACATTTACGATTTCATATAAAGATTACACAATACGTATTACTAACTCATAAAATTTAGTAATTGAAGGGGTAAAACCGTTAAATTATTTAGACAAGTAAACAAAATAATTGGATAATTAAAAACAATATTATTTGTATAATTGATACCATTCGCCTTCGTGCTTATGCAACTTTAATAATTGATTTGACGAATTCAACAAAATGACTTTACCAAGTGTTAGTCATAAGGAAAAATATTTAAAAAAAACTAGACACGTTTTAGAAACAATGAATTATGTACATACTCAGACTGGTGTGAGATGAATTTTGTGAATTTTTGAACACTTCAAAATAATTTGGAATACATTATCATATCTACGAGTATGTTTTGAGAAATTAAATAGGCTCATTTAAATATACGTTTAATAATCTAACGCTTAGTATAGATTGCTTAGAAATGAGATATTTTCCCAAGATATAGGATACGCTTTAGCGTATCCTATATGTCGACCCTGATACCCAGCTATCATCATGCCAATAATCATCTAAATCTGTCCAGTGGTTCTCGTGATACGTTCCCAGACAGACAGACAAAAATTCTAAAAACTATAGATAATAATGATTATTTCAATAAGATTTTCCAAAAAATATTTCATGTACAGATTCGATTCTGTTAGAATTTTATTATATGTATAGATGAATTGAATGAGAATTGAAAAAATAAGTGTTGATATTTCTTATAAAGAAGCTATTGTAATCAACGTTTAGATATTTATCCTGAAAATAAGATTTGAGTTTGACTGACTTATGCTGGAATTACGAAAAAACTTTTGCAAAAAGTCCAGTAGTCTGCCAGAGAGAAGCTTTCATGTGTAAGCTAAGTGCGTGCGTAAAAGCTTGCTTGCGTGCGTAGAAGAAAGTATAGTATTTTCTCTTTAATAAAGTGGCCAGAAAATGGGCCAAAAACGGCATTTTATTAATGGACTCCATTACATTACTTTTTATAAATCACATTTTTGAGTGAATATTTATTACTTGTATTATGACTTCACGAATTTCAGTAAAATAAAAAAAAGGTAGCTTATTTGTTGTGTGAAAGGCTTGTGAAAGGCTGTTTTGTATAGACGTATGTAGATGAAAATATATTTACATCTATAGTATGATAAAATTCTGAGTCAATCTGTACGTAAAATATTTTTTGAAAAATCTTATTGAAATAGTATTATTATCGATACAGAGGCCGAACCTATAGTTTTTAGATTTTTCTTCTATCTGTCTGGGGGGAACACATGATGAAATTTGGTATGACGATAGCTGGTTATCCGGGTCAACATATCGATACTTTTTACAGTAAATAGTAAATATAGTTAAACTTAAAAAATAAATTCAGAAATGGTATTTTCTTTTAGTTTTTCCATGGATTTTCCTTCGGATTTGAAGCTGACATGTTACATGCCAATTATGTATCGTTAAGAGTCTTGGTTATAAAATAACAAGTAATAAAAGTCTTGGCAAGAGCAAAGACGTTTACCAAACAGGTTCTGCATCATTTTGCAAAATGTATGCGGAAAAAATATGTATAATTGTTTTATTCAACTATAAAATAAATTAAGTTAAAAATATTTTTTTATTTATTAAATAGTTATTACGTTTAACTATTTCTCTAAGTCAAGTCTACGCATATGCATAATCTATACATATAATAAAATTGTAACTAAGCCGAATCTGTACATTAACTATTTTTTGGAAAATCTTATTGAAATAAACATTATTATCGATACAGAGGCCGAAAATATAGTTTTTAGAATTTTTGTCTGTCTGTCTGTCTGTTACCGCATCACGGAAAAACTACTGAAGGGATTTTGATGCAATTTGGTATGATGATAGCTGGTTATCCGGCTCAACATATAGGATACTTTTTACCGCGGGAAAATATCTCATTTCTGAGAAAAAATTCAAAAACTGCAATGTAAGAGTATACTAATCTATAAAACCTATGAATTTGGTTTTTGGTCATCTGAACGTAGGCGGAGCTGCGGGCAATGCTAGTTATAATAATAAAATTTATTTTAAGTAGGTATTTCATTTATGAAAAATTATCTGTATTATAATTACCGATTTTTTTTAATAAAAATATTTCTTTATTGTATAAGTTAACGGAAATAACACGTAACTTAGTATGACACTAATAGCATATTTAAAATTCATGCGGTCACTTTCCTTACCTATCCATAATGCTACACACGTTTCTGTTCTTTTTTTTAACTTTAAAAAAACTAAAAGGTTTTTATATATTTTTTAATTAATTATTGTATTATACTTTTATTTTAATTTTATCCTATTTTTGCAAGGTTCATTTGCGTACGGAACTTTAAGCCCAAGTAACAGATTATGTTGGAACAGGTTTTGAGACGAGTTTTACCGATGGCTGAGCAATTCGGCCATTGCTATCGAGCTGACATATTAGTTGTGTTATATTCAATTAATTTATACATTTAAATTTTATATTTAATTCATATAGCCATTTCACAATATATACTAGCTTCTGTCAAGCATGTGCTATGTAAGCAAACGTGTGGGTGAATATAATGTAGGTATATACTTAAATATGGTACATGAGTGTTTTGACACAAGCTCAGTATTCTCTCTTTCATTTTTATATTTAATGGACTATATCTAATATAGCTGAAGCAGCACCAACCAATTTCGGGCGGCTGCTCAGATTTTTTTTAGAAAATAATCCCGGAAATTTCTAAGCAGAGTGTACCTTGTTCTTAACTTTGCAATCTTCATTTACTACTTATTTCGCAAATGTGTCATATATCTACAAAATCTAAATCTTTACTTGGTACTTGATATATATTTTTATATTGTATTCAGTTATTTTAACATCCCACTGCTGGGTACGGGCCTCCCTTCAATACGAGGAGGATCAGGTCTTAGTCCACCACGCTTGCCAAGTGCGGGTTGGCGAACTTCACATGTCTTTCGAAAACTTTCGAAAATTTTAAAAAGATTTTCTCAGACATACAAGATTCTTCACGATGTTTTCCTTCGTCATATAACAAGTGGTACTTATGTTGGAAATGATTTGCACATAAAAATATCAGAGATATAAGACCAGGATTTGAACCCACTTCATTCAGCTTCCCAAGATATAATCCGATCCGTTATTATTGTGTATATCTAAGAAAATATTATACTATAATCCTGATTCAAAAAACAATCAATAACAGTTTCAGCAAAACAAAAGCACGTTAGTGGGTTTTAAATTTGATAGTATTTGATAGATTCCTCGAGTTAAATCTAGATGTATGACGAAAGCATCTTCTATTAGTAATCGGATACTTTTCACATGACTTACGAATACGTTTCGAGGCGTATATGCGTGATATCCGCATGCAAGTGCAGTCATCGCACCACAAGGATTAATCATTTTTACATCACATCGTGTTACGTAAATCATGTATCTAAGTACAGTTAGAAGCCAAAACCTGCTGTAAGCTTAAGGCTACATGCTTATATAGATAAAAAAAGATTTTTAAACACATATATATATAAACAGCTAGACACGACGTTTATCTACCTATACTAATATTATAAAGAGGTAAAGTTTGTGAGGTAAGACGTAGGGGGTAATCTCTGGATCTACTGAACCGATTTAGATGTTTGATAAGAAGATACTTTAGGACCCTGGGAATGACATAGGATACTTTTTATCCCAGAAATCATCCCTTAAGGGGGTGAATGAAAGTTAGTATGGGGAACCAAGCAAGGGACGAACCCGAGTGAAGCGAGGGTGAGTCGCTGATGATAGACTTGATTATAGATAATATATGTACATATTTTATTTTATTCAAAAGTTCGTTGAGATAGTTAACTAACTGGAATTAATTCCAATATTGTATGCATTAAATAATATAATTTCTTATTATTTTTATGATTTAGTTGATTTTTCCGGATCAAAATACTTAAGATAATATTATACTTAATTATTTTAATTTGTGGCAATATTAACAACGTATTTTCACCGTACACTAGCTTTTTCCTCCATAACGATTAACTAATTTCATATAAAAAAATTCTAAGGGAAAATATTACTAGCCTTTGCCTGCGGCTCCGCTCACTTTTGTGACTGAACAGATTTGAATAAAATATAGTAACACATCTGGCAGCTCCTAACTCAGCAGTCGATGTATAATTTATATGTTCATTCTACGATGTACCTTGCAATAAAATTGGGAGTAAAAGTCATCATCATCACAACCCGAAAGAAAACCATGTGATGAACCCATGTTATTACTAATTGGATAATCTTTAACATTAATAATTCATATCATTCTAATAACTTTAACAGATTTCCCTCTATTAATTACATCATAAATTTGCATTGTATTAAAAAATAAAACGCATCTTTATTGAGATCATAGATCAAAATAGAATTCTCACGGTGAATGAACGGTACAGTATGTCAATAGGTACGTAGACAGTAGGTACAATGACAAAAATATTCTGAAAAGAATTTATTTAAGTATCGCTAGAATTCGGATGGTTATTATAGAAATAGCATTTTGACGACACGTGTGGTTAACATACTTGGTAATACCAAAATAAAAAGTCACTTAAGATGGTGTACCCTTCATATCATACAACATCTATTTTTAAGACGGATGCTAAAAAAGGACAAATTAAGAAAGTAACACTATAGCACGGTAAGGATTATTTAATTAATGATGTTATGTCTCTCTCTAAAACAAAGGTAAAAGAGTGATGACAATATATTTATACAGGATAATTATAACAATATAGTATGAAAAGAGATATTTAAAATGTCTTTTAATTTTTTTAATAAAATTGGACAAGTGTTGTGATTAGTTCGTGTGCGAATTAAGTTTAGAAACATGCTTTGTTCCAACACGTCTATCTAAATTATTTTACTTATAGATATAAGTAAAGTAATTTAGATAGACATGACATAACAACAAGGATTCTGCTTGTGCATTTTTCCCGTGGAACCCTAAATTTATCCTGATTGACAGGAATTCTTCAACAAGGTGGGCTTTTTAACCCATAAACAAAAGTTATACTTGCCCTGAAATCAAAATATGGAGATCGCTTAAATAAGAAGAATGTAGAAAAATAAAAAGAATGTACATAAGTGTTCTATAACAAATATAGCGTCAAGTTAATATCTAAATAATAGCTAAATTATATAATAACATGAATAGCTTATATTTTACACTGTGTCTTAAATTACCACTCATTACTTATCCCAGCCTGGAACTTGCTAACAACTAAATGTGATAAATGGAATAATTGTATGAGGAAAATCATGACTTCTTACGAAATGGTGTTAAGATTACTATTTGATGGGATATTTCATATTATGTTCATAACAATTACAATATGTCGAGTCGAGACGATATGTAGTAATAGAGTCAGCGTGGTGGACTATGGCCTGATTCCCCTCGTACTGAAGGGATGCCCGCGCCCAGCAGTGGGACGTCAAAAATTGCTGTATACAGGAATAGTCAGTAGCTCCTTTCCGTGGCTTTGCCCGCATGAATTCATTTTCTTATATGGTATTGGAAGCTAATTAATAATTATCAGAACATGTCGGCGACGGAAAACCTATCTTCGAGTAACGTGTGTATTAATATAGGGACAATGTCATTTTAGCGTATTATGAATAATTGTTGTAAATATGAAATCTCATTCTTATTAGATTTATTATGTTAAAATAAGTTCTAATTAGTGTAATAAGGTTAGTTTAGAGTATTTTTTGCTTATTTGAATCATATAAGACTATTTAACATTAATTTGAAAGGAATAGGTACGTAAGTAAAATGTTAGCATATAATTACGTAACTTGAAAATGAGATTTTTTGTTTCTTGCAATAGCATAATAGTTTTATGTTTTAAAATAATATATTTTATTATAAAACTTATAATAAAACAAGAATTAGGGTCGATAGGACTATCCGTTCAAAAGTTATAAGGGAAAATGTATAGTAAAAATGTAGGCAACCTAGAAATTTAGATATTTTTGTTTAAGACTTTTTTAATTAATTATTATATATTGAATATTATGTTTTAATATTGTATAATAGTATGTAAGGCATGTAAATAAATAAATATGTGTAAGGTTGTTTTACTGAAAACATAAAATAAAAGACTCTCAAGGTTTCGGTTTAGGGAAATTTTACTCGAAAATGAGCTCAAAGTACGCGGCTCTCTGTAAGGTATTAACGGGCCAAATAAAAGGCGAGCCATTTCTCGATTCGAGTCAGTCGCAAAGACAGCCACCGAAGAGGGCAACAACTAAAAGGAAAAGGAAGAACCGAAACCAAGAGAGAAAAAAGGAAAAATTGTGTTTTATTTCATCGCCTCTAAGTATAGTCTCCTGTCAACGAAGAAACCCTAGTGGATCGGGACCCAAGCTACGCATTTTTCAGGGTGCGTGGTGGCGTACATTACCAGCGAACGGACATACTGCCGTGTACGCCAAGAACGTCTGGGAGATTGTCCAGGTCGACCTCCGGGTACTAGACATACCCTGGTTCTGGTCGTCCGAAACAGTTGGTCCTTCGAGCCGGATCCCTGCTAGAAGAAGTTCAGAAGAAACAGAAGATTGCGTTCAAGATGCCGGTAACCAGGTCGCAGAAGGATGCCCCTCACGTCCCGGTCCCGTCCTTCAGATAGGGACGCGACAGATGGAACGTCGGGATCAGCAAGGGGTCACGTCAGCGTCGGCGTCATCGGGAACTGCAACTACATCGAACACTTCTTCGGGTACCACGACCACGGAGGGCACCACTAGTGACGGAGACATACGGTTTACGACTGCAACTACGGCGGCGTCTATGGAAGGCAACAAAGAAGATGCTGCACAGAGGATGACCAGGAAGAGCCAAGAAGATGTACCTGGAAAGGATGTTTCAAGGCTCCTCCAAGACCCTGAAACCGATGGGGGTCAGTCGTCGTCGCGCAGGTCCACGAAGACCACGATTCCTCGCCAGAAGACGCGAGCTAGAAGCCAAAGGAAGAGTTGGCACGCCTGGAGTTGAAGCAAGCACAGGCTGAAACTAAGCTAGCCCGTGTCAGATTGGAGATGGCACAGTGTGAAGAAGAGGACTCCGTGGATGAAGACCTGGAAGACAGAACAGCACAGGTGCAGAACTGGATCGAGAACGTCTGTGCTGGAGGATGGCACACAAAGTTCAACCAGAGATGCGAGGTCCACACCCCTTGGAAGAGCCCACAGAAGATGAAGCCTGAAGAGAACTCCTCACGAGAGGAGCTACGATTGAAATTCAAGCACTGACGGCAGCATTGAAGGAAGCTCTTACCACGCGAGGACCAGCAGGACAGCCAACCTACATTCACGAGTTTACCCTACTTTCGACGGCAACAGCAGCGAGTGGATGGCCTTCACGGTTGTCTATGAAGATCAGCACCGATGTTCAACAACGTCCAGAATATGGCTCGGCTAAGAAGAGCACTGAAGGGCAACGCAAGAGAAGCTATCAAGAGTCTGCTGTACTCCGAAGCCTCTCCGATGGAAGTGATTCAAGCCCTCAGAAGAAGATATGGAAGACCAGATGCACTGTGCTGGCAGAGTTGGACAAGGTCAAACAAACGTTGCCGAGATTTCTGAAACCCAAGGGACATATGCTCTTCGCGAGCCAGATCAGCAACAGCGTAGCGGCAATAAAAGGATTGAAGAACCACAGTACCTGCATTCACCTGAGATGGTGAAACAAATTATTGAGAAGATGCCTACGATCCTCAAGTTCCGATGGTACGACTTCATTGAAACAACAGAAGAAGGCGAGTTCTCCGACCTAACACTGGTGTCCGAAGTTCCTGAAACAGAGAAGCAGACCAAGTGTGGAGCCTATGCATCAACAGAAGAGAAGAGCGGGTTCAGACGGACTCATCGACAAGCAACGCATTCAACTAAGGAAAAGGACTTCAAAGAAAAGTTTCAAGATCAGAGAAGACTTGCCCCATGTGTGAGGGTGAACACTTCCTCGTCGGGTGTCAGAATTCCTGAAGGCGTCTGTGCAAGATCGATGGGCAATAGTGAAGAAAAGCCGCGTTTGCTTCAAGTGTTTACAAGGGACACATCGGAAGGAGAGCTGCAAGAAGCCGTCGTGCAAGGAATGCAGAGGTGGCATCATCATCTGCTGCACGTCGAGACAGAGAAAAGTTCCTCGGAAGAACAGAAGAAACAAACCACAAGAAGTGGCGAGCATCATGGCATCGGTGAATGCGGTCAACAACGCAAGGGCATACTGAAGATAATTCCGATAGAAATCTTCGGGTCAAAAGGATCAAAGAAGATATTGGCCCTCATGGATGAAAGGGTCAACAGTGTCGCTGCTAGACCAGAAGGTAGCAGAAGAAATCGGCGCTCAAGGAAGAAAGGAGGAACTGTCATCGAGACTGTTGGAGGCAGGCTGATAAGGAAGGAAGACTCTCATGATGCTGGACCTTACGGTGAAGGTGATTCATCAGAAGACCAAGAAGACCTTGAGAAGAGTCCGGACCATCGACGAGTTGAAGCTTGCACCGCAGTTCCTATAAAAGAAAGGATAGAAGAGTGTCAACACTTGAAGAAGATTGCTGACTCTCTATATTATAAGGGGGAGTCACCACAGCTGCTCATCGGTCAAGACAACTGGGAGCTAATCGTGACTCAAGAAGTAAGAAGAGGGAAACCAGGACAACCAGTCGCTTCAAGAACAGGACTTGGATGGGTGCTCCACGGGTCAGACACTGGAGGCGCGAAAGTGGTGCACTTCTTAACACGTGTCTACATGTCAGCACGCCAGAAGAAGAGATGCATCAAGCCATCAAGGATCACTTCGCAATCGAAGCACTTGGAGTAACTACCAAGAAGACCCACTACGGATTCAGAAGGAAGAGCACTCACCATCCTAGAGAAGACCTGCAGAAGACTAGAGATGGTCGATTTGAAGCTGGACTTCTATGGAAAAATGAAGATGACAGATGCCTGAAAGCTACACGTCTGCCAAGAACCGATTGTTCAACATTGAAAAGAAGATAGACAAAGACCCTCAGCTGAAGGCAGAATACAATAAGCAGATCCAGCATCTAATCGACAGCAAGTATGCAGAAGAAGCACCTGGTGGACAAGAAGATTCAAAGAAGACATGGTACCTCCCTCATTTCTCCGTGGTACATCCATTGAAGAAGAAAATAAGGATCGTCTTCGACGCTGCAGCCAAGTCTAAAGGGAGAAGCCTCAACGACGCTTTACTACCGGGACCAGACCTACTGCAATCGCTTTCGGGGTATTACTGAGGTTCCGGCAAGGCCCGTTTGCAGTGGCAGCCGACATAAAGGAAATGTTCCTGCAAGTTCGCATCCGGGCCAGAAGATAGAAACAGCTTGAAGTTCCTGTGGCGAGGGGATCGTCGTGGACGTAGCACCGAAGGAGTACAGAATGACATCAGTCATCTTCGGCGCGACATCATCTCCTAGCACAGCGATCTACGTGAAGAACCGGAACGCGGCGGACTACAAGAAGCAGTACCCAGAGCAGCAAAGGCAATCGAGCTGAACCATTACATGGATGACTAACCTGCACAGCTTCCATTCAGAAGAGGACTTCAAGAGAATTACCAGCGCAGGTGGACTTCATTCACAAAAAGGCGGGCTTCGAACTCCGAGGATGGGCGTCAAAAACCACTCCGACTGCTGCAAGACGTGAAGACTGAGTCAGTTGAGAAGACAGAGGTGGACCTTGGTGAGAAGGAAGAGAAGACACTGGGACTACGCTGGTTTACAGAAAGGGACTCCATAGGCTTTAGGGCGAACCTTCGGAACACGCCAGATGAAGTGGCACAAGGACTCAAGGTACTACGAAGAGAGAAGTCACCAGCGCCGTGATGTCGACCTTCGATCCACTAGGGCTAGCATCACCAATTCTCATCCAAGGCAAAAGGCTGCTCCAGAACATATGGCGAAGTGGCGTCGGTTGGGATGAAAGAGATAGGAAGAAAAGGAGTACGAGTCATGGAAGACTTACCTGGAGAAGATGAAGCTGCTCCAAGACCTTCAGATCCCGAGATGTCTGGCACCACGTCGCACCGAGGGAGCTGCACACGTTCACGGATGCAAGCGAAATGCGTATGCAGCTACGGTATATTGGAGAACTGAAAATCAAAATGGGACTTATGACGTCAGCTTAGTAGCAGCAAAAGTAAGAGTCGCTCCGTTGAAGCCGGTGTCAATCCCGAGACTCGAGCTGCAAGCGGGCCCTCCTAGGAAGCAGATTGGCACACTCGTCGAGGAAGAAATGGATCTGAAAATAGAAAAGAAGACGTTTTGGACAGACTCCAGTATCGTGCTATCATGGATCAAGACGGACCCGAGAACCTTCAAGACATTCGTGGCTCATCGCTTGGCGGAGATAGAAGATCTCCACAAAACCACAGGACTGGAGATGGTACCGACGGCGCAGAACCCTGCAGATGATGCAACACGTGACGTACCAGAACATTTCGACTGCCAACACCGATGGTACACCGGACCAGGGTTTCTAAGAAGAGATGAAGTTCACTGGCCTGCGGCAAGAACATTCAAGAAAGAAACCACTGGCGAAGAAAAGGCAGCGGACATCGTAGCGACTGCAGGCAGCTCCTATCCATCACCAGATCCCGAAAAGTTCTCGTCGTGGAAAAGACTTTGGCGAGCTACAGCAAGAGTACTGCAGTTCATACAACTCTGCAGAAGAAAGGAAAAGGTCCACGCCAGCAAAAAAGATCCTACCTGGAAAACTACAAAAAGGAATAAGAAAATTGTTGAGAAGCGACATCTGTCTTCAAAAACGTCAGAAAGGAAATACATACCATTGGAAACAAGTCTACTAGAGCAAGCTGAAACGCTGTTCGTGTGATCGTCGATCACAGCCTACCAAGATGCATCTGGCCACGCGGAAGAATCCTGCATGTGTATCCAGGACCAGACGGGCGGACCAGAGTCGTCGACGTCGAGACCAGAGGAGGTGTTCTACGGAGGCCCAGTTCGAGAGTGGTGCTGTTGGTGCCGGGAGCGTCGCCGAGTCCAGGAGTTGGTGCAAAGCACGAGGGGGAGAATGTCGGCGACGGAAAACCTATCTTCGAGTAACGTGTGTATTAATATAGGGACAATGTCATTTTAGCGTATTATGAATAATTGTTGTAAATATGAAATCTCATTCTTATTAGATTTATTATGTTAAAATAAGTTCTAATTAGTGTAATAAGGTTAGTTTAGAGTATTTTTTGCTTATTTGAATCATATAAGACTATTTAACATTAATTTGAAAGGAATAGGTACGTAAGTAAAATGTTAGCATATAATTACGTAACTTGAAAATGAGATTTTTTGTTTCTTGCAATAGCATAATAGTTTATGTTTTAAATAATAGATTTTATTATAAAACTTATAATAAAACAAGAATTAGGTCGATAGGACTATCCGTTCAAAAAGTTATAAGGGAAATGTATAGTAAAATGTAGCAACCTAGAAATTTAGATATTTTTTGTTTTAAGACTTTTTTTAATTAATTATTATATATTGAATATTATGTTTTAATATTGTATAATAGTATGTAAGGCATGTAATAAATAAATATGTGTAAGGTGTTTTACTGAAAACATAAAATACAAAAAAAAGGACTCTCAAGGTTTCGGTTTAGGGAAATTTTACTCGAAAAATGAGCTCAAAGTACGCGGCTCTCTGTAAGGTATTAACGGGCCAAATAAAAGGCGAGCCATTTCTCGATTCGAGTCAGTCGCAAGACAGCCCCGAAGAGGCAACAACTAAAAGGAAAAGGAAGAACCGAAACCAAGAGAGAAAAAGGAAAATTGTGTTTTATTTCATCGCCTCTAAGTATAGTCTCCTGTCAACGAAGAACAACCTAGTGGATCGGGACCCAAGCTAAACGCATTCAGGGTGCGTGGTGGCGTACATTACCAGCGAACGGACATACTGCCGTGTACGCCAAGAACGTCTGGGAGATTGTCCCAGGTCGACCTCCGGGTACTAGACATACCCTGGTTCTGGTCGTCCGAAACAGAACAACTAAAAAATTAAAATGTTTATATTTATATTTAAACACTTTATTGCACAGTAAAATAGTACATACACAAAAAGAATTGTGCAAAGGCGGCCTTATCACTGAAATCGATCTTTTACAGGCAACCGATAGAGAAGGATACAGAAAATAGAAGAAAAGAGCGGAAATGGTGCATCAAAGTGTACACATATAAGATATTTATTTATCTATATATATTTATTATAGATATACATAAACGTACATGTACACAATCATACAGTAAAGTTTAGTTACATACATATATGTACATAGACCCTACTTGCTGTGCCAAGGGTCGCGGGTTCCAGTCTCGCTGGCGGCATTCATTTGTGTAATGAGCACGAACCTTTATACTCCAGTCATGGTGTTTATATTTATAATATGTATGTACTTAAGTGATATACGTGTAGTGCATCAACTATGTGATATTCATAACACAAGCCTCGTAGCTTACCATGGAACTAGACGGTGATGTGTGTTAATCCCCAACATATTTATATTTATGTATATACATAAACATATTACATAGTATAGTTATAATGTTATTGCAATAAATTTCATAAAGGTACATCAAAAGCTTTGCATATATGTTTATTCTATAATGAGGTATGACGCTTGAAAACCGCATAGTATCGTGTACCACATCCAAATCATTAATTTTCTTATCGATACAGTGTTATTAGCATTCTTGTCATTCAAGTCAGTCAAGGCCAAGGTCAAAGTCTTTTTCATCCCCTAAGGAATGATTTCCGAGGTAAAAACTATAATCCAATAAACAAACAGACAGACAGACGGAAGAACGGACAGACGGACGGACGGACGGACGGACAGACAGGCAGATAAACAAACATCGTTACTTTCGTATTTATACTATTAGTATGGAATGCCACTGCATGGGGAAAATGTTTTATACCAACAGACACATATTCCTTACATGGGGCAAATGAAAGTGAAATCACAATTCTAAGAATCTCGTCCCAAAGCATCAAGTACAGAGAAATAATAATTAAGAAGCTGAATGAATCTTGACCCAATTAATATTTTCCTTGTTGATATATGACAATGTTTATTTAAAAATCTTTATTCAAGTAATTCTTACGGCATGTACACTATTATTATCTATACATATAATAAAATTATAACTAAGCCTGTACATTAAATATTTGTATCCTATCTGTACATTAAATATTTTTTGGAAAATCTTATTGAAATAAACATTATTATCGATACAGACGCCGATATATAGTTTTTAGAATTTTTGTCTGTCTGTCTGTCTGTTAAACCACTCGAGGGATTTTGATGAAAGTTGGTATGATGATAGCCGGTTATCCGGGTCAACATATAGGATACTTTTTATAGCGGGAAAATATCTCCTCTCTATGAAATCGATACTAAACTTTTAAATTTTCATCGTATAATATTCATGTAAGTCTATTAAATTTATCACAACATATGTAATATTTTTCTTTCTTTTATTACAACTTTTCAGTAAAACTTAAATAAAAATTTTAGGAATATATTGGAATAAGTGCTCAATCTTAAGCAATTTTACAAAATATGCAAAAGCTTCTGCGCGATACATAGCAACGGTTATCTTTGTATAGGGATGTTAAATGGGCTTGAAAATTGAAATAAGGGTAGTCTATCTCTTGCAATTCTTATTTCCTTTCATTATAAAGTTAGGTACCGAAGAGTATAAATAGTACCTAATAGTATTTTAGCTATTTTAATATTACTGCTGGGCACTAGCTTTCCTTCAATCGGAAAGAAATTAGTCTACCGCGTTGACAAAATTCGGATTGACGAGGTTCCCTCAGACATGTATTTCCTGACGATTTCTTTTATTTGCTAACAACCGATTCACCCTCGCTTCACTTCGGGTTCGTCCCTAGACAAAAATTAATCTATTCCACGGGAACCGTACATTTTTCTGAGATGATATATAGCCTTCTTTAAAAAACGGACTTCCTAATGCAACAAGAATTTTTTAAAGCGGATTATTAGGTAATGAAATTAGCGCGTTCAAACAAACAAACAATCAAACAAACAAACAAACTCTGTCTCTTTATAATATTAGTATAGTATGGTATTCAGCAAATGTTAATCAACCTTACGCTTACCTAGTTTATTAAAGAAGTTCTTGAATAGAAAAATTAAAAAAATGTTTTTAAATTAGTTGTACTTGTGGTACGTACATACATAAATAAAGAATACCATATATCTTTACTTCGAAAGTTGGTTAAGTCAATACAACGAGAATAAAGGTCAAACATCAAAACACTCACAAAATTTCGCATTCATAATATAGTGTGATATTCAGAAGAATTACATAATTACCACTCAGTTTGTATCGACGCGCTTCTTTTTCCAAGAAAAAACTCACTGTGTGAGTCATTGTCGCAAGTTAATGATGTATTACGTTTTATCCCTTTTTACTAGGTCAAGGCGTGGACCACGTTATGTGAACAATATATCAGTTTTAAGTATTACGGGAAAATTACTATTGATAAAAGCAATTACGTAGAATTAAAGTTTAAACAGTGAATATCGAAAATTTCAGAGGAACAATGGAAGCTGTATCTATACTAATATTATAAAGAGGAAAGATGTTTTTGTTTGTTTGATTGTTTGTTTGTACCGAATAAGCTCCGAAACTACTGAACCAATTTAGATGAATTTGGTAAGAAGATAGTATGGGACCCTGGGAAAGACATAGGATAGTTTTATCCCGAAAATCAACCCTTAAGGGGGTGAAAATGGGGATGAAAGTTTGTATGGAGAAGCAACCTAGGGACAAAGCCGAGTCAAGAAAGGGTGAGTCCTAGCGACTAACCCTTTCTTCACACAACAAGCAATATACAGCGACTTCACAACAAGCAATATATTTGAAGGTTTTGATAAATTTTGCTCATTATACTGTTTTAACAGCTATATTAAAGAAAAAATACATACACACCTTTTTAGCATATTCTATATTATGCGTCTGAGCTGATCTGAAATTGTTTCACAGCCGCCAATGTTTCCATTTAACTTCCTAATTCATTTTGAACCGACTTAGAAAAAAGAAGTGTTCAATTCAGGCATGTTTATTTACCTGTTTGTTACGCGACATCTTCGATTCGAATTGTAAATCATAATATAAACGGATTTTCATATATTTTAATAAATAGCTTCAAGTTCGATGTAATAAAAATATCAAGGGAAAATCCATAACTAAGGGTGGATTTTTTTAAAGTGATTTCAATTCAATATAAGTAGTTTTTTATTTAGTAGGCTTTTTGTGTAGTAATCTTGACAGCTGCAAAGCTAATTAAAGCTTATTTTATAGCACATCTACAATTTAACAATAAGTACGCGTGTTATAAGTAAAATATACAAGCGAAGAAAACAAAATAATTATTATATCTTTCTACTAACAGCATTTCTACTTTCAAAGAATTTAAAATGGTTATTTTTCTTCTATTTGAAACAAACATGCCTTATTAAAAATCAAACTGTATGGAAATTGAAGCATTGTCACGTCTTATCGGTAAGCACTATGTATGTATATACTGCCTCCGTGGCGTAGTGGCTAGCATGTACGGCTGCACACCCGGAGGTCCTGGGTTCGAGTCCCGGGTCGGGCCAAGTTTAGTTATTGAGTCTTTCTGTATAAGTAAGCCTCAGTAACAGCCCGGAGTTGGGAAGTTGGCGGTGTTTCACCCCCGTGCCTCGGAGAGCACGTAAAGCCGTCGGTCCTGCGCCTTAACTCTCACTGGTCGTGTCGAGCAGTCGTCCCACCGAAGTATGAGAGTGACAGGAATAGAGAGTGCACTTGTGTCTGCGCGTACACTTGTGCACTATAATATCTCCTGCGCAGTTGGCTAGTCTCAATGAGATTGGCCGCCGTGGCCGGAATCGGTCGGGAGAACATCATCATCATCATCATGTATGTATGTACTAAGAGGAGTTATAATTAGTATAGCAATTAAAACATAATATACTTATTATATAATAAAGTATCTTAAATAAATATTCCTTTTTAATATCGCGTTCTTCGTATAAGATCAAGTTTTATATTTGCATATAGATTACTTATCTCCGTCGATATACGTTTAATATTCTTCAATATAAAATGATTACGACTCATTGGTTGTATAATATTACGGAGATAAATTTGCGGTCTTTAAAATATTTAAGTAATGAATAAAATTTTCTTAAAGTCTTATTCATGAATGTTGTGCTCAGCATTTTTTAACATCCCACTGCTGGGCGTGGGTCTCCCATCAATACGAGGGGGATCCGTCCATAGCCCACCACGCTGGCTAAGTGCGGTAACATGTCTTTTAAAATCTTGCTAGGTTCTCTCAGACATACAGGTTTCCTCACGATGTTTTCCTTCACCGTAAGGCAAGTAGTAGTAGTACCTAATCATGTTGGAAATTATTCGCACATGAAAATATCAGAGGTGCAAGACCCGGGATTTGAACCCACTTCACTCAGTTTTTCATGCGAGCACGTTACCACTGCGTTACCACTGCTAAATACTAGTGTTAGTTTAATTTATTAATAGAGTCAGCGATACTTATGTCGCATATGATTTAAGAGTAACGGGAAACACTCAATCAATATGATTCATTGGTCTACATTCGTTGCTCAATCGTATCAAAACTACAACAAAATTGACATAGTTGACCACAGCCTTCATATACACGGAAAAAATGTTACTATATATGGTGTTATAGAAGTATACATACGTATTAATTGCTGTAAACGTATTAAGTATAGTCGAGGATCTGGAGTAAAATAACCTTACTCATCTGCATCAGCAGATGCAGGAAGAACAATTGGACATCCTATCTTGTACTATAAGAGCTATCGAGAAAATATATCAGTCATTATTATGCAGTATATCTGATATTAATTGTAATAAAACATATATATAAATACACGTGCACGCACGCACACGCACACGCACACGCACATTGTCATGTGTATTATAATAGCTATCATCTAAACTTTGTTTGTGCATAGAAAAAGATTTGAGAAAAAAAGGTAAATATAGAAGAGCATACAAAGCCGTCGGTCCTGCTCCTGATCTCTCACCCGTCGTGACAAAATGTCGTCGCACCGGAATATAATAGAGTAAAAGGAATAGAGAGTGCACTTGTGTCTGAGCGTACACTTGTGTTTAATATCTCCTGTGTAGTCACAGTGAGATAGGCCATGGCCGAAATCGGTTAGAAGGATATTATATATACATATAATAAAATTGTAACTAAGCCGAACCTGTACATTCAATATTTTTAGAAAATCTTATTGAAATAAACATTATTATCGATACAGAGGCCGAATCTATAGTTTTTAGAATTTTTGTCTGTCTGTCTGTCTGTTACCACATCACGGAAAACGAAACCACAGGAGAGATTTTGATGAAATTTGGTATGGTGATAGCTGGTTATCCGGGTCAACATATATTAGGATACTTTTTATTTCGGGAAAATATCTCATCTCTGAGAAATCTATACCCTACGTTAAAACGTAAGTAGGGACGAACCCGAGCGGAGTGAGGTTGAGTCGCTAGTTATTTGTATAATAATAACTAATATACATATACATACATATATTAAAATGTAAACTAAATAAAAATGGTTTCTTATCATATATGAGTTGAAGTAAAAATATATTTTCTTATGGGACCCTAAGCTTAACAAAATTACGATTTTACTAGTATATTTTCGTATAAGCTATAATGACATGCTAACTGCGCGTAAGTAGGATAATGTCGTATGGGCGTGTCGTTAAGCCTAAACAGAATATGTTATTCGTTAGCCAGATGGCGTCAAAGTCGAGGCCCTTAACTTTTTTGTTGTTGAGAAAATTCCATTTTTGAGAACATTTTTATTGTATGTATTGAGCCCTTTTTAACGTCCCACTGCTGGATACGGGCCTCCCTTCAATACAAGAGGCATCAGGCCGTAGTCTACCACGCTGGCCAAGTGCGGGTTGGCGGACTTCGCATATCTTTCGAAAACTTGCTCAGTTCCCTCAGACATGCTGGTTTCCTCACGATGTTTTCCTTCACCGTAAGGCAAGTGGTAAACATGCTATAAATGATTCGCACATAAAAATATCAGAGGTACGAAACCCGGGATTTGAACCCGCATCACTCGGTTTCCCAAGCGAGTGCGTTACCACTGGGCTACCACTGCCTGTTTTTATTATTAACATTTTATAAAACTCGTACGCCTCTTTTTCTATAAATAGTCTATAGTATATGCAAAAGGATAATGAATTTTGAAATACAAACAAACAGGTAAATTATTTTTTTATGTTTTATATTTTTTTTTAACTAGCGTTCGGTTATTGAGTCAGTTAAAAAAATATACAACTTATCGGTAAAGAAGTTTGACAATCCATGCCTTAAATATTTAGTACAGTCAAGAAAAAAGTGTTACGAATCAACATAAATAAATACAAGATTGAAATTACTCTGTCAGTACAACGACTAGATATAAATAAAATGTATTAAAAAAAAGTAGTCCAAATCCCAATTACATAAGATAGGTATTATTTAACAGCTATTGGTCAAATGTTTGAGTCAACACTAGGTTATTATGTACGTGTATTATGACTTAAGAGAATAGGTACATATCAGACTACTTTTTATACAAAATCTTTTTATTTATTTTCTTCATAACAGTACAAAATATGAAAAATTATATTATACTTTTCATGTCACTTCTCATATTTTATGTAGATTGTAAGCTTTGGTGTCTTTAAAAGCGTCTTCAAACTGGTCATTTTGTTGAAAATCCTTAAACATGAGGTTTAAAAAATCATGCCCTCTTCTATTTCCCTTTGTTATATACAGTATTAGTTGTTTAGATGCAAATATTAAGGACTTAGTAACATCGTTTGTTCTATATGAAGACACGCCGACGTCTTTGCTAACGCCGGAATTATGCTGGAGCCAAAGTAAGTGATTAATTCGAAATCTTTGGAAAAATCTGTGGGCTCTCTTGGGAAATGTGGTAATGTCGCATGTCACATACATAAATTATTAAGTTGTGTAATCTATACGAATATATAGAACAGAAAAGTTTATTTTGTTATTGGTTTTAATGCTTTAATTAAAGTACCAGTGCAATTTAAAAAAAAACAAGTTAGGCTATTAAGAAGATTATTGATTGTTTTTCATCACGCATTACTCTTTAGGAGCGAAATAATTATACAAAAATATAGGCTCTACGCGGTAGAGCCATAGGAATACTCTAATATTTAAATAAAGCGTTAACGAGTCAAGAAAGAGTATTTATGTTTGCTTATGTATACATATATGCTTTATATGATAGGGCTTAAGCAAGATGTCACTATACAATCGTTGGATGATAAAAAAATCATAAAAAATATATATGAACTAGCATTGCCCGCAACTCCGCCCGCGTTCAGATGACCAATAACCAAATTCTTAGGTTTTACTAGCCGTGTGGTGTTCGGCTCAAGAATAGCACCAACCCTGACAAAGGACGAGGGTGTCGTAAAAGGCGACTAAGTCCATAAACAAACAAAGCTATTATCTACGCTTCAGTGTAGGGGAGATGGGCCTCTAAGCATTGGTTTGCAACCCATCTAGGAGAAGGAAAATTCCAAAATAAAACCCGGAGCGGAATCACCGTAAGACGCGAGTAGGGTCCAACCCGAAATATGCGGCAGATTTCTGCAGCCGACTTGGCTCCACACGTATTGGCTCGCCTTTCCTGTGGGATAAGCCAACGAGGCCGAGAGGGTAATGCAGGTGCTGGGCTTCCCTGTGTTTCCTTAAATCCGTCCCAGGCGGTGTAATGTCTGTGGAGAGGTCACTCCACCCACGGCAGCGTAGCTGTATGGACAACAACACGGGAAGTGGCAGTTACCAGTTATAAGTCTTGCACAGATGGGCGTAAGTGCAGGCGCTAGGGGTCACTTTCGACAGTGGGAGGGTCCATCGAAGACCCATCGATTGGACCCCCGTATGCCTACCGAGGTGAGCCTCCAGTGTTCTTTATGTTTACGCCCCATTCGAGCAATCCAGTGGGATTGCCGAACGTTAAAGAGAGTGCGTGGCTTCTGGTATATACCAGGTAGTGCTTCTTATGTACCATTAACCACTACGCCACGGTAATCATCTTTATTTTTCACTTATTTCCCCATTTAATTTCATATATGTATGTACATGCTTCAACCTTTATTTTAGGTAGACAGTGTGATTAATGCGAACTCAATGTCTACGAATGCGAAATCAATGTCTAAAACAGCTCATACTCATCAGCAAACCAAAATCTATTTATGTGGATTTATCCATATGATGTCAGTGGTCGTAAAAATACTATATTATATATGAAGAGTATGAAGGAACTTTTTTTTTCAGCTAGAATGTAGTTTAGTTAACTTTTAATTTGTTGTCGTTAACTTGTAATAACGATTAAAGTCTGATGGTTTTAAGTTTTATGGCGTGGATTAACTTTTATGCCAAAAAATAAAAGTTAATTTTTCAGGACTTTGAACGTTACCGCCCGCTTCAATCTGGGCAGCCCCCGGACAATAAGGTACCAATCCGTCCCGTTGCCAGCTTGCTCCCTTGAGGTGTAGGGAGCACTAGCTCCTGGCTAGACGGCTGGTGTCGTTAACTTCCACACCTGGTTTTACAAAGCAGTTTTATAAAAACCCGCCTCGCCAAGCCATGCGCATTGCAACATGGAATGTCCGTACTATGAGGACAGGCCTCCCGGACACCTGTGGAGGTTACGGATATGCACAACATCTGCGTAAAACTGCCGTGATAGATGCAGAGCTGAGCAGGCTTAACATCTCTGTATGCGCTTTGCAAGAGACCAGATTACCCGACGAAGGCTCATTGCAGGAGTCCTCTTACAAGTTCTTTTGGAAAGGAAAAGACTTTGGCGATGCTCGTGAACACGGTGTTGGTTTTGCGGTCCGAAACGATATACTTTCCGCCATTGAAACTCTATGCGGCGTTTCGGAACGCATAATGGTCTTAAGACTAAAGAGCAGTCTCGGTCATGTTACCCTGATTGCTGCTTATGCTCCGACATTAAAATCTTCGGACGAGTCAAAAGAGTATTTTTATAACCAACTGACCGAGACGGTGAAAACTGTTTCTAGTAGTGATCGCCTGTACATCTTGGGTGACTTCAATTCCCGGGTGGGACGGGATCATTCCGCATGGCCTGATTGTATTGGTTACCATGGAATCGGCAATATTAATGACAATGGCCGACGTTTACTGGAGTTCTGTTCTGAATACCTGCTATGCGTAACCAATACATATTTTAAGGGCAGGCTGTCCCGAAAAGTGTCTTGGAAGCACCCGCGATCAGGCCACTGGCATCAATTAGACGTGATACTAACGAGATCCAAAGACCTCCGCGATTTCCTTCACACTCGTACATTCCATAGCGCTGACTGTGACACCGACCACTCTCTGGTAGCAGCACAAGTTGCCATAGCTCATAAAAGGATACATTCATCTAAAACGCCGGGTAGAAGGAAGATAAATCTTTCTAATACCCGTGATGATGAAAAAGTCCGACAGTTTGAGTGCTTGGCAAATAAAGAACTTGCTGATTGGGATGCCAATACACCGATAGGCGTCGAGTGGAATAAAGCAAAAAAACTACTGACTGATAGCGCCACTGAGGTTTTCGGATGTGTGAGGACCAAGTCTCAAGACTGGTTCGAGGACAACGTTGAGTACCTACAACCTCTTTTAGACTCAAAGCGGAATGCCGCACTTAGGCACCGTATGAATCCCTGTCCAGTAACTGATAAAGCACTTCGAACAGCTAAAACTTCTCTTCAACGAAGTACACGATACTTTGCCAACTTATACTGGTCGGATCTTGGTCGCAATATACAGATGTGTGCGGACAGTGGAAACATAGGTGGTGTATATGAGGGTATTAAACGCGTTCTCGGACCCGTTTCAAAAAAGACAGCCCCTCTAAAGGACGCAAATGGCACTGTCATTGTTGACAGCCAAAAACAGCTTGATCGTTGGGTCGAGCACTATACCGATCTCTACTCAAGTCCAGTAATCATACATCCGGAGGCGACACAGAGCATACCAAAACTGGGTGTATTGAATGAGTTAGATGATCTACCGTCTGTAGAGGATTTCACCAAGGCTGTCAATCGGCTTAAGCGCGGTAAGAGTCCCGGCGGCGACGGCATCCATGCTGAAATATTAAAGCTCGAATGTGTGAAACCAATCCTGCATAATCTATTGTGCAAATGTTGGGAAGCGGGGCATGTGCCTCAGGATATGCGGGACGCTAACATCATCACATTATACAAATTTTTCGCGGTATCTCTCTTTTGAGCATAGTTGGAAAGCTTTTTGGTCTAGTTGTTCTATCAAGACTCCAAAAGCTTGCTGAACGTATCTATCCTGAGTCACAATGTGGTTTCCGCTCCAACCGTTCGACAGTGGATATGATTTTCACACTTCGCCAAATACAGGAGAAGTGTCGAGAACAAAACTGTCCCTTAGTAGTAGCTTTCGTTGACCTTAATAAGGCCTTCGATACGGTCAGCAGAAAGGGCTTGTACACGGCGCTTGAGAGTATTGGGTGCCCGCCTAAACTCCTGAGACTGGTTGCATCTTTTCATGAAGACATGAAGGGCACAGTAGTTTTAAGCGGTAAAACATCTAAGCCGTTTGATGTTTCCAGAGGTGTTCGACAGGGCTGCGTCTTGGCTCCTACCCTGTTTGGTATATATTTTTCGCTCATATTGCGCACCGCTTTTGACGAAAATCAACAGGGTATACATCTACATACAAGAACCGATGGAAGGATGCTTAACATCTCACTACTCAAATCCAAAAGAAGCCGCGAGGATCTTTTCATCGATAGCCTTCTTTATGCCGATGACGCGGCTTTCGTTGCTCATTCCGAACGTGAGCTCCAGTATATGGTGAATCAATTCACACGGGCTTGTTCCCTGTTCGCCATGTCCATAAACGCAAAGAAGACAGTTGTGTTAGCACAAGGCACTTCTAAGGCCCCAGCAATTTCGCTCAATGGTACGCTGCTAGAGGTAGTTGACAGATTTTGTTACCTAGGGTCAACCGTAACGAGCAATCTGTCGCTGGATGCAGAGGTTGACATTCGCATCGGTAAAGCAGCGACCATGTTCGGGAAGCTTAGTACTAGAGTATGGCAAAACAAATATCTAACCACCAAGACCAAAGTGTTAGTCTTTCAAGCCTCCATTATAAGCATACTCTTGTACGGAGCTGAAACCTGGACAACGTATGCAAAGGTCGAACGTCGAATAAACTCTTTTTACATGCGTTGCCTTCGTAAAATCTTGGACATCTCATGGCAAGACAGGGTGACAAACGAGAGAGTTCTAGAAATTGCACAACTACCTAGTTTGACCGCGCTTCTAAAACAGAGACGTTTGCGCTGGCTCGGGCATGTGCACAGAATGGAACAGTCTCGATTACCACGACGTGTACTTCTTGGTGCGATTGCGAACGCAAAAAGAAACGTAGGGAGGCCACTGCTTCGCTTTAAAGACTGCGCCAAGAGAGACATGGTTACTTTTAAAATTGACCACCGAAACTGGGAAAGACTTGCAGAAAATCGAACGGAGTGGCGCAAAAGTATTATGGAGGGTCGCAAGTTCTGCGATGAGACCGGGTTCGCGACACTTGCTAAAAAGAGACAAAGACGACGTCAAGGCGACTCAGTACCATCCGTCGCAAACTTCTCCTGTCAGGTCTGCGGTAGGACATGTAGCTCTCGCATCGGTCTATACAGCCACCAAAAGAGGTGTATCTCCAACATTGCACCATAAATCGTCTGGAATAGACGCAAAGGCCTAGTAGGTTTTACACATTAGTATACTCTTACAATGCAGTTTTTGTATTTTTTCTCAGAAATGAAATATTTTCCAGCGGTAAAAAGTATCCTATATGTTGACCCGGATAACCAGCTATCATCATACCAAATTTCATCAAAATCAGACCAGTGGTTTTCTCGTGATGCGGTAACAGACATACAGACAGACAGACAAAAATTATAAAACTATAGATTCGGACTCTGTATCGATAATAATGTTTATTTCAATTAGATTTTCCAAAAAATATTTAATGTACAAATTCTACTTAGTTACAATTTTATTATATGTATAGATAATATATGACATTGGGATTAAATTTTCCTTTCCAATATAATTTTTAAAATGTCTATCCTTCAACGATTGATGTACGTCATCTTATCTAAAGGCGCCGGGTTTTTTTTTCTTTCCTATAAAATATGATAAAGTACATAACGCAAACTAGATTAATATGACCAAATAAATTACTCACTGAATCAGAAAAATAAGCACCAATATCTTAATGTCCCACTTCTCATAGATAATAATTATTATTTTATTCTTTTTTTACATTCGCAAAATGTTTTAGGTAACTAAGTAATAAATATGTTATTGCTACTTAAAAATCTAGACCACTTATTTTATAACAGGTAACATTAATCATCGATCAAGAATCAATAAAAATATATATCATTTAATATTAATGAAATTTTGCAGGCGAATTAAAAATATTTGCGCGGCAATTATTCAACGAAAACGTGTTTTTGGCGCCGTTGCTTCAGATAAATAGAACGGAGTACTTTCTACATCAAATTGTTATGTTGGCTGACTTGTCTTGTCCTGGCATAGAACAATTTTTGATTAAGGTAATTGATATTTATTACTTTCTTAAATTTCCACGAATATTAGACATTTTATAAGTAAAACTATCTTTACGGATTTTGTAGCAGTTTTATTTTGGTCTTTGGTTCCTGACGACGTCTTGAATGCTTTTTATTAACCGACTTCCAAAAACGAGGAGGTTTTCGATTCGTCGGAATCTTTCTTTTAATGTATGTTCACCGATTACTCGATTTGGAAATTTTTTGTTTTGTTTGAAAGGGTATACTTCCCAGGTGATCCCATATAAATTTTATCGAAATCGTGCGAGCGGTTTTTAAAAAAATCAACAATAAATTTTTTTTAAGCAAATTGCTTAATCGAATATGTTATTAAAAACTTTCTTCCTACAAGTTACCTGCTTATTACATCTACACTAAAATTATAAAAATAAAAACTTAAAAAAAACCGACTTCCAGGCACTAAAATGTAAAAAATAACTAAACGGGGGTTTTCACTTAGAATAGATACCTAATCAGATATTTTCGAAGTCGGTGCCAGCGGACAATATTTTAAGATATGAATATCTAATAGGTAAATATGTATTTTACGTATCAAAATATACTAGATTTCCTATGCATCGGCTGGCACCGACTTCGAAAATATCTGATTAAGTATCTATTCTAAATGAAAACCCCCGTTTAGTTATTTTTTACATTTTAGTGCCTGGAAGTCGGTTTTTTTTTAAGTTTTTTAGCTATACACGGTCACGGTGGAGACTAAGGTTTTAGATCACACAAGATTTATTATATAACTAGTGACACACCCTCGCGTTGCTCGGTTTCATCCCTAGATACGTTTTAACGGTTGGTATAGATTTCTCAGCGATGAGATTTTTTCCCGCAGTAAAAAGTATCCTACAACCCGGATAACCAGATATCATCATACCAAATTTCTTCAAAATCTGTCCAGTGGTTTTCACGTGATGCGTTCCCAGACGGACAGGCACAAAAATCCTAAAAACCATAGCTTCGGTCTCTGTATCGATAGTAATGACAATTTCAATAAGCTTTTCCAAAAAATATTTAATGTACAGATTTGACTTAGCATTTTATTATACTATAGAAGATAGATATTATGCTATTTATACCTTAAGGGTTTTTTCATATTGAAAAAAGTAACATATATAGCTGAACTTATTTGAATTTTTTTTCATCAGAAGGATAGGTATATATTTCCTTAAACTAGTTGCTTTATTTTTAGGCCAGCAATGAGGAATATTTTAAATCTCCCTACAGATGGCTAATCTTGGATACAGACGTAGGAGCTTATAAATTCGATCTATTTCAAAAGCTCAATATGCCACTTAATAGTGATGTGGTTATTGCTAAGAAGGTCAATGAAGAAAACTTTCAACTAATAGAAGGTAAAACTGACAACTATTTGTTGTCAATGTTATATTCTAGACTATGGTATCCCAGTGGAGACAAAAGTAGACTATTTAACCCGCTAACTTGAGAAACCGAGTGAAGCGGTTTCAAATCCCAGATCTCACAGCTCTGATATTTTCATCTGAGAATCACTTCCTACATGATTACCACTTGAGCTGACAAGTTTTCGAAAGACTTGTGCCTCACTTGACCTCACTTAGCTAGCGTGGTAGACTATGGCCTGATCCCCCTTACATTGAAGGGAGGCTCGTGCCCAACAGTGGGATGTAAAAAAGGACCAAAATAAATCCCTATTAAGTATTACACATGCAGATCTTATATAAAATATTATTTATGGTGTAAGCAACAGTGATGTTTTTGATTAATAAAACTATAAAAATATTTAATTAATAACGTTATCGATACAATCAATTTTAATTGATTAACGATTAACTGAGACTGACAATGTGCGCAGGAGATATTATAATACACTTGTGTGCGCGCAGACACAATTATTGTATTTTATATTCCTATCCTAATACTTTCTTAGATTTACGCGAATATTTGACATTTTAAATAAAAACTAGCTTTTCGGATTATTTCGCGGATTTATTTTGATTTTTGGTTCCCGGCGTTTCGAATGCTATACAGCAATCATGGTCACGGGAGAGACTCTCCGCGAAATAATCCGAAAAGATAGTTTTTATCTAAAATATTCCTATCATTTTGAAAGTCCGACGGAACGATAATTCGACACTATTCGCGGGAGATTAGATATAGGAATGACGGATTTATGTTCTCCCCGAGACATATAGGGTGTAATGGACCAACCCAAGACTTTTGAATCTGCAGCCGTACTTCATTCATAGTAACTGTCATACAAACGAGGCAGTGCAAAATTAAATTGACGATAATATTAAAAATAACTAATTATTAACTTAATACAGGTACTTAAATTTACATTCAAATAATAATTAGCATTTTTCAAGGGTGATATTTCGTTGGCTTACTATTACAAGGTTCTATGTTAATTTTAATGAAGTTTAGTAATTTCACATAGAACTTCGTTATTTTGTTATCGTGAAAAAAACATAGAACTATGTAAAATTGAATATTTTGTAGTTGAAGTGCCGCTATCTAGTGGTTTGTTTTTGCAAAACTGTAGCTAATGACACATAGAACCATAATAGTGAGCCAACGAATTTTGGTCCCTAAATGTTTCGGAAACGCGACATAATATATACCGGACACGTATTGCGTATTATATTCTACTGCTACTTTGAAAAAATTCAAATGGCGTCTGCAGTAAAAAAATGTTTCTTAACATTTTTTTATTTTAATAAGTTAGAACAATAACACACAGCACCATCTAGTTCCATGGTAAGCTACGAGGCTTGTGTTATAGATACCAGATAGTTGATACACTACACGTATATAACTTTAAATACATACGTATACTATAGTACAAACATTCGTGCATCACACTAATGAATGCCCTCAGCGGGACTCGAACCCGCGACCGCTAGCACTCGAAGTAACGTCACTACAAACTGAGCCAAACGTGTCGTCTTAATAAGAAATCAGAGTAATAATTTGGAATTTAAATGATTAGAACCGAAGGAAAGCGAGTAAATTATTTATTCAACTTAACTTTAACCTTAATTACTTAAGAATATTAAAATTTTATGCAGATATTATTAATTAATCAGTCATACTCCACGCCACAGCCATTTTAAAAACACTCGTTCATACACACATTTATGGAACTTGAATAATCTGAGCAATTACTCACTTAATTCTCTACTACACTCAAATAATATAAAGGTCGGTGTACACGATTTTCACATATATTAGAAACTGTTCTAGTATTTAATTAAAAAACTTCTTGTAAATTTGATAACATGCTGCAGTAAAAATGACTGAACCTTTTAAAACGAAACTATCTTTTGGACTTTTCGGATTTTGTCGCGGTTTTTTTAAGGGATGATTTCCGAGATAAAAAGTATCCTGTGTAGTTCCCAGGGTCTCAATCTATCTTCTTACCAAATTTCATCTAAATCGGTTCAGTAGATCCAGAGATTACCCCCTACATTTTGGTTCCCGACGTTTCGAAGTATCATGGATTTGAAGATGTCGAGAAGTGTTGTTTAAGGTTACGTTTTTCTTATATGATCTTATAATAAGAGTAGGTACAGACATGTACATAAAATAACTATAACTACAAAGTAAATACCCTAAAATTATCAATTTTATGTTTTCTAATTACACTGACATTATAAATACGAAAATGTATGTGTCAGAGAGTGCATAAGTCTGTACAGCTCGATAGATTTTAATTCGGAATAAAGATGCCTTATGTCATGGATTAATACAAGTTTTTTAATAACGAATATAACATTCGAGCTAAGAAGCGAGTAAATCTAATGCATAATAGATATGTAGAAAAATTAATTTACATAAGTAGAAAAAAGCTTAGAAATATTACACTCAAATGTATAAAACAAATAAAAGCACGTGCCCAAACGATTTACAACAATGGAAGAAGTAGAAGACTGTACTATGTAGAGATGGTAGCGTTTGGCACTCTGTCCCGCCATGGATACAGCGTGAAGTTATATAAGTAACTAGCGATGCCTCCCAATACAAACTTTCATCCCCATTTTCACACCCTTAAGGGATGATTTCCAAGATTAAAAGTATCTTATGTCCTTCCCAGGATCTCAAACTATCTTCTTACCAAATTACATCTAAATTGGTTCAGTAGATCCAGAGATTATTTATCTCACAATCTCACAAACTTTGTCTCTTTATAATATTAGTATAGATTAAGTATAAATGAATCACCTGTTTTTCTAATCTATACTAATATTATAAAGATACAGCATATGTTTGTTTCTTTGTTTGTTTGTTTGTTACTTTCTTTTTTGAACGCGCTAATCTCAGGAACTACGTATCCGATTTGAAAAATTATTTTTGCATTCGATAGCCCGTTTATTGAGAAAAGCTATAAGTTATATATCATCATGCTAATACTCAAGGGAGCGGCGCAGTAATCATAAATGTCAACAAATCGAAAAACTTCCATACATTATTGTAAAACTACAAGTATATATATTATATATAATTTATATATAAACTCTTTGCTTGTATAAGAACATAAAGCCAAAGAGTTTTTTTGTAGATTGAACGCGGTTGAAGTCACGGAATCTCTATGCATCTTTTTTCTGATTACGAAAGTATAAAATATCTTGAAAGTATGACTGAAATATGCACTAGCCTTAAAGAAATACTCCTAAATCCATATTAGGTGTTGGAGTAAAGTCGTCGAATCGGAATAAACTCATTATGAAATGTCCTTCTAAGTCTGATACAATTTATGTAAACATTGACAAACATGTACTTTAATTTAACTTTACATAAATTACCTACATTTAAATAAGGCCTCATCATTTTGAGGCGTAATATGCAATTTTATAAACAACTAGTTATCACCCGCGACTCCGATCGTAAGTAAAAACTAAAAATATTCTTATAAAATACTAGCATTGCTCGCGGCTCCGCCCGCGTTCAGATGACCAAAAACCAAATTCTTAGGTTTTACGTACTACTATACTCTTACATTGCAATTTTTGTATTTTTCTCAGAAATGAGACATTTTCCCGCGGTAAAAAATATCCTATATGTTGACCCGGATAACCAACTATTACCATACCAAATTTCATCAAAATCCTTACAGTGGTTTTTCAGTGATGCGGTAACAGACAGACAGACAGACCAAAATTCTAAAAACTATAGATTCGGCCTCTGTATCGATAATAATGTATATTTCAATAAGATTTTCCAAAAAATATTTAATGTACAGATGCGGCTTAGTTACAATTTTATTATATGTATAGATAGTAGTTGAGGTAAACAAATAATATTGATTTAATTCCATACATACTCGTAGAAACAAAACAATAAATTTTCTTTTTAAGTATGTATGTACATATTTGTATGTATTCAGGCCATTGTAGGGGGTAATCTCTGGATCTACTGAACTGATTTAGATGATATTTGGTAAGAAGATAGTTTGACACCCTGGGAAGGACATAGAATATTTTTTATTCCGAAAATCATCCCTTAAGAAGGTGAAAATGGGAATGAAAGTTTGTACGGGAAATCAACCTAGAGACGAACGAGTCTCTAGTGTTTGTTATAAACTAAACACTTTATATACTTTGTAAATAATGGTTAACAGTCAAAACCAAAATAAATCTTTACAACACGTTGTTTTTACAGCATATAAAATATCGGAGAGCTCAGATGTTATTTATTCTACAAGAGGCGCTTGGAGACCAGCCAATGAACAAAAAAACCTGGACAGTCCGAAAATATTCATAGAAACACGGGGAAATACATCTGTTTATATGAAAGAGGACACGATTAGAAAAAATGTGATGGTAATGACCGTAACATTTCTAAAATAAAATCTTTTGATCTATATTTTTTCTTGAAATCATTATTTTAATATTAATTATGAATACATTAAATAAAGTAGTAACACGTTTAAAATGATAAAATTAATATATATATATATATATATATATATATATATATATATATATATATATATATCTAAGTAGGTAATTTTGGGGTTTAGGTATGTAAGTATTTCTTAATTACATATTTAAATTCCCATTCAAAGTTTTAACAGTTTTAAAGTTTTTAGATTTTTATGTTTTTCTATTTGCAAACAACTCTGGTCGAACTTCAAGGACTTTTCTATAGAATAGCTTATTGTTGACCAACTTTTAAAATCAGGTGTATTTTTTTTGTTTATGTTACGGGTCTTCGTTAGTTGTGGACCGATGTTCATGATTTTTAATAAGTTTATCAGAAAGATTGGTCTCCAATTAATACTTCACTAATGAAAAAAAGATAACTATATAGGTATATTTTTGAGCAATAAATATATTCATGTTTTTATGAAATTTTGAGATAGGTAAATGAGATTTTATGAAATTGTGAGATTTTCAGTTAAATATTTTAGCACGTGGAAACGATTTAAACTTTTTAATTACAAAACTTTCTACAACACCAATATCGGCACTATAAAGAACAAAAGCTTCAAACAACTGCAAGTACTAAAAAGTGCGAACTGCGAACAAATCTATACATATTATAAAATTGTAACTAAGCCGAATCTGTATATTAAATATTTTTTTGAAAATCTTATTGCAATAAGCATTATTATCGATACAGAGGCCGAATCTATAGGTTTTAGAATTTTTGTCTGTCGGTCTGTCTGTTACCGCATCACAGAAAAACCACAGGAGAGATTTTGATGACATTTGGTATGGTGATAGCTGGTTATCCGGGTCAACATATAGGATACTTTTTACTGCGGGAAAATATCTTATTTCTGAGAAAAAACACAAAAACTGCAATTTAAGAGTATACTAATATGTAAAACCTAAGAATTTGGTTTTGGTCATCTGAACGCGGGCGGAGCCGCGGGCAATGCTAGTTATAAATAAAAATATAGTTATTATTACTTTATATTAATTAATCTTATTGTCAATTCGAATTGCGCTTTAGATTTTTAATTAATTAAAATTGATATTGCACTTGTCCTAATCTTATCTTGTATGCAAATATAAAAGCTATACTTCCTTTAATTAAAAATAAAGTTTTTACATATTTAAACTTGATAATTATAATTAGTTTTGAATGTAAAGCATGCATATTGCGTATATAAAATTTCGGGGTTCATTTCCTATTCAGAAAAAAATATATTTGAAATTTAGTTTTGGTCGAATTTTATTTTTATTTTATTTTCTAAGTTAATATTATTTTTGAGAAATCTATATTAACGTTTAATATAGATTTCTCAGAGATAAGATATATTCCCGCATTAAAAAGTTACCACAAATGTTGACCTGGATAACCAGCTCATAAGGATAATCATCATATCGAATTTTATCAAAATCTGTGCAATGGTTTTCTCGTTCCCAGTCAGACAAACAGATAGAATAAAGATTCTAAAGACTATAGATTCGGCCTCTATATCTATAATAATGACTATTTGAATAAGATTTTCCAAAAAATATTTAATGTACAGATTCGACTCAGAATTTTATTATATGATAGTGCGGAGCAGGTGTCCGCCTGGAAGTTGAATTGCAATAGTCAAAATAGGCATAAAATTACAAATAATGAGGAAGTAAAAAGTCTGATACTAAAAGTTGATGTATATGTCACCGTAAAATTGTAAATACCGTTAGATTATAATCTATCTGGCGAGATTGTAAACTGTCGAAAGATTGTGAACCGTAATAGTAGGGGAGCCCAAGAGGGGATTTTCTGTAGTTACTCGAGCGCGGCAGATTAACATAAAAGAGGTTACCTTGCACTCTATTGAGTACTTTCACCACAATATAAGTCTTCTATATAAAGGGGCGCGTCTAGGGAAGCCGATTAAAATATTTAAAAAATGTTTTGATAAGGTAGAAATACTTGAAACCGTCAGATTAAGGTGTGGTAGGCTAGTCACATCCTGAAAAGTGTCCAATTTAATAATCTGCCGATTTGCACAAGCCTAAGAGGCAGAGACGGTTTTTTTTAAATATTTTAATCGGCTTCCCTAGACGCGCCCCTTTATATAGAAGACTTATATTATGGTGAAAGTACTCAATAGAGTGCAAGGTAACCTCTTTTATGTTAATCTGCCGCGCTCGAGTAACTACAGAAAATCCCCTCTTGGGCTCCCCTACTATAATATACTGTTTACAATTTAGCGTATTATTTTTCGGTAGATTATAGTCTATCGGAGTGAAACCGTCGAATTGTGAAATGAAATAATTTACCATAGTGTTACAAATATTATTATTACAGTAATTAATATTACAGTCGGCACAATGAAAATAGAATGTACAAAACAAAGAATTATATGTATTCTTCTTGATATATAGAAACTAGGTACTTTGTTTTTTATTATATGCGGGCTATCTTTAATGTTAAATTAATAGAATAAATCAAATGTAACTCGATAATAAATCTCGATTGTAAAAAAGCAATTGTTAAGTTTTTCGTCGGTCTGTCCCATCGAAACTGCTTTTCGAGCCGGTGGTAGCTTCCTCACGGACTGACTGACTGACGCTCTTTAAATTAAATTGACGATTTGTAAGTGATTTTAGAAGTCTACTTGAACATAATATTTTCATTTTATTTATAGTTTACCAAATATGGCGTGATCGAGGATTATAGGGACTCTAAAATTATTTCCGTAAGACGCAAGAACTTACGAAAACACCCTCTAACCATGGTCAACGTTATAACTGATAGTAATGAAACTAGAAAGCATTTGGATGATAGATTGTAAGTGTACTTTTATACCGCATATTTCTCACTTTTCAATTTCTCCACTTATTACTAAGTCGTAAATATCGGATTCGATTCTCGTATGCGATAAATATTTAATAATTTGACATAAATATCATGTCGAGAGTTCTGTTCCTCTTTCTCTAATTCCTGATTGTTATCAACCATTGTTTTACGTGTTAGTATAAAAGTCATTTTCTCTCTATTTTAAAGGTAACTTATTGAGAATGGCAGCTTAGAGGCTTAGAGCTTATCTACACAGATAAATAAAATTGAAGTGTCTGTTTGTAATGTTAAAGTAACAGCTTTTTACTAAATGCATGTGAAATTATATATGTTACATGCGAAAATCACAATTTTTAAATTTTTTGCCTGTCTGTCTATTTGTTCCAAACGGCTGGCCCGATTTTGACAGAACTTTCACCAGCAGATAGCTGATGTTATAAGGAGTAACTTAGGCTACTTTTATTTTAGAAAAAGAATTAGGGTTCTGCTCAAAAAAAATTAAAATATACCTATCTTATATTTGTAATCTTCGATTAAAACATTTTCACACCTATATGTTACATAATTCCCAATGAGAAATCCATGTCAAAGTTTTAGTTTACAAGATTAAATATAAATCATTTTATTTACCAAATAAATGTTTGTATTTTATTTTGACCAGA
The DNA here is from genome assembly GCA_921882275.1 of Brenthis ino. Taxonomy (NCBI): domain Eukaryota; kingdom Metazoa; phylum Arthropoda; class Insecta; order Lepidoptera; family Nymphalidae; genus Brenthis; species Brenthis ino. The sequence goes on along the minus strand of OV170224.1, from coordinate 17,629,805 downwards.
AATCTTCATCAAGACTCTATATCAAAGATGTCGTACATGGTCGTAAAAATATGCTTCGAAATGCTGAACTCTACAGAGAGACGCATCTTTACCCATACATGGGGGTATAAGGACAAGAATGGCAACTGGCAAGGGATTATCGATCATCTTTTGAAAAAGGAAGCTGACCTTGGTAAATTCATGTAATATTATATTTATTTATAGTTTACTATTCTATTTAGCTATCATGAAAAAAGATTGTTTATGCTATTTGGCCATAATTAAGTAGGTAAGTACTATTTCAAAAACCATTTTCCATATTCCAATTTCATATGCATTTAGTAAAACGCTCTTATTTTGACATTACAAATAGACACTTTAATTTTATTTGTCTGTATAGATGTATAAGTAAAACAATAAAAAGCTTTTAAGTTTATTTACATAAAAATATAATAATTCATGATTTTAGAATTACCATCCGTAATATTTTACAGAAGTAGGAAAAACCTCAATAATGAAAATGAATTTCCAGGTACTCTAACGATATTTACTCAAGAGCGAATGAAAGTCATCGACTATATAGCCATGGTGGGGTCTACGGCAGTTCGATTCGTTTTCAGAGAACCTCCCCTTGCCCTTCTAGAGAACATCTTCACTCTACCCTTTACTGGTGCTGTATGGCTTGCAATTGCCATTTGTGTCTTGGGCTGTGCAGTGTTCTTGTATATAACCTCAAAATGGGAAGCTACAGTTGGGATGGTAATGTCTAAAAATTATAAACTCCTTTGAGGTTCCTTGCCTCATAAAAGAGATCCCTTATAGGATCCTGATATAGTACATACATACATATATCCGTCTGTCAATATCTTGTCTTTTCGGTTACTGTTAAAGATATTAAGTTTTAATAAAATAAAATATTCAGGTCTAATTGTTCACTAGAAGTGTAAAAACTATAAGAATAATGCTTTCTATTATTTAAATTACAAAAAATCATTTATAAAAATACATTTAAAATAAAACATCTTTTCGGTTTTTTTTTCGTGGATTTATTTAGATTTTTGGTTCCCGACGTTTCGAATGCTTTATAGCAATCATGGTCACGGGAGAGACCATGATTAATTGCTGCAAAGCATTCGAAACTTCGGGAAAACGAAAGATCAATATTAAATGTACAGATTCGATTCAGTTAGAATTTTATTATACATATAGATACAAAGTCAGCTGGTAAATAATACTGTAATACTAGAATTAATATTTGATTTAAGCAAGAAATTATCAACATACTATATGTATGATTATTACGGTTTTCATACACATTATATGTTATTATACCCGCATATCGTTTAATACACAGTTAAGTATGAGGTAAGATCTTTACTACTAAGTACGAGTATATTGTACATAATAGTGTAGAATAGAAATACTATTCAAATTAGTATTTGTTATTACACAACATGTTTACACTATACCTATACCACAGATCATATAATACTTAAAGGCACTTGGCCTCTATCATCATTATTAATCGTTTCCATATTCAATAATTATTACTATAATGTGGGTAGACGTGAGTTGACGGACGAAGAGAATAAAACGACGCTTCACAAATCATACACAATATAATCACTAATTATAATCCCTTTTACAATTGTTCATTAACACTTCACAATTCTTAACAGTTCTTAATTTCAATTAAAAATTCAAACACAGACACTCCACCGAACACGTAATGTAACGATGCGATGCGAATCGAATGACAAAAGTAATGTCCGTCTCGACTCACACGCTAATGCTCACTAGCGCCCGGGGTTGTGTCAGAGTGTCGAAACGTCACTCTCAAAAATGTCAATGCGCCGTCACGGCCGGACTGACGATAGCACGCCCTCGTGCCTCTTCTCACCTCGCTGTTCTAGTTAATCTGCAAAGATAAAACATCATGTTTTTTCCAGTACGCTCGCTCATCCTTGACTCAATATAGTTACTGCGAAAATTTTATGTCTCATGTCATGTGTGACTTTCCATTTCACCTATAGAATGGACCGGATAACTGAACATAGGCGTCCCTTCGACTAGCCAACATTCGCAATGCTGACATAGACCGGACAACCCCTCAGCGTCCCTTCGACCATCTAACACAATCAGACTTCATATACGCGACCGGTAATCTGATCCGAAACATCGACCTACATAAGCCAGTTTCCTTGACCGATTACCGTCTCCAGTACAACACCACAAACACTCTACTACAGTCTGTCTTAGAACATCGACCCGCATGAGCCAGTTCTAACGCCCAGACACTTCTCGAACCCATTAACTTCAGTATGTCACACATGAGCACATATATTAAGAAAAATGACAGAGTAACATTAAACAAGGCTCTACTATCAAGTAAACTTACGATTTAGTTTTCATCACGCTCAGAGGCTGAGAGGGTCCCCGAACTAGCGGTAAGAGTTTGCGAACTAGCTATAGACATTGTATCACTATCATCGTCAGATGGTACCCCCTCATTCTCTTGACCGTGGATCGCCGTCTCGGCTTCCTCCGCATTATTAATTAAGATAGTAGCTGCTTCAACTAATCCACTATAGCCTTCGGGTACGGCACGTAAATTTTCATGGGCATATTTATAAGTTCTGTTAGATCCATCAATGTCCCTGAGCTCATACCTATCATTATCTAACACTCGCGAAATAACAAAAGGTCCTTTAAACTTTCGTTGCAGTTTCGTTTGATTACGTTCGCTACATTTTATAAAGACAAAATCCCCTTGCATAAAAGGTTTTACTGTTGCTCTACCGCGGTTGAAACGTATAGTATCAGCAGTGGCAGTTTTTTCAATGTTTGAAGATGCATCCTGACGAATTGCGTTTAAGTCTAGACGAGATTCGGGCTCTGAGTGCGGTAATATGCTAGACATTCCCAAGGACTGTGCTCGTATGCCAAACATCAATTCTGTTGGTGTATATCCGGTTACTCTAGAACGCGTCGAGTTAAGAGCTAGCTGTACCTCCGGGAGTTCGTCTCTCCATGTTTTATTGGTTTCGTTTTCTACTATTGTAAGTAAGCATTTCAAAGTCCTCATCACCCGCTCAACTTGGCCGTTAGCCCTGCTAGAGCCAGTAGCAGTAAGGTGAAGCTCCATGTTATGATCGCTGCAGAATTGTTTAAAGTCTGCGCTTTTATAACACCGACCCTGATCAGCAATAATCCGTTTTGGGGCACCGAACAGACAGACAGCTTTTCTAAGAGCTTTAATGGCACTTGCCGCATCAAGTGAGGGTGTATACTCAAGTAGGACATATTTTGTGAAGGAATCGATTATGACTGAGGCGTATTCTTTCCTATCACTCTTTCCACTGAGTTTCCCTGTCATGTCGATATGTATTGTATCCCATGGTGTTGCTACTTTCGGTATTGGGTGGAGTTGTACCTGCTGAGCCCCTGAACAACCCTTTGAGGCTTTGCAAACTATGCAAGATTCAATAAATTTACGAACTTGCTTAGCCATCTGTGGAAACCAATATTGCTCATATATTTTGTCAAGGGTCTTTTCAGCTCCAAGGTGCTTAATTTCTGTATGCACATGATTAATCAAAGTCCACGTAAGAGACCTAGGTACGACTGGCAACCAAAAAGTAGTCTTGTTACGTTCTATCTTCCTATAAAGAATGCCTTTTCGGACATCGTAAGTATGCGCAACTAATTCTGGTAAATCTTTGTCATTGTACTTACTGATAAGATCTTGAATCTCTCTATCGCGTTTCTGTTCCACAGAAAGCCAACCCTTATGCAACTCTACAAAATGAACATGCTTACCTTTCTTGGATAAACCAGAGTCATCATTTGTATGAGAGGGTCCAGGGGCTGGTTCTGAAAGTGGATTTCTTGACAAGAAGTCAGCATGTTCCATACTCTTTCCCTGTTTATGCACAATATCAAAATCATACGCTTGCAAGAAAGCCTACCACCGATGAACACGCGGGGTTAAATCAGTTTTCGATTTAGACGCTTTAAGAGAGTTGCAGTCTGTAAATACTGTAAAATGCTGACCATACAAGTAATGGCGAAAATTTTCTACAGCTCGAACAACAGCCAGCGTTTCCAACTCATAAGAGTGATATCGCGATTCTGTGTCTGTTGTTCTGCGGCTAAAATACGAAATAACATGAGGTGCACCATTCTTTCTTTGAATGAGTATCGCGCCATATCCTTCCGAACTTGCGTCAGTGTGCAGTTCTATTGGTGAGTCCCTATCAAAAATTGTTAAAACCGGTTCTGTAGTAAGTATATCAACAATCTTTTTGTGAATCTCACTGTGTGTCTCTGACCATTTAATTGGGCCTTTTAATTTTGTTAGTGGGTACAAGGGTCCCACAATACGGGTGAAATTAGGAATAAAACGTCTAAAGTAGGACGCAAGCCCCAGGAACTGCCTAACATGTGTAGCTGTTTTAAGTGTGGGAGCGTTTGCTAAAGCTTGCACTTTTGTAGGATTTGGAGTTACCTTTCCCGCTTTTATTACATACCCCAGATAATCAATTTCCTTTTTCAAGAATGCACATTTCTTAATATTAAACGAGAAGCCCGCGTCAGAAAGTGCTTTTAGCGTGGAATCTAGGCGCTCCAAGCCCTTTTTAATGTCATCAGAGTAGCATAAGACATCGTCCATGTAGGCTAATGCCACGTTATCTTTTAAGGGACCTAGTGCTTTATTAATGCACCTTTGATAAACAGATGCTGCATTTCGAAGCCCGAATGGCATTGCCAGGTACTCATACTGTCCTTCCGGGGTCACAAATGCCGTTCGTGCTATGCTATCGGGATCTACCAATATTTGGTGATAACCAGACGCCATATCTAATGAGGAAAAGTAATGGGCACCATGAAGACGATCTATTTGTTCGTCAATTCTTGGCAATGGGTAATGTTCGGGTCGTGTATTAGAATTGAGCTCCCGATAATCTACGCACATTCTATCTGTATTATCCTTTTTTTTGACCAACAAAATCGGGCTAGCGAAAGGAGAGTGACTTTCTCTAATGACACCTGCATTTAAAAGAGCTTCAACTTTCTGTCTGACAATTTCTTTTTCCGCGGGGGCTAATCTATAGGGGCGCCTTTGTACAGTTTTAGTGGGGTCAATCGGATCTATTCGTAATACACCTGTAGAAACACGTCGTGTCGGAATGCCATCGATAAAGCAGTCGCTGTATTTTTGCAGTATTTTAATTAGAGCAATTTTATTATCACCGTCTAGATCTGTATTTAGAAAATTAAAATAGTTCGGTTTTTCAGTTACACTAATATCTTTACGTAATGAAAATATAAGATGGTCATTATTGATTTCGACATGAATGTTATTTTCTAATAAATCTCGACCTAAAATTACGGGCTCTGCAATGGTGCCGTCCGGTACTATATGAAATAATACTGATAATGAAATACCTTGTACATTGATGGAACTAAGAACTTGTGAATTACATTTTACATTTTCTCTACCTATTCCTGTTAAATATACCAAATTATTTTCAATCGTACCCGAAAACTTTTTAGAAAAGCTACATGTGACTAACGAACAAGCAGATCCACTATCAAAAAGAAATGAAACGGGCTCACCAGATGATGTAGTTAACGTGCTCATCGATGATTTGCGCTCGCAGATGTTGACCTCCTTGACTATCTGTGCGCTGCTCCCTCCTTTTCTTTCTGGGCATGTTGACGCGAGGTGCCCCAACTGTCCACATACATAGCACGTAATCACTCGCGTCTTATCAGGTATTCTAAACGATTGGCTTGGTGTCTTTTCTACGGAACTAGGGTCTTCGCGCTTTTTACGGCAGTCAATAGCTCTATGTCCTGGCACACCGCAACGGTGACATGCTCCCGTAAAGCGACCTTCATTAAAACGAGTCCTTTTAACTTCAATTTCTTGGCTGTCGTTACCATCATGCCTCCGCTTTAATGATATTCCATTTAGAATGCGAAAGAGTTGAGATCTAGTTGCCACATTATGAGAATGAAGCTCCCTACGAATAATGACATCCTTTTGACTCAACACTGACGCTACAAATCCTGTGATTATATCTTCAGCCATCTCCGTACGGGGAATGCGTTCTATAATGCTCCATAGTCGTATCGCCGCCTCACATGCCGATTCTTTTAGGCCTATTTGAAATCGAAGCACTTCATCGAAATAATCCTGTGGTAACATAGGCTTAGCGAACTTTGCCAATAGAATTTCTTTTATTTGCAACCATGTTAGTTGAGATGGTTGTAATTTGGTGAGACAAGAAGCGGCCCGTCCCTTAAGGGCATGTGTAAGCAATAATAGTAATTCCGCACCTTCTAACTTCTTGCTATCAACAATGATTTCGGTCACTTTACACCAACCTTCTATGTCCGCATCCACACAATCAGGGTCAAACTGAATCAATTGTATCGGAGGATTACTCGTAGGTTGCGCATGAGTAGCCGCTAATAATCTAGTTAGTAACATTTCCATATTCTGTAGAAAGCTGGGTTCCTGCGATGACGTCGACGCTTTATTACTTTGCATATTCTCTTCAGATCTTTGTCCTGCAAATCCCACTTCTGATAAAGGCACTTGGCCTCTATCATCATTATTAATCGTTTCCATATTCAATAATTATTACTATAATGTGGGTAGACGTGAGTTGACGGACGAAGAGAATAAAACGACGCTTCACAAATCATACACAATATAATCACTAATTATAATCCCTTTTACAATTGTTCATTAACACTTCACAATTCTTAACAGTTCTTAATTTCAATTAAAAATTCAAACACAGACACTCCACCGAACACGTAATGTAACGATGCGATGCGAATCGAATGACAAAAGTAATGTCCGTCTCGACTCACACGCTAATGCTCACTAGCGCCCGGGGTTGTGTCAGAGTGTCGAAACGTCACTCTCAAAAATGTCAATGCGCCGTCATACTATACTCTATACTCGTAAATATTATGGTCATTCAATTTGCACTTCGAGTAAATTAAATATTAATCACATCTACACATATAATAAAATTCTAACTGACCGAAATATATTTATTGAAATAGTCAATATTATCGATGTAGAGGCGGAATCCAATATTTTTTAGAATTTTTGTCTGTCTTCCTGTTTGTTTGTCTACCTGCCTGTCTGGGAACGCATTACGAGAAAATCACTGGGCAGATTTTGATGAAATTTGGTATGATGATAGCTGGTGTTCGGGTCAACATATAGGATCCTTTTTACTGCGGGAAAATATCTCATCTCTGAGAAATCTTCACTAACCGTTAAAACGACGTAGTTGAGTGAGTCGCTAGTTTCGAAATAGGTTTCATCGCACAAATAAAAGTTTCTACGTATTATAAAAATTAAAGAAATCCTACTTATCAAAACAATTAAAATCATTATTTTTACAATATTATATTATATTTTCCTTGTACTTCTCTTTTAAAGTAAATATTTCTTAGAACATATGTATGTTGCAGCATCCATTACAACTAAATGGGTCGTGGGCAGATGTCCTCATACTGATCATTGGCGCTGTTCTGCAACAGGGATGTACTCTTGAACCGAGATACGCTGCAGGTTACATACATGAATTACTATTAATACATAAGATAATATTTATACATAAAATTAGTAAATAAAATCATTTTTGATGACAAGTTTGGCTCAGTTTGTAGTGACCCTACTTGCTGTGCCAGCGGTCGCGGGTTCATCGCGAGTAAAAGATTTATTAATTTATTAATTTTACGGATTTGAAATATAAATAACCAATGAAGTTCCAATTTTAACACGTTTCACTAGAAACTTCATTTTTTATCTTTTTAAATGGTTTATTAGAGTAATATATGTCAATGTGTACATTTTTTTTTTATTAGGTAGAGTCGTAACTTTGCTTCTATTCGTGGCACTAACAATACTGTATGCAGCGTATTCTGCAAATATTGTGGTACTGCTTCGAGCCCCAAGCTCGTCAGTGAGATCTCTTACGGATCTTCTCGATTCGCCTTTAAAGCTTGGTGCCAGTGACTTTGAATATAACCGATATTTCTTTAAGGTAATTAAAAGTCATACTATATGTTATACCATGCTTAACAAAATTATGTATATAAAAAAGGTAGTATTTTCTTGGATTTACGCAAATATTTGACATAATCCCTCCACGACTGCGGACACGCCGGCGTTACAGTTAACAATAGATTTCTTAGAAATTTAATTGATTTCTGAGAAATTTACCTGGAGGTGTTATGAAACTATCTTTTCGGATTTTGTCGCGGTTCAAGAACAGATTCTTATTGATATGCTCTTTTTTTAAAGCATCAAACGCGTGCCATGATTTTTTAACAAAACGATTATTTGAAGCGCCGGAAAGTGCTATAGGCAGCTTTTTTAAGTAGGAACTGTCAAATATTTATTTTTAATTAAGGTTTTTTTATGTGTGGTATGTTACCTGTGCTGTCTTTTGTTATATACCAAGGTTTATTTTTTTTTTACATATTATAATTTATAAGAGTTTATAATCTTATTTTACCGACCAATCTTCTTTGTGTCTTCTCCATTCTACGTAATATTGGCGAAGTAATCTGTGCTCAACTGGCATGGCTTATACATAGCAAGAAAATTAAATTAGATTGAAATGTCAAATAAATTCTTCACAGTACATATCACTAGTATCAATGGTATTTGATGCAAATCGACCAACCAATAAAAACTAAATTAAGTCACTATAACGGAATCAAATGTACGACATCTGAATGTTAATCAAATATACTCTTAAAGTAATTTGCAACTATTCTAACATGAAATATAAGATATTAAAAATTATATGTAATTTTATATGATTGAATTTTTTTTAGAAACTAAACGAGCCAGTACGTAAAGCTATTTACAATAAGAAGATAGCTCCAAAAGGAAAAAAACCTAACTTTTACACTATGGAGGAGGGCGTCGAGAAGATAAGACGGGTACAATAGTATTATATGATTTGTGTTAATACTAAACCTTTTGTTTACTCGTATATAATAATTATATATACATAACTGCTTTTCCATCAGGGTTTGTTTGCTTTTCACATGGAGCTAAACCCTGGATATAGGTTGATTCAGGAAACATACCAGGAGGACGAGAAATGTGATCTGGTGGAAATCGATTATATCAACGAAATAGACCCTTGGCTGCCGGGGCAGAAGCGTTCACCGTATAAGGATTTGTTCAAAATAAAGTCAGTATTAAATATCTATATTGATTATTTTACTAATAAATAATGTAAAACTTAATTTGCTATAACAAGTTACTTTTGATGTGGCTATGGAACAGCGAGACTGCCTGTCATAGGTGTCTTTATACTTAAAGGCGATTTCTACCTTGTTTGTAATTTTTAAACATTTTGTTAATGAATAATATAAATATATATATATATATATATATATATATATATATATATATATGACGGAGGAGGATTTAGTTACCTTTTTCTGTTATGAAACCTTATTATTGTTTAAAGTCACTATGTTCTTTAATTTACTTTTTATTGCTTTTAAATTGATTTTGAATTTAGAGCAGAGATTTAGTCTCGAGCGGGGTCGAGACGCCATCACGACATTCTTTGCAGATACGCGGCTTAGTAACGTTGGTTGATCTTGGTGGATGATAGAGATTTATGATTAATATTGTAGTTGGAAGTCGATGATCGCTGACTGTGAACCCGCTAGCTCTAAATCATTAGAATTACCGTTTCAAGTTTATAACATTGTGACTTCCCTGATTAAATTATGTATTGAGCACTGAATACTTTATTATTTGAGCCCTGATAACGCCCACAAGATGAGTAACCACCAAAGATGATGTTCGTAGTATATGCATATATATTATGTTGTGGTAGTGCCGTATTTTTTGAATAGAACTATAGTGCATTTGCTCTAAATATAGAAATAAAACAAATAATTTCTATTATAATAAACTTGTTAGTTTGTTCGCATTGTCGTATATTATTAAAGGAATGATTAAAATGAACACTGCAATGCATTGCAATATTTTTCTTTATGAGAAATATATCCAATCAACTTTTTACCGAAATATCCACGTTTAATAGCTGCGCTGTTTATTGCTCAAGCTGCATCTCCGTGTTCAGTGATGATGTCATCATTGATAATAATGTAGCCGACTACGATCGCTTCTTTGTACAGCATGTTCATGTTATGCCAAAACAACACGCCGTTTATTTGGGATATTATTCCTTTGAAAAAAGTATTCAAGGGACGCCAATGTAATATTACGTGTGTAAGGTTGCATTTTTTTTGAACGTTAATATATTTGATTAATTTGTAATAATTTATATATGTGGCATGTAGTTATGTGACCTTGGCTAAAGGAATGTATTTAAAAAAAATAAAAAGGACCCGGATGTTCTTTCGTTTTCCCGCGCTTGACTGAGGGGAGAGATGTCGGTACCACCCTGTAGTAACTAGTCATGGATTGTTTGAAATACTGAAAAGTGTTGTTGTAAATTATGTAACTCATTATGTATGTACTCAGTCTGATTATGAAATTTTTTATATTTCAATTGTCATATTTATTAATTTTATAGTTTAATTTTAATTTTGTCTATTAACGTATTATTATTTTTTTAAATTAAACTTGCATCTAGTACAGTGATTTAAAAAAAAACATGTTGTGATAACCTAGAATTAAAAGAACATTTATGAAGTTGTTAGCACAATTGAATATCATACCGTTTTTAATGTATATTTTGTTGGTTGACCTTTAATAAATAAAAAAAAGATAACTGTTGAGATTCTTGTTGGCTCTTCTCAGCAGAACTGCTTTCCGAGCCGGCGGTAACTTCTACACGGACAAACGTAGTGACGATTATAAAAGTATTGAATATAATACTAAATGCAAGGAATATCTTGAAGTTTTATTAGTGTCCTACGTTGTACCTAACTTATTTCAGTGACTACGACCCATTTTACTGGCGTTAGACAATTGTATTGGAGATATTATATGGCATCGTGTGTGTACTAATACATATCTTCTTTTCCCTGCCCATTTCCCAATCACTTGGGATCGGCGCAGTACATCTTCTGTACTGCTGATAGGATTTGCAAAAGTTTTACGACCGGCCGCCTGCCTGACGTCAACCCTCCTTGGGAATGCTAATGTCTCTCTTTGTCTGAATGGTGTTGCGGAAGTCTTGTTATTATTATGCACTTTCAATTTTGTTGTCTTTTAAAACATTTTTTATACTATTACATAAATTTTTAATGTTATTTTCGTATATATTTTAAAATAAATTGTGCACTAATACAAATGCACTCTTTATTTCTTTCACACTGAATATTTCACTTACATTCGTCTTTACGTGCTGTTGGAGGCACAAAGTATAGCACTGTCAACTTCCTATAATATAACAATCGAACCCAGTTCATGTTGGCTACTGGACCACTGAGTTAGAGTTAGTTATAATAATAATCTTGACTCTTGTTGCTAAAAATTTATGTCCGGCCCAAGACAGAATCCAGGGAATTTCACACACTGTAATTGAAACAAATAATAGTGTAAATAATTTAAACAAATTAAAAACTTCACTAAATTACAAATTTTTACAATACTTTTTCCAGTTTTATGAAGATTCGAGAGACAGGTATTCAGTCAAACATCCACCATCGTCTCCATGTGGGCAAGCCGCGTTGTTCGGGCATCATCTCTGCTTTTAGTAGCGTCGGCATCACTGACATGTACCCGGCTCTCATCGCCACTTTGTACGGCGTGTTCATATCCATCGCTGTTCTGTTCTTGGAGATAGCCTACAAAAGACTGTAAGTATAATAAACTTAAGATAATAATCATGAACGAATTAGTCTCTAATTCGTCCATGTCTGTAATATATAAAAAATATAAATAATAAAATAAAAAATCTCGCAGTTGTATATTTATGAAACGTATTATCTATGAAAATTGTTTTGATTAATCTGCAATCTGACTACAATTAGAAATGTGAAAGTTGGTATGTTTGTTACTTCTTCACACCGAAATCTCACGGATTTAGATAAAATTTAGTACACAGATACTCAGATTATGATTTGGAGTAACATATATTATGTATATAGGCTATGAGGCATCTAGGAACACGTTGGATCAAAGTGAGGGTAAGTTGCTAATAATATGTAATATATCGAATGTTCTTGGCCCAAAAAATGTTTTCTTTGGACGTTTGTCTTTTATACGTTCTTAAACCATTCATTAAGGATGCACCTAAGAGAAGTGAGGGGTGAGTCTCTAGTTATAAAAACAAAAGGCACCTAAAGCGCAAGAGCGAAGGGGCTAGCTGTTAGTAATTAAAATAATATTATCAAGAAAAATATTATTAAATATTCCACAATTATATTAAATCTGTCTAATGTCACACACTTAGACCAAAATTTTTAGGTATTAACACCTCCAGGTAAATTTCTAAGAAATTAAATAAATTTCTAAGAAATCTATTGTTAACTGTAACGCCGGCGTGTCCGCGGTCGTGGAGGGATTAAAACTCTTATCTAATCTTTTCAGATTGCTCCTGAAACAAAGGGGACTGTCAATGAAATATCAACATTCTTAAAACATAATAAAACATATTCTTTCATAGAAAATAGATAGTAGTGAACACGAACTTAAATAAATATAGAGTGTAATTTGAACAGAATTATTAAATAAATGCACCGCAACGAAAACTATAATTTTGTTTAATTTCCAACCAATGCTTACACAGCCGACAATTATCTATAATTTTCTACTAAACGTGTATTTATCTTTGACTAACGTTTTTATCCTGCTTTTGTTAATGTAATACCTTTAAATGATTATAGTATATAATTAATTATAAATTAAACAAAAAATATGACCTCATAGTTCAAGATTCATCTAAACCTGTTGCACAAAAAACTAACACAGGCATTGATATACAAAAATATATCAATGATCACAGGCAAATTTCATTACATATTCAGTGTAAATATTCCTAATATAAACTCCATAAATTTTGCAGGTCTAAATATAAAATATACTTCTAGGCAAGCGCGTTCTAACTTAGACCTTATCAGTGCTTCCCAATTTTTGCTAGCATTGTCAAGCGCAAGCCTATCCAGTAATTAAAAAAATGAGATACTACTGGTATACTTTGTACGACAAAACAGTATTTAACACATAATATATATACTCTTACATAAATAAATAACAGATTAAAAAAATGATCAAACACTCAAAATTAGACTTTGTATGCGTACTTCTACAAATACAGTTACATAAAATAAATAAAAATAGGGAAAGGGCTATTTAAATGAGATCATACAATATTTTCGATTACTTCTCTAAAGCTTTTTGATAGATGAGAACAGAAAAATGAGATTTCTTTTCTTATTGGTTCTCTGTACATACGTTTGCGAAGTTTTAACCAAAGACAATATTGCCATTAATTTTATAAAGCAATTCATAGATAATGAACGCAAGCCCACTTCTTTCGTCTGCATTAATTTATGTTGGAAAAATTGTAAGTACGAGTATAATCCCGGACAATATTTTGTGTAATGTGATTTTATTTACTTGAGAGCTTAGAAAAGTCCTCAAATTCCACAATAACAAATAGTTTAAATTAGAATGCTTACATTTTAAAATAGATTTTTTTCTAGGTCTAGGTCTTTTAAGAGTACCTAGGATATGATTATATCTTCCCGAGAATATATCCTTATAGCAAAAATATTTTCTTTTTATTTTAGGGGAAATGCTGAATTTATTCAAAGAATTAAATGATGGTTGTGTTCAGTCATCCTTAACTTTTAACGAGAAGTCTCATTTCCAAGATCACGCTTTGTTGTTTTTTGTAGATTTGGATTGTCCTAACGCAGAAGCTCTATTTAACGTAAGCTATTAACTTAAAAAAACTCGTTTTAAAATCTCAACTCATCAAAATTTATCAAACGTTCAATGTATAGCGTATACCAATACTTAGTATCTCCCCTAAGACCTAAATACCCATCGGTCCACACGAGCCTTGGAAATCTGAGCAACATATCTAAAATAGTAGTATATGGTGGTCCCTAGTAATGGGATCTATTTAACTGATTAAATACTTATAAATATAGATTCTAATACTATATTTTATTAAATCTAGGTACCAAAGCTTCTCCGCTTTCCTTACCGATGGCTCGCAGTCTATGATAGAGAGCAATACAAATTCAATGTGACAATGATTTGGGATCTACCCCTATTGGCTGATAGTGACTTCGTTCTCGCTGAAAGAACTGGAGATAACTATACATTAATTGAATGTAAGAGTGATGTAACTGAAATAAGCTTTATTTTATCTATGACCTAAAAATAAGAGTAGTAAAATTTGATAAATTAAATTATTTGTATTTATTAAAATCTTATACTAGAATTGAATTGTAGTGTTAATGTCTCATAGTGAGTTTTACGCAGCACTTCTATCAACTTAAAAAAAAAACATTTATTAGGCCTATTTATTAAAAAAAAATCCGAATTAGGATTTTCAAGATCTGAGTAAAAGAAAGTTATTTGCTGTAACTCAACATACATTATTTCGAATTTTGGAAATGATTATGACCTCATTTTTTTTACGTACTGAAATGGACGAAAAGCTACAATAATGAACTATTTTTTAGTACATAAGCCTTCGCCAGCTGGTCCAACATATTCCAATCCTCGAGGATACTATAATGGGACACTAATTGATACAAGACCTCATAAAGAACTATTCCGACGGAGGCAAAATATCATGGGTCATCCCCTAACAATGGCTAACGTTATTCAGGACAGCAATTCTTCACAGTATCATTTACCTAGAGAAGATAGACTGTAAACCCGTTTTTTTCTTATTTTCTAATAAAAACTTAAGTTTTCAATTAATAGAGAATTTTTTTGTGCTAAGTAAACGAAATAATGTTTAATGATCATTTTCTTCTCGGATTTTGATAAATCTTTTCGAATATTGTGAAAAATAGCTACCAAGTCCGAAGAGTTCTTTTATATAAATTGTGGCAATAATTTTTATTATTAATAATATTTGTTTTATCAGGGAGCTTCATTTAGATAGTATAGCTAAAATATCATGGATCAATGTTCATATAGCTTTCCAAATGTTGAACGCCACGCCTCGTTACATCTTCAGTCATAGATGGGGTTATAAGCGAAATGGCCAGTGGTCAGGAATGATCAATGACTTAAATACTGGTAGAGCTGATTTAGGTAGTGTATTGAGAATAGAGTTTTCTTTAATAAATAACTTATTTGCCAGGAAAACGATTTTTTATCCGTATCAGGACAATTTACACATGTATAGCATTTTTATTTGTGTGAATCGAGCTAGTTCTTTGACAAGTTCATATTTGTATGGAGAATACTTTAAAGCTTATCATTGAAAACGGTAAATATTTCTTTTGTTTTTAACAATTTTACTGTCTTGTATGAATTGAATAAAAAGAATAATATGATTAAATATACAATTTCAAGATTTTGCGCCAATCTTTTTAGAAGAACTAGTTTACATTTTTTTTACTTAACTCTAAAACGACTCAAAAATGATGTTTTTCCAAAATTGGCAAATTAACTAAAGTCATTGATCCATTTGTACTTTTTAGGTACAAATTGTGTGGCAAATTCTGAACGTTTGAGCGTCGTCGCCTATACTGATTCGATTGCCAAGTTCAAAGTAAAGTTCATTTTCCGACAGCCACCACTTTCGTACGTCGCTAACATCTTCACTTTACCATTCTCCGTCAACGTTTGGATTTCTGTTATTCTTTCGATAATTATTTCCACTTTTACCATTTATTTGGCATCCAAATGGGAAGCTTTTAGGATTGGCACAGTAAGATAGCTTTGTTATATAATATGTATGTTTGTATGCTGAATCAATAATGATATCATTACTATATTTTAGGATCAAATGCAATTAGATGGTGGTATTGGTGACGCAATGCTTTTAACTTTAAGTGCACTTGGTCAGCAAGGTTGTTCTAAAGAACCGAAAAAACTTGCAGGTAAATTTTTTTACTGACAACGACTTTCAAAATTTGGTTACACAGTAATGTTTAATTATGGAAACGCGTTTGTTTTAACATAGAAGAGTTATTTTAGAATTTAAAGATAGTATATGATGTGATATTAGTCTACTATAATAAATACGAAAGTTTATATGTATGTATGTTATTACTCCTTTACAATAGATCAAGAACGGCTGGACGGATTTTGGTGTAATTTAGAGAAACAAAAACAAATCTATCCGCCGGGAACTGTATATTTTTCTGGGATAAAAAGGAGCCTATGTGTTATTCCAGAATTCTTCAATTCTTCTTCAATATCTGTGCCAAATTTCATCCAGATCCGTTCAGCCGATCTGGCGTGAAAGATTAACAAACACATCCATATATATATTCTTACAAACCTTCGCGTTTATAATATTAGTAGGATTATACCAAAGTTTATTTCATTTTTAGTAACTTATTATTACACGCCACCCGCATTTGGCCAGCGTGGTGGACTCTGGCCTCATATTGAAGGGAGGCCTGTGCCCAGCAGTGGGACATTAGAAAAGAAGGACTGAGTATATTATTACTTGCACGGGTTTACTGTATCTTTTACTGTTTACAGGACGTATAATGTTATGGATAATATTTGCAGCTCTTATGGCACTATATGCTGCATATTCCGCTAACATTGTGGTACTACTGCAGGCTCCTTCCAATTCTATACGAACTTTGGAACAACTGGTCAATTCTAAGATGACCCTTGCAGCATTGGAAGTGGATTATAATCATTTTGTATTAAAGGTAATGTTAAATGCTGCAAAATCTGATGACCATACGAGCTTTTGAAATTTTTTTCATTCTTAGATTTTTAAAGTACCTACTGGTACGATTATGATGAAACTTCTTGTAGCATGTTAATAGATAAATAAAAAAGAAGTTATATGGATTTCATCTTATTAACTTTTATCTTATAAAATTTTAAGGCACAAAAAGATCCGATCAGACTTAAAATATATAAGAAGATAGAGCCAGATAAAGGAAAAGCTGAATATTATGGGTTGAATGAAGGCGTCGAACGAGTCCGAAAGGTAAGTAGTAGTTCCATTTACTATAATTTGCATAAAATATGAATAATTGTTGAGTTTAACCCAACAAATATCTTTAAATACACATTTAAATTATTGTACAATAAACTAATAATTGAAGTGATAACCTCTATAGGCAAGTTTGGATGGGGAGTAAATTCATGTAAGTCGTCATCGACATGGTTACGTGACGTGTTAACACTGACACTCAGAGTGCCGATAGATGTCAAAACCAAATACATGTAAACTGTTTTAATTTACAAATTTTAATTTAAGATCAGACAATTAATTTGAATATCCCAGAATAACAAAATAACAACTGTTTGTTTATAGTTTTAAGTTTTCACTTCTGTCGGCAGTCCTCGTGACTGATTTTATAAAAATTTTTAAACATAATATTTGATAATCAGAATGGTTTTAGTGTTTATTATTATTTTTACCAGTGTTTACTTATATAAACTTAATAATATACATACATGTACATTTTAGGGTCTTTTTGCATTTCACGTAATAGCGGAGCAATTGTATCGACGAGTCGAGGAGACTTTCTTGGAGACAGAGAAGTGTGATCTCGTGGAAGTAGATTTTATGAACATTCTCGATCCGTTTGTGCCAGTGTACAAATTCTCTCCATATTTAGAGTTGCTGAGAGTAGCGTAAGTCATATTTCTTTGCTAAGTAGTCAAGTGCAGCCTGCAGGCTGGCGGACTTCACATGTCTTTCGAAAACTTGCTAGGTTCTCTCAGACATGCAGGTTTCCTCACGATGGTTTCCTTTATCGTAAGGTAATTATGTTAGAAATGATTCGCACATGGAAATATCAGAGGTGCGAGAACCAGGATTTTAACCCGCTTCACTTGGTGTCCCAAGCCTAATTATACCTAATTCATTTTCAGTTTCAAGCGCATCCATGAATCAGGTATTCAGGTGGCTGTAAACAAGCGTATTCATGTTACAAAACCTCATTGCTCCGACAAAATAACAACGTTCAGGAGTGTCAGCTTTTTGAATATTCGACCACTCCTGCTGTTCATGTTGATTGGCATTGCTATATCTATTGTGATACTCATGCTTGAAATTATACACGAAAAGTGAGTAAATGATTGAAAATTATAAAAAATCCTTATTCTTAACAGACTACTTGACTCTGACGGCACCCACACGCCCCTACTTGCTGTGCCAGAGGTCGCGGGTTCGAGTCCCGTTGGGGGCATTCATTTTCGTGCATTTCGTCATGAGCACAAATGTTTGTACTCCAGTCATGGACGTTTATATTTATAATATGTATATATTTAAAAGTTATATAATATGTGTAGTGTATTAACTATCTGGTATCCATAACACAAGCCTCATAGCTTGCCATGGAACTAGATGGTGCTGTGTGTTAATGTCCCAACATATTTGATTATTTAGTTGGTCGATTTGCATTTATTTTATAACTATTTTGCTTGCCTGTTTTAAATGAAGCACACTTTTTATTGATAGTTCCTAAAATATTGTATCATTCCTCGATACAATTTTTCATGTACAATAAGTAGAAGTAAAAATAATCGCCTTTTATATTTCAGGTCAACAAAATTCAATCGGCGTTATCATAGTTGAATACAACATTAAAGCACTTAAAAACTAAATATATAACGTTTTCATTTTTTAATACATTGTAACTTATATATTTTTTATTCAATTGTATGTGCTTATTTAAATTAAACTTTGATACAATGGGACCATGAAATATAATAAGTATATGATAATGAAATCTATTCCATTTACAGTTGAATGCAAGATAGTCCTTCAGGCTTCATATATAATATATTTATGTATGTTTAGAAAAATATTCCCTTTAGAACGATATTATAAGCAGGTGCCTAATTTTTTTTTATTTAAGTAGGTAAATAAATTTCTTAAAACGTCTTATGTCGTTATTTTATTATTTAACCTTATTATATGAGTAAAATCCTTGTTTAAATTTAGATATCGTCAAAGAAAAAACGATAAATAAGATAATATTAATAAAAATTACAAAGTTAATCATTTAAATATTAGTTAGTAGTTTAATGTGAAGAAGCAGATGCACCTCCCTGGAACTACACACACATTAAAAACTGTCAAATAGCGATTTACCCAGGCTTATCTCGTCCCTGCGTGCCTAGTAGTAGTCCACGCGTTATTCGAAGTAATATATCGGTGATCAGACAATGTTACTACGTCTTCAGCTACTCTCCAGTCAGACACCATACGCGACGCAGATGTAGAAGCCCACGTTAAGTCTACTATTGATTCTCCTTGCCACCGTACACAAGTGCTAATAGAGCCTTGATTTAAAATTCGGAGGTCAAGGCTTGCTGCCCACTCCTGAATTATTATGCCTCGTCGATCATCTCTAGTGTCACCCCATGTTCTTGAACGGGCGTTAAAATCACCAAGAACTATTATAGGGCGAGGCAAGCATCTGCGTATGCAAGCAGCAACTTCATCCAAGTATGACTCGAACGCGATAATCCCACTATTCGGCGAGATGTAGCAGCCCACTAGTGTTAAAATGCCACATTTGACAACAACGTAACCATGCCCTTTTTCGATCAAGGAGCACGAAATATTCCCACTGGTAGCATTCCAGTATATAGCTATGTCGCCACTTTCTCCACTAAACCAACGAGGATGGTCTGGAACCGTGTAAGGTTCAGCTACAACTGCCAATAGAATTGACCGCTCCATAACGGATTGAATGAGAAGGTCTTGAGCTGCACGGCAATGGTTAAGATTGCCTTGAAGGATTTTTAGCTCTGAGAATTTTGTATTTCCATGGTCTCCTCCCTCTGTTGGCTCATCTCAACTTCTTGTGAAGAAACAGACGCTAATGTGTTTGCTCTAGTTTGGTCAGAACCAGCTTGCACCATATCGCTTGCCCTAGACAGGGTTTACATTTGTCACTTCCCAGTCGGTGATCTGCTGGTCTTCCACTGTCTGTGCATATCGGACACTTTGGTACTTTTGCCTTACATTCTCGAGCTTTATGGTCCTCGCCACCACAGAAATAGCAAAGTGAACTTCTATCCACGGAGTTTTGACATTGATGACGAATGTGCCCTGTCTCCAAGCATCGATAGCACTGCAATTGCCGTGCTGCTAGTGTTTGTATTCTTGCCCTGATCCAACCTATTTGCACGTGTTTTGCATTATTAAGCTTATGAATCACAGTTAGTGGGCATCGAACCCAGACTGTTCCTAACTTCGCAGGACTAAGTCGAATTTCTCCAACCTTAACCTCTTCCTCACGGCATTCTCCTGCCCCAGCAATTGATTCAGCTATATCTTTCTTAGAAATAGATTCATCTAAATCCATTACCCTGATTTCTCCCATTTTAACAGGCCGCCCAATTTTGACATGTCATGTTAACTGTAACGCCGGCGTGTCGGCCGCGGTCGTGGAGAGATTAAAACTCTTATCTAATCTTTTCAGATTGCTCCTGAAACAAAGGGGACTGTCAATGAAATATCAACATTCTTAAAACAAAATAAAACACATTCTTTCATAGAAAATACATAGTAGTGAACACCAAGTTAAATAAGTATAGAGTGTAATTTGAACAGAATTATTAAATAAATGCACCGCAACCAAAACTATAATTTTGTTTAATTTCCAACCAATGCTTACACAGCCGACAATTATCTATAATTTGGTACTAAACGTGTATTTATCTTTGTCTAACGTTTTTATCCTGCTTTTGTTAATGTAATAGCTTTAAATCATTATAGTATATAAATATAAACTAAACAAAACATATGATCTTATAGTACAAAATTCATCTTAATTCTTAACCTGTTGGCACAAAAAACTAACACAGGCATTGATATACAAAAATATAATAATGATCACAGGCAAATTCATTACATATTCAGTGTAAATATTCCTAATATAAACTCCATACATTTTGCAGGTCTAAATATAAAATATGCTTCTAGGCAAGCGCGTTCCAACCTAGACCTCATCAGTCCTTCCCAGCGTTGGCTGTCGTCAAGCGCAAGCCTATCCAGTAATAAAAAAATGAGATACTACTGATATACTTTGTACGATAAAACAGTATTTAGCACATAATATATACTCTTACATAAATAAATAACAGATTAAAAAAACGGACAAACACTCGATATTAGATTTTGTATACGTAATTCTACAAATACAGTTACACTAAATAATTAAGAATAGGGAAAGGGCTATTTAAATGACATCGTAACATATTTTCGACAAATTCTCTAAAGTTTTGTGATAGATGAGAACAGAAAAATGAGATTTCTTTTCTTATTGGTTCTCTTTACATACGCTTGCGAAGTTTTAACCAAAGACAATATAGCAATTAATTTTATAAAGCAATTCATAGATAATGAACGCAAGCCCACTTCTTTCGTCTGCATTAATTTGTGTTGGAAAAATTGTAAGTACGAGTCTAATCCCGGCTAATATTTTGTGTAATGTGATTTTATTTACTTGAGAGTTTAGAAAAGTCCTCAAATTCCACAATAACAAGTAGTTTAAATTAGAATGCTTACATTTTAAAATAAATTTTTATCTAGGTTAAAGGCATCTAAGAGTATCCTATAGAGATCCTACGACGCCTCATTAAGACGGGGGAAGGTTTTGTTGGGTTTTAGTGGGTAGTACTGGCTTTGCCGGTGAGTCCCACACCTCGTGCGTAAATGCATTTCCCAGCGTTAAAAAAAAATAAAAAAAATCTAAGAGTACCTAGGATATGATTATATCTTCACGAGAATATATACTTATAGTAAAAACATTTATTTTTTATTTTAGGGGAAACGCTGAATTTATTCAAAGAATTAAATGATGTTTGTGTTCAGTCATCGTTAACTTTTAACGAGAAATCTCATTTCCAAGATCACGCTTTGTTGTTTTTTGTAGATTTGGATTGTCCTAACGCAGAAGCTCTTTTTAACGTAAGCAATTAACTACAACAAATAACTTAAACTAACTTAAAAAACACGTTTCAAAATCTCAACTCATCAAAAATTTGTCAAACGTTCAGTTTATAGCGTATACCAATACTTAGTATCTTCCCTAAGACCTAAATACCCATCGGTCTACACCAGCCTTGGAAATCTGAGCAACATAATTCGTTGGCTCACTATTACAAGGTTCTATGTTACAATTTTAGTACTTATTTAGTTATTAATGCTACAGGGTTCTATGTGTCATTAGCTACAGTTTTGCAAAAACAAACCACTAGATAGCGGCACTATAACTACAAAATAATTTAATAAATCATTTCAATTTTACATAGTTCTATTTTGTTTTTTTTTTACGATAGCAAAATAACGAAGTTCTATGTAAAAATTACTAAACTTCATTAAAATTAACATAGATTGTAATAGTAAGCCAACGATATCTAAAATCTAAGGGTGGTTCCTAGTAATGCGATCTATTTAACTGATTAAATACTTATAAATATAGATTCCAATACTATATTTTATTATATCTAGGTACCAAAGCTTCTCCGCTTTCCTTACCGATGGCTCGCAGTCTATGATAGAGAGCAATATAAATTCAATGTGACAATGATTTGGGATCTACCACTATTGGCTGATAGTGACTTTGTTCTCGCTGAAAGAACTGGAGATAACTATACATTAATTGAATGTAAGACATGTAACTGAAATAAGCTTTATTTTGTCTATGACCTAAAAATAAGTGTAGTGAAATTTGATAAATTAAATTATTTGTATTTATCAAAATCTTATTTATACTAGAATTGAATTGTAGTGTTAATGTCCCATAATGAGTTTTACGCAGCACTTCTATCAACTTTAAAAAAAAAATCATTTATCATAGCTATTTATTAAAAAAAACCGAATTAGGATTCTTAAGATCTGAGTAAAACAAAGTTATATACTGAAACTCAACATATATTATTTCGAATTTTGGAAATGATTATGACCTCATTCTTTTTACGTACTTAAATAAAATAAAATAAAAAAGCCTTTTTATTTCTTGCAAGAGTAACAAAAGTAGGCAAACAATTAATTGAACAAGAAGATAGTACAGTAATAAATAAGTTTATATATTGTTTTTGTATTTTTTTTTTAATTTAAGTATGTTATATTTTTCTTTAACGAGCAAAAAAAGTAAATAATGCTTAATCCTAATGTTATGTTTAATTCTTTAGCGCTGTAAAGTTCTTTGTAGAATGCTGTTGTGCATTTGTTGTGAATTCTTCTGTTGCAATTCCTATAACATCTTTACGACTATTCAGAGTTTTTCCTTCTCTATATAATCCGTCAATCCATGTCTTGTTTGTTCTTAACTCCTTAAAAGCTTTTTTCGAACTGCCTGACTGGAGTAGATATCTCTCAGCAGTATCCGATCTGTACCTTGTATAGTCGCTATTTATACGCTTGCTTATAAGTTTGTATAACGCTGAGAGTTCATTTTTCATTGGCCTAGTTTTGTTTTCCGTATTTTGCAGTATATGTCTTCTTTTCATAAGCGCTAGAGTGCTCTCTGATAGAATTTTATGTCTTTTGTTTGTATTTCTATTAGGTATTCGAGCGTCTTGGAGGCTTTGCGTGATAGCTTTTAGTATTATATCGTAATAGGTTTGGACTGAAATATTTTCTTGAAGTTCTAATAGGTTAGGTAGGTGAGCTGTGATGCACTCTTTGTATCTGCTAATTTCTTCTTCATTCTTCAATATAGAGTTTTGATTATTTTTAAATCGAGTTTGGTTCTTTTTTTATTTTTGACATTGATATTGATGCTCTAACTGGTCTATGGTCTGAAGAGAAATTTAGGTTCAATACATCAATGTTTTGTACCATGCCTGGTTTATTTGACAAAATATAATCAATTTCGTTTTTATATTCTCCATTGGGTGAACGCCACGTCCATCTACGATTTGGTTTTCTTTTGTAAAATGTATTTAAAATTGCTATTTTATTTTCGATTGCGAAGTCGATAAGTCTTTGCCCTCTTGAATTTCTTTCGCCATATCCGTTTGATTTCATTATTAAATATTCATCCGCTCTAGGTTGGCCTATTTTTGCCTTAAAGTCGCCCCTGATTACATACGTATTATGTGCAAGTTCCATAGCTTTATACAAATTTGCATAAAAGATTTCTATCTCTTCCTCCCTTGCTGCTTCTGTAGGCGCATATTTAGGTTAAGTAGTGCGACTCTATCAGAGATGCCGGTGAAGCTTTCTATGTTTTTCTTTTAATATAAGTTTATTAAAAATCCGACTCCATATAGACCTTGTGTGAGTCCTGTGTGACAGAGTATACAATTTTCGTATTCTTCTATTTTAGTGCCCAGGCGTCGCGTTTCCGATAGTCCGATTATATCAAAGTTTATATTTTTTATTGCTTCTGTCAGTTCTAGTAGGCGTCCGTAAAAAGACAAGGTTCTGATGTTGTATGTTAGAATATGGAGTTTATTAGATGTTTTAAATGTAGAGTTTGGTATTTTTACGTTTGTTGATTTCTTTAGAGGGTTTTGGTCATAATCTTCCACGGTGACCAACCGGGTTTAATGTTTCTTGAAGGTGTTTATTGTTTCTTGTTTGAGTTTGTTCATTTATATAATCCATGCGGGAGGGGGGCCTTGATTGTTATAAGTTTTTGCCTCTGTTTTCAGTATCCTGTTTTGTTGTCGTATTGGTGGTATTTTTGTTAACTAGAAAGTTTAACATGCTCGGTTTTAGAACTCCTTCTGAGGCACCATATTCGATCTTCGCGCAGAGAAGTGTGTTTTTAGAATTTTGTTCTTTTTATTGGTATGTGTCCTATCCTCGCCTTGTGGTTGGGAGCTATTTTCCGGTGAAACGTGGAGTAGCCTTTTGTTATTGGGTTTTATTACGACTAGTTTATCATATTTTATTTTCACTATATTACCCTTCTTTTTCTCTAATTTCACTTGCTCTTGCAGATCTCTCCTCTACTCCAATACTTGTTGTGGGTAGTCTTCCTTCAAATAATATTGAGTGTTAATAAAATGTTTATCTTCGTGCTGAGAGTTGTGAAAGTTACAATTATTGGGCGAGGTCTCTCTCCTCTTTTCCCTATTCTTTTTATCTCTTGTATATCCCTAGGTTCTACCTTAATAGTGAAGTGTTCATTTATAAATTGTTTAGTAAGTTATCTTATGACGTTTCTTTCTCTTCGATTCCAAAGAAAACAATATTCCTTTGTCTCGCCTCTTTTTCCAAAAAGTAGATTCTTTTTTCTTGGTTTTCTACTTTCTCTTTCAATTTTTCATGACCTTCTTCCCATTAGAAAAATCTTTCATCTAACATTTTGTTGATATTCTGTGTCACCTGTTTTGCTACATTTTCTCCACTTTTCCGAATTTCCATTTTTTGGTCATCTAGTACTTTTTGTATATTTTTAAGAGCGCTCATAATTTCTTCTATGATTTAATACAGTTGTGTATTGCTTTGTTTTAGTAATGAGCGTCCTCTTGTGATCTGTCTTAGAACTATCTAGTCTGTTTAGTTATCGATGAACGCGCGATCGGATCTTGCTAAATGTAGTTGTTGTGATATGGTGTGAACTAGTATGCGCGTCTTACAACAGATGGAGTTGTACTTATGCTTTATGCATTGACGTCTGGTGAGTTATTTGAATTGCAATTCATTCTCTTTTGAGGGTATGTTTCGTATTCATTCACACGAACAATATGATTGTTTACTTGATTTGTGTAAAGTTTACACTTTATTGTTTATTTACACTTTTACACTGTACTAAATAAGCCTCGATTGATGGAAAGTCTTCGAGAAAAAAAAAAAAGGGCAATAATGGCACAGTCTTCAGTTTTTTAATATTTATTGTAATTCACTGTTCACTATTGTCCTTGTCTCTAATATATGGTATTTTTCACACTGTTTTTTGACACTATACACTTTCACACGCTCCAAATTTAGCTTATTAATTCCTTAAAACTTATATAATTACAGAGCTAATGTTTATAGTAGCAAGGCGGCGCCCTCCCTCCTTTTACGTACTTAAATGGCCGAAAAGCTACAATAATGGATTATTTTTTAGTACATAAGCCTTCGCCAGCTGGTCCAACATATTCCAATCCTCGAGGATACTATAATGGGACACTAATTGATACAAGACCTCATAGAGAACTATTCCGACGGAGGCAAAATATCATGGGTCATCCCCTAACAATGGCTAACGTTATTCAGGACAGCAATTCTTCACAGTATCATTTACCTAGAGAAGATAGACTGTAAAAAATGTTTCTTCTTTTTAATCTATACATATAATATAATTGTAACTAAGCCGAATCTGTCTGTCTGTTACCGCATCACAGAAAAACCACTGGAGGGATTTTGATGAAATTTAGTATGGTGATTGTCCGGTTATCCGGGTCAACTTATAGGATACTTTTTACCGCAGGAAAATGTCTAATTTCTGAGAAAAAATACAAAAACTGCAATGTAAGAGTATACTATTATGTAAAACCTAAGAATTTGGGTTTTGATTATCTGAACGCGGGCAGAGCCGCGGGCAATGCTAGTAAAAACACAAGTTTTCAAGGAATGGAGAAAATGTTTGTTCTAAGTAGTCGAAATAATGTTTAATGATCATTTTATTGCTGATAAATCTTTCCGGATTTTGTTGAAAACAGCGACAAAATCCGAAGAGTTGTTTTATTTAAATTGTGGCAATAATTTCTATTATAATAATATTTGTTTTATCAGGGAGCTTCATTTAGATAGTATAGCTAAAATATCATGGATCAATGTTCATATAGCTTTCCAAATGTTGAACGCCACGCCTCGTTACATCTTCAGTCATAGATGGGGATTTAAGCAGAATGGCCAGTGGTCAGGAATGATCAATGACTTAAATACTGGTAGAGCTGATTTAGGTAGTGTATTGAAAACAGTGATTTTTTTTAATAAATAACTTATTTGTCAGGAAAACGTCTTTTTATCCGTATTAGGACAATTAGTACATGTATAGCATTTTTATTTGTGTGAATCTAGCTAGTTCTTTAACAAGTTCATATTTGTATAGAGAATACTTTAAAGCTTATCAATGAAAATGGTAAATGCTCCTTTTGTTTTTAACAATTTTACTGTCTTGTATGAATTGAATAAAAAGAATAATATGGTTAAATATGCAATTTCAAGATTTTGTGCCAATATTTTTACAAGAACTAGTTTACATTTTTTTTACTTAACTCTAAAACTACTCAAAAATGATGTTTTTCCAAAATTGGCAACTTAACTAAAGTCATTGATCCATTTGTACTTTTTAGGTACAAATTGTATGGCATTTTCTGAACGTTTGAGCGTCGTCGCCTATACTGATTCGATTGCCAAGTTCAAAATAAAGTTCATTTTCCGACAGCCACCACTTTCGTTCGTCGCTAACATCTTCACTTTACCATTCTCCGTTAACGTTTGGATTTCTGTTATTCTTTCGATAATTATTTCCACTTTTACTATTTATTTAGCATCTAAATGGGAAGCTTTTAAGATTGGCACAGTAAGAGACCTTTGTTATATAATATATATGTATGTTTGTATGCTGAATCAATAATGATATCATTACTATGTTTTAGGATCAAATGCAATTAGATGGTGGTATTGGTGACGCAATACTTTTAACTTTAAGTGCACTTGGTCAGCAGGGTTGTTCTAAAGAACCGAAAAAACTTGCAGGTAATTTTTTTAACAACAATGACTTTCAAAATTTGGTAACATAGGAATGTTTAATTATGGAAACGGGTATGTTTTAACATAGAAGAGTTACTTTAGAATTTTTAAATAGTATATGATGTGATATCAATGTACTATAATAAATACGAAAGTGTATATGTATGTATGTTATTACTCCTTTACGATAGATCATAGAACAGCTGGACGAATTTGGATGTAATTTAGTGCATACTAGCGGCTCATCTTCGCTTCGCTCGGGTTCGCCTCTAGAGAAATAAACACAAATCTATCCCTTGGGAACTGTATATTTTTCCGGGATAAAAAGTAGCCTATGTGTTATTCCAGACTATAATCTATCTCTGTGCCAAATTTCATCCAGACCCGTTCAGCCGTTTTGGTGTGAAAGAGTAACAAACGTACATTCTTACAAACTTTCGCGTTTTTAATATTAGTAGGATTACATTGTATTGTATATTGGACTCGTTTTCCGCACTTAGACTCGCATTTGGTCCGTTGTACGTTGCGAATCCTGGCTAGTTCAGCCAGCCTAGCTCCGTCCAAAAGCGCAGAAGCTTCCTGGGAACTTCACGGGCTTAGCGGAGCGACCTCACCGGTCCGAGGATTTTTGAAGTTATTGCTACGCATTCCAGGACTACGTGAGCAACTGATTCTACAGCGCTGAAGCACCCTCTGCAACGAGGGCTGTCCGTTGCGCCAGTGTTAAATAAGTGTTTGTTTAAGGGACAGTGGCCCGTTATCGTCCCTATCATTATTTTGAGATTGGTTCTGTTTAAGTTTAGTAGGCGTTTAGTGAGATGTGGGTTAACTGAAGGCAATGCTGATCTAGCTTGCCTGCAGTCTGTCGTTAGCGACCATCTCTTATTTTGAAGCGTTGGCTGCTGATTGGTCTATTTTCTCTTCAATCATGTTTATGTTAATTTTTTTGTTGAAGATGTGTTTGTTATATGTTCTATCACACAGGGCAGCAATAAGCGGTAGTTGCTTAATGCTCTGCCCAATATGGATGCGTGTGGACTGTTGTAGTTTTTCCCCCACAGACCTAGATGCATCAGCCTAATGGCAGCCATGGTCGCCTCTTGCTGTATGTATAGGTCGAGGGGTGTTGTTTGGAGCGCTATTTCTATGCTGTGGGAGTCGTTTTCATACAACCACTGGTAGCAGACAGTGCCAGCCTTTGGAAGCGTCCTAGTTTCGTGATTACAGTCCGGAGTTCCGTTCTGGTCGACCAAACCAAGGCCCCGTAGGATAGTATTGGTCTTACTACCGCAGTGTATAGCCATATAGTTATTTTCGGCGAGAGCCCCCATTTTTTGCCCAGCATCCTTTTGCACTGATAGAAGGCAATGGTTGATTTATTAAGTTTGTAGTCAAGGTGCTTATTCCATAGCAGTTTACTGTCTAGGATTACACCTAAGTATTTAACTGTTTCTTTAAGTTTTATTTCAGTTTTGAAGAGTTTTGGAAGTTTATAGGGACCGGGTACTCTTCGGTTTGTGAACATGATCAATTCTGTTTTCATGGGATTAACGGAGAGCTCATGTTTCAAACACCAGTTCTCCGTTATTTTGAAAGCTTTCCTCATGCGGTCACATAAAGTGCTTTCAAAGTTTCCCGATATTAAGGTGGCTATATCATCAGGGTATCCTACCGTGTACAGGCTGTTGTCGTTGAGCTCTGTTATGACCTCATTCACAACAAGGTTCCACAAAACTTGAGATGAAACTCCGCCCTGTGGGCAGCCTCTACTTACGATGCCCCGTGACGTAGTATTAACGGTAAACTGTATAGCTCGTTGTTTTAGCATGTTGTTTATCTATTCTATGAGTGTAGGATTTACACCACTTGTTTGCAGCTCTACTTATACTAGTAAAGTTGGTTTTATCAAAGGCTCCTTCAATTCCAATGAAGGCGCCTAGGGTAGGTTGTTTCTGATTCAGCGAGCTCCCTATGCGAGATACCACACTGTGGAGTGCCGATTCCGTTGATTTGCCTGCTCTGTAGGCGTGTTTGTTAGGGTGTAGTGGGTGTTGTAGGAATATTTGGCTCCTAATCTCTCTGTCTCTCCAACGTCTTTAGGAAAAACGAGGTAAGGCTGATGGATCTAAAGGATTTAGCCAAGGTATAGTCCCCTCTACCTGGTTTTGGGATGAATTTATCTTTACTTCTCTCCATTTCAATGTTATGTAGCGGTGTGCTACGCAGGCTTGGAACAGCGTTACCAAATATTCTGCTAAGATATCCACGCTTCACTTTAGCAGCCCGGGAAAGATACCATCGAGGCCAGCGGCTTTGAAAGGGAGAAAAGTGTTTATTGCCCATATTGTGTTCTCTTTATTAATTATGTTTTTGGCTGCGTTCCAGTCTGGGCTGCTAGTGGCCCTCTCTTCGTAAGGTTCCCATATTTGCGTGTTTGCAATTTGGTGGCCGGGAAATGGGTTGTTAGCAGCAGTTCACTGGTCTCCGCGTCTGTTCTGGTGTAGGTGTTGTCTGGTTTTTTAAGGCAGCCAATTGAGTTATCTGTCTCTTTAGAGAGGCACGATTTCACTTTGATTGCCTGATTGTTATTTTCTATACTGGAGCAAAAGTGTCTCCAGCATTCTTGCCTTCTGATGCGTATGAGTTTTTTATAATGTTTTCTGGCTACCGTGTAGGTGTCCCAGTCGACCTGCGTTCGTCTATTCCTAGCTCTATTCGCTCTATTGAACAGTTTCCTGACTTTCCGGCGTTGCCTCTCGAGTTTGGGGCACCACCAGAGTTGCTTCCCTCCCCATCTAGTTATGGTGAGGGGACAGGACTGTTCGTAGCTCTCCAGGAGTAATGTTGTGAGACTTTCTACATAGTTGTCTATGTCAGTTATGTTCAAGTTATTTGTTATATATATCGGATATCGTTTGGTTCAGTTTGAAGGGTAGCTTCAGGGTCAGCCATGAGGTCATCCCGTAGCTTCCCCTCGATAGTAGCGCGGATGTCCTCTGCCTGTGCCTGTGTCATTTCCCAGAAGGGCTCAGTCATGCCAGCAACACAGAATTCGTTTGTTCTATAAGACGCCGCTGCTTCCGCGTATCTTACCGAGACTCCTCCCACCGTTCGGGGTCTGCTAGGATTACACCAAAGTTTATTTCATTTTTAGTAACTTATTATTACTTGCCACTCGCATTTGGCCAGCGTGGTGGACTCTGGCCTCGTATTGAAGGGAGGCCTGTGCCCAGCAGTGGGACATTAGAAAAAAAGGACTGAGTACATCATTACTTGCACTGGTTTACTGTATCTTTTCCTGTTTACAGGACGTATAATGGTATGGATAATATTCACAGCTCTTATGGCACTATATGCTGCATATTCCGCCAACATTGTGGTACTACTGCAGGCTTCTTCCAATTCTATACGAACTTTAGAAGAACTGGTCGATTCTAAGGTGACCCTTGCAGCATTGGAAGTTGATTATAATCATTTTATATTAAAGGTAATGTTAAATGCTGCAAAATCTGATGACCGTACGAGCTTTTGAGATTTTTTTCATTCTTAGATTTTTAAAGTACCTACTGGTACGATATTGACAAAATTTCTTGTAGCATGTTAATAGATAAATTAAAAAGAAATTATATGGATTTCATCTTATTAACTTTTATATAAAATTTTAAGGCACATAAAGATCCGGTCAGACTTAAAATATATAAGAAGATAGAGCCAGATAAAGGAAAAGCTGAATATTATGGGTTAAATGAAGGCGTCGAACGAGTCCGAAAGGTAGTAGTTCCAGTTACTATAATTTGTATAAAATATGACTAATTGTTGAATTTAACCTAATAAATACCTTTAAATAGACATTTAAATTATTGTACGATAAACTAATAATTAAAGTGAAAACTTCTATAGGCAGGTTTGGATGGGGTGTAAATTCATGTAAGTCGTCATCGACATGGTCACGTGACGTGTTAACGCTAACACTCAGAGTGCCGATAGATGTCAAAACCAGATAAATGTAAACAGATTTACAAATTTTAACTTGAGATCAGACAATTAATTTGAATATCCAAAAATAACAACAGTTAGTTTATAGTTTTTAGTTTTCACTTCTGTCGGCAGTCCTCGTGACTGCTTTTTTTATTTATTTTTTGATTATAATACATAATCGATAATCAGAATGGTTTGAGTGTTTATAATTATTTTTACCAGTGTTTACTTATATAAACTTAATAATATACATACATGTACATTTTAGGGTCTTTTTGCATTTCACGTAATAGCGGAGCAATTGTATCGACGAGTCGAGGAGACTTTCTTGGACACAGAGAAGTGTGATCTCGTGGAAGTAGATTTTATGAACATTCTCGATCCGTTTGTGCCAGTGTACAAATTCTCTCCATATTTAGAATTACTGAGAATAGCGTAAGTCATTTTTCTTTGCTAAGTAGTCAAGTGCAGGCTGGCGGACTTCACATGTCTTTCGAAAACTTGCTAGGTTCTCTCAGACATGCAGGTTTCCTCACGATGAAAACCTTCACCGTAATTCAAGTGGTAATTATGTTAGAAATGATTTGCACATAGAGATATCAGAGGTGCGAGACCTAGGATTTGAACCTGCTTCACTCGTTGTCCCAAGCGAGTGCATTACCACTGGGCTACCACTGCCTAATTATACCTAATTTGTTTTCAGTTTCAAGCGCATCCATGAATCAGGTATTCAGGTAGCTATAAACAAGCGTATCCATGTTACAAAACCTCATTGCTCCGACAAAATAACAAAGTTCAGCAGTGTCAGCTTTTTGAATATTCGACCACTCCTGCTGTTCATGTTGATTGGCATTGCTATATCTATTGTGATACTTATGCTTGAAATTATACACGAAAAGTGAGTAAATGATTAAAAATTGTAAAAAATCCTTATTCGTAACAGACTACTTGACTCTGACGGCACCCACACGCCCCTACTTGCTGTGCCAGAGGTCGCGGGTTCGAGTCCCGTTGGGGGCATTCATTTTCGTGATGAGCACGAATGTTTGTACTCCAGTCGTGGGCGTTTATATTTATAATATGTACATATTTAAAAGTTTTATAATATGTGTAATGTATTAACTATCTGGTATCCATAACACAAGCCTCATAGCTTGCCATGGAACTAAATGGTGATGTGTGTTAATGTCCCAACATATTTATTTACTTGGTCGATTTGCATTTATTTTATAACTATTTTGCTTGCCTGTTTTAAATGAAGCACACTTTTGATTGATAATTCCTAAAATATTGTATCATTTCTCGGTACAATTTTTCATACACAATAAGTAGAAGTAAAAATAATCGCCTTTTATATTTCAGGTCAACAAAATTCAATCGGCGTCATCATAGTTGAATACAAAATTAAAGCACTTAAAAACTGAATATATAACGTTTTCATTTTTTAATACATTGTAACTTATATATTTTTTATTTAATTGTATGTGCTTATTTAAATTAAGCTTTGATACAATGGGGCCATGAAATAGGATATCAAAAGGAAATCTATCCCATATGCAGCTGAATGCAAAGTAGTCCTTCAGGCTTCATGTACTATAATATGTTTGAAAAAATATTCGCTTTAGAACAATATTATTAATAAATTTTTTAAAATGTCTTATGTCGTTATTTTCTTAATTATCCTTATCCACGGGCGCCGAAAGGTGGTTACAAGGGAGTGCACTTGCGCCATGCCATGTAGGAAAATATATAAAAAATAAAAAAAATATATATTATAGGAATCCTTAAGTGAATCCTTGTTTAAATTTAGATATCTTCAAAGAAAAGACGATAAATAAGATTTATGTAAAAAAATATTATAAAGTTAATCATTTAAAGATTAGTTAGTAGTTTAATGTGAAGAAACAGATACACCTCCCTGAAAATAATTCTGCCGCCGCACATGACCTTTTCCACATATTAACAGTTGTCAACTAGCGATTTATCCACGCTTAGCCCGTCCCTAAATGCCTAACCTGTCTAGTGCATAACGCCTACGGTTCATGCACTTAGGTTTTATGTAATAAAAATGCAGATCCGTAGGTGCGTTGTCACTGTGAGGACTAAGATGATATGCCTCTTGCCTGTAATTGCGCTGGCTACCTTATCCTTTTAACCGGAACACAACATAGCAAACATTGCTTGGCGGAAGAAAGAGATAAGGGGGTGGTACCCATCCAAACGGACTCCTCAGGCTTAACAGACTACAGAGTTCTACCACCGGTAAATTAAAGTGCGCATGCACACTTCGATATTTTATCCGTTGAGTGGTCTATTAAATATCACGACTCGTGAGCGAACCGTGAGCGTAACAATATATGTATCTATATTGCCCATTACATAAAATATGCGATTAATATTAAATAAATAAAAAACAAAACTAGTTATTAAAAAAATATACAATATTACCTACATAATTTCCAATACTGAATAAATACAAGCAAAACAGGATATGTATCCGATATTATTTATTAGATTCAAAGTCATTCAAGTACGACAAAAGTCTCAGCTATTTTTTTATATCAAGCTGTTTTAAGCCGAGTATCACATTGAAATGAATATTCACGAATAAAATCGTTTAAGGACTTAATCATTTATTTGCATTTTTTTTCTTAAAGTAGTTGCCTTACGTGGTGCCTCTCCATTTCTTTGTTTTAACCGTTTTCCATTAAAAAAATTTTTAGGATTGGAAGAGGATTTGATCATGCGAGCATTCGGGGAATCACTGGTGTTGATTCCATATTTATCAATTTGAAAACTTTTAGCTGTTATCTTTGGAGCCAACGGTTGTAAATTTCTACGTTTCGTTTTAGTTTTATCGTGATTGGCTTCGTGATGCATTGCTGTCATCTTATTCACGTACCGTTTTACATCAAGTTTAGTGTCGTTTATATTGTTTAACATAGTTCCACCAGACATATTGGCAAGCATAACGTGGACTTGGGATAGCGTTTGTCCATGATAGTTTACATCATCCTGTAGCTTATTGAGTTTTTTCTCAAATTGTTTAACGGTTGACATTATTTGTTGCAAGGTATCAATTGGACGGGCTCTCGGTATAGACATAATAAATACAAATAATTTATCAATTTTTTATTTAGGTATGTAAAATTTTTAATTCTTATGTCACTTGTCACATACTAAGCATATGACAATCATGTGTGACGTTTTTATGTATTTATTATGTACTAGCATTGCCCGCGGCTCCGCCCGCGCTCAGATGACCAAAAACCAAATTCTTAGGTTTTACATATTAATATACTCTTACAATGCAGTTTTTGTATTTTTCTCAGAAAGGAGATATTTTCCCGCGATAAAAAGTATCCTATATGTTGACCCGGATAACCAGCCATCACCATACCAAATTTCATAAAAATCCCTCTAGTGGTTTTCTCGTGATGCGGTAAGAGACAGACAGACAGACAGACAGCCAGACAAAAATTCTAAAAACTATAGATTCGGACTCTGTATCGATAATAATGTCTATTTCCATTAGATTTTCCAAAAAATATTTAATGAACAAATTCGACTTAATTTTATTATAATTATGTATTAATAGATCTTGTAAAATAATATCTTATATATAAAATTTCCATGCCACAATGTTTGTTACCGTATTCCTCCGAAACGGCTTTACCGATTTTTACCAAATTTTATATGCGTTTTCAGTAGGTCTGAGAATAGGACGTAAACTATTTTTCATACCCCAAGTGATTTTTTATTTTTTGGACAACATTTTTATTTTATTTTTTTATGATTCGGCATTAAAAATACATACAAGGGTGATAAAAAATCTAATGTCAAAATAACAGCTTATTACTATACTAATCTATGTCTGTCTGTCCGTTTGTTCCGGCTAATCTAAAAAACGATTGGACTGATTTTGACAGGACTTTTAGTAGCAGATAGTTGATGTTGTAAGGAGTAACTTAGACTAGTTTTATTTAAGAAAAAAAATTAGGGTTCCAGGGTAAAAGGTGAAACCCATGAAATTGTGAACAAAATTCAAGCACCTAGAGACGCAGCCGAGAGAAGCGAGGTTAATTAGCTAGTTAATTTATATTAAATTATTTTATATTAATTGTGTCAACTTGCAAAACTCCATTAGTGTCACGACGGAGTCGCTAAAGCTATAAATTCAAGTCGATTAAATAGAACGACCGACTAGCTGACTGGTAAAAAAAAAAGTCAAGATGTATAAAATGAATGTTTAATCATTATGATTATAATGTATGTGGCTATAATAATAAATACATTATTTTTTGTCCTCTAACAGTTCGATGATAATAATTTATTTTCAATTTTCTTTTCACTTCGCGAAATCCCCCTGAGGTATTTTTTGCTCTTTAGGGCCGTAGCACACTATAGTACCGATCACATTCCGTTCTCGGTCTGATATTGGTCTAGAATTATTTTTATACACAAAACGTTGCTAGAGAGTGGATTCAATTGGAATTTAACCTCACACGGCACTATAATATGGATCGGTCATCACTGCTATTTGATCTCTTCAACATCTTAGCTCTATATTCTATAAACTGTAAGTGTGAGTTGTGAACTTGTGACTCTGTGAATTGTGATCTGTCAATTGTCAGTTGTCACCTGTGCCACCGACAACATGGGCGACGCGGTTGCAGAAGAAGTTCAGGATTTAAATATTAATGAAAAGGCAGGATTTTGAGCACAATACTTATTTTTGACGTAAATTGCTAATTTAATATATACGTGATGATACAATTGTTCAAATTGCGTAGAATCTGCGTGGTTCGCTTCAAAGGCTACGCCACATGGGTTCGTAGGATTTCATCACAAAGTGGAATGATTCAAACTTCCTAAAATCAATAGTTTACTAATATTAGATCTTTCTCCTTTAAAATCATAAACTTTCATTAAAGTCTATTCAAAGTCATTATGCCTGCCTACTCAGGTCATTTTATTAAAAACTAGATTTCTCAGTCATATAACCTTTTATTTGGTAGTCGTCATCAAAAAATACCGACTTAACATAATTTGTAACTCGGTTACGTCATTAAATAATCGTAAATTCTTAAACAATTTCTTTGTTTACAGTCTCAAAAAAAGGCAATGAAAGAAAAAAAGAAAAAAGCTGAAACTGGAGGAAGTAGTGTCTCTATCGGTGAATTAAATCCGTGGCCTGAATATATACAAAGGCGATTGGATTTGTGGGATAAATTCAAAGCTGATTATGAAAAAGAGCTAGCAGCTAAACCTGACTTAAGTATTGTAGTGACATTACCTGATGGCAAAACTGTTGAAGCTAAGGCATGGAAGACTACACCTTATGATGTTGCTAAGGGTATTAGGTGAGATGATATGATTAATATGGTCTCCTATTTTGTGTGCCCATAGCTCCTATTTTACAAGTTTACTTTTATTTTGTGTGTGTATGCAAAAGTATGCTTATTATTTACAATTCTAGATCACTTTTTAAAATTATTCATAAATATATTTTGTTTCATTGCCAAATTAAATATTAAGACTTCCTATTTTGTCACAAATATTATTGATTAATCTCAGATATAATTCATGTTTGCATATATTTTGCTATGCTTTATTTCATTGTAACTGCCTCAATTGCTATTTTACACATTTGATTGGCAATTTTGAATAAATGACCACCTTATTTATTTGCTAACAAGCGAGTTTTGGAGTGAATAGTAAGTATACATAAATATCAATTTTTATCATTGATATTATAAACAATACTTTTATTATTGCTTAATTGAAAAATTTTGGTATAATATCCTTCATATTATTTACATATTGTAATTTTTAAAACAACCACTTATATTAATTAATAATAAATTTTGTATATTTTATAGAAATACTAATTAAAAAAATTGTTTAAAATTGTATAATATTCATTATTAGTTTCTATGGAACAGAAATGTTTTACATATATAAGAAAATATTGGGACAGCTCTTGACCAAAAGTAATTTAGTTAGATTTAATATGTCAATGCATTACTTTAATAGAAATGAAAATAATTTTGTAACTGATAACTTTAGCCGATGATACACATATTTATTCAAAGTTGAAATCTATTATCACCTTTTTACTTTGCCATTATCAAGTACTTTGTTTTTTATATTGTAATAAATTATTTATCCACCTGGTGATAATAAACCCCATTATTAGCTATCTGCGATATGAAAATAAAAGCTTTTAAAACTTCTAAAATTCTCATAATTCATACGACCATAAATTATTTTTCAGTCAAGGCCTAGCTGACTCCATCATCGTAGCTCGAGTCAACAATGTACCATGGGATCTTGATAGACCTTTAGAAGGTGATTGCAAATTGGAACTGCTCAAATGGGACAATACAGAAGCTCAATCAGTTTTCTGGCATTCATCAGCTCACATGCTGGGCGAAGCTATGGAACGTGTAAGTTGGGTGTTATAGTACTTATAAAATTTATTTAATTGTTTATATAAGGTCAAATATACATATATTTATTATTTTTAAACTAGCTATTTTTGTAATGTCATCTGTTTAGTATCAGTGTAACATCAGTTAGACAAGCATACAGGAAACTGAAAAGAGTGACAACTTATTAAAATTGGAGTATTTAAGTATGATTATTATCGTTTATATACAATACCAGTTTTTCTGACTGTATAGTAAACGTGGTAGAGATTAGTGATACAAAAATGTATAAAAATAAAAATGCATTCATATGTTTGTCCCATATGTGTTTCTAAACCATTGATAGTCATGAGAATAGGGTGGGTTGGAAATTTGAACCATGGGTGGGTGTTTACGGTTGATAAGTCACTAGTAATTTATAAAAAACTCGAACTCTCAAGCCAAACTGCACATATATGAAGCTCTTTCTTTTTTATTATATTTTAATGTTCTTGTGTTACTGCACAATATATTTAATAATACCAGTGCTTCTATCCTGTGATCTATATAAAAAAAGTTGTAATGTTCCCAAAAATTTCTCATCCTGGACGAAATGTTTGTCCAGTCCCTTACCAGTCAGACCAAAGTGTGGCGTCTCACAAGTAGTATTGATTGTAGTTTTTTTTTCTCCTATAAATATATTTTCTTATCAGGCACACAGTCTATTTTCAGAATATGTAAAGAAAAGATCAATTTGGATTTTTGGATGACATAATTTTTTTGCATTATTCTTTTTAACTTCATTTTTTGGGGCAGATCTATGGTGGTCACCTCTGCTACGGGCCACCTATTGAAGAAGGATTCTACTATGATATGTATCATCCAGGGAAAGGAGTAAGTTTATATTGCATTTTAGAACATACATATTTTATTTTATATTATATTCACTGTCATAAAAATAACAATATGATTAGTGTAGAGCCATGTTGCCTCGTTACAACGTCGTGCAAGCGATCTTTCTATGCAAAAAACTCTATCTAATATTATAAACAAACAAATCTATCCCACGAGAAGTAAACATTTTTCAATGATAAAAGTGTGCTACTGTACTGTATTCCAGACTATAATCTATCTCTGTGCGAAATGTCATATTGAATTTTGAAGGAAACTCACTATTCATTAGTAAAAACCGCACCCAAATCGGTTAAGCCGTTTCTGAGATTAGTGCTCACAAACAAACAATTCAAAAATCATTGTTTTGAGTCCTATTGCGTTAATAAAGACCCCCTATTTTTCTCTAATATTTTCCACATACAGACAACAACCAGTTATAATTTTATTAATGTATAGATAATCTTTTGTTCCAACAGATATCATCATCAGATTTTCAAGTAGTAGAAGGTTTGGTTAAGAAGATAGCTAAAGAAAAGCAACCGTTTGAGCGCTTAGAACTGACTAAGGAACAGTTATTTGAAATGTTTGGCTACAATCAATTTAAAGTGCGCATTTTGAACGAGAAAGTGAATACACCAACAACTACTGTATACAAATG
The DNA here is from genome assembly GCA_921882275.1 of Brenthis ino. NCBI lineage: Eukaryota > Metazoa > Arthropoda > Insecta > Lepidoptera > Nymphalidae > Brenthis > Brenthis ino. The sequence continues at coordinate 17,590,077 of OV170224.1, read as the reverse complement.
CGGCCCTCTCATAGATTTGTGTAGAGGCCCTCATATAAGGCATACTGGGAAAGTCAAAGCGATGAAAGTCACTAAGGTAAGGAATATTTAGTTAGTCATTTCAAAAACATACTCATCTCCAATGGTTTAGTAACAAAAAGTTGCTTATCAAGAACATATTGCAAATGCATAGAAAACAGCAATGTTGGAGACATCTTCAGAGCATATCGTTGTTTTAGTGCTTATTTGATCAAACCAGCTATAATTGTTGTACTTTGCTGTAGAGAGTTTATTCTACTGCAAAGTAGAGGTATATTATTTATTTCAGTTAATTGTGTATTTAATTCCATTAGAATTGAGATTCAAAATCTTTCGGTAAATTTGTTCTTTGGAAAAATAAGCACTGAGACAATGATATGTCATGGCAATGAAGTGTTGCCATAACAAAAAGATTTAATAAGTGTTGTACAGATACATTGTTTATATAAATATATTGGATTACTATTACTATGAGGTTAATTTAGAACATTAAAAATAATTATTATACACAAGGATTGTGTGACATTTTATTTAATATGTTGGGATATTAACATACAGCACCATCTAGTTTCATGGTAAGCGACGAGGCTTGTGTTATGGATACCAGATAGTTGATACACTAAATATATATATATATAACCTTAAATACATACACTCGAGAACGCTGGCACAGCAAACAAACAGAGCGGAACGTGTTGTTAAATAATAATAGTAATAATAGTATGAAATAAAAATGTTGTGAGGAATATGAATATATTTTCTTATCTATAATTTAAAAAAAACAAAGCTTGAAAGCTAAGAATGGGGTTATATTATGATTTTGGCGTTTCTCCGTTATGTATCAAAAAAGTAAATAGCCTTGAACTTTGGTAAAAAATACTGAGCTGTATAAGTACAGTAAGAAGTAAATATTCAAGTATTTAAATTCTCATAATGTACATAACATACCTTAATGTTAAAATGACTCGCGCTTGTCTAATTTTTTTTTTGTATATATTTTTGCTTTAGAACTCGTCCACTTATTGGGAAGGTAAAGCAGAGGCAGAAACTCTGCAACGGATATATGGAGTGTCGTTCCCTGAACCAAAACAATTGAAGGAATGGGAACTGATACAAGAGGAAGCTGCTAAGAGGGATCATAGAAAGATTGGAAAGGTTGGTGTTGTTTGTTCAAAAAATGTTTATTTATTACAATAGGAAATATGCATGTGATTTAAATAAAAGTGTAATATTTTTTTTAATAATCTTTATTGCTTTTGAATTATTTGTATATCAATATGTTTCAATATAATTTTTTATTTTGATTACGAAAATAATTATTAAGAAGTTCAAAAACAGGTGGGAAATTCGAAGTAGTTGAAACACACGCTATTCGTCAGATCGAATATGACGTCAAAGTATCTTATCAGAGCGATTAGCGATTTTGTCTCTAACAAATTGAGTTGTCATTTCACCGCGTTTATGATACTGTGACGTCACGCCAAGCGCGCGAAATAGCGAGCGTTTGAAATATCCACTTTTAAAGAAAATATTTGTTAGGAAATGTGTATCTACGTTTTTATATTATGTCTATGGCATATATATTACCACTAGCAGAACCCGCGGCTTCGCTCGCGCTAAAACTAGAAAAAAACCAAAAAGTAGGTTCCATACAAACTTTCATTCAATATTTTACCCTCTTATGGGATGAATTTCGAAAAATGCTAAAACGCGTATTCGTTTAATTGTATTGAAAATCATTTATACTAAGTTTCAAATAATTCTGTTCATAAATATTTTTGAGTTGTATTATAACTTATTTTCCCGTGGGAATAAGATAATCTCACGCGGTAAAAAGTAGCCTATGTCACTCTCCAGTCGATTAACTATCTCCACACAAAAAATCACGCCAATCCGTCACTCCGTTTCGACGTGAAATAAGGACAAACAAACACACTTTCACATTTATAATATTAGTATGGATTATATGTATACTGTTCGAGTGTTAAGTATATTGAACTTTATTACAATAGGAACAAGAGCTATTCTTCTTCCACGAGCTATCTCCGGGCTCGTGCTTCTTCCAGCCGCGCGGCGCTCACATTTACAATACATTGGTTAACTTCATTAGAGAAGAGTACAGGTAAATAATAATCAACGGCCCTACCAAGATATCCCTAGTTGAAGTTCGAGAAATATTTACAGTATATAAGAAAACGTGTGTGTGTACACATGCACGCACGTAAGAAGTTATACTTCTTTGGCGTAAAAGAACAAAAATAGCTAACGATTTTATCCCGTATGTCACAACTCTTTCATTGTAAGAGGAATGCAGCTAACTTCATCATGTCGCTTTTAGCTAAATTCACAATACAAATAAAAAAAATTATTCTAAAAATAGGCAAATGGTAATAATGTTCGAAACGCTTCTCACCTACATAAAATTATGAGATTTGCAAGGCCCGGGATTTGAACCCACTTCACTTTGTTTCCCAAGCGAGCTATGAACTACCACTGACCTATCATTGCCATTTACCAGAGGAATGATTATTAACTTTTATACATGTATGTGTAAGTAAGAGTAAGTACTTAATAGCATCAGTGACAAAACTTAGAAAAATAATATATTTTTATCTTTAATTTCACAAACAAATTCACGATATATATATATTATTTTTTCAGAAAGCGTGGTTTCCAAGAAGTGGTGACACCGAACATGTTCAACTCAAAGTTATGGCAAACATCAGGTCATTGGGCGCATTACGCTGAGAACATGTTCTCATTCGAGATAGAAAAAGAGACATTCGCTTTGAAGCCCATGAATTGTCCAGGACATTGGTAAGTGATCATTTTATTTAAAACAAAAACAAATCTATCCCTCGGGATCCGTATATTTTTCCGGGATAAAAATTAGCCTATGTGTTATTCCAGACTATAATCTATCTCTGTGCCAAATTTCATCCAGATCCGTTCAGCCGTTCTGGTGTGAAGAGTAACAAACATCCATACTCACAAACTTTCACATCTATATGCATATTATACTCGTAGAGAGGTAAAGTTTGTGGGTTTGTGACGTTGTTGGGGGTAATCTCTGGATCTATGGATCTACTGAACTAATTTAGGTGAAATTTTGTAAGAAGACAGTTGAGACACTGGGAAGGACATAGGATAGTTTTTATTACGGAAATCATCCCTTAAAGGGATGAAAGTGGGGATGAAAGTTTGTATGGGGAAGCAATGTAGGGGACGAACCCGAGTGTCGCGTGAGTGAATCGCTAGTTTATATTAATACGGAAAAATAATATGGATATTTAAATCGCTAAAAATCTAAGAAAGTATTATATCTGCTATCTGAATACTAGCAATGATTGTGTACGTGTGCGTGCGTGTGTGTGTGTTACAGCGTGATGTTCGACGTGCGCGCGCGGTCGTGGCGCGAGCTGCCGCTGCGGCTGGCGGACTTCGGCGTGCTGCACCGCAACGAGCTGAGCGGCGCGCTCACCGGCCTCACGCGCGTGCGCCGCTTCCAGCAGGACGACGCGCACGTGTTCTGCGCGCCACACGACATCGAGGCCGAGATGGTGAGTGCATACATACACACACACGTACATATATACATACATACATATATATCAGTGGCGAAGGGTCCATACAAGATGTCTTACCTTAAAATGTATTTTGCTATAATTTTACATACATTTATTTTTTTAAATGTATGAATGTTTTTTTGGAAATATATATAATAAATAAATTAAATTAAAAAAAAAAATACATATTATATAAAATTATCCTTATTCTTTAAAAAATATAAACGATCTGTATGACAAAATCAAGAGTAGTTTTTTTCAAATTCAAGTACAAACTCACCAATATCACACTATTATTTTTGAGATTTATTTTGGTAGACTTAACTGTCTATTTAATTCTTTAGCTCAGACTAAAACAAACAAACATTATAATTTCTTTACATATATAATTAATAATTTGTATTTGTTATTTCAGTTCGGATGCTTAGATTTCCTCGACTGTGTGTACTCCAAGTTCGGATTTACCTACCAGTTAAAGCTGTCCACGCGTCCTGAGAAATACCTCGGTGATATAGCCACTTGGGATTACGCAGAGAAGGTATTTCGTTTATTGATTCAGTTTTTTTTTCTAAGTAGGTAATCTATACTATAATACTATAAAGAGGCAGAATTTGTTTGCTAATCCAATTAAAAAAAAAACTTTTTGCATTAGATAGCTTGTTTATTGTGGAAGGCTATAGGCTATATATCATCTAATATATAGTCTATCTATTCTATACTAACCGTTAAAACGTACCTATGAGCATCCACTGCTTATGCATTTGATTAATATCCAATACACTAAAGGTATTATTTCAATACCTTCCATTTTTATAATTAATTTTTTTTATTGACTGTATCTTATCTGTGCTATTATTGTCTAATTTAATTTTTTTAAATATAATGTAATACTAGCGACTGACCCTGGCTTCGCTCGGGTTCGTCCCTAGGTTCGTTTTAATGATTGGTATGGAATAGAGAGACTATATAAACTTAGGTATGAGTTTTATATCCCTTATTTGACAAATTATTGATTCCCGGTACAAAATTCATCCCATTTTTCAACCCCTTAAGAGATTATTTCCGGGATAAAAACTATCCTCTGTCCTTCCCAGGGTCTCAAACTATCTCCATACCAAATTTTGGTTCAGCGGATTAAGCGTGAAAAAATAACAGACAGACAGACATACGGTTTCGCATTTATAATATTAGTATAGATAATAGTAAGTAATACTCAATAGTTTCCAGGCTTTAGAAGCATTACTCATCCTACTTGATAATTTTATCTTTTTTTGAAGTAGCTCAATTAAGCTATAAAGCGGGTCATAACTGGATCCATAGTTCACCATTATTTTTGTTATTTCCAGGCGTTAGAAGCATCGCTGAACAGATTCGGCCGTCCGTGGCAACTGAACCCTGGAGATGGTGCCTTCTATGGGCCCAAGATAGATATAGCGGTGCAGGACGCGTTGCGACGCTCGCACCAGGCAGCCACCATCCAGCTGGACTTCCAGCTGCCGGAGAGGTTCAATCTGGGATATGTCAGGTGAGAGAGTTATTCCAGGTCGTAGTCTGTGTACTAAATTTAATCCAAATCTGTCCAGCTGTTGAGTGTGCGAAGTTAGAAACAAAAATAAATATATATTTTTTATAAAAAGATGTCATGAGGTCACTGCCGATAGAAGTGAAAACTTAAAACTATAAACAAACAGTTATTATTTTTGGCTATACAAATTAATTGTTTGATCTTAAAAAAAATTGTAAATTGCAACTGTTTACATTTATCTGGTTTTGACATCTATCGGCACTCGTGAATGTCAGCGTTTACACGTCACGTGACCATGTCGATGACGACTTACACGAATTTACTCCCCATCCAAACCTGCCTATAGAAGTATCACTTAAAAAAAATGTTAGACTCGCTTTTTTGTGTTTCTTCCATCCTTTCTCGGGTCTGGCGTTCAGTAAAAATTGTAATAATTTACATTAGGTAAATGCTGAATAAAATATTTTGAATTTGGTAACTTCGATTCGCGCTTGACCATTATTATTTTTTTTCCACCAGTGAATCTGGAGAGAAGAAACGTCCAGTGATCATCCATCGTGCTATATTGGGGTCTGTGGAACGTATGATGGCGATCCTAACGGAATCGTACGCGGGCAAGTGGCCCTTCTGGCTCAGTCCTCGCCAGGCGTGCGTCGTGCCGGTGGGGCCTGCCTTCGATGAATACGCGAGTCAGGTGTGTGCTTATTTAATTTTGTGATTTATCTATATCTGTCTATTATAATTTATCTATCGTTGTCTAAAAGCATTAAATTTAAGTACAATATAAAAAATTGCTGGAAACAAATAGCTTACAAATTATTGCAGACTTGACGAAACGTTTGGCTCAGTTTGTAGTGACACTACTTGCTGTGCCGGCGTTCGCGGGTTCGAATCCCGCAAGGGAATTCATTTGTGGGATGAGCACGAATGTTTGTACTCCAGTCGTGGGTGTTTATATTTATAAGTTATATATGTGTAATGTATCAACTATCTGGTATCCATAACACAGGCCTCGTAGCTCACCATTGAACTAGATGGTGCTGTGAAATAATGTCCCAATATTTTTATTTATTTATAGATATACTTGCAAATATAGATCAACAAAATTGGCGTTCAATGGGATACATGATTCACTGTTTTTGCTTCACACGTTGTCCCTAATCTAAATCGATCAGGTGATGAACCGCACAAGAGATATAATGAAATTCGAATGCGCAGACGACGATGTCAAGAACGATAAACGAATATCGAGAACAATAAACGAATAATCGATTTGAATGACATTAGTACTTGTTTTTTTCCAGGTGAATGAGAAACTGTTCGCGAGCGGCTTCATGTCGGAGGTGGACACGGACGCGGGCGATACTCTCAACAAGAAAGTTAGAAACGCTCAGTTGGCGCAGTTCAACTACATATTAGGTTTGTTTTTGTAAAGTCTACAAATATTTTTTTGAAATGAAACTTCTTTAGAATCGTTTTCATTTCAAACTATGCGAACGAACGAAATGCGGCACTAAAAAGAGACAAACATATAAATATATAGGATTAAGCCGGCAAATGAATGAGATAGAATACATTGCCATGTTGCCATGGTAACCGTTGTTATTGTCTGACATATGTATATTTATGTCAAATAAAATATAAAGTAACTTAAAGCCGGTAAAAATATAAAAAAATAAACCTTACAATTATCCTACTCCTGATACTCTATTTTCATCTCATTCTCTCTTATGGTATTTTCTGAAGTTTCACTTTTACCATGTGTGAATTGCACACTCAACCACTTTTTTTATATTGTTTGATTCTGAATATGATTTGAAATGTATTGAGGTAAAGTATGATAATGAAAATAAATATAAACTCATGTCACTCATATTGAATATTAGGAATATTTCCTAAATGAACTAACTTTTATATAAACTTTTTTCATTCCCAGTCGTCGGTGAGCGTGAAAAGAACTCGAACACAGTGAACGTGCGTACCAGAGACAATAAAGTACACGGAGAGATGTCCATAGAGGCGCTCATAGAACACTTCAACACGCTAGTAAAGGACAAGACAATATCTGACGACTGCCAACTGTTTAAATGAAATCTATTAAATTATTACTTCTATAATGGTATCTCATTCACTCACTCGTTCATTCAAAATGATTGATGTTCGGTCTATATTATAGGGTTGTCAACGCAAAATATTAGAAATAGGCATGTATTTATATAAATATGATAAAATAACACATTAAAAAAAATATTAAAATATTTGTTGTTGATGAGATGATGTTGATTCACGTTTATTAAAACGTTCAATATTTCTTTTTTCACTTGTACACGATATCTTCCGTAGTTGGCAAGTCTCAGTGAGATTGACCGTGAATCGTATCGTATCAGCGTAGTAAAGCAAAATAGATTCAACCACAAAAACTTACTTTTGAGAAAATAGGAATTTCACTAAAATTGGTACATCAAAATAACAAGACTAGTTTTTTTTAAATTCCTCTTAAATATTGGGTATTTTATCTATTTTTTGGTATATAAGTTGATATGTAGGTGCCATTTATGACAGTAAAACTGTTTTCGTGGTCTGGAACCATTTTGCATAACTACGTCCGTTTGTAATTTTTATATTGACCATTCAAATTTCCTACGGAATTGGTTTTGCGTCAAAAGGTCAAAAATGAAGTCATTTTCGCATTTATAATAAAAGATAGGATGCTAGTTGGTATTTTCGTCCTTTGTTGAAACCATTTCAATATGGATTAAGCTTTTTATTTTTTGCGTTGACGGTCTTGTATGTAAGTAACATGTATGTATGTTTGTGGTTTAAAAATATGTGGATTTTAAAATATATTACAAAGACTTTTAATGTTTTATTTACTAGAATATTAAAGGTGGATTTTGTAATTAAAAAAAAAACGCTTATCAAAAATTTTAAAATATGTTAAAAATGAAGTAAAACGTAACTTAATTTTTCAGTTCTTCATAATAAGGTTTTATTTACAAATAGCGAGTTACCCTCGCTTCGCTCGTTTAAGTCCCCGGGTACGTTTTAATAAAAAATTTTGAATGTAACCCTAATTGCTTTTTAAAATAAAAGTAGCCTAAGTTACATCAGTTATGTACCAGTGAAATTCCCGCCAGCATCGGTCCAGCCGTTCCGCAGATTAACCAGAACAGAGACAAAAAAATTAAAAATTGTGTTTTTCTTATAAGTACCGTATATATTAACATTAACTGCTATTTTAACATTACAAACAGACACTTTCAATTTTATTAAAAAGATTAGATGATAAATTATTTTATTTATATAGAATATCTAAAGATATGTACGAGTCGAACTTATAATTGGCATTTAAACTTAATTTATTTCTAAGTATTTGAATATATTGTAGTTCTGAATCACGAAAATTACACACTGTTTGAGATACTATTTGATTTTCCTTAGTAAGTAACAAGCATTTTTGTTTTTAGTGTGATTATGACATTGAGTGTCTGGTCGTCTATTTTATTTATTCTAAGACATTGGTCCCAGACTCATAAAATAAGCGCATTCCTAATTCATTCATATTAATTTCAAATATTGTTTTGAAAATAATTTGGAGACTATCTAATATTTGGTGCAATTAAATACATGTTTTTTTTTTAATTAATTGGACGTAGTTGTAGTTGAAAAGCAAGGCAGTGGTAGCAAGGTAACGCGCTCGCTTGGGATACCGAGTGAAGCGGGTTCAAATCCCGGGTCTCGCACCTCTGATATTTTCATGTGCGAATGATTTCTAACATCATTACCACTTGCCTTACGATAAAGGAAAACATTGTAAGGAAATCTGCATGTCTGAGAGAACCTAGCAAGTTTTCGAAAGACATTTGAATTCCACCAACCCGCACTTGGCCAGCGTGGTGGACTATGGCCTGATCCCCATTGTATTGAAGGGAGGCCCACCCCTAGCAGTGGGATGTTAGAAAGGGCTGAATACAAGCAAAATAGATCCAACTAAAAAACTTACATTTGACAAAATAGTACTTTTAGTAAAATTGGTATATCAAAATAACAAGATCGTAGTTTTTTTTTAATTCCTCTTAAATATTGGGTATTCTATCTAGTTTCTGTATATTAGTTGATATGTAGGTGGCATTTATGACGGTAACTCAAAAGCTGTTTTCGTGGGCTGCCGTGACTACGTCCAATTTGAAATCGAGCATTTCATACACATTTTCTTTATGTAACTTAAGATCTATAAGCTCATGATGGAGTAAAGTAATAAATTATTTTATGAAGCTTACATAATTGATTTGTTATGATAACTGTTTTGTACGAAAGATGACAGCTTTTTGTTACTTTGGAAGAAATTAAAAAAAAAAATGTTTTCATTATAAAACTATTTGTACATTAATTGGATATTTTGAACATTTAATCAATTTTCATTACATATGAGTATGTATACTCAATTATTAAATATAATAACAGTTTGTATTATAATTGTATTTCTCGCTTTATACGTCAATGTTGATAATCTCCAATGTTTTAAATTAAACTATTCTCATTTTAGTAATAAAATTCATTGATTAACCAAATTTCTCATACTTTTATCACTCTTGCTAGCTATTTCGGTTATTTTCAGAATACAACCATTGGATTTATATTATCATGGTTGTATAAATCTATCAATTATTTTTTGTTAAATGTGAAACTAGGGAACTGTGACCTGAATTTATTTTTTCTAAGTTGTGCTCAATGACGAGACTTTTGCTTTTGCTTATAACACTGTTTTTTATTTATTTCTTTAAGCTATGGTGATAAATAAATATTGAATAAAATATTTTGGTTTTTTTATTTTATTTTTTTATATCCCAAATTTTTTTATGCCTCATCCCATATAATGAAAGTGTAAGCGCTAACTCGGGCTATTTTTGTTCACTTGAATAGATAATAAATGTAGTTCATTCGCAAATAGTTAAACTTTTTTATTTTATAAATATGTTCAAACTAAGGAATGGTAAATATTATAAAATTCATTGTGCATTCGAAAAAAACTGATTATAACAATTTTTAACCGTGACAAATAATTCATAAAAATGAAAAACGCTATCTATCTAACACTACAACCTCATAATAATATGATTTCTGATATTTCAATAAAATTACGCAATTTTAATTAATTTAATTAATTTCTTAGACATTTACTTGGAGGTGTTAACATCACTTTCATAAGAAATCCATTCATAACATCATCTATTGATTTTTTTTGTTTGAACTAACTTATAAATATTAATCTTATTTGTGGCGATTCAATTATTTTCACTAAGTATTTATATAAAGTCCAAAATGTTAATGTTTTTTTAAGTAAATGTAAAAAATAAACAATTATTCAATTCCCAATATTTATTGTATAATATATAAAAATAAACATTCTACAAACAAAATGTGTTCCTTATTATAAATGAAAGTATGCTTATACACTAAAAGAACTAAGGAATGTTTCACATGAGAATTTCAATAACTAGAATGCAAAATAAGTTAAAGCGATGAAAAGTATCACAACACAATCGCACAAAATTGACTAGGAAGTAAATATGCACTACATTAAACCACAATAACATAAAAAAATCCATATTTATTTATAGGCTATCACAATTAATATGGACCTAATTTCATTTCACATGATAAAGCCATTTATATAAAAATATAGATACAGATTTAATTACAAATATCTCTTCAAAAAGTGGCATCGACGTGTGACGTTAAGTCAAAACAAAAAATAAAATTTCAAAGATCAAAAGTTATGTGTCTAAACACAAATTCGTACTTACGCACACCACATAAAGTACTTTTTTAAACGAAACAAAATACATTTTAATTATGTCTATGTATATGTATGTAAAAAGCAATGAACAAGAGATCTGAAAAAAGCGCAGAATTTCGAATGGTGCGCTTCTTTTTGAGGACACTTTTGAGACTAATTGTGTATCATGAGTTTTTGTATATCAATAATGGCTAAAGCCACTTTCTTTTACAGATAATACAAAAATCGAAAGACTATAAAATAAAAGAGCATTCAAAAAGATGGGAACAAAAACACGAAAAAATACTTTTATTTAAAAATAGCAACATTAATCAATTTTGAATTAAATGTACTACAAATACAGTGTTGTAAAATACAATGTATTTGAGTTCAGATTTTTACATTCTTTCGATATTCGTGCCTTCATGAGAAAGTCTATGTAAATGGCTTTTAATGTCCATCAAGAGTTACAAGCTACAGAGCGTGCCAAAAAAACATAATATACAAAACACACCTTCTTAAGGCAGTCAAGTAATAATTAAAGATATAAAATAAAATACTTTTAGATATCTTAAATAATATTATATTCACAAATAATGAATTCTTCGCGCTATAAATAATTTATGAATAACTAGGGGTTCACCCTCACTTCGCTCGGGTTCGTCCCTAGGTACGTTTTGACGGTTAGTATGGAATAGATAGACTATATATACATAGGTATGATGAGCTATTGTGGGTTGTATTATAATGTGTTTTCCCGTGGGAATGAGATAATAGTGTGCACAAGCGACCCTACAACGCCCCATTGCACTACGGCGACGGATTCCGCTGTGGGTTTTAGTGAGTAGGATTCTTACAGTACCCTGCCCATTGACGGCCGGCAGGGTCCCCATGATGGGTTTCCCCAGCGTCATAAAAAAAGTGGTTATCATATTGGAAATGATTCGCACATGAAAATATCCCACGAAACTCGAGATTTGAACCCGCATCACTTGGTTTTACAAGTGAGCGCGTTACCACTGGGCTACCACTGCCTACGACCGATCGTGGTATCCTATACGTTCAGCCCTCTTTGGAAGTCGGTTAAAAGTCTCGATTGCTGCGTAAAAGTAGGATAAACCAACATATAATTTCACATACGTAATAATTATATATTATTATCAAAACTACAAGTTGTTCTCAAGTTGAATATAACATTTATAAAAAGCTTCTAAGTGCGGTTCGGGTCCATTTATTTTTTTATTCTTGCATAACTTCAAACGAAAGTAGTCCATATAATCTAAGAAATAATTGGTATTTTTGTATCACGTGATTGTGACTTATATTCTTAATAACAAAAATGTTTCTAAACACTGGTATAATATATGTATTTGATATATTATATCAAAATTTGGCAAATTCAAATCAAACCGTATGAATATAGATCTTTTTCACTGTAATATTGTATTATTGCAATTTTAAAAAAAGTTAAAAAAAACATGTTACTTTTTTTGTAATTACATTGAAAGTTGAGAAGCAGTTGTTGTATAAAATTTCTATATTCGTCAATTCTTGAATATTTACAAAGATGATCAAATAAACTTTTCATTCAAATCAAAAATTTAAATTTATTATTTTAAAAATCAGTGAGCCACTACGAAATGTTGAGTAATTTTTTTTTTATTTCAAAGTTTTGTTTTTTTATAAGCTACAAATTTTACCCCCGAGCTAAGTAAAAAAATTTTTTTTCGCTCCACCCTAATAAATAAGGTCATAATATTTTTATTATTTAATCGAGACCTTTATTAAAAAAACAAATTAAAAAAAAATTCAAATAATTATCGCCATTTAACTCTGAACTATGCATTAATATGCATTTACCTTTGTTTGAAGTTAGCAACACATTATAATACTTACCTATGTTATTAGGTAAAACTTATTCTCTAATCTTATTTGGGTGCGTCGTATAAAAATATTATTGTATATAAATTATTATGTTTGTATATCGTTTTCGTTTACGCCATTTTCTTCCTTGTGACTTTCAGTCCCACCTTTAGGTGCAATGCATTGAAAATTCTTACATAAAGAGTGAATCTGGAAAGAGACAGTATATTTAATAAAAATATTGGTTAAGTGTAAGGTGATCTTATGTTTAAACAAATAATAATAATAGTTATAATGTTAGATCTTTAAAAAGTGAAGTGGGTTCAAACCCTGGTCTTGCACTTCTACTATCACGTGTGAACTTTACCATTCGACTGAGTGTACGTACATACGGCATAGCACACTGCACACATTTCTTATAAAATTACACTTGTATTATAATCGCGAAAGCTTGTATAGGTGGGTGTAAATTTATGTACCATGTAGGTTACTGTTAGTAATAAAATATGCGAAGAAATGATTATTATTATTAGTAACTCCTCTCTTTTTAAAGTCGGTAAAAAAAGTGTCGTGACGGTCGAAATAGTCCACTTACTTCCGTCTAGCAGTTTAGGCAAGTGTGGGGAGTATAACGTGCGATAAGGAACTTCATTTTAATAATAATATAAACTCTTTATAGTACACAAAAAGGAGACAAAAACAATACAGTGGTAGGAAAATGCACCAGATCTGCGGCTTATCGATAAAACAGGGATTTCTTCCTGGCAACCTTTACGTTCATCTTAAATTACACATTATAATAAAATTCTGAGTCGAATTTGTACATCAAATATTTTTTTGAAAATCATACTGAAAGAGTCATTATTACCGATACACAGGCCGAATCTATAAAAAAAAATTCTATCTGTCTGGAGGAAACCACTGGACCGATTTAGACGAAATTTGGTATGACGATAGCTGGTTATCCGGGTCAACATATAGGATACTTTTTACTGCGGAAAAATATCTCATCTCTGAGAAATCTATACTAAACGTTATAAATACGAAAGCACCTCGGAAGTACATAAAGAGTGGACAAGTTGCTAGATCAAGGGGTCACTCACCGTGTACGCCAGCACAGGCAGAGCCAGCCCCGCGCCGGCGAGCACGTCCCACCAGTGATGTCTATGGTCCATCATTCGGGATACGGCACAGAACAGTGCACTGAATATGGACAGCAGTTGGATCGTCCTGATGGACCGCGAGTCCAATCTATGGGCCCTTTGGTGAAGATAGTACTGGAAACGGTTATAAATTAATTTTGAGATCACAGATAAGCTAAAATAATATATAAAAAGCATTCATAGTGATGGGCACTTCATATGGACAGCAGTTGGACCGTCCTGATGAACCGCGAGTCCAATGTGTGGGCCCTTTGCTGGAGATAGTACTGGGCACGAATTACATTTTTTTTATATTATATTAACTACTCAATACGTATGCACACAATAAACAATCCATGAAATAAAATTGTAAAAAAATGGGTTATATTGAAGTGGTTACATTTTTTTAGAACGTCCGTCAAAATTGTTTGACACTTTATAAGCTAATTTTGCACGAATCGCAACCCTGTCTTTCATATTTGTTGAAGTACAATGTAATACATACTTTATTTAAATATAGTATTTCTTATTAAGTATTTGGGGTTTTTAGATTGGAAACACTTGTGGGAAAGAGAAAGTACATATAGTTATTTTTTGTTTCAATAACTTCAACTGATCATTCTCAAATTTTGTGTTATATAATAAATAGAACACTTAATTAAATAATTAATAAAAAGTCTAGACTTTGATTTAATCGAATTAAAACGTATCAACTATATTTTTCTTAAATGGTGTTTGCCTTATCAATCTTTACATTGGGCCTTTGATGCACAACTAATCTTTAAGTCATCTATACAAAAGGAATAAAATTAAAGGGTCTGTTTGTATAACAGATTTTTAATAATGCATATGAAATTATATACGGTACTAAGAAAGGCACAATTTAAAAAAAAATGTATGTCTGTTTGTTCCGGCTAATCTTCAAAACGGCTGGACTGATTTTGACGGGACTGTCACTGGCAGGTAGCTGATAAGGAGTTACTAAGGCTACTTATATTTTTGAAAAAGAATTAGGGTTCCGCTCAAAAGAATCAAAACGTAACTAGGGAAGCACCCGAGCGAAGCAAGGTTCAATTACTAGTCTAAACTAAAGATATATATTAACAGATTAACTGTCCGCAAAATAGACAAAATAGTTAAACAATCGAAATGTTCATATATGACTCATGGGACAGGAAACGGTTAAATCTATAAATATAATAACTCTCTACTCACTCCCGTGACCATGATTGCTGTAAAGCATTCTAAACGTCGGGAACCAAAAATCAAAATGAATCCGCGAAATCATCCGAAAAGATAGTTTTATTTAAACTAGCGACTCACCCTCGCTTCGCTCGGGTTCGTCCCTAGGTACGTTTAAATTTTTTTGAGCGAAATCCTAATTCTTTTTCTAAAATGAAAATACCCTATGTTACTGCCTATAACATCAGCTGTCTTCCAGTGAAAGTCCCGTCAAAATCAGTCCAACCGTTTCAGAGATTATCCGGAACAAACAAACAGACAGACAAACAAAAATTTTAATAATTGTTTTTCCTATAGGAAAAGTGCCGTATATAATTTCATATGCATTTAGTAAAACGCTGTTATTTTGACATTAAAAACAGACAGTTCAATTTTATTTATCTGTATAGTGTAAAATAGCATTATAGTACTCACAGCGATAAATATTCCAGCGTGTACAGCCAACGACGTATGTCCCGAGGGAAAGCTTCTATCCGACTGACTCAACCAATACGCCTTCGTGCATGTGTAACTTGATATGAACTCGGATCTAGCAGAAAATGAAGTAGACGTTTATCATGAAATTATTTCTATACTAGCGACTCACCCTCGCATTGCTCTTGTTCGTCCCTAAGTACATTTTAATTTTTTTGAGCGTAACCCTAATTCTTTTACTGAAATAAAAGTAGCCTAAGTTTCTTCTTATAACATCAACTACCTGCCAGTAAAAGTCCCGTCAAAATCGACCCAGCAATTTCGGAGATTAGCAGGAACAAACAGACAGACGGACAAAATTTAAAAAATGTGTTTTTCTTATAAATACCGTATATAATTCCATATGCATTTAGTAAAAAGGTGTTATTTTGACATTACAAACAGACACTTCAATTTATCTGTGTAGGTACGTATGTATAACAGACTCACTTTCTCAAATTTGACTGGCAGTTCCAGAGATCAGCGTTTGTAAACAAACAAAACATACTGACGAACATCTCTCTCCAATATTATTATAATAGATATTTAGCATTTTAATTAAAATAATATATTTTTTAAGCAAAATAAATTTTATGTAATTATTAAGATTGCTTTAAATTTATTTTTGTTAACGTTATCTTTGATCAAGCAAAAATAAAATTCAAAATATTTTATTCAGCATTAAATTATTACAATTTTTTACTCAACGTCATGAGTCTAGTACCAGTTTGGAAAGAAAAAGCCTCAGACCTAAGAAGAACTGGCGAAAGAAACTCAGCATGACTAATACTATTTCATTATCTTTTTTTATAAAGTTAAATTATAATTTACAATATTTCTATCTAGTTGAAGCAGCTTGGAGGCGATCATTTCATTCCCAAGGTGTGCCATCTTCTATAAAATCATTTATTGTATAATAGCCTTTAGCAAGCACAAACATAGCACAAACGTTCTTTAACAATTATTTTGAATAAATAAATAAATAATACTCGTCATATAAAAACGGTTATCAAAAATTGTAATATTATCTTTTAACTTGGCGAAAACTTTATAATGTTATAATAATTATGGGGAAAAATATAAAAGATCCTAAATAGAAAAAAAGGGTTTTTTTCAGAAACAGAAAGCCACCCTGAAAAACATATTCTATAGATGTAGGTACTAAGCGAGATAAGCCATGGGTAAAACTAGCTTAAAAATAGCAGTGCACTTTCAAAAACTTTGTTCCCATCTCATCATCTATATGACTATATATACTACTACGCTAAGCACAATTCCCGTACTTTGATTCTTTCTCATGCATTACAAATTATGAAAATTTTAAGTAATTCTATAATTTACTTATTAATTTTTTTTAACATCTGCTCATCGGACTGGTTATGAACATAGTAAAATTGCTATGGATAAATTCAATGTGCACAAAAATGCAATTCTATAAGTTGGTAAGCTCATCACTTGAGAATCTTTTATAAATGATTGTTATAGCGTAAACAACATTTTTAGTAAAATCGAAACAGTTGCCCAAAAAATTGGGGAATTCGAGAAAAAGTATTTTTTTCTATAAAATTTTCTATTAACTTAAATATATGAACAAAATTGATGTTTGTATATAACAAAGTCAGTCAGGTTACTAGTTCCAAATAAAACCAAAATAAACCTTAACCAGAATTAAACTCGAAAACACAACCATAACCGTACAACCGTAAATAAGCAGTGTATTTGCGTGACTTATAATTGTTGCAACACTAATTAGATAATGAAGTATAAAATGTTTATACATTAAGTATAGTATAATATAGCATAATATAGTATAACATTAGTATAGTGATAGTATAGCATTAAGTACTGTAAGCCATACTTTAGTAATGTATCATCAATCTCTCATGTATCATCCATATATGGTCGACCACCCATTAAGCTAAGCTTCATTATAAATTTACTTATTATATTCTGATTATTAAATATGTCTCGAACCTAAGAAGACGTTTATCTTTGGAACCTCTAAAACATACCACATTTGATGGCGACCCTGCTGAAGAGACCTGTTTTTCTGCCCTATTGTTCTACGTAAATCCAAGATGTGTCTGTCAGTCATCGCAGTTAAAAGAAAATATAAATATTGGACAAAATGCTGCTGGATCAGCTGCCAACCAAGCTTACATAGAAGAATTAAAATCCAGCATCGGAATATCTAACATTTTCATGGGAATTGTGGTGTTGATTGTATTGCTGGCGGCTAGCATCGGAGCTTATAAGGTTTACAAGCGATGCCACAGGCGATGGATTCGGGAAGAAGTTAATTCATTGGCACTACAACGAGCTACAAGTATGATTCGACGCGGCCGTTCTCAAAAATCATAGAACAAAGGAGGTGACTAAATGAAAAAAAAAGTGTGTAAGTGCGTCCTTAAACTGTGATCCACGTAAGTGTTTAAACTGTGCATAATTATATTCGGCGCGTGTAAACTCGCAAATATGTTACGCGCCGCCCGAGAAGGAAAGATGTGACATTCCATTCCCGCTCAAATTACACGATGTACTTAGGTATCTTATTGTCAGTAATGTTACTATGTGCTATTTTAAGATTTGATGTTTATTATAATTATTAAGATTTAGTATGACAGATAAATTATGTTTAATATATAACTCTTTAATTGATATAAAGAAATACTTAATAAAATCGGGTAAAAAAAAGATTTACGGGAAATATCATAGAAAATAAATTAAATGAGTGTGAAAAACTTTTATCAAGTAGCAGTTTAATTTTAGAAAATATAAAGTATACAGAAAAGTCGGATATAATTAATAAAGCTATTGAAATATATGAAAATATTAACGTAATATAATTAGAGATAAAAAAATTGTGTATTAAGTCAGAAAATTATTTCACAAAAATGGATTTCGATTTAAAAACGGCTTGTATTATGTAATAGAATACTATAGACATTAATGTATTTTAAGTGTCTATTTGTAGCTTGATATATTACCTATTATTATTTTTATAGCAACACTTAGTAAAGATTTAAAGATTATAAAAATAAGCTTTTTTATTTATTTTTATTTGTTTAGTATATAACTACCTACAACTAATATTATAAAGAGGAAAGACTTGATCTTTTGTTTGTTTGTTTGTTTGTTTGTTTGTACCGAATAGGCTCCGAAACTACTGAACCGATTTAGATGAAATTTGATAAGAAGATAGTTTGAGACCCTGGGAAGGATATAGGATAGTTTTTATTCCGGAAATCGTCCCTTAAGAGGGTGAAAATGGGGATGAAAGTTTGTATGGAAAAGCAACCTACGGACGAACCTGAGGGAAGCGAGGGTGAGTCTCTAGTATACGTAAAGTTATGTCTGCAATACTCACGTTTCACAAGTTAAAGCTTCTTTTGGGCTGCAAGTGTCAAAAAAATGGGGCCTCGGAGACCCAACAATGAATTTCATACTTTGAACTATTGTTAAGTTAATTAAGAACCCATATAAATACTCTTTGTACCATTGCAGTGCGTTTTGTTGCACGTCTTTTGATTTATCTAGCTGTTTCTCTACTATAAACATCTGTAAAAAATAAGAAATAATATAAACTTTGGAATTTATAAATAATAATCTATATATATAAAAGAAAGTCGTGTTAGTTACTTCGCTTATAACTCAAGAACGGCTGAACCGATTTAGCTGAAAATTGGCAGGGAGGTAGTTTAGAGCCAGGAGAAGGACATAGGATACTTTTTATCCCGTTCGACCGCGTTCCAATTTTTATGATATTTTAATTTTTGGATTTCTCTTAGTCCGGAATAGGTAAGTATTAAAACATATAATTAAAATGTGAGAAAGAAAGATTTTTTCTTTTTATATCTATTTAAAACGTACCTAGCGACGAACCCGAGCGAAGCGAGGGTGAGCCGCTAGTAATTTATATAGACCAGGGTCGACAATTTTTAAAACCAAAAAAATTATAGTAGGATGAAACCCATTAGAAATGGAGGGGAATATTATAAAAATGAAAGGAAAAATAATTTACGGGCGATCTGAGGTCGGGAAGGGGATGGGGGTAAGTTTTTAAGGGTAAAAAACGGGTTTTCTCGATTTCCGGCAAAACTAAAAGTCCTATCGAAAATTTCATATGGCAAAATTGTAGGTAATAAAAATATCTAAAACTTTTGTATTTACACTTTTTTCACATAACCTCAAAATTTATGTGAAAAAATCAAAATCCAAGTTTTTGGTTTTTGATTTTTTGAATGGGTTGCATCCTACTATTTTTTTTTTCACTTTTTATTACTTTTAAAGGCTTCTACCCTGGTCTAATATAAGAACATCACTGCAGACTTTTTTTATAAATAACAAAGAAATAAAAACCGACTTCAAACAAAAGCACTGATTGGTAGTTTTCATTTACTATACATACCTAATCAAATATATTCGGCTTGTCAAATCAAACAAAACAAGCCCAAACTCAAAGTATCTACTATTAGCCGTTAAAGAATTCCACCTATCCACCTTCTGGCATCAGATCAGGTCAACAATACTGAACCACTGTACTATCAACAGAAATAGAAACACTTGCAAAGTTTCAAGTCAATATGACAATTAGAAGTAGGTTAAATTCACCATTAGCTATTTTTCCACCCTTAGGGGTGGTATTTTTTTTTTTGAAATTTAAATGGGACCAATCTGGAAGTATACACTTTCAAACAACACAAAAATTGTTCAAATCGGTTAATAAATGACGGAGTTCTGAGGTAACAAACATAAAAAAAAAACAACATACAGTCAAATGGAGAACCTCCTCCTTTTTGAAGTCGGTTGCAAATATTGAATATCGATTTACAATTGACAGAGGTATCGTGGTAAGATACAAAAATAACAGCAAAATTGAGTAAAGAAATTTTCAAAGTGAACTGGTAGTTCTGGAGATCATTGCTGTTAAACAAACAAACAAGAAAACCCTTCAGTTTTATATATTAATGATGATTACTATAACATGCTCAAAGTAAGCAATTATAATTATAATAAAAATATCATATGATATAAAAATATAAATTAATTTCCGTACTTAATTACATTTTATAACTACAAAAAAACTTTTAAAGAAAAAGCATAAATTATTCACAGCTTGATTCTGACACCTAAATCATAATGAAAAGTTATCTACATAATCTATACCTACAGTTCAATATTTGTTCTGGATAATCTACGAAACGGCTGGACCGATTTTGACGGGACTTTCACTGGCAGATAGCTGATGTTATAAGGAGTAACTTAGACCACTTTCATTTTAGAAAAAAAAAGAATTAGAGCTCTGCTCAAAAAAATTAAAAGGTACGTAGGGGTAATAGATGTTTCGAATATTGTTGTATTATTAAGTTAAATTTTAATTGTACATTAATTATTATGGTAAACACTAGTTTTTTGTTGGAGCTATTGGGTTCTGAAGTCTTTCTCATTGTGTACGAGGCTAGGGGCTAAAATGTAGACGAGTATGTATGTCTATCCTCATTATACAATATATGTCATTCCATCAAAATCTGTTTAGAAGTTAAATGTGAAAAGGCAACAAACAAAAGTGACTGTTACATTTGTAAATTATAATATTAATATAAATCGTAAAAGACTAATTAATGTTTGCCATTGTCAAATAAAGAATGAAGACATACTAAATTAAAAAAAGGTTTTATTTAATTTTGCTGCTGGCTTATCTGTATGTAAATATACACTACTTGAGAAACATTCAATGTACTTTATTAACTTTTTTGCTTTGTTAAGTGAATAAAGAATACATTATAAAATAATACATTTACTAAGATAATTTTATAATATTAAAATATTATTAAGATGATTTTATAAAGCATAGGCATAATGCTTAACAAGAAATTGCTTTAAATAGTGAATATATACAAAAATAGTCATAACTGCTAGTTATACATACCACAACAAATGGTAAAAACATTGTGATTCCCATTAACCATTTCCAATTGATAGTGTCTCCTGTATAAGGGTGGGATAATGCTGGATCATTGCATTGAAACCCAACCTGCCCTCCTGGAATGACTTTCATCTCCACAATCAAAAATATGAAGAGGACTGGAAGATAAAATACTTATTACTTAGAAAAGTACATAAATAACTTCAAAATTACTTAAAACTAGCAACCCGCTCGGGTTCGTTCCTAGTTACGTTTTAACGTTTAGTATAGATTTCTCAGAGATGAGATATTTTCCGTAGTATAAAGTATCCTATATGTTGACCCGGATAACCAGCTTCCATCATACCAAATTTCATCAAAATCCCTCCAGTGGCCTTTCCGTGATGCGGTAACAGACAGACAGATAAAAATTCTAAGAACTATAGATTCGGCCTCTGTATCGATAATAATGCCTATTTCAATAAGGTTTTCTAAAAAATATGTAATGTACAGATTCGGCTTAGTTACAATCTATACATATAATAAAATTCTAATACAGAGTGATCTCTGTATTGTATATCATAGAAACATATGTACATTCTCACAGGAGTCCTTTAGAGTACATACAATACACATAGCGTTGCCAGGCATCCTGATAAAGCTGAATGAGCACAGTCAGGCTATTTGGTTGTGTGTGCAGCCAAATTAAATGGCGTCCGGCCAGTCCTGCTTTTTTAGGATTTTTTGTTATTTCATTAAAATGAAATTAAAAATAAAAATACAAATTTTCATTAGTATAATTTTTGTAGGCACAAATATGAAGTATATACAGCTTTTAATAATTTCTAAAGCTTTTACTGTACTATAGCTATTAATATACATTCTTTATAGCTCTCAATCAATCTCTAGTTCGTAAAATTAAATCAATAAATAGAAATTCAAAGGAAATTACCTCGATGCCATCGGTTGGTTTTCGACCATAATAATTTCAGTTTATTCATCATTTTCACTGGAAGACGATGTTGTTATTCAAACACAGGCTATTATATAATTATTTCATATAGGAAAACACTAGTAACCGTGACTCAGTAATTACTACAAAGACAACGGTATTTCGGCTTATATTTTTAATACTTAATATTATTTCACAGCAATAATCATATCATTAAAGATGATTGTTTTAATACAATGATTTATTTATTTCAAAAATCATATAAGTATGATTAATAAAAGAGCCTAGCTGTCTAAAACCGGCGATCAGAATTCAGAAGTAATGAGTGCAGCTACAGAGTGCAGGCAAGGCAACGAATAGCAATCATAAATCATTGATAGTTGACACTTGACTGTCGCATGTTAACTGTCAAATAAATGTCAACCATTACTTACAAATGACAACAGCAGTGTTGCCATGTGTAAGTTGCTATACCTTAAAATCTTAGTTATGAATAAAACAGAAAATTGTCTATATTTACTTCATTACCTTTCTTAAACTATTTTGGGTATATGTCAAAGGTTGTAACTTCATACTATCAGTCCTTTTTTATGATTTATTAAATAAAATATTTTAAAATAAAGTATGTATGTAAATTTTAATAACAAAATATATTTAGTAATTACAAATAACAGCGTGTTCAAAATTTAAATTGGTCACATTATTTCATTTCACACTTGAGTTCGCAAAATCATTTATTGAAGTTCTTCTGTTCCTAAAAATACTTCAACATGTGCTTGATTTTTTTATTAAAATTACTGGTAGACATCTCCAGCTATGTTATCTTATAATTCCTTAAAAACATTACTTACATATAATAACTCTTTTTTTTTGTCATAATACCTACACATATATATATATATATATATATATATATATATATATATATATATATATATATGTGTGTCTGTGTGTATATATATACTAGCGGACCCGACAGACGTTGTCCTGTCTACACGTCTTTAATTTGAAAATTTCAAACTTTTTTTAATAATATTTTTGATGAAAATTATTATTCAAATTGTGAATCTAAACCATTCCCAGATCCCCTTGAACACACACAAAAAATTCATCAAAATCGGTCCAGTCGTTTGAGAGAAGTTCAGTGACATACACACTCACAGAAGAATTATATATATAAAGATATAATAGTTAATCCTAACAGAACGTGCCTTTAGTGTAGTGTTATCGTTTGGATTGTATGTTTTTAGATGGTACCTACTAAACGACATAGGAATACAGATCTATTATATTGTACAGTAAAACTGTAAAAACTTAGTAATTTTTTAAGATTTTACAAAAATATATTGAATGTTCAGGCACTTATTTTGGGGTTTTTGACTCGATTGTAATAAACGATGCGAACGAATGGGGGCGGGCCTGGATCTATGCTTTCACGGTTCCCTTACGACATGCTTCGCATGGTAGTGTAGGCGCAGGCCTACCCTACTGTCTCCTTCAGAGACGGTAGGGTGGCGTTGGTCTTGGGGGAGAGTGACGCTTTTGTCGCAAAGATCCCCAAGGCAAGTTCGGTGTACTATCCTTCACGAGGTTGCCAGCCCTGTTATTGGTCTAGTTCACTAGGAAATAGACGCAACAGAAAACACCGAGCGCTTGCTTTCACTTTTATTTATATATGTATGTTTATGTATGTCTATGTAAGTGTATCTATGAAATATATATGTACGTATATGTATAGCTTTAGTTTAGAACCCAATCCAAGGTGTTATTCGTACCGTGCCGAGGGATGCGTGGCTGGGGGGGAGCTCAGTCGCTAACGGTGGCTATCCGACACCTGGACGAATCGGGTAGTATTTTAAGTCCTCCCATCGACATGCGGGGCTCTGTCGGTGGGCATTTTTATTTCCCTAGCTACTCGTGGGACCTGAATGAATATGGACCAAAAAGATAAAAAAGTAAATGACGTTACCACGTCACAAACCCTGGACGAATTGTGCCAGGACCTCATGCCGCTGACAATGGGTGCGGATGAAACCGCCCAAATGTCAGCGCAACCAATGGAGGTGACTGCAGGCACCGAAATGGCGATAGGGGCTTCTACAAGCCCTGAATCACCTACTGGTAACCCTGCTGCCACCTCCTCTGATGCTGCCCGACCCAAACGCAAAAGATTGAGTGGGGCAGCCTTAATCCGACTTAAGGCTCTTAGGGGACAGGGAGTGGAGGCTGCAAAAGCCTACGAACTGTCCGCTAAAACCTTTGCGGAACTCAGGGCTATGGGGTATCGTTTCGAGGCTTCGAAACCCGAATCCGAGCGCTCCATCAAAAGGACTCGCTCGGAGGAGGAATCGCCACAGGGACAACCAGCGAGGAAGTCCCAAAGGTCGAGCGAAGCACCGTCGGCCCCACCACCTCCAGCTGCCTATAGTGCGGCCTTATCTTCCTCCAAAGTTGGCGTGAGGGACTCCACTCCCATGACTGACGCACAGCTGCAGTCACTCTACAACGCAATTGTGGCCCAAATCACCACTTTGGAGAAGGGTAAGGGACCTGCCTTTGGCGGACTATCATTCAAGCCGGGTTGGCTACTCATCACCTGTGCTAACCAGCATGCCAGGGAATGGCTTGAGAAATGTATACCTTCCTTACAGCCGTGGCCAGGAGCTAAGCTCGCTCTCATTAATGAGAGCGACTTGCCCAAACCAAGGGTTGGGGTGGTATACATTCCCGATCCGGAGGCCAAAGACGTTGATAAGGCGCTCTCCTGTCTCCGGATACAAAATGATGGCCTTAATACGGAGCTGTGGAAGGTTCTCAATAGGAAGGCGGAGAAGGGCGGGATCACACTCACCCTCTCCATCGACGACCAATCTGTTGAGACCCTTCAAAAAACCGGCATGAAGGCCTACTTGGCTTTCAAATCGGTCCAGTTCCGTATTAAGGGCATCAACCAGACGCCAACGAATCCTGGGACACTTCCCTCTGAACCTGTGCCGTCTACCTCTCGTTCTGGGGCCGCGGCTGCTGGAGCAAGCGCCAGCGTTGCTGCGCCTTTACCATCTGCTGCACCTGGCGTGGCTCCTGTGGCCGGGACCAGCGGAGCGACTGGTACTCCGCACAGGTTTCCTCGTACAGGGGGGCACACCAGGGGTGGACAAACCCCCAGAGGCAAGAGCCAGCGCCCCCGCAAACAAAAGGGACCCAGACCCAGCAAGGGCAGTGACAAGCGCAATGGGGCCCGTCCCCAGTAGCGCTTCACACCCAACTGGCGACGCCCCCACTAAAATACTCCAAGCCAATCTACACCACGCTATCGCTGCCACAGCCGTGGCAGAAAACACTTTTAGGGCAAATGGCATGGATATAGCGCTGGTCCAGGAACCATGGCTTAACGCCAAGTCCAAGATTTCGGGCTTAAATGGAGTAGGTAAGATCCTAGCAAACGAAAATGGCACCAAGCCTAGGGCCTGTATCGTTTTTAAGAAAGGTATTAATTTCTTGCCTGTTACAGAACTTTGCAGTGATGACACCGTTGCTGCAATCACCGTTCTCAGAGGGCGTGGTCAAACTAGAGCACTTGTGTGCTCGGCCTACCTGCCCGGAGAGAAAGCCAACCCCACCGAAGAACTGTCTAAAGTCGTCGACTACGCTCGAAAACACAAGACAGAACTAATTGTTGGCTGCGATGCAAACGCCCATCACACAATCTGGGGAAGTACTGATACCAACAAAAGAGGTGAGTTACTTTTAGAATTTCTCCTAGCTAACGACCTTCAAATACTTAATAAAGGCTGTAATCCAACCTTCGCTACTAGAGCTAGGCAGGAAGTTCTGGATATCACTTTTGCTACTGAACAAATCGCTAAACACATAAGTAAATGGCATGTCAGTAATGAAAACTCTTTGTCCGATCACAAACATATTGTCTTTAGCATACAAGGCTCAATAACTACTGAGCCTAAAAGGCTTAGAAATCCCAAAGCCACCTCGTGGGTAGATTTTAAAAACCTGCTCGCTGAGGCAGCTAAGGATTTTCCAAAATCAATCAAGACACCCGACTCCCTTAACATTTTAAACAACTTATTAACGGATGGCATCTTAAATGCCTATGAAAATAGCTGTCCTGTCAGGGAACTTAAGGTTAACAACAATACTCCGTGGTGGAACAAAAAGCTAGAACGACTTAGAGTTTCCACACGTCGCTTATTTAATCAGGCCACTACACCGTATGGGTGGGAACGGTATAAGAAGGCTCTGACTAAATACCACAAAGAGATCAGAAAAGCTAAAAGAGCATCTTGGAAACGATTCTGTGAGAATATCGCCCAAACACATAAAGGAGCGAGAATCCACAAGGTCCTTGCCAAGACACCAAACATCTTTCTCGGCTTTTTAAAAAAGCGAGACAATTCCTTCACGACCACAGAGATGGAGACGCTGGAACTTTTAAGAGCAACCCATTTCCCAGGATCGTACCCTGTCACCGGCAGTGAATCAAACCCAAAGGAAAACTACATCCACAGGGCAAATAGTTGCGACTGGAAGATGGTCAATACCATTTTTAGGCCTAACCAGATTAGATGGGCTTTGAAAAAATTCAAACCATTTAAATCAGCAGGGGAAGACGGAATTTTTCCAGCTCTGCTTCAACAGGGCATGGAACTCCTTATCCCGCATCTGGTAAAATTATTTAGAGCAAGCTTTGCTTTGGGCATTATACCAGAACAATGGACTAAGGTCAAGGTTATCTTTATACCGAAGATCGGTAAAAACGACTACTCTCAGCCCAAATCCTTTAGACCTATTAGTCTTACTTCTTTCCTATTAAAAACAATGGAAAAAGTAATCGATCAGCACATTAGAACAAGGTATCTTGTGGCTAGACCACTTTCCTGCAACCAACATGCTTACCAAAAGGGTAAATCCACAGAATCTGCCTTAGTAGCTCTGATCGACAAGGCAGAAAGGTCCCTAGAGGATAAGCAGACAGCTCTATGTGCATTTTTGGACATTGAGGGGGCCTTTGATAACACACCTACGGCAACCATCCTGAAAGGATTAAATGCAAAAGGTGTTGATATCACAACCACCAGATGGGTGGAATATATGCTCTCCAACCGGTGTGCGAAAGTTACGTTAAACGAACACTCGCACAACTTCTACACTACAAGAGGCTGTCCGCAAGGAGGAGTGCTTTCACCCCTATTATGGACACTAGCTGTAGACCTACTACTTGTAATCATGGCAGATCTCGACTACGATACACAGGGCTATGCAGATGACCTTGTTGTAGTAGTAAGAGGTCCCTGCCTGAACACAATTTCCACCAGGTTACAAGGAGCTCTCAATACCATCACAAGATGGTGCAGAGAAAATGAGTTATCAATAAACGCTGATAAAAACAGTTATTGTACCATTTACCAGGAAAAGGAAGCTTGAAAGGCTGACCGAACTCAGACTCAATGGCAAAACCCTTAACCTATCAAATGAGGTAAAGTACCTTGGAGTCACTATTGATCAAAAGTTGACCTGGAACTCTCACCTCAACAACATTATACAAAAAGCCAAAATGGCCCTCTGGATATGTTGTCGAATGGCTGGAGCCAAGTGGGGCCTCAAGCCCAAAATGGCTCTCTGGATGTACACCGCCGTGGTAAGGCCGATCATAACATACGCCTCAGTCGTATGGTGTAACAAAACCAAACAAAAGACAACTATGAGTAAACTAGACAGCATACAACGGATGGCATGTCTAATCATCACGGGAGCCTTCCACTCGGCACCAGGCGACGCTTTAAATGCATTGTTGGACATAGCTCCGCTATATCTCCACGTGCAAAAAGAAGCTAAATCTTGCCTCTACAGGCTCTGTACACAATCGAATGTAAAGTTGCAATCGCAATATATGAACAAACTCAAGGAGTTGACATTCGAACACAAAACTCTGAAAATGCCAGTCGATGGCATGAGTACAGAGTTTAACTTCGCAAAACAGTACCAAATAGATCTTCCCAACCGGGACATGTGGCTAAAAAACCAAGAGTCTCACAAAAAGGGCAGTCATGTTTGGTTTACAGATGGATCCAAGAAAGGATCTGATGTAGGGTGCGGCATCTATGGCCTTAAGCCTAGATTTGACATGAGTGTCAATCTGGGCAAGGAGGCCACCATCTTCCAAGCCGAGGTCTTCGCCATCAACAAATGTGCTGAAGTCATCCTGGAGAGGAAGCTTAGAAACCAAAATATCTACATCAACTCAGATAGCCAAGCAGCACTTCTGGCTATAGATTCTCTTGAGACCAACTCTAAGTTGGTCAAAGACTGTATGGATAATCTGAATGTCCTGGGCACATCCAACAGAGTTACCCTCAGATGGGTCCCGGGTCACTCAGGCATAGATGGGAATGAAAAGGCTGATGCATTGGCAAGAAGGGGCGCTGAAACCCCAGATTGTGGCCCAGAACCATTCTGTGGCATTGCAAAAACAACATGCCTATTCAATTCTCAAAATTCACTGCAATCGCCAAGCACTTCAAGAGTGGCAATCCACTTCTGGACAAATACACTCTAAAGCGCTAATTAAGGGATATCGCAAAAAGTTTACAAAAGAGTTGCTTCAACTCAACAAGTATAAAACCAGTGCAGTAACCAGAATACTTACTGGTCACTGCAAACTCAATAAACATATGTTTACCCTCGGCCTCAGTCAGACCGCAATGTGCAGACTATGCCATGAGACAGAGGAAACTGCTATGCATATCCTCTGCTCGTGCGGTCCACTCATGCACCGCAGAAGTATCTATCTAGGGCAGCATATTATGCAACCGGAAGAGATACAGATGCTCCCCGCTCAGAAAATCTGGAAGTTCCTGGAGTCAACAGGACTAAGCGGAGAACTTTGAACTCACTATAAAGGGAGCTACAATGGACCAAAACTGGTCGACGTAGCTAGGGCCGACCTCGGCACCACACCCAACATTAATAATAATAATAATAAACGATTGTTCAATTATATATTGAAATTAAAGTGTTTGATTGAGTACTTTAATATTTATAATGAATACTAGCACTGCCCGCGGCTCTGCCCGCGTTCAGATGACCAAAAACCAAATTCTGAGCTTTTACATATTAGTATACTGTTACAATGCAGTTTTGTATTTTTTCTCAGATATGAGATATTTTCCCGCAGTAAAAAGTATCCTATATGTTTACCCGGATAACCAGCTATCACCATACCAAATTTAATTAAAATATGTCCAGTCGTTTTCTCGTGATGCGGTCAAAAATTCTAAAAACTATAGATTCGGCCTCTGTATCGATTATAATGGCTATTTCAATAAGATTTTCAAAAAAGTATATGATGTACAGATTCGGCTCAGAATTTTGTTAGATGTATAGGTGTGAAATTGTGTTTGTTCGTTTGTCTTTCTTTCACGTCGAAACAGAGTGACGGATTGGCGTGATTTTTTGTGTGGTTAGTTGGAGGGCTGGAGTGATATAGTTTACTTTTTACCGCGGGAGATTATCTCATTCCCACAGGAAAACACATTACATATAATACAACCCACAACAACCCATCATACCTATGTATTTATATGTATAATATATAGTCTATTCCACACGGGCCGTTAAAACGCACCTAGGGATGAACCCGAGCGCAGCGAGGGTGAGTCGCTAGTTATTAACACCTCCAGGTAAATTTCTAAGAAATTAATTAAATTTCTATGAAATCTATTGTTAACTGTAACGCCGGCGTGTCCGCGTTTGTTGAGGGATTAATATATGATATAGCAGAGGACAATATACCTACATACTATGTTTTATAGGTACTTGCTTCGAATCTGTTATGTATTTAGCTTTGGTGCAGTGTACTTTAATAAAATACAATAGACTAATTAACATAGTTTTATTAATGTACCACGCGACTCGGAGACATGACTATACATGAATTATATATATTAAAAAATAGAGACGCTATTGATATAGACTATGCAAGTGTCACAGAGTATAATACTTAAGATACACTACATTTCTCCTCCTTCTTTAAATATTTTTTTTTTTTTACAAATTACAATTAACATTTTTTTTAAAGATCCAATCTATGTGGCGGTTTGACCATTCGACCAGACCGAGTGAGTTTGGGAGTACCAGCTTGAACTTTGACTGGAGACTTATCTTGTTTTAATGATTCTTTACTACACAATTCAATTACTGGTGCTTCCATACTCTTTCTTGACATTCTAGAAACATTAGGTGTATTCAATTTAACAGGTGGACAACTTTCCAAATGTCTTGATATTTTATTCTTATCCTTGTTATCTACAGGAATTAATGTCTCATTTTTATCTAATGATTCACAATTTACAATTTCTTTCTGTTGCTGTGTGTTTTGTAACGATACTTGTGTAAAGTTTTCATTAGAAATATTTTCAGGACACATTCTTATATCATTGGCATGAACAAACTTAATATTATGATCAACCAGAACCAAATATGTAGAATGACTTACAATTTTTACAATTTTACCTTTTTGCCACACTTTAAGTTGGATATTTTTAACATATACATGTTGATTTAAAGAATACAATTTAGTTCTTCTAATATTTTCTAACTTAGAGTCAAAATAAGTATGTTTTTTATTTAAAGAAGGTTTCAACAAATCAAATCGAGTCCTTGGTTTTATTTTTAAAATAGTCTCTGATGGGGAAATACCAGTTGATGTGGAGGGTGTGTTTCTATAAGTGAATAAGAAATTACATAATCTAGTTTTTATAGAATAAGTGCTTATTCCCTTTTTATTCTCAAAAAATAAAGCTTTTTCCAAATTTTTCTTAATGGTCTGCACACTTCTTTCAGCAAGACCATTGCTCTGTGGATGGTATGGAGGAGATTTTATTGGCTTTATACCATTTGCTTGACAAAATGCAACAAAATCACAAGAACTGAATGGTGGACCATTGTCTGATACCAATTCTACAGGCAAACCAAATATAGAAAAGAATTCTTTTAATTTAATAATAGTTTCTTTAGCATTAGTGCCATTTTCCATAAGTTTAACATCCATAAATTTAGATTTGTCATCCACAATAACAAGAAAAGTATTATCATATTTATGAAAAAAATCAATATTAACTCGATAGAAATTATTTGCTGGTATTGGCCAAGGTAACAAGTTACTGTTGTTTGAGAAATTTTGAGACATTTGACAGACTTCACATAAACTAATATATTTTTCAATAGCATTATTTATGTTAGGCCACCAACAGTAAGACCTTATTAACATTTTTGAACGAACTATACCTAAATGTTGTTCATGAAAAAGCTGTAAGACATCATTTTGCAAAGATTCAGGAATTACAACCCTACTACCTAATAGAAGGCAATTATTTTCAACAGATAACTCATGTCGTCTTTGAAAGAAAGGTTTCAATTTCTCATTCTGTATAGTATTAGGCCAACCAGATTTAGTAAAATCTAGGACTTTAACTAAAATAGAATCTTTATTTGTGGCTTTTGAAATATCATCAGAATGCAAAGGTATATCATTAACCAAGTTAAATGAATATAAGGAACAAGGAATATCAGTGTTACTAGGTACAGGCAACCTTGACAAACCATCAGCATTTGCAATAAGTTTTCCTTTTTTGTAATGAATTTCATAATCATATGCAGCCAAAGTAATAGCCCAACGTGTTATTCTCGAAGCTGCAGTGACAGGTATGCTTTTATTTCTACCAAAAATATACTGTAACGGCTGGTGATCTGTTACTAAATGAAATTTTCTACCATAAACATATTTATGATACTTTTTTAAACCGAACATTATGGCTAAACTCTCTCTTTCTAAGTTAGAATATAGTTTCTCTGCAGGAGAAAGTGTGCTTGAAGCAAACATGACAGGTTTATCTTCACCATTAATGCGGTGACTTAGAACGGCTCCTACTCCATAACCACTTGCATCACAAGTAACATAAATAGGTAAGGACGGATTAAAGTGTGTAAGAACATTATCTGAAGTTAGTAACTTTTTACTTGACTGAAATACATTTTCGCATTCCTCTGACCAATTGAATTCAACACCAGACTTACATAAATCATAAAGTGGTTTGAGTTTACTTGAAATCATTGGAATAAATTTTCCATAATAGTTTAAAAGTCCTAAATATGATTTTAGCTGAGTTAAATTTTCTGGAGAGGGTGCTTTTTCAATACTATCTATTTTAGCTTTTGTAGGATGGATGCCATGTTCATCAATTTTATGACCTAAAAATTCTATGCAATTTTGATAGAAAACACACTTTTTCTCATTTACTTTAACATTATATTCTTTTAATCTTTGCATAACAGCCTTTACTTTTTCATGGCAATCTTTAACAGAAGAACCAGAAATTAATATATCATCTAAATAACATTTGACATTAGACAATCCTGATAAAATTGTTTCCATGACTGACTGGAAAATTCCTGGAGCTGAACTTATACCATATGTTAATCTGTTATAACGGAAAAGACCTAAATGAGTATTTATTGTAAATAGCTCTTTAGAAGAATCACTTATTTCTAGTTGTTGAAAAGCTCCTTTCAGATCTAACACTGTAAAACATTTGCTACCACTTAAAGTTGAAAATATGTCATCCGGTAATGGTAAGACACAGTGATCAATATCTATTACTTTATTCAAGGTTTTTTTAAAATCCACACAGATTCTAATATCATTTGAATTCTTTTTGGGAACTACGACAATTGGACTCGCCCATTGACTGTGACTAACTTTAGTAATTATACCTGACTCTACCATTTTTGATAACTCCTCTTCAACCTTAGGCTTTAGAGAGTATGGCATTTCATAAGCACGATGAAAAATGGATTTGACATCATCCTTAAGTTTAATTTCAGCCTTAAATTGCTTTATGCAAGAATTAGGATCATTTTGAAAATTACATGCAAACTGCCTTTTGATATCAGAAATTAAGTCAAGACTTTTACTTTCTATAGCAGCAATATACTTTTTCTGACATTTTTTTGACAAAACTTGACCTTGATTTGACTTAAACTGGTTTGGCTTTGAATTGATTAGGTTATGATTTGACTCGAATTGACTTTTAGTAGACTCGACTTGACTTTGATTAGACTCAATATGACTATGACATGACATACTATTTTTGACAGACTTTGACAAGACTTGACTATTTGTTACTGATTTTGACTCTACTAAGAGATTTTTCCAAGATGGATTTACAATACTTAACCAATTACGACCCAATAATGGTATAAATCGGTTTAAACTATCTAGAATAACTAAAGGTAATTTGTAAACCTGGTCATTATACTGAACTTTTACTTCAATTTTTCCTACTATTGTTACATTTTGACCAGTGACTACTTTTAATTTAAAATTCACAGGTAAAATATCAATATTTGAAAATAACTCATAATAATCATCAATATGCATAACTGACTTACAAGCACCTGAATCAACTTCCATTATAATATCTTTACCTTGAATATTCACTTTCACTTTAAGACTGTCATTTTCTCCACCTATAGTATTCAGACATAACCAACTTAGTTCTAATGAATCATCAATGTCTTCATCTTCATCTTGCTGAATCTCTTCATCTGACAAGTTATGAACTCTGTTTTTACACAACACTGATTTTGCAGTATGACCCATCTGACCACATGCATAACATTTCCAATCTATTGCTGGACATTTTCTATTGTTGAAATGTACTCGTAGACAGCGCTTGCAGGAAGCATTATTTTTGTGATGATCTTGTGTGACTTTCCTGGTACTATTATTATCTTGACGATTATTACCTTGCTGGCTAAACCTTGACTTATTTACATTTGACTTGTTGAACTTCTGTTTATGAAATTTCAACTTATTGACTGAACCCGTTGACTCGAATAGTTGTAATTGATCATCAGCTAGTTCTACAGCAATGGCTGCTCTCAAAGCTTCATCGAATGAGGGTAATGGTTCAAGTGTCAGGAGTTTACGTTTTATTATATTTGACTTAACACCACAAACGAATTTATCACGCAAAGCGTCTGGTAAAAACGTTTTAAAATCGCAGTTTTTAGCAAGGTTTCTTAGTCTAGTGGAAAATGTCTTTAAATCTTCTCCACTTTCTTGTACAGCTGACCAAAACTTATATCTCTCTGCTATTACCAAATGTTTAGTTCCATACTGACTTTTAAGCAAACTTGTTAATTCTGAGTACTTTTTTGTGTCGGGTTTTAGCGGTGCCAACAAATCTTTCAGACAATTGTATGTTTCACCCCCAATTAAGGTGAGAAAAAGTGGAACTTTCTTTTCTTCGGTTGTTATGTTGTTAACTTTAAACAACTGTTCTAGGCGTTCGATATACGCGTCCGCATCCGACTCTTTTGGACTAAATGCCTCGATATTGCCAATCAAAGACATTTTTAGACTTTTCTAGAGACTTCGACTCGACTTGTAGACAAATAGACTTATACAATGTTTTACTGACCTTTTCACATTGTATTTTACACACGTAGTTCTTTTACGCTCGTCGCCAAAACTGTTATGTATTTAGCTTTGGTGCAGTGTACTTTAATAAAATACAATAGACTAATTAACATAGTTTTATTAATGTACCACGCGACTCGGAGACATGACTATACATGAATTATATAGATTAAAAATTAGAGACGCTATTGATATAGACTATGCAAGTGTCACAGAGTATAATACTTAAGATACACTACAGAATCTTGCTACGTATATGTAAGTCTCTGGATCTAAGATGCATAAAAATTGATTAAACCATTTATTGGGAACATAGGAGCGGACATACATACATACATACAGATCAAACACATAACCCTCCTTTGCGCGTCGCTGTAATCGGTTAAAATTAATTAAGTAAGATAAGCAAGCTAGAGGAGAGATAAATCATAAATAACACTGGCATTTAAAACAACAGCTAATCTATTGGTTGTTGTCATAACATATTGTCTAGGTTCTAGACGGACAGTTGAGATATTTCTATAATTTTGCCCTTAGGGGCATAATGCAATCTATTGCGTATGCAGCTACGATAGTAAATTGTCGGTAAATTGCTAAATATAAAGCTAACAAAATCTACAGCAAATGCCAGACAGCTCATTATTTATCCTTAACTTAATTTCCTCTGGTACCTATATATATTCTATTGTATAGATTATACCTATGGTTTATAAATTGTATATAACATCCTATACAGTTATATTTTCATGCAGTTACTTACTGTAAAGTACATTCCAGTAATATCTACTTGAGTAAACTTGTGTGTGTGTACATATGCGTGTGACTTGTGAGGGTGCGTGTACGTGCGCGTGCGCATGTTCGACGGACTTAAGTGAAATTCAGTATAACAGAATAAGATAGAGAGATTTTGATTAGATTAGATTTTGGATTAATCCATTGGCTAATTTTCATCCAAAATTCTAACGTGGATGAAAATGATTCGCGGCTCTCATTGTTTATAAACAATGAGAGCCGCGGTGGGAAACTAATAGAAATATAAAAGAAATTACCACCACAGTGATATAGTTGGGTCATAGAAAAAAACAAACATACACACTTATTTATTGTATATAGAAAAGTATTTAACTTTTATAAAATGCATGTTTACAGTATAAAATATATTACGTGAACGCATACATAATAATCATTATAGAAATGTATAGGAATGTATTAACTATTGTGAATAGTGAAAAAGAATGAACTCAACAGCGTCCATTAATTTAGATTATATATTATTTATTGCTTGTAAATACAGATATAATAATGCGAAAGTTAGTTTATAGATATTGTGAAATTAATTTGTTCATTACCTCTTAATCGGTACTTCAACTCCTTTTTAATTCAACTTTATATAAATTTTAGTATAATGATTCTTTGATAGTCAGAAGGTCTCAAAATAATTTAAATGTAGGTATACTATAGAAACCAGCGGTTCACCCTCGCTTGAATCATTAATTTATCTAACTTATGGTTTCTTATTAAAACACATATTTATTATACTCTCATGGATTTACGTGAATTGTTGACATAATTTTAAATAAAACTATTTTTTCGGATTATTTTCACGATTTTTCTTTGGTTCCTGATGTTTCGGATGTTAAATTATCAAAATTTTATTAATTTTGTCGAAGAGTCTGAGTGTAAGCTACTTATAGTATTATTTATATCATCTGTGGTATAAATATTAAATTTCAGCCGTCGCTAGTTCTAGTTTTTTACATAAAATGCACTAGGACTTAGGGATACACCTCCTTATAGGGCAAATATATTTAAAAAATACCTATTTTATTCTTAGATACTCTATTCACGGAGTGAACCATGCAAAGCGCTTTCTCTGTCCCACACAGGCATACAAACCGATAAGGACAGAAAACGAATACTTGTAACTGGTTTGAAATCATAGGGCTCGTTCATGTTGCTAATGCTTTAGTGTGGAATTATTAATAAATTGTAATAAAATAAAATCAACATACAAATAAAATCAACATTAAAGTAAAATTAACTGTATTTTTAAATATTTGTATACATTATTTATTAATTTTAGCTTTCCGACGTATCACTGTCATCTCCTACATTGATAATAATAAATGAGGTAACTAGTAACTACACGAGAGATGTCTGAACGGTACGGAATGAAACGACGGACTAATTATGACTTGCATTGTGATCGCGGCTTAAGCGTCTTATCTGCAACTAATCATATTGTGGAAACGCAAAATCTCAGTGCTTGGTTCATTCGGCGAACACAGTATAGTAAAGTACCTATTAGTATTTATTTGATAGTGCATTTTCTTGCATTTTATAGTTTGAAGATTTGGTCTGGATCTTGAGGAATGACTGACGAATCAGTCAGGATACTTATATAATTATAATAAATATGTTAGGACATTAACACACAGCGCCATCTAGCTCCATGGAAAGCTACGAGGCCTGTGTTATGGATACCAGATAGTTGATACACTACACGTATATATAATTATAAAATACATATTATAACTTTAAAAACATATTATAATATATTCTTATGTTAAGATAATAAGTAAATAATAAAAGTACAAGTAAATAATCTACTTATACTTTTATTATTTACTTATCTTTATTAAGCTTAGGCACAACATTTTAGAGTGCAGTAATTTTATTTCCAATCCAAACATTTTAAGTAAACCACCGGATTTTGAAATTCAAGTAACAGGTGTACGATAACGTAATAATATTTAAAATCCCTAATTCGTGCTATGCTTAAATTACGACCAGTTTACATAATAAAACCTTCTCGAATTAAGCAGTTGCTTTATACTGGAGATTTTTAAGTTGGCAAATAGTTAAATAATCTTTTATATGTAAATAACTAATATTATAGAGAAATGTTTGTCCATCTTTTACGTAGTAATGACTTGAGGTTTTTGGCATGGACAGTTTATGGGCACGAATGCGGTATACGGATACTTTTTATCCTGATAATTTATATAGGTCTTTTGAGATGTACCTTACCTAGACGTACCTCTAAGTATATTGAAAAATATCGACGACACGTTTGGCTCAGTTTGTAGTAACCCTGCTCGCTGTTACAGTGGTCGCGTGTTCGAGTCCCGCTGGGGGCATTCATTTGTGTGATGAGCACGAATGTTTGTACTCCAGTCATGGGTTTATATTTATAATATGTATGTATTTTAAATTATATTTGTGTAATGTATCAACTATCTGGTATCCATAACACAGGCCTCGTAGCTTACCATGGAACTAAATGGTGCTGTGTGTTAATGTCCCAACATATTTATTTATTTAATATAAATTTTTAATATTTTATTATTATGTTAATAGTGATACTATCACTCTAGTATCACTATTAACATAATAATAAAATATTAAAAATTTACCTATGTTACTTTTATGACATTAGCTACCTTAAAGAATAGACTGGTTGTTTTACCTTTTTTTTTAATTTTAATTAAAAACTAGTAATGTGATTAATCTTAAATTATGATTTTTTGCTGTGTGGTTTTGTACATAATAAATACTTACTAGTGCTAAAACTACAATATGCGTTAACTTTTATTTGAAACAATGAACGATTGTTCTTGCCTTTATAATGTAACAGTAGAGCTGTTATAAAAGTACTATAATATTAGTGCAAAATTTTAATTGGATTTATATTACACACTCTCGTTACAATATTATAAATATATATAAGAAAATTGTAGAGGTCGAATGTCTGTACATAGAAAAAAATGCTAAAAACCGAGTCAGGGGGATGTAAGAAGAGAAATAGAACAAATCCAGTTTTTTATTAAATTTTGTTTCTCTGTCTGTTTGTCTGTTGTTGTTATCTCCGAAACTGTTGGACCGATTTAAATGAAACTTTGCATATATAACCTTATATGCCGGGCAACATTTTACATACTTTTCATCCCGGAAAATTAAAGAGTTCCCGTCGGATAGTTAAAAAACTATAGTAAATTATACAGCTTAGTACACAAAGATTACTGATTGGATTTTAATAAAACTTTATAATAATATCTATACTA
Organism: Brenthis ino; assembly: GCA_921882275.1. Lineage (NCBI taxonomy): Eukaryota > Metazoa > Arthropoda > Insecta > Lepidoptera > Nymphalidae > Brenthis > Brenthis ino. The sequence continues at coordinate 17,551,072 of OV170224.1, read as the reverse complement.
ATATTATAAAGAGGTAAGCTTGTGAGTTTGTAAGTTTGTGAGCTTGTGACGTTGAAGGGGGTAATCTCTGGATCTACTGAACCGATTTAGATGAAATTTGTTAAGAAGATAGTTTGAGACCCTGGGAAGGACATAGGATACTTTTTATCCCGGAAATCATCCCTTAAGGGGTTGAAAATGGGGATGAAAGTTTGTATGGGGAATCAACCTAAATATTAAATTTAGTTATAACTTTCTTAGCGTCTGAGCTCCGCATATCCGCTATAAATATACAGTGCGTTAGTGTAAGTGTAGCGCGTAAAATTCTTCCAATTAACTTTCCCATAAAAATATTAAAATTGGCATTTTATTTTATTCTAATGACAATTCTTGATTGAAACTAATAAAAAAGAGTAATAAGCATAGTAAAAAATATTTCTTGCTTAATCGTCTACAGCGTTTCTCGCCTAACAAATTAATGCACTACACGTTTTATTAGAGCTTTTTACTATCCAAGATTAGCCGCACACGAACTTAGAACAAAGCTCCCAGCATCCGACGGGCCGTGTGTGGTCACGGGTAATTTTATTATCACCATTAATTTGTGACCTGTTGGTTTAGGAATGTACACAAAGAGATATTTTAGTATGGAAAGTAAAGAAGTAATACGCCGTGTTTATACTCATAAAGTTGAAGTATTAGCCAACTTGTAATGCAGATTCTGTTTCATGTTTCCTATTGATGTAATTTTGCACTAACTCGCTCATATAGGTCCTAGGTTTGAGTCAGATCTGGCCAAAATAATAATTTGGGGTTTCTCCTATAAACATCTGAATAGCCAGCCTAGTAAAGAAGTAGGTTATGATACTAATACTTTCTAGATTTACACACATTATAATATTTAGACTCGAATATTTGACATCTTCTTCTATACTTATTATAAAAATAAGTCCCCCGGCCGCGTCTTTCTGTCCTCCTGTCTGTCCTCCTGTCTGTCCTCCTGTCTGTCTGTACGCGATAAACTCGAAAACTACTGAACGGATTTTTATACGGTTTTCAACAATAGAAAGAGTAATTCTTGAGGAAGGTTTAGGTATATAATTTATTATGCTTTTATGTAAATTAGCTGAAATACGGCGACAAATGTTGAAGAGGTCGCAAAAAATCTCGCCAAATGGGAACTTTCCACGCGAACGCCGCGTAAACTAGCAAAGATACAGTTAAGTAATGTACTAGAGAATTCAAAATCTATAAAAATGCTACAAAAAAGTCCGCGATAGCATATCTCTATCTCTTACGGTTGACTTACAATAACCACTTTTATGTTAACATTTTTAATTAAAAAAACATTACGTTATTTTCAAAGTTATTTTCTTTAGTTCGGTATTAATCCTTATCCAAATGAATATTTTAGTTAGCTTAGTCATTTAATGCAGATTAAAATTGCTCTTTACACTAAATCAATCAGATGAATAGTTTTTGAGATATCGTTGTTAGAAGTAATTAGTAGCGAAACATTTTTAATGCTTGGCGAGCATTGAGATGCCTACGGCGAGTCCATCCCCTCTGCCCCGCATCGCTCGACCGCCTGCTCAAGCTATATAAACCGGGCGATGTAGCGCGCGATCCTAGGATACTTTTTACCGCGGGAAAATATCTTATTTCTGAGGAAAAATACAAAAACTGCAATGTAAGAGTATACTAATATGTAACACCTAAGAATTTAGTTTTTGGTCATCTGAACGCGGGCGGAGCCGCGGGCAATGCTAGTATAATATAAAAATGAATCGCTGAATGTGTTGCTAAGCGCAAATCTCGAGAGCAGCTGAACCGATTTCGCTAATTATTTTTTTTGAATATTCCTTGAAAAACGAGGATGATTCTTACGGAGAGAAAAATTTTAAAAATTGTCTGAAAACGTCTAAAAACAACACTTTTCTATACTCCCTTATAAAAGATTCGTAATAATACTTAAAAGTCAATTTGAACTTTAATACCATACCATAAAGTTTAAGTATTAGTGGAGAGGTTCCGGGAAGGCAAAACGATTGAGTGACGTTAGTATCGTATAAATATGAATGTCAATATTTATCAATATTATTAACAAAAAAAATTAAAATTTATATGGCTAACTCTGGCTAATAACTATTTATATCTATTTAAAACGTACCTAGCGACGAACCCGAGCGAAGCTAGGGTGAGCCGCTAGTTTTTAATAAAACCATCTTTTCAGATTTTTAGTTCCTGTCGTTTCGAAGCCTTACTTACAATCATGGTGGTGTTTTGTATTTTTAAAATCATTGTATAATTTTGTAGGTAGGTGCTGTCTGTAACAACTAAATAGTGATTTTCGAGACGTCTTAAGCCTTAGTCTCTCCCGTGACTAAGTTTGCTGTTCCTAAAGCTTTCGAAACATCGGCTACCAAAAATCACACTAAATACGCATAAAAATCGAATAAATTATACATACGACACCATACCGTGGAGTCCAGGTAAACCCATCAGTTCTGCGCCTTGATTTTTCATTCTGATAATTTACGAACCATCCCATTGGACTGTGAGAGTAAGAGATAAGTGTGTATCTGTGCTATTGATCTGCACAGATGGTTAGTCTCAATGAGATTGGCCCCTGACTGAAATGTGAATGTAAGGACATTACTATGCTTTTGCTATTTTCCAAATTACTCCGTGTATATTAGAGAATAAATATTTTTTATAATATCTAATAGAACATAGCAAAACGATACACACATAACTCTCTTACTTCTATTAGAATTTGAAGAATTAATCTGCTTTCGTACCTCGTGGTGTGATGTAAGATAGCATATATATATATATCTTCCTCAATAAACTATAAAATCCAAAAAACTTTCAAATCAGCTCAGTAAATCCAGAGATTAGCATGCTCAAACAAACAAACGAACAGGCTATTTAGTGGGTAGGCACTGTCTACATCAACTATAAAATGACCTTTGGGACATCTTAAACCTTAGTCTCTCCCGTGACCATGGATGCTGTAAAGCATTCGAAACGTCGGGAACCAAAAATTAAAATAAATCCGCGAAATAATCCGAAAAGATAGATTTTTTTTAAATATTAAATATTCGCGTAAATCTAAGAAAATATTAAGCTCTTCAGCTTCATGTTATTGTATTTTGGTTTGTTCTATTTTATAATACAAATAAAAAAACATTATAAAGTATTAAAATGTAGAGTCGACGTTTCAAATACTTTCACACACTTTTCAATTGTCCATGGTCACGGACGTACTCATTTTTTACTCAGATTGTGTTGGTTTATTATTTAGTATCTTTTTAGTTTTTATTTAAAGCAGCGTAAGGCCAGTATTATACAACCTTTTTCTTATTAAACACACCATTATTATAAACGTGAAAGTTTGTGAGTGTATGTTTGTTACAAATAGGCTGTTAGTAATAAAACTTCTCAAGGTAGCGCTACCTCTATATAATATTATAAATAAAAAAATACAAAAATAAAAACCCGACTGTGTAAAAAAAGATCTAAAACAATGAGAACAAGTTGGCGAAGAAACTTAGTATTTGGCAGTTGGAGACATAATGTACATAGCAAGATTCGCATTTAGTATAAAACATGTATATCAAATTCTTTTAAGACACAAATTGGCGCGGAGGATCCGCCATTTAGATTTTAAATGTTATCCACATTTATTCCCTATCAAAGTCGCGTTATCAAAACAAATCTAACGACGTATGAATCATCAACATCGGTTTAACCATTTAGTAATTACGAGGGAACATACATACGTACTGGGTTTTCTCATCACAGGAATCTTACTAATATTATAAATGTGAAAGGTAAGTGTTTGTTACACAATCACGCCAGAACGGCTAGACAGATCTGGATGAAATTTGGCACAGAGATAGATTGTAGACTGGAACAGCACACATGCTACTTTTTATCCCGGGATACGATTTACGATTACGACGGGATAGATTTGTTTTTGTTTTTCCCGCGACCCGCTAGTATCTAATAAAATATTAATTAAAATTATTAATTTAGGAAAATACCTAAATTCGACATTCTTGTTCATATTATAAGTGAATATAAAAGTGTGTGTATATCTGTCTCATAATAACGGGGGCAAAGCTACAGGTTGAATAAAAATATTTTCTTTGAAGTTAAACTCACAATCATCTTTATATATTATTTCGGATCGACAGTCTCTTTTCTGTTTTGATGTGGAACGTTCGATAAACACAATAGTTCGCCATATTTAGGGTACCTACAGCGAAAATGTTAGTACCTAATATCTATACCTAATAATAAACAAGAAAGTCTCAAAGCTAAGAGCTCGCAATTTTAAAGCTAAATAATAACTAATTTTAGAGCTTTTTCTAATGAGAAGCTCAAAGCTCTTAAATATACACTAGCATCCTAACCTCAATATGCCTAGATTGTTTGTACATTATAATTAATATTATAATTTAAATGTATTTATTAATTATTCATCAACCTAAAATTCGATCACATGTTTGACTTTACTTGCTGAGTAATGGTAATCTCTGGATCTACAGAACCGATTTAGATAAAATTTAGTAAGAAGATAGTTGGAGACCCTGGAAAGGACATAGGATACTTTTTATGCCGGAAATCATCCCTTAAGGATGTGAAAATGAGGAAATATTGTATGAGGAACCAAGCTAGGGACGAACCCGAGCGAAGCGAGGGTGAGTCGTTAGTATATAAATAAACTGACAAACACTGGTTATTTATATTAATAAATCTTAATCCCCTAGGTACCTAAGAAATATCAATAACTCGAGTTTGACATGTTTCCGTAATGTCGGTAACCATTCAGTAAGTGGTAAACAATTGTAAGTTACAACGTAGGATTATAACTGGTTTCAGCTAAAGTTTAAACGAATACGATGTTGTTTGCTTTTCCGTTACTGTGTTTGCATGACTAATAATAATTATAATGTGGATGTTACCGTTTAAAAATAGAATCAGGATATTTTATAAACATTTGGAAAATCTTTTTTTTATTTCTGTAAATTTTTAATTACTAATTAAAAAGAAACGCAGACTAAAAGCTCGATCTCTTAATAGCATTACGTATTAGTCAGTTTAATTTAGATAGATTTATTTACTGGCTATTTAATTATGATTTTTAGAATACCAATTAATTGGTATTGGAATTACTATAATATTCAACATATAACAAAAATCAGTTAATTTAACTTCTATAACGTCCGAAAACTCACATTTTATATAATAATATCTAATTGTTGTACAAAGACATTCTTGCAATTTTATAGTAAATTTATATTAAAAAATATTATTTTATTTTATGGATATCTTAATAAAAACTTAAAAAAAACGACTTCCAGGCACTAAAATGTAAAAAATAACTAAACGGGGGTTTTCATTTAGAATAGATACCTAATCAGATATTTGCGAAGTCGGTGCCAGCCGACGCGTAGGAAATTTAATATATTTTGATACGTAAAATACATATATACCTATTAGATATTCATATCTTAAAATATTGTCCGCTGGCACCGACTTCGAAAATATCTGATTAGGTATCTATTCTAAATGAAAACCCCCGTTTAATTATTATTTACATTTTAGTGCCTGGAAGTCGATTTTTTTTAAAGTTTATATTTTTAGCGTAGACGTAATAAGCAAGTAATTTGTAGGAAGAAAGTTTTTAATAACATATTCGATTAAACAATTTGTTTAAAAAAATATATTTATTGTTGATTTTTTTAAAAACCGCTCGACCGATATCGATAAAAATATGGGACCACCTGGAAAGTACACACTTTCAAACAAAACAAAAAAATTCCCAATCGGTTCAGGAGTCTTCGAGTAATCGGTGAACATACATAAAAAAAGATTCCGACGAATTGAGAACCTCCTCGTTTTGGGAAGTCGGTTAAAAATTACAGTTGATCAATATTCTTTATGTTATTAGACAAAAATAATATTGCGTAAATTCAAGCATGAACTGTAACATTATGCAGTACAGTAAAAATTAAAGTCAAACAAAGGGCGAGATTAGCGGTGAAACTGTTTAGACGCGTGCGCACGCATGTTATAATATTACCAAATATTTAAACGTCACTTTCTGCGTCTTTATTTAATAATCAAATAAAACCCACGTTAATAAACAAAAACTTGTCAAAACCTCATTTTGTCGAATTTAAGCTATGTATTATATTTTAAATAGAACTATATTTTCGGATTTTGTCGCGGATTTATTTAGATTTTTGTTTCCCGACGTTTCGAATGCTTTTAAACAGCATTCATGGTCACGGGAGAGACTGAGGTGTTACATGTCTCGAAGGTATAGTTATTACAGACAGCCTACCCACAATTAACAAAATGAAAATTTTACTAACTACCTTATAATATTTTTTAACTTTAAATGTTTATATGTTTAGGGTACCCTATGATAATGTCACTTTGTATTGAGCTAACTTTAAAGAGAGAGTACGTGGCTCCTCCATTTAACGAGACATTGGCGAAATAATTTGTGTTCAATTGGCACGTATCAAAGCTATTAAATAAATAATTAAACTGATATTAAAGAGAGAAGGCAGTGGTAGCTCAGTGGGAACGCGCTAGCTTGGAAAACCTAGTAAAGCGAGTTGAAATCCCGGGTCTTGCATTTCTGATATTTTCATGTGCGAATTATTTCCAACATGATTACCACTTGTCTTAACGGTTAAGGAAAACATGTGAGGAAATCTGCATGTCTGAGAGAACCTAGCAAGTTTTCAAAATGTGAACCCCACCAACCCGCGCTTGGGCTGTCAAATCAAATCAAATCAAAATATTTTATTCAGCATTAAATTATTACAATTTTTTGCTGAACGTCATGAGTCTACTACCAGTTCCGAAAGAAGAAGCCTCAGACCTGAGAAGAACTGGCGAAAGAAACTCAGCGGGACTAATATTATTTCATTATCTTTTTTTATAGTAGCGTGGTGGACTATAGCCCGATCCCCCTCGTATTGAAGGGAGGCCCGTGCCCAGCAGTGGGACGTTAAAAAGGGCTGAATACAAAGAAAGACTATGGCTGTTGCAGCAATATCAGATGAGGTATTTAAATCTATTTGATTTAAATTAGAAATAAAAATCGTGCATCTAATTGTACGCCTTTTAATGTCACAACTTTCTTCTTTTTACTTTGTCACAAACGTAATTTATAAAAATGTCAATTAAAAAGGTCTGAATCAAAAATGTAAAAGTATATATAAAAATAATGTGTGTGTATATACATATACATACCAGTACAAGTATGAAATGCGGATTTCAGAAAACTGACGGTGCATCAATGAAGCTTATGCTATGAAGATTTGATACTGCGTCATTTTGTTGTGTTATAAACAAGGATTACACGCGCTTGACTAATAAATTGGAAAAGTGTGTGTAAAGTGTTGTGTTGTTGTCTTCAATATGTCGAAATTTATACCGAACAAAGAGCATTTGCGGACAGCATTAATTTTTTGTTATCATTTGAAGAAAACTGCTGCTGAATCATACCGATTGCTTCGAGAAGCTTATAGTGAACATGCTGTATCGCAAGATACGTGTGAACGTTGGTTTCGGCGTTTCAAAAGTGGTGACTTCGATGTTGCATACAAGGAACATGGAAAGCCACCAAAAAAATATGGAGACATGGAATTGCAAGCATTGTTGGATGAAGATGATTCGCAAACACAAAATCAACTTGCCAATCAATTGGGCGTTAGTCAACAAGCTGTTTCCAATCGGCTACGAGAAATGGGAAAAATTCAGAAGACCGGCAGATGGGTACCACATGAGTTGACTGATAGGCAAATGGAAAAGCGTAAAAACACATGTGAAATTTTGCTTGCTCGGTACAAAAGAAAGTCGTTTTTGCATCGCATAGTTACAGGAGATGAAAAATGGATTTATTTTGAGAATCCCAAGCGCAAAAAGTCATGGGTGGACCCAGGCGCACCATCCACATCGACCGTAAGACCGAATCGCTTTGGCAGAAAGTTGATGCTCTGTGTTTGGTGGGACCAGAGAGGCGTGGTTTATTATGAGCTATTAAAACCCGGGGAAACGGTTAATACTAAACGTTATCAACAACAATTGAACAATTTGAACCGTTTGCTGCTTGAAAAAAGGCCAGAATACCGAAATAGGCTACACAAAGTCATTTTTCTCCATGACAATGCCCCATCACATACGGCAAAACCGGTTCGCGAAACGTTGGAAGGTCTCAACTGGGAAGTTCTACCCCATGCGGCTTACTCACCAGACTTGGCTCCATCCGATTACCACTTGTTTGCATCGATGCGTCACGCACTTGCTGAGCAGCGCTTTTGTTCGTACGAAGATGTGAAAAAATGGCTCGATGAATGGTTCGCAGAAAAAGAGGAAGATTTTTACTGGCGTGGTATTCACAAATTGCCCAAAAGATGGGAAAAATGTATAGCAAGCGATGGAACATACTTTGAATAAAGCACTTTTTATCATTATTTCAAATTTAACATGTATTTTTAGAAAATAGAATCCGCATTTCATACTTGTAGACCTGATATTTGTGAGCTTACAGAGAGTAGACACTCTTTTACTAAGCATTAGTCGATTGTTTTACTTGCGGTTCCGCTAGCGTGGTAACAATAGTTAAGCTATTTTTTGAAAAAAACAATTACCACCTACTAGTACATACATAAAATATATGAGACTCACGGACAAGAAAAGCAGTACATACTAAAAGAAAACGGAACCTGTAAGTGCCTTAATGGGGCTTAATGGGGGGGTAGATCACAACAACCAATGGGCTGCTTCTACGGTCCACTCTGCTATCAGAGAAGTACCAGGGGTAAACAACGATCTTCCAGTGCTTCTCTTGGCTTCGCGCCCGGCTGGATTGCCGGACACAAATGAAAATTTGTTTATCTACATTACTAATTTCAGAAATTAAATTATCTAATATAAATAAAATTAAAATTTTAATATGTACTTGGGAGCGGCGTTTTTCTATGTAACAAAAACAATAATTTTAAAGTTTTACTTTAAAGGTACACTGACTTCAAAATCATTTTCTTTTTCATTTTAGATAGATGTTCATATAAAGTACATCGGAATCGAGTATAAGTAATACTTTTGAAGTCGGTTATAAGAAAAAGCTACTGTTAAATAATTAAATGTAAAAATGTTAAACTTCGGTCAATATTACAAGTGTAAAGATTATACCTGTTCTGACAATTTGAGTTTCATACAAAACTTGTTATTTCCCACAAACCGGACGTACAGACATACTGTTAGATAGAGTCTTTATAAAGTAGTATAGTTGATAAAAATTGAATTTTATGATAATATTTTTATCGCACCCGTCGGGAATCTGGTCGTAATTCAATAGTTAACTCGCATATCAATATTCTATTAGAAACGCTATCATTATTACACTATTGAAAAATATCTCTTCCGTCCATTTACACACCACTTCGAATTTTGTACAGTCATAGACACAAAGCAATTAAATTAAAAATACACTTATTGTCTATGTTTTTTTTTCGTGAATATTTAATGCTTTACATTCTTTGTAATTGTCAACTGGTACCAATTTTTTATTGTAAAAATAAAATTAAAAATAAGTCCAAAATGTTTAATGTATTTTTTTTATTTTATATTTTTTTTTATATTTGGCTGTGTAAAATTTGGCACTTTAACATGACACAATGGTGTACTTATTATCTTTAAAAAATTTTGAAATTCATTTTGTCTGTTTCTAAGTAGCATAGGAAGCAAAACATTAAAGTAAGCGTATTCGCAATTATATTTGAAAGCCGACAAAGGAACTTACTATTTTACTACGGTATTAAATAAAATTATGACATATAAAATGGCGTTATTTATTACTCATGTGGTATTGTTTATTATATCCAATTTAATAGGTGATTGAACTTAACAAAAGAAAGTAAATACAAAGTACTAATGATTTAGCCTTGCGTTGCTCGGGTGCGTCCCTAGGTGGTAAATTTTCAATTCAATTCAATTCAATTTTCTTGTTAATGGCTTCAAAGCGTGCCAGTTGAGTTGAGTAAAAAGGGAGTAAAATGTTAATCTATACTATCTGTAATAAAATTGTAACTAAGCCGAATCTGTACATTAAATATTTTTTGGAAAATCTTATTGAATCTATAGTTTTTAGAATTTTTGTCAGCCTGTCTGTCTGTCTGTTACCGCATCACGGAAAAACCACTGGAAGGATTTTGATGAAATTTGGTATGATGATAGCTGGTTATCCGCGTCAACATATAGGATTTTTTACCGCGGGAAACTATCTCATTTATGAGAAAAATTGCAAAAACTGCAATGTAGGAGTATACATACCCACTAATATGTAAAACCTCAGAATTTGATTTTTGGTCACCTGAACGCGGGCGGAGCCGCGGGCAATGCTAGTCCTTTATAAATCTTGGTCAAAAAACAAAAGACAGCACAATAAATATATACAACACCTAATTAAAAATAAGTGGTAAGTAAATTCTAGATAGTGCTTATTACTAATGCTTTGATTAATCACTAGACTCACCCTCGCTTCGCTCGGGTTCGTCTCTAGGTAGCTTTTAATTTGTTTTGGGAAACTCTATTTTTTTTTCTAAAACAAAAGTAGCTTAAGTAACTCCTTATAACATCAGCTATCTGCCAGTATAACTCGTCAAAATAGGTCCAGCCGTTTTGGAGATTAGCCGAAACAAACAGGCAGACAAAAATGTACAAAAATGTGTTTTTCTTATAAATACCGTATATAATTCCATATGCATTTAGTGAAAAGCTGTTATTTTGACATTACAAACAGACGCTTCAATTTCATTTATGTGTATAGATGTCATCCATAATAACTAGTAATAATAACCCTAACTTTTACTTTTTTATATTGTTTGAATTTCTAGCTAGACCTTGCTCTTTGTATCCATAAATCGATTTCGATAAAAACTGAATAGCTTATACCCTATTATTCACCCTTGCTTCGCACGAGTTCGTCTATGGGTACGTTTTAACGGTTAGTATGGAATAGATAGTCGATCCCTTGCTTTGTGAACAACAAAAACAAATCTATCCCACGGGAAACTTAAATTTTTTCGGGATAAAAAGTAATGTGCTACGAGCTAAGACTATAATCTATCTCTGTGCTAAATTTCATCTAGATCCGTTCAGCGGTTCTGGCGTGATTGAGTAACAAACATCCATCCAATCTAAACTTTCGTATTTGTAATACTTATAGGATAAATAAAAAAATAAGGTGTAACTTTGACAGTGTTATAAAATGAACATATTTTTTAAACTAATCAAATAACTAAAACAAATAGGTCTAAAATATGTAATAACTTTTAGTGATCAGTGTACATAAAGGTACATATAACTTCAATTTCTCTGCATCTACTCCAATATAAAATATTACCATATTACGATTGCACAACGTATTTGGACGAATCATAAAAAAAGCTCGTATAAAGCCAAATACATATGTCGAATTATTCTTTTATTGAAAATAGTGAAACATTTTGTAAGGGTAACAATGTCTTTAATAAATATTAGCGACTCACCCTCGCTTCACTCGGGTTCGTCCCTAGGTTGATTCCGCATACAGTTTGTATTATATTCATCCCCATTTCCATCCTTTTAAGGGATGATTTCTGGAATAAAAATCCTATGTCCTTCACAGGGTCTCAAGCTATCTTCTTACCAGATTTCATCTAAATCGGTTCTGTAGATCCAGAGATTACCCCCTACAACCTCACAAACTCACAAACTTTACCTCTTTATAATATAAGTATAGATATAAAATAAATAATAATAAAATTGCCTAGTTACCTTTTTATAGTTAAACTAAACCAATTTTAATGAAATTTGGGTTATAATGTATTACGGAAATTACTTTAGGCTGGCTATTCTTTATTACGAGAAATGAAAAGTTCCCACAATCGATCAAAGAAGTACTAGATACCTACACAGTCCCATGCAAAAGTTCTCTTAAAACTGTCACCAATTGTGTTTAGGTAATTATTCTAGTTAAAATAAATATACAACAATGTAAGTTGAACCTCGTACGCAAAGTTTAAAGTACCTAGTTTTCACAATAAAATTATTAAAAGCGAGCTCAAATGTTCAAATGATAGCTTATTCAGTGAGGACATTTTTAGTCGCTGATTGTGTTTCTAATACTTTTTTGATCGATGGTTTCCACGGTAAAAATATGTAATATATCTGTTAGTTTTGATAGACTGATATATACATATTTTTTTCTTAATATAATATCGATAATAATAATAGTTCAACCCTACTTCAATACGAGGGACCCAGGTCATAGTTCACCACGTTAATCAAATGCTTGTGAATTAGTAGTAAATTGGGAACTGGGGACTTTCGGGAACTAATTTGGTTCTCCCAGACATGCAGATTTTCTTATGATGTTTTCCTATCATATTTTTTAACTTCAACTTCACTTAAAAATTTATAAGGTATCATTCTCCTCAACTTTCACTGGTCGTGTCGAGTAGTCGTTCTACCGGAGTATGAGAGTGATAGGAATAGAGAGTGCACTTATGTACTATAATAATTCAAATCTGCGCGCACACTTTTGTACTATAATATCTCCTGCGCAGGTGGCTAGTCTCAATGAGACTGGCCACCGAGGCCGAAATCGCTCGGGAGGCCATTATTTATAAAAGAAGCAAAACGAAAATCGATTCACAATAATTATTGGTGAAGATATCGTGTAACACACATACATAAACACAAACATAATTGAAGAAAGAACTTCGTCCTCTTCAGAGCCGGTCAAAAATAACAATACATTTCTCGCTGTACCCATAGGCTTAAGTTACGAATATAATCTTTAAACTCCCATGCGCTATGGCACGCAGTATTGTGTCGTAAACTAGCACAAGTGTTTGGTAATGAGCAATTATGTACTGATTGAAAGCAATCTCTCATCTAAATTGAGGTATAATAAGGTTCCCCGTCTATAAAAGATTGCATCTCTAGACTTTCTTTGAAGAATAGGGTAATTTGTATCTTATAAATGCCATACTATAATGGTTAGAGGCTGTCTGTCCGTTCACATTGGCTTTCTATACACGTATATTGCTTCTTTGGTCTGGTTTGAGATTAGGCCAAGACCAAGTATATATTGGGCGTTTCTGTCAAGAAATTTTCAGTAGCGGCCCGAAGTTGACGGTTTTTCACCTCGGGTGTGACATGAAGAGTTTGAGAATTAGCACTGGAGCTTGAGAGGGAAAGAAGAAAGAGTACAATTGTGTTTGCAATCTTGTATGCTCTATTGTATCTCCTGCGCAGATGACTAATCTTAAGTACAAAAAAAAGACTTAACATATAATAATCGTAATAGAATCTAAATTGTATTTGTAAACTCTTTTTAAAAGTATGTAGGGGATAAATTAGAAGTGTAAAATTTTTTCATAAATAGCAATGAAAAGATTATGATATTATTACTACAAAGGATATATAATCTTTAGAACTACTCCAAACATTCTTCTTATCTATCTAATTTAATCTTTGGAGTTCTTTTGGAAAAAAAGCGGAAATGAAATTAATTTATAAGAATAACTAGCATTGACCGCGGCTACGCCCGCGTTCAGATGACCAAAAACCAAATTCTTAGGTTTTTACATACCTATTAGTATAGTCTTACATTGTAGTTTTTGTATTTTTTTCAGAAATGAGATATTTTCTCGCGGTAAAAAGTATTCTATATGTTGACCCGGATAACCAGCTACCACCATACCAATTTCATCAAAATCCCTCCAGTGGTTTTTGTGTGATACGGTAACAGGCAGAAAGACAGATAGACAGACATAAAAAAATTCTGAAAACCTAGATTCGGCCTCTGTATCGATAATAATGTCTATTTCAAAATGATTTGCCAAAAAATTCTAATGTACAGATTCGGCTTGGTTACAATTTTATTATATGTATAGATATAATAATTCAGCTCTCTAAACGTCCCACTCTTGGGCCATTTCTTTAATACGAGGGAGATCAGACTATAGTACACCACGCTGGCCAAGTTCCGGTAGGTAGACTTCATATGTTTTTAGAAAACTGGATAGGTTCTCTCAGATGAGCAGGTGTTCTCATGATGTTTTTCTTCACCGTATGAACAAGTAGTAGTCATGTTGAAAGTGATTTACATATGAAGTGCATGAATCACTGAATCACACAATCAATGATTAAGTTATTTGCACAAAGCAACTGTAAGCGATGTCAAGTTAAATTATACTTCTGCTTCGTCCTCGATATTAGCACAGATTACATGTAGTATCGCGCAGTCAAACGAAGAATTGGTACTGTATTTTACTATACTATATTATATTTTAGAGCATTTTTTTAAATACAAATGTCAATATCATATTCTCTGTCAATCCTCATTCGTGTTTTTATGTCCATTTTATCGCTTTGCAGTAGCGCACTTATTTCAAAGTCCGTCTTAATTTATAGACTTTGAAGCAGTAACATTCGAACTACCAGTTTGTAGGCCTTATTGTTGTCTACGAAATCTACGCAGCCGAACTCATCAAAGCGTTCAGAATATTGTAAGCAACGCAACAGAAGTTGTTATTATTGGTAAATTATAGGTATATATGTATGTATTATTATAATAGACTTCGCACGTCTTCTTATAGCTAATACCTCCATAACTATTACAAAATATATAATAACTGACTTAAACTAATCAGTTTAAAGAGGCCATAAATTAATTACTTGAATGAGTGAAATTGGAAGAATTTTGAAGTACAAGCCTTGTTAATATCAATTTGTATGTTTATTCATTAAACAAATGGTAAAATAAATTAAACGACACAGTAAATTATGAATTAGAAGCTTTACAAACTTAAAGCTTTAAAGTTATGAAGAAGCATGATTAACCGCCGAAGCAAAAAAGGGGAGTTATAAGTTCGACGTCGATGTCTGTCTGTGTGTGTGTGTCTGTCTGTGGCATCGTAGCTCCCAAACGGATGGACCGATTTCGATGCGATTTTTTTTCATTTGAAAGCCAGTTTCCTTGCGGTCGTTCTTAGTTATGTTTAGTTAATATCGGTCCAGCAGTGTAAGAGTAACAGTTCTTTTCCAAAATGATGTAAGGCATTTTGGCGTATGATTACTCGATTAAGTGCTTCACGCGTGCCAGTGTAATTGTTAAATGACAATTAATTTTCGTAGGAGGTTTTTACAAGTCTTCCGCGAAAAAGAATAGCATTCCCAAGGAGGGTTGACGTCAGGCAGGCGGCCGGTCGTAAAACTTTTGCCAAATTCTATCAGCAGTACAGAAGATGTACTGCGCCGACCCCAAGTGATTGGGAATTGGGCAGGGAGAAGAAGAAGATGTATCTATTTGCTTCATATGTGCAGTCATCACAGAATCTATTAGCAGATGCAGAATCTACGCGAGTATATTCAGATATTAAATGACAATCGTTTTACCAAAATATTTTTATACGAACGGGAATAATACTAAGAGTTTATACTATTCTTTATTGCACTTATATGTAAAATACAGAGATTAACAAATAGTAAAATTAGCAAAGGTGGACTTATCTCTAGAAGAGATCTCTTCCAGTCAACCTAAGTGAGTTAGAGAGATAGTTTTAAAATGCAGGCTAAAGTGCAGTTACTCAAATGTAAATATATAGTATATAATAGAGTAATAAAAATCAGTCAAGTGTGATTCGATATCGCATACTAAATTTAGATTTGAATAAGAACAGGGCGACTACGTCGTAAAAAAAATCAAAAAGACTTCAGTATACTAAATTTTTTGAAAAGATAATTATAAAGCTTTTGAAAGCACATCCCGGATGCTTTTTGATTGCGAACGAGGTGTCCGGAATAAAGAGGGCAGATGTTAAGCCTATTATTATTATCTTAGTACTGATCGTGGGTACAGTACAGTAGTTTAAAGATAGGAGAATTGAAATGATCCAAGAGATCCAACACGTTCAAATGTCAACGTGCAGTAGCTTATTACTGGGAAAATATGTATGTAGAGTATGTTAAGAAAGGCGCATTATGTCTTTTTAGGGTTCCGTACCCAAAGGGTACCAATGGAATTTTATTACTAAGCCTCCACTGTCCGTACGTCCGTTCGTCCATCCGTCTGTCAGAGGACTGTAGATAATGCATGAACCGTAATAGGTATACAGAGTAAAAATTTTCACAGAGTATGTATTTCTATTGCAACTATAATAAGAAATAATAAATTAAAAAAAATAAAAATAAAAGAAACCTTCGTAATCGATCATCGAAGTTAAAAAAAATAGTAGATATCAGTGGCGAAGGGTCCATACAAGACGTCTTACCTTAAAATTATTTTGCTATAATTTTACATACTTTTTTTTTAATGTATAAATGTTCTTTTGGAAATATATATTATATAATAATAACTTTATTTCTTTCTGTATTAATACGTATATAAAAATTGAATATTTTTGGTAGGACTGACTTCTGTTAAAATTTCACCCTTCGCAACTGGTAGATATGTAATACTTTCTTAGATTCACGCGAATATTTGACATTTTAAATAAAACTATCTTTTCGGATTTTTTCGCGGATTTATTTGGATTTTTGGTTTTTGGGAACCAAAAATCCAAATAAATCCGCGAAAAAATCCGAAAAGATAGTTTTATTTAAAATGGTAGATATGTATTAACTACGTCTATAAAGATAAGTCGAATTAGTTTCATATAACAAGATTTGCAGATACTACGCCCACTTTGAAGCGCTTGAACCTTAAAGCCTGCAATTTGTGCATACAATGTTTTAAATCGTTCATGAAAGGATTAGAGATACAAAGTGCTGACAAGTGAATAATATACCTTAGTGCAATTAACATGGCATCTTTATTTAGTTATTTATTTGCTAGCGCCATACTCTCGTTTATTTCTGTAATAAATTTTACCATAATACGTCCAGCCGTTTTAGCGTGAAGAATTAACGAATATGACCATATACAAACACGTGTGCACGCTCATACAAACTTTAGCATTTATAATAGTTGTTTTATGTGTGATGTCACATTTAAAAAAATATATTTAAAAGACGGTTACCATGGCAACATGGCAATGTATTCTATCTCATTCTCTCGCCGGCTTACACCTATATACATATACATATGTATATATTTGTCTTTTTTTAGTGTCGCATTTTCGTTTCATCGAGTTTCAAATCTCAACGATCCTAAAGAAGTTTCACTTTAAAAATATTTATACTTTTTAACTAAAAGAGATATACTACCTTTAGGGGTGCGATTTTTATTCTCTATACAAAATTCTGTGTACAAAATTCAATCCATCGGGAACAATTACCTACTTCCCAGAAGTGTCTTATCAAATTATATATATTCAAAAGAAATTAACTGAGCAAACCCTGAGCAGACCTCTAGTTTATTATATAGTACTTGCAGTTAAGTTAGTAAAATATCGCGCTATCATGATAAGGAAGTGTTACGAACAGACATTATTTTATAACACATGATAAATGATGTATTTGCCTATTAACTAACATCAAGATATTGTATAGAAATCTTTAGACTCTATTTTGCTCAATTTGTTAAGAACTAGCTTCAACCAGCGTCTTCGCTCGTCTGCATCTACATCTATACATATAATAAAATTCTAACTGACTCGAATCTGTGCATTAAATATTTTTTGTTTGGAAAATCTTATTGAAATAGTCATTATAATCGATACGGAGGCCGAATCTATAGTTATTAGAAATTTTGTCTGTCTGTCTTTCTGTCTGTCTGTCGGTCTGTCTGTTACCGCATCACGAGAAAACCACTGGACAGATTTTGATGAAATTTGGTATGATAATAGCTGGTTAACAATGCCAGTAGTATATAATTTACCGATTTACAAATGATTCCTGCTATATGCCAAAACGTGATAAACATTAATATTATTTATTAAATATATATCGAAAATATCATGTAACAAACACACAAACAAGCATAAAAGCATATTGAATACTCGTATTGCCTCCTGTTTAAAGTCGCCAAAATTATCTGTTTTACATTAGGCGTGTATATTTAATAATAAATTTCATTGAAATCTCTTCTGTCCAATAAAACGTATCTGTGCAGTATAGTTTTTTTATTTAATTCGAAGATATAAAAGTTATTTTAATATTATGGTAAAATATTTTATGTATCATTATACCTATATGTATAGCTCACTAATATTATAAAGAGTTAAAGTTTGTAAGTTTGTGAGTTTGTTCGTAATAGATAAACTAAATATCCGCTGAACCGATTTAAATGCTATGGAGATAGTTTGAGTCTCTGGTAGGGACATAGTTATAATCCCGGAAATCATGGGATGTACGTGTATATATGTGTGTGAGGGGGTGAAAACGGAGATGAAAGTTTATACCTATGGAGAATCGATAATTTCTGAAGTAAGGGATATAAAACTCATCATACTTATGTAATGTATATACTAATATAATCTATTTATTCTATACTAACGCTAGTATTTAACATTAATATATTAGCTATACAATTTGGGATAATAATAAGGTACCTATCTGTTAAGGCGGACGTTCTGGGTTCGATTTCCGTTAAGCAAATATTAGTATTGGTGAATGCGTAGTTTCTGTGGTCGCAAAACACCATCTATTTCCCTATTAGGCAAAATGTAAAGAGCCTATTGAAGAGTCACGTCCTTCCTGTCTATAGTTACCATGGCGGTTACAGTTAAGCAACGTGATTTTAATGGCAATAAGAGAGATGGATATGGTGAAGTGATAAAGTGACATGATAGACTACTGTGCTGGCATATCTGTCGACTACGTCCAAGGTAGAGGGTTCGATTTTTGATCGACATCAAAAAAGGAGGAGGAGATTCGGCTGGATGTTTTTTTATTAATTTTATTTAAATACCTGAAAAAATATATTTAATGGCAAAAAATTGAGGTATTTAACAGATTAATTAAAAAAGAAATACATAAATTGATTCACTGTCACCGAAAATTTCGTAAAATAAATTTTAATTCGGAACTGGGTGTATACTTAAAATGTGACGATTTTTCCTGACTTCATTAAAAAAAAATTATACCTGCGTCTTATTTTAACATTGAAAATGATTTTTTTGTCAAAAAAAATATGTATGTATTTAAACTAATAAATTATTATGTATTTAAACTAATAAAAACTATTATTTATACATATAATAAAACAGTAACTGAAATATTTTTACTGTCAGTTAGTTTAACTGTCAGTTATTTTAACTATCAGTAAGTATAACTGTCAGTTTGATTTACTGTCAGTAAGATTAACTGTCAGTTTGATTAACGGCTAGTAAGATTAACTGTCAGTTAGTTAAACTGTTAGTTAGACCTCCAGTTAGTTTAACTGTCAGTAAGTTTAACTGTCAGTTAGATTAACTGATAGATTCCTTAACCGTCAGTTAGTTTAATTGTTAGTTTGATTAAGTGCTAGTTGGTATAACGGGAACCGTACATTTTTCCGGGATAAAAAGTAGCCTATTTGTTATTCTGATGTATGAACTTATACAGTTTCATTAAAATCTAATCAGTAGTTTTTGTGTACTAAACTGTATAAGTTACTATAGACTTTTAACTATCCCACGGGAACTCTTTAATTTTCCGGGATGAAAAGTATCTATAATTTTTACCGGGGATATAAGATACCACCATGCAAAATTTCATTTAAATCTGTCCAGCAATTTCGGAGAGTAGCCCGTACAAACAGACAGAGAAACAAAAAAATTGAAAAAATCTGAATTTGATCTATTTCTCTTCCTACACCCCCCTGACTTGCATTTTTAGCATATTTTTTTCTATGTACAGACATTCGGCCTCTACAGTTTTATTATATGTATAGATAATATCTTTATGCATCCAAATACTTTTTTGTAGCCTGGACGTGGGCAAAATCGGTTGTTCTGCTAGTAATTAATATGTTAAAAAATTAATTCAAATCATTTGGCAGATTCATTTTCAATGAACTGTAAGGTCGTGGCAGACACGAGATCTGAGGATTTTTTTTAAATGTTTATAAATTGTAGCCTATATCCTTCCTAACTTCTTTACCTACTGGTGAAAACTGTAAGAAAATGCACACAGTAATTTCTTATATTAGCCAGGATAAGCACAAATCCTGTAATTTATTGTATGTAGTGATTGATGGTTCTTTACCATTATTTAAAACGAGTAAGCGTTGCAGCATTTTGCGAACATAAAAATTAAAAATCGGTCAAGTGCGAGTCGAATTCGCACACGAAGGTTTCCGTGCCATCATACATGTACTTTTTATTAATATGACTTTTACTCTATGTATGTAGTATATTAATTTCGATGAACGATTACGAACGTTAAAAAAAAGTTTCTCATATTTTTATTTGTATTATTTGCTCTTATAGCGATATAATAGAATTACATACTCTGTGAAAACTTCAACTCTCTACCTAGTACGGTTCGTGACATACAACCGGCAGTCCTCTGACAGACGGACGGACGGACAGCGGAGACTTATTAATAGGGTTCCGTTGGCACCCTTCAGGTATGGAATCCTAAAAAGGCTGCACACACAACGCTTAGCGAGAATGTTAGTAACGTATGCATATAATATCTAATAATCTATACATATAATAAAATTGTAACTAAGTCGAATCTGTACATTAAATATTTTTTGGAAAATCTTATTGAAATAGTCATTATTATTGATACAGAGGCCAAATCTATAGTTTTTCGAATTTTTTTCTGTCTGTCTGTCTGTTACCGCATCACGTAAAAACCACTGGAGGGATTTTGATGAAATTTGGCATGGTGATAGCTGGTTATCCAGGTCAATATATAGGATACTTCTTACCGCGGGAAAATATCTCATTTCTAAGAAAAAATGCGAAAACTGCAATGTAAGAGTATACTAATCTGTAAAACCTAAGAATTTGGTTTTTGGTCATCTGAACGCGGGCGGAGCCGCGGGCAATGCTAGTTACATAATAAATTTGCAATTTCAAAATTAAATGAGTCGAAAACAGCAACAAGTACCTAGATAGTTATTTATAAACGTTTTATTTGTTCACAGTTCACTGTCTCGTGTACGCTCGTAAAAACTGATGAGGGCCTTTCGTTTGATATCGCTGGAGATAATCAAAATAAGTTAAAACCTAGGCGTTGTGAACGTGCGTGGGTTTAAATAGGCGGGATTGTTCTAAGGTAAATGATCATTTATATGTTACGAATTTTACTATAATAATCCGACTATATTATTATAAACACTAATGTTTGTATGTCTGTATGTTTATCACATTTTTTCAAGAAGAAAGGGCTGCATCTGGATGAACTTTAGTGCGCAGATAGATACCTGGAATAACATATTGGCTACTGATAGGTAACTAGTAAGTTAATATCTATACTAGATATTTATCAGATAACTAAATGTTTATCAGCTTAAGCTAACTTAAAGGACATATATTACTTACTGTTGTAATTTATTAAGCTATTCTTGTATTTAAGTGTACACTGTACAGGTTCGATTTCTGTTTAAGCTTTTTTTAACACCTCCAGGTAAATTTCTAAGAAATTAATTAAATTTCTAATAAATCTATTGTTAACTATAACGCCGGCCTGTCCGCGGTCGTTGAGGGATTATTGATTTAGATTTATACTATCGTATGATAGGTTCATGTTGACTGGTACCTACGTAGTAATATTTAGTGATTAGAGAGTAGTTGATAGTAGTGTTTTTTAACATTATTTTATTATTTTTACTAGAAACACAAAATAACTTAAAAGTAATTTATTATTCCTCCATTAAGGATGGCTTTTTATGTGACCATAATTGAAATTACCATACCAAGAAAAAGTTGTAAGAATCGATTTAAAGGTACCATGTAACGTATATAAAGAAAAAGTATACAGTTTAAAGTAAAAGTATGACATTTTCGAAGTCAAAAGCAAAAAAATAAGTTTTGATATTTTTTTTAAATAATATTATAAATAATTGTTAAATGTTCACCAATTTATGAATTATGTATTTGAGAACAATTTATGAATATCTGTCTGTTCATTTTATATAATGCACATCATAAGGGAGCAACTGAAGGGATTCCAATATTCTTTCCCATCATTAACAGGTGAAACATATAGGGGGAACTGATAAAAAGTAATTCACGTGAGTATTTAGCCTTTTAAAACGTGGCACTTCCCATGATGCGACATCGATCAGGCTCATCACACTAACCAATTTGTCAGGTTCCACAAGTCTTTCAAAAAGTTTTCTTCATATTCGAATTGTAATCATGACGAAAATGATTCATACATGAAAATATCAGAGGTGCGTCACCCGGGATTTGAAGCTGCTTGCTTGGTGTCCCAAGCAAGCGTAGTACCACTGAGCTGTTACTGTTTTAGGTAAGTTATTTATTTGAATATGCTTCAAGTCATACTTTGTAAGAGCGAAGTACGTTTAAACTTTAAAGGAAAGGTGTTTTAAAGTAAGGTTCTAGAAATACAATACAGTTTGGAGTAACAGTCGCTAAGAGTTGCTACTAATGGACGAAACGACGGTAAATCATCCCTGGTGTGCTTTTAACGGATATCTCGGTTGTCAAAGTGATGCGAACAGTTATATTCGCTGGCCCGAGAGGTGGCTAAAATTCTATTTATACATACATAAACAAAAATAAATATGTTGGGACATTAACACACCACTATGTAGTTCCATGATAAATACAAAAATATCTAATCGATATCTTACAATTTTACACCCCGACAATACATACTCGTATACCTACGACACATTCTTTAATGAAGTGAAAAATGGCTTTCATTTGCATTAGGTATGTCTTCGTGGAAATATGATTGATTATTTTAATTTTTAGTATTTTTACTTTTGGACGCTTAAAAATGTATGATTTACATAAAAAATTCACCGCAATAACATTTACGCCGGTAGCTCCGAAAGTCTTTTTAAAGTAGAAACGACAGTGATTTATAAGGAAAAACAGTCAGTTGTGCAGGTGGTAAGCAAATTCGCTTTTGGCGAGTTATGGAAATAAACTAAGTAATGTCTACATTATCAATATCTATACATATAATAAAATTGTAATTAAGCCGAATCTGTAAATTAAATATTTTTTTGGAAAATCTTATTGAAATAAACATTATTTTTGATATAGAGGCCGAATCTATAGTTTATAGAATTTTTGTATGTCTGTCTGCCTGTTACCGCATCGCAGAAAAACCACCGGAGGGATTTTGATGAAATTTGGTATGGTGATAGCTATCCGGGGTTATCCGAGTCAACATATAGGATACTTTTTACCGCGGCAAAATATCTCATTTCTGAGAAAAAATACAAAAACTGCAAGGTAAGGGTATACTAATATGTAAGAACTAAGAATTTAGTTTTTGGTCATCTGAACGCGCGCGAAGCCGCGGGCAAGGCTAGTACTGAATAAAACTATCTTTTTTCGGATCTTTTCGCGAATTTATTTTGTTTTTTGGTTCCCGACGTTTTGAATGCTTTACAGCATCCATGGTCACGGGAGAGACTAAGGTTTTAGGCTTCTCAAAGGTCATTATATAATTCTTAGTTCTTACAGACAGTACACAAAATCCGAAAAAATACTCTTACTCAAAATGTCAAATATTCACGTAAATCTAAGAAAGTATTATCAATATAAAGCAAAGTATCCACACTAAATGTTGCTGGTGAGTAAGAAAGTACAAAAAGTCTACAACCGTGAGTTCCAATTAGTTTTGAGTTTAGAAGGGTTGTAAAGAATAAAAGGCCTTAGTTAGCTATATGCTTTGGGAAATATCTGTTTTACATTGTTAGTATAACAATAAAATTTGATTTCCTTATAAAACTACAAATTTTAGGCCCTTACTACACTATGCGCTATATTGAATAAAATATAACTATGACGAGAAGAAAAGATTTTATATACGAATAAATTATATATACATGTAAATATATGTATATATAATTTATACATATATTTTGTTTCTCTAAGATATGCAAATGTTTTTTTTACATAGAAATATTATCACGTACATTTCTCTTATGTACATGACAAATTTTCATATTTTTTATTAATTTTCAACCACAAAATACATTATACTGTACATACATATAAATGAGACGAAGAAAGATCTAAACTAAATAGATAAATTTCAACGCACGTCCTTCAATCATCTAGTTTATGAAACTCTACGTATATTTTAAGTATATACTTTATTCTTCTTTGTCAAACAAAAGGTTATTTTTATATATTATATTTTAATTTTAAGTTTTTTTTTGGTATAAAAACGTACATAAAACAAAAATACATCCTTTGCATTTAAGTTTGAACTGACCCTAAATACTGATACTGTACAGAACAAACACCAAAATAAACGGTAAAATGCAATTAATACTATTAGTCTATTACAGAATTTGCTGCAAGCCGATTTCATTATGCATATTAGCGGAGGTTATTTAATTAGGATATAGACGCTACATTTGTAGGGCTGAGGGCTTACAGTGTTCTAAAAATGGCTGGACT
Source organism: Brenthis ino (assembly GCA_921882275.1). Taxonomy (NCBI): domain Eukaryota; kingdom Metazoa; phylum Arthropoda; class Insecta; order Lepidoptera; family Nymphalidae; genus Brenthis; species Brenthis ino. The sequence continues at coordinate 17,526,524 of OV170224.1, read as the reverse complement.
GATTCCAATGAGGTTTTCTAATATGAATCTAGAAATAATGCAATCTAAAATTATAGCGAAAGACCGCTAGATAATGACGAGGTTAAATTAAGTTGTGAATATGTTCTTATGTTATTTATTGTCTATACTTAATATTATAAAGAGGAAAGATTTTTTGTTTGTTTGTTTTTTGTACCGAATAAGCTCCGAAACTACAGAACCGATTTAGAGGTAGAAGATAATTTGAGACCCTGAAAAGGACATAGGCTAATTTTTATTCCGGAAATCATCCCTTAACGGGGTTAAAAATGGGGTTAAAAGTTTGTATGGGGAAGCAAACTAGGAACGTACCTGAGTGAAGCGAGGGTGAGTCGCTAGTCTTTAATAGAGTATGAAAAGGTTTAGATAGCAGTATTTAAATAATAGCCAATCTTGGATTCGATACCAAGTAAGCAATGTAAGTAATTTTATATCTACAAACATATTTTTAAGTATTTTGTTATTTTGATCATTTTATGCATCATTTAAAACCTAATGACATATGTATCTAGTAAAAAACGTATTAAAGCACCTAGCATTGCTTCAGGTGACCAAAACTAAATTCTTAGGTTTTACATATTAGTATAATCTTACATTGCAGTTTTTGTATGTTGACCCGGATAACCAGCTATCACCATACCAAATTTCATCAAAATCCCTCCAGTAGTTTTTTTGGGATGCGGTAACAGACAGACAGACAGACAGACAGAGACAGACAGATAAAAATTCTAAAAACTATAGATTCGGCCTCTGTATCGATAATAATGTTTATTTCAATAAGATTTTCCAAAATTTAATGTACAGATTGGGCTTAATTACAATTTTATTATATGTATAGATTAGGTTGTCTTTGATCAAAATGATTGATATAAAATATAACATAGTTAAAAAAATAAAATGAAGTTATATTTGTTTAAATTATAGTAAACAAAACTAAAAAACATCTTTTAGAGAAGATAGTTAATTTTCTAAATAATGATAGGTGTACATCTTCCCTAATGCATGTTAGTACGAGTATACGTAGGCGTGCCTGATCACGATTCACTCTTTATGCGCTCTACTCGGTTCTTTTACTTTAGCGTTCATAGCAAGACCTAGGGCACCTAAGTTACTTGTTGTAGGGTGAACCTAAGACGGTTTCTATGGGGATATTAATTTAATTTACTACTTCTTTTATTATAAACATATGTCTAGAGATTGATTTATTATGGTAGAATACAGAAATGGAAAGAATATAGGACTTTGCTCTACAGTGGGATACCACAGGCTTATAATAAAATAGATATATTGAAAATTATTGACGTACCTAAAGAAAAAACGCAAAAAGCATTTGTTAGCACCTTAATTTTTTTATAATCATATATGTATATGTCTGAATGATTCTTAAATATATTAAAATAATGAAGTTTAAAATAATGTTTTTTTTTAATAAATAATTTTTAAACTCTAACTTAAAATCGCATGTGCGCGTGTGTTAGCTGTCAAAGATATTTAAAATAGTCCCTTTTTTCCACTTTACTATAATAATAAGCTTTAGTAAACGTATATTATTTTATTTTGAATATATCGTTTATCTTTGTATTAAATCATTTGTGTATAGTGAATTTATGCTTAATTTTAAATATAGTACCTGGGCGACTGAATTTCGCTCAACTTTTTCCGAAAAAGATATAAACATTGTTTTTTTCAGAAAATACACCGTTATAGATATATTTAAAAAGAAAAACCTTATCTAAATACAAAATTTGATCCAAATCGTTAGAGCCGTTTCCGAAATACACGAAATAAATCTATATTATACAAAATTCCTCATTGAATATTATAAGATATAGCATGAACACCCTACACTGTAGGTGTCACTAATTTATGGCACAATCGCATTTCTGACTAGAATATTTTGCATTTATTTTTTTTGCTCTGTAAAATTGCGTATCCCTATCATTCGAACACTTATGTTGTTTTCAAGTTTCTTTTATATTTTATTTGTTTTTATATAGCTGACAGGTGAGTCATGGCGATAATTAGCTCATATATATCTAGATAGGTTTTTTCTTTTATTTATTAAATACTTACTGTCTTCTTCGCTTGTTGTAATGTAGATATCCACACTCTATCGTCTTGTTACTACGCATAAGCGTAGAAAATGCATGCATATAGATGGTAAATATTTACTTGTTAACAAGGTTCCTAGGTAGATAAAGTGCAATATAGAAAATTCATTAATTAAAAAAATAAAGCAAATCGGTTCACAATTGGTGAAGATAAATGAAGCAAAAACCGAATTGTACCTCTTTCTTTTTGAAGTAGGTAAAAAAAATTCAACCAAATTCTTTCTGAATGGGATCGAGCATGTGCGGTTTAACAAAAAAACGCCTAATAAAATTATTAAAACGAATCTCTAGCACATTTATAAACCACAGAACGATAATAATAATTGAATTAAACTGAAATAAACTGTTCATACAACTTTCGTTTTTAACCAAAAAAACAAAACGTCATCTTTTTTCTAACATTTTTTTTTATTATATTTTTAAAGAATGGCTTAATTAATTAAAGTTTTTTTTTCTATAAATACGGAAAATTTAAGTCAATGACAGATTAAATATTTAGAGTTAGATAAAATAATTGTAGTATCAATTAAATATCCATAAATACTGTATTACTCTATCAATTATATATCCATAAATAGTGCATTGACCTAATGACACGTCACGTGTAATTAGTCATTGATGTTTTCCATTAGATTTTATATTCGTTTATCTAATAAAGTTTATAGTTATGCTTTTATCACTTAACTAGCGGCTTAACCTCGCTTCGCTCGGGTTCATCCCTACTTACGTTTTGACATTTAGTATAGATTTCTCAGAGATGAGATATTTTCCCGCAGTAAAAAGTATCTATCTGCTATCATCACACCAAATTTCATCAAAATCTCTCCAGTGGTTTTTCTGTGATGCGGTAACAGACAGACAGATAAAAATTCTAAAAACTATAGATTCGGCCTCTGTATGGATAATAATGTCTATTTCAATAAAAAAATTCAATTTTATTATATGTATAGATTACAATACAATTATAATAATAATACAATTTAATGCAGGCGACATACCATTACATATATTTTCACTCACTATTTATATCACATCATGATAAGTTCTCGTAGTTTTAGGGCATGTGTTTTTCTGGAATTTTCTTAGGTAGAAGTGTTCCCAGAACTTTGGCAGGAAGAATTTTACATGCTTGAAATGCTTGTGTATAGTTCCATTAAGTTGTTTACTTATACACGTAAAGTATGTGTAGTATTCCTTATGAAATGAGCTTGTTTCATTCTTAACCAGTTTTCATGGAAAATGTAATACAAAGTTTAAGTAGAGAGTCTTTTGCCCGATTTCATTAACGTCACCTAAGGTTAAGGGATCCCCTAAGCATGGTTAGGGGGCTGTTAGGGGACAGTTTCTGTTTCACTGACAGTTAGATATCACCTAAATATTAAAAGGCCCCCTAAATTTAGGTGCTTGAAATATGGGCTTAAAGACGATCGTAAAACGAAATTAAATTTAGGGGTTAGTTTAGGGGACTTTTAGGCTAGGGATCCCATACGTAGGTAGGTAGCTTATGGGTTGTTGGTGAAATCGGGCATTTACGTCATAAAGCGGTAAAACGACTATAACTTTAATTGAAGTTAAATCTACTCAATAAAAATTATTTGTATATCGCGACTGCTTAAAAACAATTTAATGCATTTTTTTTTGTTTTGTTTATGGGAAGAATTTCGAAAAATGCTAAAACACGTGTTTATTTAATTGTATTGAAGAATATTGATACCAAGTTTTAAGTAATTCTAGTCATAAATATATTTTTTGGGTTGTATTATACCCGTGGGAATGAGATAATCTCTTGCGGTAAAAACATAAGTAAGTCACTCCCCAGCCCTCCAACTATCTCTACACAAAAAAATTACGCTACTCCGTCACTCTGTTTTGACGTGAAAGAAGAAGAAACAAACAAACTCACTTTCACATTTATAATAATAGTATGGATTGTTATCACACTGGTCACTGTGTCTTCTTTTGTCTTTGCAATAACTCTACATTGTCAAAGGTCGTAAGTCATAACCTACTATATAGCTTTCTTCCTGAACCTGACCTAAACATGCCTAATACCTATATAACTTTCTAAAATTTTACTTAATACGCAATTTACTTCCAACCATATTTCATAATATGTAAGCCACGTATTGATCTAAGTCGTAAATCTAGGCAGTAGCAAGGTAACCCCATAGCTTTAAGTGTAACAGATTGAACGCACGCAACGAACAAAACATGTATATTGTATAATATAATAACGTTTATGGGATTGCGACTTTCATATTTTATAGAATTTGCTGTTTGTGGCATCGTGGCATATTAAAATAGGTCAAGGTGGTAGGGAAATTAAAAATTCAAGAATTTTGTTTTATAAGAAAACTGTAGATTAAGTCCCATGTCGATTTTTCAACCGACTTCTTAAAAAAAGGAGGTTGTCAATTGAGCTGTATTTTTTTTAATGTTTGTTACATCAGAACTCCGTTACTTATTAACCGATTTGGACAAATTTTGTTTTGTTTGAAAGTATATATTTACAGATTAGTCCCAATTAAATGAAAAAAAAACCATTCCTAAGGGAGGAAAAATGGCTAATGGTGAATTTAACCTACTTGTAATTCTCATATTGACTTGAAACTTTGCAAGTGTTTCTATTTCCGTTGATAGTACAGTGATTCTGTATAGTTGACCTGATCTGATGGTAAGGCCAGAAGGCTAATAGAAGATACTTCGAGTTTGGACTTATTTTATTTGATTTGACAAGCACAATACGTTAGAATAGGATTTTAGAGCTAGAATTTTTAGTGTTGTTAATAAAAGCGAATTTTAGTTTGTCAGTCTTTATATAAAAATAGGCATCAAACTAACTATAACGGCTTAAACGAATATTTTATTAAAATACTTTCTTCTTACTTTGCTACTACTATGTCTAAATCAAAAAGGGAAAAAACAATATTTTTTTTAAAAAAACGACTAAAAAAAAAACTTAAAAGTAAAAAATAACTGATTGGTAGTTTTCATTTATTATACATACCTAATCAAATATTTTCGAAGCTGGTGCCAGCCGATACAAATCAAAGCAAAGCTTACATCACAAATTGATGTATAAAATTTTAAACTTCATATATGTAATTAAAGTTCATATTTACCTATTAGATATTCATAACTTAAAACATTATCGGCTGTCACCGACTTCAAAAACATCTGATTAGGTATCTATAGGAAATGAAAACTACCAATCAGTTATTTTTACTTTTTAGTGTTTTTTTTTAACTCGGTTTTTTAAGGATTTTAATCTTTAATAGCTTGGAAACAAGCCATTTCTAAGTAGTATATTTTTATTATCTGTTTTTATTGGATATAAGAAGTTCTTGAAATACACTTAAATTCCGTTGGTATCAACCAATTTGAATTACCTTGTATAGTAAGACTAGAATATAGATTAAAGCATTAATATGAAATTATAACAAAAAAATGGTCATATAGTCATATATTTATAGACCTATAGGGATCCTAAACATTTTTGGAGTATGAATAAAACAACAACATAAAATAATCTACACATTTATTAAATTCAATAAACAGACACTCGCTACTTATTCGTAGTAATATATTTACAGTCTTAAATTTACACATATTAAATGCGAAGGAATGTTTATTAGAGAAAATATGCAAAAGATATGATCGTAAGCCTAATGCTAAGCTGCCGTCATAAAAAAGAAGGCCGCAGTTTCGTCAAAGTTGGTTTCGAGATATTTGAAGTTTTGTCTTAGTAGTACTTTTAAAGTATATATTCAACCCTTTTTTTAACGTCCTACTGCTAGACACGGGCCTCCCTTCAGTACGAGGGGGATCAGGCCATAGTGCATCACGCTGGACAAGTGCGGGTTGGCGGACTTCATATGTCTTTCGAAAACTTGCTAGGTTCTCTCAGACATGCAGGTTTCCTCATGATGTTTTCCTTCACCGTAAGACAAATGCTAATTATCTTGGAAATGACTCGCACATGAAAATATCAGAGGTGCGTGACCAGGGATTTGAACCTGCATCACTCGGTTTCCCAAGCGAGCGCGTTACCACTGGGCTACCACTGTCTGTGAAGTGTATTTTGAAGTAGTTACGATGAAAATGGTTATGGTATCTTCGAATCCATAAGACTTAGAGCTTTATGAGTAAGAATATCAAGCAGCAATTTATTAGCTGATTCCGAATTTTGCATTTAAGTTATTTTTGACCAAATTGTTAGTTAGGGCCTTCTTTATTATGACGGCAGTATGGCTTTCACTAATTTGAGCTAATCGATAATATTTTTATTTAAATAATTCATATCTATTTCCATTTTATATGTAGATGCCATATTGTTTTTTTTATAATATTTTTTATCTGTTATCATTCATATACACCATTAGGCTGTATGTAGAAAGTTTTTGATGTAATTAAGTTTTTTTTAATAGCAAAATAAAAAAATAAATCTATCAACTTACGACTAGACAGGTACTACACGTTAAATACTTTCGTTGGTAATAAATAAGTTAGATTTGTGTAATGGCTACAGACACGTACATTGTTAGAATAATCGATATTTTTAAATGTATCGATTAATATTACTAATAAGTAAGTAGTAGCAACTAATTCTGGAATTGTACACTGGGTTTTAAGTAAAAGTACAAAAATCAATATTGGTAACTGTAATTGTATGAAATATTTCCGATATAGCATTTTGGAGAGTAGAAGCAACTATTACTTAAAGGATTACAAAATAAAAAAAAAACTATGTTTTCTGATTTTTTCGCGGATTTATTTAGATTTTTAGTTCTCGACGTTTCCGCAAAAATCCGCTAAAAACCCGAAAATATAGTTTCCATTTAAAATGTCGAATATTCGCGTAAATCTAAGAAAGTATTGTTATAAAATTAAATTAAATATTTATTTAAAATTGTGGCTATGACGTATGTATCATAAAGATTTGAGAATTACGTTGTAGTTTTATTTAAACAAGAATTTTGTTCTCACGAATATTATTTCCATCTTTCCCTACTTGCCTTTAACTCTCCAAAATATCTTGTCGTATTTATAATGCACTAATTTCATAAATAGTTTATTACTTTTTTTTTAAACTATATTAACACCAAGCAATTACAATCAATTAATGTATCGATATTGGCAAAATATCTATACATTAATTATATTTAATATGTCATCAATAATATTAAATATTATAATATACATCCCTATTTAATAATAAATAATCGATACAATTATTTATGAAATGTGGCTGCATACGTTTTTTTATTATCTTAATTTTATATAAACATATTATATCATTATGTAAAGATACAGCTATTAGTCTGAGCAATCTAAACTTTATTATGTGTTTTTTTATCCAGGAAAAAAGTCTTTAACATTAAAGAGTTATTAATTTGTTAAACAAATATATATATATATATATATATATATATATATATATATATATATATATATATATATATATATATACATATTTATATATTTGTTTAAAATATGTAAACAATAATTTTAATATAATAATGCTATTTAATCATTAAATCTGTTTCAGAGGGTAGAAAATCAAATTGTGTTGCAAAAGTCTTGAAAATATTATATTAAATTATATAATAAATGAAATGGAATGAAAGGCTGGTAACTGCTTAAGAAAATATACATATATATTTTGTTTAGAGAAGATACAACTTTTCGATATATATCCAAATTTCCTGGATTTGACAATAAAAAGAAAATTTAAATACCAAAATGAATTTCGTTCGACTAAAATAAGCAAAAATCTCTACATAACAATACATAATAATACAAATATGTTCTTCTTAATCCAATTGTTTTATTTCATAATTTTATAAATCTTAATATCAAATTTTGGCTCTTAAAATTATAATATTATAACCAATTATTTAATATATATATATATATACATACTGCGAAGCTACGCGTCGCCCGAATAGGCGGATAGTGGAATATCGAGTGCACATTATCACGCTAATTTATTAGACTTTTACAAACAAATGTCAAAATTAGAAAAAAATAATTGAAATTGTTTAGAAATTGAAATCCATGTACTATATAATTCCAAAAGTGGACTTTTCTAAGCATCTTACATATCCTAACATTATTTAGGAGTCGATGAATTACCAAAAAATATCCAAAAATGAAACTTATTTGGAATAAATTTTACTTCAAATACTTAAGGGCCTAAGCATACAATAATCTATCGCTTTCTGAGCACATATCTTATATTTTTTTGAACCCATGAATCATCAATAAGGTCCAAAAGTGAAACCTATTTAGAATGAAACTTAAGGATACATTACTCACTTTTTTAACTTAACACATCCTGGAAATTATTTAAGCGCTCATAAGTTAGCAGAAACTTCCAAAATAAAATACAATCACCTTACTGAGACATTCACACATTCTAATAATTTAGGAGTCCATGAATTACCAAAGTACTCCAAGAGTACTTATTTCCCAGGTCCCTTCCCTAAGGCCTTACACTGGCGTAAGCTAGGGCACGGCTATTAAAATAGTCCCCAAGTTCCCTAAGGCCCTAGACGGGCGCGGGCGCGGGCTAGGGCACGGCACGATGCGGCGCGCTCGCCAGCAGGCGCCGCACCGACTGGTGGTTGTTGCCGTCGCTGCTGGAGATGTCGCTCGTGCTCACTACGGCCGGTTGGGAGAAGTTCTTGCAAAGAACTAGAACCTGGAAAAAAATTTGTATTGTAACTCGAATGTACAGTTATCCTTTATAATAAATACTAAAAACATTTGATCAAATTTCCGATCGCTACCAAACGTCATAGGATCACCCGCTAGGCTACCTGAAGATTGCCTGAAAATTATATCAAAATCGCATCAGCCGTTTTGGAGTTACGCTATATTACTGTAAAGTTTCATCAAATTTCTTTCAGTAATTATTGTGTGAAAGAATAATAAACATCCATATATCATACATATATAATTCATTCACTATGTAATTACTATCAAAAAACATATATCTCACCGTGTAAGCGACAGTGGCGACGCCCATGACGGCGCCGGCGAGCACGTCCCACCAGTGGTGGCGGCGGTCGGTGACGCGCGTGAGCGGGCACGCCACCGCGTACAGCGCGCACAGAAGCTGCAACAGCGGCACCGCCAGCGCCGACCGGTTGTGCCAGCTGAACGCTCGCCTTTGCAGGTACCACTGGAAAGATAATATGTATATAAGAACAAGCGACTTGGCGGGTGCGTTCCTAGGTACGCGGGTTTTGTGTGGAACCCTAATAAAAAAAAACCGAACAAAAAAAGTAGCCTAACGCACTCCTTATAATATCAGCTTTCTACTAGTGAAGGTCCCGTCAAAATCAGTTTAGCCGTTTCGGGGATTAGCCGGAACATACATATAGATAAATATTTTAAAGCATCGAATATACTTTCCTATGTAGTATTTAGTAAAAAGCTGTTATTTTGACATTACAAACAGACACTTCAATTTTATTCATTTGTATAGAGTATATAGATGGAAGTATTTGGGTTAATCTTGTAACCTACAGATTATAGCGCTATAATGCTTAACATTATTGATGCTACGGGCTAGTCGTACATTGATTCCTCACTTGAGACCTGTCTTTATATGTATTTATTTTAATTTTATAATTAGCATGAATCTCAGTCATGTTAATTATAAGATAGAAATAAATACATATAAAGTCAACGCAAAAGTAACTAATCACTTGCTTAGAAAGGATTGATATATTTCGACAAGCTTATCTCTCTTACAGTAAAATAAATATTGTAAAAGACCTTTTTTATAACAACGAATTCTGGGGAGTAATTTTCAATACCAATTTTTTAAATTAGACTTGAATTGACGACACGTTTGGCTCAGTTTGTAGTGACCCTACTTGCTGTTCCAGCGGTCACGGGCGCGAATTCCGCGGAGGGTATTCATTTGTGTGATGAGCACGAACGTTCGTACTCCCGTCATGGGTGTTTATATTTATAATATGTATGTATTTAAAGTATCAACCATCTGGTATCCATAACACAAGCCTCGTAGCTTACTATGGAACTATGTAGATGGTGTTGTGTGATGGTATGTTAATGTCCCATCATATTTATTTAATTTGACAAGAAGCGTTGTCCATACCATTAGATATATCATAAAGTTATGAAAAAGATAAAAAAATTAAGTATATAAAGTTGGATTTAGAAACAATATTACATAATCTGTGCTTATTACAGCCAGTTCCTTTATAACAGCGTTAATTAACTGAGCAGTCAATGCTACTTCCGTGTGGGGCGGTTGATTGGACGATGTAAAGAGGGATCTATGGATGTGTCACAAGATTATGTAATTTTTATAATTTTAAATAAAACTATCTTTTCGGATTTTTTCGCGGATTTCGAGACATGTAACACCTCGGTCTCCCCCGTGACCATGAATGCTGTAAAGCATTCGAAACGTCCAACCAAAAATCCAAATAAATCCGCGAAAAAATCCGAAAAGATAGTTTTATTTAAAATGTCAAATATTCGCGTAAATCTAAGAAAGTTTTATAATATTGTTAATATGATGAAAATTCATATAAACACTGTGATAAGTGTTAGGTAATATGTATGGTGTCATAGCTTTTCCCAATATATTCTGCAATAATATACTAATAGTCCAATCAGAATCCGGTTTGGGAACAAAATATTTTTCTTTTCTATTCAAAATAAACGGATTCCGATTGGTCTATAAGTTTGTATGTCATAAAATGAATGACATATGATAATGTGAAATATGGTAGATTGTGCCTTTGTATACAACAATTATTTCATACCAGCGACTTACACTCGCTCTTTCACGTTTTAAGAGGATTGTGAAGTGCCGATACGCGGCGAGAGTAGGTATTTTTAAAAATGCTATCTGTTTCATACCGCTTTGCATCCCCCCGGCAGTGAACAACACAAATACAACATACGCAAATTCTCACACACACTATGATAGCAGCAGCCGATGACGCGCGGGCGCTTGCGGGGGGCGGGGGCGGGGGCGGGGGCGGCGCGACTCGGCGCAAGAGCAATTTCAAAGTTTATCTAATACTAGCGGCTCACCCTCGCTTCGCTCGGGTTCACCTCTAGAAAAGCACAAACAGATCTATCCCACGGGAACCGTTCATTTTTCCGAGATAAAAATAAAATAAATAAAATAAGTAACCTGTTGTTTGACCTGCAATATAAGGTATCAGCATGCCAAATTTTACTAAATTAGGTGCATAAGTTTTTGTGTACTGAGCTGTATAAGTTACTATAATTTTTTAACTATCCCACGGGAACTCTTTAATTTTCCGGAATGAAAAGTATCAAATTTCATTTAAATAGGTTCAATAGTATCGGAGATTAGCCCGTACGAACAGACAAACAGACAGAGAAACAAAATTTTTAAAAAAATCTGGATTTGTTCTATTTCTCTCCTTACGGGATGTAAGAAGAGAACTGACTCGTTTTTTATCAATTTTTTCTACCATCTATGTACAGACATTCGACCTCTATAGTTTTATTATTCATATAGGTATGTACCTATATTCAGATAGAATAAATAACGTATAATAAAACAGAAATATATAATAATGAAAATACTTGTAGTTATAGCGAATGTACCTTAGGAGATAGACATATACTATGTAGAACTTTTCTATAGAACTTTTTAAGACTTACAATTTTCTTGTACAATGTTTTGATCTATCTCTTAAGGTTGAGCCAACGTTAGCCATATAATTTTCTAATGACAATTCGATAGAACCAGTTATTGTATTTTCCCGTGGGAATGAATAATTTTCCTGTCGTAAAAACTATTCTAAATGTTGATCCGAGCACTAAGTTTTATCACTATACAAAATGAAGTTAAAATCGGTTGAGTACTTTTTGCGTGAAACGCGCACATCGATTTGACTAAGTTTTATTATAGGTATAAATAAGAATAAATATTGCGAGTGTAACTTAGGAGACTTTTCAAGACCTACAATTTTTTAGTATATTGTTTTGATGTATGTCTTAAGGCTTAGCCAGAGGAAGGTTTCTAGGGAGGACTCGATAAAACCAGTTATTGTATTTTCCCGTGGGAAAGAAAGATTTTCTTTAAGTAAAAGGTATCTAGGCAGTGGTATCCCAGTGGTAACGCGCTCGCTTGGGAAACCTAGTGAAGCAAGTTCAAATCCCGGGTCTCGCACCTCTGATATTTTCATGTGCGAATCATTTCTAACACAGTTACCACTTGTCTTAACGGTGAAGGAAAACCTGCATGTCAGACAGAACTTAGCAAGTTTTCGAAAGACATGTGAAGTCCACCAACCCGCACTTGGCCAGCGTGGTGGACTATGGCCTGATCCACCTCGTACTGAAGGGAGGCCCGTGCATGTGTTAAAAAGGGCTGAATACAACATACATACATACATACAAAAGGTACCCTAAATGTTGACTCGAGTAATAAGTTATCACTTCACCAAATTTCGTTGAAATTGGTACATTACTTTTCGCGTGAAACGCACACACAAAAACAGACAAACAGACATACTGGCAAACAGCCAAACAGGCAATTTTTTTAATAACTATTGTTTTGGGGTTTATGTTGTATACATAATACGTTACAAATAAACAAAAACATCTATCCCACGGGAAAAGTACATTTTTCCGGGATACACTGTTACCTATTTGTTATTCTGATGTATGAACTATATTATTGTAAAGTTTCATCAAAATCCAATCAGTGGTTTTTGTGTACTAAGCTGTATAAGTTACTATAGTTTTTTTGACTATCCCACGGAAACTCTTTAAATTTTCCGGGATGAAAGTAGCTGATTTGTTTTTGTCATGTAATGAAATATATTATTGTAAAGTTTCATTAAAATCCAATCAGTAGTTTTGTGTACTGAGCAGTATAAGTTGTTATAGTTTTTTTTTAACTATCCCACGGGAACTCTTAATTTTCCGGGATGAAAAGTATCTAAGATGTTTGCCCGGGGATATAAGGTACAACCATGCAAATTTCATTTAAATAGGTCCAATAATCCGGAGATTAGCCTGTACAAAGAGAAAAACAGATAAAACAGCTCGCTCGGGTTCGTCCATACATACGAATATGTTGTATTATCTCTTTAACCATTTGTCCAAATTATATGCAGTAAAAGGGAAAAGTCTTTTATTTTAAACATTTTAGACGATAAATTCACTTATTTTGATAAGAATTCATAATTGTTGATAATATGACCAATAAACATGACCTACCGATTTAAATGATTTTTTAATATAAAAAACTACTTTTTGTGACTTTAAATATAAAAGTTAGACATATGCTGTCGCTGACTTTTTTGTAGGCATTATTAAGTTCTACAACTTTTTTCTAGAACATAATCATATATCTCTCATCGTTAAGGCAGCGTTCGTAAGAAACGTTTTCGTTCGACCGTTTTTTCTCCGACTTACTTTGCAAATCCGACTATCACGAAAAAGCCTTTTCATTATTCGGGTTAATATATAGCCTATGACACTCAAAAAGAACGTGGCTTTCTATTGGTGAAAGAATTTTGAAAATCGGTTCAGTAGATCCAGAGATTACCCCCTACAACGTCACAAACTCACAAACTCACAAACTCACAAACTCACAAGATCACAAACTTTACCTCTTTATAATATTAGTATAGATTTATTATTTTAACGGTTTGCTTACAATATACATTCCCTACAAGTTACATCGCACCTTTATTCATAAACTGAAATAACTCTAAATTACAATTCTGTGGCGAATATCATTTAAAATTTGACTTGTTTAGATTGATGACTTCAAAAAATCATAAAAAAATAAATAGGTGCTTTAGATCAATTACAAAAATCTCGTTCCAAAAGTTGAAAGTTATAGAATTTTTTTGTTGTTTATGTAGGTACTAATAGACCCATCGGAATCCTTTTATTGTTAAAATAATTATTTTATTGAAAACCTGAAGTTTTATGATTTTATAATGTTAGCAGGTATATAAGGAATAGAAATTCATAAAATGACCTGATCATGAATGATGATGATTTACGATTTTTTAACATATCTATGACTAAATTTTATAAAATATATCAACTTAATTTTTTTAAATATATTTTTAACTAATGAATAAACAAGATTAGATTACGAATGATTTTCATTTCTTTCTGTAATTGCCCTAAAATCATTTTTTTCAGAAAAATCAATAAAATTAACTCCAAAAACTAATAAAATATCGATAATTTCGAAAAAATTATAACGAATAGTATGTGTATAATATATATATAATATACATATAATATATATATAATTATACACATACTATTCGTAATAATTTTCATAAAATTATAACGAATATTATAAATTATAACGAATATAAAATTAAAAATATAAATTTTACAAAAATAAAAGTATTTTTATTGCTCCTTCTAAACGGTTAATAGTCCACCAGCAATTAGCAAAAGAAAGCGCGTGACCGGTGGTGGGCGAGGGTGGAGGGCGAGGGGTGGAGGGGTGTAGGAAGTGGTCCTTACTCATTCAAACTTGGCCAGATATAATGATGATGATGATATAGAAAATATTTTTATTTTTGTATGAAAATGAAAATTTAAGAAATATTTTTTTTTCTTGTTACAGAGGTTGTTGTTATGATGTAAATAGTATATTCCCAAAGGTCTTCAGTAAATTAAAAATGACCCTGTATATATATATATATAATATATATATATTTTCAGTTTTGTATTTTTTCTCAGAAATGAGATATTTTCCCGCGGTAATGCTATAATATGTTGATCCGGATAACCAGCTACCACCATACCAAATTTCATCAAAATCCCTCCAGTGGTTTTTCTGTGACGTGGTAACAGACAGACAGACAGACAAAAAATCTAAAAACTATAGATTCGGCCTCTGTATCGATAATAATGTTTATTTCAATAATATTTTCCAAAAAATATTTAATGTACAGATACGGCTTAGTTACAATCTATACATACGAGTATAATAAAATTCTAAACTTTGGATTGAATCCTTTTAGTATCGATCGATATATCGATATTACCTTCTCCTCCCTAGGAGATAATAATATCGATAGCACCTTCAACATCACTACAGTCTAAAATATGCCCCTGCCCCCGACCCGTATGGTGCGATAGAGAGAGTTGCAAGTCTTAGACTCAATTACCTACATTTCCTTTTTGAAATATTGTTTCGGGCGATAACGTTTTCACCCCCCTAAACATTAACGAAATGAGACGATTTTGGTCTCATTAGATTCAGTACACCTTAATCTAGGTCTGTACGTTTTCCTTTTTTTGTAATTCAGTTTAGTTTAATTTAAACAAATAAAAACGCTGGAGGAAGTTTTTAGGTCAAAAATATAGATATTTAGATGCTAATAACTTCTGTCGTACGCAATATTTCAAAAAAATAAAAACGTACGGACCTAGATTTTGATTATATCTACAACATTTCCAAAAATTATGAAAATTAGACTATGTTTAAGGGGGGAAAAACGTTATCGCTTTTTGTATGAAAATTTACAGGTTCACAATCCTCTTAATTTTTTTGAGCAGAACCCTAATTCTGTTTATAAAATAAAAGTAGCCTAAGTTACTCCTTATAACAACAGCTATCTGTCGATGAAAGTCTGGTCGAAATCAGTCCTGCCGTTTAGATTAGCCGGAACAAACAAACATACAGACAAACAGACAGACAAAAATGTTCAAAATTTTGTTTTTCTTATAACTATCGTATATAATTTTATATGCATTTAGTGAAACGCTGTTTTATTGATATTACAAACAGACACTTCAATTTTATTTATCTGTATAGATGTAATATGATAAATGGGTAATTTCTTACCGCTAAAAAGAGTCCGGAGTAGACGGATAAAGAGGTGTGTGCAGATGGAAAGCTTCTACTGGAGTCGATCTGTAAGTACCGAGAGAACTTCGTAGATGTACACGTGAAGCTGCTTACGTACTCAGAACTGTAAACAAAATCTATTATTATTATATATAAAGATGGAAGAAAATAGTATTGACCTAATGCAATTATATATATATATATATATATATATATATATATATATATATATATATATATATATATACCTCTTATATACATACATATAGATATATAATATTTAATTACCCCAAATCTAATCCTATTGTATATAAAAGAGGTCAACTGTATCTTATGGGAAAAAAATATTTATTACTTTCAACAAATAACTTTGAAGGATTTTTAGATTATTGGTTTTTTATCATAAACTCATACGAGGTAACCATGAAAATAGTTATTCATTCACTCAATAATTAAAAATATTTTAACCATTTCAGAAATCATGGTATTAGATTAATATTTTAGATTTACGCGAATATTTCATTTTTAAATAAACTATTTTAGCGGTGACGTTGGGAATGCTTCGCAGCAAATATGGTCACTCTATGGGAGACGCTCTCCCATCAAATAACATCAAAATAATATGTTTATATAATGATATTCAAAAACATTTTCTGTTACTTCTATCTTTCATTCATAATAAGGTACTTATTCAGATTATTTTTCAATAAATTCCAAAATGTTGAACGAAACAGGTTCATAATCCGCATTCTATTGGGTTTAACACAAATCGAAACGTTGCGGTTACAACCGCTCGTATTACATTGGAATTTTTGTGTGCACTTGACATGTTCATACAAACACTCGTTTTTCATTGCCAACTTAACAAAGTAAAGATTAAATATTTTTCAATATTTATATGACGAGGTTTTCACTTATTAAGGATTATTATTTATTTTTTTATTTGAGATCTGTATCATAAGATACTTGTACTTAAAAAACATAAAATTTGATGGAAGTTTCTACAATAATTTATTGAACAAATAGATAATTGATAGTTGCTAATATTTTTATACAAGCAATTGTCTTTATTAATAGAAAATCAAATAATAATTTATCACATTTTTTTTTAAATCTTAATTAATTGTAAACGTACGACAATATAATCGTATGTGTTAAAAACTAATTTTAAACCTTATTTATATCATACCCCGTATTAATGTAGAAATGAACTTTTTCAATTATATAATTAACAACAAAAAAAACTTACCCATTACATGTCCTCGCTTTGTCTGGTTCGCACAAATCAAAGAAAGTCGGTCTCGGTGAACCCACGACGCACTTCACAACCTCCAAAACTGTCAAGTTAAGAACTGCACCATATATATAGTCTCTATATATGAATGCAGCGGTTTTAGCACTAGCGTAGAGCTTATTTTTCTTAATCGTGTACTCGTCGTCCCTATGTAGTATAGTTTCAATAGCCCACATCTGTAATAGAATGATTGCATAAGTGCCAAGGTACAGTTGTGAGGTACATTTATCTTATTACGTAATAGCGTATTTGAGATTTGACACGTTTTTTTCTTCCTAAATTAAATTTTTCTAGTACTTTGTTGGAGTTGCTATGTTTTTTGGGGCTTATTTTTTTTCGTTTTTGGGATTTTTTCCTTTGTTGGAAAGCTCGTAGCTTACTGTAGCTACTCCGAATGAATCAAAAATTTAGAATGTAAATTAATAAATTTCAAATTTTAAGTTAAAAAAGAGTTTAAAATTAACGCAAAAAACAATAATTACTATACTCAGAAAATTAAGTACGAGTATTTTATTTTGTTATAGTTTGTGATGTATAAAATATTTTTTTTTCTTTAGTGGCTTAGAATTGCGTTAACAGACGCGATACATTCTGCCAGTGTCACGTATTGTGAGGAAGACACGAATGAGTTTGGTAATTTTGAAATTTAGCAGCTATAACGTGGAATTAATTAACTATAAATAAATGATCGGTCTACAGGAGCAAACCTACAGCATTAAAAGATAATTACGCAATAAAAATAATAGTTTTACTTATTATTTTACAAACTGACACTTAGACAGTAACATGAGTTTTCTTTAAAGTTGAAGACATTTTTTACAATATATTTTGCATCAGTAACATTTTTACTCTTTTCCACGTTAATTTTAATTTTCAATGACTAAACTGTAGCTTATTAAGTATATTTTTTTCTTTAATGGCATTAAGCATGTATTCGTAAGCATGAAAAGAATCCGTCACTTAGAATTGACATTGATCTCATAATAACAAACACGTCATTTGCGGATATTTAAAAGTTGATGGACGTTACACAAAGTTCTTAACAGAATCCTCTTTAGAATTTGCAAATTTTTTGTTACACTGCAAATATAAATTTAAATATTAGCGGCGATTTAAATGTAAATTTGTGTTGTACGCAAATACGTTGTATCGATTTTGAGTAAATGTGAAAAATGTATTGTAAACATGACATTATAACCTATAGGGTATAATGTAATGAAATTCTGAGTCGAAACTGTACATTAAATATTTTTTGAAAAATCTTCTAGTTTTTAGAATATTTGTCTGTTTGTCTGTCTGTCTGGGAACGCATCACGAGAAAACTACTTGACAGATTTTGATGAAATTTGGTATAATTATTGGTGGTTTTCCTGGTTAATATATAGGATACTTTTTACTGCGGGAAAATATATCATCTCTGAGAAATCTATACCAACCGTCAAAACGTATCTAAGGACGAACGCGAGCAGAACGAGGGTGAGTCGTTACTAGTAAGTATAAATTAAGACGTCGTTTTATAGTGTGCATAAACCTGTTGGATTGTCTAAATGATATTAGTCATAAAAGGGGAGAGTATGAAATGTGTATGTTTATATAACTGCGATAGTAAAGTCCAGGGTATATATCATGAATTGACAACACGTTTGGCTCAGTTTGTAGTGACCCTACTTGCTGTGCCAGCGGTCGCGGGTTCGAGTCCCGCTGGGGGCATTCATTTGTATGATGAGCACGAATGTTTGTACTCCAGTCATGGATGTTTATATTGATAATACGTATGTATTTATAGTTATATATGTGTAGTATATCAACTATCTGGTACCCATAACACAAGCCTCGTAGCTTACCATGGAACTAGATGGCGCGTGTGTTAATATCCCAACATATTTATATTATTTTTATTTATGAATATTAATTAGGTATATGACTTTTATTAAAGAAAAAAAACTATAAACAGTAAAAAAAGCAACAGCGTACAAAGCGAACTAAAACGATGGAAACAAGTTGACGAAGAAACATAGCACTATGCAGTCGGAGATATACATGTTTCATTCTTGCTGCTAAATGTATCTATGTCTCCGACTACATAGTACTGTTTCTTTATACGCAGTCGGGTAATTTTTTTTAATAATTTTTGGTTCTGGCTAATTAGACATTTGGAGTTTTTTTTAATTGAATACATTGTAACATTTGTTAACGTAAATTATTATATTATTACCCTAATTCAAATTTCGGAAATACTATACGAAAGCGGAAATTTATTTTTTTAGTCAAGAAAATCTTAGTAGCAGTACGAAATTTGTAAATTCGTAGTGTTACGTTAATTTTTTACAACGCCTTTACGAACTTTTGCATTATTAATAAGCCTCTAAGAAATAGTTTTTTTCATACGTACTATTAGATAGGGCACAATAACAGTAATTGTTGCGACGAGCGAGATGGAGATAGTGTCTCCCGTATGAGGGAATGAGAGGTCCGGATCGTTGCATCTGAACCCACTACGCCTACTTGGTAGCGCTCCAACTTCTAGAAGAATGCAGACTGCTGCCACTGCGGACAAAGAAAATTGATTTTTAATAACTTTTTTATAATATTATAATACACTAGCATTGCCGGCCCTCCTGGCTCTCCGCCCGCGTTCTGATGACCAAAAACCAAATTCTTAGGTTTTACATATTAGTATACTGTTACATTGCAGTTTTTGTGTTTTTTTCTTATAAATTATATATATTCCCGCGGTAAAAAGTATCCTATACGTTGACCCGGATAACCAGCTATCACCATACCAAATTTCATCAAAATCGCTTCAGTGGTTTTTCTGTGACGCGGTAACAGATAGACAGACAAAAATTCTAAAAACTATAGATACGGCCTCTGTATCGATAATAATGTTTATTTCAATAAGATTTTATAAAAAATATTATAAAAAATAAAAATATTATAAAAATATACGGCTTAGTTACAATTTTATTATACATGTATAGATAATAATAATAATATTTTCTTTTAACTTTTTTATAAACAGTCTATAGTTTTTTTTGAAGACTCCCGTTACCATTATTCCTGTGAAACATTCGAAATGTCGGGAATCAAAAATCAAAGTAAAGCCTAGAAAAATCCGAACAGATTTTTTTTTCATTTTATAGCCTATTAATTGAGGAATATTTTAGGTTATTAAAAATTAAGTATTCTATAGAAGTGGGATAATTATACGAAATTAAATAGAGTTATCGAACATAGTCGTGGTCACAAGCTAGTATATTATAAATATGGTTTAAATTATTTAATTAATTTAAACCATATGGTAAAAATTTACGTGTGAGGTTGTAATATTTTTTATCTATTAACGCAAGAGGTAATTTTATTATCTGTATGTAGTCTCTGTAGATTAACATAATATTATAAACTCAGAAAGCGTCTTTGAGAGTAGCCACTATGTCTTCTACGAAAAAATGAACGAATATTTAGAGATGGTATTTAGGTAAATGAACAAACATATTAAGTTAAATAATTTTCGAAAGCATATTATTATTATCTTTAAAGATGTCATTATAATGTCATTTGAAATATCTTAAAAGGATGTGACGCAGGAAGTATCTTAAGAGATGTGGAGTAACACACAATCTTCTAATAGATAATATTTATACCCACTTCTTTTATTGATAAACTACCTAGCTTTTACTTTAGCTAGTTTTTAACTCATCAAGTGAAAACTAAAATTATTTATAGAGTTTAATGCTCATTGAAAATAATTTAATTAATACATAAAACGAAAATACTAAAAACAAATACATTTTAGGTAGTCAATATACTCGTAAATAAATAGGCAAAAATACCATTAAAAAAACCTTTTCTCTTCTGTTTGTCAGCCAATTTTCTTTATTTGATTCATAGCTATTTTATTGTGAATAAAAAAAAATTGAAACAGTTAAATTTTTTTATTTAGATTTTCCTCAAATTTTCAATAATGATTATGGTCCAATTTTGACTACTGGGCGAACACTAGTATTTATAAATCATTAAAAAAAATGTTTAAATATCTTTTTTTTTAACAAACAAGCAAGTTTCGGCCTCGGTTTGCGGTTTCAATCTTCGTTTAATGATTCAGGATAAATATTTAAATTAATCACATTATGAAATCGCTATGCCGGCGACTTCACTCGCATGGTAAGTGGGACGACGATAAATGGTAGTCGACCCCATGATGCTATTTATGCCATATCCAAATTTCATCAAAATCTGTTTTGTAGTTTAAGTATAAAAGGTAACAAAAAAAACAGACGTAACTTTCAGATATATCTAATATTAGAATAGTAACTGCCTCGGTGGTGTAGTGGCTAGCATGTACGGCTGCACACACGGAGATCCTGGGTTCGAGTCCCGGGTCGGGCCAAGTTTAGTTATTGAGTCTTTCTGTATATTAAGTCTCAGTAACAGCCCGGAGTTGGGAAGTTGGCGGTGTTTCACCCCCGTGCCTCGGAGAGCACGTAAAGCCGTCGGTCCTGCGCCTTAACTCTCACCGGTCGTGTCGAGTGGTCGTCCCACCGGAGTATGAGAGTGACGGGAATAGAGAGTGCACTTGTGTCTGCGCGTACACTTGAGCACTATAATATCTCCTGCGCAGTTGGCAAATCTCAATGAGATTGGCCGCCGTGGCCGGAATCGGCTAGGAGAACATCATCATTAGAATGGATTCTTAATAAATATCTATCCATAAATTCTAAAAATAAAATATATTTAAATAGACCAAGTAATTTTTTATAGGTCTATATGGCAATGGATGATTTTTAACACAACATCTGTAAATTATGTAAAGGTGGCTTTCTTTTTCGCTTTCAATACAATCTTAACATATTTAAGAATACACTACCAGGATATGACGATAATTTAAGATTTCAAAATTTCCAATGAGTGTTGAATCTGTTGCAATCAATAAGTTCCTCGTAAAAAATCGAGATCGGCTGTGAGTCATATGTTCATAATGTTTTATTTCAAATTTTTTACTTAATACTTATTATATCTTTACAAAACATACAGAGTTGTAAAGTTTTTATATAAAAAGACTAGCTAAACCTGACGAGTGGAATAAATTAAAGTGGAAAAACAGATTTGCGATTTTGAACAAACGAACATGAGATTTATATATATATATATATATATATATATATATATATATATATATATATATATAGATTTGTTATTACTATTTTTTCTCTTTATTGGCACACTGCAATCAAAATTTATAGCACTTATGATAAATGTAAGTAATTTCAAGGAGGGCTTTAGATATGTACTTAAATAACTATAATAGTAGGTTTCTAAATCTATTAGGAACTGACCAAAGCAAAGAGCACTAGGTTTCATATAAATTAATAAATCATTGAATTATTCATATAATTGAATTATGAAATTGAAATATGTTCATACATAACATAATTATTATCTATACATATAAATAAAATTGAAGTGTCTGTGCGTCAATTTATATGACACCAGTACCATATAATGACTTATTTATAGTAATGATTTTTTTGCCTGTCTGTCTGTTTATCTGTTTGTCCAGGGTAATCTTTGGAACGGCTTAACCGATTGTAATGGAATTTTCACTGAAAGATAGAGATATTATACGGCTATGTATAGGGTCGTTTTAGTTCGGAAACATTTCCAGCGCAAAAATTGAAAACTCTTCAAAATTACAAAAACTGCGAATTTACGATTTCACAAAAAAGTCCAAGATAACGTGTGTGCATCTTCTAAGGTACACTAACTATAACTATTTATATCTACTGAAAACGTTCCTAAGGCCGAGCGAAGTGAGGGTAAGTTACTAGTATATATGTATACAAGGCCGAAACCTTGCTTATTAAAATACTTAATTTCAATAAGAAAATATAATTATTATACAAGTTTTATGTATTTTCTCTAAGAAGTACTATTGATGTGGATATTATATTTGATGGGGCTTAAAGGTCAATTATAGAATTAATTATACTTAAGATATTTTTGTTACCTTACAGCTATGAGATTTTCGTACTAACTTTCATTGATATTGTTAAGGTCTTTTAGTAATCCAACTTTGCTACATAATCCAATATCTTCGAATGCCTTTGATAAATGGTCCCATACTTTTTTAGCATTTGTTGAATTTAAGAGAGAGACAGACATCAAGGACTAAGTATTACGTGGTATTCTAAAACTTAGAAGTTATATATTTTACTAAATAATGTTTACGATTTCTATAGAAATAGGTTGTATATTTTAAAAAAAAAAACACGTGGAAAGGAAAATCGTGGCGGATACACGTGGTGAAATTAAGGCCAAAATAAAATGAGTACAGCTTGCTAATATTTATATGAAATTTTGTAATATTAAGTCATTTGTTTTGTAATCGACAATTATACAACAGGAAGCACGTAATGTAGGTACTTCGTATACATATGTATATTAGTATATGAAGGAGTGTATAACACTATGTAGCCTATAAACTAAGTATGTTTATATCACCTGGATCACACCTTTTCTGCACAAAAATACCAACAAACCAACAAATACATTCGTATTTATCATATACTCGTAACTAGCGACTCAGTCCCTAGGTACGTTTTAAATGTATATAAATAGTTATTATCAAGCGTTAGCCATGTAAATTTTTATAATTTTTTCGTAAATTTTCCGATGTTTTAATAGTTATTCTGCTATTCGGGGCGGAGACAATCCAACAAATCAAAGATCATAGAAATCGGTCCAGCTGTTCTTGAGTTATAAATGGTGTAACTACGCCGACTTTGTTTTATATATATTGAATATAGAGATGTACGAACATCGAACATAAAAACTTATATTTTCACACTCACAGTGGACAAAGAAAATAACTAGTAAAATTCAAGTATATAACAGTATCTATATATAGATACGTTTTGAGTCATTCTTTGTGTTTAATGTTTTTGTCCCACATGTGATTGCTTACATGGTGATCTCCGTAACTAAAAACCGCATTGTTTGTAGACAATGCCGTTCTCACGATCTTCGTACCGTTAAATAAGCGACAATTTGACACTTGCTTACTCTATTTAGAATGATTTTCATACATAGAAATGACTTTATTTATTTTACTTTATGCTAATTTGTTACTTTTTTTAAGCCCAAAAAGCCTAAGTTTTAAATAAAACTATCTTTTCGGATTATTTCGCGGATTTATTTTGATTTTTGGTTCCCGACGTTTCGAATGCTTTACAGCATCCATGGTCACGGGAGAGACGGAGGTGTTACATGTCTCGAAGGTATAGTTGTTACAGACAGCCTACCCACAATTAACAGGCTGTCTGTAAAAGATAGTTTTATTTAAAATGTCAAATATTCGCGTAAATCTAAGAAAGTATTAGTCTAAGTTTTATTGCAGTTGTCTCATAGAAATGTTTTAGTCTAAGTTCAAAAATATTTTTCGTTTCAAAATTTTACGATTCTTCGCAAAATAAAGTGCTGGTTCTTAAGTATAGTTGTTAATTGTTAATAATACTATTATATTTGTATAGGTAGAGCATCTTTTAATATTTTCTCGTGGATTTATCATATCTCTCGTGACCATGATTGTTGTGAAGCATTCAAACGTTGGGAATCAATAATCAAAATAAACCCGCGAAAAAGTCTTCTAAAAATTGTTTTATTTAATATGCTACTTTGATTTACATACTGTGAAGAAATTGTAGAGCTTCAAAAACAAAAGTCATCTAAATTACACTAAAAGTTATTAAAGGAGCTTTATAATGATAAAAACTTTGTTAATTTCTATATATTAGGAAATTGTTAATAGTTTAATCTATCATACATATTAGATACATGTTCTATAAAGATTTGCATTAATATTAGACACCGTGTAAGGTGTTACGATTCATTCCCATTAACTACCTGTTGATTACGTTACTCGAAAGTGGTCGGTGACATTATAATTTTACATATATGCTATAAAATGGATTATATTGATTTATTGCTTATATATTTTTATTTATACTTAATTAACTGTTAGGGAATTCTTTAAATTGAAAGCTTATTTAGTTGAGGCAAGGCTAATACTTTCTTAGATTTACGTAAATATTTGACATTTTAAATAAAATTATCTTTTCGGAGTTTTTCGCGGATTTACTTTGATTTTTGGTTTCTGACGATATGAATGCTTCATATCAATCATGGTCACGGGAGAGCGTTCTGTCTCTCAGTTTCACAGCCAGTCGTCGGGAACCGAAAATCAAAATAAATCCGCGAAAAAATCCGAAAAGGTAGATTTATTTATATATATATTTATTGGCTTTTTAATAAGACTATATAACGAACGCTTTTTTAGACAAATAAGTGACCCTACATAATAAGAAAAATGGAAAACGTCCGATTTTAGTATTCGTAATATGTATATATATTCATGGTTAAAATATCCCATGAACTTAATTTTGTTAAGTGAACAAAGGGAGCAATTAACGTTTAAACAACGGTCAATCTAAATGGTAGGACAGAGACCAAGTTGGGAGAGAAAGCACGCGTGGAAAAATTTGCATGTAGGCGGCGAAAGATAAAGACAGTAAATGCGAGAAGATTTATGTTTTGCTTATGAAGATTTATTCTTATTGTAGAAACAATGTCAAGCTACGGTAGAAATATTTTCATTAATCAAGAAATATCATATCGTTAGTTGAAATTGTATATAGAAATGGTCTTAAGACGACGTGGGATCGCAAAATAAATTTAAAAAATAAAATAAAATTTTATACTATTATAATACTAAAAGTACCTGGGCCACCGAGCTTCGCTCGGAGTTTTTGGTCTACAGTACAATTTAAAAATTATACCTTTGTATCCGACCGGGATTCGAACCCGGGCACTTATTCAATCTTGCGCCTTGGCCGCTTGACCATGATGCCCGAGCGTACGAAATTATCTAACATAATATTTTGCGTGGAATAACGCAAAAGAAAACCGCATGAAAATTCGAAAACACGCGTTTTCCCAGACATAAGACTAATTTAGATCGATTTATCGCCCCAAAACCCCATGTGTACTAAATTTCATGAAAACCAAACACAACCCAAGAACAAAAATAAAAATGTAAATAAATATTTCTTTATAGTTAATCGATGGAAAACTATCTAAATTTAATTTAAAAAAATATAGTTGCATTATGTAATAATTACTAGTATCCTATTTATATTAGAGAGTCCATTACAGTGAAACTGTTATTAAAGCATAAACTTTTATTCAATGTTTATATTATTTTATAGTGTACATAATTATGTATTTTTTTAAACTAAGAAATTCGCATAGCATCGCATCGCTCTAGTTCAAGAAGTAGCCTTACATATTACATTGGATGCAGACATAATTTACGTTTATTATTATTAAGATTAAGAGTGGGAGTTATCGATTTAAGACTAAATTCATCGATTTATAGCGGTCTAGTTCAATAACCACTATATATGCTATTCGTAACCTGGTTCACTTGAAATATCCAAATTATCTACGGATTTACTATAAATGAGTGAAAATTGTGATTTTTATGTATTAATGTGATATTATATGTCATAAAAAGCAGAATTTTCTCTATGAATCTTTAATTGTGTAATAATATATAAAGAATATATATTATTTGATAAGCAATACGTTTTAAGAGACACGATGATTTTTTAATGATTTAAGCTCATTAAAAAGCTCAATCAAAGCTTTTGCTATTAACATATCTTGAATGAATAATATACATATGTTTCATTTAAATATAAACAAAACTCAATATAAAAATGGGAGATTTCATTGGGATGTTTCATTTGGAACATCACTTGATATCGATTAGATCTAATGGGGAATTATCAATTGTAAATTTAAATTTAAACATTTTTTTTAATCAGCGTTAACTTATTGCTATTAGGTACTTACTGAACGTCATGAGTACCACAGCTTGAAAAAAAAAGTCTCAGTTGTGAAAAGAACTAACGAAAGAAACTCAGTGGGAGTACAGTTTTTTTTTAATATTTCCAAAGAAAAAATAATACAATTCTCAAAAATCGAAAAATAATCACTTCACACACATATTATGAAGTCCAAAATATTACAATTACTGTCCACAACAAAAAACCAAATAACACCGCGTGCTAACAGAAGTTTATCAAAACTTACTCGTAGTTCATTCAATTATTACAAAATAAGTAATGGAAAGCCATTTATAGAATTAATATTAGTGCGTTTAATCGATTTACATATTATGGGTAATAGCTTGCAATGTTTATGATGGTGCTTAATGTCGAGACGAAATGATAAAGCCTAAGTATAGCTTTACTTAAGTTTATCATTTTTTTAGTTTTAATTTAACAATTAAGTTATATTTTAACTAATGTGTTTGAAACTACTTAAATTTTTAACTATAATTTAAATTTTTTATTCGTATTACAGGATATAAACTATCTGTATTCAGCCCTTTTTAACGTCCCACTGCTGGACACGGGCCTCCCTTAAATACGAGGGGGATCAGGCCATAGTCCACCACGCTGGCCTAATGCGGGTTGGTGGATAATATAAACTATCGCTGTTTCAAATTTCACTCAAACCGGTTGAGCCGTTACAGCGTATTAGCACTGGCAGTGACAAAATTTGCATGATTTAGTATGATGGGGAGTAGAATTATCAAAAATATCTTGTTTTATTTCGGGAAAACACGATAACACATAGGTATATACATAGACTAGCGACTTACACTCGCTTCGCTCGGGTGCGTTCCTAGGTAATTTTTAAATTTTTTGAGCAGAACCTTATTTCTTTTTCTAAAACAAAAGTAGCCTAAGTTATTCGTTATAACATCAGCTATCTACCAGTGAAAGTCCCTTCAAAGTTTTTCAGTCTAGCCGTTTCGGAGATTAGCCGGAACAAACAGACAGACAGACTAAAATATAAAAAAAAGATTTTTTCTTATAAGTAGCGTATACAATTTCATATGCATTTAGTAAAAAGCTATTATTTTGACATTACAAACACATTTCAATTTTATTTATCTGTATAGATTCGATTAATCGTGTATGAATCATTTTCACACATATTTTCAAGTTAAACATTATGAAATAAAGTAGGTACTAAAGATAATCTCACATACTTAAAGATGCATTTTAGCCATACCGTGGGATGTTACTGTATTTTAATGGCCATGCTACGAGAAGTTTACTATATTTAATTTAATTATTATTTAAATGACTTATTTTGCAATATCTGCGACATATATATATTTTTTTAATTCTCTATCGAAGAGAAGTACGAGTGTATGTACGAGTACTATGTATGTTTATTTTGTATAAATCTATACATATAATAAAATTGTAACTAAACCGAATATGAACATTAAATATTTTTTGAAAAATCTTATTGAAATAAACATTATTATCGATACAGAGGCCGAATCTATAGTTTTTAGAATTTTTGTCCGTTCCTCTGTCAGTCTGTTACCACATCACAGAAAAACCGCTGGAGGGATTTTTATGAAATTTGGTATAGTGATAGCTGGTTATCCGGGTCAACATATAGGATACTTTTTTATATCAAGTCGCAAAAGTCACCTGAAGAAGCACCCAATTAATGTTAATTTTATTAATTAAACATATATAAATGATAAGTAAAAAAATTATATTAAAATAATTATTGAATAGATTTTCATAGTACATGAATCTATGATGAAAATTAAAAAATATCTCGTTCAATACAATTAATATGCCGCTTAAAGCAAAACAGTTATACTTAACATATTATATATATATAGGATTATTTAATCGTAATTGTTTACTAACAATTAAATAATTCAATATACTATAGCAGGAAATTCGTTTTACGATTAGTAAATACTAGGTAGACGATAAGTGTATCCAGTGGCCGTTTATCCATTGCTCATAATGATTAGCGTTCTTCTAAGAATTGGGGCAGTGGAGCGGTAATGCAATTGTTGTGAAAATACACAGGCGCTTATATCGCATATTGTACTACCATTATTAATATGATATCTTGTATGTATGAATGTATGTTTGTTACTTCTTTACTCTGAAATGGCTGGACGGATTTGGGTAAAATTTAGTACACATAGAGACTAATGACTGGATTATTGTTATGTACTTTAGTAAGCCGCGATACAGTAAATTAGATCATTTGTTTATATGGTTTAGAAGATAATAGAAATTAAAAAAAAACCAAAAGGCACCCAAATCATAGGAACGATAATTTGAGAAATTTTCATTCGACTCAGATATTTGAACCATTGCAACGTAAAGTAAGAAACACACTTCTTACTCATATTTTTTTTAATTTTCTTTCTTTTTAATTATTTATAATATTAATATGGTATGATTATATTATGTACCACTTTATGTAAATTTACCGTTCAAAATAAATGACATATACATTATACATACACAATACTCGTATATTGCGTATACCGCCTCGTTTATGGAGCGAATTAATAATTGTATGTTTACAACGTAGGAAATTGATAGTTAGATGCAGATCCAAGACAATTGTATGGCGGCACTGATCAAAGTACTAATCGATGAAACGCTATCATCCTGGAAAATATTTAGGACACTAGTGATATGGCTGTCTAGATTAAACGGTTCAGCAATTAATTCTACCGAGAATAATAGTCAAAGAGCTAGAATATTTGACTGATTGAAAAGGAAAAGGTATTCTGCGTAACATTTTCTGGTACGAAGGTATTATGTGCGACATTTTCTCCAATTTTGTAGTGAATTTCGTGTTTATTGAATTTTATAATCTATAAAAATTATAAATGAAATATTAAAATAAATAAAATATTAATACCTCAAGTATAGTTCTACATATATTACAAAAATATCCCTTTTAACTGAACAATAATTACATTTAATGTTGATACTGAAATCGGTGTACTATATTAGTAGAAAAACATTATTTATACAAATATAAGATGTATCTGTTTGTATGTTAGGGTTAATATCTGAAACTATTAAGCAGATTCTCAATTTTCTTCACTAACATAGAAGCTAC
The DNA here is from genome assembly GCA_921882275.1 of Brenthis ino. Lineage (NCBI taxonomy): Eukaryota > Metazoa > Arthropoda > Insecta > Lepidoptera > Nymphalidae > Brenthis > Brenthis ino. The sequence goes on along the minus strand of OV170224.1, from coordinate 17,496,211 downwards.
ACTATTTTTGTGTAATTCGTATCAATCGAGTATTTAAAAAGTTATTATTTTTTAAGTTACAAATAATGATACATATTAGGGATATAGTAATTACTTAATATTTCCCATTTTTCTTCCATACTGCCTGAGGTCGAAATCAAACCTGCACATACAGTAGATGCCATTGCATAGTTTTCGTAACGATAGTTGATAAGGAGAATCTAACGACTTCGTACAGACTATTTGAAAAGAGATGAGATTACTAATGTAAATTCACGAATAGCCGCGAGCGATTTAATAATTTACAGCCCCATCCTAAACACTCAAAACATAGTTTAGAATACAATAAGTAAATAATTACCACATACAAGGTGTAATTCTGTTTATCGATTTTCATACTTATTACCCTAGTATTAATGTTCATTTTTGTATAACTATATTATTATATCCCATGTAAGATAGTTTTTATTAAATTAGCGTATTGCACCCACCGACCCCATTTCATCTAACGATCTTATGTTATTTAATTTAATAACTTTCAACCTTATGACTAATGAAATAAAGTAGTTTATTTATTGTTTTTATTGTTTCTATACATTTAAATTTACTATATCGGACTTAATTTAGATTTAGATCTATGTAAAGGGATGACCGAAAGTTTTTTAAAATATACAGTTTTGTAATAAAAAAACATGCCTTCGACATTTTTGGTTTAAAACTATTATTTACGTTTAGAAAAGAACTTAAAATATTCATGAGATTGTCACTTGTCATGTAAACAGGTTATCGTAGCAAGGTGCATTGGTAATCATTGTTTCTATTAGAAACGGATGTGACATTGGAAAGTTGAATTTTTTTTTAATCGTGAAGTATTTATTATATGTATAGGCAAAAGTAACTTTATTTAAGGTCATATAATAAGTTTTGAAAGTACTGAAATCATTAAATAAAAAAAAAATAAAGTGGTGTAATTTCAATTATTTAATTTCAATTTAATAAAATATAGAAAAAAATCATAGCTCTCCGGTTCATCTATACTAATATTATAAAGAGGTAAAGTTTGTTAGTTTGTGAATTGTGAGTTTGTGACGTTGTAGGGAGTAATCTCTCAATCTGCTGAACCGAATTAGATGAAATTTGGTTAAAAAATAATTTGAGACCCTGGGAAGGATATGGGATTTTTATCCCGAAAATCATCGTTTAAGGGGGTGAAAATGGGGATGAGAGTTTGTATGGGGAATCAAACTTGAGACGAAGAAACGAGGGTGAGTCGCAAGTAAACTATAATTTATGTAGATAAATTCAAAAAATTCATCGACACGTGTCTATTCAGTGCAAAAAAAGACAAACAATCACTGACAATATATTCTAAATTAATCGCTAAGGAAACTGCCAAAAATGTATAAACATATATAAAATGTATACACATCACGTGCAGTCTTCCTGTTTGCCGAAACGTTGGCTTTATTTAGATTTGTTACTACCTTCCCGTAATTATCGAATTACTATCCTTATAACAGCGACATTAAAGTTACAAAAATAGCAAATTATTGCTTTCACGTTTGAAGAAACGTCTTTTTTGGAATTATTCTATTACTTTAATCTTATATAATTATTATTAATAATAAAATAGACTAAGATAAGCTAAGATAATGTAAAAATGATATGTCACTTTCCGACATATTTACTAGTACACGATTCGCGCTTGACTATATTTCCTTCCGGTCAACTTTTAATTTTTGCAACATCCGGACGACTTTTGATTTTTGGCAACCGTCGCAATTAAAGAAATCGTGTAGTTAACTCGATTGTCGTGTTATTGTTTTTTATCCATATCGGCACGAGTGTTATATAATATACTGTTATGATGTAAATCATATTTCGGTGTCTTCTATTTTCATGACAAAAGATATTCAAATTACAACGAATCGACGTGTTTATTAAACTATGCCTTGTTTGTAAAATGTAATGTCAACTTTAAAAACATTGGGTATAATCGTGAAGAAAATTCTATTTTAAAATTAAATTGTTATTTAAATTTGATATATATAAATTTGATGACTACTATAATATGAAAGCTTGACTCACATAGTGTGTGTGTTTGTACGTGTGTTTATTACTCCCCTTTCTACAAAAACGGTTGGCTTGGATGAAATTTAGTATACAGACAGAATGACCTGTGTTACTTGGACATTATATACTGTTAGGCCTACAGGACCACCCGAGTGAAACGGGGGTAAGCCGCTAGTTAGAAATATAACTTATGTTGCTGCACAGCATCACATTTGTGTGGGATCATTTGGTATTAAAATGTTTGCCTATACAAACTCTAAGAAAATAAAGTAATATTATAATATGAAGTATTTAAATAATTGTTTTAAGAACTATTTATTAACACTTTTCACCAAAATTAACGTGAGAAGATTTTCTATATTTGTCAACACACCTTCAATTCACCAAAGGCGCTACATCAAAAGCTTCTATTCCCATTTTAATTAGGTTGCCGTTAAATATAAATAGCTTTGGTAATAAAGGGCATTCTAGAATATAAGGAAGTTACGTTAGCAGAAATATCATTTGTTAGGCGAGCTTCTTTCTTTTATTAGCTTTATTTGTGTATAATTTTAGAAGTTGATTGTAGCTTTCTATGCATCATATTGTTTTGAAACTTAGAAAGAAAGTTCGTATAATCTGGATGGTAGTACAATTTGGTACCAGTGAGCTGATCTGATGATGCAGATATAAGTACATGAATACTGAAACAAGCGCTATATACATTTGAGATTGACATTGAGATCATTTGATTCTTTTTGACAAGTCCTCATACGTTACAATTAGTTAAAAGTTTATATTTTAGCATATGATAAGGGTGGCCCACGTTAGGGACGAACCCGAGCGGAGCGAGGGTGAGTCGCTAGTATATTTATATAATACTAGCGACTCACCCTCGCTTCGCTCGGGTTCGTCCCTGGGGTGGGGTCTGGGAGGACCACCCTTATCCTTATCACTTAGGGGTATGAAAAATAGATAGTAGCCGATTCTCAGACCTACTGAATACGCATATAAAATTTGGTAAAAATCGGTAAAGCCGTTTCGGAGGAGTACGAACACGAACAAACATTGTGACATGGACATTTTATATATAAGATTATAATATTGTAATGCATCCCATGTATTTAATGAAACCTATTAAGTTTTACAGGATAGACGAAAATAGAGTGCGCAACAATGCGACTGACCGTCTGACGCAATGACTTCGCCCCGTTTTCTTCGTAATGCCGTTTTGAGTTACTCGTAACAGGTTGCAGCTCTAAACGTCACAACGCCATGACATCTTTATGTGCCTTTTTTACACGCTCTTTTACTTGCGAGATAGTCTACCGGTGGTTATATTCTATATGTGAAGATTTCCTTACTAGATATAGTAATATAAGCCCCATTTTTTATTATTTATCCGAATTATGTCAAATACCTATCGTTAGTAAAGAAAACCACAGATATTTTAAAATAAATTTGTCTTTTCGGATTATTTCGCGGATTCATTTAGAGTTTTGGTTCCCGAAGCTTCAAATGCTTTACAGCAATCATGGCCACGGGGTCATGTGTCTATCATAGGTGTCTGGGTTCGAATCCCAGTCGGATACAAAGGTATAATTTATATATATTTTTTGTATTTATTCAAGTTTTCAGCAAATAGTCAGCAGTACAATTTTCTTTTAAATAACTATTTAAAAGAAAATTGTACTGCTGACTAAAAACTCCGCACGAAGCTCGGTGGCCCAGGTACTAATATATTATATAGCCTATAAGCCTTCCTTAATAAACGGGCTATTTAATGCAAAAAGAATTTTTCAAATCGGATTAGTAGTTCCTGAGATAAGCGCGTTTAAACAAACTAAACTGCCTAATATTAGTAAAGATGGTCACAAGATTAATTGCCGTCTATACTAATGCATAGATTACCATACAATATAATATGTTTATACAATTCACAAAATCTTTAAAACAATCTGCCATCTGATCTTTATTGATTAGATTTTAACGTTGCATCACGTTTACTCTGACTATCTATTACATGTTGATCTTTAAAGCTTATATTTATTTTATTTTCTTAACTATTTTTGTCCACGACTCCGCTTGTGGGGTCAATAAAAGTCTGCCATAAGATGTATAAGTAGCAGTGTATTATATGTGAGTAGTTCATGTATTGAATTGATGATAGTAAACTGTACATCGTCTCATTGCTTATTTGTCCAAACGACCAATTTACCGGAAGAGCTTTAATTGATAGAATTGTTGCTTTTAAATTTCAATTCTATTTATATTATTAAATACACATTTTACTCTACAAAAGCTGAAATTATTTTTTTAAATAAAGCTGTATTTTTATAATAGATAAAAAACAGTCTACGGTAAAGTACAACAAGTACGTATTGGTCGTTTGAACAAATAAGCACTACAACGTAAGGTGACATCTAGTCTTTATATACTCAAACTGAAACTTTATATTATTAAAATCCGCTGAGCCGTTACAGTGTGAAGAGATACTCGTTCTTTCATTCACTCTTTCTTATTTAAAATATTGTTTTGATACTGTGAAAACCGATTCACGATTGGCGAAGATATTGTGTAACATACATACGTACAAAAAATTGTACACTCGATTTAATACTATTTGAAGTCTGATAACAGAAATGATAAGATAATTTTCATAAATGTGTTCCTAGTTATTGATACTTAAGAGTATCAGCGACCATTCATTACAAATAAGATGCAAAAAATAGTTATTAGGTAGAATACTACTTCTACTACGCTACTAATACAAGTGTGAAAGTTCATATGTGTATGTATGTTTTTACATCTACACGCCGAAATGACTGAACAGATTTTGATGAAATTTTGTATAGAGAGGATATGGAGTTACACATAAACTAATGTTATTGATAAAACTAGCGACTTGCTCCGCTCGGGTTCGTCCCTGCCCATGTTTAACGTTTCGTATAGAGTTATCAGTTCATGTTGACCCGGATAACCAGCTATCAATATACCAAATTTTATCAAAATCCCTCCAGTGGTTTTTCCGTGACGCGGCCACAGATAGACAGACAGACAAAAATTCTAAAAACTGCGATGCGGCCTCTGTATCGATAATAATTAATAATGTCTATTTCAATAAGATTTTCCAAAAAATATTTAATGTACAGATTCGACTCAGTTAGAATTTTATTGTAGGTATTTATAGATATATCAAAATCTGTATATAGTCGTACTATGTTTATCTTTTTCTCTCTATGTTTTAAATACAAAAAACACCTAAAGTTACACCCTTGTGAAATTAGTGTCTAGTTTAAAATATTAATAATCTAAAGAATCGTCAACGTTAAATACGACGTTGTATTTAGTAGCTAAAGTATAAACAATATTGAAATAATATGTAATAAGGCTTTACAATTTTATGAGCTTATGGAGAATATACCTTACGGCGGCCTAAATGGAGATTAAATAGAAATAAAACTACTTTAAATAAAGTTTTAAGAGCAGTAACGAAATTAAAAATATATCATTTTTTTACAAATTATATATATAGTTAGAATATAAAAAAACTAGTCTCACATCCTGGTTTTACGCGAACTATTATATCTTCTGAAAAACTATATGCAATTATTTTAATATCACACGAGATCACAATATAAATATATTTAAAAATCACATCAATATGTTTGTTTGCTCGTATAAATTCATTGCTGCGTTAAGGCAGGACAAACAAACAAACACTTAGGCGTTTATAATAATGTTATACATTATTATATAGTATAATGCTGTATAGTGTGCCACGTTTTCCAATACTAACACTATCTCTTCGACTTACAAGCCGTAATACACAATTTCAAGATCAATGTCAAAATGTCACAGATATATTTAACGTAATGATATCGTCTGATTGATTATCTCAAACAAACGTTGTAAATAACATGAAAAATATATTTTACTTAGTAATTTAATCTATCCATTGTGTAAAAATGTCTTATTGGTCTAGTCACCTAATGGCTAGAATCACAGTTGTAGAGGTCCTGGGTTCGAATCCGAAATCTCAAATCGGGCTCAGTATATTTGTTGGGTTTTCTATAATGATATTCTCAGTAATATTAGTAACTTGGCTAGTCTCAAATTTGCCATCTTATGATGTGGAAGTTGGCAGGACAACATTATTATAGTGTAAAACACTGTAAAAGGATGTATTCAGCCCTTTTTAACGTCCCACTGCTGGGCACGGGCCTCCCTTCAATACGAGGGGGATCAGGCCATAGTCCACCACGCTGGCCAAGTGCGGGTTGGCGGACTTCACATGTCTTTCGAAAACTTGCAAAGTTTTCTCAGACATGCAGGTTTCCTCACGATGTTTTCCTTCACCGTAAGGCAAGTGGTAATCATGTTAGAAATGATTCGCACATGAAAATATCAGAGGTGCGAGACCCGGGATTTGAACCCACTTTACTCGGTTTCCCAAGCGAGAGCGTTACCACTGGGCTACCACTGCCTACTGTAAAAGGATAAAACTAGAATATGAAATGTCTAGGGGATATATATAATTTTTTTTAATGGTACATCACTAGAGAGCATTTTGACTTAAAAACCTAGTATATTTACACTCTCGCTTCGCTCAGGGAAATATTTAACAAACCTACAAACATTTTATAATATTAAAATATTGTAACAGCTTTTCTTCTCGCGTATCCCGATGAGTCGCCGTCAAAAATGTCAGTAATGCGGGCATCATGTCAGATGGTAAGCGATACTCACGCCAGGGCAAATAGCTGAGCTATCGTAAAGTTTGACTTATTTGACATCTTATGAGTGTGTTCAACTAAACATTTAACTAACATAAATAATGAATTTGTGTAATTATTATCTGTATATTATTATCTTTTACGCATTTATATTACTACATATTACTATAAAATCATCATGGGTTATACCCATGATGATTTTCTATATTACCCAAATTTTCTATAATTTTATTTTTTAATTCTTTCATTAGATTTTTTTTAAATTAATTCTATATAATATTATATAGGTATTAAAAAAATTAAACACCATATATTATATAAGTAACAATGAAAGCTGTCATTTTGAGGATTAAATTTTTTTTTTAATTGACTTGTGATAAAGATATGTAAGACCTATTTGTCCTAAAATTTCCAAAACTATTAAACCAAAAACACCATAAAATAACCTAATATCGTCCAAACCTCGTCTCACACACCTATTCGTTAAAATCAAGTCGTATGAATAAAAAAAAATCAACCCTTTTCGTTCTAATAGCACTTTTTGCTCAAAACGCAATTAAATGGTCACATCACGCATAACCGTCTATTCTTCTGCTAAAGAATTTTCTAATATATAATCTATAGCTAAAACCCATGGGCTATAAGTATAACATCTCGACGTGACAATGGTGTCAACAAAGTTACTATTGTGACTATTGATCACTGCTTGATGGGATTTGATATCAAATGCCATGGTCAATAAATGATTTTTTATAATTTATTATTTAATTTATTTCTCTATAAAATTTAACGTTAACCGTAGATTATAAAAAATGAATATTAAATTTTGTAAACATGTTAGTTACGTTATAATAGCCTATATACCTACAGGTAGAGCATTTGGCTTCGTGCGCTTAAACACATATATAGTTCGTGTCACTGCTTTATAATGGCAACACTCACATTAACATTTCTATTGTTTAGAGAGTTTTTATATCTTTGTATTTGGTTATTAATTAAATGTGACGAATTTTAGCATAAAAAATTGTACCAATCAAAAATATCGAATATGCAAAAAAAACTAGAAATACTTTTATTATACATATCTATATATAAATAAGCAAAGACAAAATTCGAAATAGTTCAGCACCTTTTCTCCTCTGTTTGACAATCGATTTTTAATTTTTTTTAGTTGCTATTGACAAGCTTTATTATTATCAATAAAATATTGATTACATAGTTAAGTTAATTTTATTCAATTTTTTTCGACCACTAGGCGTAAAGTAGTACTAAGATAAGCTCCAATTCATTTAAGTTAGTTCACTATATTTTACCCATAAAGGTTACATATGAAACGTAAGCAAAATCGTAATCAACATATTTTTTATTATATCGTATTTTGTTATATATAAATATTTCAAAACATGTTACTTTTATGTAATAAAAGAGCAATCGTTATATCATGTCTTATTAACTACTCGAGATAACCCAAAAACCACAAATATGAACATGTCAGTGGTCAGGTCATGATGATAATCCAAGCGGAAAATCAAAACGGCAGTAGCTGATCTTAACTGTATAAAATTTAAATAATAAAATGTAAATTATATAAGTATTACTAGCATTGTCTGCGGCTCCGCTTGCGTTCAAAGGACCAAAAAAGAAATTCTTAGGTTTTACATATTAGTATACTCTTACATTGCAGTTTTTGTATTTTTTCTCAAAAATGAGGTATTTTCCCGCGGTTAAAAGTATCCTATATATTGACCCGGATAACCAGCGATCACCATACCAAATTTCATCAAAATCTCTCTAGTGGTTTTTCTGTGATGCGGTAACAGACAGACAGACAAAAATTCTAAAAACTATAGATTCGGCCTCTGTATCGATAATAATATCTATTTCGATAAGATTTTCCAAAAAAATATTTAATGTACAGATTCGACTTTGTTACAATTTTATTAGGTATATGTATAGATAACAACAAGTACAAAAGTAATAATTCTACTCTCAAGGGTGGGTTAAGATTTGAGATTTTATATGGTATCTTGAAGTATGAACTATTCTTAAAAAAATCATTTGAAAATCATCTGAAAATTAGCGTAGATATAATATACACATAATGAAAATAATAATATAGCTCTGAATTGAATACCTTTCTTTTAAGTTGAAATGATTTCGTCAATCGGCCATATAGGTACTTAGATTTAGTTTAAACTTTTCGCTTTAGGCCAAAAATATAAAACGGAAGTGAATTTTTCTGTTTGAATAAATAGAAAACACGAGCGAAGCCATAGACAGTAGCTAGTATCAAATAGCTTTTTAATAACTAACAATTATTTCGTGTTCATTCGGTGAAACCACAAAAACGTGCGCGACTGTACATTGTTTACATGTCAACAGTGTCAGGTGTCACGATGGCCACCCAAGTTGAAAATGGAGACGACAGCGGTCAAACACAACTATTTATTCACTAGATATTATACATATAATGGATTTACCTTAGAAATTTTTTTTTGTATACATTTTAAGTATTTTTTTAATCATTTTATGGGAACTACATTAGGTAGTATTGAAAGGTTAAAATCGGATAATTAGTCATATAATTTTGATTGATTTGGGATTTTATTTGATTTTTTTCTATTAGAAATTACGTCAAAAAGTCAGCTTTAGCGAAACAAAAACTTACATATACAGGTGGTTACGATTCCGTAACGAATAACGTATTAGTGGTCTCGAAATACCATTAGAGAATAGAGATACAAAATGTTGTAAACAAAATATAATAAATATGTATGTGCTTAAGAACAACAAGCAATGAGCGGTTGCAAAACTTCGAAAAAATTTCTTATATTATTAGCTTAGCTTCACTTTCTTGTTTGCGTATAGTCTGAAAATGGTCTTAGAGTGTCGCACTTAATTTTAAATCATAAATATCTCCACGTAAAGACAATTTTTTTTTTGTTAGAACTACTTCTTTTTAATCTGTATATATATTATAAACATGAAAGTTTGTCAGTATGTATGGATGTTTGTTACTCTTTCACGCCTGAACATATCTGAATGAAATTTGTCATAGCGATAGAATATAGTCTGGAATAACACATAGGCTACTTTTTATTCTGGAAAAATATACGGTTCTCGAGGGATAGATTTGTTTTTGTTTTTTGAAACCGAGCGAAGCGAGGGTGAGCTGCTAGTTCTATATATTTTTAATATAATATAATTGTTTTAAAATTAAAAGTAGGACATATTATTTTCTTTATATTGGTCCCGCTGAGTTTCTTTCGCCAGTACTTCTCAGGTCTGAGGCTTCTTCTTGCCGAACTGGTAGTAGACTCATGACGTTCAGTAAAAATTGTAATAATTTAATGCTGAATAAAATATTTTGAATTTTGAATTTCTTATTGATTTTAATATGTAAAAGATAATTATCTAAGTAAAATATATGTAATAACAAATATTAACTTGTAGGCTAAATGAAATTGATACTATATTTTAACAGGTACTTACTCCTCTGTGGTAAACAGTAAAATAATCCTTATCTACGAAGGCTTTGAAAACCCTTTAAATAGTTAAGCGAGTGTTAGTATTTGTCATCAGTGTGGTACTGTTACATGGTACACAATAAAGAAATGCCTTACACCATATTTCTATCTTTTTGTGTTTCCACGCCTCTTATTTGAAATTGTCAGTAAAAATAATATAATTAATAGGCTTAATTTACATAATTATATGCTAGAAATCTATATACATTAAAAATGAATCCCTATTTCCCTTGGTCACACGATTTATCTTTTTTTTTGTTGTTTGTTATTGTCAGGAGAAGGTTCTTAAGAAAGAAAAAAATGAAAAATTAACGAAAAAAAAATTTCAAATGTTTGTGGCTAACGCTGGCTAATAACTATTTATATCTATTTAAAACATACCTAGCGACGAACCCGAGCGAAGCGAGGAAGAGCCGCTAGTTTTATATGTCACCATATTTTGAAACTGGTGGGATTGGAGATTAATGGCAAAGTATGATAACTGTGGTAAAAATTAGCCTTTATTACTTTGCATAATTATTTTTAACAAAAAAATATACACCGACTTCAAATTTTATTCGAAAGTTATAATTTTGCTAGGGGTGGATTTTAGGGGTGAAATTTATTTGGGATTAAATAATAATAATACGATTATCTTATTAAAAATAAATCGATTTTCTTATTATTAAAAATAATAATAAGAGAATCGATTCAAATTTCGCAGAGTTATTGCGTGATAAAAAATAACACGCCATTACCTGCCTATCTATTGTTGCGTACTTATACAAAAAATAACAAACAAACATTAGCATTTATAACTTTAGGTTAGAATGGTTTTTTCAATGATTATAATTTTTTAGAATAATAACGTAAATTATAAAAGAATGTGTAGATTTCTCACATTGCCACCTACCACATACGTAAAACATGATACTAAAAAAACAAATTGTTCATATTTCATTCCTTTAGCGCGGACTGTCGACATTGTAGGTAGGTTACGTACGTGGCTACTTAGTTTTATAATGTAATCAAAGGCTTAAAATTATATTATAATTATTTAGCGCGGAGTCACTTATCATATTTAAGACGAATTAAAGCAATTGATATAATACTTTCGTAGATTTACGCGAATACTTGACATTTTAAATAAAACTATCTTTTCGGATTTTTTCGCGATTTTTTTTTAAATAAATTAGCGAAAAAATCCGAAAAGATAGTTTTATTTAATTGATATAAATTTAAAAAGGAAAATTGATATTACAAATTTTACTGTCTCAAAATTACATCAAGAATAGGTACCTAAATCTATCAGTTTGTATAATAAAATCATTTAATGAATAAGCTTGGTCAAAGCCAGGCAAATGATATTCAGCCTTTTTTTAAAGTCCCACTGCTGGGCAAAGGGCTCCCTTCAATACGAGGAGGATCAGGCCATAGTCCACCGCGCTGGCCAAGTGCGGGTTGGCGGACTTCACAATGTCATTCAAAAACTTACTAAGTTCTTTCAGACATACAGGTTTCCTCACGGTGTTTCCCTTCACCGTAAGACAAGTGGTAATCATGTTGGAAATGATTCGCAACTGAAAATATCAGAGACGCGTCCCGGGCCTTGAACCCGCTTCACTTCCTAAGCGAGCGTGTTACAGACAACATAGGCAGATATGTACAACCAAAAATAAACATCAAAAAAACCATCTCGACAAAATAACTATAGTTTGAAATGGCGGTTAATACTATAGGACGTAAAAAAATAGTATAGCTATATATACTAGTTTAACTACAATTTCAGGTGAATCGACCGCACTGTACCTTATTTCATTCGTTATTTATTATTATTTCATGACGCAATGTACAATGTGCATCTATTTTTTATGAGTTGCGCAATCAAAATCGTACCACGAAGCGGGTCAATTAGCATTTTCTATGTACGATGACTGATTTGTGGTATTGTTGGTTAATACGTTATTGACCGACTTCAAAGAGAAGTATGAGTAGTAATGTGAATCATTTTTCATAAATCTTTTTTTTAAGGTTATTTATTTCGAAATTGATATACTTTTTTGTTCAAAAGTAATTTTGTATTGCTTTTTTCATTTTTAAATGCACTTTTCCTTGCATAGATAAAGGGAGAAACAGAGTGTGAGAGAGAAAAAACAAAAGGAAGCTAAGAAGCGCTCATTTGATACGTAGTTTTCAGTTTTTCAGTTTGTTGTTAGAACAATTTAAAACGAATATATAAATATTTGACTCTCATATATCTGTTATTTACTTAAAATAACTAAATAGGGAAAAGACTTACCGAGCAGTAATATGGGTAGGTCAATAAGCAGATGCCACAAGAGGCTGTGTCGGGCCTGCATCTCAGGTTGCGCGGGCGCACGTTGCTCAGATACAGTCTGTGGAAAACAAATATATTTATTCAATAAATTTAAACAGATAAAAATAAAAATCAATTAATAATAATATTAATATTTTTTTTATTAATAAGTATCCTTTTTACTATGACAAACGATAAAAGACTCTATATAACGATTATTTTTAATTTATTTATTTAATAATAAAAAAAATGATTAATTTGGTTTATACCCATTTGTCTGTGCAACCTTGAACTTATCTCAAAAAATACAAATCCGCTAATTTTATTTAACGAGTTAAAAAAATTGTGAGTGTTTTGATATTTTTCCCGCGCTTTTGCTAAGAACTAAGAAGGCGGGGAATATTAGCGCCATCCTATGTTAGCTTATCATATTTTAATATTCATACTAATAATTAATTAATGGATGGAATAAAAATGTTCAAAAAAACTTTAGTAAATAAAGAAAAGAAATATTTAAATAAGTACCATGTAATAACTCTTACCAAGACACTATTAGCTTTTCAAAACAGACTACTTGGAATATGAGCTTTTAGATACATTATTCACAGTAAACTGAATAATTCAAGCACATTAGCTACAAAGCTCAAACAAAACTAAGTAAGTATATAAATAATGTCTGTATAAATTATATATCGTTCAAATATTTTATAATTCGTGTTCGAAAGTCATCTTGAAAGAAATTAAAAATATTATTTTTACAGAAGTGTCGCCATTTTTTTATTTTTTTATTTTAGTATTGGGTTTAAGTTGTACAAGTTTTCAGCCAGTAATGATTACCATTAATTTTTTTTTATTTACCTACTAGCAGAACCCTCGGCTTCGCTCGCTCTAAAACTACAAAAAAATCTCTAAAAGATAGTTTCATACAAACTTTCATCACCTATTTTACCCCCTTATATGATGAATTCGAAAAATGCTAAAACACTATTTATTTAATTTTATTGAAGAGCATTAATACCAAATTTCAAGTAATTCTGATCATAAATATTTTTTTGATTGTATTATAACGTGTTATACCGTGGGAATTAGATAATCTGACGCGGTAAAAAGTAGCCTGTGTCACTCTCCAGCTCTCCAATCATCTCCACACAAAAAATCAAGCCAATCCGTCACTCCATTTCGACGGGAAAGAAGGACAAACAAACAAACAAACAAACAAACAAACAAACACACTTTAACATTTATAATATTAGTATGGATTTTTATTTTTTATACAAAAATAATAATTATTATTATAAATATAATAAAGTAATAGTGAATATTTTTACTTTTATTTATTCAAAATGAATGTACAAAGTGACTTATTTTTACAAATGTTGATATTTAAAACTAAGCGTGTCACAGTTTGTTTCACATGGTTAAACTAACCTATTTTACGGCTTCATTAAAATGCCAGGGAAGCTGTAAAAGTGTGGATCTTACTGAAAGGCGTCGAGGGCATTATCGCTGCTGTACTAATCCTAATCATTCTTTGTAAAGAACAAAACTGTTGTTTTTGATTTCATTTCTATTAAATTTATTTGTTTTATTAAATAAAACTATCTTTTCGGATTATTTCGCGGATTTATTTTGATTTTTGGTTCCCGACGTTTTTTTTAATAATGTCAAACATTCGCGTAAATCTAAGAAAGTATTATTTGTTTTAGTTGTTCACAATATTATAATATAAATTTAAGAAACAAGTTCCTTTACTAAAATATACATTGCCTTACTGTTTGTTTGATATAATATAATCTATAAATATAATAAAATTGTAACTAAGCCGAATCTGTACATTAAATATAATTTGGAAAATCTTATTGAAATAGGTATTATTATCGATACAGAGGCCGAATCTATAGTTTTTAGAATTTTTGTCTGTCTATCTGTCTGTCTGTTACCGCATCACGGAAAAACCTCTGGAGGGATTTTGATGAATTTTGTTATGATGATAGCTGGTTATCCGGGTCAACGTATGGGATACTTTTTACTGCGGGAAAATATCTCATTTGTGAGAAAAAATACAAAAACTGCACAGTAAGAGCATACTAATAAGTAAAAGAATTTCGTTCTTAGTCATCTGAACCCGGGCGGAGCTGCGGGCAATGCTAGTCATTACTAAAATTGAAGTCTGTAATGTCAAAATAACAGCTTATTACTAAATGCACATGAAAATATATACGGTACGGTACCTATACCTAACAATAAACAATTTTTACAATTCTCTCTGTTTGTTTCGACTAATCTCAGAAACAGTTGGACCGATTTTAACGGGACTTTTACCAGCATATAGCTGATGTTTTAAGGAGTAACTCAGGCTACTATTATTTAAGATAAAACGAAGCGAGTGAGTTGCTAGCTTAAAATAATTAGAATTAGATATTGCATAAACATTGCATTTCCCATAACAAAGATATAGCAGTTACAGCAATTACTATCTAACTGACCGAGTTAACGTTTAATGTCCTACTAAACGTATTTTAGTTTAACTATCGTTTAAACAAACTGTTAGATAGAACTGGATACAATAAAATAAATACAAATCTAAATAAAATTATCTAACAACTGCTACGGCCGTTTTCATTTGTAAATATATAGAAGCGTAGTAAAATAAATGTAATCTCAGGTTAGATAGTGGTATTATTGGCGAATGTTTTAGATTATCAATGTAAGTAGATTGTTTTTTTACCTATATATATATATTACCTATATGTATAGATAGAACCTAGTTTTTGTTATAATAAGCTTTCTGCGTTTTAAAATGAAAAATGTTTTTTTACGAAATATTATTTAACAATCGTAAAACGTCCTACTGTAGGGCATGGGCCTCTCTTCAATGCGAGGACCATAGTCCACCATGCTGGCCAAGCGTGGGATGGTGGGACTTCACATGTCTTTCGAAAACTGGTTAGGTTCTCTCAGACATGCAGGTTTTCTCAAGATGTTTCCCTTCAACGTAACAGCAAGTGATCATCATGTTGGAAATGATTTACGAGTAAGATCAGATTTAAGAAAAAGTCTCTGAATTATTTAGTACATATGCGTCTTCTATATGCTTTTAAGTAAATGTATTTGAAATAACATTTTCCCATGTAAAGTTAAGGATGTCATAATAAATTACAGTATTGGCAATAGCACAATTTGGCAAATTACACTAGCTCTATACATGCTGTCCACATCGTTTGGACGCCGGTTCGCATATTATAATGCCATAAATTAGAATATAAACGTTAAATTTATTACTAAATAAACCTTTTTACATTAATCTGAATATATTATTTGACAAATGTATTATTTATGTGTGTTCGTCCATAAATACAAAAAGCTACTAAATAAGCTTCCGTCAAAATTATTGAGTGGTTTGACATAGTTAATGTACGGTATTGTATGCTGAGTCAGAAGTCACGGCTTCGATTTCTAAATAAGGTTTTGCTTAGAACAATAGATATTTTCTTTCGTTTGTCGAAGGTCTTTTATCTTCTATATGAATGTCATATTTACCTAAATTCTGATAGATATAAATTGAAACTATAATTAAAATTAGGTACCAATATTAAAAAAATAACTTTATTTTTTTTTTAAATAGATGAAAATTTCAAATATCAACTCAATAATTTTTTTATATAAAAATTTAGATAAAATAAAGTAATTAATCAATAATAACTGAACTTATCACAGAGGTGACATAAATCTTAACAAATGATAATGCGTACATATTATGTTAAACAAAGATGTTATTTTTACAAATATTTCAAAATAAACATTATCGATTTTATATTAAACAATGTGTCACTGACAAAGGCCTATGTCTAGGAATCTAGGTCATCAGTGACACACCTATGGACTATCAGGGAAAGTCAAACATACGTTTAAAAATCATATTCTGTCGTCCTTACTTTACATATTATTTATCCAGTTTTAATTATATTTTTTTTACAATTTAAACCATACAGTTATAGGATGATTGATTTTTATCATGTCACTTACGGCCCTTTATTTGAGTAGATCTGTTAACTAAGAGTGTTGATGCGATTCGCTCAGCGATGGAGAAATGCAAGCCTTTAGCAAATAACTCAAGTTTATGCAAGTTAGTAAAAGTAAATTGACCTTTATCTCTGTAATTATAGGTTCTAACCTAAAGCTTTTTGCACTATACAATCCCTAGGAAATCATTTGATGTGGACTTTAAGCATTGCTAGTCTGTGCTCTTTAGCGCAAAAATTCTAGATGTAAATCTGTAAATCACGTCGTAAAATACCTGTGTTGTTTCATTGTTGCGTACAAGTTTTACAAACGAACAAACAAATTCAAATTTATAGTATTAGGTAATAAGTTAAAACAACATAATGAACGCCTATTATAATAGTAGATTTTGTAGAAATAATTGTCATATTTAAACTCACTTGTTTAATTAATATGGGAATTATTTCCTCAGATTTCCGCCAAATCAGAAAAAGTATTTACATACTTCGCATAGGAATCGAATGATCGATCAACGCCAATGCAATCTAATAAAAGCTTGAACCACTGCGTCACATCGGTCATCAATATGAAAAATAACTATACGTTCTGTCGGCTACCGCTCTCCCATCGAGGTATTATCTATTAATATTAATTACGCCTGTCTAATTTGCCTACTCCGTATAGATTAAAGTAAATGTAGATATGGCGTCAAGTTTTCTAATTTATTTATTAGCAAGATAATATAAGGTCTAGAAATGGATTTTAGATAGAAAACTTGTTTTAAAATCACAAATTGATATTATAACTTAATTTCGCCCAAAGAATTATAGGCATTTGCCACTGTGATTTCTTTTAAACTGATAATTAGTAGGTTTGAGCTACTTTTAAGATTGACTTGCTGTATACATTTATTTTTAGATAGCTAATTGTTAAATATTTAATGTAATTTCATATGTAAGTATAAAATTAGAAAACTACTAAAATAACTGTCTGTTAGCCATTTTGATTGCTTTATACGACTTATTAAATAATAAAATTTAAATAAAATCATAATTAATGTATGCTTATTGCCTAGATATTAACGATTATTACGTTCTAATTAATGTCTAGATATTAACGATGGGACTATCTGTACGAAAAATTCTACAAAAACAGATATGTACTTAGAACAGGTACAGCAAAAAAAATTGACTAACAAAAAGAGTAACAAGCTTATTAGCATTTTTAAATGCAAAAAAATTGATTTTATGTTATACTTGTTACTATCTCGGTATTTGGATCACGACTAATATTTTTTTCTAAAACTTTTCTAAGTAGGTACAATTTTAAATCCATAATTTGTTATGCTTAGATTAACTTATATTATATTACAAGGAAAACTCTGCACGACTTAGAAAGTATGCCACTACGATTTCCTCAACAGAATGAAATTGACTTTCACAGAATTTTCACAGAATGAAAATGAATGAAAGTTATTGAATCAGATTTTTTTATGTGTATAATTTATATATTATACGAAATAAATATTATATTCTTCTACGCTGCATTTTTTTTAAATACCTAAAAATATGCACAAAATATGGTCCACAGATCGAACCTGCTATCTGCGATAAAGTAAGCTAGTCCATTATACATTATTTTAGACACATACGAGTATAGACGTATGTACATAATACAATACTATAATCGCTTTGTGACTTCCGTCGAGCTTGTCACTTTGACAAGTCGCCTAAAAAGGAGGTTGCAAATTATGGAGGCAATTAAAATTCGCACCACGACCGATTAAGCGTTGATATTCATTTAGATTATATATTTCCATGTGGCAAAATACTACGCAAAATCTAAAATTAATTACATACTTCTATATTCTTAAAATATATAAGACTTTTGCTCATCGCCTCTACTGGTGTCAGGAGAGCTGCCTCTTTTTTCACCCAAAAGATTGCCATTCAGCGGTGGAATACGTCTAGCGTTCTTGCCACAATTCAACGCGGACATGACTTGTACAGCCAGTACACGGCACACGGTAATCAGTACACGGTAATGTTACATACATTACCGTGGTAATAATTAAGTGTTCATTTGTTATGAATATATAATTAAGTATATTTGTATTTTGAATTTATTTTCTTTTCTTGTAAATAATATAAGTGAACATATATTTACGCTAAATTCCTCGCGGGTTAGCTAGATAGAACAGAATGCAAAGTCTGTTGCTTTTTCTAGTTAAAATCTAAATCTGAATGAATTAATATGAATATAAAAATTTTTTTTTTTACATTTGTGCGTTTAAAAAAATACGTTTGAATTCTGCTGTTCTAATGTGATATCAGCATGACAGTCTATTGATAAAGGGCTCACTTATTTTTACCTACATTAAGAAGAGGCCCAGTTGTGACATGTCAAAGCCAGTAGTAGGACAGATTTAATATTATTAGTTATTACTTATTATTCAAATATAAATAGGTATATACTTAAAAAAAATTGAGACTTTTTACACCTCTAACATAACCTAAATAATTAATAATTAAAAAAAATGTACAGCTACGAGTATGTCCTCGTCATAAATTTTGTTTATTTCATTTTTTTTTCTAGCTAATATATTTCAGAGAAGCTGTCACCATTCTTTAAATACTAGGTGTCAGGTCGAACGGTTGTTTGGCCGTTAACAAACGCCTTAGTATTCATATGCCTTTGTTTAAGAAAGCTAAGTTTTAAATTATGCACGCAAAATTTAATGCCGATTTATCTATAATTTTACATCTATTAAGTATAGTTAGAATGTTTTATTGAAGGTATAAGTTTGTGTATTTGTTGACATAGTTTCGTTTTGAGCTGTTAATTACTAGCTTTTACACGTGGTTAAAGGCGCACACCGACTGCCAAAAAGCGACATGATGAAGTTAGCTGCATTCCTTTTACAAACAGAGAGTTGGACGTACGGGATGAAATCTTTAGCTATTTTTGTTCTGTTACGCCAAAGAAGTATAACTTCTTACGTGCGTACATAAGTACACACACACGTTTTTTTTCTTACATTTTTACAGTGTGAATAGAGATTTAACTAGAATTTGGTTAAATTTTGAAATTTTCATGTTATGGTGTCCATTAGGTAGAGTACTAGAAATGTTATCTCCATAAAAGCCGCCCTATCTGATAGCTCGATTTTTTTAAATTTGTTATTGAATATTTAGATTTTAGAGGGTATGTTCTGCACCCGTTTATACTTACTATGCAAGATAAAGTATAGAGAACTCTTATAGAGATGAGTTCACCTTTGCCCACGTCACTTTCTTTGTATTTTGTTTTCAATAAATAATATTATTAAAATAGTCTAATAAATCTTGAGTTAGTTAGTTCAGAAATAAGCTTTATTCCATAGGTAACGTGGGTACCAATAACATGATGATTGGTTGAGGAATTTAGGTGTTATTTGCATAGCTTAGTATAATTTAAAACAATGAATGATTTAGCGTACACATTGACAGCTTTAAGTTATACCATCGACATAACTTCATATAAATTCTGTTTAAATTATATCTACACATATAATAAAATTGTAACTAAGCCGAATCTGTACATTCAATATTTTTTAGAAAATATTATTGAAATTAACATTATTATCGATACAGAGGCCGAATCTATAGTTTTTAGAATTTTTGTCTGTCTGTCTGTCTGTTACCGCATCACGGAAAAACCACTGGAGGGATTTTGATGAAATTTGGTATGATGGTAGCTGGTTATCCGGGTCAACATATAGGATACTTTTTACCGCAGTAAAATATCTCATTTAAGAGAAAAAGTACAAAAACTGCAGTGTAAGAGTATATTTATATGTAAAACCTAAAAATTTGGTCTTTTTGGTCATCTGAACGTGGGCGGAGCCGCGGACAAAACTAGTTTATTATAAAAAACATACTTTTCTATTGTTACACAAAAATTACCTAAATTTATAGTTTACGCCAAACAAAAGGTTGCATAACCTAGTGCAATAGAAAATCCCTTCAAATCTGATTGATTATGGCGACCTTACGAGTATCTCAAATTGTGACAGAGCGTTATGAAACACCTTTCTCTTAATAACGAAAGTAATGTGAGCTGTTATAGCAATTTTACCTTATAAATACCTTCACACGTAAAACTTTATTATGCTTTACGATCGGTATAATTTAGTTAATTTTAATGAAAAAAATTTACAACTTTTTAATGTAAATGATCACTTTGATCTATATATAATTTATGTTATACTAAAGACTCGCCTTGCTTCGCTCGGGTTTGTCCCTACATACGTCTTAACGGTTAGTATATAAAAGATAGACTATATATTATAGTACAATGTACATATATGTATATACATAGGTATCATTTAGTTTCATATATCTTACTTGAGAAATGATTGATTCCCCATACAAACTTTCATCCCCCTTTTCACCCTCTTAAGGGATGATTTACGAGATAAAAACTATCCTATGTCCTTCCCAGGAATTTAAACTATCTTCATAGCTTTCATATAAATCGATTCAGAAGTCCTAGAGATAACTTCCTACAAACAAACTCACAAACTTAAAAACTTTACCTCTTTATAATATTAGTGTAAATAACATCATATATGTACATAAAAAAATTGTTGAACAAAGACACCAAGAAACACTTTTTTAGATTTATGTTATTGAGGGATAAGTTTATGCGCATTAAAAGTGCAGTTTACTTGGAACAAACATTTAAATATTTGAATTTATAGACTCCACGTCGATAAAAAATAAAGTGATGTTATATATATATATATATATATATATATATATATATATATATAATTATTCTGAGTTTATTCCCACGTAAAAACCCGCAACTGTGCGCCATAGTAGGCAATGCTCATCCGACTAATATCCCACTTTACCATGATGATCGTTTATACTCTGTAATATTTCATTAACGATATAATTGAACTAGAATACATAATATATAAAAAGCTATACCTTTAGCTTATTTGCCTTTTCTTTTTACTCTTTTTTATATGTACTCGTAGATAGATACCTGAGCTTTTTACATAAATGGCAGTGATTGAAAAGCCGCGTATTGAATACGTAACCTCTCTAATAAATTGCGTAGATATTTTAATTAGATATTCGCTTATGTTCAACTCGAAATTACTTCTAAATCATTATTGAAATGATCTTCTTTTTTTTGATAACCTCTATATTTAAAACTTACTAAATTTCTTTCAAGTGTGAATATACTTATATATTTTTTAAAATTCTATCAGAATGTGCTCGTATTTTTTTATAATTATATTCTTTGGGTAAATAAATAGAAGAAAGAAAATCTTCAATGCATTCTACTTTTGACCTTCCATTTTTTTAACACAAGGTTTCAAAGAAACGTAGACGTGGCGCCATAAGCTATAAGTGCCAATCTAAAAAGTACTCGTTTCTAGAAGAAAAAGTTCATTTTTACATACTGTTAGTTATACTAGTCCACCAAGTGGTCAAAATACAACTATACTCACTGATAGACTATTTCGTTTTTTTTTATTTATAACACTAATGAAAGCTTCGTTAAAAGCCACTAGACAAAAAAAAGAAAATGTCGACAAACAGAGGTGAAAAAAGTGCTGAACTGTTTTTTCCGTTTTAATATTTATATAATGGTACATAAACTTGTCACTTAGTTTAAACACTAAGTAATTTAATCGTTATATGATATAAATGTAAGAAAGAGTTATTTTATTTAATACATTTTATTGTTTCATAATATATACGTATTACGTATTATGTATTACGACTAGCATTGCCCGCGACTCCGCCCGCGTTTTTGTATTTTTTCTCAGAAATGAGATATTTTCCCGCGGTAAAAAATATCCTATATGTTGATCCGGATAACCAGCTATCATCATACCCAATTTCATCAAAATCTGTCCAGTGGTTTTCTCGTGATGCGGTAACAGACAGACAGATAGACAGACAGACAGACAGACAAAAATTCTAAAAAATATAGATTCGGACTCTGTATCGATAATAATGTCTATTTCAATTAGATTTCCCAAAAAATATTTAATGTACAGATTTGACTTAGAATTTTATTATATGTATAGATTATGATGTAACCCTTATAAAAGTATCTTTCACTAACCACTAAAGGTCTAAAAAGGGTAAAAAATGTACAAGGACGCTTGTTAGAATTCTTGCCAACAACTTATGAGGCATTGCTCATTCTAAGGCTAATAACACACTATACACTTTAAAATGAAATCTATACTTAACGTTATAAAGAGGTAATGTTTGTAAGTTGTGAGATTGTGAGTTTGTGACGATGTAGGGGGTAATCTATGGATCTACTAAACTGATTTAGATGAAATTTGGTAAAAAGATAGTTTGAGACTCTGGCAAGGACATAGGATTCTTTTTATCCCGGAAATCATCCCTTAAGGGGGTGGAAATGATGATGAAAGTTTGTATGGGGAATCAAGCTAGGGACGAACCCGAGCGAAGCGAGGTGACTCGCTAGTATAATATAAATTATAAACACATTCAAAGTGAAAAATGAAAGGTATGGAAATATGAAAGGTAAAATAATTAAGGTAACCCTTATTAGTTTATTTTTTTCTTTTAAATTTATATTTAAATAGCGACTCCAGTTTTACGAAATTCTATCACACCCTGTGCATCCACTAACATTTGGTAATATATTGATATCTCACAGTGATTAATTGATTTCTTGAGATAATAAGAAATCTATATCATTAAGGTGTCATATATTAGGTCCCTTTTAGATACGTACAAAACCACAAATGTCACCAATTTTTTTTATGTAGATTTAAATATCTATTTGCAAAAAAAGCTCAATTCAAATAGTTTAAACAAAAATATCTTCTCGTACCTATATACAAAATTGTTAATACAAGAAGTTTACACCAACCCTTAGAAGAATCATTCACCTCGCGACCCTAATGTTATTTATGTACGATAGCCCTTTGAAGTCCATCTGCTTGTAATCATTGTTATTGTAATTACACATTATGGTCAATTATATTATTTGAATTTCTTCCATTCGTTTTACCAATAAATGTATGAAGAAAATTACTTTTTAATTAAAAGGATACATCGATTGCTTTATACACTTAGAAACCCTTGTGGCTTTTCTTCCTAGCCTTAAAGTAATTATTATTAAAAAAGATAATGAAAATCCATTTATAATCGCCGAAGACATACATACTAATATTATAAATATGAAAGTCATTTGGTATGCTACATTTTTACGCTTAAACCGCTGAACAGATTTCGATTAAAATTTTACAAGGACTTAATTTTCATCCTTAGGACACAGATACCTTTGAGCCTCTCCCAACTTACGGATCGTATCGATTCGATTACTCGATCGGAGCCACGGGCAAAAACCAGTTTTAAGTACTATCTTTTAGAATTTTCTCAAGACTTTGTTTTGGTTTTTGGTTCCCGATGTTATTCTAAAATGTACCTACATAATATGGTATTATTAGTATGCATACTAATATTATAAATATGAAAATTTGTGAGGATGGATGGATGTATGTTCGTTACTCTTTTACGCCAGAATGGCTGAACGGATATAGATGAAATTTGGCACAGATAAATTATAGTCTGGAATTATAGCACATAGATTACTTTTTATCCCAAAAAATGTACATTTTCCTTGGGATAGTTTTTTTTGTCTAGGGACGTACCCGAAATGAAACGATGGTATTATTATTATTTTGTTGGGTGTGGTGCCGAGGTCGGCAAGCGATGGTAACTAGTTACTATTATAGGCCTTATCATTTACCTTATCCTTTCACGAAATTGGTCAAAAATATTTTTCCATGAATTTTATAGCTAGTGGAGCAAAAAAGTAGAATAATTCCTTATTTAGTTGTAGACACTTATAAAACACAAAATGATCAAGTTTTGGTTCAGACAATTCAGTTCAGAAAATAGTTTCCATTTTAACGATTTTAAAAATATATAAAATATGTACATAGATATTAAATATACATTTTATGTATACTTTACGTGATACGCTGTAAAGAACAAACAAACACACAAATCATATATAATATTAATGAGATATAGATCGTTTAAACTTTAACGACAGTATCTTTGGCTATTACTAAGCTTATATTGCTTCCGGTACAAAAGAAGCTAGTAAATTAATATATAAATATGTCGTGTTGTTGAACAAATCATAAACGAGCAAACCCAGAAATAATAGATTTAGATGCCTGTCTGTATATACCTACGTATACCTAGTTAATCTCGAGCTGGCTATGCTATTTTTGATGAAACTTATATAGTGTAGTACAACTAATAGCTTAATTGGTATAGTTTTAATTAACGTATTGCTTCATTTTCCGTCTTAAAATTTAACTGAATGTGCAAATTCCTAATATCTTATTTTTGACGCCGTTGTTAATTTATTTTAGAAAAATAAGGTGTTTTTCTTAAAATACCGTAAGATTGATTTTAACACTGACACACAGAGACTAGCTATCTGCGCAGGAGATATTATAGGTAGTGCACAAGTGTTCGCGCACTCTCTATTCCTTTTAACTCTCAAAGTTCGATGGAACGATATTTCAACATGACCGGTGAGAAATAAGGCGCCGGGTGTAACACCGTCAACTTCCCAGCTCTGGAAAACTACTGAGAATTTCTTAAAAGTAAACCCAACTAAATTTAGCCCGACTCGAGACTCGAACTCAAAACCTCCGGATTTGCGGCCCCACAAGCTATTCGCTAGACCACCAAGGCAGTCAAATACAATATATCAAATATATAAAGAAACTCTGCGTTTATAGATTCTAAGCACGTTTATGAATATTAATTAATCACGTGACTTAACTTTCTTTATGAACGTCTGTACTTTGGCCCTTGAGGTCGATCTGTAGTTTGCACGTTGCTTAACAAAATTATAAGTAAAATTAAATAAAAAAGTTATGTCATTTGTTTTCCATATATGGAAATAGCAAACTTACTCTAGCAAGTAGCAAGTGTAACCAAAACTTAGTACGAGTATATAATCGACTAGCATTGCCCGCGGCTCCGCCCGCGTTCAGATGACCAAAAACCAAATTCTTAGGCTTTACATATTAGTTATACTCTTACAATGAAGTTTTTGTATTTTTTCTCAGAAATGAGATATTTTCCCGCGGTAAAAAGTATCCTATATGTTGACCCGGATAACCAGCTATCATCATACCAAATTTCATCAAAATCTGTACAGTGGTTTTCTCGTGATGCGGTAACAGACAGACGGACGGACGGACAGACAGACAGACAGACAAAAATTCTAAAAACTATAGGTTCGGAATCTGTATCGATAATAATGTCTATTTCAATTAGATTTTTCAATAAATATTTAATGTACAGATTCGACTTTGTTACAATTTTATTATATGTATAGATTATACATAGTATATTATCGGTTTTTTCTGTATTTAAGAAAATGTAACGTAATAATTTAGAAAATGAAAGTTTTAAAACCCATCAAATACTCGTTAAGTATGAGATGTGTTTATGGTGGGTTAGATCCTCACCTCATAATCGCTTGATGTATGTACATTTATAGAAAATGATTGCTAGCAATTTAGAAAAGTTTATGGACACGTATAAGAACCAAGATTTCTGTATATTTTCTTTTATTACCAAAAGGCAACTATGTTATTGCATATATTATAAGTACTAATAACTTTTATATGGACTAAAATTGGTTTGAGCATATTATAGCAACATATTATCGCATTTAACGAAACATTTATAATAAAATACCATATTATCTATACTTAATAAAATTGTGAGTTTGTGACGTTGTAGGAGGTAATCTCTGGATCTGCTGGACCGATTTAGATGAAATTTGGTAAGAAGATAGTTTGAGACCCTGGGAAGGACATAGGATACTCTTATCCCGGAAATCGTCCCTTAAGGGGGTAAAGATAGGAATGAAAGTTTGTATGGGAAATCAACCTAGGGACGAACCCGAGTGAAGCGAGGGTAAGTCGCTAGTTTATTATATTCAGAATATATTAAAAAACCATTTATTACATGAAAATTTTAGTTAAATTTTGTACTGCATTTAGATATTAGAGAATTTAAGTCAACATAAGTTTTGCCTAATGATGTATTTGATAGCTAAAGAGTAGATACCAAAAAGTCAAATTATAGAAACGTTAATATTAGTTTTCGCGACAACTGCTTACATACAAATAAAATTTTCCAAGATATAACAAGCATTTAACGTAGATTTTCAACGTTTTCTAAATAGTATATTGCCCATACAAAGTTCTTCAATTTATAATAAATTGTAAGGCTGTATGCCACTTTCTCGTTGCAATGGAAGACCTATTGTAATATATTCAAGTCGCTTTTACTACTACATTTCCAATTAAGTTACATTATATAAATTTTATTAATATTCTTTGTTTATTTTCAATATTAGATATACGATCTATAATTTTGTTGGTTCAAATCCGGGTCTCGCATCTCTGGTGTTTTCAAGTGCGAATCATTTCTACATGATTACCACCTTACGGCGAAGGATAACATCGGGAGGAAACCTGTATGTCTGAGAGAACTTAGCAAGTTTTCAAAAGACATGTGAAGTCCGCCAACCCGCACTTGTCCAGGTGGTGGGCTATGGCCTGATACCCCTCGTATTGAAGAGAGGCCCGTGCCCAGCAGTGGGATGTTAAAAAGGGCTGAATACAGATACAGGAAAGAATGGTTTGTGGGATACCACATTAGTATATTTTACAAAGATATCTTCAATTCTGTATTAAGACGTTCGCCAGCTATGAAAATTGATTGCGTGACTTTAGAGTTATTTTACATACGTATTCGAAATCCGTCCATGATCAATATTGAAAATTTGACAAAAATGTGTACAAATAGCATTTACTTATATATAAAAAAACTATTACTTAAGGTTAAAGCTCGTCAATACCTTCTAAACAAAGAAACAAACAAACAAACAAACAAACAAACAAACAAAAAAGAAAATCGGTTGACATATAGAAGAGAAAAATATACTGAACTGTTTTGTTTCATTGATTTCAGCTGGCGTAGTAGCCGTAGTATCTCAATCAAAAATATTTGTCGAGGATAAGTGGCTAGTTTATAATATTGACGAAATATGAAATCCCATAATAAAATTAGAAAAAAGTAAGACCTTTAGCACGCAATTAACATAAAACACATGTAATTAAGCAATGGTGCCCTTCATTTAGGTACCAACGTCTTGATCGCATGGCGCGCCTTGGCGTAATATTACGAAATATGAAAAACAAAACCCTACCAACAAAATCAATCACTAGCTTGTTTACTTGTATTACAGGGACAGTCGTGTTTATATTCTAATTTAAATATTGATATATATTATAGCTTTAAAAATAAAAAAAAGGTGTGTGTGTTGTTATGTACGCACGTAAGAAGTTATACTTCTTTGGTGTAACAGAACAAAAATAGCTAAAGATTTCATCCCGTATGTCACAACTCTCTGTTAGTAAAAGGAATAAAGCTAACTTCATCATGTCGCTTTTTGGCTGTCGGTGTGCGCGCGCATCGTAAAAATTTTAGTCTCATAATTTTTTCCAAACGTGCCAAAAGAAGTATAACTTCAAAAAAACATGCTTTCGAAGTTTTAACCTATTGTAATTTATAGGGTCGTCAAAACTCGAAGGTCTTACTTAATAGCTTTTGATTAAACTATCCAAATCATTGAATTATTGTATTGTCATTCAGATTTAATAATTACAAAACTTAAAAATGAAAAATTAAAGCTAATATTTAAACTCAAGCATTTTTATTCAACGTTTTCTTAGTACATAATTTTACTAAACATCATGAGACTAATCTCGAGTTCGGTAAAATAAAGTTTCTGTCCTAAATAAAGAAAAAAAAACTCGCAGGACTCTATTTATTATTATTGTATCCATTTTTTTAAATAAAACTATTAATTACAATAATTCTCTAACATTTAATTAGCTTGGAGGTGCGACCTTTATTTAGCTTTTATTCATAGAAATAGAAATAAAATTGTATAACTGTTCATTTAAAGTGTATCATAAAGTTTTTAAAGTATAGCAAGTCTATTTTAAAGTTTGTACATATATACGTAACAAGATTACTCTGCAACACTAAGTATTTTTAGCGCGCCCTTACAAATAGAGAAAGAAATTGACCTTGTACCAACAGGGTCGTGACCCTATGTCAGGGCTGTCATGCTAATTTAGTTAATGTTTTTTGTTTCTTAATTACAAAATATTATTAATTACAGTGAAGTATAAACTATAAATTTTTCATATAGTATTTATTTTTTATATTAGAGACTTATCCCCGCTTCTGCCTGCGTTTTGTATATATATATATATATATATATATATATATATATATATATATATATATATATATGTTTAATATTATATAGGTACAGACAGCGCCACCTTTTGACGAATATATTCACTAACAATAGCCTGTGTTAGTCTATATAGTCTGTGTTTAGCGTTTATAAGTAACAAACATACACACATATACAAACTTTCGGATTTATACATAATATATATGGAGAGTAATTATTGCTTTACTGGTTCTGGAAAGTTCGATTGAGCTAGTTTAAATCTGTTTTTAGAAATCTATGACAAATAGAGTCATTTAATTTTTGGAACCACAAATATATCTCGCAGTTTAAATATACCACGTTTTGATATGATATAATAACTGTAAAATATGAAAACATTCACAATAACTTATATTTAAAGTGATTTTGTGTAGGCCCTGTTACAAATCAGTCGTAAGCGGCGCCTGCAGTCTATAAAATACGATTGAATGTCTAATATGGCATTTCCTGGCTTATGCTAGCCATTACTGCCGCCCGTTCATATAAATTAAACGTCTTCTATACATACAATAAAATTCTAACTAAGCCGAATCTGTACATTAATTTTTTTTTTGAAAATCTTATTGAAATAGATATTGTTATCGATACAGAGGCCGAATCTATAGTTTTTTTTTTTTTGAATTTTTGTCTGTCTGTCTGTTACCGCATCACAGAAAAACTACTGGAGCGATTTTGATGAAATTTGGTATGGTGATAGCTGGTTATCGTGGTCAACATATAGGATACTTTTTACCGCAGGAAAATGTCTCATTTCTGAGAAAAAATACAAAAATTGCAATGTAAGAGTATACTGATATGTAAAACCTAAGAATTTGGTTTTTGGTTATCTGAACGCGGGCGGAACCGCGGGCAATGCTATATATATATATATATATATATATATATATATATATATATATATATATATATATATATATATATATATATATATATATATAAAAGATATATATAAAAGATGATAAAAGCATTCAACGTTGTTTATCATGATCTTTTCATTCGAAGACTAGTTAGTACTCAAATAAGCTTACACATTGTTTAGTTCTTATTATTTTTATGTTCCTGGAACTACTGGACTTTCACTGGAAGATAGCTGATGTTAAAGGGAGTAACATAGGCTACTTTTATTTTACCCCCCAACGTGCGTTCACCTTGTCGTGGTGGGGGGGCTCAGTAGTGCCCGGCAACCCAACCGGGCGCGAAGCCAAGAAACGCACAGGGAGGTGGCCCACTTCGGTGGGCGGTGGGAGGTGGCCCTCTTCGGAGGGCGGTGTACCATGCGGGTTGCTCCTGGTACTTCTCTGATAGCAGAGTGGACCTTGGAGCAACCCCGTGGTTGTTGTGGTCTGCTTTGGCAGACCTGCCGTCGGGGCGTCGTAGTTGAATGCGTAAGCGATCCTGCGACGCCCCATTAAGACGGTGGAAGGCTTTGTTGGGTTTTAGTGGGTAGTACTGGCTTTGCCGGTGAGTCCCACACCTCGTGCGTAAATGCATTTCCCAACGTTAAAAAAAAGGCTACTTTTATTTTAGAAAAAAATAGGGTTCCACTCAAAAAAATTAATACTATAATATATCAAGTGATTCCGTAGACAAAAATATATTGTAAAGTTCAGTAAATGTCACTATTAAAAACATTAAAGTCATCGATTTCTCTGTAATGATAATCAATTATTCGGTAGGTAACTCGTGACGTTACTTAAATTAGTTTAATTAAATTATAATATATTAGATATTTTCTGACCTACTTAAACATAATCGATCATCATTATGATAAATTATGAAAATCGATTTTAAAATGCCGCGATTATAAAACTGTAAACACTTTATAAAATATATTCTGTACTTACAATTAAATGTATGTAACAAAGTTATTTTTAGGTAATTAGAATTAAACATATTGTGTTTACAATATTGTTAACGTAGATATGTATTTAAAACTAGCGACTTTCCTCCGCTTCGCTCGGGTGCCTACACAGTCTACGGTTCACATGTGTTTTTATTATTATTTTCGCGGAATCCTTATTCTTTTTCTAAAATAAAAGTAGCCTATTTGCGAGTGTAAATCCCATCAAAATTGGTCCTACTGTTCCAGAGTTAGCCAGAACGAACAGACAGACGAAAAAAAATATGTTTTCCTTTCTTATGCATTTAGTAAAAAGTCGTTATTTTGACGTCACAAACAGAAAATTTTAATTTTATTTATTTGTAGCAAAGTTTAGGCAAAAAAAAATTCATTATTTACCATTTTGCCTCAAGTATTTTTTTTAATGTCTAATTGTATGTCTGTTTGTACGCATCACATATTTAGGCAACTTAAATCTCTAATCTAACAAACCATTTTTAAAATATCGTAAAATGCACCACATGCTCATATTCTCGTGGGACAAACACTATAAAGAAACAGAAATATAAAAAGCAATAAACATTTTTACGTAAACTGTTTGAATTTGTTATGCCACTGTATTGCATATGTGTATTAGTGAGGCATCTTACAACACATTGAATCGGGTCAGAAATATGTAAAATATGCTGAAATGTAAATATTTTGGTAGTTCTTTAAACGAATGCCGCAGCAAATATCTCTCTCTCTTGGGCTTAGGCTATATGTAAGTGTAAACTAGCTTTTTTAGATTTTAAATTGATGATGTTCTCATGACCGATTCCGGCCACGGCGGCCAATCTGATTGAGACTAGCCAACTGCGCAGGAGATATTATAGTGCACAAGTGTACGCGTAGACACAACGTGCACTCTCTATTCCTGTCACTCTCATACTCCGGTGGGACGACTGCTCGACACGACCAGTGAGAGTTAAGGCGCAGGACCGACGGCGTTACGTGCTCTCCGAGGCACGGGGGTCAAACAACGCTAACTTCCCAACTCCGGGCTATTACTGAGGCTTAGTATACAGAAAGACTCAATAACTAAACTTGGCCCGACCCGGGACTCGAACCCAGGACCTCCGGGCGTGCGTGCAGCCGTACATGCTAGCCACTACACCACCGAGGCAGTCTATCTATATAAAAAAAATGAATGTTCGTATGTTTGTCTTCTATGTGTTAGTAAACCATTAATCCGATTGTGATTAAACTCTGGTGGGTTATGCTGTATACGCCTGCAAAGGTTTCTGACGCAAAAAACAACAATTTTTCTTTGGAAGTTTGTTATTTATGTGTTTCTAAACAATTCAAGATTAGGGACACACCTGAACAAAGAGAGGGTAAATATTATGTAGTATAAAGCCCTATTATGTATTTAATAATAAGTTTCGAACTCCTTATATCTTATACTACTTTCTAGCCGAGGCTTCGCAGTTCGCTTGCATAATACGTCGATAAAAAATCTAATTGTCTGGCTTTCTGATAAAGAAAGATTTTTTTTAAACTTATTTAATACTTTTCGATTCCCCACAAACAAAGTGTCAAATTACTGTACCTATATTATAGAAATAAAATGTACTTAGTTTAAAAGCATATTTATCATACCCTCTTATTATTCCTGACATACATATTAAGAAATAAATATTATGTAGAATAAACTTATCGCCTAAGCAAGTGAAACCTAAGATTTCCACCTAAACTCAGGTCATACGACTAAATAATAAATAATCAGCAATTTAACTTGTTTCCAATAATTAATATTTCAAATTACCCCGCCATACGAGATAAGAAACTTGTTTTATATTAAGTCGAAGGTGCATGGAATAATTATTTAAGCCTAGCGACTCACCCTCGATTCGCTCGGGTTCGTCCCTAATTATAAACATTATTTTTAAGCCCCGACGCAAAAAGGGTGTTATAAGTTTGACGTCGATGTCTGTCTGTATATGTGTGTCTGTATGTGGCATCGTAGCTCTCAAACCGATGAACCGATTTCGATTCAGTTTTTTTTCATTTGAAAGCCAGTTTCCTTGCGGTAGTTCTTAGCTATGTTTGGTTAATATCAGTCCAGCAGTGTAAGAGTATCAGCTCTTTTCCAAAATGATGTAAGGCATTTTGGCGTATGATTACTCGATTAGAAAACTTTTTTAAACCAAAATAAAATATAGCCTATATCCGTAGGGGATAGTGTAGCTTTCTATTAGTGAAAAAGTTTCTGAAATCGGTTCAGTAGTTCCAGAGCTTTCCTTCTACATACAAACAAAGTTTACTTTTTTATTATAAACATAGACTTAAAACATTTAGTGTCTTGATATTAATTAAGAAAACAGGTATTTTATACTGGAGAGACCTAGATTGACTATCGAAAATATTTTAATACATTGTTATGACTTATTTATAGTAGGTAACAGTGGTTTCATATAAAGAATCTGGTGACTTCAAAATCATTTTGAAAGTACTTCTAAAAAAGTTAAGTAATAGATCAGCTTCTAAAACATTTACGACTAGCGAATTACCCTCGTTTCGCTCGGGTTCGTCCCTAGCTTGATTCTCCATATAAACTTTCGTTCCCATTTTCACCCCCGTAGAACAGTACACGATGATTTCCGGAATAAAAAGTATCCTATGCCCCATGTGTTCCCAGGGTCTCAAACTATCTTCTTACCAAACTGCATATAAATCGGTTCAGTAAATCCAGAGATTACCCCCTACAACGTCACAAACTCATAATCTCACAAACTTTACCTCTTTATAATATTAGTATAGATTATTGTATAACCAGACCAAACCGAGGCTCGGTCATACTTTAAAATATTAGTAAAGTATTGATTGGTCCTGAGTTAAAACGATTTATGTATGTACTTAATATGTTTGTATGTTTTTATATATACATTAATTCTACATCTCGTGTTATTATATCTATATCCTCTCATTATAACATTCTGAACGAAAGTTTTTATGTAGTAGTTCACTGCCAAAATTCTTTAGTCCATTATATTATATATTATAGACACGAGATATATCCATAGATGTATGGATGTTTGTTGCTCTTTTACGCAAAAACTACTGAATGACTTTTAATGAAACTTTACAATAATATAGCTCATCAGAATAATAATACCTAGGCTACATTTTATCCCGGAAAAATGTACGGCTCCCGTGGGATAGATTTGTTTTTCTAGAGGCGTACCTGAGCTACGAGTAAGTGAGGTTGACCCGCTAGTAGAAAATAAAATATATGGAAATGCATCTGCAACTTTCGGCAACACAATTTCATGTTGGCTAAGTCTAAAAATTCCAATGTACTTTTAAAAGCCTATTAGAATGAAGAAATTGTATTTATTTATAACAATACTTCTGTTAATGTCTTTGAGTAAAGCTCTGGTTTTTTTAATAAGTGATAATGTACATTTATGAAGAATTCACATAAATTGTTGTTTTAGGAGTCACATATGCATATATTTATTGTAAAGTCACTTTCTTCTATAAATATTTGTAATTTATAGATCAAAGATAATATGGAACTTAACAAAACTTCTATATTCAAAGGAAAAACTTTCATATCTTAAAATAATACTATCTCGTTCTAAGAAAGCTCACACCCTAAATTATTTCAAGGAAATGCATATAAAAATAAATTTAAAAGTTTAGTGCCTGCTTTTATGCTATTTGTGAAATATAAAATTTTCATCACGTATTTTGTGATACCCCATAACTTTTTATGGGACAAAATGCACCGGAACTAAATAAAGTCATATTTTTATTTCATTTTTATTTATTTTTCTAACTTCCGCTGATGAAAGGTTTATTCAAGGAATATGTTTTTTTTTGGCGAGGAATAGATATATTGATTATTGTTTTTACATAAAAAATTTAAAAAATGCTTCAAAATAGACTAGTAATGCGAAAAAGTCTGTTTTATCTATACTAATATTATGAAGAGGTAGAGTTTGCTTGTTTTTTTGTTTGTTTGAACGCGCTAATCTCAGGAACTACTAATCCGATTGGAAAAATTCTTTTTGCATTAGATAGCCCGTTTATTGAGGAATGCAATAGGCTATACATATATATCATGCTGCTATTACCCAAGCGAGCGAGCGAGTAATCATAAATGTCAACAAATCGGGCAGACTTGCGTAAATTATTGTAAAACTGGTGTTTATAGTCGAACAAATTTAACGCGGGTAAAACCGCAGGGCACAGCTAGTGATTAGATATTTTTAAATTATACCTGTCATGAACTAGCTTTCATCTGGATACATACAGAAGAACTGGTTGTTTTCTTTCAATCGTTTTGATGTCTTTATATTTATACATACTACTTTTCGTTCGTCACTCTACTTATAAGTGATATCAAAGTTCGCACTTATAAATAAACGATTCAGCGGTTTCCGTATTTAATCAATGCAAAAAGACACACAAACAAAAAAGAAACATTTGTTTGGGCTCAGGTATCGTTCAAATAACCGTATAATCTTAATATGGGCTAACTATTTAGAAATCATTGACGGACACTTCAATTTTATATATAAGTATAAATTTCTGGTTAAAGAACTTCACCTTAAAACACTCACGAGTTCAGTTCCCGCTCGGAGCAAATATTTTCACTGTCCACACAAATAACTGCTTCGTTTGTTTTTGTGTGTTTTAGAAATACATAAGTATATTGTGCTGTTTACTGAAAAGCCTCTTCCGTATATTTGAACAAATATGTAATACTAGATTTTGAACGTGGCATTGCTCGTATGGTACTTCAAAGAAAATCACACTACGGCTTTATAATAATGAATACGAAAGTTTATATGTATGTAGTATATATAATGTATGTTTGTTCATTTACTCTGAAACGGTTTTATGAATTTGAACGTTTAGTATATAGTTAGACTATGACCTAAAATAACAGAGCCTGTTAGTAATAAAATTTGCAAAGATGTGGCGCTGGCTCTATATAATATTACGAGCAACTCACTTTCCCTTCGCTCAGGTTCGTCCCTAGGTTGATTCCCCATACAACCTTTCATCCCCATTTTCACCCCCTTAAGGGATGATTTCCAGGATAAAATGTTTCCTATGTCCTTCCCAGGGTCTCAAGCTATCATCTTACCAAATTTCATTTAAATCGGTTCAGTAGATCCAGAGATTACCCCCAACAACGTCACAAATTCACAAACTCACAATTCACAAACTTTATCTCTTTATTATCGTAGTTAGTTTATATGTTTATTGAAAACTAGCGATTTAACCCTGCTTCGCTCGGGTGCGTACCTGTATACAACTTCATGGGTTTTAATTTTTTTGCGCGAAATCCTAATTCCTTTTAAAATGAAAGTAACCTTAGTACTTCTTATGACATCAGCTATTCACCATTGAAACTTCCAGCAAAATCGGACAAGCCGTTTCAGAGATTAGCCGGAATAAACAAACAGATAGACAAAAAAAATAAAAATGTTTTTTTTCTTATAAGTACCGTATATACCTACTTTAATACGCATTAGTAAAAATCTGTTATTTGGACATTACAAACATACACTTTGATTTTATTTATTTGTATGTATTATAAAGATGTATAGATTAAGCTATTTGAAGTAACATACTCACCTATTTTTGTAAGAGTGTGATTCTCAAACAGTTTTAACCACCAGATAAAACAATCGAACATCACCAATCGACATCTGCCCTTTTATTATAGATTCCATTATCTCGTGTTATTCGGTACCAATAAACCAGTTTAGTGAATGGGATTTTGAAATAACTTGTCCAGCAGTCGTGTTTCCTCGATATATTTGCTGCCTACAACTTTATTATACTTTATATAGGGTACTAGCAGAACCCGCGGCTGCATCCGCGTTTAATCTAAACAAAACTCTTTAGCTTTATGTTATACATCTATGTATTTATATAATATTGTTCATACAAAAATACTAAAAACGCGATTTTAAAATGGGGGGTGTGGGTAGGAGGGTGAAAAATACTTTACGACCTATTCTCATACCTACCAAATATACAAGAAAAATATCATTTAAATCGGTCGAGCCGTTTCGGAGGAGCGACCACAAACACCGTGACACGAGATTTTTATATATTAGATTGACTATACTATAACTTTTATTGTTGTTTAGATGTTAGATACTTTGTGTATTTTATATTACCTTATCTTATATTCTTAGATTTACGCGAATATTTGACGTTTTAAATAAAACTATCTGTTCGGATTTTTCGCGGATTTATTTTGATTGTTGGTTCCTGACGGTTTGACACATGTTTGTCTACACACGCTTGCTTTACAAACTAAAATTTAGATGTCTCAAGGTAATTATATAGTTGTTACAGACAGTGCTACCCATAAAATTAGAAAACGATTTCAAATTTCAAAAAAGGCACCCAAAGTGTCTTATAATATTTTTATTTAAAATTTTCAATACATACTTTGAGTAATCTTAGGAGAAAATATTTATAGAATTACTAAAATAAATTTGAAAAACCTAAATATATCAAAACATCTACCTTACTCTTAAAGTTTGTTGACTTGTACAATCTATACCGCTAAATCTAGAATCAAACATTTTTGAACTAGAATTCCTAATAAAATAAATATAAATACTGAATAAACGAAATATTTTTTGTAAATCCAATCTCTAGGGGATTAAACAAGTTAAATTTTGTACGAATTGTAATTTTTTTTCTAAATTTTGGAAATATGCAAATTGTTCCATAAAGTACTGCTAATTACTGATTGATAATAATATCATCAGACACACTGCTTTTATATGAAAATATTGAGGAAGTGTAAAGCAACAATCATGTAAGTAGTCAATATCTGGATTGCGAGAACCTTGGACAAGCCAAATGATACTTAAAAGACAATAGCACAGAATAAAATGACAGGGACATAATTCGTCGGCTCACTATTACAAGGTTCTATGTTAATTTTAATGAAGTTTAGTCATTTTTACGTAGAACTACGTTATTTTGTTATCGTAAAAAAAACAACATAGAACTATGTAAAATTGAATATTTTGTAGTTGAAGTGCCGTTATCTAGTGGTTTGTTTTTGCAAAACTGTAGCTAATGACACATAGAACCTTGTAGCATTAATAACTAAATAAGTACTAAAATTGTAACATAGAACCTTGTAATAGTGAGCCAACGAATTATGTAGGTACTATTAATCTAGCGATCAATGAAGCCTACAATTTTGTCACATTAGTAGGCGTTTTGTGGGTGTACATTGACAGTGTTTGAAATATAAAATAATGACCAGTCCTTGGGCGAGTGCATGTTAACGTGACAATAAGTAGGACGAGAAAGTACTTAGATATTAGGATAGACTAGTGATTTACCCTGGCTTCGGTCGGGTGCGTCCCTGGGTACGCGGATTGAGTTCACAATTTCATGGGCTTACTCGCGAATTTATTTACATTTTTGGTTAGTGACGTTTTGAATACTTTACGGCAATCATGGTAACGGGAGAGACCAAAAATCAAAATAAATCCGCGAAAAAACTCGAAAAGATAGTTTATTTAAAATGTCAAATGTTCGCGTAAATCTAAAAAAGTGTTAATTTCATGGGTTTTAATTTTTCTGCGCAGAACCCTTATTATTTTTCTAAAATAAAAGTTGCCAAGTTACTCCTTATAATATCAGCTATCGGCTAGTAAAAGTCCTGTAAAAAAATTAAGCCGTTTCGGACAGTAGCCGAAACAAACAGACAGACAGAAATTTAAAAAATTGTTTATTTTCTTATTAGTATCGTATATATACCTACTTTCTTATGCATTTAGTAAAAAACTGTTATTCTGATATTACAAACAGACACTTCAATTTTATTTATCTGTATAGATGTAAGATAGGACACTCAATAAGCCACTTACATTCATAAAGCAGTTTATGAAGTCCTTCATATTTCCTTTTCAACACTAAAATATTAAGGTTACCTAAATATAGTGGGATTTCATTTCTTTGCCTTATAAAAAGTGCAACCGTTAAAATAATAATTGTTATAAAAACAATATGAATGAATATTGATGTTAAATTGTAATTGTAAATCTAAAATAAAACGATTTAAATCATTGAAAATCATTATAATTATAAAATAAAATTATTTTCTGGCTAAAGTTTAAAAAAAATGATTTATAAAATTATCTATACATATATTAAAAGTGTAACTGAGTCTCTACATGGAAGATATTTGAGAAAAACTATCATTGGGAGCCTTTATTTACGCAATAGGACCCAAAACAATGATTTTCAGAATTTTTGTCTGTTTGTCTGTGCGTTTGTGCGCGCTAATCTCAGAAACGGCTTAACCGATTTGGATGCGGTTTTCATTAATATATTATGGTAAGTTTCATTTAACATTTAGTATTTGTTTTATTTTAATCGGTTCATAAACAAAACAGTTACGTCAATTTAAAGAATCACCTAGGGACGAACCCGTGCGTAGCGAGGGTGAGTCGCTAGTATGCTAATATATGTAAATTGTATTTTATTCAAAAATTTTTTAGTACCTATTATATTTTATTAATTTATCAGTAAATTGTGTTATTATTTTTTATTTTTAAGAAATAAATGATCTTAAACCTTTAGATCCAAAAATGAATTGGTTCGAAAGAAGAAATGTTTTTGAGATCATATTAGTAAATTAGAATTATCTCATTTTAAAGCAAAAAAAGCAGAACCATGTTGCGTTTAAAAATATGGATCTAGGCTAGTCTATACATACAGTAAAATCCTAACTGAGTCGAATGTATAAATTAAATATTTTTTTGGAAAATCTTATTGAAATAGTCATTATTACCGATACGGAAGCCGAATCTATAGTTTTTAGATTTTTTGTCTGTCTGTCTGTGTGGGAACGAATAATGAAAAAAGCACAGAACAGATTTTGATGAAATTCGGTATGATGATGACTGGTTATCCGAGTCAACATATAGGATACTTTTTACTGCGGGAAAATATCTCAAATCTGGGAAATCTATACTAACCGTTAAAACTTTCCTAAGGACGAAACCGAGCGAAGTGAGTTGAGTTGCTAGTTCAATAATAAATTAGAAGATAAATCTAAATAGTAGAAACTAACTATGTAATCTACCAATCACTAAGATTAGACCAGTAATGGAATCCGTTGAGTAAATGTACCGATAATATGATTATTCAATCAGCTTTAAGTCCACTGTCAATTTATTAAATCATTGAATGCCGATAATTTACAGTTAAGTTATAAGGAAGCAGGTACTTCATTATCTTTAACATAATTGGATATGTAGATAGATATCTCTAGGTACACTAGTTCATTCGGTGGTGTAGTGGCTAGCATGTACGGCTGCACACTCGGAGGTCCTGGGTTTGAGTCCCGGGTCGGGCGAAGTTTAGTTATTGAGTCTTTCTGTAAGTATCAGTAACAGGCCGGAGTTGGGAAGTTGGCGGTGTTTCTCCCCCGTGCCTCGGAGAGCACATAAAGCCATCGGTCCTGCGCCTTAACTCTCACTGGTCGTGTCGAGCAGTCGTCCCACCGGAGTATGAAAGTGACAGGAATAGAGAGTGCATTTATATCTGTGCGTACACTAGTGCACTACAATATCTAATGAGATTGGCCGCCGTAGCCGGAATCGGCTAGGAGAACATCATCATCATCATCAGTTCATTCGACAAAATAAATACACGAAAAAAACCATTAAATAATAGATGCAGGTGGTCATATCACAAAACGAATCTTTTCATTAGCGTTATTTATTACTAATTAACACTTTACTAATATTGTACATATGAAAGTTTGTGAGGATAGATGTATGTTTGTTACTCTTTCACGCCACAACGGCTGAACGGATCTGGATGAAATGCACAGAGATAGATTATAGTCTGGAATAGCACAAAATTTACGGTTCCCGTGGGATACATTTGTTTTTGTCTAGGGACGACCCAAAGCGAAGTGATAGTGAGTAGATAATTTGAAAATAAATTAAGGAAGATGATTTTTTTCAATTAAATAGTTTGGTGTCTAAAAAGTTATGGTGGTGTCATAAAGCTGATCTAATGACAATGTCAGGAAGCGGTCGGGACTCTGTACCTCTTCAACTTTTGACCAAGTTCAAAAAGGCAGATGGTACACATTTTTTTAATGATAGTTATTTTTTCTCAAGGGTAGTACAATATAATGTTTGGTTTAAAAAAAAACACCCTCTTGAGAAGAATGATGATATTAAATTGTGCCCAACTGGCACCCTAGAAGCCACTAAACAAAAGAATTGAATGATTAGATTAATTGATTGACATGAAGAGATGATGATTAAACTGTAAGTTAAAACAGCGTGTACGTTTTAAGTTTTGTTTGTCACATTATTTAAGTTAAACTAATAAATAATTAAAGTCGCGTTAAATTATAAGCAAAGCATGCAAAGTTTTACATTAATCGAAAATTTTATGTCGACTATATTCTGTACCCACTTAGCAGACGAATATTGATCTGTCGTTCTTACTATTAAATATTAAAGATAATAACTACTACAGTACAAATAATTACGTAACTATTGTAGTAACAAACCAGTAAGTTACTATTATAGCTGTAGTGTAGTACAACTATCTTTTTTATCATTGGGAAATGCATTTACGCGTACCACCTGCATATATTTATTTATTGAATTACCAACAAAAGTTACAATGGTTAACACATAATCTATGCACTACACTTAACATGTTAATTGCACTTTTAGATATAGGTAAATACAGCATGATAATTATTGTTAATTGAGGTTTTTAAGTGATCATCTTGATTAAATTATAAACTTAAATTATTAAAAAGAAAAAAATAATAATTATAATTATAAAGTTCCAAATAAAATATCACATACAATACAAATAAAGATATTTTAAACAATTAATAATTCATAATATAAATAATAATAATACAGTTCCAATGTTACGTCCAGATTAGGTTTAAAATACTTCGATTCATATACAAGAGCTAGTAGTACCCACTAAAACAACGTTGTGTTTTTTTGGATTTCGTTGAACCACCTCCTTATTAAGTAAATTCAAGTTAATAACTACTAATAACTACAATAGCTTTAAGCAAGTGCTAGCCCTTTTTAACACCCTACTGCTGGGCACGGGCTTCAATAAGAGGGGGATCAGGCCATAGTCCAAAACGCTGGCCAAGTGCGGGTTGGCGGACTTCACATGTCTTTCGAAAACTTGCTAGGTTCTCTTAGACATGGAGGTTTTCTCACAATGTTTTCCTTCACCGTAAGTAAGACAAATGGTAATCATATGTATGGATGTATGGATTTTGTATTTGCTTCACCCGGTTTTCCAAGCGACGGCGTTACCACTGGACTAACGCTACTACGAGTATAATAACTAAATACAAAATAACTACTGTAGCATTTTATTTATAAAGGGCAAAACACTGACCTGAAACAGTTCATCCGATCGATTGAAGTTCAACTCATTCAGCGATGTGTTATATTATGTTAGCTAAAACTATTCTATTTTAAGCAGATATAAAACTTAAGTTCAATAAAAGCAATTTTAATCGACATTTTATCAGAGAATATATATGTTGTAAAGATATATCTATACATATAATGAAAATCTAACTAAGCCGAATCTATAGTTTTTAGAATTTTTGTGTCTGTCTGTCTGTCTGTCTGTTACCGCATCACGGAAAAACCACTGGAGGGATTTCAATGAAATTTGGTATGGTAATAGCTGGTTATCCGGGTCAACAAATAGGATACTTTTTACCGCGGGAAAATATCTCATTTGTGAGAAAAAATACAAAAACTGCAAAGTAAGAGTATATTAATATGTAAAACCTAAGAATTTGGTTTTTGGTCATCTGAACGCGAGCGGAGCCGCGGGCAATGCTAGTTATTACATAATTCGTATAATAGCATAATGTCATTGGTTTAAAATATATAATATTGGAAGTAGTATTTTTCCAATAGACAATGTACTTAAATGTCATTAATTTTTCATATATAAAACAGAGGGCCGATTTGGTAAGACGGACTCAAAGCTTGACGTTTGGCGCTTTAGAGAACCAAAACATATAGGTATGAGAATGACTCCCCAAGCCCCCAGATGTGATTATAACATATTAATGTAACATCTATTAATTTAATAAAAGACCAGAATTATAGACATAAATAATCTGTGTCATGTAATCGCTTCTTTATAGATATTTTTTTTAAATAACCCACATTTCTACTCTCACATAGTTTCGTTTTTTTTTTTAATTTATTCTATTTTTTGTATGCGACCATCGCATAAACGTTTCATTTGGCATCCTTTAATAAATAATAAAATTAATACAAACCGATTATACTATAACATTTACAATATTGTATTTTATCATTATCTTCATAAATAGGCAAAGACAAAACAGTTCAGTATCTTTTTTCCTCTATTTGTCAACCGATTTTCTTTTTTTTTTGGTGGCCATTGACTAGCTTTAGTGTCATTAATTTAAAAAAAGCCTAAAAGCCAAATAACAAAGAATTGAATTTAATAAAAAAAGCGAACCAAAAATCAAAATAAATCCGCGAAATAATCCGAAAAAATAGTTTTATTTAAAATGTCAAATATTCGCGTAAATCTAAGAAAGTATTAAATCAATAATGATTGTAATGATCAAATTTCGACCACTAGGCGAACATTAATTTAAGGAAAAAATCA
The DNA here is from genome assembly GCA_921882275.1 of Brenthis ino. Lineage (NCBI taxonomy): Eukaryota > Metazoa > Arthropoda > Insecta > Lepidoptera > Nymphalidae > Brenthis > Brenthis ino. The sequence goes on along the minus strand of OV170224.1, from coordinate 17,452,666 downwards.
GAAAAACAAAATTTTTGTGAATTTTAAAACATAATATTACCAAAAATGTACCAAATAACAAATTATTTATAGACCTATGTAATAGTAACCGCTAAGTCACAATTGAACGAGGGCGTGGTGATTAGAATAATTAAGACGCCCTGAATGCAATGAATGCGCCGCAGATATCATATCCGCTGTACCTGCACAAGTATAATTTAGTAGGATAGTTATTTTTAGCAACTTTCAATATTTTTACTGTCACAGTATCAATTGTCTGTGACTATGTATGTATATATGTATATAACAGTATATGTTGGGACATTCATACACAGCGCCATCTAGTTCCATGGTAAACTACGAGGCTTGTGTTATGGATACCAGATAGTTGATACACTACATATATATGCCCCCAGAGGGATTCGACACAACAACATACAATAAGTAGGGTCACTACAAACTGAGCCAAACGTGTCGTCAAAATAAAATTGTTACGTTGGTTGTTGTTGTTGTAAATGAAAGTTAAATTGACAGGATTAAAAAAATGACTGTTAGCGTTTAAGTGAAATGAGCTATAGGAAAGAAATACGTACTTAAAAGGTAAAAACTATATATTATTAGGAAAGGGCCAGCGGGGGTATCTTCATTCTTTATATAGATATCAATTTATATGCCCCATATATATGTCCCATTAACAATGTAAATGCGAAAGTTTGCATAGATGTTTGTTACTCAATCACGCCAGAAAGGCTGAACGGATCTGGATGAAATTTGGCATAGAGATAGATTATAGTCTGGAATAGAGCAATTACTTTTTATCCCAGAAAAATGTAGAGTTCCCCTGTTCGATCCCCGTACGTGATCCTATTTTTTCTCTACTTTCTTCATGCTTTTCTATTAAAATAATAATTTAAAAGCATAGTAGCTCCTTGAACCGTGTACAGGTCAGATACAATTCAAACCTCATTACGCGTAGGTTTAAATTGCTATTCGTTATTCCAAGGTTTCATTCAGATATTATGAATGAGAAAGTATGTATTTGTTCATTTGTTAGCTCTTGATGCTTCAAGAAATATCGATAAATTCCGTTATGGTAGGTTGTATGGGCAAAGAGATTGGCTACGGATTTTTTAAGTCCATGAAGTGATTTTGCAAGACATTTAATTTATAATAATGGTAGATATACAAGTTTTTAAAGTATACGTTTATATGAGTTACTTGTAATTAGTTTTTAACTAAAAAGAAGGAATGATGACTTAAAGCCAATTTTTATTTATTTTTTTAATTTATCATTGGAGGATAGCAAGTTCAAAAAGTTTTTAAATTATTTCGGCATTTCACATACACCGCCAGACTTGAAGAAAAAAAGGAGTGTGTAAGAAATAGATAGTGCACTTGTGTTTATGTATACATATTACATATTAATATGTATGTATGTATATGTGTATTACAATATCTCCTGCACACATGGCTAATCATATTAAGATTGGTCGTCAACGAAATCGCTCAGGACACTATAATTAATTATTAAAAGATTTGTGGTATTTCGAAAGGAAACATCTTGAAGCCATTATGTGTACAAGAAAGCTGCTTTGATTTACTTCTGTGATTGTAATTTCTAGAACTTTCGAATACTTCCATTCGTAGTGTAATCATTCGCAATTTTATATATGAGCGTTTTATTGGAAAATAATATATTCGATTAATTTGTAATGATTTATGCATAAAGCATTTAGTTATGTGACCTTGGCCGTTATCAATGTATTTAAAAAATAATAAAATGGACGCGGATATTCATTTGTTTTCCCTTGCTTTTCAACAGAGATGTCAGTACCACCTTGAAGTCTGAATTGTTTTTAATACTGTAAATTATTATAATGTATTATGTAACTCATTATTTAGAAACAGCAACTGTTGAGTTTCTCACCGGATCTTCTAAGCAGAACTGCTTTCTGAGCAGGTGGTAGCTTCCTTACGGACAGACGTACTGACGATCATAAAAGAATTAGGTAATTTAATGTTGCAAAAGTACTGAATATCAGAATATATGCAAGAAATATCTCGAACTTTTTATTAGTGTCATCCTACAGTAGTTGAAGTTTTTATTGTATATTTAAGTAATTCAATTCCATTTCGTTTTACTTCTAAACAAGAAGAGAATATAAAACAGTTTTTTACAACCCTTTAAAGTTCCACACAAAATTACAATTAGGTTAGTAATTTATGGTGTACAATTCCATAGGCTCTCGACTATAAACTTGGTTACCATAGCAACGTGTAAACATAAAAGCTTGATTTAACTTTATCAAGCGATTGTATACCTTATTGCAATATATATGAGAGCTCAAATAGATTTCTATTAATTTCCACAAAGAATTTTATTTCAAACTCTATTTTTAGAGGAATAAGATTGTTTTTTACGTGTTTAAAACTTCAAACAAAGTTTTGCTATCAACGTAACTTAAATCTAAATGCCCATATACTTAAAGAACACTTTCTTTATTCTTTTTAAAGACAATTGTGTGCATCAAATGCAATATTATGATTTGAACTCTATTTTCATAATCTTAAGGTACATTTTTGTTATTTTCCTAGTTAAGGACGCCGTATGGCGCCAAGTGCAACATACTGTACTTTGAAATGCACACATTATACATTAAGTGATTACTTGTTAAGAATTTTCAAAGAGTAATTGTTCATGATTGGTGGCAAATAACAGGTTTTTTGGTTAACTCTACTTGAATAGTTGAGCTATTTGACTGTATAGTAATCTATCCGGATTGTAGTTTTTTTAAATTATTAAATTGATCGACTGATAGAACGGTTTTTAAGGTAGAGCTATGTGATTTTATTATTTACATAAAGTATTTGAAGGGAATCGGCAATCATGATTGCTGTAAACCATTCGAAACGTCGGAAACCAAAAATCTAAATAAATTCGCGAAAAAATCAGAAAAGATAGTTTTATTGGTGGTGTGGTGTTATGGTATAGAATATAAACCTTAGATCAGACTGAGTACTTACTACTGTCCAATTCATAAGAAAGTCCAAGAAGGAAGAAATGATAACGATAAAGATTTTTAGTTACGAAATGATACTATAGTATTATTCTATACCTATACTAATATTATAAGATTTTTTGTTTGTGCCGAATAAGCTTCGAAACTACTGGACCAATTTAAATAAAATTTGGTAAGACTGCAGTTTGAGATCCTGGGAAGGACATAGGATAGTTTTATCCCGGAAATCATCCTTTAAGGGGGTGAAAATGGGGATGAAAGTTTGTATGGGTAATCAATCTAGGGACGAACCCGAACAAAGCGAGGGTGAATCGCTAGTTTATAAAAAAAAGAAGTTAATTTTTAAAACACTCCAAATTTACAAATAGACATACTTGAAACAGTGCAAAAATATAAGAAATATTGTAAGTAACTTTTGCTATACAAGCGCTAATCATTTTGGGGTAGAATACTTCAAAGTTAAGTGCATAATATTTAAGGGTGCAGTTAAACGGGGTGGTAAAAAGGGGTTGCAAGAAGGGGTTGGTACAGTAAATGTGCAAAACAAGTACTCAAGTATATTATTAGCTTCATGCAAGTTCGTTCATCCCTTTGATGTTTAAGAGTCAAGTGTATTTTAAAACCCAGTGATTTGAAAGTAGGATCCTCATACGTTCAAAAAGAATATATATATTTCAAATGACTGCTTATATTTTTATATGAGAATATATGCACATATCATTGCAGGTCGCAGTAATATCAGTCCAGTCCGTTAAATATGGCATATTGGGCATATTACAATCATATATTTTTAGAATATCATAAACGGAAAGAATATAATATTATATATCAACTGTCAGACAAATTACAACGGTTACCATGGCAACAATTAATCATGTATTCTATCTTATTCTCCCGCCGGCTTAATCATATATAATTTATGTGTTTGTCTCTTTCTCGTGTCGCATTTTCGTTTCACAGAGTTTCATATCACAACGATTCTAAAGAAGTTTCACTACAAAAAGTAGTTTCAAAGGGATAAACTCAGTGTACGTTTTCAGTTAAAAATTAATTAACCTAACTGCCCTTGTGCAAAAACCGGATCCAGGAACTTTGGAACAGCAGTCTGATACATATCCGGTATATCTTTGCCTTTTTTTACATATTATACATAATAAGATAGGGGAAACTAAACGTTGTACCAACCGTAAATGTATAGAAGCGTAACATTCGTCCGGTAAAAGGGCTTCATTGTATCTACATTGTCATTATTATGTACAGCTGTTATATAACGATCGAGGTATATGAAGAAAAGGTTAACACTTTGAAAAAGTACGATAAACACTGTAAAGCATTGTCATTTTCTTTTTGTATTGTTCTATCATAAGATTGAATAGCTATGCGTTATGTCACAGTAGATAAAAGTTTATGCTTTTATAAAAATAGAAATTATATAGAAATTACATACATATTTTGGCTTAACGAGATGTTTGGATCAGTGTGTAGTGATCCTATTTGCTGTGCCAGCGGTCGGCGGGTTCGAGTCCCGCTGGAGTCATTCATTTGTGTGATGAGCACGAATGTTTGTACTCCAGTCATGGGTATAATATGTATGTATTTAATTATATATGTGTAATGTATCAACTATCCGGTATCCATAACACAAGCCTCGTAGCTTACCATGGAACTAGATGGTGCTGTATGTTAATGTCCACAAATCTATGTATTTAATATTTAGCGTAACATGAAGTTGTCATTTCTTTATTTAGTTTTCTTTAAGCGTTTACGATTGTAGAATGTCATCAAAGCACTCGAAATATACAGTCTTCAATATAAACATTATACTAGCAGAACCCGCGGCTTCGCTCGCGTAAAAATTACAAAAAAAACTAAAAGTTAGGTTTCATAGAAACTTTCACCCCCTATTCTGCCCCTTATGGGATGAATATCTAAAAATGCTAAAACATTTATTTATTTGTATTAAAGAGCATTAATACCAAGTTTCAAGTAATTCTGATCACAAATATTTTTTTGGATTGTATTATAACATGTTTTTCCGTGGGAATGAGAAAATCTTCCGCGGTAAAAAGTAGCCTATATCACTCTCCAGCCCTCCAGATATCTTCATACAAAAAATCACGCTAATCCGTCACTCTGTTTTGACGTGAAAGAAGGACAAACAAACAAACACACTTTTACATTTATAATATTAGTACGGATTTAGTTTTCTCTAGTTTGTCTATTAATGATATCGTTTGTAGAAAGTCAAATTGCTACAGTGGTAAGTCTGATTACACCATAAGAACACCGTCGACTCTATGTAACTAAGTTGTAACTAAAATGCAATAAACATGTATAATTTAAATGAATTCCCATAACTTATAACTCAATTTCCTGCTTCAATTAGTTTTAAGTATATAAATAAGCTCGTTACTTGAAATATATATTTACATTATATTGCAAATAAATACATTCTCGAAATTTATTTACATTAATACGTACTAACATAAGCTTCGAGCTTTACTTAGTTTACATCATTTCACTTATTCGTACAACTGTTAAAATTATAATAATTCATAACAATATGTTATGTTTTCAACAACATTTTCAACTCCTGAAGTTAAAGTTAAGATTTGTTACAATGCAAGTTTATTTTGAGCTAAAGTAATTTAATTGAATGATCAAAGATCTTGTATTTTTGCTTTTAATGTATGAAATATATTTGCAATTTACGCGAATATTCGACTTATTAATTAAAACTACTTACATATTTGTGCTGATTTTTTTGCGGATTTATTTCGATTTTTGAACCCCGACGTTTCGAATTTTACAGCAATTATGGAAGAGGAGTGACAGTTATATTTAAAATCTGATATTTGTTAACTATACTGTTTATATAATACCATTCTTTTAAAACATTAAAATCAACAAGATCATCTTATTAGAAATGCAATTTGACAACACTTGTGTCGAACAGCTGTTAAAAGCCACTACATATTCATAAAGACGTTAAGACATAACACAGAGACATGTTTATTACTAGTAAATGACTTAATTAGTAAATATAATGAAATGTAACGCGATTAATATTGCTATAAATTAATCATTTTGCGTGCCTTTATTTTGGCTTAGGCTTCTTCAATTAGAGATTTGAAGTTAAAACTAGTTCTAGCCCGTTTCTTTGCTCGCGTGATAAGCGTGGTCGGGTCCAAGGATAGTCTATGTCAGAGCCCAGGATACAATCTATGTACTCCCCAAATTTTATCGTTTGTTTAGGAGTTTAAGCGTGAAAAACAACAGACATAGTTACGTTTACGTTTATAATATTAGTATAGATTAGTATGTATTAATTACATAAGTATTAATTAATATAATTCAGAATTGAACCCTTTAACTTCTCTATACATTTTCTTCTTCGCGTCCGCACGAATGTTTTTGAGAATCATTTAATACTATTATTTTAACAAGAAAATGAGTTTTGTATAAAATGCTAGTTTTTAAAGTATTATGCAATGACAAACGTATTCCGATTTTTGATGCACCTCCGATATCTACTTGTGTCAAACAGCTGCACAAACTGACATCATTTACATATAGATGAGTGTTACAGGGACGGACTTGAACATAACCAAAAAAAAACACTTAATGAAAAAAAAATAGTTCTTTTGGTGCATTTCAAGTATTATTAAAACAAGAATATGGAAAAAAAAGAAAGCTTACTAAAGAAAACTTACGCGTATTTCAATTTTACTATATGTAGTACATTCCAACAGAGAAATTAATATATATCTAACATTGTATTTATTGTCATTATGATGAATGTAATCGATAAAAACAAGAAGATTTCTAAACCAATTGAGGTATTATAGAAATCACTTCGACTTTCCATCGTTGCGCTATCAAGTTTTTATTCACATTATTATATTTCATACTTTTAAACTTTTTCCATAATTACGAAAAGATCTAAAATAAAATCGATTTAATTTGAACAATAATATTGTACACATTTATTCAAATACGATGCTTTGAAATTTAATAAATATTTATATTTGAAAAAATGTTACTTTAAACTTATATAACAAGAAGAATACGTCCCTGTGCTATCATAGAACTTGTTACAGAGGAAGCCAAATTAACACTTGTCGAAGAATAGCCGTAAAGCAATTATGACTACCAGCGGGTGCATCAATGTTAATGTACTTTTATATGATTGATACACCGTTTAAAAAGTTAACAAAAAGACGTTCTCTATAGGTTTTTATTGGTTTGAAGATTAAAGACTGATCTTCGAAACTATCTATTAGTGTAAAATATCTTAGTATTTTCCAAACCATCAAATTGAAATTATTTTAGAACTAAGTAGAAAATATGGTTTTGAAGTATTTAAAACACATTCATAGAAAAAAATCATGAAAGAAGTTTTATAAATATGTACTGAAAATATCGCTTATTATAAACACAAATCAGAAGTATTAGTGTAAATAATACGAATTGATTAAACCCTCCTTTTTTCTAGTCGGTCATAAAATACGAAGCCAAATACGAAGAAGTTTTCTAATATAGATAACTAGCATTGCCCGCGACTCCGCCCGCGTTCAGATGACCAAAATCAAAATTCTTAGGTTTTACTGTTTTTGTATTTTTTCTTAGAAATGAGATATATTGCCGCGGTAAATAGTATCCTATATAGCTATCATCATACCAAATTTCATTAAAATCTGTCCAGTGGTTTTCTCGTGATGCGGTAACAAACAGACAGACAAACAGACAAAAATTCTAAAAACTAGATTCGGACTCTGTATCGATAATAATGTCTATTTTAATTAGATTTTCCAAAAAATATTTAATGTACAGATGCGACTTAGTTACAATTTTATTATATGTATATATATATATATATATATATATATATATATATATACAATTACTTGCCCGTCTGTATGAACGTGTTATTAAATATTTTTTGACACTATAAATGTCTTGAAACATTATATCTCATACCGGCTGAACAGAAGCGCTGAAATGACCTAATTAGTGCCAATTAACAGATTAGACTGTGGTATGCACTATGTAGACATGAGAGCACCCATGTTATTAAATATGATATTTTTAATTCAATGTATAAATATAGTTGCACACTAAAACGCAACCTTTTTACGTATAATAATATTGAAAATAGTATATTTGTCCAAGAATTTTAAGTTTTGAGAAACTCTCCCATGACCATGATTACTGTAAAGCATTCGAAACGTCAGGAACCAAAAATCTAAATAAAACATAAAAAAATCCGAAAAGATAGTTTTATTTAAAATGTCGAATATTTGAGTCTGTTTGGTACTTCTGGAGATTTTGCCATACGAACAAACAAAGATATCAAAGAAAACACTTTAAATTATAAGAAAAATGTTATGTATTGTAATTTATATACGATTTTATAAGTTAAAAGAAAATCAGGTGCAACTTGTAGATGAGTGAAGTAAGTAATTTATGTAACCGTTTTAGTATAGTTACTCTATATTTGACGTTAACTGTCTGTCTGTGTGTTTATTACTTAAAATTGTTCTTATTACATTTTTAATATTGATTATTTATCTGATACATATAATATCATTATAAAATATATAATTTCATACAACGTGACTCCACGTTGATTTCTGTCATTGTAAGTTAGATTTGTGGTTACACGTATGAGGATGACTTACAACCACAAAATCTATACCTTCTAGTACCTTTTCTTTCCTTCTAGTACCTTTAAAAAAATTGTAACTAAGTCGAATCTGTAAATTAAATATTTTTTAGAAAATCTTATTGAAATAGAAATTATTTATCAATACAGAGGCCGAATTATAGTTTTTACAATTTTTGTCTATGTCTGTTTGTCTGTGACCGCATCACGGAAAAACCACTAGAGGGATTTTGGTGAAATTTGGTATGATGATAGCAGGTTACCCGGGTCAACATATAGGTTTTTACTGCGGGAAAATATCTCATCTCTGAGAAATCTATACTAAACGTCAAAACGTAATAATATAAAATAATATCCCGAAGCAAACAAACCTTCCGCTATCCAATAAAACCTACGCATACAATTTACAATAGAAATTTTTCGTAATACTTACAACATTTCCTTATTATATAGCCGTTTTATAAAGTTGAAACACTATAAAACTATTACAACTTCCGTGCCCACAATATGTACTGCAATAAGCATAGCTGTAGTTTAACAAGTTACAGTATAACCAATTTATTGACTAATCTTATCGTAAATGTCAAAAAAATTAATTTGATTTAGTTGTAATAACAGAAAAAGGCAGGTATCCCAGTGGTAACGCGCTCGCTTGAGGAATCGAGTGAAGTGGGTTCAAATTCCGTGTCTCGCACTTCTGATATTTCCGTGTGAGAATTTCCAACATGATTACTACTTGTCTTACTGTAAAGGGAAACATCGTGAGGAAACCTGCATGTCTAGCAACTGAGCAAATTTTGGAGAGACATGTGAAGTCCGCCAACCCGCACTTGGCCAGCGTGGTGGACTATGGCCTGATCCCCCTCGTATTGAAGGGAGGTCCGTGCCCAGCAGTGGGACGTTAAAAAGGGCTGAATACATAATATGTACGTTTATGTACATACATATGACGACAGTATTATTGACTCCATGGGAACTAGTTGGTAAGATGAAAGAGAGGTTGCGATTAACTTTTAACTTATTTTGACCGACTTTAAAAGAAGTAAAAGTACTTTTTACTTTATAAGTAATTATTTTACAATATTAGTAAATTAAAATGTATTCATTAACATTTTTGAAAAATCGGTCAAAAACTTATTTTATTGTAATACTTTCTTAGATTTACGCGAATACTTGCCACCTATAATACCTTAGAGACATCTAACACCTCAGTCTCTCCCGTGACTATGATTGCTGTAAAGCATTCGAAACGTCGGGAACCAAAAATCTAAATAAATTCACGAAAAAATCCGAAAAGATAGTTTTATTTTATTGTATTTTAAAAGCTTCTTAAAGAAGTCAGTTAATATAGGTAAGTTAGCAGGCGTAAGCGTAATAATGCCAAAACGTAACATTTATCGGCAGAGGGTATCAGTAAGGTCAAGGAAGTTCATTAGTTCAGGTTTATAATACTTCTGGTTATAAAAAACGTATTATAAATATTTTATATTACTTATTGGTCATTGTTATTGCATTTTTTTTTGCAAAACAAACAGACAGACAAACAAAAATTAAAAAAATAGTTTCTTTCTTCTTCTTACAACTTGCTTTACTTACTTTAACCCCTTATATTGTCACTTTATATATAGTACAATAAATAAATTATTATTATTATTATTATAATTTTATATGCATTTAGGAAAAACCTATTATTTTGACTCTTTGTTTACGCCGTAAACAAACAAAGTGTAGATAATATGTTTAGGAACAAATCATACGCAAACTCTACATTTAGGTAAAACTACAATATCCTCTTTCGATAAGTCTATTTAGTTAAAGCTTTAGATAGTAAAAACCCGGTTTATGTTAATACCAATAGTGCAATGAAGTATTTGAGCTAGAATGTAAGAAATTTATTATCATTTGTACAAAAATCTTAATTATTTGCTGTGAATATTTTAAATATGTTAGTAAACATCAAATGTTTGCAGTTTGACGTTAGTTAAACATTTTTTTAAAGGAAATAAACATTTTTTATTTAAATTGCCCTCAATTATAATATAAATACTTTATGAATGATTGTTCTAATATGAAAAGTATGTAAGAAATCAGTGGAAAGTTTTATTGAACAAAATATATTTACTATTTTTAAGGTTAGTAAAACATTTTTCATCTCAGTATAGATAAGCATTATATTTTGGTTCATCAAACATTAACTTCCATATTATATTTATACACTACTAGCGACCCGCACTCGCTTCGCTCGGGTTCATCTCTAGCTTGATTCTCCATACAAACTTTCATCCCTATTTTCACCCCCTTAAGGGATGATTTCCGGGATAAAGAGTATCCTATGTCCTTCTCAGAATCTCAAACTATCTTCTTACCAAATTTCATCTAAATCGGTTCACTAGATCCAGAGATTACCCCCTACAACGTCACAAACTCACAAACTTTACCTCTTTATAATATAGTATAGATACAACCTCCTTATTAAGTTCCCACTGCTGGGCACGGGTCTCCCTTCAATACAATTAGGCCATAGTCCGCCTGTACGCTGGACAAGTGCAGTTTGGTGGACTATATTCTTAAATGAATCTAATATAATAATAAATGTACTGGAAATATATGACCTCCTTCTATTATGAAGATGAATAAAAATATAGATAGCAAAAAATAAGGAGCGTAGGCGCAGCACAGTTAAGTATCATTATGAAGTTAACCTGCATTTAAAGAGAACGGGTCATTGACAGTGCAAGTGGAGACCATTAGTGGATCCCATAACCTTGGAACACTAGTTTTAATACATACTTATATAAATCTATACAGATAAATAAAATTGAAGTGTCTGTTTGTAATGTCAAAATGACAGCTTTTTTAAAATGCATATAAATTTAAATACGGTACTTAAGGGAAAAAAATGCAATTTTTAATTTTTTTGTCTGTCTGTTTGTTTCCTAATCTCCGAAACGACTGGATTGATTTTGATGGTACTTTCATTTTCAGATATCTGATGTTATAAGAAGTAACCTAGGCTATTATTTTAGAAAAAGAAATAGGGTTCCGCACAAAAAAATTAAAACGTACCTAAGGACGCACCCGAGCTAAGTGAGAGTAAGTCGCCAGTCTAAGATATAACTAATGCCCTAAATTTTCATATAGCTATTAGTGTAAAGGTGGGTTTTATTATATTGTATTTTTACAGCGTTCTACAACTAGATTGGTATTAGTTAATATCTTTATAAAAAGATTAGGAAAACAAAACGAATTACAAAACCTTTGAAAAAAAAATTTTCTACAAATATATGATGATGATTTTTTTAAACAAATTTAGTGAAACTTATTAATAATAAATATACTAAGTTAAAATTCATTAGCAAAATCTTCTATCAATTACCTATATAAAACATTATAATTTATTACACGTTTTTCTAATATATTACCACGATTTATCTTTTCATTACGTCTATCAAAGTTAGAGTGAAGGCGTTTATATGAGGTGTTTATATTTACCTCAAAACATTAATAAAATCGTAAAACATGCTTATTATTATTAGAAATTAAAAGATCATATACAACTACAGAAAAAATTATATACAACTATATAATTTTTTCTGTAGGTACTTTTAGAAAACTAAGTATATTTTATTAGCTTCCTTTCAATTTGAGAAATTGTGCTTTTAGCTATGTTTTCAATATTTTCAAAAGCTTGATGGACTAGAACCTGGGACTTTGCTATCTACTTAGTTATATAATATAGTACGTTATGTTCTATTACGCCAAACAATTATCGTGTAAATGAAATTTATGTAATTATAATTATTGTATTCTTTGAAAATGTAGAGACTTACTACTTTCTTTAAAGCTCTATGTACCAAGTAGGTTTTTGCAGTAAAAGAAAAAAAGCATTTTACAGCAAAACTATACACATGAATCCATCTTATATTGTGTTCTAAAAGATTTTAATATTCTTTTTTGTATTACTTATTGGAATTAATAGGATATAGGTATATTTTCTTAGGCAGACGTGGTACGTTCAAGAGTTCAGTGTTCAAAAAAAAGTATAATATTATCCTTGCAAAAAGATGGCAATTATAAAAACTTACCAATAAATTTGAAATGTATTTATGTTTATGAAAAGTAGAATAGTAGTAATAAAAAATAGATTCGTATAAAAAAAGAAAAAAATGGTCACCAGTTTTATTTAGGAATATGTTTTTATTGATTTGTAAGTCTAAAATAAGATAGAAGAACGGCTTAATAAATTCTAATGGGATTTTAACCGGTTAATTCCGATAAAAAGAAGTCCGGAAGAAGACCGATAAGAAAGTACCAGTTGTTACCGGTAAATTCAGATAGAAGGAAATTACACAGGCTACTTTTTATCCGGAAAATATAAATTATATGAGATTTTTATACATCAAATTTTTATTATCTATCTCACGGAGATACCTACATGTAGATACTTAGAATAATATAGTACTTGTTATAGAATACAAAATATTCCTATTGTACCTATATTGTTTTCAAACTGTTTGAGACACCATTTTTTTTTGGGAAACAAATATGTAGTACAAAGTAATACAATTAAAAAAAAACAAAATATAAAACATTCGACCAATCAAGTTTTCACAAATAAATAATACGTAGAAAATAATTTACATTTGTTAATTATATTTTGATATAATTTTTTTAATCAACATAGTTACATAGATATAGTCCGTGCAATATTTTTTATTAAATAGCTCTATCTATATTTTCATAATTAATTACGGTCACTAGTTATTATAATTGCCAGATTAAATCGTACAAATACGACAAATTCTGTATAAGTAGTTAAACAAAATATTTATTTAAATTAGATACGTACTCTAATTGAATTAACTCATTAGAGCGTTGTAGATAAACGATGTACCTAAATATTGTGAGAAAGTCTTTTTTTTTTGGGTAATCAAATTTGTGTATTTTTTTAGTTATTAAAATTTAAAAAAAAGTTTTTTTTTCATGGAATGTAATTTAAAAATTTATTTAATCTATATATTTTTTATTTAAATTTAGTTTTGTAAAAATACTTAGTTTTTATAAGTAAGAGAATTTGGTGTAGTATTTAATTTATATTTTTAAGATTATTACTGAGTTTATAGTTAATAAGTTATATAATTAAAATGAAGGAATTTTTATCAGTAATATTACTTACCGAAAAAGTTTTCTTAGCAGCTAAACAGCTACGACATTCGCATACATTATTCAATAACGAAAATCGTATAAATAAAAAAAACAAAACACAACACAAGAAAAAAAAACAAAATCCACCGAATCTCAAAAAGTTTCTATTCAAAATAAATAAATTAAGCACAAAAATATTTTTTAAATACTGGCAGTCAAACCATAGATTAAATTTAAAAGTTTTAAAAATCGAATGATAGTTCGCGCGCTGTCAAACACAGTTCGCGCGTAACCCCACCGCCGTTTCGATTTACACTGACTGATTTTAGTCTTAGCAGAGCGATCTAAACTTCCAATTGGTATATACCGCTATGCGCGGATGTCGGTCCGTCATAACATTGTGTTATACGTTTGTATCTGTTCTTTTAATTTTGTACTAAAGTTCGCCTAGTGGTCGATTCTACCATAAATCATTATTGAATTTGGGAAAAACATGATATATGAATAGAATTTACCTATCTATATAGAAAAACGAACTATTTCTAAACTTTTTTCAATGATAACACAAAATCTCGTCAATACCTACCAAACAAAAAAAAAAGAAAATCCGTTGACAAACAGAGAAGAAAATGGTACTTGTTTTGTCTTTGCCTATTTATAAAATATATATTAGCACTTATTTAGTAATTGCAAGGAATCATAGATAAAAAATAAGCTTAAAAGTAGAACTTTGAATAAATAAACATTTTTTTTATTATACAAAATAATAATCAAAATGTTTATAGTACAGCATTCTTAGATTAGTAATAATTTCTATGATCAAAACCAATATTTACCTTAACCGTGAATCAAACCTACAACCTTCTTTACTAATATAGTTTTACGGCATAATTACATTACTTTGCAAACTCTATTCAATTATCATTTTCGTAGAAACGCATAAAGAACATGGTACATTTTTCTTCGAAACACGTTGTGTGATAACATTTTATTTAAAATAATAGTATATTTTTAGATTCTAAACAAACAGATTGTCAAACACTTACATTGTATCGATAAGAGGGCTTCGATATTTTAAATGAAGTCGTTATTAGTGAATTTTCCTAAAAATATCCGCAAAATTAAACTAATTAATTAACAATAGTTTAGATAATAAAAAAGAAATGATTTATGTCTTAGAAGTTATAACAGAATTTAAAAAAAAAGATCGATGTGTGCGGTCTATACAGTATTGTGTATGTTACATATAATTTTGTTACGTCATAATTTACTAAAATTGTATACTTTTAAATCTCATGCATACCGTAAGCTTTCAACTTATTGTATTATAAATACTTTCTTAGATTTACACGAATAATCTTTTCGGTTTTTTTGCAGATTTATTTTGATTTTTGGTTCCCGACGCGACGTTTCGAATGCTTTACAGCAATCATGGCCACGGGAGAGACTAAGGCTTGAGACGTCTCAAAGGTAATTCATTATATTATACTTGTGCCTACGTATAATTTTACAAAAAAAAAGTTGTATTATTTTGTTTTTCTTTGGTGTTGCTATATTTTCCTGTATTTTGTATAAATAATACCACAAATTAGAAAATTCTTGAGATAACAGTTATTCTCAATAAAAGCATATTACAACAATTTTACTACTGATTATTAAGAACTATAAAATTATACTTTTAATGTCTTTATTAAAGTTTCTACTTCTTGAGCTTGAAACATAATAACCTATTAATAGTGTTTAACGATTAATTCCTATATTTTAAGCTGAAAGTAAGGAAAAATTATTAAAATTAATATAACTTTAAAACCACTTTTTAATATATTTTTTTTACGCAACTAAACTAATAAAGTCGCTTAAAACTTATACATAAAATTATGATTTTTTTTAATTTTAACTAAAATTTGGCAAAGAATATTATAAATATTATTATAATTGATATGTAGCCTCGGAATATATTATAGATAAATTTAAGGTTACTATTAAACTATAAACTTAGTCCTATAAATAAGGTTTTTTCTTCATCAATTGTAAACAAATTACATGAATGACTATAAAATATTACAAAACATCATATTACATAAGATAATAATCCAGACACTATAATTGGATAAGCCGATTTCTCACGACGTGACTTTTCTCAGACGCCTTTCATCTTAATTGACGCTTAGAATAGTTTAATCTGATAAGTTATTTTGATTAAAATAGCAACACTTGCTTTTTAATATCGATATTTATCGATTTTAATTAGATTTCGATTGATTTTGACATTAAATTTTATATTACTTTTTTTTTAATTATCAGGTACTTGTTATTATGTATTATAAATAATCTTGTTATGTGTTTATTTTAAAGTAATGTATGTTATAGATAACAAATAGAGCGCATAAAACAACAATATCAAAAAAAAAACCTGAAGATAAAATATAGATATTAAAATTTGTGTAATATATCAATATCAAAATATGTAAAATAACCTTTTATATTTTATTATTATCAAATATAGTCAGGAAACTCAATTAAGTATACTTTATACATAAATTAACTTAATATTCTACTAATCTACTCACCAACAGATGGCGTTAAATTGTTATTTACCTATTTACCACTAGATGGCGCCACTTTCGATATGATATCATGATTAACTCTCATCCTTCCAGGAAATGTTGTAAATAGCAATAAACAATTGTAATAAACAGATAATATTCAATTTATAATTTATTGCTTATCTTAAATATATGAGAATATCAATATTAATGTTTCATAATTACAATACGAAATGTCTGAGTTTATAAATAATTATAAGGGTTGGGTTGGGTTAATAGCTCATTAACCTTAAATTGGTTGTATGTTTGTCATCCCTTATTAAAATCCCACTGTTGGGCCCGAGCCTCACTTCAATATGAGGGGGTACAGTCATTAGATTGGTTATGAATAAGCACAATTTGAAGACCTTACCCACCACACTTAAGACGACACGTTTGGCTCAGTTTGTAGTGACTCTTGCTGTGCTAGCGGTCGCAGGTTCGAGTCACGCTAGGGGCATTCATTTGTGCGATGAGCACGAATGTTTGTACTCCAGGCATGGGTGTTTATATTTATAACATGCATGTATTTAAAGTTATATATGTGTAGTGTATCTGGTATACATAACACAAGTCTCGTAGCTTATCATGGAACTAGATGGTACTGTTTATTAATGTCCCAATATATTTATTTATATGAACCATCGTCTTGATTCACTCTATTAATTGCTGAAAATTGCATTAAAATCCGTTGAGTCGTTTACAAGATCTAAGCAAACAGACAGCGGAAGCGACTTCATTTTATACTATGTAAAGATCAGCAGATTTTTAGTAGTTACGTATTAGCTCATCTAACGCACAACTCTTACTTATATCTACGCAACTTTCATAGATTGTATCAACTGCTTTAATTAGATTAAACTTGTCTCACAATAAGTATTTAATAGAAAAACACGATTGGTTCAGTGCTTAGAGAGCTGCAACTATCGAGTTTGGGGTTGATGTCTTGCATTCGCTGTCTATATTAGGTCAAACAAAAGTTATATACGATATAAACGCTCTTTAACGTCCTCCAAACAATTTTAAATATGGAGTCTAATCAAAATGAGACCAGCCATGTGTGCAGTAGATAAAGACAAAATTGCGCTTTCTTTTCTTTATTCTTTCTCTGAGAGTGAAATATGTTGAGTGTAATTCAAAGGGGATGATAATTCGACACAACCGATTAGATATCGGTGATATGGCTGTTCGATCTCTCAGAAGCACGGGGTTTTGACACCACCAACTTCCTGACTCCGGTCTGTCATTGAGAGTATATCTGTTTATTCAGCCCTTTTTAACGTTCCGCTGCTGGGCACGGGCCTTCCTTCAGTATAAGGGGGATCGGGCTATAGTCCACCACGCTTGCCAAGTGCGGATTGGCGGACTTCACATATCTTTAGAAAACTTATTAGGTTCTCTCAGACACGCAGATTTCCTCACGATGTTTTCCTTCACCGTAAGGCAATTTGTAATCATGTTAGAAGTTTTCTCATACCTACGAAATATACAAATAGAATTCATTAAAACCGTTCCTATATTACATCCTACTTTTAAGCTCGAAAAGATTACTCAGTGACCTTCGCGATTGTATCTCATAAGTTAAAAAAATAACAATAGATACGTTGTGGAGTTATCGGTAGCATTAACATTTAGAACGATTTGACGTTCCCACGGTTATAAATTTGGATTAGGATGTTTTGTATAGAAGTCCAGGAATATAAGTGAAAAAAAATAATTTTTAGCAAGTTTTAAGATTTAAATTTGAAAAGTGGAACTGTCATTAAGTACCCACCTATAAATAATTGTTATTAATAATAAATAAATAATAATAATAAATATGTTGGGACATTAACACACAGCACCATCTTGTTATATGGTAAGCTACGAGGCTTGTGTTATGGATACCAGATAGTTGATACACTACACATATATAACTTTCAATATATACATATTATAAAACACCCATGACTGGAGTACAAACATTCGTGCTCATCATAAAAATGAATGCCCCCAGCGGGACTCGAACCCGCGACCGTTGGCACAGCAAGTAGGGTCACTACAAATTGAGCCAAACGTGTCGTCAAATTAATACACAATATGTATTTTTTTTAAATAGGTTCATTATCATTATATATAAAAAACTTTTTTAAATTTTTTTTATTGTTAACACTAAAGCGAGCAAAAGCTACAAAACAAAAAAAGGGCAACCCTTGATGAACAGAAGAGAAAAAGGTATTGAACTATTTTGCCTTTACCTATTTATATAAATATTAGCGTCTCACACTCGCTTCGCTCGGGTTCGTCCCTAGGTACGTTTTCAAGGTTAGTATGAAATACAAATCTTTGAATTTCTCGGCTTTTCTGTACTATAATATGTAGTATAATATTATATATATATATATATATATATATATATATATATATATATATATATATATATATATATAAATCTTCCTCTTGAATCACTCTATCAGCTGAAATCAGCTGAAAACTGCATTAACAGATTAACTGTCCGCAAAATAGACACAATAGTTAAACAATCGAAATGTTCATATATGACTCATGGGACAGGGAAACGGTTAAAACCCGTTGAGTAGTTTAAAAGA
Organism: Brenthis ino; assembly: GCA_921882275.1. NCBI lineage: Eukaryota > Metazoa > Arthropoda > Insecta > Lepidoptera > Nymphalidae > Brenthis > Brenthis ino. The sequence goes on along the minus strand of OV170224.1, from coordinate 17,433,684 downwards.
TCAAAGCGAACAGACAGCGGAAGCGACTTCATTTTATACTATGTAAAGAAGATATCGACTTTTTGTAAAGTAATTTAGTGCTTTTGAGGTCCCACACCTGGGCATGAGCTTTAATCTGAGGCAGAACGTACTCCACGCTGGCCAAATGCGGATTGGCATAATTTTTACTTTAAGTTTACAATATAAATAAAAACTTAAAATATTTTATTATTTATTATAATTATCGTTAAGTTATTTTTGTTATACATATACACTAGCGGACCCGACAGACGTTGTCCTGTCTACACGTCTTTAATTTGAAAATTTCAAACTTTTTTTAATAAGCTAAAACATTCTGGACCATTTTGATGAAAATTATTATTCAAATTGTGAATCTAAACCATTCCCAGATCCCCTTGAACACACACAAAAAATTTCATCAAAATCGGTCCAGTCGTTTGAGAGAAGTTCAGTGACATACACACTCACAGAAGAATTATATATATAAAGATGTATATCAAAATGTTTTAAATGAATAAATTAATTAATAATTTGCTTTCTATGATTAGTATTCTCTTTAATGTATGTATTTTGTAACTATTTATATTTTTACTAATTATAATAGTTCTACCGTCCGTCCGTAAGTTTAACATTTATACGAGTAATATTAGTATTTGACTTCATATATCACATTGGAAATATTCCAACAATATCTATGCAATTACACGGACTTGCTTATGTCATTGAATTGATGACTAGGCGTAAGAATTATTTATACTGAGAGAATTTTCAACGGATACACACTCATCTATACTAATATTATAAAGAGGTAAAGTTTGTGATATTGTGAGTTTGTTACGTTGTAGGGGGTAATCCCTGGATCTACTAAAGCGATTTAGATGAAATTTGGAAAGGAGATTGGTTTGAGACCCTGGGAAGGACATAAGATACTTTTTATCCCGGAAATTATCCCTAAAGGAGGTGAAAATGGGGATGAAAGTTTGTAAGGGGAACCAAGCTAGGGACGAACCCGAGCGAAGCGAAGGTGAGTCGCTTGAAAGTTATATAGAATTGACAGAAATTATACATTAGCATGTTAGATTGAGAAGAAAAATATTTAATTTTTAGAGTCCCGTATTTCCCATCCAATTATTTTTGAATTGAACTATTTTGTATTGAAAACCTAAAGATATTTGGTTAGTAAATAATTATTTATACTTAGTATTTAGGTACTTATTTAATGTATAAGCTCAAATGTACGGTACCCTTGCAAATATGTTTATTTGCTAACTGTATGTTTTCTTCAAATCTGGAACATACTTTAACACCTCCAGGTAAATTTCTATGAAATTAATTAAAATTCTAAGAAATCTATTGTTAACTGACACGCCGGCGGGTCCGCGGTCGTGGAGACATTAAGTGATTCAATGTGCAATCTAAGCCTCAGTTTAGTGTAGAAGTATTATTTTGAGGGTTAAAATTGCCTCAGTCATAGTTTACAGAAAAAATATATAATTAAAACGATCGGTCTTTAAATCCCTTTAAATTGACGAAATGTACGAAACCCACGAACGAGCGAGTCCTATTCACGCTTGACCATTTATTACCAAAACGAAATAATAACAAATAAAACAGTATAACAATCATATAACACAAAGAAAAACTAACTTTTAATATTCACCTTAGGCATAGACCTCCGTATAGGAATCCCATAACCGCATATACTCGTAGAATCAATAATATTTCCGTGGTAGTTCCGAGCTGGTCACGCGATGCATCGCGTGCAACAACCATATACGTGCACGTCGATTGTTTTAGCTATTTTACATATTTATAAAACAGAATAATGGAAAAGAAACGTTTTCACATCACTTTACTTTCGTATTTCGACCTGTTTTTATATAGTCGGTTAATCGTATGGATATTGCTGTAAAGCATTCGAAACGTCGGGAGCCAAAGATGAAAATAAATCCGCGGCAAAATCCGAAAAGATAGTTTTATTTAAAACTAGCATTGCCCGCGGCTCCGCCCGCGTTCATGTCCAAAAAACCAAATTCTTAGGTTTTACATATTAGTAAACTCTTATAATGCAGTGTTTGTATTTTTTCTCAGAAATGAGATATTTTCACACGCTAAAAAGTATCCTATGTGTTGACCCGGATAACCAGCTATCATCATACCAAATTTCATCAATATCTGTCCAGTGGTTTTCTCGTGATGCGGTAACAGACAGACAGACAAACAAAAATTCCAAAAACTATAGATGCGGACTCTGTATCGATAATAATGTCTATTTCAATTAGATTTTCCAAATAATATTTCATGTACAGATTCGACTTACTTACAATTTTATTATATGTATAGATGTCAAATATTCGCGTAAATCTAACAAAGTATTATGAGAAAGTATTATTCGTATAGATTTAAATAATAAATAACTATGCTAAATGAATTAATGTTAAGATTAATTAATGCTAATGAACGAATAGAAATTGTCATGTTTTAGACTAAAATAGTTTTTATAGAGATATGGGAAAACCACGGGGTATATCTATTATGGATTTTTTTACAACGTCACTAACTCACAATTTTTACCTCTTTATAACATTAGTATTGATAAACGATTTATTGTAATTTTTAGTACAATATAGGCATTTTCATTTAACATCGAGAATCGAAACCATGACCCGATGCATGACGGCATTGTAAGCAACAGGATGCGCTTTGTCACGCTTTTGATATTGTACATATAAATGCATTTATGGTTAACTGTTCTACGTAATAGGCTAGTTCATATCTATACATATAATAAAATTCTAACTAATTTGAATCTGTACATTAAATATTTTTTGAAAAATCTTATTGAAATAGTCATTATTATCGATACAGAGGCCGAATCTATAGTTTTTAGAATATGTTTTTTCATAACATGAAAGTATGATCAATATACTTATCGTAGAAAAATGCATGACAAAATAGGGGTTAGATCTCGGCAGACTTTTGAACAATACCTATTCATATCAATGGAAAATGTACATCGTTGTATTTCCTTCCAGGTCTTTGAGGACTTTCTAGTTTTTGCTTTCTTTTTCTTTCTCTTCTTTTCGTTGTCGTGGAGCAAAACTTCTATATATATGTTTTTATAATATTTTAAGGTATTGCAGATGCATGAGGGCCGCGACCAAACTCTTTTATATATATTTATAATATGTATTTAAAGTTATATATGTGTAATATATCAACTACCTGGTATCCATAACACAAGCCTCATAGCTTACCACGGAACTAGATAGTGCTGTGTGTTAACGTCCCAACATATTCATTTATTTATTATCTTTTCATAATACTTTATACTAGTGAAAATTGTTGTAAAAATATAGAGCTAATACAAAATTGAATTAATCCGCCAGCATTGAAATAGGCTCGCCAAGCAAAAATACTTTACTGGAATTTTATTACAAGACGTACTAGCACATATTAATAAAGCAAACCACTTACAATATTTGTTATTTGTACAGTGGCTTGGAATAATATTTCAAGGCGATAACTAATTTATCTTGTTGCTTAATAACATAAAATAATTATATGTGAGTCACTTAACACATCATTTTGTGTCTATTTTATATGTTATTTTCATCATTTATTATAATTTATAACAAAATTTCTATTGTGCAATATTTTAGAGGCTTTTAATTTTTTTCGTTTGTTCGTCGGTTAGTCTGTCTTTACGATTAATAAAATATATTTAGTTAAAAATATGTACAGCTTCTAGCACTTATAATCTAAGATCCCGCTCTATGTGGTGCACCCCGCATTCTTTTTCATCATAAAACATATTAACAAACACGACCTTTTTCGAACACATTACCTAACATCCAGGTGTAAACAGGTAAATTCAAGTAGTTCATTGCTCGTATTTGTTTCCGGTACCGACCAAGTATCAAAATGTAAATAATTTTATTACTAAAGATGTAGAGTTGTTATACAAAAACATCTCCAGACTAGAGGCTTTTTAAATACGTCTTCCACAGGCGGTGATGGGGTACCCCTATTCTAAGCCGAGCGCTAGACCGCTATACATACGGCTAAATACTTTATTATAATTGACTAAATAAGTTAATCAAATCGGAAATACTACATAATTGCCATTATTTATTAAAAAAACGCGTGTGTGTACATATGCACTTGTATGCACGTAAGAAGTTACACTTCTTTGGCGTAACAAAACAAAGATGGCGGTAGATTTCATCCCGTATGTTACAACTGTCTGTTTGTAAAAGGAATGCAGCTAACTTCATCATGTTGCTTTTTGGCTGTCGGTGTGCGGGCGCATCGTAGAAATTTTATTCTCATATTTTTTTTTCTAAACGTGCCAAAAGAAGTATAACCTCAAAAATATTTTTTTTGTCGTTGAAAAATACCATAGTGACGCCACTTGATAATTTTTCAAAACAATCTTCAAGGGAAGTCAAAATCCTATTCATTGAACCTATAAATAGTTTCGCACAAAAAGCTGATGCTATTATTAGTTCAACACATGCTTTCTTTAAGCATTAAATTTAACCAAAATTAAACTTTTTTCCATGAGTCATAAGGATTATTATTAAACGTAATTCAAATAAATTACCTGCACTCATGCCTACATAATATTGAAATATACTAAATCTTATCATAATGTGTTTAGGTTTAATATTGCCTGTCTTCTATGAAGGCTTTGTGGGGAAATACCTGTGATACTTATGTTGGGAATTCCTTTGTTTCATTCAGTTATGAGTTGAAATATTTTAGAAATGTTACAAGTAAGACCTAAAAGGCACTTGAGGCATTTTAGGAATCTTTTTTATAACTATTTTGATAGGTCAATGATCTCTTCAAAATGCGCAGCTAAAGTTATTAACATCAGTATTCGGGAAGTATTAATTTTGCTTGAAAATTCTATATAACGCCATATATTTGAATACTAGCGGCTCACCCTCGCTTTGCTCGGGTTTGTCGCTAGGTACTTTATAAATAGATATAAATAGTTATTAGCCAGCGTTACCATATACATTTTTTTTTCGTTAATTTTTCATATTTCTCGTAATTAAAACCTTCCGTGGACCTTAAGGAACATACGAAAAAAAATTTGCCGAATTGGTCCAGCCATTCTTGAGTTATGCGCTTACCAACATTCATTTTTATTTATATAGAAGAGGAAGATTATAAAACCCTATTGTATGTAAGTATATGTCTGTCGATTTTTTGTTTTATTTTTATTATTTTTAGGTATTACATATGATATTTAAAATGTTTAGTACGATACATTTATTAAAACGATTCTATTTGTTTTTTTTATATCTTCATTTTTATTAATTTTACTTTTTCCTTTTACGATATCTGTAAGTGACTAACACTACAAGTAGAACTTGTGATTTCGAATGAAGTAAAAATGTATTGTGTGTACATAGTGTGGTGCAAAACCTTATATGCACAAATTCGACTCGCACTTGACTTATGTAATATGACATACTAAGTTTATACTGTCACTGCAATTATTAAAAAAGCTACATACATATATCCTCGACCTTTATTAGTCATCCCAATGATAGCTATGACATACATGGGAAAAAATATATTTAAATCCATTTACCAACACACGATAAGTTATTGAATATATGAGTATTACTGAGTGCATGCCATGATAAGGAGTTACTGTAATTTATTATGCATTATTATATATTATAATAAAACAATAAGTGTCATCGCCAATCAAAACCAAGGGCAGAAGGCGCTATAATTTTATATAAATGGATAGTTTCACACGAATATCTCACAGCGAAGGTGTCTACGTACAGTCAACGGAGGATGCTTTAGTCAAAATATTGTTATTTTATTATATATTATATATATAGCCTGCTTTTTTTTAATTTCATTAAATTGCTTAACGAAAATCTCTGATATGATATAAATAATTATATTTTTAGAACAAAGTTCCTTAACGCACGTTAGACTTAGCGAATGAGAGTTATACGGAAAAAGTGTAATATTTCGACCGTCACGACATTTTGTTTATTAAGGTACTAAGAGCACCCCATGTGACGTTATCATAAATACTAAGCTCTCATAATGTTGTAAAAAATTCGTGTGCAATCTGTGCAGGCCTTTGTAGAAAGGAGACGTCTTCGTAGGGATCATGTACAATATACATTGTTGATGTTAATGATATCCTAGTACGGTCGACAATTTTTATGAATTTTTATTTATTAATCTGTTAGAAATGCTAAAATATCACAGGATTGCGTTTTTAATTTTTGTGTAGTCTGTACACACAGCCCTATCAATCTATTAACATGATAATGGTAACATTGTACTCACTTAATAAACTATATTATTTAATTGGTCATTTAGCCATACATATGGGCGTCAAAACAATTTCAGCTATATTTAACTTCGAAGTAAACAATTGATAATTCTATTTTTAAAAATACTTACTACACTACAATAATAAAAATCCACCAATTTTCAATTTTACTTTTTACATCACTCATCAAAGAGATGTAAGACATTTTTTTTTATTATCTTAATTTACCGACCAATCTCCTTCGTGTCTTCTCCATTCTCCGTAAGGTGAGTGTCAAAATAATATTTATTACAATTATAAAAATCCGTCTTCATGAAAGACAGCGGACACATCTATAAAAAATATATTTATTTGAATTAGTCAGGTCAGGATAACTTGGTTGGTTGATAAAAAGGTTGGTAAATGTAGGTAACATTCAATAATAATGCGCGTGCGCAGACAAGGTCTAAGACGAGTAATAAAAGAACGTTTCTAAATACGTACATATAATCAATATCTGTTTTTTTAACGTTTTAAAACGCTCGTCTAGTTTCTAAGAAATCAAACTGGTTTCAGAACCTTGGGATTGATGAAATCTAAACGAGATATATTTTAAAAGTTATAATTAAACACATAAGAAATATATTAGCACTATTTGTTTATACTGGATTTGCTTCAGAATTTGGTACTCTTCGTACACCTCACTTTCATATATAGAGAAAGTTTTATATAATTTGAAATATCTAATATCACCAACCCTGCTATATTTGCAATACCCGAAGGTAAATCTATACTAATATTATAAAAAGGTAGTTTGTGACGTTATAGGGGGTAATCTCTGGATCTACTGAACCGATTTAGATAAAATAGTATAAGAAAATAGTTTGATGCCCTGGGAAGGATATAGGATACATTTTTTCCCTTAAAATCATCCCTTAAGGGGGTGATAAAGGGGGTGAAAGTTTGTAATGGGAAGCAAGCTAGTGACGAACCCAAACGAAGCGAGGGTGAGTCGCTAGTAAATTATAAAAATATTTTATATTGCCAGTTAACAATATTAATGTATTGTTTGAATCGATACAAAAAAAAATATATTTTAGTCGTATTTCAAGTAAGTAAATATAATGAAGTTCTACATGGTCACATCGTAATTATTGTGTTGTAAAAAATCGCTCAAACACTCTTTTCCATATAAAAGAAGGACTCTACTTGAAAATATAAACTTGAAAAATTACAAATAAAAAGGAAGTTAATGCCTCTGTATACTAGTAGGTAATTATACAATCATCTATAATTACTGTAATTACAATACTAGTATAAATGCGAAAGTTTGTACATGTGTATCTGTGTGTATGTACATATATATGTATGCACAACAACTCACAACTGCCTTGGTGGTGTAGTGGCTAGCATGTACGGCTGCACACTCGGAGGTCCTGGGTTCGAGTCCCGGGTCGGGCCAAGTGAGACTTACTATACAGAAAGACTCAATAACTATATTGAGTCTTTCTGTATAGTAAGTCTCAGTAACAGCCCGGAGTTGGGAAGTTGGCGGTGTTTCACCCCCGTGCCTCGGAGAGCACGTAAAGCCGTCGGTCCTGCGCCAACACTCACTGGTCGTGTCGAGTGGTCGTCCCACCAGAGTATGAGAGTGACAGAAATAGAAAGTGCACTTGTGTCTGCGCGTACACTTGTGCACTATAATATCTCCCGCGCAGTTGGCTAGTCTTAATGAGATTGGTCGCGGTGGCCGGAATCGGCTAGGAGAACATCATATGTATGTAAGTCCTTCACGCTGAAATAGCGTGATGGATTTGAATGAAATTAAGTATTTAGACAGATAGACTTTTGTTTGATGACGCGATTGGCTCAGTTTGTAGTGATCCTACTTCCTATGACAGAGGTCGCGGGTTCGAGTCCCGCTGGGGACATTTATTTGTGTGATTAGCACGAATGCTTGTACTCGAGTCATAGATGTTATAATATGTATGTATAACACAAGCCTCGTAGCTTACCATGGAACTAGACGGTGCTGTGTGTTAATGTTCCAACATATTTATTTATTATTTATTAAGACTATGATCACGAGCACCCGAGCGAAGTGAGTTTATCGCTAGTATACCACAAAAACTATATTCTTCTTACATCGACTTAAGAGATAGTAAGATTAACACGTGGTGGAGTGTACTTAACCTTGAAAACACACTTGTAAGTTCTTTAAGTAAGTGCACCAAAACTTGTATAATTTCGTCTTTATCACAAAGGCTTAAAGTCTATAGTGCAATGAAATATTAAATATGAATAATGTAAAAAAAAGCAAACTGGAAGGCATTGACGCCAGCGAATAAGATCTCATGTGATATGCAAAGTCTAATGAATGGTGGATCTTGTTATAATGGGCGATACAAGTTATTGAAAAGAAAACCTGTTGTTGTACTTTTTACGCAAAACTACGCCAGTACGAAGTGATATATTCCTCAAATATAGTCGACATAATATATCATCTAATATTAAAAGGGGAAAGATTTTTTTGTTTGTTTGTACCAAATAAGCTCCGAAACTACTGAATCGATTTAGATGAAATTTACTAAAAAGATAGTTTGAGACCCTGGGAAGGACATAGGATAGCTTTATTCCGGAAATCATCCCTAACGGGGGTTAAAATGGGGTTGAAATTATGTATACAATTTATACTCTAGGTCAGAGACGAACCAGAGCGAAGCGAGGATGAGTAATGAATAAAGGGCTTTATAATTAAAAAAAATTGCGGTTTGAACTTAATTCTATTAAAGGTTCCGTTATCAGATGAAAATACAAATTATAACTTAAAAGTGAAATAATTTGTCTATTTTATTCATCAAATATCATTTTAAATTTTTAATTTGTTAAATACATTTTAAATAAAACTTTTTTTTTATTTTTTCTCGGATTTATTTTGATTTTTAAATTCATTTTGTTATTTTGTGGGTAGGCTGTCTCTAACAATTATATAATGCCTTTGAGACGTCTAAAATCTTAATTTCTCCCGTGACCATGATTGCTGTAAAGCATTAGAAATTTTGGGAACCAAAAATCAAAATAAATCCGCAAAAAAACCCGAAAAGATAGTTTTATTAAAAATGTCAACTATTCGCTTAAATCTAAGAAATTATGGTTATTAGATATACATCATATGAATGTGTTTTATGATCATGAGCTTCTTTTACCAGCCTATGAGTGCAGGACACACATAATACCGGGTATGTAAAGTTATATTTTCATAAGCTAGAGTCGCGTTTAAGCTTTAAATCTTACCTATACAGATAAATAAAATTGAAGTGTCTGTTTGTAATGTCAAAATGACAGCTTTTTACTAAATGCATATGAAAGTATATACGGTACTAATAAGAAAAAAACAATTTTTAATTTATTTATCTGCCTGTCAGTCTACTTGTTCTAGCTAATCTCCGTAACGGAGAGCGATTTTGATAGCTGATTGCTTTGATAATTTTGGAGATGATGTTATAAGAAGTAACTTAGCTACTTTAATTTAAGAAAAAGAATTAGAGTCCCGTTCAAAAAAAAAATAAAAAAGGAAGCTAAGGACGCACCCGAGCGAAGCGAAAGTAAGTCGCTAGTAAATGTATAAATGTTAAGCTGTAAAACTAAAATTTTATTGCAATAAGCCGTGAAAGAGGTGCAATATAATTTGAACTCTCATAATTTGAAGTACCCATATAAATTAAGATTTATTTTATACTAGCGATTTACCCTCGCTTCGCTCGGGTTCGTCCCTAGATACTTTATGACGGTTAGTATGGAATACATAGATTATATACCTAGTCTATGTTTGTATATATTATACACAGGTATGATGAGTTTTATATCCCTTACTTGAGAAATGATTGATTCCTTATACAAAGCCCCCCCCCCTCGCCCCTTTTCACCCCCTTAAGGGATGATTTCCGGGGTAAAAACTAAAAACTAAACTATAAATCTCATGTTCTTCCCAGGGTTTCAAACTATATCCATACTAAATTTCGTCTAAATCGGTTCAGCGGATTAAGGGTGAAAAGGTAACAGACAGACAGTCAGAGTTACTTTCGCATTTATATATTAGTATGGATTTGCCCTTAAGCCAGTTAAGAAAGTGATGTTGTAGTGGTGCCTGTTTTTACTTATGCAATTAATTTAAATTGGATTTAGTCTTGATTTTTAACTTGCTTTATATTTTACTATTCAAATATGTATTGAAATGGAAATACAAATAGATAGATTGAGCTTAAGTAAAAACGCGTACCTATATCTAATTATAAGAAGAATTTTCTTAATAATATTATATATAATTAGCCTTAATTTATTCAAAATTAGTAAATGCAACGTGACTTGCTTATACTTTTAACACACGATTCTAGAGCTTATTCTTCTATCAATAAGAACTATTATAAAATTCTGTTAATAATAACCATTCAATGCATATCTCTATTATATCCATTGATTAATTACTTAAATTAAGAAAAAAAACAAAATTATTTATTTACTTACAGCAATATCTAAAGTGGATGTCGATGACATGTCTATAGTGTACACCCCTTCCCCACTAGGGGCGGGAACAACCTTAGATCTCTTAGGCATTTTGAAACAAGCAACCACTTTGAATGTTCGCACCATTTCACACACTTATAAAAAAATATATATATTCACAAATATACAATCCAAAAACACTTCACGATCTATTTCACTGAACACGCCGATAACTTAGATGAAATTACAAAATAAACGTGCGCACGCGCACTTCAACGCGGCAGAATGACAGGTTTGGGTCATTATGCCATGCGAAACGATGACTCATACCAGGTAGAGCTTAGGTGTTTAAAGGACGCAAATGAGATTAGTTTTTTTACCTTTTTCTTAAGATGAAATCTATTTATTTCTCTGTTCTATGAATGCATAAAAGTACAAAATATGCAGATTTATTATAAGTATTGATTGTATGTATGTATTAATATTTATATTACACTCTTCCTTGTAAGGTACAGCAATATCTAAACTGCGCTGCGAGACTGTGGTCAACCCAATATCGGGCTCTATCATACTCAGACATAACAATAGTTGGTACAAGCATTCACATCATGCGGAATATCGAACCTAGAATATCTACCATAATACCAGAATATCTAGCATAGTTAACATAATAATTTCTTAAATTTGTACGAATATTTGACGTTTTAAATAAAACATATTTTTTACATATTATATATTTTCACGGATTTCTTTTGATTTTTGGTTTTACTTTTGAGACATCTAAAAACATAGACTCTCCCGTGACCATGATTGCTATTTGCTGTATAGCATTCGAAACGTCGAGAGCCAAAGTTCAAAATAAATGGACAAAAAAATTATATTTTCGAACTATAGTATTTACACAGATTGTTTTTATTATAGGGAAAAGCATTGAAAATTGTTTAGAATTTCCATTTTGTTATACTTTATACATACATTTTACATTCACTTAGCAATTTTTACCACTTAGGATGTCTACTCTAGATCTAGATTCTAGACCTTACTGGCGAAACAAATTAGCCTGTCCTGCCTGCCCGGCCTGTAGAGAATAGCCAGATGATTCTGGCTATTCTCTACAGGCCGGTTAACTTTTGGAAAGGTGAATGAAAGCCAATATAGTATTATATCATCTATAGCAGTGTTATGTAGAATCAGTGAAACATTACGCAACTACTTAAATACATAATTATAGGCTGAAGTAAGCCATTACGCGGATATTAGATTTGCCTATTGCTTGTTTTCCATACTAACATCAGTCATTTCCTTGTTATTTTATCGTCCGTGGATACGTACTTGTAACCTTTTACTACCTCGGTGGTGTAGTGGCTAGCATGTACGGCTGCACACTCGGAGGTCCTGGGTTCGAGTCCCGGGTCGGACCAAGTTTAGTTATTGAGTCTTTCTGTATAGTAAGTCTCAGTAACATCCCGGAGTTGGGAAGTTGGCGGTGTTTCACCTCCGTGCCTCGGAGAGCATGTAAAGCCATCGGTCCTGCGCCTTAACTCTCTCTGGTCGTGTCGAGCAGTCGTCCCATATATGTCATGTCCCATATAAATTGTAGTTTGTCTTTCTGTCTATCAGTGACAGCAATATGAGAAAACCACTGGACAGATTTTGATGAAATTTGGTATGATGACAGCTGGTTATCCGGGTCAACATAAATGATAGTTTTTATTGCGGGAAAATATCTCATCTCTGTGAAATCTAGACTAAACGTTAAAACGTAACTAGGGATGAACCCAAGCGGAGTTGGAACCATTGAGTCGCTTGAAGCATCTGTTAAGTTAAAGATAAGACGACTAACAATAAAAAATCGCTTTCATATATTATTTAGCAAATACGGCCTTTGCTTGTTAGCATTATTTTGGGAAAGCAGAATAAACAAACAATTACTTTCATTGACAAATACTTTCTATGGGGTTACCGTAATAAAACATCTATAGAAGTAAGTACTAAGCAGTAAGCTGTTAGCATTTATATGGCTTTGAAAGAGAAAAGTGTTAGTGAGACAAAGCGATGGTACGGCCAATAGATAACGGTTTTTACAAAGCAAATACACGTATAGATTGGTCCATGATATGTATAAGTAATATGACTAGATGTTCACAGAGTAGATAAAATATCTTTAGATCATAACAGAAAACATCAATAATTAAACTTGACCCGACCCGGGAATCGAATCCAGGATCTCCAGATCTCCCCCCCAACGTGCGTTCACCTTGTCGTGGTGGGGGGGCTCAGTAGTAGTAGCGAAGCTAAGAAACGCACAGGGAGGTTGCCCACTTAGGTGGGCGGTGGGAGGTGGCCCTCTTCGGGGGGCGGTGTACCTTGCGGGTTGCTCCTGGTACTTCTCTGATAGCAGAGTGGACCTTGGAGCAACCCCATGGTTGTGGTGGTCTGCTTTGGCAGACCTGCCGTCGGGGCGTCGTAGTTGAATGCGTAAGCGATCCTGCGACGCCCCATTATGACGGGGGAAGGTTTTGTTGGGTTTTAGTGGGTAGTACTGGCTGTATTACGCCGGTGAGTCCCACACGTCGTGCGTAAATGCATTTCCCAACGTTAAAAAAAAAGGATCTCCAGATCTGCGACTAGGAATCGAACCCTTAATGTATAATAACCCTCTAATCTACAGCCGTATTTGCTTGCCACTAGACCACCAGTATTACTTCAATAGCATGACCAATAAAATTAACACCAAATACAAAAAACAAAATCGGACTAGAACAAAGTCATATCAACTCTAGTATTCATTTTCGATTTAAAGATAAAACAACTTAATAGGCGTCGATAAATTAATCGTTTCCTATTAATCACGCTTTTCTTATACATTTTTATGACTCTAAAAATTAATATACGCTGTTAAAGTCAACGAGACGCTAGTCTCACAGTGTAACAAACTACTATTTTATTAACATCTTCAGATAAATATCTAAAAAATTAATTAAAATTCTAAGAAATCTATTGTTAACTGACACGCCGCGCCGGCGTGTCCACGGTCGTGGAGGGATTAAATATCTTCAATGTTCAATTTAAATTATTCATAATTTTTGGTAACCACGTCGTTAAACATTTCCTACTTGTTACTCAAAGTACGCGCGTAATTGCTAAAAACCCAAATTTTGTAGATTTTATTCTTTACTATATATGTATAGAATATAGGAGCGTAAGTGTATGTATGTCTGGCGCGAAGTGGCAATAATAGATGCTGTTTTTTGCAATATTTAGGGTAGTTAGCAATTTGAGGCCAACATTTATATTAATGTAAAAGTTTAATACAAAAATCAAACCCAGGACCTCTGACAAAGTGTTAATTGCAAGTAAGATACGTGCTTCTGTGTCATCAGTTATTTTGTAATAATAAATTTATTAAAGGTAAACAGGGGAATATCCTAATCATCTCGCCCCTATCATTAAGTTTTCGACAATACGGGTATCGATAAATCGAATGAACATTGAAGTTTAATTTACGTGTTGTGTAATTTCTTATATAATTTTATATAAAAAACACATAAAATAAAAAAAAAACGTGTGTGTGTGTGTGTGTGTGTACTTATGCGTATTTGTATGCACGTAAAAAAGTTACATAACTTTGGCGTAACATACCTCCCCCATAAACCAATAAAAACAGCTAAAGATTTCAACCCGAATGTCAAAACTCTCTATTTGTAAAAGAAATGCAGCTAACTTCATATTTATGTCGCTTTCAGGTAACTTCATCATGTCACTTTCAGATAAGTTCATCATGTCGCTTTATGGCTGTCGTTGTTCGCGCGTAAAAATGTTACTCTCATAATTTTTTGCAAACGTACCAAAAGAAGTAGGTATAACTTCAAAATAACATACCACTACGCATACAACATATATCACATACGCATACAACATATATCACAATATCTGTCGAACATATTTTTTTACAAATCCGTCAGATTGTGATTTCATTTCTATTAAGGAAAAAAAGTAAAAATTAAATATAGACTACAAGTTAGAACTTGAGGCTGAAGTAAGCCATTACTCACGGCTCGTATACAGTTCTAGACTTCCTACTTTAGACGATGGATATTTCGTGGCGGAACTAAAACAATTATATGGATTGCGAAAACAACTGCCGTATATGGACATTGAACTTACGTCTATATTTTATCTATACTTAACATTATAACGAGGAAAGATTTTTTGTTTGTTTGTACCGAATAGACTCTGAAACTATTACTATTATATAAAATTTGGTAAGAAAATAGTTTGAGACCCTATGAAGGACATAGGATAGTTTTTATCCCGAAAATCAATAAAGGCGTGAAAATGGAGATGAAAGTTTATATGGGGAAGCAATCTAGGGACCAACCCCAGCAAAGGTGAGTCGCTAGTTGTTACTAAGAACGAAGAAATCTTAAGCTTTAAGCTATTTTTACCAGTTTTTGTTGATAAATCGGTTGTATAATTGTGAACTTCCTAAAGGAGCTTCTTTGGCCTCCATTATCTTCGAATAACTCTATACTACCCACGTAAGCATTAAATTGCATTAGGTATATTAGTATTGAAGTTACATTAACATTCTGGATTTTAACTAGATGAAAGGATTTCAAATTTCTATCAGATATTTAGACAGACGAAACGTACAAATGAAATAAGTTGCAAAAAAGCTCAGTCTCTCTCGTAACCATGATCGCTGTAAAGCATTCGAAACATCTGGAACCAAAAATCTAAATAAATGTGCGAAAAAATCCGAAAAGATAGTTTTATTTAAAAATGTCAAATATTCGCGTAAATTTAAGAAAGTATTTTGTAAAAAAACCTTTTAAAAAAACTTAAAAATCACTTTTCGATGTCTCCTTTGGTTTCGGCTCGTATCGGCTTCGTATTAAAAACTTCTACATTTCAACTAATCTGCAAGTATAAGCGTTATTTCTATTAGTATTATAAACGCGTGCATGTGAAAGTAGATATTACGCAAATGGCCAACGACATAAACTAAGTTGAATTCATGTCGATCGAATAGCAATAATCTATAGGTACATATATTAAAATTCTAAGTCGAATCTGTACATTAAATATTTTATAGAAAATCTTATTGATATAGTCCTTATTATCGATACAGAGGCCGAATCTATAGTTTTAAGAATTTTTGTCTGTCTGTCTGTTTGTCTGTTACCGCATCAAAGGAAAACCACTGGAGGGATTTTGGTGAAATTTGGTATGATGATAGGAGGGTTATCCGGGTCAACATATAGAATACTTTTTGTTAAGCACAAACTGAGCCAAACGTGTTGTCAAAGTAAAATCTAAAGTAATGTCCAAATAGACAGAAATACCTAAATATTAAAAGAAAATTGTTGATAAATAAACTGACGACACCTGAAATCTCAAAAACGTACTAAATATTTTCACTGTTTTTTACAAAAATAATTAAATTAAAATTGTAATAAAAAAATGAATTTGAAAGCTTTTAAACTCTAAAGTTGACCATAATTCTTCACGAAGAATGTCAAGATTGCAGAAGCGCTCCGATTCTGCTTAAACGTTAGGAACGCGAAATGTAAGATCTAAATCGTATTTATTAATTGAGGACTGGATTTTTCGTGTCATGGGCAATAATTTAATATGTAAATTTGAAATTCTTTTAAGAAACTAAAATTGCTAAGTGTTGAATATGCTAATATAATGTTAGGGTAGAAGTTTTAGAACCAACAAGGATGTATAAAAATATATTTATATTTTTTTATTTAAGAAAAAGTTTTTATTTTTAGTTAAATTTAATTTAATAAAATTAGAAATTAAATGACAAGGGAGTTAAATAATTTTCAATCAAAATAAATAAAATTTTGTAATTACTAACACTTATAATATAAAAATCATAATATTATGTAAGTATTAAGTGCACCAAAGATGTCTGTATAAGTATAGTTTATTAATTATAACTAATATTATAAAGAGGTAAAGTTTGTAAGTTTGTGAAGTTGTAGGGGGTAATCTCTGGATCTACAGAACCGATTTAGATGAAATTTGGTAAGAAGATAGTTTGAGACCCTGGGAAGGACATAGGATACTTTTTATCCCGGAAATCATTCCTTAAAGGGATGAAAATGGGGATGACAGTTTGTATTGGGAAGGAAGCGAGGGACGAACCCGAGCTAAACGAGGGTGAGTCGCGAGTTAATTATAAAGAAATGATAAAAAAAACAATTGTTAAACAATTTGAGGTAAAATACATTATTAAAAAATTATTTGATTTGGAAAATAAAATGATTTTACATTATATTTTAAGGTTACGAGTATTTTTGTACTAAGTTGCTTCATTGCTTATATCTACGTGTAAAATAACATATTCTTAAATTATTTATTACCTTGCGACTCACCCTCGCTTCCCTCGGGTTCGTCCCTAGGTACGTTTTAATTTTTTTGAGCGGAATCCTAATTCTTTTTCTAAAATAAAAGTAGCCTAATAAATAAAAGTCCCGTCAAAATCAGTCCAGCCGTTTCAGAGATTATCCGGAACAAACAGACAGACACAAATTTAAAAAAAGTGATTTTCTTATATTATATGTACCGTATATAATTTCATATGAATTTAGTAAAAAGCTGTTATTTTGACATTACAAACAGACACTTCAATTTTATTTATCTGTATAGATTTGACCTTTGAAAATTTCAACTGTAGCTAAGATAATAGAATATCTTAATTATTATTCTATAAATTATTTCCGTATAGCTTAAAGCAAAGTTAATTTACACTATACCACAAATTAAATGCTAAGCATAGTTCGTAGAAATGAAAACTTGTTTTTACCACAGATCATTTACTTAGAAAATACATAAATGTCAGCTTAAGAAAGATCTCTCGTTCGATTTTCTTATCTATACACATAATAAAATTGTAACTAAGCCGAATCTGTATATTAAACATTTTTTGGAAAATCTTATCGAAATAAAAATTATTATCGATACAGAGGCCGAATCTATAGTTTTTATAATTTTTGTCTGTCTGTCTGTTATCGCATCACAGAAAAACCACTGGAGGGATTTCGATGAATTTTGGTATGATGATAGTTGATTGAGGTGGCAATACCTATGTTGACCTTGGTCAACATAGGTATTGCCACCCGCTTAGGGCGGCGGGTGGTACCGGAGAAATCCGGCGCGGACCAAATGGCTTGGATGGGGCCGCTCGTCTAGGCCTCGAGCCGAAGACGTTGCGACCACCGGTGGTGGGACCGCTTGGTCCCACAACCGGATGATGGGTGCCGGTTGCGGGACTGGGGTCGCAGGCCCGCATCCGGCGGAGGGGTAGGCCGCGGCGGGAGAGGAGTGCCGGTATTTCGGTGCGCCGTTCTCCCTACCTTCCGCGGCCTAGACGGGGCCGCCACCGTTTGATGGCGGACGCGGTGGGGCTGCAGGGGAAGAGGAGTGTCGGTGTTTCGTTGCCGCTCTCCCTGTCCTCTGCAGCCGATTGGAGGTGGCCCACTTCGGTGGGCGGAGGTTCGATTTAATGGGGCTGCTCCGGGTACCTCTCTGGTGTAGCAGAGTTGACTGTGGAGCAGCCCCATCGGTGTGGTGGTCAGGCGTTGGCAGACCTGCCGCCGGGGCGCCGTAGTAGTTATGCGCAAGCGATCCTGCGGCGTCCCATTAAGGCGGAGGGGAGGGGAATGTCGGGTTTTAGTGGGTAGTACCGGCTCTTCTAGCCGGTGAGCCCCACATAACCACCTGGGGGATCAGGTGGTATGCGTCAATGCATTTCCCGACATTAAAAAAAAAAAAAAAAAAAAATGGTCAACATAGGTATAGGATACTTTTTACCGCAGGAAAATATCTCATTTCTGAGAAAAAATCCAAAAACTGCAATGTAAGAGTATACTAATATGTAAAACCTAAGAATCTGGTTCTTGGTCATCTGAACGCGGGCGGAGCCGCGGGCAATGCTAGTAGAACGATAAAATACTGAATTACGATAAATCTGTATGTGTATTAAAATTTAAATAATAAAATTTTAAGGTATTACTTTTAATGAACTTTTAAATATAGCCTAGTAGCTATTTAGTATGTACGGCCGCAGGGCGCTGATCCAAAGGTCCTGGTTTCTAGTCCCAGATCGTGCTATGTTCATTTATTGAGGTTTTACGTCAAGAAATGCTAAGACACACAATGTACTACACAATTCTTACTGGGTCGAATCTGTACATTAAATATTTTTTGGAAAATCTTATTGAAATAGTCATTATTATCGATACAGAGGCCGAATCTATAGTTTATAGAATTTTTGTCGACCTGTCTGGGAAAGCATCACGAGAAACCACTGGACAGATTTTGATGAAATTTGGTATGATGATATCTGGTTATCCGGGTCACCATATAGGATACTTTTTACTGCGGGAATATATATAATACTAAACGTTAAACCGTAACTTGGGTCGAACCCGAGCGGAGCATGGGTGAGGCGCTAGTTCGATATAAATTATTACAAAAAAAATCGTATCTGTAACCTTTTGAAACCCGAAACGAAAAATAAGATAAGAAATAACTACATTAGCTATAAATTTTATACTTTGTTCAGCATCGTTTTTAAAATCTTTGGTATGCAATTATATTCAAGGATATTCGGGTTATTTAAATAAATTATTTGCATCCGTGTTTCTTTTGAGAATGCATATAATGATTCACTTTTAAACCACATTTGTATTTTGTTGTAAAATTTAATAAAAATTATATAATCTGTACATATAATAAAATTGTAACTAAGCTGAATTTGTACATTAAATATTTTTTGGAAAATCTTATTGAAATAGACATTATTATCGATACAGAGGCCGAATCTATATTTTTTAGAATTTTTGTCTGTCTGTCTGTTACCGCATCACAAAAAAACACTGGAGGGATTTTAATGAAATTTGGTATGGTGATAGCTGGTTATCCGGGTCAACATATAGATTATTGCTATTACCGCGGGAAATTATCTCATTTTTGAGAAATCTATACTAAACTTTAAAACGTAACTAGCGACGAACCCGAGTGGAGCGAGGGTGAGTTGCTATTATTTATATAATGCAACTTTTATTTAAGCGTTATGGCACTGTAACACGTGTTACTAAATTTTGAGGGACAGTTACTAACTTACTATGAAGGAGATCGCGAGTTCATATCTCGTATGGGGGTTGGGCGAAAGTTTGTATGGAGAATCAATCATTTTTAACCGACTTCCAAAAAGGAGGAGGTTCTCAATTCGTCGGAATCTTTTTTTTTTCAAGTAAAGGAAAAACTCATCATATCTATTATATCTATTCCATACGAACCTGAGCGAAACGTGGGGGAGTCGCTAGTACTGAATAAAAAGATAAAATTATAGATTGATAAGTGTTATAAAAATTTAAAAATCTGTATTGAAAAAATATAACAAGAGTAAATAAAGCATATTTTAGCTTTAACATTCTAGAACAGTCTTAATTCCTCAATTCTTCGGAATAATTTTATCTTCATCTGAATAACTGCGAGGATCCAGTCCGGTATCAACAGCACGTAGCGCACATCGTGGTCCCAGCGGTGGCCTTCGACCCTGAATGTCATCTGAAAATGTATTTGACGTGATCTCAATTCTCATCAAATCAAATAAAAGATTATGATGGGATCATTAAACCCTTAAGACTTTCTATTATTAATTAAGATCTTAAGATCTTAAGAAGATATTATTACTGAGAAAAATATTATAAAATGCATTATGTTACTTTCTAGCAAAATGTTATTTTAATCCATGGACTGAAAAAAGTTACAAAAATTAAAAAAACACAGACTATGTAAACAGCGACTAAAAATGGAAATAAATCAACGAAAAAATATAGCATTATGCAGTCGGAGATACATATATTATTTATGTGTTACAGTCATAGTGATTAAAAAGCTATTAACATTTTGTTTGGTCATTATATATAATATCTACTCAATTTAGACACAGTGATAATTGACACAGAAATAATCACATTAACTAGTTATTTTATATATTGTTTTAAATAAAACTATCTTTTCGGATTATTTCGCGGATTTATTTTGATTTTTGGTTCCCGAGAGCCCTTGAGACGTCTACAATAATTTTAGACTCTCCCGTGACCATGATTGCTCTAAACCATTCGAAACGTCGGAAACCAAAAATCAAAATAAATCCGCGAAATAATGCGTAAAGATAATTTTATTTAAAATGTCAAATATTCGCGTAAATCTAAGAAAGTATTATATTTTTTTTTAAAGTTCTAGTCATTTATGACAATCGCCGGCCGCTGCCGCGGCACTTGGACTTTGTTACTTTGCCTGTAACATATGAACAATGTACATTTTGTACTTATATACTTGATGTGAATCTTACTTTTATTATTGTAATATAATCTTTTATTTACAGTTTTCAGTTCCAAACATTGGAAGAAGTGAGGTCTAGTAGTTTAAAAATTAAATTCTTACCATTGGTACTCCTCTTACTTCTGGAGGCTCGATAAGTTTGTCTTCTACTCTAAAAAACACTGAGGCTGTCGCTTGGGGGATCGGGTAAGCGGCTGTAGGCTGGCTAAATACGGCCTAAGAACAAAAACAGGACCATTTTTAAAATAAAAACTTTTTAACAAAAAATAAAAACCGACTTCCCGCACTAAAATGTAAAAAATAACTAAACGGAGGTTTTCATTTAGAATAGATACCTAATCAGATATTTTCGAAGTCGGTGCCAGCCGATGCAAAGTAAATCTAATATATTTCGATACGTAAAATACATAACATTTACCTATTAGATATTCATATCTTAAAATATTGTAGGCTTTCATATAGGTTTCCATTTTTAGTGTAGACGTAATAAGCAGGTAATTTGTAAGAAGAAAGTTTTTTATTAACATATTCGATTAAACAATTTATTAAAAAAAAAAAATTATTGTTGAGTTTTTTAAAAAACCCTCGACCGATTTCAATAAAATTTATATGGGACCACCTGGGAACTATACCATTTGAAACAAAACAAAAATTTCCAAATCGGTTCAGGCGTCATCGAGTTATCGGTGAACATACATTAAAAAAAAAGATTCCGACGAATTGAGAACCTCCTCCTTTTTGGAATTGGAAGTCGGTTAAAAAATGAGCCACATGAATTCAATTCTCATGTTAATGGCTTCAAAACGTGCTAGTTGAGCATAGATTACTTCGCCAATGTCACGTAGAATGGAGAATTAAACACGTCCTAACTTTCCGCTAATTTCAGAACAAAGTGTCTTATGCCTCAGCCAGATTAAAAAAATGTGGGAATAAGGTTCGCCATATTTACTCTCGTACTTTAATTATTAATTATAATCAGATCTTTGTTACTATTTACATTACAATATTATATTAGAAGCTTTTGTACAGTTCCACTGTTCCTCCGCCCATCCATCTTTTGATGGCATTAATACAGTTCGATAGTGACGAATTATTGTTAAATTAAAAAAAAAAAAAATAACCCATTTTTTTAATATCTGTTCATATTATACCTAATAAACCCTAATAATATAGGTACATTACCTCAAAATAATAATACCGAGAGCATTCGTCTTTCGAACTGTCCATATACTTCAGATAGTACATAAACGTGTCTGTTAATCGCCATTTC
This sequence comes from Brenthis ino, assembly GCA_921882275.1. Taxonomy (NCBI): domain Eukaryota; kingdom Metazoa; phylum Arthropoda; class Insecta; order Lepidoptera; family Nymphalidae; genus Brenthis; species Brenthis ino. Next base: position 17,411,242 of record OV170224.1, on the reverse strand, counting down.
TTTTCTATACTGTTTCTAATGAGGTGTTCACTAGATATAACCAATGGATTTTCTAGGGCAGTCAGAGGCACCTTAACAGGAGGCGTGAGGACATCCCGACTGACTTTAATGTGAAAAAATATTTTAATTTATTTCTTAAAGTTTACTTTTTTTTTACTATCGATACAGAGGCCGAATCTATAGATTTTAGAATTTTTGTCTGTCTGTCTGTCTGTCTGTTACCGCATCACGGAAAAACCACTGGAGGAATATTAATGAAATTTGGTATGATGATAGTTGGTTAGTCGGCTTAACATAGGTATAGGATACTTTTTACTGCGGGAAAATATTTCATCTCTGAGAAATTGATACTTAACGTTAAAACGTAAGTAGGGACGAACCCGAGCGAAGCGAGGGTGAGTCGCTAGTATGCTATAAAATCAAATAATAAAATAAAAAATATTTTATTCTATAAGTACCATAACTCCATAAATTATAATAAAAAATGTTTTAGCCGAATGAATATATTACATATAGCCTTATTTGAAGATGGTTAAAATGTAGAAGCTCGTGTAATGTAATAATCGAGGAAGCTCGTGTCGTTTCTTAGAAAACGCTTATACAAAAGTCCTACTTCATGAACTTTGATGTTGGGAAATTCTAATAGAAGGAAAATAATTAGCGGTTTTATCACGTATTTTAAGTTAGACTCCTTTACTTGGATATAACAGTTTTACCTACAAATTTTATTCCTAGTTTGGCAGAGAATGCAGTGACTCACGAATAACTACAATCTTGTAAGGTAATTTATATAAGGAATGTTTACAAAGTAGAAGTATGTAAATGTTTGTTTGTTTGTCTGTCTGTATTCGCTATCTCGATAATTGAGTCAAATCGTTGTTACATTAATAGTACCTTGTCGTTAATCTACAATATGTAATAAATAAATAGAACCTATAATTGTCATTTATAATGATTTAAAAAAAATCTATAAGTGTAAATTCTTCCTCCAATAGTCTCCGAATATTGGAGGTAATGACAGTTTTAGATTAGTAAGAATTTTCGTGACATACGGACAGACAGACAAGGACATGACGAAATTACATATAACGGTTCCATTTTTGGCTACGAAACCCTAAAAATTCATTATATTTAAGAATGTGGATACCTCCCATATATTCTTTTGTGCTAAAATATTTTTTTCTTTTCAATATCATATTGTACTACGAGCCTATTATTAATAAGCAGCTGTTACAAAATATAAAGCTGTTTAAAATATTGAAAGTCTAGACTCTAGCTCATCTTACAGTTTCCATGCCCGCAGTTTAATATCACTTTCATATAAAAAACACAATGGATGTAACTCGATAGGTATTATAAAAGTTAGTATTTAGGTGTTCTTTGTAAAGACCTAAATTGCATAAAGAATTAGACCTACAATATATTAAGTTAAAATAGGTTTAAATCTTTATTACTTGACGTTGTTACTCGTAGTATGTTCTACTGTATCGATACAATGGAAATAATTCGTTTACCCCGAAATCTATACTAGTACGTAGTATAAAACAAAGTCGCTCCCACTGTTTGTACGCTTAGATCTTTTAAAATACGCAACGGATTTTAATATAGTTCTCAGCAATAGATAGAGTGATACAAGAGGATTTTTTATATTTATTATACATGCATATTATATTTATACTAACCGTTAAAACGTACCTAGGGACGAACCAGATCGAAGCGAGAGTGTTGTTGAGTTTGTGTTTCGTTGCATCTAAATATTAATAAGAAATTTTAATTAAACAGATTACTTCATGTAAAAAACTATCCTTTTCAAACCTAGAGTGACGTGAAAGAATCTTTTCTTAGTAGTCTTTCATCATTATACCTATTCACCGATATTTTCTTAAATTTTTGGCCTTTTATCTTCTGTACTTATGTTATTTTTCTATGAAATTATTTAGTAGAAAACGTATAATTTTATGAGTTTCAATTCAAATTTAAGCATATGGTGGGTATAATATCAACAATACAAACTCGCAAGTTGCTTCAAAGTCTGCCTTTCTCCGAGCGTCTCCTTAGCCCTGTTTAGTACTGATACTATTGTATCCACCGCTTGTTCTTCATACGATTTTATTTCTGATATATTCATAGTAAAATTTTATTTTGTTCTTATGTATGTGTTGATTATTATTTTCTCTTTTTTGGTTTATGAAACAAGATTTTTTTAAATGTCTCAAAATATAATAATATAACGTCATTATAACGTCAATTAAGGAATAGATAAAAAATATATCTTGATAATCTTTATTAATATTCTATATGTGAAAGAAAAAAAATGTGAAAGTGTGTTTGTTTGTTTATTTGTTTGTTTGTTTTTCCTTCTTTCACATCGAAACAGAGTAACGGATTGGCATGATTTTTTGTATAGAGATAGTTGGAGGGCTGGAGAGTGACATAGGCTACTTTTTACACGGGTTTTCTCACGGGAAACACGTTATAATACGATGCAAAAAATATTTATGTTCAGAATTATTTGAAACTTGGTATAAATGCTCTTCAATACAATAAATTAAATACGTGTTTTAGCATTTTCCGAAATTTATCCCATAAAGGGGTAAAATAGCGGATGAAAGTTTATATGAAACCTACTATTTTAGAGCTTTTTGCTAGTATTATTATAATACCAACAAATTGAAGTACATATTATGTAGGTACGTCTTTGTAGCCGCGGGAAAAAGTAGTATCTGATATAACTGTTCACGGAAAAGTTATAGAAATATAAGTAATACAATAATACAATATGTAACAACATTAATTCGTTTAAGTTGGAATGTTCAAATAAAATAGACATGTACTTGTATGTAGGTACATATATACATTCAAAATATTATCCTTTCTTTGTGACGTCGGGTAAAAAATGACATATGTGTCTAAATAGCAGAAACACAACTAATTATGTATCTGAAAGAACATACCATGATATTAGTATGGGGGGATCAAATTCACAGAACCTATTTATGCGTCATGCTATAACCTTATATAGACGATGACTCAAAAGGCGAATTTCACGCTATCTGCATTCAATGGTTTATGGACCACCATGGATAAAATAATTTATACCTTATGGTGCACTAATTTATATGTTACTAATTTGAATTATTATATCGTAGCATAGCAATGCTATTCTATAAAAGGCAGTGCTAGACCAGTGGTAACGCGCTTGCTTAGAAAATCAAGTGATGGAGTTCAAATTTCAATTCAACTCGTTTAACATAATGGAATGAATTGGGTTGATAAAGTGGTTACGAAAAACAATATATTTAAGGTGTCAAATTGACTTAAATCGGGCTGGCTGTTAGTTCTACACGATATCTAAAATTAATTCAAACGAAGCTGTACCTATCTAGTTTTTTTCTAAATAGAAATAGCCAAACACTCGTGTTGTGCCGCAGGCAAATGCTAAATCCTTCCAGATAACATGTTATTTTGGTCCACAATCATTGTAGATGACAAGATAAGAGTATTATCATTATAAAGATTACAATACCATTTCATATGAAGTTCAAAATTTGTACAAATAGAGTGTTAGTTTATATTTTTCTACAATAAAGGAACTGCGAATTAGGCTTATTGCATAGAAATAATTTATGGCCCGGAACATATGCTACTATTTATCACACTATATAGTGTCCGTAGGCGTAGAACATAAATTTTATGCAAAATAATAAATGGTAGTTGCATGTAGAGTTTTTTTATGAGCACATGCTATAAAAATTAAAAAAATAACACAAAAAAAACTGTTTAGTTTAATCAATGTTCGCAAAACTTACTTCAAAACTGGATCAATCAAATATTTACTCAAACCGGAAATTAAACCGAGACCGTCGGCAAATACTTTACCAGGTGGCCGTTCTTTATTGGTTACTGACCAATTATTAATGTGGTTAAGGCAAAACTTGATTTTGAAGTGATAACATTTATTGTAAAGCAAATAAAAAATGAGATTAACTTAACTGCCTGAAAGTAATAACAATAAATAATAAATATGCATATATAACTTAGAATACATATTATAAATATAAACATCTATCACTGGAGTACAAACGTTCGTGCTTATCACACAAACGAATGCCCCCAGCGGGACTCAATCCAGCGACCGCTGGCACAGCAAGTGGGATCACTGCAAACTGAACCAAACGTGTTGTCAAAAGTAACTTTTAAAAAGCTTTCAAAAAATGTATAAAGGTTATTTAAATTACAGCATTGCAACATCGAATCATACCTTCTATTATACTTATCTAAAATATTGGTTAATTCTTGACCTACAGACTGACAAGCACACGGACACGAAACCAAATGAACGAATACATTAACATTCACGCTCACGTGCATGAATCATACTCGGAGATAGCGGTACATAGACTCTTAAAATATAGAAGTGATAACAATATATCACCTGGTTTTCGTTATAAATACTAACTCTCGTACGTAGTTCTGCACGGTAATTGTAATTCGTGTGGCTTTCTATTTGAGAAATATTAGTCCTCTATTTATGTCATTAATAATAATAATTATAGTTTAAAATAAAACTAAAAAAACGCTTTTCATGAATTCAAATGTTTGGGATTCGTAAACACGAATCATATGAGCCCAAACTCGAGGGGTTTACTAGTGGGTAGTTACTGAAGAGGTCCACTGTTCACCATCTGGATGCATCATCAGATCAGCTCCAAGATACCTTGTGTACATCCAAAGTTTCACTTTGATATGACAATTCAAAGTAGATTAAAATTGACTTTCAAGATTTGATTATATTGTTTGTTAGTTAGTTATAAGTGAAACTAATAAAAGCGTCAAATAATAAATGATAAAATAAAAAAGTTAAGCCGACCTTAAAATGACTTCAAAAGTTCGTAATTGTTTTTTACTAAAGTTAGATCCTCAACACACTAATGACTAAACTATCGCACGTTGTTTCTATTTGCAGTAGATTAAAAAATACATATTTTTTAATTTATATCACTATGCAATTACACCTCTATGACAGTTATCGAGTTTATTGCATTTTTAGAGATCCGTACTTAAAGGTCCATGACTATGTTGAGATGAATGTATGGAATTCTTAGGATGGACAAAATTAGAAATGAGTAAATTAAAAGTTTGAAAGTGGTAGGTAGCGTTCCCTATCCCTATAAGGATAAGAAGAAGAAGATGATGAAGAAGTGTTTGATATTTACACAAAATATATTGAATAATATATGATATATAGATACATCCACACTTAGTGTGATGTTGTTATAGTACAATTTTAAAGTAAATAAAACTTGACCAAGTATGAGTCGGTTTTGCTCTAGAAACTTCCCATTCATTACAGGAGTTATATTATATTTATATATAATTATATTGGTAAATAAATAACACGAATATTTTGTATGATAGTACGGAAACCTAAGCCCGTGACTCCTTAAGGATCCTTTATCCCTTTACTTGAACCAAACAGGAAAATAACCACATAAATAAAATGATTATTTCATTACAATGTACTTATGAACGAACTTAAGATTTACGTATTATATTATTACGTTAATTAAAAGTAATATTTTAATATTAAACACATTATTTTTCAATGTTAGCTTCAATAGTGTTACATTAAAACCGACCTTATCTATGCCTATAATAAAATTCTGAATCGAATCTGTACATTAAATATTTTTTGGAAAATCTTATTCAAATAGTCATTATTATCGATACAGAAGCCATCGATACACATATCGATACAGAAATATATATCTGGAACGCATTACGAGAAAATCACTGAACAGATTTTGATGAAATTTAGTATATGATAGCTGGTAAATATAAAATATATCATCTCTGAGAAATAAAGACTAAACGTTAAAGAAGTAAAAGAAATAAAACTTAAATAGCATGTTACAATATGTATTTGTATACATACATATTAAATATATGTATAAACCACGCGACACTGTATACAGAAGTTATATCCCAGTAAACATCATATACTTGAAAGCTGATAAAGATCGAAATTAAAACGTCGGGTCTATACATTTATAGTACCACAACCTGCGCTCACGCATAGCATGTCAGTCGTACTACAATATCACGAGTAGACGTACCATGACGTTGGTACCTTTAAATTAATTTAAAATCACGTATCTTAGTTGTTATTAAGCAAAAACTAATTAAAAAATTATTATTAGATGCTTAATTGCATCATTTTCTTGGAAAAATATTAAGAAATGTGTAAATACTTAATTGTTATATTATTTGTTTGAAGTTTTTTTTGAGTGTTTTTTAATTTAAAATGGGTTTAGATTGTGTAAGTGTGAATATAACGTCCAGTACAGAAGTGTTCGCAGGTTCGGAGCCTTCATTAAACGAACCGGTATGTACATACATATAATAAATTAATGAATCCGTTTTTGTATCTGTGGAGCATGTTTTGACAGAAAATTAATTACAGTACATCGTAACAATATGTTTTTGTAGAAACGCTACAGTTATATATATATACTTATATATATATATATATATATGTGTGTGTGTGTGTGTGTGTGTGTGTGTGTGTGTGTGTGTGTATTTTTTAATTCCAATTAACTTGAAAGCATTTTTTTGTCAAAAGCAATCTGACGGATATTTTCCCATATGTTGGTTTTTAAATTTTAATAGAATAAATAACACCTTTGTTCTCCAGTCTCCTTGATAACTTAATACGTCAAATCAATGTAAAAATACCCACAAATACTTATAACGAAGGTTATATGTTAGATGTAAAACATAACAAACCACTGTATGTATTCAGTATGTCTTTTTAAACGTGCCACTGCTGGGCACGAAGCCTCCAGTCAATAACACTATATACTCGTACTATGTTATTCTTACGCAAAAGCTACTAAAACGGTTTTGATGAAAATTTACAGTGATATAGCGCATGCATTAGAAGAGTACAATGCTATAATTTATAAATATATTATCCTACTAATATTATAAATGTGAAATTTTGTGAGAATATATGGATGTCTGGATGTATAGATGTATGTAGGAGGTTTGTTATTATTTCACGCAAAAACTACTGAATGGATTTTAATGAAACTTGACAATAATATAGCTCATACATCAGAATAACACATAGGCTACTTTTTATCCCGGAATTTTTTTTTCTTTTAGAGGCGAACCAGCGTTTTTAAATATTTAAATGTATTCTTTTTTTAAATTGTAGTATCCCATCCTTAATGGTTGTTTTACGAATGAGCTGTAGACATACTTTCACCAACGAAATTTACAGTTTAAAATTAATATGCTATGCGTCATCAGTTACATGATCAGTTCACTCGTATCTCCTTTAAGTATCTACAGATTATTAAAAATATACTATAGGTACACTGTATAGAGTATACATTTACTTGGACGTACTCGGGCCACATTTATAAATGCGAAAGTTTGTATTTGTGTATGTTTGTTACTCCTTCACGCTGAAAAGGCTGGACATATTTGGATGAATGAAATTTGGTACACAGAGTAACAAATATGCTTCTGTTAGTTATGAAATTTGCCAAAAGATGGCGCTAACTGTATTTAGTATTATAAATACAAAAGACACCTAAGATAGCGAGTATGAATCGCTAGTACTTATGTAAGCTAGCTTCTACCTTCAGCTGGGTTTTATGTCTTTATATGTGTACGAATCTTGCTTTATATGGAACAAGGTAGTAAGAGAAAATGTTATATCGAAATCCAATCATTTAAATTAATTAACTTATCAATTTAATGTACACTATTAAATGCACAATAAATGAAGTGCAAGTGCATTTAATTTAGCTTCTATTACAATCGTAAAGTACCTAATTATAATTTTTTATTATTATTACCCGACTTCTTCAAAAAGGAGGAGGTTCTGAATTCAACTGTATTTTTTTTATGTTTGTTACCTCAGAACTCCTTCATTTATTAACATTTACTAATTACATTAATCAGATATTTTCGAAGTCGGTGCCAGCCGATACACAAAGCACACTGACTTCGAAAATTCTGAAAATATTTAATTAAGGTATCTATAGTACCTAAATGAAAATTACCAATCTGTTATTTTTTAATTTTTAGTGTTTTTTGTAGTCGGTTTTTATTTTATTTTTTTAAAGTAAAAACTTTAAAAAAATAAAGTAAAAACCTTCTTTCAGCTCAAAATGTTATCCAATTTAAAAGAAATATCTTAAAAGTACTTACTTATACTTGTATAATATCTATGCTAATCTAAAATATGTCAGTTGTTATGGTTACGCAGGAGTCAATATGATTATCAATACAGTTTACTTATGTGAAAGGCACGAGTTGGCGGACATTTGACAAGCCTAGTTTCTTAGAGGCAAATTCATAACTGGTAGGTGATCAAATTGCGTGATCAAAACATATCATAAAAACTGGTTGGTCGAGGGCATCAGTACTTCTTTTTAACATTGGGAAATGTATTTACGCGTACCACCTGTATACTTACAGGTGATTATGTCAGACTCACCGTATAGAAAAGCCAGTACTGCCCACTAAAACCAAACGGAACCTCCCCCATCTTATTTTGGCGTCGTAGGATCGCTTACGCACTCAACCACGAAGTCCTAACGGCAGGCCGTCAGAGAAGTACCAGAAGCAACCCGCATGGTACACCGTCCACCGAAGTGGGCCACCTCCCAGTATCTCTTGGCTTCACGTCTGGCTGGATTGCCCGATGCTATTGAGCCACGACCACGAAAAGACGAACACGCATGGGGGTGTGTACCCACAATACCTATTGAGTAGGGATTTAACCCCCATGTATGTATGTTCATAAGCACGGATATCCATAATCTATTTGAACGACTGTATAATAAATATTTATTATACAGCTGATTTTTTTTCAGATTTTATGGTTCAAAGCTGGTAGGCATAAATTAGAAAGTTATATTATAGTATAGAAGGTTATATTATATAGGAATATTATGCCTACCAGCTTTGATCCATCAGTCATGTTACACACAGTGTAATGCATATTTTTAGTTTTATATTGTCAATATCTATTGTAAAAAACTTTCTCGTCTATGGGGGTTAATTTGAGTACATTCAAGACACCAATTTTATTTCACTAAAATTATTTTTATTTTCACCTCATTTTAATTTAAAATTTTAACGGTTGAGTAAAGTCGCAGGTAAAAACTAGTTATTATGTTTCAGAACTATTGTATTTCAATTGAAAACGATCAACCTCTTACAATTCAATGTTCCAGCACTTATACTTCACTATACACATCTCTTACTTGCGTGCGAACAATCGTTCTCCGCATGTCTAGGTTACATTAATCTAGTACATAATAGAATTTAAACTACGTGTGGGCTGCAATGTATTTTTTTCTTTCTGAATACTAAACTTTAAGTCTTATTCTTCTTAGATTTACGGGAATATTTGACATCTATACATATAATAAAATATCGTCATAAGGAAAATTAGGGCATAGCTATAATAATAATTAACTATTATAACAATATTTGTTTGGATCTATACATCTTGTAAAGAAATACGGAAAATAAGTATCATATAATAACATACCTAATGTTTATTTCTATAAAATAATAATAAATAGGATTTTCTAATGTAAAACAAAAGCTCTATTAGAATTTATGACTGTCGACTGACTATCGCCGAGTTGCACGAAATAATTTTTAAAATTTAAGTGCTTATTAAACTAATTTAATCAAAAGAATCGTGATTTTCTGTTGCACGAAACGTGCAATCTAATTAAGTTAAAGTATTTTTTAGTTTAATTAAAGACCTGTCTAACGGATGATCAAACCCGAATTTACGTTGTTCGAACGTGATTTTATCTCCGTTAGCGTCAAATTTGACACTTGATTAAATTAAAATTTAAGTGGCAAATATCCTGTACTTAATTCGCTAACTGGGAAGATGAAGTGTATTGTTATTCAGCTTTTTAAATAATTTTTTAATAATCGGGGCAAGGAACGCGGACGAACGGTTATTGTATAAATATATTGCATTGAATAGTACCTAATTATTGCAAGTTTAAAATAGCCTTTATTACTGAGAATGTTACATATTATGTAGACATTTTATATAGGTATTAAGTTCTAATTCCTAACCATTTAAAAAAAAATAAAAAAATAAAAAATACTTATATTCAAATATCCCTTATCTCAGTTTGCATCTTGGCAAAGGCCTCCTCTAGCTCTCTCCATTGGATCCTGTCCCTCGTTACTCTTCTCTAGTACGGACCCGTTGTCATTTTAATTTCATCTTCCCATCTTCGGTGTTGTCTACCTCTATTTCTTTTTGAGTCTCTGGGATACCAATTTATGACTTTTCGACTCCATTTTTCCTCCTTCGAGCGCATCATATGGCCAGTCCATTTCCACTTAAGTTGGTCTATTCTATATAGCATATCTATTTTGATTTTCTTCCTTATATCTATGTTTTTAACCCTATAACATCTTCTGAGGCTTCACGCTTCTTTCCATTGCGTGTTGACATGTTGCTAGTTTAGCTCTATTTGTTGCAGTGAAAGCCCATGTTTCACAGCCATAAGTTAGATGTGGAAGTATACATGTATTAAATACCTTGATCTTTAAAGATGTGCTGAAATCTTTGTTTTTCTTTATATTTTAGAGCCCAATACTTTTTTTACTATTCTCTTGTTTACTTCCTTTGTCATTTGATCTTCAAACGATATAATATATCTAAATTACATACTATACCATAAAACAAATTGACAATAATTTTGACAGCTGATATAACCAATCATTTACCCAAAAGCCGCCTTATGAAGGGCAAACGTTGATGACTTAGCATGCATTGTCTTGATGTCGTAAGATAGCAATAAGTTTTTCAAACCTTTTCCCCATAAGATTTGAACATTTATTACTTTTGTCCGACTTTGAAAAAAAGAGGATACCTCACCTGTATATTTTTTATATATGCGTCAGGCGATATTTTTGTCGATAACAAAAATATTTTTATTATTAATTTTAATATATTTTTTATTAGTCATACCTAAATTCTATCAAAACAAGGTGGACATTTTACTTAATTTTATCAGCTTAGATTTTCATATCTTAAAGCATTGTCGGCTGGCACCGACTTCAAAATTATCTGATTAGGTATCTAGTAAATGGAAAAACACATTCATTTTTGAAGTGAAAACTTCTATAAGCAGGTTTGGATGGGGTGTAAATTCATGTAAGTCGTCATCGATATGGTCACATGACGTGTTAACGCTAACACTCTAGAGTGCCGATAGATGTCAAAACCAGATAAATTTAAACAGTTTTAATTTACAAATTTTAATTTAAAATCAAACAATTAATTTGAATATCCAAGAACAACAACTTTTTATTTATTAGTTTTCACTTCTGTCGGCCTCCAATCCTCATGACTGCTTTTTTTGCTTATTAGTTTCTAGAAATAGGTAAACTTTTTAGAGTCCGGAAGTCGATTTTTTTATAGTATTTGTAAAACTTGAACCAAGCTGCATATAATTATTTAAAATATGCCGCCTTTAAAACGTAGAACAGACAGATCGACAGACAAACTTGGGTTGGTCATAGGTACTAGACTCAATATGTCAATGATATTATATGTATATGTATACAAAAAAGGTACTAATTGGTGTTACTTAGTTTTGTTTGTTTGTTTTGTTTGTACCTGAGCATTATTTCGGGTTAAACCGATTGACTTGATAATTTGATAGTACACTCGTATAGAGAATCAACCAAATATCAATGATAAATATTTTATTGCACACACAAAAGAAGAGTACAGAAGATGAAAAGAAAAATAACAAAAAGGCATGCAAAGGCAACCAGAAAAACAATACAAAGATTACATGGTGCCCAGGTGAATTTATCCTGGGGATGAATGCCACCCCTTCTCAGGGGTAGAATTTTTTATGCTTAAATATTAGAACCTTCAATGACTAAACTACGTGTCTAATCCATGAACGAATTAAATTCGTCCATGGTCTAATCTTATTGATAACCCCATTATATCTCTCTTTCAAAAATCCATACTAATATTATAATTGTGAAAGAGTGTTTGTTTCTTTGTTTGTTTGTTTGTCCTTCTTTCACGTCGAAACGGTGAGACGGACTGGCGTGATTTTTTTGTGTGGAGATAGTTGGTGGGCTATAGAGTGACATAGGCTATTTTTTATCGCGTCAGATTAACTAATTCACACGAAAAAACACGTGTTATAATACAATCCCAAAAAATGTTAACATCAGAATTACTTGAAACTTGGTATTAATGCTCTTCAATAAAATTAAATAAATACGTGTATTAGCATTTTTAGAAATTCATTCTATAAGGGGGTAAAATAGGCGATGAATTTTGGTATGAAACTACCTTATTTAGATATTTTTTGTAGTTTTATCGCGAGCGAAGCCGCGGGTTCTGCTAGTAATATATATAGTTTTTTGGTGTACGTGAATTACTACATGTAAATACTTATTAGGTATACATCGATCGTGTGTAGGGAATTACCGTGTTAGTATAAAGGTATTTACCTAATATGTATATAATTTTACCTCATTCAATATTTACATTCAAAACACGTATGAATAAGATTTTTCGCATTTTTAGTTACGATAGTCACGTATTTTGCTATCATGTAGGTATTTTTGTATTTTTTTCTAAGTTATATGAAACCTGCATTATAGTATTTTAAGTTTTAACCTATTGCTCATATTTTATTGTGACATATAATTTTTTTTTCATATATAGATAGATTCATTTTTAGAGAGCCTACGTTTTGTCATAGTTTATTTAAAAATAATTATTTATCTCGCTCTCGTAAGGGCCGTAGACGGTAACGTGATGTTAGATAGCCTATATACCTTCCTCAATGAATCTATACTTCTAATATATATACTAAATTATAAATGTAAAAGTAACACTGTCCGTTACTTTTTCACGCTTCGCCCGCTGAACAGATTTCGATAAGATTTGGCAAGGACATAGATCGCATCTTCGGATTAGGCATAGGCTACCGTTGATCCCCGCCACACTTATCACGCGAGCGAAGCCGCGGGCAAAACCCTTTTAACCCCCGACGCAAAAACGACGGAGTGCTCTAAGTTTGACATGTCTGTCTGTGGCATCGTAACTCACGAACGGATAAACCGATTTTAATTTTGTTTTTTTTTTGTATGAAAGGTGAATTAGTCAGGGTGTTCTTAGCTATGTTTGATGAAAATCGGGCCAAGATGGTCGGTTTTTTTTTTAATTTTATTTCAATCTTGTTTTCTAATCTAACTGCCAACTGGTACTTCCATTGACAAATGTGTTCAAACTAGAGACAAACAAAAAAAATATGATTTCTTCAGCTTTAAAGCCAGCGATCTATAAAAAACCCAATTAATTAAAAATATAACTTCGGTGTATGCCGAACTTTATTAGGTCTTTGAATATATTTCTGTATATTGTTATGAATAAAAATACTTATTATTGTTAGAAGTTTTGCTATTAAAAGTCCCCTTGACTTTCCTAAGATGTTTGTTTTGTTTTAATATAAAGTTTATTTTAAATGTCAATAGTGACATTGCAATTTATAACTATAATAAAAACAAGTTGCTAAGTGTTAGTATAATGAATTAAGTATTTATATAAAAAAATCAAATTTTCCAACGGAACGACCCAGGGTTTTCAAAATAATTGTTATATTTATTAAATTTAAATTAATTATTTAAAATACATTGTATATACATAAATACGTATGTATGTTTAAAGCAGTGAACGTTTTTGGTCTAAGGACTTCAAATAGTAAATATTATTATGAAATATGAACAGATAAAACTGACAATTAGACGTGTGCTTCAAATACTTCGTTAATTTTTACATCCTGCATGTACTTACTTCTTGAATGTATCCAATTCGAATGAAATTTGAAAGTGACATAGCTTATACCCTTTTTTAACATTACGAACATACGCTTACCATTCACCCCCAGAAAATCCAATACTACGCACTAACTAAAACTCAACGAAATCTTCCAAGTCTTAAAAAGATCACTTATGTCCTCAATCTTGACGTACAGACGGTTGATTCGCCGAGGTAGACCTCCTCTAGTCCTTGACAAGAACCAGGAGGTTGCTCTCACAGTTCTCTCTTCTATTAGCGAAGTACAAGGATTGACTCACAGCTTCCCAGTGCATTTCTTAAATTTACGCCCGGCTGCGTCGCGAGATGTTACTAAACCCCTCATGATAAAGTTAACACATATTGGGGGGCCTCTCCTATCCACGTACCAATCCATTACTACATATATATATATAGAATATATATACACATAGATAGATAGAATCAATGCCGAATTCTTTTCATTGAGATACTTCAATTACTTGATTCAAATTATTTTCTTTAATGACAACCCACAAAGTGTTTGGTCTTGGTTCATTGTCTCAATAAATTATAATTTTCAATTAACTTACTCACAGAGGAAACATAACACTTTCTTATCAATCTTGTGGCAGTTCTGTTCAATGCAAGTTATAAATAGAGGATCAATACGTTTTGTGGTTAATGCAACTCCTAAAGGTTAATCAATGTTGCAGGGATGTTACATAAAAGTCCTCAAAGATTTTAAATAAAACTATCTTTTCGGATTATTTCGCGGATTTATTTTGATTTTTGGTTCCCAAAAACCAAACATCAAATTCGGGGAACCAAAAATCAAAATAAATCCGCAAAATAATCCGAAAAGATAGTTTTATTTAAAATGTCAAATATTCGCGTAAATCTAAGAAAGTATTAGTCATTAAAGACTTAAACATTTAGATTTTAATATTTAGACGGATTCATTTTTATATTTGCTATGAAATTATAAAAAAACCTATTCCGCTAAGCTATCGGTTATGTTACATGTATGTTGGGTTACAGAGATAAGTACTTATTTCTTCTAATTATTAAAAAAAACTAGCGACTCACCCTCTCTTCGCTCGGGTTCATCCCTAGGTACGTTTTAACAGTTAGTACCTATGGAATAAATAGACTATATATTATATGATATACAGCCTTTCTCGATAAACGGGCTATCTAACCCAAAAATAATTTTTCAAATCGAATAAGTAGTTCCTGAGATTAGCGCGTACAAACAAACAAACAAAATCTGCCTCTTTATAATATTAGTATAGAGTACAGATGTAAATAAAATTTTTGTTTACGACATTACAAAAGTAGATGTTGATAACCCTAAAATATTTAAATGGCGCCTGATCCTATAATTGACACTTTTACGTCAGAAGAACAAGTGGGAATACTATTTATAAAATTCTAAGTATTAGCAAATAATACTTCTATAATAAAACGAGAATGGATATGATTTCTACATTAGTCTGGCTTTCATCGAAATTTGCTTCCATCTTACGGTTAAACATGTCGTTGCCACAGCCCACAGGTGACGCCGACCTATGAATTAGGCATAGTGTTTATTGAAGTTCTTCTTCTTAGATAATCAGAAATTGGTTCTATCCAAAATAGTTGGACAGAACAAGTTTCTGGTATCAAGAACAACATGCCTGGCCTATCTGCTACCTACAAGTACTGCAGGTCATTTCCCAGTGACCTTATCTCTGCATTTTGTTTAGGCAAAAGGATTTTATTTTAATTAAAAAATTAATCTCTCTTTCCAGTGGAAAAGAACTAATACTTAAAAAATACAAAACTATAGTATTATTTTTATTATTAACTAGCGACTCACCCTTGCTTCGCTTGGGTTCGTACCGAACGTTTTAATATTTTATAACATCAGCTATCTTCCAGTGAAAGTTGCGTCAAAATCAGTAGAGCCGTTTCAGGATTATCCGGAACAGACAGACAGACAGATAAAAAATTTAAAAATTGTGTTTTTCTTATAAGTACCCTAAATAATTTCATATGCATTTAGTAAAACGCTGTTATTTTGACTGACTTGAGAAAAATACACTTCAATTTTATTTATCTGTATAGATATTTTATTCTCAAAAAATAATTTAAATTTAAAACTTGTATATAAAACATGTGTATATAAAATTTTACTTTTCCTTTAAAAAAAGTTAACGATCTACATAATATAATACATTATACATATTACATGGCAAAATTGAGAATGGTAGCATAAATAGCAAATCACGCTACAATTTTTGATTTCGACATTTATTTTATCGGACTTCCATCTATATATGTATATAATTCTTCTAGATATTTTTTATACAGAATAATAAAATTTTCAGTTGTTTTCTAATTAATAATAATTTAAGTTAATTATTATTAAGTAATTGTAACTTTTAATTAATTTGATTGACGTATTGATGGGTTACTTTTGAGAAGATCTTCAGTCTAGTCTTATGAGTCATTTACATACTATGCCATAGTACAGTGGATATAGGAACGAGTGTAAGTTCGAACTAAGTGCATACTAAGTGTGGTCGGACGTGTGTAATCAAAAATCCATAGTGATGATTCACCTGGCGCCTCCAGTGCGTCATTTATAGGCGACATTTTATAAGTATTATACGTTTTTAGTATTTTATAATAGCATTGACGATTATATAATGCTTAAATACTATATTTTAAATATGTGTTAGTTGAATTTTTAATAGTTAATTATTATTGAAATTTTGATTAAAGCCATTTTAAAACTAACGGTTATAACCACAACGGTAACGGACCGTATGTTACTTTTACAATTTTGTACATAGGAGGCTCAGACTAAGGAGTTATATTATAGACAGAGTGTCATAGAACTAAACATGAAGCCAAACAATAATGTTATAAAATAGTATACAAATGACAATTTATATATATACTGATTGATAAGTAAATAAATGTTTATATATAAAAATAGCTAATGGATTTTATTACAATAAGAGAAATCTAATATTACGCAATCTCGCTTTCAAGGGAAAGAGAACTAATACTTATAAAATACAAAAGAATACGTTTTTTTTATTATTCATATTTTATTCTTAAAAATTGTATATACCTCTAATTAACATATGTATAAAATATCTCTGTTTCTATTATGAAGGTATTATTTGATCTGTATGGCAAAATCAAGAAACGACAAATCACGCTACTATTTTGGACTTTGAAATTTATTTTGGCAGACTCCGTCTATAATATAATACTAGCACTGCGCCCGCGTTCAGATGACCAAAAACTAAATTCTTAGGTTTTACATATTAGTATACTCGTACTCTTACATTGAAGTTTTTGTATTTTTTCTCAGAAATGAAACATTTTCCCGCGGTAAAAAGTATCATATATATGTTAACCCGGATAACCAGCGCTGCCACCATACCAAATTTCACCAAAATCCTTCCACTGGACCTGTGACGCGGTAACAGACAGACAGACAGACAGACAGACAAAAAATTTAAAAACTATAGATTCGGCCTCTGTATCGATAATAATGTCTATTTCAATAAGATTTTCCAAAAAATATTTAATGTACAGATTCGGATCAGTTACAATTTTATTATATGTATAGATTTACTTTAGTCTGAGATTCAGACTAAAGACTAGATAGATATCAGTATCTTAACTAATCGAAACACGGCGGCCGATCTCACTGAGACTAGCCAACTGCACAGGAGATATTATAGTGAACAAATGTATGCCCAGACACAACGTGCACTCTATGCACTCTATTCTTTTTCCATTTTCAAAGTCTAATGGGGCAATAGTACGACACGACCGATGAGAATTAAGGCGCAGGGCCGAGTCCGACTCGCGCAGTAGTCCGTGCTACGACAATGTAATATATTATGTACATACTAAGTACATACGTTATACATTTTGTGCTATGTATTATCCATAAAAATAGGATCTAATCATTCTTCAAGTTTCGGTTTGAAAAACTTGAGTTTTGCTTTGGAAAACTTGAATGGCCGTATTATAAAGAAAAATGACGAAGCACATGACGAAATTTACAACTACTACAATATTTACTAACCTTTAATAAAATTTTCATAGAAGCAGACGTCACACGTTGTCTTGACCTGACCTAATAACGTGGGGTTTTTACTATTTACCTGCTGTTGACTTTTTAAATAATTTCTACATTAACCACAAGTTACAACGCACTTTTTGTGTGTAAAATTTTATGAAAAATGAATAATTTATAGAGAAGTCGGTACTTTTCATACACATTATTGTTGCAAATTAATTAATTATTGAACCTGAATAAATATCGCGTTTAAGATTTAAACTTTAAAATAAAAATAGTTTGTTTTACGCGGCAAAATATTTTTATAGGTAAGGGCCTATGCCATTCAGCCAAAATTTTGTAATAAAAAACAAATAAAAAATAAATAAATAAGGGAATAACTAATATGTGTTAGTATTTAGAATGTTATTTTTTCGCTTTTTTTAGTTGGCAGTTATATTATCGATACGTTCGTTCAAAGTAATGAGTTTGAACGACCATAAACCAAATTAAATCTAAATTATATCTATGTTACGTACAGCTAATTACTAACTAGCAAAACATATATCCAGCCCCTATAATAATATATTGGGATCACAACCTACTCATAGATTATGAATTCTAGTTCATATATATAAATATTTGATTTCTCTGTTTCTAATTAATCACTAATAATGGACGGACAATGATTTATTATATTATAATTAAATTTCCTACAGCGATAACCAACACCTTTGTTATTTAGCTTCTCTATTCGATAACAGATGGCGCTGATACGTGATCGTGCCTAGAAAGTAAATTCTTTGACTCATTATTTAATATTAGTGTACAAAATGGTAAACTACGTTTTACGATCATTCATTTGTGTTATGAGACTTAAATTGACGGATAATTATATATTATAATGTTGCTAAACTACTTACCTGAATAGATTAATACAGTGTATACGAACGGAATTCAAATCTGTTTGTGGTGTTACTTATCTATACATATAATAAAATTCTAACTGAGTCGAATTAAATATTTTTTGGAAAATCTTATTGAAATAGTCATTATTATCGATACAGAGGCCGAATCTATAGTTTTTAGAATTTTTGTCTGTCTGTCTGTTACCTACCGCATCACAGAAAAACCACTGGAGGGATTTTTATGAAATTTGGTATGGTGATATCTGGTCATCCGGGTCAACATCTAGGATACTTTTTATCGCGGGAAAATACCTCATTTCTGAGAAAAAATACATAAACTACAAAGTAAGAGTATACTAATATGTAAAACCTAAGAATTTGGTTTTTGGTCACCTGAACGCGGGCGGAGCCGCGGGCAGTGCTATTTAGTATCTATAGATAAATAACTGTTATACTTTAGCTCTAGAGTTCGAATAGGAAAAGTTTAATCTAATTTTATTCTTCGATAGTCATTTTGAAATAACTGGAAAAATAAAGATTTAGTGGCGCGACTTTAAAGTTTCCTGAAAATGATGAAATTAAATCGCATGATTTCTTTCTCCGTATCTTTGAATATGTTTACATATTTTATGGCAAATTGACATAGGTTATAGAAAGGTCATTCAATTGTAAACAACCTTATCAAAATTCTACGAATGTTATAAATGAGATAGTTTGTAAGAATGTATGTATGGATTGTTGAAGAATGTTTGTTACTATTACACGCAAAAAACTACTAAATAGATTTTGATCAAACTTTGCAATAATATTGCTCATACATTAGAATAACACATAGGTTACTTTTTATCCCGGAAAAAGTACGATTCTCGTGGGTTAGATTTGTTTATGTTTTTCTAGAGGCGAACTCGAGCGAAGCGAGGGTGAGCAGCTAGTATAGCTTAAACCCTTTCTTTCTTTGTTCTTTTTATATAGCTTTAACATAAAACAAATTAATTGAATAAAAGCTTTAAAAACATAATAGTGACGTAGTCTTAACGCTGGTGCATATGCGCATATCCTCAGTATCTTCCATCACCAGTCTCTAGAGATGCTCCTTGAACTTCAAGTATCCTACTTTAGATTTACTTTAGATAGGGTTCCTCTGTGGGTTTTAACATAGTACCTTGACAAATGGTACCCATGATACGTTTCCGCCCTTCGAGTATGGAACCCTTAAAAAGAAAAAAATTACAAGCATTATAATGTTTGATGTATTTAAGAATCTAAAATTACTATCTACATATTTGGCCTTTTATTCATATTAATATATTAAGGGTAAAAACTAAAAAGGGAGGATTCTTTTGATGGTGATATAAATCTTAGTAAAATGTAATAATTTCTTTTATAACGGCACGAAATACACTAATGTACCACGCGAATTTCACAGATTATTAGAAGCCCCCTATCCTGTGATTCTTCTTCTAAAATAAACACTACTTCTCTACACTACTCATCGTTACAAATATCGGCTTAGATAAGATAACATCTACAATCGTAAACGCTAATAGATAACAAACTATTGTTTACAATTGAGATATTTAGGCGTATATGAAATTGTAATAAATAAAATATAAATATGTTGGGACATTAAGACACAGCGCCATCTGGTTCCATGGTAAGCTACGAGGCTTGTGTTATGGATACCAGATAGTTGATAGACTACACATATATAACTTTAAATACATACATAATTATTATAAATATAAACACCCATGACTGGCGTACAAATATTCATGCTCATCACACAAATGAATGCCCCCACCGGGACTCCAACCCGCGACTGCTGGCACAGCAAGTAAGGTCACTACAAACTGAGCCAAACATGTCGTAAAAATGTAATAATATCAAATAGTTATAATCTCCTAAATATTTTCCCTTTTCTATAAGCGATATCGATATTAGTAACTATGTAAATATCGATTATTATTATTTCGTCGTATTTCTATATTAAAAAAAAGTGTAATCAGACCCGTACTTTCTATGGTATGCTTGTCAAATTAAATGGATAAAATACAGAAAGATGTATTTATTTAAGGATTTTATTGTTAAAGGTAAAATAACGTCTAAGTCCATGGTAAAGTACAAAGAACATCAATTGTATGATGTTTGATCGGAAATATTTTAAAGCGATTGTGCGATAACCGAATGAACTATTATCCAATACACCTTGAGTTATGCTTTGATTGCTGCTTTGGATAGCTTTATTCAATAATTAAATATTAAATTTATGAAAATAGTGGAATTATTTATTGTGCGCATTTTCACCCCCTTAAGAGATGATTTCCGGGATAAAAATATCCTATGTGCTTCCCAGGGTCTCAAACTATCTTCTTACCAAATTTCATCTAAATCGGTTCAGTAGATCCAGAGATTACCCCCTATAACGTCACAAAGTTTACCTCTTTATAATATATATTAGTATAAATAATATCTATCTGTGCACTAAATTTCATCCAAATACGTCCAGCCGTTCCGATGTGAAGAATAACAAACAGATGTTTAACTACTCGTATAATGTTATACGTACCTATAAGATAACAAGTTATAATTTAAGTTTTTAAGTTTTTATAAATAATATATATATATATATATATATATATATATATATATATATATAAGTTAGTTTTAAGGTGTATATTATGCTATGGGCCTCTGTTTACATATTTAAGATCGTTTTGTAAATATTGCCTGAAATAAATGATTAAATAAAAATAAAAAATAATATTTTAACTATAAGGCCGGCATAGACTAATACACTGTACACGATACACTCAGTGTAGGTATACCCCGAGTGTACCGTGTATAGTGTCTTTAGTCTAAGTAAGCGGGTCATGAGAGCTCAAGTTGTGGAAGTTTAAGTTCCTATTAAAGGCCAGCCTCTCTTTTATAACAAGAGCAAGTAAGAAAACAACAAACACAAGTACAGAATATTTGACATTTTAAATAAAACTGCTTGATTGCTGTAAAGCATTCGCAACGTCGGGAACCAAAAATCAAAATAAATACGCAAAAATATCTGAAAAGATAGTTTTATTTAAAATGGTAAAACTTTTCATTAATTATAATTACATAATACTTTCTTATATGAAAAGTCAAATCTTATATCAATTATAATTACTTACAACTAGCAAGTAATCTCGGAATTGGTTACAAAGAAGTTATTTTTCGAGTCGGTTTAAAAACAATCTCTATTATATATTTTACTTGTTCTATTATTTTAAATAAACTAAATTAATAAAATAAAAATGATTGTGTTTTGTTGAATAAAGCCATCCCAGGAAGATTATTGATAACCTTTCGCCTTCGCAAGGAACTAACGTAATTTATGGCTCTCCATTCGTTCAAAATTTATCTTTTACAATGAGCGCTATAGTTGTTTGTCGTTACTAAATAGAATTAAGATTTTAGATGATATAATTCATATCAGTGGATAATACATTATACAAATAAAAAAGTACTGTATAAATACATGTATATAAATAATGTTTTTTTTGAAGTGAAATTCCTTTAGAATCGTTGTGATTTCAAACTCGATGAAATGGAAATGAAACAGAAATGCGACACTAAAAAGAGATAAACACATAAATATATACATAAATATACATTTTAACGTTTAGTATAGATTTCTTAGAGATGAGATATTTTTCCGCAGTAAAAAGTATCCTATATGTTGAACCGGATAACCAACTATCATCATATTAAATTTCATCAAAATCTATCCAGTGGCTTCCTCGTGATGCGTTCCCAAACAGACAGACATACAAAAATTCTAAAAACTATAGATTCGCCCTCTGTATCGATAATGACTATTTCAATAAGATTTTCCAATATATATTTAATGTACAAATTCGACTCAGTCATAATTTTATTATATGTATAGATATCAATGTAAATTTCGCGTCTAAAAAAAACTTTTAAAGATTCTTTAAAAAGTCAATCAAATGGTCAAATGAAATACTACATATTTTACCATATATCGTATTAATATAGCACGTAATATACATACGTTTCTATATTGTTTTAACATAGTCGTGGTTTTCCCTTTAATTAGTCATCTTGACGTTATTATATTACTGTTACTTAGTTAAATATTACAGTTAAATACCTCTTTTGACAGAGACTACACCGTTTTCTAACTTATTGGTTAACAAATAAAAAAGTAACCAATATTAAAAGTGTTAAAGTGAAGTTAAAATAATGGTTCATGATAGCTTATTTCGTGCTAGTATAGAAGGAATTAAACGTATAACAATGCCTCGTGTTAGTGTGCAAGTAAGTACTTTAACAATTTTGGACTTGGACAGGACTTGGATAGGAAAAAAAAATTGTTAGGACACAGCACCATCTAGTTCCATGGTAAGCTATGAGGCTTGTATTATGGATACCAGGTAGTCGATACACTACACATATATAACTTTAAATATATACATATTATAAATATGAGCATCTATGACTGGAGTACAAGCATTCGTGCTTATCACAAAAATGAATGCCCCCAGTGGGACTCGAACCCGCGACCGCTGGCGCAGCATGTAGCATCACTACAAACTGATCCAAACGTTTCATCAAAAAAAAAAAAATAGAGCTTACTCTTGAAATCGCGTACTTTTCCCTACTCAAATTGTCATTTTAAAGACTTTGTGTATTTTATTTGTATTTTACTACTTAACTTATATCAGGATAGAACCCGTGACCACCTTCGTATAAGCGGGCAAATATCTTGACCTAAAAGCGGTTAGTTCTTACACAGATTGAGGAAGACTAATAATTACATAAACATTAATAAAACACGGACGCTAGCAGGATAATCCCGCTTTGTGAAAATCTATTGCGCAGCGAAGGCCGTGTTTGAAGCTGTTTGCTGATCATTTTAATAAGCAATAAAGTAAATAAATACGTACCAACATGACTGCGATTAAGTAATAGGTAGCTATTTCTTAACTAAATCAGTATATCGACATTTAAATCACGTTTAAAAATATTCTACACGTGGATTTTTTCTTCAAATTTGTAAGAGACCAAACAGCGTACATATTTCAGCTAACTCTATCTATACATATAATAAAATTATAACTAGCCGAATCTGTACATAAAATATTTTTTGGAAAATCTTATTAAAATAGACATTATTATCGTATCTATAGTTTGTCTGTCTGTTACCGCATTACAGAACAGATTGAAGAGTTTAAATAGAAGTGATAAAAACAAACTTAACAGAATAGTACTCATATTTCCTATTTCTGTTTTACATTCCCAAGTAAATATACGGGCGAAGTCATATGCAATAACTAGTTCATATGTATGTATGCATAATTTTGAAATAAAAATGACCGATAAAATATTGCGTCATATATTATATTAACAGATAAGAATTCATACTCGCCTTTTTTTAATCTAATATTCTCAATCTTATCAGTCAAGAAATCTAAGCAATACTCCAAGTTCTTTCTTTGATACATTTATTTTTGCTTATTAAATTAGTCTACTTAAAAAAACGTGACATATTTCGTTTAAATTTGTTCTTTTTTAATTAAAAAAAACTTTTGCCTCGAGATTCGTACCTTTGTTTTAACACTAAGTCGCTAACTTACCCCCGCTTCGCTCGTCCCTAGATATTTAGGTCTCTTTTAGTAGCTTTTATTTTTATATAATTTTAGATTTTAAATACTATATTTATTAAGGTATACAAATAATATAATAAAAGCAATATATGGACAAACCAACACGTAGACAAAGGTTACAATTTCGTAGCATTTTTCCTCGCAATTCAAAATAACTCATATCTAACTCATCAATACGTATAATAAAATTGTAACTAGGCCGAATCTGTACATTAAATGTTTTTTGGAAAATCCTATTGAAATAGACATTATTATCAATACGGAGGCCGAATTTATAGTTTTTAGAATTTTTGTCTGCCTGTCTGTGACCTTATCACGAAAAAACCACAGGACCGATTTTGATGAAATTTGGTATGATAATAGGTTATCCGGGTCAACATATAGGATACTTTACTACGGAAAAATATGTCATCACTGAAAAATTTATAATAAATATTAAAACGTAACTAGGGATGAACCCGAGCGGATCGAGGGCGAGTCGCTAGTAATACATATTTTGATGAATAAATACTTGGCATTTTTGTGAAATGATAACGTCATAACCGATAAGATATCACTTAATCTTATTATTTTTATTAATCACATTAACTCAGTATATTGCAATTGATTCTCAATACACAACGATTGTGTTGCTTTTGTTTAGTTTTGTGTGAAATATTTTGTAAGTTTGTGTAGAAAGTTAAAAATGCAGTGCTACGCTTCTTACGGATCTATGCCGGTAATTAAAAGATGTTATTGTAAATTAATTTTAAAATTCTTATACAAATAAATAGTTATATTTTATGTTATCAAAATTACACTACAGGACTAACTGCCTGTGTTCGTAATTAGCGAGATATCTTATTCCCGACGACCAGCCGTGGTCATGGGCAGATTGTAAAAAAAAAATTCGTTCCCTACGTGTCAAATGTTACCCGAGGCCATTTTGGAAATCTAAGAGATTATCAAACATACATTACAATTTTGATAAAGCTTATTAAAATTGAAAATAAGATTAATTTAATGTAATTTTGACTATATTTAAGTTAAAAGTAAGAGTTGAATCTGTAATTTTTCTTTGAATCTGGATTTTTAAATAAAGCTTGGTACGTTTTTAATTCAGGAATTCTCTATTGATGTACGTCACTAGGTACTGTTTTCCGACAAACTAATATCTCACCTATAATACCATAATACTTATATCACCTATAATTCCATAAAATGCAAAAACCATGATCGACTCGACATTTGAAATCTATGAAGAAGCAGATTCAGTTCATGTCTCCCCAACAGGGGCGGCCTTAGCCATTGCGAGGCCCCGGGCAGTAGATCTTTGCGAGGCCCTTGTCCTTTATGGGATTTATGTGAATTGAAAATATTTTTAATGACGATGCTTGACGAGAAATGCAAAAGTTATAAATAAATAAATTTAGAGTTTTAAAATTGTATATTGGAAATTCAGAAAAGTTAACAAGAACAAAGAAGATAAATTTATTATTTTGTTAACATTTTTAGTCTTCGCGTGACTTGCCATTATTCTATAAGCTCATTTTGAATATTTTTTTCCGAGATTTTGATATTATTTGTATTTCTTTAGAATTCACGGGCTCGGAGGAGCCCGGCCTTTTAGGAGACTTGTGTTCCTCAGGTTCAACACGTAGAGACCCCTGAGATTTAAGCGTTTAACATGAAGCATCAGCCGGGATCCATCTCTGAGTAACCCATAAGGAATTGCTCAAATATGATCCGGATAATGCGTAGGGACTATGGAAAACATAAAAAACTAAAAGGGTTTATGGAATGGAGTTTGGATGGGCTACAAAACTGGCCTATTGGATAAGACTATCGGGCGTCCACCTTCTCAACAGTCTCAATATTTGGCATACGGTTAGTCGCCTCCCACTCGCAGTATAATGCGTCGGGCACAGCATCAGCGTGGTCGGCTAAAGGTGTCCAGAAATGTGCACCGGTTTCACCATCGCAAATGCTCGTGAGCGGGTTTCCTCGTTATTTTGCATATTGAGCACTTCTACTCTTTCAAGCTCTTGGCTCTTGCGCTCCACTCTGGGGGGCCAAAGACTATGGGCTGAAGAGTCAATAGATGTACAGCTTTTTTAAGCCAGTCTCTAAATTTAACCATCCGTTCACACCCGTTCTCTAAATTTAGCCATTTTAACATACAATCTTTTTGCAGTCGACTAGATTAATGAAAGTTTAAATATTTATCCAAGTTTTTCCAATTGAAAAATTTTTTATATTTTATTCTGAACAATCGAGAGAGAATGCAGTAAATAGCATAATTTGTTTGTGAATAAATCATCTAGTGCCTGTCTAGTTTTTCGCCATTAGCTAATATTTTATTGTAATGATACCTATTCAATAAATGAGTCTTTCTGTATAGTAAGTCTCAGTAACAGCCCGGAGTTGAGAAGTTGGCGCTGTTTCACCCCCGTGCCTCGGAGAGCACGTAAAGCCGTCGGTCCTGCGCCTTAACTCTCACTGGTCGTGTCGAGCAGTCGTCCCACCGGAGTATGAGAGTGACAGGAATAGAGAGTGCACTTGTGTCTGCGCGTACACTTGTGGACTATAATATCTCCTGCGCAGTTGGCTAGACTCAATGAGATTGGCCGCCGTGGCCGGAATCGGCTAGGAGAACATCATCATCATCATCAATAAATCACCGTCCACTATCGTTTGAAAGAAATTCTGTCTTAGAACGGATTAGACCTTTCAATGAAATCTTAGTTCGGTCTGCATCAGTAATTATTGATGACCATAAATTTGGGTCATTTCAAGGATTCAGATTTTCAATGCCGCCACTGGATGTAGACATAGATTTAGATACGTATTTTTGGCTGGATAATGTTGACGACGGCGGCGGCGGTGGAGTAACAATGATGTTGCTTACTCACTGTTGTTGTTGAAAAAAATATTTCAGCTAGGTTAGGGTTAGAATGCAATGACATATTGTCACTTTCAGTCACTAAAGAGTATCATGGACTTAGAAGCTTCTTGACCATTGTCTTTTATATATTTATACAAATACACATAAAGATATTCTCTAAATGCTTTCTTTTGATAGCTTGTTGCCTTTTCGAACTATCGAACTAATTTTTTCTACTGGCATCACAATCGGCCAAACTCAGTTTGAAAATCTTTTTTGCATATAAATTTAATTAAGCACTTTTACGCAGTTTTTTTACTAATTCACTTACTTTACTATTATTACTTATACTTAATAGTGCAAGATTTAATATTAATAAAGGTTTATTGAAAGATATGTGATATGTGCTTGTACTGCACGTTGTGGGATTTTTAATACACGGCGTAAGGCACGAGATTCTAATACACTTGGGTTGTTGTGCGAAGGCGCGAGGCCCCGGGCGATTGCCCTGCTCGCCACCCCCTAAGGCCGCCACTGCTCCCCAAGTAACTGATTTCAATCAAACACAAGGCGGGTTGCCTTTGAGTATTGTAGCAGTCGGGTAAAAAGCAGATATTTTTATTGAATTTGTGTGTATACAACGCTTTATTACCAATTACGAACTGATTTTCATGAGTACGTTCTTTTATGTATCATTTATTTATGTAAATTACCCCTAGGGTGATATAAATTCCATAAAAACTTGGATTAGGTGTGGATATTTTTTATTTAGAAAACGTATAATGTACGTTTTTTTAGAAAAACGAAGTATATATTAAATTAGGTAATTACATGTTGTAGGAATGTTCCCTGAGTGTGAATAATTGTCACACTACGTCAGTAAATGACCTACAAAGTGGACTTAGTCCAATACTAGCACTGGTTTACGTTAGCTATGAAGTGAGTCAGTGTTATCAAAATTTCTAAGAATTATCTTGAAATTTCATAGAAATCAAGGACTTAGCTGTTTTACAAATGATATGTTTCATTTTACAGTGCGGTAACCTTTATAGATATATTTTTTTAAATAAATCCTTAAATTTTCGCAAATATTTCTTAGTCTATATTTTAATAATAAAACACCCTCAAAAAGGTGTTATTCCATTTCCACTCATATTTTGGTCTCTTTACCAACTTGATGTGGTTAAACAAATATCTTCTATCATAAATTTTTAGGTATCATTAGTATTAAAATACTATGAATATATGAATTAGATATATATATTTATTTAAGCATACAATGTAGACGTATTAAAACTGAAATCTGTAGGTTTATAAGTGTAGATATGTCATTGCATGAATTCACTTAGTAATGATCGATCGATTGATTAAATCTTCATGTCATCATGTTAGCTATTTATTTCTTTGCTAACAGATGTGAAATGAATTTGTTATTTATACTGATTCTTTTTAATCTATGTATCCAGCCATCTTAAAAGTCCCATTGCTGGACACGAGCCTCCCGTCGACAGCGTGGTGGGCTATAGCCCATAGCCATACCCCACCACGCTGTCAAGTTCACATGTCTTTCGAAAATTGCTAGGTTCTCTCTGACATTTCGATTTCCTTCACCGTATTAGTAAGTGGTAATCATGCTAGAAACGCACATGAAAATATAAGAAGTTCTAAGACCCGACATTTGAATTTTCCAAGCAATCGCGCTATTATTGCTATATTAAAATCAAAATATTTTTAGTTTTAATTTTATCCAACTGCACTGCTTTTTCTTCAGTGCTTATTTCGCTGTTGAGCATTTTTGTTATTCTCTATAGTTTTATTTTAAGATTCCTCATAAAACTGTAAACTGTTGATAATTTTTTCCATGGAAAAAAATGTTTCTGTCGATTTTATACTAGGGTTATAAGATGACTTAGTTATTGTAATCAATTCCAATACTTTACGTTATAATGCGTACAGCGTACTTATACCATTGAAAAAAACTTATTTCTAGATAATCACTTATCAAATTAATCATTCCTAAAATAATTAGATGGTCAATTCAATCTACACATATAATAAAATTGTAACTAAGCCGAATCTGTACATTAAATGTTTTTTGATAAATCTTATTGTATTGTATTGTATTCAGCCCTTTTTAACGTCCCACTGCTGGGCACGAGCCTCCCTTCAGTACGAGGGGAATCAGGCCATAGTCCACCACGCTGGCCAAGTGCGGGTTGGCGGACTTCACGTGTCTTTTGAAAACTTGCTAGGTTCTCTCAGACATGCAGGTTTCCTCACGATGTTTTCCTTCACCGTTAAGACAAGTAGTAATCATGTTGGAAATGATTCGCACATGAAAATATCAGAGGTGCGAGACCCGGGATTTGAACTCGCATCACTCGGTTTCCCAAGCGAGCGCGTTACCACTGGGCTACCACTGCCTTCCTCCTTCAAATCTTATTGACATAGACATTATTATCGATACAGAGGCCAAATCTATAGTCTTTAGATTTTTTGTCTGTGTGTCTGTCTATCTGTTATCGCATCACAGAAAACCACTAGAGGGATTTTGATGAAATTTGGTATGGTAATAGCTAGTTATCCGGGTCAACATATAGAATACTTTTTACAGCGGAAAAATATCTGATTTCTGAGAAAAATACAAAAACTGCAATGTAAGAGTATACTAATATGTAAAACCTAAGAATTTGGTTTTTGGTCATCGGAACGCGGGCGGAGCCACGGGCAATGCTAGTACATAATAATTATCACACTCTAACTTAACATAGTATTTCTTTCAATCAGACTCAGTATCTAAGAAAATTAATTTCACTCCATAAGACTTAATTCCTAAAACTTTTTCATCGCATTATCTTGCGAAAAAGGAAAGAAAATTGCAAAAGTTTGACAAATCTTTCTACTTAGGTACTACGTTTTCCCATTTTAGAGATAAGTGGCAGTGATTTAGCCCTTAAGGTCAATGGTCTTAGAACAAATGAAGGCAAGTCAAGGTCAACTCGACCTTCAAATGCGAAGTTAAATATACTGTTACAGAATTTACGCGCTATGTAAAATTTTATATAAAATTTATTGGTAAAGCATTTTTTTAATAATTTACTTATAGCATTAAATGGATGAGTGTATTATTAATTTTTATAATGATATAATAATTAATTATAGAAAACAAAA
The DNA here is from genome assembly GCA_921882275.1 of Brenthis ino. Lineage (NCBI taxonomy): Eukaryota > Metazoa > Arthropoda > Insecta > Lepidoptera > Nymphalidae > Brenthis > Brenthis ino. Next base: position 17,380,698 of record OV170224.1, on the reverse strand, counting down.
ATATATTTCATAATTAAAGCTATTTAACGTATGTTAGTAAACTTACTTAAATTTAAAAAAAAAATCATATGTTACGAGAAAATGAATGGATGGTATCGATGTGTAGGTATTTTACAAAGACAAAACCATTAAGTATTTTTTTCTCCTCTGTTTGTCAACAAATTTTCTTTTTTTTTGTTTAAAAAATATTTAAAAATATCACCGAATTTCGACCATTGAGCAAGCACTAGTATTCGTAATAAATACAAAGTTAAAACTTCACAAAGAGTTAAGCTTGCATATAAATGATCTATTTAAATGAAAATTTTAGACACTTTGCAAGTTTAAAGAGAAAGCTTCACCGAATATTTATAAGGTTTCAATATTGAGTGAAGGACGACGATTCAAGGTTAGATCGACCTTGCGAATTCGTAACCTTGTAAAGTAAATTTGAAGGACTTTAGTGTTACATAATTTAGAATTTAAGTTTATTAAATAACAAGCTACTTCCGTGACTCCATACGTGTTGATATTTTTGATCGACTTTACAAAAGAAGAGAGTCGGGTTTTTTGTCTGTGTAGGTATATGTCGTACTGAAGGGAGGCCCGTGCCCAGCTGTGGGACGTTAAAAAGGGCTGAATACAGGTATATTTCGCATATATAGAGTCGCTCGGATTCGCCTCTAGAAAAACAAAAACAAATCTATCCCACGGGAATCGAACGTTTTTTCGGGATAAAAAATAGCCTTTGTATTATTCTGAAGTTTGATTAAAATCCATTCGGTAGTTTTTGCGTGAAAGAGTAACAAACATCTATACATCCCCAGAAACTTTTGCATTTATAATATTTGTAGGATTCGTCAATTGTGAAAGGATTTTCATGATTCTTTTTTGAAGTCGGTGCTACTTTTGTTTTATTTATTATCTTTTTTAAATGTAAATATTAATAACTATTTACTGATTTTCGTTACAGAGAAGAGACCTAGAGTCACAGATTTTGAAGAATAATGAAGAAAACAAGAATAAGATATGGTGGAGGCTGGGTATCGACTTGCCGCTGTTTATTATTCGTAAGTTTATTAAAGTTCCTTTAATTAAATACGATTTGAAAACCTTTTATGACAATTTGACATACTCGTATTAATATTATTCTAATGGTTTTTTGTTAATTATACAAAAAATAGGAGCAATTTTATATATTTTTACATTTTTATTTGTTAACTCTGCAATTTACTTGTTGAATACTTAGTGTTATTGTTAAATACTGCAAATTTATTGCCAGTAAAAAAAAAGAATCCCGTTAGTGCTATATCATTAATAACAATAAAATACAGATTATACAGAAACTAATAAATATTCAACTTTAAAATCTAAGTCACAAAATATAACGTATCAATATGTTAATTTACAAAATGAGTTAATCGACAGGTTTCAAAATAATCGTCAAAATCTTAAATTGGCCTAAAACTGAATGATAATATATGACTTAGAACGACTACCAAAAAGACTATTATGAGTTCCAATAAAATTTTAGTGCTGCCAGTTATAATAAATCAGTTGAATGTTACTATTTATAATGTAACGGCTTTTAAAAAATATAAATCATGTCATGTCAAAATAGACGGTGTAAAGAATAAGATATTTGGATAACTTTTTCTTTTGAAGCGTTGCATAAGGAAGTTAAAATAAGTTTTTAGTAAGCTAATATGTGCTAATTAAGGTTAAGTTTAATGATAAATGATGATGAAATTATTAAAATTTAACTGAATCTTATTTCTAATTTTTTGAGCAAATAAAATTTAAGGAAAATATATTTAAAGGATAATAAAAATATTTATATTTATTACATTGATCACTAAACACAATTGGTGACAGTTTTTAGAGAACTTTTGTATCGGATTGTGTATCTAGTTCTTTTTGATCGATGTTATAATCTATATCTATAATAAAATTCTAAGTCGAATCTGTACATTTCTACAATTTTTTGGAAAATCTAATTGAAATAGACATTATTATCGATACAGAGGCCGAATGTATAGTTTTAGATTTTTGTTTGTCTGTCTGTCTGTTACCGCATCACGAAAAAACCGCTGGATTGATTTTGATGAAATTTGGTATGGTTATAGATGGTTATCCGGGTCAACATGTAGGAAATTTTTTACCGCGGGAAAATGTCTCATTTCTGAGAAAAAAATACAAAAACGGCAATGTAAGAGCATATTAATATGTAAAAAAAAGCCTAAGAATTTAGTTTTCGGTCATCTGAACGCGGATGGAGCCGCGGGCAATGCTAGTACATTATAAATTAAGACTAAAGTGGTTATCGATTATATCAATTGTAATAATATCGATTTAGTTTAGATCTACTAATCAAGATCAACGTAATTAACCAAATAATAACAAAATAGTTCAATAGTAATCGATTCAACATTATTTAGAGTTTTTTGACAGTAAACATTAAAAAAGTTAAGATGAGTGATTTAAAAAACTAAATGTTATGTAAAAACATAAATAGCTTACCATACGTTAATGAGCACATTTTTAAAACAGAAATTATGGGCCACATGTGTGGACCCCACCGTGACGCATGTGGCAGTATGCACGCAATCGCAGTCACGTGGAAAAAAAAGAAAAAAAAAAGCGCAATGTAAACGAACTTATTTGTATACAAATATCAGACGCAACATCGGGGAAATCGATATTATGTCTTTAATATTATAATAATAGTAGCATTTCCCGCGGCTCCGCCTGCATTCAGATGACCAAAAACCAAATTCTTAGATTTTACATATTAGTATACTCTTACATTGCAGTTTTTATATTTTTTCTCAGAAATGAGACATTATCCCGCGGTAAAAAGTATCCTATATGTTTGAGATAATTATCTAAAAGTGTCATAACAATATGATTCACTAATTTCCTCTTATATTATTATATTTAGTTATAAATAATAATATATACATAATATGGGTACTAAATTATATAAACATTACAACACTCACTTTATCCTATATAATTATGGGCGGGAATAATTTATCGATACTTACTAAAAGGTATCGATTAACGATTATTATGCATTTCTTAAATCGATTTCCGCTCTATTATTTATCGGTCGTGTAGTGCGTGATATTTTTAAATTATCGTGCATTCGAAATTGTTGTTTTAAAATATTTTGTTGGCAACTTAACTTAATTATATTATGAACATTATTCATTTTGATTAATCGTTTATTAATGAACATTAAAAATATGAATTAAAGACGTACATGCTCTTGACGAATAATATATATGCATACCAGCAGCGCCATCTGTTATTGAGTAGCATAAACTAAATACAATAACAGTTTATTGATTTTTTATATTAAAATTATATTAAATTCAGTAATTTAATATATAAAATTTCTACTATGAATGATAAATAAAGGGGTTATAATAAATTTAACCTTTAATTATATACTTTTATCAATTGGTATTTTTTTGTTATTTTTGAACATCTCTATTTTTGCGTCAATTTTGTTGCTTATCATTTTCATTGTCAATTATTCGCGTAAATCTAAGAAAGTTATAAAGTATTATTATATATATACAAATCATAAACTAATACTTAAATCTAAATCAACAGTTAAAAACATTAAACTCACGCATTTCTAGAACACTGATCGTATGCACAAAAAAATGGCAACATTTGACGGAATAAATTAAAAAGAAAAAAAAAACAATTTTATCAAAACAATTAGGTGTATTTCCTTCGTAAATTGTTTTAAAAACCATTCTCGTGATATAACAATTTGATTGTTACATCAGTTAGGTAACAAATGGGAGGATGTTCGTACGTATGATGCAATCTATGAAATGCAATTTTGCTATTGCCACGTTGTGCTCCACGTGTGTACAGAGGGCTAGACAAGTTTAGACTATAACTACTCTAATTTCATATAAAATAAGGGATAGATCTGTGTTGTACATCGTACATTGCATAATATGGTCCTAGTCGTAGTGCAATTTGTTGAATGAATGACTGGCACTGAAAAGTTAGTAGATTATCGTTCTATTTTCAAATATTAAGTGTCGATAAAGAAAATTTTGGTTTTAAAGTTTTATATTTAATTTATACTCAGAGGCAATGTATTACGATATCCTTTTACAAAATATTGTCAGGCAAAATACTATTTAACTTTTTAAATTTTCGCGTTCCATAATTATATAATAATTACACTACGGGACTTATGCCCGATTCATCCCCTAAGCATGTTTAGGGGGCTGCTAGGGGACAGATTCTGTTACACCGACAGTTAGGGGTCACCTAAATGTAAAAATGCCACCTAAATATAGGTACTAGAAATACGGGTTCAGACGATTGTCAAACGAAATTTAATTTAGGGGCTAGTTTAGGGGAACTTTTAAGCTATAGATCCCATACGTAGGTGGTAGCTTAAGTGATGGCTATACCTTATTCCCGACGTTTCGACTCGGTTGCACCAGCCGTGGTCACGGGCAGACTCGTCGTCCCGTAATTATTATATAAAATACTACTTTTATTAAATTATCAAGTATTAATCTTCACTAAGGGATTCATAAAAGATATTATCTGTGGTTATTAGTCACAATTCCTTATTGAATATATCTTTATTTTACACCTAAAATCGGCTTACATTCGTGTATATAGAGATCAATGCACATTTTAAACATAATTTAAAATAGTGTGTCCTAACTAAATAGTTAAAACCTAGATGAAAACCCTGAACCTAAAGGGTCGAAATGTCGTATTGCTATAGTAACTACCGTCAATGACAGATAACCACTGTAAAAGATTTTTTTAAAGTAATCTGTGCTCAACTGGAATGCTTTGAAGCCATTAACAAGAAAATTGACTAGATTTTTTTGACATTTAACTTTAGAAGTGTCAAAAGGAATGGTTAAAACTTGGCAACACTAGCCAGACGAAACCAGGGTAGATTGCTAGTTATTTATATATATAAAAAATATCATAGCTCCTTTATTAAACGGTTATAAAATAATTGGTACGAGTATCGTTTATATAATTGGCTGAATAAACGCAGGATAGCTAAGTCAGACGAGACTGACAACGATTCACCTTTATAGATTGTGTAACATCCTTCTCCGGTCTCCATTTGTTTACTACGACTTGGTACGTGTTGTTTAGTACTCAATTACTTATATAAAACTTACGTATGTAAAAGACTTTTTCACAAGAAATAGAATGGAAAAAGCTGGTATAGAAAAAGAATTTCTAGAATTTTCTCCTCTTATAGATATTTTTTTTAAATGTACACGGAACCTCTTTTGAGGTATAAATATTATAAAAAAAGCAATATGAAAGTCTATTCACAATTGGCGAAGTTATCACGTAGGTAATATACACATCTATACATATAATAAAATTGTAACTAAGCCGAATTTGTACATTAGATATTTTTTGGAAAATCTTATTGACATAAACATTATTATCGATACAGAGGCTGAATTTATAGTTTTTAGAATTTTTGTCTGTCTGTCTGTCTGTCTGTCCGTCTGTCTGTTACCGCATCACAGAAAAACGACAGGAGGGATTTTTATGAAATTTGGTATGATGATAGCTGGTTATCCGGGTCAACATAAAGGATACTTTTTACCGCGGAAAAATATCTCATTTCTGAGAAAAAATACAAAAACTGCAATGTAAGAGTATACTAATACGTAAAACCTAAGAATTTGGTTTTTGGCGATCTGAACGCGGGCGGAGCCGCGGGCAATGCTAGTAAAAAATAAAGCAGAATTCTTTTCCTTATTAAAGTTGGTCATAAACTATTAAAAAACCTTGCGTTAATTATCGATTTATTATTTGCATACATATTTAATGCTGGTTAAGTGAAACGCAGTCTTTTTTTATTTATGACGACTGAAATTAAATAAAATTATCTTTTCAGATTTTTTCGTGGATTTATTTTGATTTTTAGTTCCCGACGTTTCAAATGCTTTACAGCAATCATGGTCACGGGAGAGACAGCTAAAAATAAATCCGCAATAAAAATCGAAAAGATAGTGAAATGTCAAATATTCGCGTAAATCTAAGAAAGTACCTATTAAGATGACTGAGAATAATTTCAACTCTGAACATTATTGGCTTATACCAAATATATTATGTACCTAGAATACTAGCTTACTTATTAAGATTTATCTCGCTTTGTATTTACAAAATACAATCCATGTCATCATCCGTACAAAATTGAAGGAGGAACAAATACACAAATTTTTGCACTTATAATGGTAGTGTTACATAAAAATCTATATGTCTTATCTACGTATATATAAATATTATGTATATAGACTTTAAAATAAAAACATGGTTATCCAAAATATTAAATAAAATAACGTAATTTAGTTTCAAAACATTACCGATTAGACGAAGCAAATGAAAAAGACCTCAAGTTGAGAGATGGATGATCTTCAGGTTTTTGACATTGGTCGTTAAGCAATTGGTCGAAACCCTCGCTTCCGCCATTTTCAGTTCAAAGTCAATGTCGAAACAGCAGGATGGTACAATTGCGTAATTGCGAACAAAATTCGCACTCAGACAAGCTGACGTGTTTTATTTAAAAATAAATCTGGCTATATCCAGTGCGGAATAATATACCTACTTTAAACTTTTTTAAATTAGCATAAAAATGACATCTATACATATAATAAAATTGTAACTAAGCCGAATCTGTACATTAAATATTTTTTGGAAAATCTTATTGAAATAGACATTATTATCCATACAGAGACCGAATCTATAGTTTTTAGTATTTTAAAGAAAAAATAAAACAGTAAATTTACGTACACGTATTTTCTTACTCTACTGACGCTGATATAGATAATACACATAAAACATAGTACCATAAATAAAAACAGGATTCTACGTACACACATAATTTGTAAATTAATATATTCTTTCGTAGTAATCTTAGAAATCTTGGAACGCACTCGTAAATCTTTCACGGATTTTATAAGATAAAATCTCCACTGTTTTAACTCCATATCAGATGGTTATGGTCCGGATTAAAATGCTATAAGGAACAAAGGACGCGTATAAAAATATTTTCTATTAATAATTATTATTTATTACATATCTCTTCAGATTCAGTTTAAAATAAAAACCAGTTTGTTTTGTACGCTTCTTTTTCAGCCGCAGAAATATTTTGTTTTCATAGAAATATTGTAGATGCGTAAATATTTTATTTGTGTTTTAATATAACAAACTAACTAACACTAAGGTATTGGCCAATCCATATAATTATAATACAGGATAGAATGAGTCATCAAATGTTAGCAACACTATATAAGTATTTTATTGTATAATTTTCGATAGTTTCAGTTCGAGACTATAATCTATCTCTGTGCCAAATCTTATCCAGATCCGTTCTGCCGTTCTGGCGTGAAAGAGTAACAAACATCCATACTCAAAAACTTTCACATTTATTATATTAATAATACAGATGTTTTTTTCCGCAGTTTCAATCCTCATGGCGTTATTCGAGATGGGCATGTTACCACATTACAAGAATGGCTTCCACTGTAACGACCCCGCACTCTCGTACCCGTTTAGAGGGGACACCGTGTCTATGGTTGTTATAATGTCTACAGTAATTTTATTGCCATTTGTGATCGTAAGTATTGCTTTTAAGCTTCAAATAATTTTATAGTATTTAACGTTTAGTACAGATTTCTCAGAGATGAGATATTTCCCGCAGTAAAAAGTATCCTATATGTTGACCCGGATAACCAGTTATCATCATATCAAAATCCCTCCAGTGGTTTTTCTGTGATGCGGTAACAGACAGACAGACAAAAATTCTAAAAACTATGGATTCAGTCTCTGTATCGATAATAATGACTATTTCAATAAGATTTTCCAAAAAATATTTAACGTAAAGATTCGACTCAGAATCCATACTAATATTATAAATGCGAAAGCATGTTTGTTTGTTTATCTGTCTTTATTATATGATTTGATTTCTTTCACATCGAAACGGCTTGGCGGATTGGCGTGATTTTTGTGTGGAGATAGTTGGAGGGCTGGAGCGTGACATAGGCTACTTTTTACCGCGGGAGATTGATTCTTTCCCACGGGAAAACACGTTATAATACAATCCAAAAAAATATTTATGATCAGAATTACTTGAAACTCGGTTTTAATACTCTTCATACAATTAATTAAATACGTGTTTTAGCATTTTTCTAAATTTATCCCATAAGGGGGTAAAATAGCGGATGAAAGTTGGTATGAAACCTACCTTTTTAGAGTTTTTTGCAGTTTTAGGGCGAGCAAAGCCGCGGGTTCTGCTAGTTTTATTATATGCACAGATAAATTTAGCAAAGCAAAGGAGAACAGTTATTCATCCAAAAATAAATAAAATATGTTATCTAATATTTAATTGTAATAAATAATTTTATTATACTTTTTCAGATATTCATAACAGAAATAGTGCTCTTCGACCCCGCATATTCAGCTCGAACAAAACTAGACTACGCGTCACGAAGGACTGCAGTCTTGTACAGGAACTACGTATTTGGGATATTTTTCAATTTAGGTATTGTAGAAGTCATGAAAGCTATTACTGGAATTCCTAGACCCACTTTCTTCGACATCTGTGAGCCGGATGCTGCGAAAACTTGTAATGGGTAAGTGTATGTTTTTAAGTGTATTAAGCACTAGCGACTCACCCTCGCTTCGCTCGGGTTCGTCACTATTTATGTTTTAACGTTGAGTATCGATTTCTCAGAGATGAGATATTTTACCGCTGTAAAAAGTATTTTATATGTTGACCCGGATAACCAGCTATCATCATACCAAATTTCATTAAAATCCCTCCAGTCGTTTATCCGTGATGCGGTATCAGACAGACAGACAGAAAATTATTCTAAAAACTATAGATTCGACCTCTGTATCGATAATAATTTGTATTTCAATAAGATTTTCCAAAAAATATTTAATGTTACAGATCCGGCTTAATTAAAAATGTTTTCTGCGGTCAATATGTCTTAATTAAATACTTAAATGAATACTTATATTTAGAAATAATCACAAAAAAAACAACTAAGTTTCATATGACTCTTTAAATTTTGATGGTCACATCTTTACAATATCGGCTAGATATTTCCCTTAAAACTGGAAACGGAAGTGAAAAACAGGGTGAATTTACCCTTTTATATTAATTTTGATTTATTAGTAGATAGAGGGTTATAGGACGCTTAGTTACAAGAGCTTTTCCTCTAATATATATAGAGACCGTACTAATGGTTGAGTATTATATTTTTATTCACTTGTTACAGATCTGAGTATGTTAGTACGTTTGAGTGCACCTCAACTAGATTCCCAAAGTGGTATCAAAGCGATTCCTACCACAGTTTTCCTTCAGGGCATACATCACTCTCAGTGTACTGTGGATTGTTCCTAGCGGTAAGAAATGTTATGTTAAAACTCTATACTTAAATTTAATTATTTAACAATACTTCATAATAAAATTAATTTCGTTTACGATAGAAAACTCATACTATGAAGCTGTTGGGTTTTAAGGTCAGAAGCATTAAGTCCGGTAACTCCTTATATAAAGCGAGCACTATAGAAAGTTTTTTGAAATTTCATTTCAATTTTAATTGAACAAAAAGATGTAGAATAGAAATAAAGAAATTGATGTTTAAATATAAACTATGCATACTCGTACAATACTTATAATATGAATTTTGAAATTAAAAAGCTTGCTTTATAACATATTAGATTTTTCATCTCGCATACATATTTAAATTAAGTCTGTATGACAAATCCAACTGTAATATCAAAAAATTCATAGCTAATGAGCTTAGCGTTATAGTTATCTATATTTTTTTGTAAAACCAAAGGTTAATTGAAATGAATCCACACACAAAAAGAGCGTATACTCAAATTAAATACCATTATATTTCAAATAATTTTAATCTCTTAAAAAATTGTAAGACCTTTTCTTTCTACAGTGGTATCTCCAACGTCGCGCCTTTAGTTGGCAGAACAGGATTGTTTTCTTAGTACCGATTGTACAGCTGTTGTGCCTCGCGTACGCAGCAATTTGCTCCCTCACTCGCATCACCGACCGTCGCCATCATTGGTGGGACGTCCTTACTGGTGCTTTTATAGGACTGGCAACATCTTTATATGCGGTAAGTTGTAAGATGTCATACTAATAATAATATCCTTTTAAGTTCTAATTAAGGCAGCGGTAGCCCAGTGGTAGCGCGCTTGCTCGGGAATACAAGTAAAGCGGGTTCAAATCCCAGGTCTGGCACCACTGATATTTTCATGTGCGTATCATTGTAAGGACATCGTGAGGAAACCTGCATGTCTGAGAGAACATAACAAGTTTTCGAAAGAAGTGTAAAGCCCGCCAATCCGCACTTGGTCAGCGTGGTGGACTATGGCCTGATGCCACACGTATTGGGAGAACCGTGCCCAGCAGTGGACGTTATAAAGGGCTGAATACCAAGTTCTAATTGATTTCGGACTGAGACTAATATACTGTGTAGGAGATATTACGATATTTTTAATTTAGTTATAATATAATATATGAGAATAATTTAGTCACGTGATGTACCTATCTCATAGTGTGATACTTTCATTAAAGCTATTTTATTTTTCCAACCATACAGTAGATAATCATATATTCAATTCAATTTTCTTATTAATGGCTTCAAAGCGTGTCATTTGAGCACAGATTACTTCGCCAATGTCACGTAAAATGGAGAATACACGAAGATTGATCAGTAAAAATAAAACTAATTATAAGATTAGACATATTGTTTCTATGACATAACGATTAATGTCATTTCAATATATGGTTTTTTTTTAATTCTTTTCCACAATGACTGTAGAATGACATTTCGTTTACAGCCCAAATTTTTTGTGTTTTATCAGACATGAACAACTCGTAACGTTGTTAGTTAACACAAACAAGGGTACTAATTAGATCCCGCATTACGCCCAAATTTGTTTAAAAAGGTTGATTTACTGGACAAATATGCGACGTTGTTGTGCTATGTCATTGACCTTTATACGTGTATTTTAACTTAGCTTTGCATTTGGTTTTGTCTTACGATAATAAAATTATTTATATGACTTTGGCGAAATAAATTGTGATTAAAGCCATTCATTTATTGATGATTAAATTGAATTTCAAAATAGCGATGATACTTTTCCACGCTTGTGAAAAATAGCTCTTGGTACTTTAAAACACAAAAGAAAGGTATCGCCATCCCATACAAACGTAGAAGAATTATAATGGAGGAGTTTCCTGATGTTGGTAATAACATATTTAACGCAATGGAATTATAATATAGGTCAAAACTAAAAAATCAGTGTTTTTTTTTAAATCTATCAATAAATTACTTTGAAATTAATTTTGATTTCGGTCGTTCAGGTCGTGTGACGTTTATTTTTTTTTCATTTGTTGAGATATTTTAATATTTTTGTTCTATTTTACTGATTTTTTTATAATTAATAAAAATAAATGAGAAACTTCTCCATTCTTTAATCTTATTTTTGTTTGCAATTCTGCAATTCTTTTGCAAATCTGCAAAATTTAGAATTATTTTTTCATCATCAGTGAAATTTTGGAAATTTTATTAAGAACGCATTAATACATTTCCTTTTACTTAAAGTAAATCAGATATACCTACCTTTATATATTATACATAAGCATCAATATCAAATACATTTAACGCCATCTATTGTCATATATTTGAACCAATTTTTCTTTCTGATTCGACCGCATGGTTCAGGCGTTTAAAACAAACATTTTTTAATGATTGTTTAAACTTGTATAGTAAAAATAACCACATGTGTACAGTATTTGAGATGAGTAGCTATTTTGAAATTACATTTAAATACGTTAATATAATTTACAAATATAGAATTCAAGCGATACGTTACGTTTTAATGTTTAGTACAGAATGCTCAGAGATGATCTAGAATTTTTCCCCGCAGTAAAAGTATCCTATATGTTGACCCGGATAACAATGCTATCATCATACCAAATTTTGTCAAATTCTGTCTAGTAGTTTTATTCGTGATGCGGTCACAGACAGACAACAATTCTAAAAATTATAGATTCGGCCTCTGTATGACAATAATGTCTATTTCAATGAGATTTTCTATAAAATATTTAATGTACAGATTAGGCTTAGCTACAATTTTATTATATGTATAGATGTTTAATGATAAAGTTATTTTTTTCTTTACAGGTTTTAGTGATAAGTAAAAACTTTAATCAAAAATCAAAAAGTACAGAAGATAAAACTATGACAGAGAGTCAACACACAGTGCGGACTTTAGTGTTTGACGGGCCGCAGCAAACAGTGCCATGAATAGTAAAACTTTTGTGAAATATAGATTTAAGATATGATGAATATTGAAATATACTCTTCATTCGGTTCTGCTTGCATCGATGAATCAATACAGGGTACCAGTGGTATTGACAATATTTTAAAATTATTTAGGTGTAACTTTATCGAGCTTAATGAATTATTTTATTATACATATAGCTTGATATTAAATTGACATATCATTTTAATATAAAATAATTCATATAAAATCTGTATGTTAGTTTTTTTAAGGAATTGTTTACTTTTTTTAAAGGCAACGCTACTACTTTAACATATTTTCTAACATTAAAAGAAAATTACGGACGTAGATACTACAAATGATAGTACCTACTTTGTATCAAGTTATAATGTAATTTACGAAAAATGACATATTTGTAAAGCTAGAATGTTTTTTAAACTGAATCGTGAGTGTTCAGATATGCACTCCTCTATCAACGTGAGCCCCTTAGACTGGGGTGCAAAACCTGACATGGAACCAAGAATAGGATGGATGATCAACAGAGGGTCACTGAGATATTATTAGCAAGTACACTTTCGCACTCAGCTTTCCTCGAGGTGTCATCGCGAGAATGTACACCCGCCATTAGTGTCATTTGCATTATTCAATATTTACGTCAATGATTTGCTATCAATATTATAACATGTAGTATTATTAAAATTTAATTCTTATGTTGAATTTAATATTTAAAACTGCTAAATTTTAAAATTACCGCTCGGCAGAATATATTGCGTCTATTAACGCAACTCTAAGCCAATAAAAAAATCATTTCGATTGCATATCGATTTTCGCGTCAGTGAGCGTGAATTACATAAATAATGTCATTCACAAAAGACCATGTAAGGATGGCTCATTTTTTAATTGTATATAAAGTTTTGTTTATATTTTAAATTTTAACTTTAGATACCTATGACTATGTCATGTATCTATTTATTATATATGATAATATGTAAAATGTAAATATTTGTATGGTACTTTATTATACAACATTGGAAAGTTGAGAATCTAACTCTATGTACATATTACGAATTGCTAGTTATGGCTACATTGTGGCCACCTGCAAAGAACAACATTGAAATTATATAATGAGGTAACCTAAAAACATAATGAACTTTTTAACGAAATTAAGTCTAAATTGATAGCCCAGTGGTAACGTGCTCGCTTGGGAAACCGAGTGATGCGGGTTCAAATCCCGGGTCTCGCACTTCTGATATTTTCATGTGCGAATCATTTCTAGCATGATTACCGCTTGCCTTACGGTGAAGGAAAACATCGTGAGGAAACCTGCATGTCTGAGGGAACTTAGCAAGTTTTGGAAAGACATGAGAAGTCCGCCAACCCGCACTTGGCCAGCGTGGTGGACTATGGCCTGATCCCCCTCGTATTGAAGGGAGGCCCATGGCCAGCAGTGGGACGTTAAAAAGGGCTGAATACAAGTCTAAATTCAAAATTACTTCATTACAATGTTACAACGTTGTTCTTTACAGATTGATCGATTATTGTAAATTATTATATTTCTATAATAATTAATATTGTGATATAAAAATAAACATTCCCTAAGTATAGTTTGTATATAATTGCATATTTTATATTATTTTTACATATTTTTAAACAATAGAATAGACATTAGACATTTATTGTAGAGATGTGAGGAGGACAAGGTAACGCCAGTATTACTTAGCTTTCGTGTGTTTTGTTTGGACATGAGATGTACATATTAAACTATTAAAACAAAACAAGTTCTATCTTTTATTTCAAGTGAAGCTTACTGCTACTAACTAATATAACTATTGTCGTATGTATATGATGTGATGTTCTCCTGACCGATTCCGGCTACGGCGGCGGCCAATCTCATTGAGACTAGCCAACTGCGCAGGAGATAGGATAGTGCACAAGTGTACGCGCAGACACAACGTACACTCTCTATTCTGTCACTCTCATACTCCGGTGGGACGACTGCTGGACACGACCGGTGAGAGTGAAGGCGCAGGATCGACGGCTTTACGTGCTCTCTGAGGCACGGGGGTGCAACACCGCCAACTTCCCAACTTCGGGCTTGTTACTGAGGCTTACTATACAGAAAGACTCATTAACTAAACTTGGCCCGACCCGGGACTCGAACCCAGGACCTACGGGTGTGCAGCTGTACATGCTAGCCACTATACCACCGAAGCAGTTAAACACAGGCACCGTATGTATGTATACCAGTGGCGAAGGGTCCATACAAGACTATTCCCACCGTCTTACCTTTTACGGATTCAATAATACATAAATATTTATTTTTTGAATTAACGTAATTAAAAAATTAACTTATTATTACTGCCCCAATTCCTGAAAATAATATATCGCCACGAATACACACAAAACAAGAAATCATATGTCATGCTTGGAGCGCAAAAAATATTTACATACATTTAAAAAAATATATAATAGCCTTAATAAGAAAATAAAATAAGTACCTACTCAATAAATTTTTTTTGCATTGATATAGGCATAAAAATTGTATATCGATGTTTTTTTATAGGTATGTTTTTTTTGGAACGGCTTAAGTTTCACCCTTCGCCACTGATGTATACGGTATATACTCGTATATCGTAGGGATGTGATAAAAGCCGTGAAATTATAATTTGATTAGTCATATTATAATTGCACGGATTTTTGTCAATCGTCTCCATTTCTTACAATATCCCGGGATAATTCTAGTTACATTATAAACTAGCCGCTTACTGTCGCTTTGCTTCGGGTACGTCCTTGAACAAAAACAAATCTATCTCACGGGAATCGTACATTTCTGCGGGATCGTATATAGCCTACAGTCTTACTCAATACACAGGCTATGTAATGCAAAAAGAATTTTTCAAGTCGGATTAGTAGTTCCTGAGATTAGCGCGTTCAAACAAACAAACTTTGTCTCTTTATAATATTAGTATAGATTCACTAAGTACTTTCAGTGACATTGTGAATCAATGCAACTTTGAACACTTTACAACGTGGAAAAGTAACAAACATACAAACTTTCGGACTTACAATAGTAATACTATTATTTATTTACATTACGATATTTGATTCGGTACCTACTAGACTAAAATTAGTCCCTTGAAGGGTCAAAGTTACAACAGATTGCTTCATACCATTTGTCATGCTGGAATAAGGATGTGAGTTCGATTACCGTTATGCAACTTGTTAAAGCAATTCACAGGCAATTTAGATAATGTTTTTAAAAGGATATGTTGTTTGACGTAAAAATTTTATCAATTGAGTTATGTTTCTTTGTTGGAATAGTGATTTACTTGAAGGCATGCGTCAAACGTTATGATGTCTTGTGATAAGTTTATTTATTAAAACAAATATAGCTATGTTTAATGTTTATCCATATTATATATAAATGTATGCTTTATTTTAAATATTTAGGTAATAGCTAATTTAATTATTGAGATAATTATTTTGAGTGCTTCATATGTATGCCTAAATAGGCAAAGGTAGAAAAGTTCAGCACTTTTTCTCTGTGAACCGATTACTTTTTTTACTTTTATATAAAATATACGATATACCATTTTTTTATAGGCTATTGACTAGCTTTTGTGTTTCAATAAATAAAAATTGAGAATACAGTTTTTTCACAACACAAAACAGTTCAGTATTATTTTAAAAAATCAGTAATGAATTTATTATTTCTATCCCTCATATCCCATGTCCTCTCTAAGGTATCAAACTATCTTCTTACCAAATTTCATCTAAATAGGTTCAGTAGATCTAGAGAATACCCCCTACGATGACGTCACAAACTCACAAACTTTACCTCTTTATAATATTAGTATAGACTAGCGACTCACCCTCGCTTCGCCCGTATTCGTCTCTAGTACGTTTTAACGGTTAGTATGAAATACAAATCTTTGAATTTCTCGGCTTTTCTGTACTATATATTTGCATGTATTATACATTCAAACCTTCCTCTTGAATCACTCTATCTATTGCTGAAAACTGCATTAAAATCCGTGGAGTAGTTTAAAAGGTCTAAGCGAACAGATAGCGGAAACGACATTTTATACTCAATTCAATTCAAATTCAATTCAATTCAAAATATTTTATTCAGCATTAAATTATTACATTTTTTTACTAAACGCCATGAGTCTATTACCAGTATGTAAAGTCACTATGTAAAGATATTACTAAATTAAGTGTCACTATGTAAAGATATTATTTATTAAAAAAAAAATACACCAAAATTACTTTATTAGTATCATTTTACTCTTAGGGTTTGTTTTTTTAAATTTATATACAAATGCCCTTCATTG
This sequence comes from Brenthis ino, assembly GCA_921882275.1. Classification (NCBI taxonomy): domain Eukaryota; kingdom Metazoa; phylum Arthropoda; class Insecta; order Lepidoptera; family Nymphalidae; genus Brenthis; species Brenthis ino. Next base: position 17,364,034 of record OV170224.1, on the reverse strand, counting down.
AAGTATATTCAATTTAAAAAAACGGTCAAATAAGGCAGTTTGTGTCTTCTTGAAACAACAGATGTAATTTAAACCATTGGTTTTCAAGTTGAGTTAAAATTTAGTCATCTTACATATTGACGCAATTTAAGCAGTAATATATTAGGTTATCAATAACTTTGATGTGCCGTCACTTACTATCTAATTGTGTTAGAACATCCAAACTCCAATCCAAAATAGAATAGGACGAATCTGTGACTGTGCCATGTTAGAATAACTTGTAACATATTACAATATTATGCTAATAAAAACTTAAAAAAATATATAAGACCAACTTCCACGCACTAAAATGTAAAATATAACTAAACGGGGGTTTTCATCTAGAATAGATACCTAATCAGATATTTTCGAAGTCGGTGCCAGCCGACGCATAGGAAATCTAATATATTTTGATACGTAAAATACATATTTATCTATTAGATATTCAAATCTTAAAATATTGTCCGTTTTTTTATACAATTGTCTATATAGTGTTTACCCAAAAACTAGGATTCCCGCAAGGATTTCTCAAAGAGGGGATCGTAAAATAATTTTATCGGTCCGTTCCCATCTATCTAGGACATCACTTATTAGGTCAGTAGTAAAATGTTTGATAATGTCTAATTATATTCGCGGAGTGGGAACATAAATCATACGAAAGCTTTCATTTGGTCTTGATTCTAGAGTTAAAATGTATGTCAGTTTATTGATAAATATTCTATAAAATACTAGCGACTCTAGCTAGGTTTCGCCCCCGTTACTTAAAAAATGGTGGATGTGGGTAGAAGGGTGACAAATAACTTTATGACCTACTCTCATACCTACCAAATATACACAAAAAACATTAAAATCGGTCTAGCGATTTGGGAGGAGTGCGACCACTAACACCGTGACACGAGATATTTATATATTAATGTATACTGGGTACATTATTTAGTAAAATCCTCTTAAATTTGTGATCGGACTGCTATTATAACGAAAGTTTGTATGTTTGTACGTTTGTTACTCCTTCGTGCCCAAACGGCTAGACGTATTTGGATGAAATTTAGTTCATCGATACACTACCTATAGACCTGGAGTAACACAGGCTATAAGGCATATAGGAATGCACCCCAGAGTGGCAAGGCTGAGTACCACTATACATATGGTACTATATTGCACCATCGCATATTTGAAAGGTACTACTGTTGAATATTTATTTATGAACCGACTTCCAAAAAGGAGGAGGTTCTATGTTCGTCTGTATGTATTTTTTTTATTTTCGTTTACTGAACAAAAAACAGCTATTATAAATATTTAATATACAAATTTGACGCAGAATTTTATTATATGTATAGACTAGCGACTCACCCTCGCCTCGCTCGGTTTCTTCTCTAGGTTGATTCCCCACACAAACTTTCATCCCCATTTTCGCCCCCTTAATGGATGATTTCCGGAATAAAAAGTATTCTATGTCCTTCCTATTGTCTCAAACTATCTTCTTACCAAATATCATCTAAATCGGTTCAGTAGATCTAGAGATTACCCCCTACAACGTCACAAACTCACAAACTCACAATTCACAAGCTTTACCTCTTTATAATATTAGTATAGATTTAAGTACAGGATCTTTCCAATGGACAGTAAAAATGCTTTTGATGCCAGATGTTCAATGCAAGTTCGATGACCCGCCGACCCGTGAGGATACTGTGCTAAAATAATCAATTCACAAAATTACTCTAATTGCAAACGACACACTTTTAGGGTATTATTTACATCAGGGCTTCTAAAATTTGGTCCGCCTAACTTTTATCTCATACGTAGTTTTTAAAAACGCTAATATAAAACAAAAAGATACAAATATAGAAATGTGGTTTAAGATAATATTATGTACATATGTCACTTCTATATTATACTATGGTACATTTGCTCTATATTAGCTATACAGATTGTAGAATGGTTGAACTGGATCTTTTCATATTAGTGCCCGACTATCGTCTCATCGAACTACGAAAATGAAACGATACTAGCTATAGAATAGCTAATGAATAGGTGAATAGAGTTTACCAGTGTTACCCTCCATATAGCTCATGCGCTATAAATTCATATAAGTATCTCCAAATGGTAGCATAAAATCACTTAAAAGCAAGAAAATCTATACATATATTTTATGTATAGATTTTCTTAAAGTAATTGTAACCAAGCCGAATCTGTACATTAAATATTTTTTTGGAAAATCTTATTGAAATAAACATTATTATCGATACAGAGGTCGAATCTATAGTTTTTAGAATTTTTGTGTGTCTGTCTGTTTGTCTGTCTGTCTGTCTGTTTGTCTCTCTGTCTGTGGTTTTTCTGCAAAAACCGGTAATACCGCATCACAGAAAAACCACTGGAGGCATTTTGATGAAATTTGGTGTGGTTTGGCATGATGATAGCGGGGATACTTGTATCCGCGGGAAAATGTCTCATTTCTGAGAAAAAGTACAAAAACTGTAATGTAAGAGTATACAAATATGTAAAACCTAAGAATTTGGTTTTTCGTCATCTGAACGCGGGTGAAGCCGCAGGCAATGGTAGTATTTAAATAAGATTTAACTATGGTCGTGAATTCAATTCTCACAATATAAATATTTGGTCATAAATGTGTTTATATCAGGTAGGTGAAGGCTCGGAAGCATCATAATAATATAGTAATGAGCAAAGCCAGGAACAAAAAGTTAAATATAATAAAACCTAATAAAATATATTATAAAATCATGTGTTATTAATGCTTTGCAAACCCCTGGATTATACGGTATATTTTGTAGTAAAAGTTTTATGACTTATATGATCTTATTAGAATTTTAGGTTACGTTTAATACTTTAATAGGTTATTTAGGCTATAAATAATAGCAATACGAGTACGAGATTCTTTTTGTGCCCGTGTAATAGCAAGCATGTTTGTCTATACTAATATTATAAAGAGGTAAAGTTTGTGAGTTTGTGACGCTGTAGTGGGTAATCGGGAACCGATTTAGATGAAATTTGGTTCTTACCATTATGTTCTTACATAGTTTGGGATCCTGGGAAGGACATAGGATACTTTTCATGCCGGAGATCATCCCTCAAGGGGGTGAAAATGGGGATGAAAGCTTGTATCGGGAAGCAAGCAAGCAAGGGACGAACCCGAGCGAAGCGAGGGTGTGTCGCTAGTATAACATACAAATAGCTTCATCTAAGTAGACTATATTGTTATATAAGTAAGTAAATTGTACTTACTTAATTTAGAGAAGTAATTAGGATTACTATGTACTGTTTTTTTTTCATTTTTCGCTTTTTTATGTACTTATAAGTTTACATGGAAGATTCTTAGTTATTGTTGAAACCGGTAGATAGCGCTGTTTTTTTAAAGATCACGAATAAAATTGTAATTTCGACAGAGCAATGCGTTTGGATGCTGAAGATCGTGCTCAGTGGTGAGCCATAGGAGAGGCCTATGTCCAGCAGTGGACGAAAGCAGGCTGAATATGTTGATGAGCAATGACTGTAAGGCCAACTAATTATAATAGAAAATTATAATAAATGGACCTCTTCATACATAATATTCGCAAGACATCGCAATTTTAATCGAATTGAACATATTATACAGTTTACTATTATGATATTATGATATATAATTAATCGTTATAAGCTGACTATAGACCGACATCAAGATTTATTTAAACCTTACTTCACAATCAATTAATAATGTATGCTTTATAATTAATCATTGTCTTAGATTATTACTTCCGCAATTAAGTATTATTGCATGTACAAAGATTATTCGCAGTATTTTATATATTACTAGCGGCTCACCCTCGCACCGCTCGGATTCGCCTCTAGAAAAACAAAAACAAATCTATCCCTCGGGAACCATATATTTTTTCCGGGATAAAAAGTAGCCTATGTGCTATTCCAGACTATAATCTATCTTTGTGCCAAATTTCATCCAGATCCGTTCAGCCGTTCTGGCGTGAGAGAGTAACAAAAATCCATACATACTCACAAACTTTCACATTTATAATATTTATACAGATTGAATACAGACTAGTTTTTGTTCGGTCGCCAATTTCAAAATCATAGCAAAAGTAATATTCCACCCTTGAGGGTAAATAGTTAACGATGAAGATGTTTTTTTCTTAAAGTTAATATGGCACCATTCTTGAATAAAAACCTACTTATATTAAATAAATCATGAAAATCCATTCCATCAAATCTATATACTATAATAAAACAGTAGAGGTCGAATGTCTGTACATAGCAAAAAATGCTAAAAACGGAGTCAGGGGGATGTAAGAAGACAAATAGAACAAATCTAGATTTTTTTCAATATTTTTGTTTCTCTGTCTGTTTGTCTGTTTGTACGGGCTAATCTCCGAATCTATTGGACCGATTTAAATGAAATTTTGCATGGTGGTACCTTATATCCCCGGGCAACATCTTAGATACATTTTATCCCGGAAATTTAAATAGTTCCTGTGGGATAAAACTATAATAACTTATACAACTTATGCACCTAATTTAGTAAAATTTAACATTCTGATATCTTTATATTGCCGGTCAAACAACAATTCATCCGGGAAAAATGAACGGTTCCCGTGGGAACAAATAGATCTCTATTAGTGTTTTTCTAGAGGCGAACCCAAGCGAAGCGAGGGTGAGCCGCTAGTGCAAAATATTATTCTAGAACCGTTATTTGAAAATAAAACCAAAGTTTAGTTCAAGTTTTATGAAAGCGCGCCCAGGGAAGGCTTCTGACTATAGAAAAAGCAAGTTTGTGAGATTTTCTTCTTCTTCTCGTATCGAAAAATGTGAGATAGGATGAGAGGTATAAAGAAGGTTTTATAGTTTGACCAACGTCGATAAACTAATATTGTCTTAAATGCGCCGGACGTATAGGATGTAGGTATACGAGTAAGTCGCTCGAAAAGGATCCTTTCATTCCTTCCTCCTTCCTTCCTCAGTTTGGTAGATAGATATATCTATATATTATGTTTTTATGAATGGCTATACTTATAATTTTATACTTATATATTAAATGACTCACAAGCTTAACAAATTAGTATAGTATTGAGAGGAAAAAGTATATTATAAATTAAAAATTTAAAAATCCCCTACGCAAATTAATTGTCATTTAACGATTACACTGGCTCGCGCGAAGCATTATACGCCAAAATGCCTTACATCATTTTGGAAAAGAGCAGCCTAATAATCTTACACTGCTGGACCGATATTAACCAAACATTACTAAGAACCACCGCAAGCTAACCGGAAACTGGCTTTCAAATGAAAAAAACCGCATCGAAATCGGTCCATCCGTTTGAGAGCTACGATGGCACAGACAGACACACACACACATACAGACAGACATTGACGTCAAACTTATAACACCCCTCTTTTTGCGTTGGGGGTTAAAAATTAAATTAAAAATCGACCGGAATTAGATGGCCTTGTGGCCGAGTTGTTAATTATCAAAACATTCATACGCAAGTGCAATCGCAAAATAAAATTAAAGTTTAAAAACCTAAAGTTTTTGTAAACTTAAAATAAGACAGACACTAATAAAGTTAAAGAAGCAATTACTAAAAATACACTTATTATGTAACATATAAATAAAATACAACGATGTTTATTATTTCAACTATTTTTGGTTCATTAAAGAGATCGGTGATTGGGGCTAGTGGTGTATGTCAGGGTGTCAGTTTGTTTGTGTAGGCGTCCAATTCAAGAGCATGCTAGTAAATGAATGGAGTGAAGTCTTTATTTTTATTAATAAAATTTAATTATATAACTATTTTTTAACAGTGGTTGCGTGGTACGTCGATACGATACGATAAAAAGTATTAGGTTCATGTTAATATGGTAGCAGAGTGGACCGAGGTCATCCTCGTAATTCATGTGGAGGACGGTAGGAAGTCTGTTTAATGGGGTTGTGTGCGTAAGTGGTCCTGCGCCGCTACCCATAAGGTATAAGGTAGTACAGGCTTTTACTGTTGGTAAGTCACCAAATAATCACCTGTTATACAGGTGATGTATTTAAATGCATTTTTCAACGTTAAAAAGATTACAGAAGCTTTGACCGTAATAATGTGAAGAAAGAACAAAAATTTAAAAACTGATTTTAAAGTAGTGTAGTTACTTTTTGTTGGAAGTAATTTGATAATTTATCTAATATAAAAACATATACAGTTAAATTATAAAAAAAATATTATGTACATTTTCTTTTTTGCTTTTATTTTTTTAATTTTCAATAGGTATTATCCTTTTTTTAATATTTTTAAATAAATAACTCTATACAAAAACGACTCTGTGGCTTTCGTGCTCAGCGCCATACATTGTTTGTTAAGTCAGGGACCCAGAGCTATCTCTTTTGTATCCTGATTTATAACGAGAAGTTTTTTCAAAAAAAGCCAACGCCTTCTAAATGAGTCCGAAATAACTATACTTACTATATATACTTACTATCCCAACAATGGGTGAGCTTAGAATTGGCTCCAGGCTGATTATAATTAAAAAATATATGTTTTTTTTAAGTACGAGAACTCTTTTCCTTTGACAAATTAGTATGAAATGAAAGTAAAAGACTTGTAGAAAATGTCATGTTACCTTTGGCGGCGTTTTCCGAACACATGACGTGACATCTAGGCATAAACAGGTACATTGAAGTAGTTAATTGTATTGTGTTTTGGAACGAACCAAGTGTCAAAATGTAGATAATTTAATAGGAAATTTAATGATATAGGGTTTTCCTACTAAAACATCTTCAGACTTGAGGTTTTTCTAGTAAAAAAAAGCCTGGAGGAAATTTTGGGTGACAACTTCCCAGGGTCGTGTCTATTAATATGTTTTATTGTTTAAAAATATATTTCGTCTTGAAAAAGAACGAGAAATCCACCACATAGATCGGGATCTTGGACTAATGTTACATACTAAAATCCATCAAGCCATGTAGGCTTCAGAGCGCACTAAGGAAATTACATTAAACACCTTCTATATGTGGCAGTAGCGTCAAAACCCATATACGAGAAATGCAATACAAAATACAAACTAATTAATAATTCTTTATTCAAATAGATATTTCAAAAACACACGTAATTTTTGTCAAAAATGCACAGAAATTTATGAAGAAGAATTTAAAGTTCTGAGAAGAACTTCCAAAAAAGCCTCAACGAATTATCAAGCAACCTATTGTCATAATAAACAAAGGCTTTTTTGGTTTTAGAACCATTTATCTCAGATTAAACTGTGCAAGTACAATAACGCAAGTAACGCTTAGGCTTAACATACTGAGAGGCAAAGATATGCACATAGGCAGCAGGCGGCAAATATCATGCTTGAAAGGCCGCAACTTTAAATAGTTTTGGGCTCGTTGTATTTCCTCTCGTAGAAGTTCATCTAAAACAATAAGTAAATAAGTATATAATTAATAATACGTTACGATATACGTATTTAAAAAACAAATCTACACCTTGTTAATTATTACTATACAAGTCACGTTCACGTGGAGTCGTGGCAAGATGCCGAAGCAATGCCAATGCTTGTGCGAAATTCTATTTGGCACAGCTTTTGTTATGGTGCATGTACATGTTTTATATATTTATTTAATTTAGTATGTTTGTAATTTGAAGGTATTATCATAATTTTAATCAAGACACGCGGTAGAGTGTCCAGCCAAGTTCAAGGCAAAGGAACTGGCGACGCAGCACCGTGTGTGTGTATATATATAAAATAAACTTGAAACACAATTTCTTGTTTTTCTGCTACAAAATTGGTTGCTATTTAAAAATAGAACTTTTTTAAATTTGAACACTCGAATTATTTACACAGAGTAGATAAATTGAAGTTCAAGATTTGACTTGGCGAGTTTTTACATACAAGTTATCTTATATTCAGCTAATCAAAATTTTACATATATATATAATTTTATTATATTATTCGGAATATTCATTAACGACATAGTAAAAGGTTTTAAATATTGTTATAGGTTATTGTTGTAGGTTTTATTATGAGAAACACTAAAGAATTTAAGAAATCACAAACCAGATTAGTATTATTTAATTCAATGGTGAGAAGCAAATTAGAATACTGTTCTGTTGTATGGAATCCATTCTATCAAGTACACAAGGACAGAATAGAGAGAGTACAAAAGAAATTTTTGAGACACAACTTATAAAGATAATAAGATAAATGAGAATAATAATTACACTGACATGCTTAGATATTATAAAACTCTTTCCCTATCAAGTCGTAGAACAATGCTAGATGTTTGTTTTTTACATAAACTAAGTGGAGGAGTAGATTGCAAAAATTTATTGACAAAAATTATGTTTTCTATACCGAGACAGAACGCAAGAGCCCATATAAAAAGAAAATGCACTTTTCAAGTCTAACTTAGGCACAACTGCTCCTTTAAACAGAGCCGTAAGGAGCTATAACTTGCTTTTTAGCAAGGCAAAAATTGACATTTTCAAAGACTCTGCTACGTCATTTAAGAATAAATTAAAAAAATATTTCACGCACTCGCAATAAAGAAAAATAAATGTTTGTTATGCCACTTGCATTTTTAATTCATTTTTGGGTTATTAATTATGTCGTTATTTTTTTTTATTTAAATACATTTTTAAATTAACTTACGCTACTGATTGTTTATTATAATGGTTGTGTAGATTATAGTAATGATTTTTATTGTTTTTGGCTGTTATTTTGTTTTTATTTTCATTTTGTACTGTTTTTTTATCTTTAATTTAGTTTTTTGTTTGGATGTGGGTATTAGGGTTGGAAGTAGAGAACGCCTTATTATATTACATGTTGAGCTAGCCTGTAAGTGTGATGTACAGTGTAATACTTTTTAAATTTGTTTTATATTTTTAGTTTTATATCACATTGTATGTTGCGTTGGCTTGCCTAATAAATAAATAAATATATATATATGTGTGTTTTAGAATGTTGTATGTTCTTATGAAAAATTCAGGATTATCTACAGAACTTGACTCCCATTTTCACATTTATGTTTTTGATGGGATTAATTTTTATATTACTATAGGTATTATATGATTATTGATTACTATTGTGTTTGAATTGTGCTGACATTTTACTTTTTTATTTAATAACACCTTAAAATATTTTTAGGCGTGAGTTCTTCTGTATGATTAAAAAATAACCAACTGAACGGTATATTCTACAATGTCAAGATATATATTTGTAATTATATAAATACACAAAAATATTGGCATTAATATTCATTTTGGATAAGATATTTTACCTGTACAGTTCAGAAACTGGATATCCAAATATTTCTTTATAGTGTCCACCTCATTCTTCATCATCTCAAACATAATCATAGGTATGGATATTTGTAATAACGATAAAGCTAATAATAATATAAGTGTAAATTCAGACCTTCCTATGCTGTGCATATCCTGAAAAAGAAAGGGCAAAGGCAGTTGAAGTAGATGTAAGTTGAACATTATAAGCAACAACTTATACAAACTGGAGGAATAGTTCTCTTGCCTTGCTCCCGCTCAACACCCTAAGGAGCTGGGTGTAACTGCAAATCAGCGCTGCTTGAGATTTCGGTCTTAGCAGCATTAGCTGAGTTATTATCCTTTGCCATAAGTTACTTTAAGCTTTACTGATTCTGTTAACTTTTTTTACAATTTTTTTATAGCAATAAATACTTTTTTATTTATTTATTTTATTTATCTACATATATATTCTTTATTGCACATAAAATGCAGTACGTTGGAAGAAATTGAGAGCAAGAGGAGCTTGCCGCCACTAAGCTATTCAATCCAAATCCAAATAACTAAATCTGGGGTAAATCTAATGCAATGTTGCATCAGTCGAGGATGCCTTATTAATTAATAAGTATTAAGATCATTGTTAGATTTAGTTTCGACCAAGATAGTTCTAATTAGCAACAAGTTTAATTGTAAAAATTATAATTTAAATAAATTTTTTTTCGCACCTCTCGCTGGTGTAACGTAATTACTATATTATATAAAGGATGCTTAATAAACTTACATAACTTTTCATATGCAAAAATCCCACAATTTCGTACATATATAGGACACATTTTACTAAGCATGTTATTGTCGTACATAGAAGCTGAAAATGTGAATATTAAACATATAATTATATATATTTTTATATAGAGATACCTTTCATTCCAGGTGAGAAAATCTAAATGAAGTCACGGGTTTTGCTTGTATAATGTAACTAGCAGTTTGGTTTACCTAACAATATTTTTATTATTACCATAATTTTCATTATCATCATAATCACCATCATCATCATATTTAACCAGAATAACACATCTTTATTTTTCTAGCAGTAACAACAAATGACTTTTATATTAACTAACGACCCTTCCCCCTTAATTAATCAACATCGTATGATCCGTTCTTTGCTAATGTCTCCTACCTTTAAGCTGCCCAGCTTTCCAGAAAAGTTGTAAAACTTACCCAAATTTCAATTTGAATATCCATTTTCGTAATACGTCTTAGTAGAAGATCGTAAACTGTTAAACAATTTCTTATATTATTTATTTTGTACTTGCGCCTCTCACTGCCGATAAGATTGACAGTCACATATTTATGAGCAAAGCTTTGTCTGAGAAGTTTCATCCGTTGATACAAAGAATAAAATACAAATATTTTCGAATTATAATTCACGTGAACCGAAATAATTTTGACAATATTCATACAAGTATGGTGTAAAGTAAAATTATTCGACTGTGTCCATCTTACTGTTGCCCATAATCGATATATCCATATACATACTAAATAACCAAGTATCTTCCAAGGCAGTGCTACTGTTTTCACGTGTAATAAATCTCCAGTTCTAGAGACGGTGGTCAATATTTTTTCCACATAATTGCTTTTAAAAACTAGTGATAATACGATATTAATAGCTGTTTCCAATATGTTCAAAAGGTTGGAAATGTTATGCACTGATAAAGATGGAAAAAATGCTAATAATATAAGAAGAGCTAAAATGAATAATAAACAATGGACTATACTGATGAAATGTACCCATTTTGAATTCCCAAAAGAGAAATAGTAACCAAAAATCAATCGTAAAATCATATATTTTCTTACAAAATTAATATATGTAGACGTTAACATAATGACAGTTACATTCATGCACTAATAATGAAAACCTAAAAATAATTAAATGAAGTACCAGCTACCATAGTGATTAGTATTTGTAATAACAATGAATTAATATAATCGCTGCATATTTTAGATTTTTCTATACTAATAATAAAAAGCGGTAAAGTTTGTGAGTTTGTTTCCGATTTAGACGAAATTTGTTAAGAAGATAGTTTGAGATCCTGGAAAGGACATAAGATACTTTTTATTCCAAAACTCATCTCTTAAGGGGGTGAAAATGGGGATGAAAGTTGTATTAGGAACAAAGCTAGGGACGAACCCGAGCAAAGCGAGGGTGAATCGCTAGTATAAGATAAATTGTTTCGTAATGATTACAGTAATGGCTCAAAATAATCTTACTCGTCGATCTTTTAACTTTGCTCTTTTTTCATCAATTTGATAACTTTTGAAGACAATAATTAATCGTTATTCTTGAAATATATTTTAGTTTACCATATCTTCGCTAGAATCTTTTGATGAATAATGTTGAAATTGTCTAGAGTGCTTACTTATACCGTCACTAAAATCAGAAATATCTTTAAACTCGGATATGGAACCCCTACACGGATGAGGCCGTACTAAGCCAATAAGTTATTAGTAGCAAGTTAGATGGTGTCTGGTTAAATTGTCAAATAGATCATGTCTTTATCAAGGAAGGAAACAACTTCCTATATTGGCTAGTTCCTATATACACCCAGCCTGGGGATCTAAACTAAGATTTTTGCCAGTACTTTGGCTACCTTGACAAGTGATAACGTAAACTTCAGTTCTTTGAATTGAATAATTTAAATTAAAATAATGTTCTATACTACGAATAAATGGACTTATTATTTTTCATAGGTTCTATATCATAGTCGTCATAATATTGTAGTAAATAAAGCTACCATTTTTGATTCTCGACGTTAGGAATGCTTTACAGCAACCAGGTCACGGGAGCGTCTCCCCCAAAAATCAAAATAAATCCGCAAAAAATCCGAAAAGGTAATTTTATTAAAAATGTCAAATATTCGCGTAAATCTATAAAAGTATTATTCTAATCATAGTTCAAATTCCATATATTCGTAGATATTTAACTTAATTCGTTGATGCAGAAATAATGTGTAACATCCCGTCTAACGCATCAGCCGGAATCTGATATCAGGACATGTGCTTAAAAATAACATGGACGTAAGACAAATCTTAAAATAATTCTCTTTCATATAATTTATTCGCAATGCAATCTATTTTAGTTAAGTAATATATTTTTTAATATTGTTAGAATCTTTTTAACAATATTGTTACTTAAACTCTTCTATATCATTTTCATTTCTATCTAACTATGGCTAAGCCAACTAAAGGTCTATTTGGTCTACTATAATCCCTTTGCTTAGAAGCTGTTGAGATTAAAAGATCGCCTGTGAATGAATTAGGTTTTATTAATCTTTAATAATATTACAAGCATATATTTCAAGAATATTATAATATACATATTATGGCAACTAAGTTACTAGTAAATATATTACATCCAGGTAAAAACACGTAAGTTGAAGTAGTTAGTTGATCGTATCACTATCTGAAATGAACCAAGTGTCAAAATGTGAATAATTTAATAGCAAATTTAATGATATAGGGTTGTCTTACTAAACGTACATCTCCAGACTACTAGTAAAAAAAGCATGTAGCAAATTTTGGGTGACAAACTCCCAGGGTCGTGTCTGTTAATATGTTTTATTATTTAAAAAATATATTTCGTCTGAATCTAATGTTACATACTAAAATCCATGAAGCCGTGTAGGCTTCAAAGCGTACTATGGAGAATAGATATACATTAAACACCTTTCTTATGTGGCAGTTGCGTCAAAATTTTCCACATACGAAAAATGCAATACAAAATACAAACTAATTAAAATTTCTTTATTCAAATAGATACTCGTATTTCAAAAACACACGTAATGTTTGTCAAAAACTCACAGAAGTTTAGGAAAAGCATTTCTGAGTCATAACAAGAACTTCTAAAAGAGTTTCAGCAAAATATCAGGCAACTTTTATCATAATAAACAAAGACTTTTTTTGGTTTTTGAACCATTTATCTCAGATTAAACTGCGCAAGTACAATAACGTAAGTAACGCTTAGATTTAACATATTAAGAGGCAAAGATATGCCCATAGGCAGCAGGCGGCAAATATCGTGCTTGAAAGGCCGCAACTTTAAATAGTTTTGGGCTCGTTGTATTTCCTCTCGTAGAAGACCATCTAAAACAATAAGTAAATAAGTATATAATAATTATACCTATTTAAAAAACAAACGTACAACTTGTTAATTATTACTGTACAAGTCACGTGCCGAAGCAATGCCAATGCTTAGGCGAAATTCTCTTTGCCACAGCTTTTGTTATGGTACATGTACATGTTTTATATATTAAGTTTGTTTGTAATTTGGTATTTTGTTATTTGGTGTATTTTAATAATTGATATCATAATTTTAATTTACTTTTATATTACTATAGGTCTTACATGATTACTGTTGTGATTGAATTCTGCTGGTATTTTACTTTTAATAACTCCTCATTATATGAAGTATAAATTGTCTTATACGTTAAAAAATAACCGAAAAAATAGGGAACCAAAAATCAAAATAAATCCGCGTAATAATCCGAAAAGATAATTTTATTTAAAACGAAAAAATAGTATACTGTACAATGTAAAGATTGATGATGTTCTCCTAGCCGATTCCGGCCACGGCGGCCAATCTCAATGAGATTAGCCAACTGCGCAGGAGATATTATAGTGCTCAAGTGTACGCGCAGACACAAGTGCACTCTCTATTCCTATCACTCTCATACTCCGGTGGGACGACCACTCAACACGACCGGTGAGAGTTAAGGCGCAGGACCGACGGCTTTACGTGCTCTCCGAGGCACGGGGGTGAAACACCGCCAACTTCCCAACTCCGGGCTGTTACTCAGACTTACTATACAGGAAGACTCAATAACTAAACTTGGCCCGACCCGGGACTCGAACCCAGGACCTTCGGGTGTGCAGCCGTACATGCTAGCCACTACACCACAGGCAGTTAATGTAAAGATTATTACCTAATTAAAGAATTATACAAAAATAAAGTGATAAATAATGATTTTCGATAAGACATTTTACCTGTACAGTTCAGAAACTGCTTATCCAAAATTTTCTTTATAGTGTTCACCTCTTTCTGTATCATCTCAAACATAATCATAGGTATAGATATTAGTGATAACGCTAAAGCGAATAATATTATATGTGCAAATTCAAACGTTCCTATGCTCTCAAAATCCTGAAAAATAAAGGCCAGAGGCATATAAAAATACATTACATTAGAAAAAATGTTGGACTTATCTCTAACATTGCCCTCCAGTCAACCTATGGGGGTGAGAAGCATTTTCATTTAGCGGTGGATAAGCTATTTTTAAATACTATATATAGTAAGGCAGTGTTTGCCCAGTTGTAACGCGCTCATTTGGGAAGACGATTTACGAAACTGCTTATATCACAGGTCTCGCATCTCAGATGTTTTCATGTTCATCATATGTGAATTATTTCCAACATGATTACAATTGTCTTACTGTGAATAAAAACATCGTGAGGAAACTTGCATATCTGAGAGAACCTAGCAAGTTTTCGAATGAAATGTGAACACCGCCAATCCGCACTTGGTCAGCGTGGTGGACTATGGCCTGATCCGCCTTAGTATTGAAGAAAACCCGTGCCTAGCAATGGAACGCCTTTTTAGCGATTTTCTTTTATTTGTTTAGTTGCTATTGACGAGCTTTAGTTTCTACTGAGGTACGCGTAGCTAGTACAGTCAATCTGGGTAACTTTGTCCTTACGTATAACATTGGCCCACGTTTACACACTGTTAATTTTAATTAATTTAAATTTGAATAAGTATCTTGTTTATCTATTTTTGTAATGATCTCCTGAACCTAAAGATTTCCGTTATGCATGAAGCTTGTGTTGGGTGGAAATGGCCATCTAAACCTGATTTCGTGAATTGTAACGCTAAAGGTATTATGAAGTATTTAGATAATAAGCAAATAGTCCAAAAAAACGGATAATACGAAATACGTAATGACTTTCTATACATGGAGTATGGAGATTAACACACTAATTTCATCATTTTTTACAACAGTTTTTTTTTTGTTTTTTTTCTGTTGGTTTACGTATTTGATCTCGTTTCACTTAGAAAGAGTATTTCTTATTTTAGATTTAGGTAGATCTAAGCACAATTTCAATTGTTAAATACAAAAGATATTATTCTAAAAGGATCAGTAAAAAGATACACCATGCAAATTTTCTAGTTTATTGGCAACCCTAAACTTTTTGCTACATTTTTATTATCTATGGCGTAAGTTCACTTCTTCAAAGCTCTTAATTAGGAGGTAAGAGTTAACCATAATCGTGAAATTAAAAGGTACGTAGTGAAATCCAGGACCAGACATAGGTGGTATAAAGTTACCCAAATTTTCGCAAAACTTTAGCCCAGCCGAAATTCGTAAAATTTTCCTTTACTACGTTTAATTAAAACCGAAATCAGCTGAAAATTTAATACTTTACTTGGTTTAATCCCATAAGTATTATCTTACTTGGTGAGTTGTTGTTGTTTTTTTACGAAATCTTTCCTGACCGGGCTAAAGTTGCCCCGATTGAAGTTATAGGAAGATCGCTAAGGTTGCAACCACTAAAATATTTTCAAATAATTGAATATGGAGTAAAGCTGATGTAATATTGCATCAGCCGAAACATGTCCTATTTAATAAACTAATATTAAGATCATTATTAGATAGAGATTTGATCAAAAAGATAGTTTTAATTAGTAACAAGTTTAATTAAAAAATAATTATATTAAACTTACATAGTTCATATTATGCATAGATCCCACAATCTCGTACATAAATATGACACATTTTACTAAGCATGTTATTGTCGTACATAGAAGCTGAAAATATGAAAATTAAAAATATAAATATATATTTTCTATACAGAGATACCTTTCATTTCAGGTGAGGAAATCTACCGACGGCATTGTAGTTTGGTGCACCTAAGTATTATTATTATCATTATGTGTAACCAGAATAACACATCTTTATTTTTCTACCAGTAACAACAAAAGACTTTCGTATTAACTCACGACCCTTCCTCCTTAATCAACATGGAACGATCTGTTCTTCGCTAACATTCCCTATCTATGAGCTGCTCAGAAAAATTGTGCAACTTACCCAAACTTCAATTTGAAAGTCCATTTTCTTAATACGTTTTAGTAGAAGATCGTAAATTGTTAAACAATTTCTTATATTATTTATTTTGTACTTGCGCCTCTCACTGCTGATAAGATTGACAGTCACATATTTATGAACAAAGGTTTGTCTGAGAAGTTTCATCCGTTGATACAAAGAATAAAATACAAATATTTTCGAATTATAATTCACGTGAATCGAAGTAATTATGACAATATTGATACAGTTTTGGTATAAATTAAAATTATTCCACTGTGCCCATCTTACTGTTACGAATACTCGATATGTCCATAAACTTAATAAGCAAATTAGTACCTTCCAAGGCAGTGCTACTGTTTTCACATTCAATAAATCTCCAGTTCTAGACACGGTGTTCAATATTTTTTCCACATAATTGCTCTTAAAAACTAGTGATAATACGAAATAAATAACTGTTTCCAATATGTTAAAAAGATTGGAAATGTTATGCACTGATAAAGATGGAAAAAATGCTAAGAAGATAAGAAGAGCTAAAATGAATAATAAGCAATGGACTATACTGATGAAATGTACCCATCTTGAATTCCCAAAAGAGAAATAGTAACCAAAAATCAATCGTAAAATCATATATTTTCTTACAAAATGTATATATGTAGACGTTAACATAATGACAGTTACATACATGCACTAGTAATGAAAACCTAAAAATAATTAAATGAAGTGCTACCAGCTACCATAGTGATTAGCATTTGTAATAACAATGAATTGATATAATCGCTGCATATTTTAGATTTTTCTATACTAATATTATAAAGCGGTAAAGTTTGTGAGTTTGTTTCAGATTTAGATGAAATTTGATAAGAAGATAGTTTGAGACCCTGGGAAGGACATAGGATACTTTTTATCCTAAAAATCATCCCTTAAAGGGATGAAAACCCGAGCGAAGCGATGGTGAGTCGCTAGTATAAGATAAATTATTTCGTAATAATTACAGTAATGGCTTAAAATAATCTTACTCGTCGTTCTTTTAACGTTGCTCTTTTTTCATCAATTTGATAACTTTTGAAGACAATAAATAATCGTTATTCTTGAAATATATTTTAGTATATCATATCTTCGCTAGAATCTTTTAATGAATAAGGTTGAAATTTTCTAATATTTCTAGAGTGCTTACTTATACCTTCCTTACATTCAGAAATTTCTTTAAAGTCAGATATGGAATCCCTACACGGGTGAGGCCGTACTAAGCCAATTAGTTCATAGTAACAAGTTAGATGGTGTCTGGTTAAATTGTCAATAAAATCATGTATCAAGGAAGGAAACAACTTCCTATTTTGGCTAGTACAAATATACACCCAGCCTGGGGATCTGAACTATGATTTTTGCCAGTACTTTGGCTACCATGACAACGTAAACTTCAGATCTTTGTTATTAAATAATTTAAATTAAAATAATGTTCTATACTACGAATGATTGACTTATTATTTATTCGTAGTTCTTTATGTACGTCTGGAGCTCTCACTTTCCCCAACATCTTCTTTTGAAAATCGTTTCGGAAAATATTACTAGGTAACTATCGCTAACTTATCCCTGTCTCGCGACAAATTAACATTAAGAAAAATTATTATTATGTAATTTAGATAATCAGCTAAATATAAATTAATCAAATAAATGATTAAAATTAATGCAGTAGTTTGAGAGTTTATCGCCCAAAACTAAACCAACAAACACAAACAAACAAACAAACAAACAAACAAAACAGAAGTAGGTATAGACGTACTATAAATGTTATTATTAAAACAAAAAGTGCAATATTATCTACTAAATCAAATAGGAAATTAACGGATAAATTGATTTTTGTTGTATTGTCAATCACTGCCATTATTTACCAATCATGCGATGCGCAATAAATTACTATATGTAAGAGTAAACTAATATGTAAAACCTAAGAATTTGGTGTTTGGTTATCTGAACGCGGGCAGAGCCGCGGGCAATGCTAGTAGTAAATAAAACTACCATTTTGTATTTTTTCGCGGATTCCTTATGATTTTTGGTTCCTGACGTTTTGAATGTTTTACACCAACCATGGTCACGGGAGAGACTTTTACTTATAACTTCAACTATCCCCCAAAAATCAAAATAAGTCTGCAAAAAAATCCGAAAAGATAACTTTATTTAAAATGTCAAATATTCGCGTAAATCTAAGAAAGTTTTATTCTAATCATAATTCAAATTCCATATACTCGTAGATATTTAACTTAATTTGTTGATGAATAAATAATATGTAACATCCCGTCTAATGCATTAGCCGGAATCTGATACCACTAGGACGTGTGCTTAAAAATAACATGGACGTAATACAAATCTTAAAATAATTCTCATTGATATAATTTCTTCGCAATATAAATCTATTTTAATCAGGTATTTTTTTAATACTATTAGAATCTTTTTGATAATATTGTTACTTATAAACGCTTCTATATCATCTCCCTTTCAATCCTGCAACGCAGTTTATACTTTTGCAGTATCATCATAGCCATTGTTGTTTACTGTATACTTATAAGAATTGTTACTAAATAAATAAATTTCATTTCATTTTAATATGCAAACCTAAAAGTAAAACAAAAAATGAATTGAATCAATAAATTATATCTAAAGCTTACAGAAAATGACAGTATTCTTTTAGTCTAGTCAGAAGTGGAGCAATTACACATAAATAAACTACGCGAGCAGAATCGTGGGTAAAAGCTAATCTTCATTATATTTTTATATCAAGGTTCAACTATCTAATAAAAAACTGTTCTATTAAAATCTATTCGAATCTACATACATATACATTATACATATACTTTTAACGACAAAACGAAACATCGAAACGAAGCAAAGAAAAAAACAAGTTTTATTGAAAATGTCAATTATCCGCATAAATCTAATAAAGTATTAAGCCCCACACGGTTTTTTTTAAATATTCTATGCATAACTTTGACCATCGCAATTTTATTTTATAGGTATAAAGCCCAAAGTCAAAAAAGAAATTTTGTTGAAAATTTCATTAAATAAACCTTATATGATTCATATTATGTTGTCATAAATCCTTTACTGTTATAACCTAAGCGGTGTTGAATGTTGACCCTTAATTTATTGCCTGCTATGTCAATCTTAACAGCGTCATCAGAGGAAGAATTGAACTCGCTACTTTTAACGTATAGGGCAAGAACTGCACTAGGCGAGAAGACGAAATATCTTTTTTTTTTAATAATATGTATGTATTTATAATTTAATAATTATTGCTATTTATAATAATATGTATGAATTTAAAGTTATATATGTGTAGTGTTTCAACTATCTGGTACCCATACACGAGCCTCGTAGCGTACCATGTAACTAGATTGTGCCTTGTGTTAATGTCCCAACATATTTATCTTTTCAGCGGTTGAACTTATCTTAGTGGGGCTTTCTTAGTATATAGAGGATTCAGTCGAGAAGGTCATAAATAAATTTTATCATTACGTTCTCTCAATTAGTCCACTAAGAAAAATTGCGTGAAGATATAGAGCACGCATATTTGACCAAAAAATTGGTATTTTTTCTGCCGTCCCTGTCTTATTTTTTTGCTACGAGTATATATAGTCGTCGTATCACAATATACGTTCATAGTTTTTTGCGTTATCGACTTCTTGAATTGGAAAAAAAAACTATCGCTGCCTACATCTCGTAAATTATTTTGGTAGCAACATAAAAAAGTTAATAACCACCCGTAACATCTAAATTGCCTTTTACCAAAAATAGACGAAGTGGAGTGTCAAAATTTCAAGACGGCAGCGACAGGTTTGCTTGAAAGGTGAAAGATAAACAACCCTAGCCGCGCGCAGAGTGATTTGTGTTCACGCTTTATAAATACACTCATTTGTTATTAGCTTCTGAGAAATAACATGTGACGAAGATTTTAATTTGGGAGCCATGTTTTAGTCAATTTTGGAATACTTTACTGATATCATGATGGTTTTTTTTATGTTCGATATTATTTTATGGACCTTGAAATATCCTTTGGCAAATAATTGATTTATTTAATAGATCCACTTACACGTTTAGCGCTATTAATATATCTCTTTAACATAATACTCAAGTGCCGCAAGCAATTTGAATACTTTTTTTTTCAAATTACGCATTTCTAGATAGTGGACCTGGTAGATTACAGAGTTTATTCTCTACAAATTAGCGCAATATCAAAAGTTGTAGAAAATAATCACAAGTAAAAATTCAGTTAACAAACTTGTTCATGATATTTTATTTTTATTTTGACTTTTAGATGATTCTAACAAAAGCCTTTATATGGTGCGACTATTGGACGAACTTAGAAAAAAACCACAAAGAAACGAAGACAAATACGCGTTGTCTTTAGTTAAAACATAAATCAATATTTTGTCTCAACTGGCACGTATTAAAGCCATTATGTTAAAAAAATGAATTGAACGTTATTTTAGATATGATCTAACTTTTGATTAATAACTAACAACTTACTCAGCCTTATCGCTTTAATTATATATTGTAGAGGCCATTGTATTAAAAATTTATTCCACACACTATTGAATACATAAATGTAAGTCCTTGATGTATTCCTATAGTAGCGTCTGTAGCAGAAATTATATTTTATAAGGCTTACAAAGTGTTTTTAAATCATATAACATTGTCATTATAAACTAAAATGTTAATAAGCAAATATATTGATTTTTGGAAGAAATTTATTTTTCTGCGTATGATTTTCGGTCACTATTTCTATTTTGGAAAGTCAAAATTCATGGAGTTATTTTCACGCTTACTTTGTTTTACATTTATTGCTTTAAATATTATTATCTATATACAAAACTGTAATGGAAATATTTATAAGCAAGTGCATTTTTACGTGATGTGTACATTTTTTGCTGAAAGTATTAATTCGCTAATTTTCAAGGGTAATTATATGGAAAGAATGTTTAGCTTGCTAACGAGGACAGGAGATATTTTGGGTACTAAAACAATTTCGGTATCTGGAATGCCCTATATTATTTCATTAATAACATTTAGCATTCGCTTTTACACATATGTAAAGTATAATCCTCTAATCGCTGATGTACAGACCATTTTATATATCACAGTGCTATTGTCTAATTACATAAACTATAATATAAAGATTTTCGTATTCGATGCTTTGTATCAACGGATGAAACTTCTTAGGAAGAGATTTGAGAGAAAATTTGTTAGTGTGAATATTATCGGCGTAGAGAGATGCAAGTACAAAATAAATAATATACGGAATTGTTTAGCTGTTTATAGTATTCTACTGGAATATATTGAAGATATAGATTGGGAAATAGAAATTTGGGTAATTATGCACTCTTACTTATATTATAAACTAGTAGTTCTACGAACAGTAGATTTCGCGAGCACAAACTGCATTTTGAGGAGCTATTCTGTTCATTACGCCGAAGATCCTCATCAGATCTTCACCAAATATTTATGAGAACAACTTTTTGGAGGAAGTACCCCTCCAATCAAAAATTCTCGACGACAAAAAAATCTATAAATTCGTAAAACCTGTATACCAAGTTTAGTCCAGATCGGTTGTAAAACACGCCCTGTAGAAGAGTACCAACAAACTGACAGAGGAATGCAAATTTTGCCAGACTTGAAGTAGAGACGCTTCACTTGCTTCGCTCACTCGGTCAAATAGTTGCTTTCCGTGGCTCATGTGGAATGATGTTAATATATCCTCGATATATTTCTTTTTATTCAAACACTCAAATGCATTGAGCCGTCGGTGCGGTGAGTTGGTTACAACGTGACGAATACGAAGTAACATTCGCACTCACTTATTAAATTCAAATACCAAAATTCTTCACTCAATTTTGGTATTTATTGTTTATCAAAAACTTTATTAGAAAAAATGCCTTTTTATAACGTTGGGAAATGCATTTACGCACGAGGTGTGGGAATCACCGGCAAAGCCAGTACTACCCACTAAAACCCAACAAAACCTTCCCCCGTCTTAATGGGGCGTCGCAGGATGACCCGACGGCAGGTCTGCCAAAGCAGACCACAACAACCATGGGGTTGCTCCCAATCTGCTATCAGAGAAGTACGAGGAGCAACCCCCCGAAGAGGGCCACCTTCCACCGCCCACCGAAGTGGGCCACCTCTCTGTGCGTTTCTTGGCTTCGCGCCCGGCTGAATTGCCGGGCACTACTGGGTCCCCCCACCACGACAAGGTGAACGCACGTTGGGGGGGATTAAAAAAATGTCTCAGACCTGAGAAGAACTGAAGATGGAAACGGCGAGACTACAAATCTTTTTTTTATCTTTTTTTTTTAGATTTTATTCAATTATACTATTAGTGCGATATATTACTATCTGTTACTCTGTGATATTCAGGGCTAAATCGCTCCACCGATCTCATAATTATAGTGCCTAAAAGCTTACATAAGCAGAACGCTTTGCTCATTTCGACAGAAAAGACTATCTTTCAGAAGCAAAAGATACAAGGCAAAATATAGGTGCAATTGTTTTTTTTATTTATTTATTTTATTTTAATAATCAAGTCTCTGAGTTATATTATTTTTAATCACATTCACAAGCTTTTGCTTCAAATCTCGTATTATACAGTCAAAAAATGTATTCCAATGTATTATACTTGTCTATTCTTCTCGATCAATTCCATAAAATATGTACAGGTGATTGCAATAGTAAGCTAATTTTCTTGACTGTAAAAATATTTTTCTTTTTAGCTCTTCTTTGCCATAGTGATACCATTTCCAAAATGTGTTGTACACATGTTTAGAACGATTCGCATTTTTGCAAATACGGTAAGACAAATGTTTTGTATCTTAAATCATTTAAAATATAAAAAAAATAACTAATTGGTAGTTTTTATTTACTATATAGATACCTGATCAGATATTTTCGAAATCGGTGCCAACTGACAATGCTTTAAGATATGCAATATGCATATATATATCTAATCTATACGAATATTTTAAAAAGGTAAAGTTTGTGAGTTTGAGTTTATGAGTTTGTGATGTTGTAGGGGGTAATCTCTGGATCTACTGAACCGATTCAGATGAAAATTGGTAAGAAGATAGTTTGAGACCCTAGGAAGGACATAGGATACTTTTTATCCCGGAAGTCATCCCTTAAAGGGGGGGGGGATCAAGGAGTCTTGTGGGTAAATATGATCGGCAGGCACCGGCTTCGAAAATATCTGATTAGATATCTATATAGTAAATGAAAACTACCAATCAAGTATGTAAAACATATTTGATATTGGCACTTCAATAATTTTTTATTTATGTGTATAAGTAGGTAGGTAAATTATGCCACACATAAACCATAAGCCACGAAACACAGTTCGTTATAAATATTATATATTTATAAAGTTATATTTCTTTTAAATTGTATTTTTGTTTTGGTGTAGTAAAGGATTAATAAATAAATAAATATTTTCAGGGTGTATGGAACGAACAACCAATATTAAATTTGATTTCATCTGTTACACTCCTATTGAAACTGTCGTTAATAATGATTATATTTGAGATGATAAGGCACGAAATAGCTAACATAAAGGCGGTTTTACTTCAACAAACACTTGTGTGTACAGGTATTTTAAGTCCTGAGATGACTTTTATTTGTTTTAATCGTTACTAAAATTATAGAGAGGTTTGTTGTTTGTTTGTTTGTTTGTTTGTTTGTTTGTATGTTTGAACGCGCTAATCTCAGGAACTACTCATCGGATTAGAAAAAATGTTTTTGCATTAGATATCCCGTTTATTGAGAAAGGCTAAATACTATATATTATCATCATGTTACTACCCAAGGGAGCGGAGCAGTTATCATAAATGTCAACAAATTGAACAGACTTTCATACATTGTAAAACAATATACATGTATGTATATATATATATATATATATATATATATATATACATATATATACGTATATATATATATATATATATATATATATATATATATATATATAATGCTTTGTCCTGACTGACCGACTGATCTAAACCTAATGAGCCTAAACCGCTGGTCGTAGAAACGTGAAATTTTCAGGACATATTAGGACATTAGGAGGAGAAAGAATTTTTCGAAATTCATCGTAAAATTGGGAATTCAAGTTTGTATGAAACTCTGTCATTCTCAATGTGAAATGCATACATAGTGGTATTCAGCTTTAAGATAAAAAATATTTTTTTTTTTGGAAATTCATCTATTAAATCCACTGTAGTACCATCTCATATGATGGTACTACAGTGTTTCAACTTCGAAACCATTCGTCATAAAAATTAGTATTTTTTGACAACCCTACCTATGTATTTTAATGCTGCGTTAATATTATAAAGAAAGTGTATCTGTCTATTTTTTTGTAAATGCTAGTATGTAGACATGCGTTAATATTCTCGAATACTCATTAAAAAATAACTTGTTTTTTTTTTAAATATAAACAGTCATATTTTCATTTTTTTAGATGAAAGTTTACGTATAGAAACGCAGCGTGCTTTAGATTATATTACCTTAAGGCCTCTGCATCACAAGATATTCCATATGTTGCCTATGAACATATCGTTGTCACTTAATTTTTGCAAATTGTGCTTCAGTTATGTCATATTAATTGAGCAAATTACTAATAATTAAATCAAAATATTTGTATATATTAGAAATTAAATTTAATTAAAATTACATTGCATAATCTTCATTCTACGTTACATTGGTGAAGTAATCAGTGCTTAACGCTTTAAAGCTGAGTTTAGTTGAATTGAATTGAACTGAATTGAATTAAGTATGAATGATTAATTAATTAATTGATTGATTAAGTAAAATGAAGACATGAACTTAGACGAATTTTGTTCAGGTATTCGGCGGCTAACACACGCTTATTAAAAATGTATATATTAATTTATAGATTTATCAAAATAATTATTTTCATCTTCTAATAAATTCAAATTTTTAACAAGCGTTTTTTTAAATGCATATCTAAATTCATTAAATTATCGACACTCTCGGTAATATTTTCAGAGATAATTACCAAATGGCTGAAAAATTACAATATTAGATATATAGAGATGGATTGTATTGCAAATGAATATTAAATGATTTTTGATACATTGTTTGTTATTTACAACCTTTTACAATCCACAAAATATAATAAAATTTCTAATAAAGGGACCTTATCTATGTATATCTAGGCGGTAGTATCGTCATTCCTAAAGGAATAGATGAGATTTCCTCGTAGTTATTTTATTGAACGGTTGATAAAAACGAACTAATTTTTTAAGAGTCTGATAAATATGTATTATGTATTGAAAAGTTTTAAATATAAATTACATTATATATTAATTATTATGTTAATAAATATTATTATAATATTGCGACATGCGATGCAATTTAGTCACAATCTAAGTAGCAACATAAAAAATTACAAATAAAAAAAGTTGCAGTGATATTCCAAGAATATTTCGTGCGCATAACAACATTGACGAATATTAATGAAATATTTTACTTTTTTTTCTTCTAGCAATACTTTCTTCATTCTAGCAATATTTTGTGCTCTATGGGTACCAAAAGTTTATATTTATGTAATTTTCAATCGATATGTTTTACTAAATTGGAAGTGGCTCGAATCCATTATGCTTTGATAACATCAACTTGTAAAGACAGCGAGGACATTTGATTAATATCCCTAAAAACAATCATTGTAGATTCATTATTATTTTGTTAACAGTACAATTCCAGCGATAGTTTTAACTTCTCGAGAAATAAAAATGCTTATGTCGCAATTTGTAAAATTTATAAAAAGACTAATGATTTTTCGAAATATTTTCGGTTATTATTTCTTCTTTGGAAATACTAGATCTATAGAGATATTTTCAGCGACATCATGTTTTGTGTTGAGCTTGTTCTATCTCATTGTCTTTTTCAATTATGTATTTGACTCAAAGCTGTACATAAAAATCTATACAATAGAAACTATAGAATATGTCATTAGTGTCATATTATCGTTGATATTTAAAGGACATTATAATATAATATAAAGAAGCTACTATCAGTACTAACTCTAACTGGAGGTATATTACATACAAAAACAATTAAAATATCTTGGAAGCTGTTTTCTTTATTGATAATTATATTAGTAGGGCAGTTCTGTGGCTATGTGGTTGGTACTGATTTACAATTTTATACTCTGGCAAATTTTAGTCGCTTAGCTCATATAACAACAGAATATTTGGATTTTATTTCGAAATTTTTGGTATTTTATTCTATTTACCTACGAATGAAACTTCTTAAACAAAAGTTTGAGGATAATTGCGTTACCGTCAGTGTTATTGGTGAAGGCAAACATGTGATAAATAATATTAAAAAATATTTATCGGTATACGATCTTTTGTTGGGATTAATCAAAAATATTGACTTTGAAATTGAAATTTGGGTAAGTAAATATACATACAAAGAAAAAGGTCACGCTGTATATCTGAAAGCTTTTCATATACAGTTATTAACATTTTCCAGCTCTTCTTTTGGGTAATGATAAAGTTAATGAAATCTATATGGTTTTTGTACCATACTCTTCATTCTGCCATGATCAAGGTAAGCAAATTTATTATATTATCCAAATATCAGAGATAGTTTAAATGATCTTATATGCAAGCTTAGATAGAAATTCGACCACGTGTGTGACTCAGTTTTTAGTCACCCTACAAGCTGTGCCAGCGGTCGCAGGCTTAAGTCCCGCTGGGGGCATTTATTTGTATGATGAGCACGAATGTTTGTACTCCAGTCATGGGTGCTTATATTTATATAATTACAATATGTATGTATTTACAGTTATATAAGTGTAGTGTATCAATGATCTAGTATCCATAACAGGACTCATAGCTTACAATGGAACTAAATGGTGCTGTGTATTAATATCCCAACAAAAAAAATGTGCTTTAAATAAAATACTTACATGTTTAATTTACAATTAAACACGTTTGTACAAGGATATTAAAATCTACATACCTACCTAATCATATTTGGTTTCTCTAACCCAATTTAAACACAATGTAATACTTAATGTCTAGTATAGATTTCTTAGAGATGCGATATTTTCCCGCAGTAAAAAGTATCCTATATGTTGACCGGATAGCCAACTATCACCGTACCAAAATTTTGCTGTGATTCGGTAATCGACAGACAGACAGAAAAAAAATCTAAAAACTATAGATTCGGCCTCTAAATCGATAATAATGTCCAAAATTTTCCAAAAAATATTTAATGTAGGTACAGATTTGGCTGACTTAAAATTATATTATATATGTATTTAGTGTACTAATTTAACTGATCAGTTTTTGGTTTAAATTATTCGCTTATTTATTTAAGGGGATCTGGTCAATTCAGGCAATTATGAGAATTACTTCGTTTACATGTGTGACATCGTCATTCGTACTAACCATGGTTATATTTGAGCTGACGAAAAACGAAGTGGATGCTATAAAACAAATTTTAGTTCAGCAATTAATCATGACGACGGGTAATATTTTCTTAAAATAAGTTATATTTTACTATAAATTATTGGAGAGATTTTTAGACATGAATCTATCACTATTATAGTATTAGTGGATAAGCCCCTTTTTTTAATGTTGGGACATGCATTTACGCATACCACCTGTATACAAACGTACAGGCTATGTGAGACTCACCGGCTAGAACAGCCAATACTTCCCATTAAAACCCGCAATTGCACCGTCCCGTCCTCGATTCTTCTAATCCTTTCACCAAAGATTGCCTCCAAGAGATTGCTCGTAGCAATAAGACCGCCTTTGCATGCCTCTTTGTTATTTTTTTTTCTCTTCATCCTCTGTACTCTTCTTTTGTTTGTGCAATAAAGTATTTATTTATCTATCTATCTATCTATCTAAAACCCAACAGAACCTCCACCGTCTTAATGGGGCGTCCAGGATCGCTTACGCACTCAACCACGATGCCTCGACGGCAGGTCTGTTGAAGAAACCACGTAACCAAGAGGTTGCTCCCTTGACCCACTGTACTGTCCGAGAAGTACCAGTAGCAACCTGTACGTTGCCAGCTATCGAAGTGAGCCTCCTCTCAGAGTTTCTGGACTTCACGCTCTGCTGGAATGTCCGACTCTAATGACCCCCCGCCCCTCACCTCCCCCACCACGACAAGGTGAACAAACATCAGGGGTAGTGGACTTAACTCCTACCATATAACCGCATAGTCTAAGTTAAAGTCCTTTAGTTTAATGGCCAGCATGTAAGTTTGCAGGGTCCTGGGTTTGACACCCGAGTCGGCTTATAAAGTAGCAGTCTAGAAAGTTGACTGCATATATTCTTGTGCAGTTGGCTAGTCTTAGTAAGTAAGGAATCGTTTACGGCACTGATGTCTCAAATTAGTTGCGTACCTGTCTCGTATTAGTACAGTACCTGTTGTGGAAGCATTAACGTGTTAAGTATTATTTTCGAAGTTATGTATTTGTATCATTTTAGCTAAAATAGATACTATAAGTTTGCAGAATATTCATTATTAATTTAGGCATATTTCGCTACATTCTTTAAATAACTTTAACATTAATATTCATTAATATTTACTATAGACGACATATTGTGATCGATACTTTTTATATTGTATTATACTCGTATATCATTTATATTTCAGATAAATCTCTACAAAAAGAAATAGAGTTCGCATTAGAATATTTAAAGTTGCGGCCATTTAAACACGACATATGGCGAATGTTACCTATGGGTGTATCTCTACCGCTGAGCTTCTGCAGCTTGTGTGTTACATACGTTATTGTGATTACTCAATTCACTCATAATTAATTCCTCAACGACCGCGGACACGCCGGCGTTACAGTTAACAATAGATTTCTTATAAATTTAATTAATTTCTTAGAAATTTACCTGGAGGTGATAATGTTGTTTTTAATAATAAATAATCATGGCGATTTTCGTAATTTTTTTACCATTTTTTACTTCACTATTTATATGTATATCTGTAATTCTCGTGGTATCCTACTAATATTATAAACGCGAAAGTTTGTGAGAATGGATTGATGGATAGATATTTGTTACTCTGTAATGCAAAAATTATAGAACGGATTTTGATGAAACTTTATAGTAATGTAATTTATATATCAGAGTAACATGTAGGTAATAATTTTTAAATACACAGTAATATATAACAGAACTACACTTGCGTCCGCGGGAGAGAGTTTATTACAAATAACAAAAATAATTCTATACCACTCATTTTCTATCTATAATCTCTGTGCCAAATTTTATCCAGAACGGTTCAGCTGTTCTGGCGTAAAAGAGTAACAAACATCCATACATACTCACAAACTTTCACATTTATAATATTAGTATGGATACAAAAAATTTCTATCGTTATTATTCAAATCATAAACTAGTCAAGGATGAAGCGCAGTATCGATTTTAATTATATATTTTTTTAATTTAATTTAGTATTATATGAAAGTATTATTATTTCCTCACTAAAATACATTAATATAATAAGCACAGTCTTCGTAATTGTACTGAATACTCAGTTTCAAGTAATAATAAATAAAAAAACACAAAAAATATATATAATACACGGCCTTTTATCTAAATACTTACATATGTCAGGTGCAATTCAATAAATATACTGATATTTGATTAATATCTAAAAGTTATTACTTTGAAACTAAGTAAGTTAAGCGACAAAGTTTATATGTATAAATAAATACATATTATATGTATGTATACAAGGTGGAACAAATGAATCATACAAGAAAAGTACCTTAAATATTGACGATATCAAGTTTCTTTTAAAGGAACATTCCTTTTTTTTAAAATATTAATAACTGCACTTAAACATTTTTTATAATGCTTACCAGAGCCGGTAATTGAACCACTATAAATACAAAAAGTACAAAGTAAGCTATTTTTTAAATACGCATTGGTACTGCTATATTTTAGGATACAGATTTGGTATATCCTAAGTTGGACTTACCAGGTTGTCCTAAGCTTTTGTATGAGGACAGTGAACGTGTTAAAGAAAGATACTTTTCTTTCATGTCCCATTCGTTTGTTCCACCCTGTATACTTTAATATTATTACCATTTAAATAAAGTTATATTATGGTCGAATTTCGACTACTAGGCGAACACTAGCGGAGCTTCGCCTGAATAGATAACCATAAAACAAAATATATCCCACGGCAACCGTAAATTTTTACGGGATAAGAAGCCTATGTGTTATTATAGAATAATCTATCTCAATGCTAAATTTCATCCAGATCCGTTCAGCCGTTCTCGCTTGATTGATTAACAAACATCCATCCAAACATCCAAACATGTCAACATTTATAATATTAGTATAATTCCGCCTTAGGATTACCTTAGGATGTATTTTTTTTTGAAATATTAGATACATTACATAGTCCAGTCATTATAGTAAGTTCACCTCGGAATTCGAGATACCCAGCTGTAAGTCTGTAAATACTTGTATATTGACACCCTAAAAGTTGTCTCAAAACCTACATATGGTAGGGTGTAAGCAACTATTAAATTTCAAGGTCAAAGGTCACAAAAATCGGTTTTTTGCGCATTTTTTGGAAATATCTCATTTCCTATGGGTTTTTTGCTATTTGTATTTATTATCAATATTGTAGAATACAAAATTCTCTACAAATTTTGTTTAAAAAAATTTTTTTATACGGTGAACCGTTTTCGAGATAGAGGGCGGAGAGCGCGCGGTCACCGCATCACTTCAGGTCAACCGGTGCCTCCGGTCGAAAACGCGCCATATATAGTTGATGAACTATCAATAAATCAATGATTATAAATATTTGTCAATTTTTATTAACTATAGTATTATATTTTATTATTTTCTTCATGCATTAAATCTATATCTATTCAATAAAATATAATATTTGCTAAATACAATTTTCTGCAACTGCAAAAGTGGTTGTGGTTCGCGATGCGGATGCAGGAAAGCGGGCTTGCAATGCTCTTTAGCTTGTGGCCAATGTAATGGGCAAGCTTGTCTCAATGCTCTACCATATCAGAGCGACATTAACGAAGATGGAACCTTTGATCCCGAAATCATGGAAGAACTTGAGACAAATGTCGTTGAAGACGATAATGAAGACCAGTTTGAAATTTACCAGCAGCCAGAAGACGACGATGAAGAGGAAGAAGATGATTAAAATTATAAATATTAGTTTTTGTACCCTTTATTCCATTTTTTTACTTTCAATAAAAAAAAAAATTCAATGATATTTTTTAATAAAATGATTAATTCATAATTTATTTGTTTTTTTTTTCATCATGTAAGAAGTTATTAATATTAATTAGGTTAAAATTTAAATATAATTCTTATATTTTCATTAACAATTCTGCAATTACATGGGCAGGTAAGTGTTGTTAAATAAATTAATACTGAATAAAAAGTGGATAAGTTAGGAAAAAATGATAAAATATAATATAATAGTTAATAAAAATTGACAAATATTTATAATCATTGATTTATTGATAGTTCATCAACTATATATGGCGCGTTTTCGACCGGAGGCACCGGTTGACCTGAAGTGATGCGGTGACCGCGCGCTCTTCGCCCTCTATCTCGAAAACGGTTCACCGTATAAAAAATTTTTTAAACAAAATTTGTAGAGAATTTTGTATTCTACAATATTGATAATAAATACAAATAGCAAAAAACCCATAGGAAATCAGATATTTCCAAAAAATGCGAAAAAAAACGATTTTTGTGACCTTTGACCTCGAAATTTAATAGTTGCTTACACCCTACCTTATGTAGGTTTTGAGACAACTTTTAGGGTGTCAATATATAAGTATTTACAGACTTACAGCTGGGTATCTCGAATTCCGAGATTCTTACCTAATTTAAGCTTAAATGACTGGACTAACATACGAGAACGACATAAGATATCATCTATTCATAAAAAAAATCACGACAATCTGTTCCCGATTATCAGAGATACCAACAAGTTGAATAGGTACCCCCTATTTTTAAAGTCGGCCAATAAATCTGATTGACATAACAATAGACGTCTTTAAAAATGATTTGAGAATGAGAATTATCATTCGTATTTAGTCCGTTAATCTAGTGCGGGTTCAATGTCCTGGATAAGTTTGTTTGTTGTGCCTAATGCTCATTAAAATGAGTTTTTTTATATTAAAAAATATGTCTTTAAGTTTTTTTATATATTTATTATACAACAAATGACTCACTGCTGTTCTCTCCCAGAGTTGCGCCCCTAGTATCTACCTAACAATATTATGTTCTTTCAGTTTATCTGCGTAGGTACTAAGTCGCATCCAAATCTGTCCAGCTATTTCAGCGTGAAGCCGTAACAATCATACACACATACATACCTTTACATTTTTGTATAATAAACCTACTATTTGCACTTACTCGTACATATCTAAAATACAGAAATTAAAATACCTACTCGTACAATAAAATTAGTTAGCAAAGGTGGATATTATTATAGTCTAATAAAAAGAAATGTGTATGTGTATTCAGCCATTTTTTTAACGCTGGACACGAGCCTCCCTTCAATACGAGAGGGATCAGGCCATAGTCCACCACGCTGCTAAGTGCGGGTGGGCGCACTTAACATGTCTTTCCAAAACTTGACAGGTTATCTCAGATATGCAGGTTTGGTGGTTGGTATGGTTAAATATATATATATATATATATATATATATATATATATATATAAGTAAAAATAAATATTCACATATGATTTTCCCAACTAACTTGTAAACAATTACTTGTAAACATTTACTTTTTACTGGTTTTATGTCTAGTTGAAAAGCGCAGCAATGAATTACGTAGTACTAATAGTCGTTTTTATTTTAATTTACTGACATAGAAAATAACTCTGTAATACCACAGTATTATAATATGATCTGTGGTAATACTAACAAATTGAGTCATTGTTATTTGTTACTCTTAATAAAAAAAATATATATTTATGACTATATAATACATACAGTCTATATTGCTAATGTCTATAGTTTTGAATTTCGACTTTCACTTAAAAAAAATGCTAATTTTGAATTTACGTTTACATACTGTAAGAAAAACATATGCCTTAGTTATTTTCGTCACTACCAATATATGTACGTATACAGGCTGGAATTTTAAAACCAAGATCAAATTAGTTTGACAAAATACGAAAGAAGCAAATATCGCTCTTAATACCTATTAATATAGACTATACTTTTAGTTTAAAGTGTAATTTCTAGTTTGTTAAAGTGAAACTAGAAGGGACACTCTATTGTTTTTCTAGCGACTGTTGACTGGAGGATGCTTGCGTCGCCTACTTCCTATATAACTGCATTGCTTCTGAGTCTATCTCCATTGTCACCTCTCCAATAATTAGCTGATTAAAGCGAAAAAATGGCTGAAGGAAATAAAAAAATCTGCATCTTATACCCCTTTTGGTAAACGATGTTAAACAATTGATTAAAACTAAGCTTTCTGTTTAGCTTTATCTTTTTTAGCTTTATTAGTTAAATTAAAAAAAAAAAAATTTAGTAAGCCAGATTTTTTTTCGAATTTAATATCTTCTATCAATAATCATTAACATCTATCAATAACAATTTTTTTAATGTGTATCTTACACATGAAAAAAAAATCGTGAATATTAAGCTTCATAGCTTACATAGGATAGAGAGAAAGACATCCATAATCCTATAAGCATCTCGTCTTTAAATCGGTTGTACGGAACACTTAAAAAATTAAGAATTTTTTTAAATCATGGGTATGTATAAATAATATTAAATATTTTGCATAAGTACAAATATTTGAACGGTTATTTTGACGTAACATAACTAGCAATGGAGTCGCTTATAGAAAGCTCGGTCAGCAGTTGACAGAGGCAAACTTAACAGCCTAACGCCTACAATACTCCTCTGTAAAACCGTGAGTGGCATCATCTATTCACTGTTATATTGAGTGGATATGTAGATGGAATTATGCACTAAAATATGTATATGCTTGCCATATTTATGATAATTATTATTAGTATGAAGAATGCGCTGCCCGAAGTATTAGAAGTTATTCGTAGTTTTTAATGGATTTTTTTTATTTTTTATTAGATAGCTTATTAAAATTTCATAATAAAAATTATAGAAAGTACATAATATAGGAACGTTAAACGTATAGGAGTATATTACGTACGGTCAAAGAGATATATAGACAGATATGCATTCATATTTTATGATATAAAATTACCTATAAAATGGCAACATTAAATAAAAAGCAAAATGTTTTTAAAAATAAGGAAGTGCACTATTAGACTGTTTTTTTTGTGAATTGTGTATTCTAAATACCACGTCAGGGATAGCCCCATATAAATTTCAAAAACATTCCCATACCTACACTAAATCTATCCAACAATGATGAATCTTAACATTGACTATGCCATTTCTAATAACTTGCTATTCCGTGTAATCATATTCAAAGTGATTGCAAAAAATCTGCAGACTCAACTAAGTGTTCTTTGAATTTCTATACTCAAGTAATAGGAATGAGGAGTGGCGCAAAAGTTTATTTTTAAATGAGAGGTCAAATATTATTATACTTGATAACTTGACTTATTGACCTAACCACTTTTATATTGTAGGTTGTAGAAAATAATTATTTAAATAGAAACTTTAAGTATACGTAGTGAAAGTAAAACGAATAAAGTTTGTGAATTAAATTAATAAAACAAATATCTTATTTTTTATGATAGCCTAAGCCAATTCGATTTTAAGAAGAAAGGAAGAGAAGTTATAGAAGGCTATATTTTTTACAAACCCTATGTTTACCCCTATTCCGTTGAAGCAGTTAGATACCTGATATTTTTACCCTGAAAAGATACTCCTTTTTAGGGTAAAAATATCCGTTATGCAATACAAAGATTTCTCTAGATACGGAATTTGAATTAAAATTTTAACAAATTTCAATTGTTATACAGTTACATTAACATAAAATCTTTTTCACCATCATCATTTATTATTAAAAACCGCTTCGTGGCGCGTCCCATATACATAATGTATTTAACTTTGTCTTAATCATGTAGATACCACACGAGATATGTAGATATCTTACTAGAGCTAGAGATAAAAAGTAGCTTGTTGTTTGATCCGCAATATAAGGTATTCATAGGCATGCCAAATTTTACTAAATTAGGTGCATAAGTTGTTGTCTACTAAGGTGTATAGGTTACTATAGTTTTTTAACTATTCCACGGGAACTCTTTAATTTTCTGGGATGAAAAGTATCTAAAATGTTAACCGGGAATATAAGGTACCACCATGAAAAATTTCATTTAAATCGGTCCAACAGTTTCGGAGATTAGCCCGTACAAACAGATAAACAGACAGAGAAACAAAATAATAAAAAAAACTGGATTTGTTCCTTCTATTGTTCTTCTTACATCCCCTGACTCAGTTCTTAGCATTTTTTTTCTATGAACAGACATTCGACCTCTACAGTTTTATTATATGTATAGATAATTAAAATATAAATGAAAGAGTACAGGAGAGTTACTTTGGGTAATATTTTTGTCATTTTTATTGGTATTTAATAGGTGAAGTGTAATTAGTTTTTACTAGTGGTTTTCGGAACTAATGAGAGCAATTTACTTTTTAAACAGCTGTAACAGACAACAGTACTATTTTTTTGAAATTAATTCTTACGTTCAATGGCTTCTAGTAGTGCGGTTTGGGCATCGTTTACTTCACCAATGTCGCGTAGAGTGGAGAAGACATGTTGAATATATTATTTAGAATGACAGGTATACTATTTTTTTTAATCATCTGTAAATAGATCTATGAAAATTCGATACAGATTAAATAGTGAATATGGCGATCGAATTTAGTTTTCTCGTGCCGGAAGGGAATCTGCTGCGCAAATAGTAGGGGCAGCACCTACCTCTAAAACACAAGATGGCCTTGAACTTCAGCCAGTTCAAGTGCGAGGTACCCAAAACGAAGGGGCCATAATTGGCTAATGGCCCAATCGCTATCTTCCTCCATCTTTATGTCACACGAATGGAATGATTTACTACCCTCATTATCAAACGGATCGATGGACGTAATACTCTGGTGTTATCAATTTAAATTTGTTTATTTGGATATAGTTGGAATGTCTCGTCACAGTAGTGTTATAAATAACAATTTTCGTATAGATTGAATATTTTTAAAATATACTAATTTAATATTTGCATGATTATATTCTTGGAGGGCATCTACTAGAGGATATAATTTTAAATAAGTACCAAACTAATAATTTAAGTTATAATAAGGAGAAATTAATAGTATTGCATATTATTTATTAAAACACTGGCTTTTAGTATATTTTGCTTTCAAAATATTTTTCGTTTTATTATAATTTAAAAAAGTTTTTACTTCTTACATGGGGCGACATCTATTGTGAGTTTAGTGAGATAAAGCATTTTATTTATTATCTGTAAATACCATATTCAAAATAAAACTAAATTTAATATAATTAAATTTGAACAAAAATTAAATATATTTAATATTTGTAAATATTTATTTTGATATTTTTTATTGATATCGGAGTATAATATTGCATAGCCACATTTTATTGGATTACTGTCAAAGTCATAGCATGATAAATGACTTCTTATTTCAATTTATAGCCTGTGGAGTTTGTATTGAAATTTGAATTTTGAATGTTTTGATTTAAGTCGTAACGGAAAATTAGAATAAAAACAATATTTTAATATTATAGTTATTTTTCAATAAACTTCAAATTTCAAAATGAGTCATTTAAGTGATATAACGGACGAAGATTTTATCCCGTTTCTTCATAGCTTGGGAGTAGAAACTTATAAAAAGTCTTTCGAATGGATGCTCAACGATCCAGATTTTTCTGAAGTTTTGCGATGGATTTACAGTAACCTGGATCACAATAATGCTTTGACTGAATGGGAAGAATGCAGGTGATCATTTGCATTATACGCTTTAATTAAAGATCTTCTTATAATTTTGAAAGAATCCAGTTGCGTTATTGGGTAGAAAAAAGGTATTGTTTGAATTGGAACAACTTTAAGCTATAATATTATATGTAGATATATACTATATAGGAGTTCGTGCTTCATATCTACGTATTAAACTATAACTTATCGGACATTCTTCTTTGTTTATTTTTTTGTAGGTATGCTGAATTGGAAAAGAAAGAAAAATTATTACCATTAGACAAGTTAGAGAGAAAAATATCATCGATACAAAATGAATTCATTGGTCTTTGTTTACCAGGGGATGAGGAATCAATGGAAGACATGAAACTTGATATAATTATGCAAAAAGAGAGAATAGCTATGTTGGAGAAACACGAAGAAATTCTAAATGAATTGCTGGTAAATAATGAGTAAGTTATTGTATAAGTTGTGTAAATTACTTAAACCTGACAAGTTTCAGTGTGTACTTCTATGAAATGGTATTATTACATTGCAGTTAAAGCACTTTAGTATAAAAATAAACATTATAATCATTATTTATGTTAATCACAGGCAAACAAAAGAAGATTTAACACTGGAAGTAACAAAGCTAAATGCGACACAGTTGCAGTGTTCAGAAGATGAAGTAACAGCTGGTGAAGAATGCATGCAATTGGCAGAGAACATAGAGTGTATTACAAATGATGTAGTACAGGTCATTGCTAATGCTTTGAATTTGTTTGCTAGTTGCAATGGCAATAAGGTAAAATTAAAAAAACTTAAAAGTTTTTAGAAGTACATTTTTATGTGTTCAAAAGTAAACATTTTACATTCCTTATTAGATTTCAATGGTTCCTTTATTTATTACCTGACTGCACCAGAAAGAGGGTTACATTTTTGAGTATATGTATATTTCTTTGGCATGTTCTATATTCTACACGGCTTGATGGATTTTAGTTTGACATGTGTCATTAGATTAGTTATAATTGTAAGAGTCACACTGGGTATATCAAAATTATAAAAATTAAAATGGCTGACTTTTGGTAACATTTTATTAATTCAAAACCAATAAATGGCTAACAAAAATATATGCAACTTATATATTTAAATGTAATTGTAATGAGAAATGCTAAAAAACAAATAGAAAAATTATTTACAAAGATATAAAAAATCAGACTGTACAAGGGAACTAATAAGGCGAAAACAAGTTGAAGGAACATAGTATTATTCAGTCAGGGACATACACACACGCAGCTTTTATTAAAAATGTACACATGTATGTCTGCGACTGCAATATAACAAAAAAAAACTTTTTTCAGGAACTTGCAAAGAGGTTTTTCACCTACGGACCATTTGAGTCTTACAGACAGTCACAAGCTTTGTTTAAATCACATTTTGATCTTTTTACTTCAAAGAAATTTAACAAGAAGCAAAATGACAATACAAATGATGAGGACTTAAGGACTGCTCTCATAGAAGCTAAGAACATGGAGGAATGGTAAATAAATTTAGATATATAAAGCACTACTTTTCTATATCCATACTAATATTATAAAGCTGAAGAGTTTGTTGGTTTGGTTGAATGCACTAATCTCAGAAACTACTAGTTGAAATTGAAAAAATCTTTTTGTTTTGGATAGTTCTTTTAGCGAGGAGGGCTTCAGGTTATATATCATGCCAGAAAAATGTTTCCCGTGGGATAAATTTGTTTTTGTCTAGGGACAAACCAGAAGGGAAGCGAGATTGAGTCTCTAGTAGTTTAATTAAAATTGAATGTATATCAATGTCTGTTTGTAATATCAAAATAACAGCTTTTTACTAAATGCATCTGAAATTATATATATATGTACTTACAAGAATAACAAAACTTTTAAAATTTTTGTCTGTTTGTTCTGGCTAATCTTTGACACTTGATTTTCAAAAACTGATTTTGACGGGACTTTCACTGGCAGATAGCTAATGTTATAAGAGTAACTTAGGCTTCTATTGTAGAAAAAGAATTAGGTTTTCGCTCAATAAAATTAAAACGTACCTACGGACGTAAGTAGCTAGTACTAAATAAGATACATATATTTCTAAGTAAGATTTTAGTAGTATCATTGTATTTGAAAACTTGCTAGGTTTTCTCAGATATGCAGGTTTTCACACGATGTTTTCCTTCACCGTAAGGCATATGGTAATGATGTTAGAAATGATAGGCACATGAAAATATTAGAGATGCGAGATTCGGGATTTGAACCCGCTTTACTCCCTTTCCCAAGCGAGCGCGTTACCACTGGGCGACCACTTTTTTTTTTTTAACGTTGGGAAATGCATTTACGCACGACGTGTGGGACTCACCGGCGTAATACAGCCAGTACTACCCACTAAAACCCAACAAAACCTTCCCCCGTCTTAATGGGGCGTCGCAGGATCGCTTACACATTCAACTACGACGCCCCGACGGCAGGTCTGCCGAAGCAGACCACAATAACCATGGGGCTGCTCCACGGTCCACTCTGCTATCAGAGAAGTACCAGGAGCAACCCGCATGGTACACCGCCCCCCGAAGAGGGCCACCTCCCACCGCCCACCGAAGTGGGCAACCTCCTTGTGCGTTACTTAGCTTCGCGCCCGGTTGGATTGCCGGGCACTACTGAGCCCCCCCACCACGACAAGGTGAACGCACGTTGGGGGGGACCACTGGGCTACCACTGCTGTATAGTAGT
The DNA here is from genome assembly GCA_921882275.1 of Brenthis ino. Classification (NCBI taxonomy): domain Eukaryota; kingdom Metazoa; phylum Arthropoda; class Insecta; order Lepidoptera; family Nymphalidae; genus Brenthis; species Brenthis ino. The sequence continues at coordinate 17,323,924 of OV170224.1, read as the reverse complement.
ATACTACATTAAATATACAAAATTTCATCAAAATCGACTCATCTATTTAACTGTAGAGAATAAATTGACACAAATTTTTATTACATTATTACAGGCTATCGGATGCAGTTTGTAGCTATATAGAAACAAAAGCAGATCTGTATGGAGAACAAGCCAAGCTGTTACTCATTTCTAACTACAATAATGTACATCCCAGTCAAATAACGTAAGTACTTATATGAAATACTTGATGATTTTAAAATGTGAAAATAAATTATTGATAATAATTCAAAATCAATAGTGTATGGAAAAATTGGTGCTTAATCATTTGCTTGTTTTCTATAATCTAAGTTGTATTATGGCTAGCATATTTTTTTACTTATAGACTAACTTCCTTAAAGGTTTTTATAACAAAAATAGCAGAATCCGCGACTTCGCCCGCGCTCAAACTAATAAAAAAACAAACTTTTTGATACATCGACGGCAGGCCACCTACCAAGTCCAATTGTGTTTTCATCCAGGAGCCCATTCAAATAACACACAAAATTTCATCCAAATTGGTCCAGCCCTTTAGGAGGAGTAAGGTGACAAACACACATACACAAGAATTATATACATTAAGATCATCAAGCATCTGTCTGTTAAGTTTTCACCCCTAAACTACTGAATCAATTTTAATGAATCTTGGTATAGAGATGGATGGGACCTTGGAGAAGTATATAGGCTGCTTTTTGATGCAAAAATAAAATTTGAAGGGGATGAAATAGAGATTGACATTTTGTATCGGGAATAAATAATTTCTCAAGTTTTGGTATTTTTGGTGTTTTTGACCAATCAAGGTAAAATGGGGGATGATTTTAAGTTTTTTAAAGTACTTTTCTATACTTATGTGTATTCTATATTATATACTAACTGTTAAAACTTAAAACATACCTAGACGGTAGAGATGGGCCGAATGTTCAGTTAAGTGTTCGTATTCGGTATGTTCGGCGTATTTTTATATGTTCGTGTTAGGCCGAATATTCGGTTAATTTGCTGAATAATTGGCGAATATTTATTTAATACCATTTTAAGAATAATATGTGTTAAAAGCTTTATTTTGAAAACTGTACATTACTATTTGTAAATGAGACCATACTCATTTGGATAACAATCAATTATTCAAAAGATTAAAAGAAAGAAAAAATCTATAAAATTAAATTTTTATAAACGTACTTTTCTAGGCGAAAATGAATCGAATAATTCGGCTGAATGTTCGATTCGGTACATTTTGGACGTAATATTTGGCCGAATTCGTATTTGGTTAAACCTGGATTCGGCACATCTCTACTAGAGAGTAAGTCGCTCCATACTAATATTATTATAAAGAGGTAAAGTTTGTGACGTTGTAGGGGGTAATCTTTGGATCTACTGAATCGATTTAGATAAAATTTATTACGAAGATACTTTGAGACCCTGGGAAGGACATAGGATACTTTTTATATCGGAAATCATCCCTTAAGAGGGTGAAAATGAGGATGAAAGTTTATATTGGAAAGCAAGCTAGGGAGGAACCCGAGCGAAGCGAGGGTGAGTCGCTAGTACACTATATTTTATGCGTAAATTATTTTCAGTGTTTATTCAATGGAAGCACAAAGTGCAATAGAGCTATTGGAACAAGAGGAAGGCATTTTAGAGCAACAGTTACAAAATTCAGTGAAACATTACGTGGAGAGACGCACCAGCATGGCTGTGGAAGTGACAGCAAAGTCAGCTTTGGCCATAAGAGAGTATGTATTCAAATCAAATCATGTTTTGAATTGTCACTTTTAAAGAAGTTTTATTTCATGTTTCATGTCATCAATAATATATATATATATATATATATATATATATATATATATATATATATATATATATTATTAATAATAAATTTGACTGTCACTTGCGCGACATTCATTCATTTTTCCAGTGTATTGACTTGCCTGTGAGTCATGTCTAAAGAAGTTTTACTTCAAAATATAACTACTTTTCCCATTGATCAAAAAAATCATCCAAAAGTTCTCTTAAAACCATCAACAGTTATGTTTAGATAATTAATGTAGTTGAAATAAATATACAACAATGTAAATCGAACCTTAAAAACAATGCTTGAAGTTTTTACAAAAAAACAAGCGCGCTCAAGTCCAAGTGAGCGCTCATTCGGCGAGGACATTTTTTGTCGCTGATTGTGTATCTAGTACTTATTGGACTATGACTTTTTCCAGACAAATCTACAAAGATTTAACATATTTGTCGAATATTACGTCCCGTGCGCTGACGGCTGACCGCACGCTGTACGCGGCGCTGCGCCGCGAACTGCGGCTTCTAGAGGAGCTGCTGCACTTCGCTGCTCAGCTGCGGGAGTACCAGCTGCAGGAGTTCGACACTGTTGCTAGCCGGATTGTGGGTATTGCTTTCTATATATTAACTAGCAGAAGTCAGATGGCTTTGTATAACATATGTATATAGTTTTACAGTAATGTATAGAAGTCTGCTAGATTTGTTGATTTGATGACTGCTCTGCTCCCTTGAATTTTAGCATGATTATATATAGCCTTCTTCAATAAACAGGCTATCTAATGCAAAAAATTTTGTTCCTGAGATTAGCGCGTTCAAACAAACAAACTCTGCCTCTTTATAATATTAGCATAGATTTCATTGTTCCTAATAAGAGTCCATCCTATATGAAATAATTGAACCTTTTTTTAGAAATCAATGAACGATATATCCTCGGAACAAGAAGCAGTGGAGAAGAATCTACAATCTTCAAATGTTATATTAAATGCTATTTTATCCATATCTGGATATGAGCCTAGTGCTGATGTGTTGTTGCCTATAAAGCTCGATAACGAATTGAGTAATAGTATACGGGAATTGAAGGATAATATCAAAGAAGGATATAAAACTAAAGAGAATTCACTAGAGAAGATGTAAGTTTTTTGTACTACTTGTTATTTTATTTAAGAACTGTTTGAATTAATAACATGCATTTACATGATGGTAACGCGCCCGCTTGGGAAACTTAGTGAAGCGGGTTCAAATCCCGGGTCTGGAACTACTGATATTTTCATGTGCGAATCATTTCCAACATGATTATCACTTGTCTTATGGTGAAGGAAAACATTGTGAGGAAACCTTAATGTCCAAGAGAACTTAGCACCGCCCCAAACTCGGCCATCGTGGTGGACTAAGGCCTGACCCCCCTTGTATTGTAGGGAGGCCTAACCCCAGCAGTGGGACGTTAAAAAGGGCTGAATGCAATACTACTATAATATTAAGTGATATATGTATGAACCTTACTTAGAAATTTTTGTATCTTATTTAGTATTAGTGACTTACACTTGCTTCGATTGGATACTTCCCTGAGTACATTTTATTTTTTTGAACAAAACCCAAATTTTTTTGCTTCAATAAATGTAGCCTTAGTTACTCCTTATAACATCAGCTATCTGCCAGTGAAAGTCCCATCAAAATCAGTCCAGCCGTTTCGGAGGATAATTTCACAGGTTTTACAATTTACCTGCGACATATTATATAACACTAATACAAAATAATATACAGACAACATAGATAAAGTTCAGTTTTAGCCATTGAAGTACAGTCACCTAAGAATATGAAGATCAAATAATAATAATTTTAAACCAATTTTAATTCTTATTTCATATGCAGTAAGGAGTCAATGAAACCTCTGAAAGAATATATATGGGATGGTTGCACGAAACAGCCGAACTGCTACGACAGGAGTGTGTCGGCCATGACACATTCGCTAAGGCAGGAGATGGAGAAGATTGACAGTAAAGTTGTTAGTACAAGCGGAGAATTTAATGGAGTTAAGGTGAGAATATATTATCAAGATATTAACATAGAACTATCTTTTTGGATTCTTTCATCGCGCACAAATCCGCGAAATAATTCGAAAAGATAGTTTTAATGTTTAACTTTAACATTTTTTTATCATCATTTAATTTTTGCTATTATTTTTATAATTATTACAATTTTAAAAATATTACTTAGTAATCTATATTTAGTGTTGCCATTATTATATTTATAACCATAAAGAAAAATATAAAATATAGTATTAATTATTTAAGCCATATAATTGTTCTATGTGTAATTTAAAAAGTTAAAATTAATTAAGGATAATAATTTTAATTTAGTTTGCTATTATTTAAAAACAACTTACTAAGCAACACTATTAATACAAATGAATTTGTAAAAGTAAGTTGTTAAAAAATATTGTAATGTAATTGGTGCAATTTTCATTTTGTTAATTGTGGGTAGGCTGTCTGTAACAACTATACCTTCAAGACATGTAACACCTCAGTCTCTCCCGTGACCATGATTGCTGTAAAGCACTCGAAACGTCGGGAACCAAAAATCAAAATAAATCCGCGAAATAATCCGAAAAAATTGTTTTATTTAATAATGTCAAACATTCGCGTAAATCTAAGAAAGTATTATTAGACAGACAGACAATTAAAAAAAAAATGTTTTTCTTATAAATACCGTATATAATTCCATGTGCATTTAGTAGAAAGCTGTTATTTTGACATTACAAACATGCACTTCAATTTTATTTATCTGTATAGATTACTGAGTTTTCTAACCAGTGAGTCCCATATAACCACCTTTATGGATGTAGGTAGTAAGCGTAAATGCATTTTCCACCGTCAAAAAGAAAAAAAAAGTGATTGTTGAGTTTATTTGTCTTATAGATATTTACTTTTCTCAAGTTTTCAAAAGTCATGTGAAGTATAACTATCTATAAATGCTATCAACCTGCACCTGACCAGCGAGGTGGACTATGGCCTGATCCCTCCGATGATAATGAATTTTTATTATTAGTAATATAGTATTTAGGTATATACAGAATACATAACAAATATTAAAAGAAGCTAAAAGCTAACCCTCATAATAATTGTTATAATTCCAGAATGGAGATAAACATAATGTTCGCAAGCTCTGGCAGTGGTTCCTGACGGACCAGGCGCGGCTGCTGCATTGTATGAAGAGTATAAATCATTGAATGTAATAATTATAGTTGTTTTTTCATATTAGTTTTATTTTACTATTAATATGTATTTTATTTCCAGCCACAAAGGTGTGCGAGTGAAATAGTTTTTATCCTGGAAATCATCCCTTAAGGGGGTGAGAATGGGGATGAAATTTTGTATGGGGAAGCAAGCAAGGGACGAACCCGAGCGAAGCGAGGTTGAGTCGCTAGTTTTCAATAAAAAGATAGATTATCGTTTAGGATTTTTTCGTTATCGTTTAGGACGTTTTTTCGCGGACTAATTTTGATTTTTGGTTCCCGACGTTTTGAATGCTTTACAGCAATCATGGTCTCGGGAGAGACCTCTGGTCAGTCTCAATCAAATCCGTCAAAGAATTCGAAAAGATAGTTTTATTTAAAACTTTGATATCAACAAAGTTACTTATGTAACATATATATTACTAGCAGAACCCGCGGCTTCGCTTGCGCTAAAACTACGAAAAAATCTCTAAAAAGGTAGTTTCATACAAACTTTCATCCCGTATTTTACGCCCTTATAGAATGAATTTTGAAAAATGCTAATACACGTATTTATTTAATTTTATTGAAGAGTATATATACCAAGTTTCAAGTAATTCTGATAATAAAAATTACGCCAATCCGTTACTCCGTTTCGATGTTAAAGGAGGACAAACAAGCAAACATTTATAATGATTATTGATTATAAGTATGGATATAATGATTGGGAAAAGAATGGTAATATCTTTATTAAATAAACACAAACTAAGCTTTATAATTATTTATTTAAAAATATGTATATTTAATTTACTTAACACTAATATATTGTAGGTAGGTATATAAAAAGACTAATTGCTCCAAAATATATAAAAAAAAAACAATGAGTAGTTAAATTTGGAATTTTTTGGTACTTTAACTTAAATAACTAATATAAATACTAAAAAATCACAATAATTGTAGTACTTTTATTGACAATACTTATACTATATATTATGTACATATTCACAACCTCTTCTCATCTCAAGCACCATTAAAGATTAGGCACTAATATATACATATAAAAAATGAAACGAAGGTGTCTGAATGTCACAAAGTTACCCTATAATTTGATAAAGGCTGTATGCACACCACGTTTAATAAACGCGCGTTTTTGAATGTAAGGCGTCTTTTTTAATGCGCTGTAAGCTTATAAAATATTATTTTTATTAATTACTAGCGAATTACTCTCGCTTCGCTCGGGTGCATCCCTAGTGCGTTTTAACTTTAAAAAAATGAAAGTAACCTAAATTACTTCTTATAACATCAGCTATCTGCCATTGTAAGTCCCGTCAAAATCAGTCCAGCCGTTTCGGAGATTAGCCGGAACCAACAGACAGACAGACAAAAATTTTAAAAATTGTTCTGTTCCTATTAGTACCGTTTATAATTTCATATGTATTAGTTAATAAGCTGTTATTTAAACATTACAAACAGACACGACAATTTTATTTATCTGTATAGATACTTATTTGCTCTGTTTGTAAACGCGTACCAACGTGCGTCTATAAAGTCTTGTGCATATGCCGTAACATTTTTATGCTGAAGCCCAATAACTAACAATTTAAAAAATGTTATCTTTTTAGAAACAATGTGTTTTTTTACCCCTTAATCTAAAAATTGTTTCGATTTTTATAATGTTCTTATTGGCAGATAGAGGGTACGAGAGAATTCATACATTTTTATTCTGAGATAAAAAAAAACTAATTAATCTGTAAATTCCATGGGTTCATTTCCAGTGGGATGAATTTGTATGGTAAAACCAGTTTTTAGTAAATTTGAAGAAAAAGTCTGCCTCTTAAAGTGCAATAATTAATTATATTATTCTACTTTCAGGGGCAGATTTTTGAAGTAAAATTTCTTTAGGCGTGACTGAGGGGTAAAATACATAGATGTATTATTAATTATTCTTCAAAAAATTTAACTGAGTCGAATCTGTACATTAAATATTTTTTGGAAAATCTTATTGAAATTGTCATTATTATCGATACAGAGGCTAAATTTTTGTCTCTCTGGGAACGCATCACGAGACAACCACTGGACAGATGAAATATGGTATGATGATAGCTGGTTATCTGGGTCAACATATAGGATACTTTTTACTGCGAGTAAATATCTCATCTCTGAGAAATCTGTACTAAACTTTAAAACGTAACTTATAAAAATGAATATTTATTACTAATAAATTAATTTAAAAAATTCTATGTTTGTATTTTTATTTGTTTTAATTTAATTGCGTTCATTAATTACGGTTTATTTGCCACAGCGCTAAAGACGTTTTACTTCAACTGCGCATAAAAGATACACGCACTCAAATATTTTCTTCTAAGTAATTTACAAGATGGAAGAAATAATTTCTATACAGAAAATATTTAAAATATTCTAGAACAGCAAATATAATTTCTAGAAATAATTTTATATGGTCAATCCCACGTCGGTCGCGGCACTTTCCGTAAGAACGTGTCCTCTGGTGAGATGTGTATGGGGTTGGTGAAGTCCACTTCTATGTTCTCTGGTATTGATTGAAAATATGTGATTTTTGTATCTGTAATGAGAATAGTTAGTAGTGTACATTTTTATCATTTATACTGTAGGTCTTCAAATAATACACCCATACAATATTGTAATCCGAATTTAATCAACTAACAACTAGAGCTGTAGCAAACCGTATGTATTCGATACTGAATAACGGGTACGCCATCTAGTACCGAGTACCGAAACGTTATCAGTATTAGTAAGCTGTAAATCTATCTTTACGGATTTTTTTGCAGATTTATATTTATTTTTGGTACCAAATAGTTTTATTTGGGATGTAAAGTCTAAATATCCCGTTACCTGTAAGATTGAGCCTCGCCACGAGCTCCTCTAGATGTAGGTGGTCGAGCACGGCGGTGACGGTGAGGCGCGGGCGCAGCACGCTGCGGCGGCGGCGCGGGCGGCGCGGCAGCAGCGGCAGCGTGAACACCATCTGCGTGAGCGGCGTGTTGTCTGCACCGAATTGCTGGAAGTCAAGTTGTGTTTTGAAAGCCCAGCCCTTTTTAACGTCCCACTCCTGGGGGTGGGCTTCCCGAAATCAGGAATCAGGTTATAGACTACGCTAGCCGAGTTAGCGGACGGAGCATAAGCTATTTCAGAGGATGTTTATTGATGATGGTGATGATTTTACAATCCACATTTTTAAATATAAAACGTACGAAAAAAGATTATGGAAATATTATATTATGACTATTAATGTGTTTCAAAGTGTAGTATATAAATAAATAATGTGTAAATTTATAGGGCAAGACAATATCAACGAAAAAGTAAATAACACTCATTATGATCGCCTGAAGAAGCAATAATAAAGAGAAACGGTGTGTAAAATAATAGTACCTAGTTATTAATTAAACAAAACTGATCATAACATCCTTTGAAATATTAAGTTAGAAATATAGCATGATCTGAGAAAAATCATACGGACTAAGTATATCTTTTGGAAAGCTAGATTCTCTCAGACGTGCAGGTTATTTTACCGACCAATCTTCGTGTTTTCTCCATTCTATATAGGTACATTGGCGAAGTAATCAGCTCAACTGGCATGCTTTCAGGGGCGGATTGTAAATTTGGGGGGCCCTGGGCTAACACTTCTTGAAGGCCTTCACTGTCATTTTATCTTTATAAAATCTATAATGATAGATAGTACTAGGTGAAATTAAGACAACGATATTGTATGGTTCTTAGGGTCTTTAATTTTTATTATTTTAGATATTTGTTTATTTTACAAATTTACAACATTATTCATTGTTCTCAAAAGGGGGCCCGGTATTGAATTCAATTATTAATGGCTTCAAAGCATGCAGGGGCGGATCTATATCTTTTTGGGTTTTTTGTATCGTCTGACTCACCAAGCACTTGCCACTGACGCAGTAGGAGGAGTTGTCCCTGGCGCAGGCGGTGCCGAGCGGGAACCAGCCGTCGCGCCCGTTCACCAGGTAGAAGCGGTGCGCCGCGCGCTCGTCCTGGCACGCCACGCGGCATGCGCGGTCCGGGTCCTCTGAGAGTTAGTCAGTCAGTACGTCAGTAACTTATTTTTTCAAAATACTTGTTGACTTTACACTTGAAAGTTTTTTTGCTCAATAATAATTACACTGAAGGGTCAAACGCGCGAATTCGTAACTGGCTATATATAGGGTATATACCTTGTTCCCGACGTTTCGACTGGGTTGCACCAGCCGTGGTCACGGGCAGAAGTATCTATCTAGGGCAGCATATTATGCAACCGGAAGAGATTCAGATGCTCCCCGCTCAGAAAATCTGGAAGTTCCTGGAGTCAACAGGACTAAGCAGAGAACTTTTAAATTCACTCTAAAGGGAGCTACAATGGACCATAACTGGTCGACGTAGCTATAGGGCCGACCTCGGCACCACACCCAATAAAATATAATAATAATAATGGTTGAGGCGTGGCGAGCTTTTCCCGGAAACCGAGGGATTTATGATATCCATACAAGATCAAACAATAGAGAACAGCTCTCCTGAAACAATACAACATATTACTGGTGCATGCCGAACAATAGTACAGACTGATTATAAGCACAGACATGACCAGGTTGCTAATATCATCCATCAGCAAATAGCCCAAATGCTTAAGATTACAATGAACAAACCTGTACCATCTACAGAACGCGATAGCTGAAAAGTTAACCAAATACATGGAGTTAAAAGACGAAATAAGAAGAATGTGGCATCTTGAAACCGTTACCATAGTTCCAATCGTTATACATATTTTAATCTACAAAAAGCCGTTATATTAAACACATGTAGAATTGTTCGTAAATTTCTACAAACGGATAATGATATAGGCAGTAGTATCCCCACATCGTTTGACATTATACAAAATCATGTCCAAGCGCCACGTCTTGCACAACACATATCTCAACGACACAGTATTACTTTAGATACTTAATTACCATACAACAAAAACTATCCCACTAACACTTGGCTATGGCCCGTGTTAGCTGAGAATACCGGCAAAGCCGAGATTTTCAAACGAAAAAAATAATAATAATAATATCCACTTACGAATTCAGGCGTTATGTCCCGTAGTGTAATTATTATATAATTACGAAGCACGATAATTTAAAAAGTTTTTTTTCTCTATTTTAAAAACAAAGCTTTACTTCTAAGATTTATATACGTATGTAGATAAAATGTATAATTGGGCTTTTTGAGTCAGAGTAAGTTCGCGAGTCAGTGACCGACTTCCTAAAATCATCGTCTTTAATTACATTACAATGATATATGTATGTACCTAAATGTTTAGTTTTCTTGAGGGAGCGTATTACAAATCACGTATGCTATGTAGCAAATATGGCTGTCCGTATATTATGTTAGTAATTAATTAATATGAATAATATAATATGTAACTGCTTATTAGATAATAAAACTGTTTGATAATAACTATTATTCAATAAACTGCGTACTGAATATTAATAAATAAATAAATACCTAGGTATGTTGGGACATTAACACACAACATCGTCTAGTTCTATGGTAAGCTACGAGGCTTGTGTTATAGATATCAGATAATTGATACATCACATATATTATTAAATACATAAGTATTATAAATATAAACACCTATGACTGGAGTACAAACATTCGTGCTTATCACACAAGTGAATGTCCCAATCGGGACTAGAACCCGCGATCGCTGGCACAATAAAAATGAAATCTGTATAAAAAAAGTTTTTTTTAAAAACAAAATATGACTGTTACGTGATGTTTGCAGAATGATGAAGTTCTACTTACGGTTTTATAATTTCCCTACGATATTTTAATTTACTGAAGACCTTTTTGGAATATACTATTTACATCATAATAACAATAAGAAAAAAAATATATTTCTTTTATTTCCATACAAAAATAAAAATATTATTATTGCACCTAAACGGTATTAGTCCTGGTCAAATTTAAATGAGTAAGCATTGCCCCTACACCTCTCCCATTCCACCGGTCACGCACTTTCGCTAATGCTAGGATTATTGGTGTTTAGAAGGTGCAATAAAAATATTTTTATTTTTGTGTGAAAATAAAAATTTAAGAAATATTATATTTTTTTACAGATGTTGTTGTTATGATGTAAATAGTATATTCCTAAGGGTCTTCAGTAAATTAAAAATGACCCTGTATACCTATACAAGAATTGTTCATTTAATATTATAAGTTCACTCACCCAAAGCCGGCGATATCTGCATGCCGAGGCCGGAGAGGCGCCGCACTCTCTCCTTGTACTTAGAGCAGACCATCGTCGCGTACTGGTAGGGGGATACCACTTGTTGACACGCCTGTAGTGATATATGTTTATTTGTTTATATTGTATATACGTACATATATAGGAAGCGGGTTCAAATCCCGGGTCTTGCAACTTTGATATTTTCATGTGCGAATCATTTTTCAAATGTAATTACCACTTGGAGTAGTGGAAACATCGTGAGGAAACCTGCATGTCTAAGAGAACTTAGCAAGTTTTCAAAAAACATGCTCAGTTGCCCGCACTTGGCCAGTGTGGTGGACTATGGTCTGATCCCTTTCGTATTGAAGGGAGGCCCGTGCTCAGCAGTGGGACGTTAAAAAGGATGGGATACAATATTATACATAGGGATATACATATTGTAAGTAAAGTAGAGAATTTCTTATGATTTAGTGTGTTTAATTTATACAGCGGTACAGCTTTTGTTTAAAATATAAAAGAATTGAATATAGAAACGTATGAAAGACGTTTAAATTAATCTACTCTCGAGCAGCGACTTGGACTATGGCCTGATCCATTTCTACAGATAATATAACCAATGTCTGTGTCCATTTCGTATTGTTGCGAGACTTAATGATATATGTAAAAAATACGATTTTATTACATAAAAAAGAACGGTTTTTATATGTGTATTTGCAAACGCACCTGCGTCAGTGTTGTGCCTGTATCTCAGACATAGGTGTATATATTATGTATGTGCGTGTGTACGCGCATTTGTGTGTATGTATGTAATATGTATCTGTGTGTGTGCGCGTGTATGTTACCGAGTCGTCCGGCGTGCATATCTGCACGGAGCGGCGCGCGGGGGCGGCGGCGGCGGCGGCCACGAGGCGCAGGCCGGCGGCGCGCGCCACGCAGCGGTAGTGGCAGCCGCTGAGCGCGCGCCACGCCGTCGCCTCCGCCACCTCGCGCCGCTTGCTGCCCGCCTTCACGCTGACACGCGAATAATAATAATAATAAATTAAACAGTGCCAAGTAAAATTTCTGTAGGTTATCGGTACTCTTTATTAAATTCAATTTACCTATATTTTAAATAATTAGAATAGGTGAGATACTAAAAATAACGCATGTTAGGTATATTAAAATCTATACAGATATAATGAAATTGTAACTAAGCCGAATCTGTACATTAAATATTTTTTTGGAAAATCTTATTGAAATAAACATTATTATCGATACAGAGGCTGAATCTATAGTTTTTAGAATTTTTGCCTGTCTGTCTGTTACCGCATCACAAAAAAACCACTGGAGGGATTTTGATGAAATTTAGTGTGGTGATCCGGGTCAACATATAGAATACTTTTTACAGCAAGAAAATATCTCATTTTTAAGAAAAATAAAAAAAACTGCAATGTAAGACTATACTAATAATTTGTAAAACCTTAGAATTTCTTTTTTGGTCATCTGAACGCGGGCGGAGCCGTGGGCAGTGCTAGTTTTAAATAAAAGTATCTATTGGAAACGTCGGGAACCAAAAATCGAAACAAATAGGTATAGATATATTTACGTGGTTGTGTGTGAGGCGGCAGTTTTGACTTGTAACGCTTCCCACTCGCAGTCTTCTGGAGAGAGCGTGAACTCTTCATCTGGGTTATCTGTGCAAGTGAATTTCTGAAAAAAATAATAATAGTACTGTAGCCATTTCTTCATTTCAACAAAAAATCCAAAAAGCGCTAACAAGGTTTAGGTATTCTAAATTCCACCCAATAGGATGTTTTTTTTAAATTGTAATTTTTATAAACAAATTATTTTCAACTATGACCACTTGCTAAGTAGGGTAATAAAAAAAACATTGCAAAGAAACTTTTTGGAAAAGAAACAAAGTAATTACGGCATACGCATTTGGGTAGAGTGTAACTTATGGTGGTAAGACAAGGAAGTAAAGTTCACCCTATGGTTGCCGTGATCAGATCCTCATTCTCTGAGGGAAGAATTGATTGATTAACGATGTGGGAGTAAAGTATAATGTGGGGTGGTAAAGTATGATGTGGGATGGTAAGGAATCATGTGGGATGATAAAGTATGACATGGGAAGGTAAAGTATGACGTGGGATAGAAAAGTATGATATCGATTGGTAAAGTATGATGTATGATGGTAAAGCACGATGTGGGATGGTAAAACACGATGTGGGACGGTAAAGTATCTTGTGGTATGGTAAAGCATGGCGTGGCTCACCCGGCAGACGCCGGCGACGCAGAAGGCGGGCGCGCGGCGCGCGCAGGCGGTGCCGTCGGGGAAGCTCCAGCCGCGCGACTTGTACCCGCCGCCGCGCGTGTCGCACCACACCGCGCACTTGCTGCTCGCGTCTGTCGGCAGTAACACGTTAGTTTAATACAAATTCTAATTTAAAATATTTTATTCAGAATTTCCCATACAGACTTTTAACCCCTTAAGGGATAATTTCCGAAATAAAAACTACCCTATGTTCTTACCAGGGTCTCAAATTACCAAATTTTATCTAAATCGGTTCAATAGTTTCGGATCCTATTAGGTACAAACATTCCTCTTTATAATATTAGTAAGTATAGATTGAATTATTACAATTTTTCACTAAACATAATAAGTTTACTACCAGTTCGGAAAGAAGCCTCAGATTTGAGAAGAACTGAAAGAAACTCAGCGGGACTAATATTATTACTTTATCTTTTTTGTCTAATAGAAGTTGCTTTATTGAGCTCTCTATTGGTTACTCGGTTGAAGCAATTTAATGTAACATCATCTATTGGAAGGAATACAGCGAATATTATAATTGTGAATCTGTGTGTCTGTGTGTATATTCCTTATTTTCTCACGTTAAAATAACTAATAAATATAAATAAATTTGAGTGAAAAGTACGTACGTAGTATATAAACATACCTAGAGTAAAACATAGGTTTCTCTTAAGCATCTTATTATTATATAAATGTAAAGTTTGTGTGTGTATGTTTGTTACTTCTACACGCTGTAATAGCGGGATTTAGTAGAAAATTAATACATTATACATACATAGATAGACTATATAGATAAATGCAGTGACAGTGGGCTTCTGTAAATTAACTCTTCAGAGCAAAGGTAAATCACTAGTACATTTATAACGAGTAGGTGACGTTAGTTATTAGTAAAAAATAAATAAAGAGTGCAAGTATGAATGTGTACACGCACATGAAGTAAAACTTCTCTAGGTTTTCGGTACTCTTTATGAAATTTAATGTATGTTTTAAATAATTAGGATAGGTGAGATATTAAAAATAACGAGTATTTATAGAATATCATTTAAGGAAAGAATAAAATATATAATTTGTCAGACAATAACAACGGTCACCACGGCAACAAACGTACGTACATTTTTTCGTAACGCATTCACCAGCCTCTCCCCTTCTTCCTCCCCCAAGTCACGCGTGCGTAAAGAAAGTAAGAAAGAAGTGAGTTTTACTTCAAAAGGACAAAATCATGTTACCATCAGCATCCATCCTCTGCAAGCCGGTGCCGATGAGGTCGGGGTCTACGTCGCGCGCGCGCAGACAGATCTCGTCGGCAAAGTCACGGATCGTCATTCCCGGTACGTTTTGGCACTGGAAAATGTTATTTGGTGCTGCTATTTCTGTTTTACAAACTCGATGAATTTTACTTAAATAATAATTTTCATATCTACTTAATATATATCTAATTTCTATTTAAATTTTTATCCTTCATTTAATATTGTCAAAATTGTAATTTATCCAAGTATAACACGAAGAGAAATGATACGAAGATAAATTACCTACTTATTTTCAATTAGTTAACAGAAGTATTAATTTTTGTTTTTTTTTTTAAACAGAAATTATAGTATAAATGTATTCCAAAGATTTTGTTATGGAGTATTGTTTCTAAAATGTGTTGTTGAAATAAAAAAATCATGCCGTACCTGAGGCGCTTGACAGGATTGATATTTTTTGTCGTGTCCATGACAGTAGCTTTTACCGTTTTCATGTCTGAAAGAAATAAATATAAATATCGATTGAATTGATAATAAAGTAATTAATATACTTAAAGTGAGAGAAAGGGATACAATGAGAGAGAGAGAGAGAGAAGGATAGAGGGGAGGGTGGTACAGAGAGGGAGGGGAATACAGAGAGGAAAGGGTATATAGATTATAAGGGGGATATAAAGAAAAAGGGGGATAAAAAAGGAGGGGGATACAGAGGAAAAAGGGGGATACAAAAAGAGAGGGGATAGAGTAGACGGGGGTGAGAGACAGCACTCACCGGGGCTTCCCGCAGCGCCTGCTGGCGGTGGCGACGCCGGCGGCGGCGGGGGCACCGCCCGCGTCCAGCAGGCAGGCGGACGCGCACGGCGACCAGCGCGCCCAGCGGCCCCAGCCGCGCGCGCGCGCCTGCTCGCGCTCCACGCACGACCCTCCGCGGCAGTACTGTTGCAAATCAAATCAAAATATACTTTATTCAAATAGACTTTTACAAGCTCTTTTGAATCGTCAATTTTACATTTTAAATTAAAATTAAATGTCAGTGTAGACAGTCCGTGAGGAATCTACCACCGGCTCGGAATGCAGTTCTGTTGAGAATGCTGTTGATACTGAGAGTTACATACATTATACACTAGGGTGGACCAAAAACTTTTATTTTTTTATAATACTTTCTTAAAACGCGAATATTTGACATTTTAAATAGAAACTATTTTTGGGATTATTTCGCAGATTTATTTAGATAGATGCTTTACAGCAATCATGGTCACGGGAAAGACTAAGGTCATAGACGTCTCAAACGCGTTATATACGTTGTATGTACTTATTACAGACAGTGTCTACTCACTATTTTACAAAAACGATTTCAAAAATTCAAAAATGGCACCAAAGTACCTTACAATATTTGTTAATTTTAGTAAACATTTTTATACGAAAAATATGATATTTTATGTTTTTGAGACATTATTTTGTGATAGAGTATGAAAAATTGTAAGAGTCATCATTTACCATTTGAGGATGAACTTTAACCTCGAATAACTAATAAACGACTACGTCAACTCAACCAAAAAACGGTATTAGATCTTTTTTGTAGATCGTTTAATTCCCTACAAGTATACACATGTTTTTAATTTGACTGGACAATAATTCAATTGGGGAAATAAAAATGTCCCATGTTATTTATATGAAAAATCAAAAATCACGATGAGCCACCTCTTAATATTAATATTAAAACTCGACCTCTTTCAATATGAATACCATTTGCCTTACGGTGAAGAAAAACACTGTGAGGAAATCTGCGTATCTGAGAGAAGCTAACAAGTTTCGGAAAAACATCTGAAGTCCGCCCGCACTTGGCCAGCGTGGTGGACTATAGCCTGATCCCTAAAAAGGGCTGAATACTAACACCTACCTATACACAAATTTCATTTTTTTCTTACCATATCATCTCCACATTTAGTCCCTTCCAAAGCCGGGTGAGAAGTCCAAGTGTATCTTTCTCTTTGGCAGTGCAAGTCTCGACAAATGTCTTCTAGGTTTTGTGCGCCGGACTGTCTGCTTCCTCGACCGTACTTGAGCATACCTTAGAAATATTAGTATGTACTTATTATTGTAAAGAAAAAGTTAGATCGACTATGAAATTGCTTAAAAACAATTATTGCACCCTTAAATTTTTAAAATTAATAAAATTAAACGATTATATTTTAGATTAGTTTTTTAGAGTAATACTAAAATGTAATTTTGATGGTGATAGGGTAAAATTTTAAGTTCAGCATTACAATTTTAATGTAACAAGTATAAACAAAATGAAAAAAAATCGCACAAGTGCACTTGTATTTTTTTCACCATAACACCAACCATTTGCTTATTTAATGTAATTTGAACGAGAAAATTGGCTAGAAGTTTACATGAGACACCTATCGATCTGGTTTCAGCAATGTATATACTCTTACCATAACTCAGTCGTTTCCGAGTAAAATAACTGTAACATACGGACAGACGGACATGACGAAATTATAAGGGTTTCGTTTTAGCTTTTTGGCTACAGAACTCTAAAAATACACATACACGCTTATAATATTAATTAAGAAGTGCATTATTAAGAAGATATATTACATTGTTGGTCTGCATCGAATCGTTCCCCGGGCAATATGCCCTCAGCGCTGTGGTCGAGCTGACCCGCCGAGTTGCCGTGGTCAAGTAGACATCTTGACTGTACTGTGCTAAAGTGAATTATAATATTATAATAAACTATAAATAAAAATCTTCACTACATAGTATAAAACAAAGTCGCTTCCATGTGGCTGTCTGTCTGTCCCTTTGTATGCTTAGATCTTTAAAACTACGCAACGGATTTTGATACGGTTTTTTATAATAGATAGAGTGATTCAAGATTTGTATTTCATACTCACTGCTAAAACGTACCTAGAGACGAACCCGGGCGAAGCGAGGGTGAATTGGTAATATGTAATAAAGAAAATAACTTTTACTTTTTTATTTTCAACGTTGACGTTTTGACAATTTTAATGCTTTTCTCGAAACTGTAATGTAAATGTGGTGCCTTAGGACCTACAGATGCTTGATTTTATAGTTTCCAATTTCTAGTTTTTTCTGGTACCTACATATAATCAGTATAAAGATATGCAAAATGATTCGATATTGATCGTTACCCAGTATGTTAAAGGATTTTTGAGTTAAGGAATTCTTAAATACAGCTTTTAGTACATTGAGAGATTCTCTATTTTATGTTGTGTTATAAAAAAATCTAATTCTAAGCTACTGTTTACTCGATTTAATTCCCACGAAGATTCTTATCTACAACAACTTAAGGTCAATGCACACAACGTTCTGTTTCAGTATCGATATGAAGTCAAGCAATCTGCTTTTCGTAAAGTTTATTACCACAGAATTATTAATACGTCAATTTTCAAGTAATAAAAAACATACTGTACACAGATCCTTAACCATAAGTATCTAACCAATTATATTTGATAAAACCATCGATCAAAAAATTACTAGATACACAATCCCATTCAAAAGTTCTTTTAAACTATCATTATATTATGTTTAGGTAATTATTCCAGTTATAATAAATATACAACAATGTAAATTAAACTTTAAATGTAATGCTTAAAGTTGTTTACTCAAAAAAAAAAATTAAAAGCGCGCTCAAATGTTCAAATGAGCGCTCATTCGGTGAGGACATTTTTTGTCGCTGTTTGTGTATCTAATACTTATTTGATTGAGATTGAGATGAACTTAAGTTCCACAAAAAATAAAACCAACTCACTCCAAGAACTTCTGTAAATAGTTCCTACTGCACTGCGACCACGTTATCTTGCCGCTGCCCAGCGTTGGGCTCATGATGTACGCGCTCGGGTCGCACCCGTTGTCTGCGAGCGGGCCGTCATGGCGCATGCCTAGACTTTGGGTTTTCAAATGGTAGATCCAAGATTTATTAAGGATTTACTCCCTTTTAACACATTATAGGTAATTCTATATAATTTTAATGATCTTATTTTACATTGGCGAAGTGATCTGTGCTCAACTGGCACGCTTTGAAGCCAGTAACAAGAAAATTGAATTGGGTGTTCAAGTGAACAATTATATTCAAATCACATTAAAATTATTCAAATTTTTTTTTATAAGCACTTTTGAATCGTCATATAATATTTATTTCAAACATAATACTTACTTGTGGCCAATTTCGTGTGCTACAACATAAACGCTTTCAAAATGTCTGCCTTCATTGACAGTGCAGCTGCTTGTTACTGTACACATGCCGGCGACGGGGGCTAGGCCTATAGAAAAAAATACATCAATATTATCTATGTATAAACATAATAAAATTGCAATATGGTAAATTTATACTCATCTTTAATACAAGAAAAAATCATTGTTGGAATTGGTAAAAAATTGAAGCATTTCGTTTGTCTATCTGCTTGACGATGAATTGATAGAGATGTTAGAATATTGAATAGCTGTGGTACCGCCATATCAATTCACACTATATATGTATGTCTTAGGTTTATATAAATAATTGTCAAATACGCTTTCCTTTTTAATAACTAATAATAGACGAAGTCCTAACTTACCAACAACTTGACTGCTAACTTTTCCATTTTTATTAACCACGTACAAATCTAGCCCAGTTAGAATTAAAGCATGATCCCAGTGCAACGGGTCATTGTCTCCCGGCGGGTTCTCTAGCCTTTGCCATGTACAGAAATTGCTTAAAAACCTATCAATATCATGGGGTCTTTTTAAATTAGCCGGATCTTCATGAAGAATTTCCAGTCTTTTTAATATGAAATTGACTGGTCTACCCAAACTCGAGTCATGGTAAATTAATTGCACAGCATTGATCATAGCTAAGACAAATCTTACTAACTCTCTCTCTGTTTCTTTTGGAAAATTTATCGTCATATGTTTGTATAAATCACGATCCACAAAAACAGCGGTTTCTACGAATATTGCAGGTAGTACAGCTCGTTTTTGGCGTTCCTCAACGTTTAGTTTCCCGACAAAATCGCCTATAGTTTTATTTCTATGGGCTAGATTTAATTTGAATTCGTCTAAGCTGTCTTCAACAATATTTGGTGCTACATCTCGTTTTCTCCTATGCTTCCACCAAGTTTTACTTGGTTGAGGATTTGAGGTGAAATCTTTTTCTCTTTCTATACACATATCTTCTTCATTATTATTATTGATATTAGATCTTTTTACAATGACATGTGGTTTCACATGTTCGCTATGAAATCGTTCTGGTAGTGGATGAACGAAATAGTAGCTATCGTTAGATTTAATCATTCCTCTCTGAAAATAAAATAAGAGTAGTAATTATAATACATTTTATAAACATTTTACTAGATTTGAGATAAAGTGATCCAGGAAAGCATTTACTCTAGGTCAATTAGATTACACAAGAGAATGTGTACTCTAAATAATTGCTTAACTAGTCTACTTAAAAGAAAAAAACAAGAAAAATTACATTTTAAATAATCTTTTTTTGGATTTTTTCGCATTTTAAATGTCAAATATTCGCGTAAATATAAGAAAGTATTGCTAAAAAGTATTACTTACTAAGAAAGTATTATTAAAAGAAAAATGATTTCATACCACGTCATCACACGCATATAAAGCGGCGCTAGCACTTCTATAATAGCACATATCTAGTTCTTCATCATTATGTTTGTCAAACATAACTTCTGTCCCATTCGACCATCTTTTCAATAATAGAAATTGTGGATCTAAGAAACTGTTTCTCGGAGTTAAATTAACATTTAAATGATTTTTTAACGTCACTAAGTCCTGAGTATCTTGTAGAGATCTTTTGTGGCGTTTTGACCGTTTTAAGTGCGCTATCTCGAACTGTGCATCTGAAAATAAGTCGTTTTATTTTTATACTCTCGTATTTACTCTAGAAATTATTTTTTATATAAGACAATTTGCCCCCAGTTTCACTCACGTAGTTTTTTTATGTGGTATAAGATAAATGGGATATGAAATATATAGAGAGATTTCTATTCTTTTTAAATATAGTACCTACACTATAATAAAAAAAATATACACGTATAATAATATATATTATTATACGTGTAGGTACTAAGTTTAAAAAAATATAAATATAACGCTATAAAAACATTGTAATAATATTATAAACTAGCGGCTCAACCTCGCTTCGCTCGGGTTCGCCTCTAGAAAAACAAAGACAAATCTATCCCACGGGAATCGTAGATTTTTTCGGGACAAAATGTAGCCTATGTGTTATTCTGAAGAATAAACTATATTATTGTAAAGTTTCATTAAAGTCCATTCAGTACTTTTTGCGTGGAAGAGTAACAAACATCCATACATTCATACACACAAACTTTCACATAGCTACTTTATAATATTAGTATAGATGCGAAAGTTTATGAGGAGGTATGGATGTATGGATATTTGTTACTACTGAATGAATTTTAATGAAACTTTACAATAATGTATGTAGCTCATACGTCAGAGTAACATATAGGTTATGTTTTATCCCGGAAAAATCTACGGTTCCCGTGGAATAGATTTGTTTATGTTTTGCACAAATATTTAAATAATTTTCTTGAAGTTGACTTACTTCCTGCAGATAGAGTCTTAACTATTAATAAGCGTGTCAAAAATAATTCAACTTTAATTTTAGAGTTAAAAATAACAATGTAAGCCACGTAGAATTTCAACTTAAAATAATAAATTAACATAATATACCTAATATATAATATAATATAATTTAAAATAAAAACTCACTATTGTGATTGGCACCAAATAGGAACACCTTTTCTGACTCTGACAGGTGATTGAGCAATTGACTAACGTGTTCCTGGAACAAAAAAATAATTAATTAATACATCAGTAACATATTATCAACAGTATTAATATAATGTTATATATTATAAAAAAAAATAATTTTTTTTAAATATATTTCATAAAATTTATGTATGTTTTTAATTTGTCTTTATGCATAACGAGGGCAGTGGATTGATTTTTGCGAAAGGTATATTAATATATGTAATGATAAATAAATGCTTTCATCTCGGTTCATTGAACAAGTAATACTAATAACTATAAGTATTAAGACATCAAAAGCCTTCCCGCGATTATTTTCGCTATACAGCTTTCGAAATGTCGGTAACAATAAATCTAATTAAAATTAGTGCTGAACGATTACGATTAATTGTAATCGACGATTATCGATATTTCACGATTAATTGTAATCGTCGATTATCATCGCGATTATTTAGCGTTTATTATATTATTATTTATAGATTATTATTTATTATATTATTTATTATACTAATATTTTCAAATAAACTAACATACTTTTTAAATGCGCATAATGTAAGTCTTTTGCGCATGCGTGTGTGTTTATTATTAGAAAGAAGTAATATAATATTTATTATTTTTGGAATATTAAAACAAATAGCAAAAAAATCCATCAATCAAATCATCGATGCTACATCATACAGGTCGTTTTTCACTGTTGGATTGATTCAAATTAAAAATAATTCCTATTTTCAGTTACGTTTACGAGTTTTCTGAACAAAAATTTAAATTTCCTATATTTTGATTATTAATTCTTCAGCAAATAATTTTTAATTTAGTTTATGGTATGTTTTATTAAGAAACAGAATTAATCGTAATCGAAATCGTAATCGTCGATTATTAAGCGCAGTAATTGTAATCGTAATCGCTAAATAATAATCGTTGATCACTAATTGAAAAATGAAAAAAACGAAGAAATATATTTTATTTAAAATTTTAAATATTAGCCTAAATCTAATAAAGTATTATATCAACAATATCAGTACAATGATGTAAGTACTCCTTAAATATTATTTAGTATTTTATGTAACTTATTATTTTGCATAAAATATGCAACGAATTAATATGTAATTTTTATATTGCAATCTTGAAAAGTTCATCCAAATATTAGTTATTCAGGAAGCAATGTAATGAATTGGCTTTATAAAAAAAACATAAATTTTAAGCATAAATGATGTTGATTGTTAGTAATGTTATTGTTCTGGTGTTATTAGCTAGAAAATAGCCTCGACTTTTTACAATAGCTATTTTTCACACGGATCTGTGCTTAATCGAAACACAATATGGCTTAAGTTAATTTTGTAAGACGTATCTCCATTATAATTTTTTACATTTCTTTAATTAATCTTTTAATATTTTAAGTTTTTTTTTTTGAAAAATATCACGTGTAATAATTCTAAATAATTATGCCAATTTGTAAAATCTAATGCCTTTAAACGAGCAGTTCGTGTATACATATTTATTTATTTATACCGGATTATTTATTTGGTACGTGGAGGTTTTCGGGGGCGATGAATCGATCTAGATTAGTCTTATGTCTGGGAAAACGCGTGTTTTCGAGTTTTAATGCGGTTTTCTTTCGCATTATTCCACGCAAAATATGGTCGCTAATTTCGCATGCTCGGGCATAAGTATCGTGGTCAAGCGGCCAAGGCGCTAGATTCACAATCATGTGTGTTTTATTGTGTTTATGAAAATTTTTAGATTTTTTGCTTTTAAGCCAAATTAATAAGAAAATTGTACTTCTGCCCAAAAACTCCGAGCGAAGCTCGGTCGCCCAAGTGCTAATTATTATATCAGGTAAAATAGAAAATACGTGATGAAGACTGTTGATAAGGTAAAATCATTACATAATATATAGATTATGTAGGTACTAATAGTAAAAGACAGCATCTGTCTAGGTAACGTAAAGTAACAGGTTTTTTTTAAAGCTACATTATTAGAAACTAGCGGACCAGATACACGGTTTTGATACTAGTATAGTATCACATGATCTGTGGTTTTGACTAAACAATATTCTTCTTATGATCTTTAAGTTTACACAAAAATCAAATTCTTCCCTCTAAAAGCTTTTACGGACCGTTTTACCGATTTTTTCAAAAAAAAAAAAAACAGCTCGATTGACTATTTAAACGTTCTCAATGATGAGCTTTTCTCTTTAAACTTTTTTTGTATTTAATTTATTATTATTTCGCTTAAGTTTGTACTTTAATCCATAGCTGGTATTTTGCACATTTATTACAAGTCTTGTATTATTTATGAGAATTCTAAATGTCTTGTTCCGTATTTGTTCAGGAAATGGCATTTTTTTTATTTTAGTGTTTCCGATGTTTTTTTTGGATGATTTTAGTTTACTTACAACTTTAGCTTACTTGGCTCTATTATCTCTTGCCTACATCTATCTAAAGATAAAATGTTGATCCTTGCTTCATTTAAGAATGTGTAACACGAACAGCTCAAGCTATACCTACGAAATAATAATTCAACTATTTATATTTTTATTTATTTATAGGGAAATCAATCTTAATATACTTATAATTTAAAAATTTCAACGACATTTCTTATAAAACCATTTTGTAGGTGTTTTTTTTAGTTTTTGTAATTTGTGGTATAGTTACGTATAAATGTTATAAATAACATTACAACAAAACTATACATGATGATGTTCTCCTAGCCGATTCCGGCCACGGCGGCCAATCTTATTGAGACTAGCCAACTGCGCAGGAGATATTATAGTGCACAAGTGTACGCGCAGACACAAGGGCACTCTCTATTCCCGACACTCTCATACTCCGGTGGGACGACACGAGACACGACCAGTGAGAGTTAAGGCGCAGGACCGACGGCTTTACGTGCTCTCCGAGGCACGGGGGTGAAACACCGCCTACTTCCCAACTCCGGGCTGTTACTGAGGCTTACTACTACTCGTACTTGAAAGACTCAATAATTAAACTTGGCCCGACCCGGGATTCGAGCCCAGGATCTCCGGGTGTGCAGTCGTACATGCTAGCCACTACACCAGCGGGGCAGTTAACAAAACTATACATAGCATACTAACTAATCTGGTCCGGGAAAAAAACGTTTCATTCAACTGCTAAAATTATACTTTTTAACTTATTTTAAAAAGGAAGCAGTATTCGGAACTACATCTGTTTAAAAACGAATTTTAATATTTCTTTACAATAAATATATAAACAAAGTAATTATATATTATAGTTTATTAGATTTACGCATATATTTGACATTTTAAATAAAACTATCTTTTCGGATTTTTTCACGGTAAATCCGTATCGTAAATTTGATAATTGTAGATTGCTCTTAACGTCTACATAATGACCTGAGAGATGTCTAAAACCTAAAGACTAATCTCTTCCGTGACCATGATTGCTGAAAACCATTCGAGACTTCGGGCATCAAAAATGAAAATAAATTCGCGAAAAAATCTGAAAACATAATTTTATTTATAAGCAAAGTAATTCATTTATATTTAATTGCAATTCATATATAACATACATTTTATATTACACAGTCTTTACGAATATAGCGTTTAAAATTTAAATAATCTAATAGTACCGTAAAATTATAATGACATGCTATATTATTTTAAAGTAATTTTGAACGACTCATAGTGATATTATTAAACTTTCTCCACAAATAATCTATTTAACGTCAATTTTCTCAGTGAAGTCCAGCGAGAAAGCCGATATCCATACTAATATAATAAATGTGTGTTTGTTTGTTTGTCTTTCTTGCATGTCGAAACGGCTTGGCAGATTGGCGTGTTTTTTTGTGTATAGATAGTTGAAAAGCTGGAGAGTGACGTAGGCTACTTTTTACCGCGGGAGATTATCTCTTTCCCACGGGAAAACACGTTATAATACAATGCAAAAAAATATTTATGATCAGAATTACTTGAAACTTGGTATAAATGCTCTCCAATACAATTAAATACGTGTTGCATTTTTCGAAATTCATCCCATAAGGGGTTAAATATAATAATAATTTACAATATATCAATATGATAATTGTGTTCTTATCCTACGTGAGTGAATAGTGATCCAACAAAGCATCACTGAAGTATTCCGCGACAGAATAATATGCTTTGCTCAATAATAAAGAATGCAATATCCGATAATTTGACGAAATAGTGATTTCTCTATCTTTCGGTATATTCTAGTTATATACTAGAGAAATCTCATATTATTAAAATAGTAGTCATTATTTATTTCTAGATTACAAAAATATACTTATTAACAGCATTTAGCATTGTCCGCGGCTCCGCCCGCGTTCAGATGACCAAAAACCAAATTCTTAGGTTTTACATATTAGTATACTCTTACAATGCAGTTTTGGTATTTTTTTTCAGAAATGAGACATTTTCCCGCGGTATAAAGTATCATATATGTTAACCCGGATAACCAGCTGCCACCATACCAAATTTCATCAAAATCCTTCCAGTGGGCCTGTGACGCAGTAACAGACAGACAGACAGACAGACAAAAATTCTAAGAACTATAGATTCGGCCTCTGTATCGATAATAATGTCTATTTCAATAAGATTTTCCAAAAAATATTTAATGTACAGATTCGGCTTAGTTACAATTTTATTATATGTATAGATTACTAGCGACTCACCCTCGCTTCGCTCGTATCTAGGTTGATTCCCCATACACACTTTCGTCCCCATTTTCACCCCCTTATGGGATGATTTCCGAAATAAAAAATATCCTACGTCCTTCGTTACGTCCTTCAAACTATCTTCTTACCAATCTATCTATCTTCATCTAAATCGGTTCAGTAATTTTTGAGTTTATTCGTTACAAAAATACACAAAACATATTTTTTTCTCTTTATAATATTAGGTTAGAAAAGTAAGTATTGAAGAAAAACTAATTTCATATTTTTCCACATAATTAACTGTTGAGAACAAAACCGGTTACGTACTCTGATGAAACTTGATCCACTCAAAGCGATCGCAATTCGCAAGAGCCCCTGGAAACAATGAAAGTGTTGATAGTTTAATACGCGTAGTCTATTCTTACGTAAACCAATCATTTACAGATCATGCTGTTTTCTTATTACAAAACGGCTAAAAATCTGTGGTTCGAATCAAATTAAACCGAGAAATCGTAAAAAACGTTATAATAATGGAATTTAGAGTAATTTGATTTTGAAATAATTATTTTGAATCAAAATATTAATTATTAATGTATTAAAAATTGATTGAAATATATATATATATATATATATATATATATATATTTCAATAAATATATATATATATATATATATATATATATATATATATATATATATATATATATATATATATATATTATTGTAGCGCAGTGGTAAATTTCTCACTAAGGAAATCGAGTGAATTAGGTTCAAATCCCGAGTTTTGCATTTCTGATATTTTCATGCAAATCATTTCCATTATGATTACCACTTCTTTTACGGTGAAAAAAAAACATCGCGAGAAAGCATGTATGTCTAAGAGAACTTAGCGAAACTTAGCATACATGTGAATTCCGCCCCGCACTAGACCAGCGTGGTGAACTATGCTCTGATCCCTCTCGCATTGCAGGGAGGTCCGTAACCAGCAGTGGAACGTTAATGAAGTGAATAGGTATTAATTTATAAAGCATTTGAAGAAATCGATTTTTTTACCTTTTTTATAGTACTTTATAAAGCAAACAATCTTATAAGATGTTATAAATATAAATATTTAGATTGGTATGAAAAACTACAAGATCCTAGTGATAACATATAAACGATTTTAGAAGTCACTTATCATTTTAGTTTCAGAATAATACCTCGTTTCTTGATAGATTTATGGGTAGTACTGTACAAAACGCACCTAAACTTGCAAAGTGCAAATTCCGTTTACAATAGGCAACCAAATGTCAAATGCGATTGCTTACCTTGACAATTCAACGAGTGAAGGAAATTGTGACACCCCCTATTCATGATCAGTCATGGTAAATGTGATGCACGACTTGGCAGATGTATTAAAAGTATAGTTAATTTTTTATGGGCCATATCTATATGTAGGTATAACAGTAATATAAAATTATACATGCATGTAATTTTATATAATTTATTCAATAACCTTCATTAAAATCCAAGTGATTCTTTCATGTTTCATAAATCGAAAAGATAATAATTCGATGTATTTTTACCCTCGCTTCGCTTCGGGTCGTTCCTAGAAAAAAACTAAACTATCCCTCGGGAACCGTACATTTTTCCGGGATAAAAAGTGTTGTCAAAAACCTTTGTGCTTTTTCAGACTATAATCTAGCTCTGTGCTAAATTTCATCGAGATCCATTCAGCCATTCTGGCGTGAAAGAGTAACAAACATACATCCATTCTCACAAACTTTCCCATTTATAATATTAGTATGGATATGGATACCTATATAAAAATCGATGTGTGTATGTATGTTTTCAATGGATTCAACGGCTGGAGTAATTTTCATGTAATTTTGTGGCATTTTCAGATTGGCCCAGCGAGTGATTAGGTGAGATTGAACTCTAGTTAAATAATAATAATTAAGCGTAAGTTTAGTGGCACAAGGCTTTTTTTGTCTATAATTCATTTTCGTCTTATATAATCATATAAATAGATAAATATTTACGATAAATTGAAGTAATAAATATATAATGTGTAGTAACCAGTTTTTGTTAAATAAAAAGTTTTAGTGGAGCAACACTAACATCGAAATAGAACATTTTAAATAAAACTATCTTATCGGATTTTTTCGCGGATTTATTTGGATTTTTGGTTCCCGACGTTTCGAATGCTTTACAGCATTCATGGTCACGGGAGAGACTGAGGTGTTACATGTCTCGAAGGTATAGTTGTTACAGACAGCCTACCCACAATTAACAAAATGAAAATTGAAATTAAACAGTGGTAAAGCGCTCGCTTGGGAAACCGAGTAATGCGGGTTCAAATTCCCGGTCTCGCACCTCTGATATTTTCATGTGCGAATCATTTTCTAACATGATTACCACTTGCCTTACGGTGAAGGAAAACATCGTGAGGAAACCTGCATGTCTGAGAGAACCTAGTAACCTAGAAGTTTTCGAAAGACATGTGAAGTTCGCCAACCCGCACTCGGCCAGCGTGGTGGACTATGGCCTGATCCCCCTCATATTGAAGGGAGGCCCACCCCCAGCAGTGGGACGTTAAAAGAAAAAAGGGGGCTGAATACACACACAGCATCACGTGGGTTTTCCTACTAATATTATAAACGAGAAAGAGAAGAGAAGTTTGTAAGGACTCTTTCACTATCATTTGATACTTTTTATTCCGGAAATCATCCCTTAAGGGGGTGAAAATATGGATGAAAGTTTGGATGGAGACTCAACCTAGAGACGAACCCGAGCGAATCGAGGGTGAGTCGCTAGTGCATTATAATTTAACTATGCATGCCAAATGTGAAAATTAATTTATCCCAAAAATTACAGACAGACGGTTTTTTACGTAAATTTGCATAGCAAAATTATATATATTTATTTTCAAGGCTTGCGTTACGGTAACCAAGCATCAAAATTATTATAAGCATTGATCACTCAAATACAAAGTAATTTTGCATGCGATATCTTAAAAATTGCATATACTAACGCCTTTGTCTGATTGTAATTAAACATTAATGATGTTACTGTATGGTAATGTTTCCACACGTGGTAGGCAACCGCGACCAAGAACATGGTCGCAACTTCCTATTATTTTTATGATGGTCGCATAGTGTATGGTATTACATTGGACTACTATCCATACTAATATATAAATGTGAAAGTGTGTTTGTTTGTTTGTTTGTTTGTTTGTTTGTTCTTCTTTCACGTCGAAACAGAGAGACGGATTGGCATGATTTTTTGTGTGGAGATAGTTAAAGGGCTGGAGAGTGACATAGGCTTTTACCGCGGGAGATCATCTCATTCCCACATGAAAACACTTTTTAATACAACTAAATTTTTATGATAAGAATTAAAATTAAATAAATACGTGTCTTAGCATTTTTTTAAATTAATCCTTTATGGGGGTAAAATAGATGATGAAAGTTTGTATGAATCTTTTTAGAGATTTTTTTGTAGTTTTAGTGCGAGCGAAGCCGCTAGTTCTGCTAGTATATTATGAAAATAAAACACCCGACTGCATAAAAAGTACCTAAAAGGATGAAAACAAGTTGACCTAGGAATAATATTATGTAGTCGAAGACATACATAAATAAATAATAATAAATAAACGAATGCCCCCAGCGGGACTCGAACCCGCGACCGCTGGCACAACAAATAAGGTCACTACCAACTGAGCCAAACGTGTCGTCAATATGTACATATCGCCGCTCGCGGCAAATATGAAACGTATAATATGTCTCTGACTGAATGATTATATTCCTTCGTCAACTTGTTTTCATCTTTTTAGTTAGCTTTTATGCAGTCGGGTTTTTTATTTTTATAATAATTTTTTTTATTTGAGTTTTATTGGTCGAAATAGACAAGACGATGAAGGCTTTCCACAGTCGATATAACTAAAACATTATTGGAGTGAAAAGATCTGACCATATTCTGACTCGATGGTCTATGGGTGAAAATTGAAACTACATCTTAAATTATTCACTGTTAACAGACAGAAGCTTTTCTCTTGAGCAAACAGTGTGTTGAGAGCTTTATCAGAAAATTATTTTAAAATGTATTAACAAATTACTAATAATTAATTTAGAATATAGTCTTGAATATGTAACTATTTTTAAATTTAGTTTAAGAACTAGTTAAAAAGATTTTAAATCGGATGTAAATTATTTTCAAATTGTTTAAGGCAAACACTCATGTTATATCTTATGAAGATCTCGTTAAAAACATCTCAGGCATAAAATTATAAGTGATTTTTTTCCATGCGTGCAAAATACAGGGTCAAAATGATAAAATAACCATGAATGGGTGCGAGGCAATTCTGCTATTATCTCTAGGGTATTTACAAGTCTCTATATTAGGGTATTTACAAAAGAAACTAAATTATTTTCAGTACGTAGGTGGTCGCTGGTTCAATTTTCGCAAAGCTAATTGTTCATTTGCATCGTTTACGTACTCGTATTTGGCTTCCTATTAGATAAGCTTAAGATTTTTAATTTATTTAATTTGTACATTCAAAAGTAAATTTTGTCTTGATTGGGGTTAGTGAAATAAACGTAGAATAATAATATTCTACTAATATAGAGCACAAAGCTGGGCTCAAGTCCATGATCTACGGACTAGAGATAGATAAAAACGGGTTTTATATGCCGATTACTATTAAATAAAACTGAGTCGAATCTGTACATTAAATAATTTTTGAAAAATCTTATTGAAATAATCATTATTATCGATACAGAGGACGAGTTTATAGTTTTTAACACGTTAAGTGCGAAGCGAGGCCTAAATCACCCCTGATGCAACTTCCCTGTGGTGCGGCAAGCAAAAAAGTGAATTTCTCTGTCGTGCGAATGGCATAGCTTTGGTTTGGTCCAGTGTAGGAAAGAGATAAATATATATTTGAGATCACTAATGGTTCCGGACTCGGTGGTGTACCTACCTTGGTACCGGATGTCTTAGGCCTCGTGCCGCACTGAATTAATATAATTTTAATGCAGTGCGGAACGAGGCTAAAACGTCCCATATCCCCCCTGACCTCGTACCGCACTCAACGCGAGCTTCCCGCGACCAGTGTTGTGCATCAATAGAAAGATAAACCTTATGCATAAACCGTAATCCATTATTTTCCAATAATAAGTCTGTAATAGGTGCCTCTTAATGGTATAGAATGGAACGCTTCGTGCGCGAGTCCGACTCGCACTTGGCCGGTTTTTTTTTCTTTATGGCGCCTTCAAGCACAATTTAGATTATTTAAAAAAAATGTATCCTTTGATAGCTTTGTGTTGTTTTGCCAGGTTTTGCCCTTAAAACGATCTAATGAGATATAATTGATCAAAATCGGTCAAGTCGTTGCGTAGTTAAGACAGTTTAAAAACGTCGATATTATTTTTCCCATCACTAATCGCAGCGAAAATTTGCCCTATTTCAGTGCGTTACGAGGTGTATAAGATCCCATATTTTGTTTTGCTAATAATTCCTAAACTAGCCATCAGATCCCGGGGCGACGGTGGATTAGGGTTCATCAATTCACTGTCTATATCAATAAAGACCAAAATTCTCATTTATCTTTGATTTCGCGCCAGAAAATGGATTTTAGTCTGTAAAAGGAGGTGGGGTCTAATAGACCGCGTGTCGCCCTAACGTCTGGTCACGGTACGGGCCGATTATACCTCGTGCCGCAGGAACGGAAAGTATGCAAAAATTTGTGCCGCAGCTAACGTGTTAAAATTTTTGTCTGCCTGTCTGTCTGTATGTCTGTGACCACATCACGTGAAAACCACTGGACAGATTTTCGATGGTATGGTATATATGATCATAGCTGGTTATCCGGGTCAACATATAGGATACTTTTTACTGCGGGAAAATATTTCATCTCTGAGAAATCCATACTAAATGTTATAATGTAACTAGGGACAAACCCGAGCGGAGCGAGGGTAAATCGCTAGTAATAATATAGGATATTAAACATATATATAAATTCAAGTAAGTATTTTTTTAATCTTGTAGTAACACCTTAAATAGCTTTGTACAGATGCCTCTTTGTAATCATTGTACTTAAACGACCTTATAATCTAAGGTTGCATCTTTTGGAATACGTAGTTTAATCAATGTCATGTCATAGAGTTATTGTATAGTATGTAATTACAAAGTATCGTTAAGAAGCTCGTTAACACAGTATTTAATAATTTTTTCTAACAGTTTGTAAATAAACTTTTGTATTCATATTTGGGAGACAATTAAACGGCTTAGCTATATTATCTATCTATATAAATAAAAATAAATGTTCGTATGTTTGTCCTCTATTTGTTCCTAAGCCATTGATTCGATTATGATGAAACTCTGGTGGGTTATTCCTTATTTGCCTGCGAAGGTTCTTAGTGTAAAAAAAAGAACTTTTCTAGGAAGTTTGTTTTTTATGCATTCCTAAACTATTAAAGCTTATGAATTCACCTGAAAGAAGCAAGGGTTAGTCGCTAGTATAATAAAAATTACATCATTATTTAATATTATCTAGACTTATAATAGACATGCCATAGTGTTCGTTTGACAAAAGCTACTTTCTCTTCCAAGAGAGATAATAGTTCACAATGAATATGTTTTTGTCCAAGTTTGTATAAGAAGAGGTACATTCATTTATTATACAGCAGATTTTTTTTAAATTAAAAAAAAATATATGAAAATCAGTTCATAATTTCCAAAGGCTTCACATAACATACGGTAAAAATTTTTTTTTTAAACCAGTTATGTTACACTTATTATAAAAAAATAAACTTATTTTAAAAACATATTTGCCTTTCCTAAGTGTGGAAAAACCTATAACTTGATTTTGCTGTAGCTATCCCTTTTCTCGTAACTATTTAATGATCTTTTATTCCACGCTATAACGTAATTCTATTTAGTTTTTCAAACACGTTCTGCTATTTAGAATCTATACATCTATACACATAATAAAATTGTAACTAAGCCGAATCTGTACATTAAATATTTTTTGCAAAATCTCATTGAAATAGACATTATTATCGATACAGAGGCCGAATCTATAGTTTTTAGAATTTTTGTCTGTCTGTCTATCTGTATGTCTGTTACCGCGTCACAGAAAAACTACTGGAGGGATTTTTGTGATATTTGGTATGGCGATAGCTGGCTATCCGGGTCATATAGGATACTTTTTACCGCGGGAAAATGTATCATTTCTGAGAAAAAAATTCAAAAACAGCAATGTAAGAAGTATACTAATTTGTCAAACCTACGAATTTGGTTTTTGGTCATCTGAACGCGGGCGGAGCAGCGGGCAATGCTAGTTGCTTAATAATTTTTAAGACAATCTTAGTAAAAACGTCAAGAAGTACAAAAAAGATAAACAACACGGAATAGATTACAGTACTACCAACTAGGCCGTAACATTGCGAGCACGTCACTTTACACAATAGACACTAATTAAACAAAGAATAATTAGGTGAAAATTAAGTTGTACGTACAATATTGTAACTGCTTATTATTTTGTCAGTTATAAACTGATATTATTATTATTACATGGCGAGAAGAAAGCTCGGCCGTTTATAAAAGGGAATAAAAAAGCTCCAGAGAGAAACACTTTTCGAATTTTTTCGCGAATTTATTTGGATTTTTGGTTTCCGATGTTTCGAATGCTTTACAGCAACCATGGTCATGGGAGAGACTTCAATTTTTGAACTCCGGATTGTTTACTGTGAATTTTTACTTTAATTTAATTGACCTGACTCGAGATTCGAACATATAGCCTCCGGATCTACAGCCGTATTTGCTAGCCACTACACCAACGAGGCAAGCAAAGTTAGTTTATAAAACATTGTGCAAATTAATCGTAATATATAGTCTTCAAATGAATTATGTAAATCTCGCTTTGTGGGAATGAGAGTAACTAATCGATGCATTTCACGCGATGTTTTATTTGAGTCGAGTAGTGTTCTTATTTTTTGTCTATATAACTTAAGTCATATTATCGAAATTGATCTAGTTTTCAGTAGGTCGTCTTTATTACTTCATATAACTAGGTACCAATGGAGTGCGATAGTATAAATATATCTTATTTACGTAGAGCTAAAGCTATCGTTTCACTGTTAGCATAGATTTTTAAATCAAAAGTTTAATTATTGACTATGATTAGTGATTGATATACTCATTGTGATTAGTTAACTGCATAGGAGATATTATAGTGAAGTAGTGTTCGTGCAGACAAGTGCACTCTCTATTCCTATCACTCTCATATTCCGGTGGGACGACTGCTCGACACGACCAGTGAGAAGTCAGGCACAGAACCGCTTTACACGTTCTCCGAGGCACGGGATTGTAACACCGCCAACTTCACAGCTCCCGGCTGTTACTGTGAATTTTTAAACAGAAACCCTTAATAACTAACTTGGCCGGACTCAGGATGCGAACCCAGGATCTTCGAATCTGCAGCCGTACATCCTAGCTACTAGACCACCGAGGCAGTAATTATTAAGGATTTAAGTTATAAAATATTATTTAAGTTTTCTTATTAGAAGACTAGTTTTGAGTTTAGATTTGCTCATGTGATACGCGGGGAAGGGTTTAAAAGTAGCCTATGTCCATTTCCAGGATATAATCTATGTCCTTGGCAAATTTTATCGAAATCTGTTCAGCGGTTTAAGCGTGAAAAGGTAACAGACAGATTTACTTTCATATTTATAATATTAGTATTTTTTTCTTATTAGAAGATCCTTGCTAATAACAATGATGCAAACGTATGTTAATTGCTGTCCCTTTTAACTTTAATTAGATCTACTGTATGTGTACACTGAAAGCTTAAGTAAAGCTCGGGCTAATTCCTAGTATGTAATTATAGATGTCTTGAAAGCACTTCTTTGGGATGTACATATACTCGAGCTTTTGTAGCTATACGTTTACTATACGTATGGGCTTTTGCATACGATTGCATAACTAATTGGACAATATGTTTTAAACATAATATTCTATCGCACTGCACTTTATATGGAGTAAAAAGTGACTGGTTTGAGAGGAAAGCATTAGGGTTTGTCAATGCAGACAGTTTAAGGTTTGAATTGATTAATTGCTTTTGAAATATTACATAAACTAAATATATAGATAGATAATAAGTACTAGTTCTTAAAAATAAAAAAAAAACATAAAGGTGTTATGTATTAGGAGCGATGTCATATGTTTTTTAACATAATATTAAAGTATATCAAAGATTTCTTTCCCTTTACATAAATACTAGCGAGTAGTGGCTGACCCTCGCTCCGCTCGGGTTCGTCCCTACTTACGTTTTAACGTTTAATATAGATTTCTCAGAGATGGGATATTCTCCCGTAGTGAAAATGTATTCTTTATGTTGACCCGGATAACCAGCTATCATCATACCAAATTTCATCAAAATCTGTCCAGTGGTTTTCTCGTGATGCGGTCACAGACAGACAGACAAAAAAAATTTTGAAAAACTGTAGATTCGACCGCTGTATCGATAATAATGACTATTTCAGTAAGATTTATCAAAAAATATTTAATATACAGATTCGACTAAGTTAGAATTTTATTACATTTATAGATATAGATTTTTAATACATTAAATTATATTTATTATAGATTATTTTTGATATCACAGAAACAATTTAGCATTTTTAATAACATTTCAGATACTTAACAAAAAGTATACTCGTAGTTAGACTTCAAATAGTAGCAAGTTTAAAATATATATATATATATATATATATATATATATATATATATATATATATATATATATATATATAAAAATCAAATGAAGAATATCGTGCAAATAATCCTAACTTAAATAACTTATCTATACACGTATTCGCCTAATAATAAAAATTCGACTACAACCATTGTGGAAAATTTGAAGAAAACATATATGAATAGAATCTACACATATACAAACAACGAACTGTTTCCAAATATCTTTTACTGATAACCCTTAAGCTCGTCAAAAGCTACTAAACAGAGGTATAAAAGCTACTAAGCCGTTTTGTCTTTGCCTATTTATAAATAGATTAAATTTACAATTCAGCGACAAATATTTACCAAATGAGAATTTTGATAGTTGCCCATAAATGGTCTGCGAGCCAAGCCTTGCTCTAGTGTATTATGCCAGTTGCATTAATATTAATTGTATGCGATTGCCTCCATTTAAGGTTATGAAAAAATTATTAACTAAAATGTAATATTAAAAACTAAGTAGGTTTTACGAGTTTTATATCTTTACTTTTACTAGCGACCCGATTTCATTTCATGGAGGTCTAAACCATGCATGCGCCTTTTAGTAAGTTTTGCGTTATTCTATTTGAAGTTAGTACTAGAAAATTTGCTTGTATACAAAAAACTTGTTTTAAGCAATCTCTAATGTTCGGGATTAATTAAATGTTGGGACTCCTGAAAGAGATCGGCTCGATGGAATTATTGTATGGCCATACAGGTTTTTCATACAAAGTTATAAAACGATATTTAGAGCTCAGTTAAAACCGACTTCCAAGAATTTTTGAGAGAGAGTATGATTATTTCATATTGATACCTTTTAGTGTGAAAGATGTACTATAAACATATTATATTTGCATTTATAATATTGATAAAAAGGAGAATAGCCTATATTATTGGCAAAAATAGATAATCGAATAGTGGGTATACCAATTAATTGACATTGTCGGGAATAGAAGTTACTCCATTTTTGCTGTCTGTCTTGATAGTTATTGAATTCTATATGGAAAATCAAATTACGAATCTGCAAAAAATAGTTTAAATGGCAATTGAAATAAATAAATACGTATTAGCAGCTGTAAGCCCGTTGAATTTTTTACTACGTGCGAAAACAGAGCGTATGGATTCTCAACTCAAAGGAATCAAAACTCGATGTTTTGACTTAAAATAACATGAGAATCAAGCCTTCATTTTTATATTATTTAATAAATAATAATTATTTATTAAATAAATACTTACTTGTCTTTGTTAAGCGAATAATAATTTATAAAGTGGTAAAAGTTGACTGGGAAAAGTAAGAGAAGTAACTACTTGTAAGTACTCATTATTATTATAACTTGTAAGCATCGACTGTCTAGTGCATCCATTATAAGCCCAGTGTTGCTTACTAAATAAAAAAAAATCACTAGATAAAAATAACAACAACAAAAAACTCTTAATAGTCTATTCTATAGAGATAAATAAAATTGAAGTGTCTGTTTGAAATGTCAAAATGACAGCTTTTTAGTAAATGCATATTATCTAATTATAATATATGGTATTTATAAGAAAAACACAATTTTTAAAATTTTTGTTTATCTGTCTGTTTGTTACGGCTAATCTCCGAAACGGCTGGGCCGATTTTGACGAGACGGGCCGATTATAAGGAGTAACTTAGGGTAGTCTAATTTTAGAAAAAAAATATTTAGGTTCCGCCCAAAAAAGAAGCGGGGGTAAATCGATAGTTCATTATAAAATGATTATCTTCATTGATTCACAATAGGCAAATATATCGAGTAAAATTTCATGCTTCTAGGGATTTGCGTGGTCTGTTAGTGTGTCAGTGAATAAATTGAATATTTCTATTATAAAGTAGAATATATTAATAATATTAATGAATAAGAAATGTACAATATTAAGGATTTAATTGTAGTGTATTACTTATGTACATCGAAGTATGCGTAGAGTATTGGCCGTGACAGGTGAAGGTTATGGTGTTTTACGGAACACTGATTGATGTGCACGCGCTTGCTACGAGTACAATTTTAGAGCAAAAACATGTCCAAATACAAATAAGGTCATATACAAATAGGTAGCCAGTAAAAACTTGTGGCTTACCATAACCCAAGCCGGTTTACTTACATTGCGATCTTAGATAACATAAACAACATACAAAGAAACAGAGCTTTCGTATTCTTTTAAAATTTTACTTTTAGAGCTTTCGTATTCTTTTAACATTTTAATTTATTTATGTGTATAGATTTTTTAAAATTACCGAAACAAAGAATTAATAAATAAATATTAAAAAAAACTTTTTTAAATACTTAAGGCATGTTCTTCTTTTATTAAAAGGATAACATTATTTGATAAATATGTATATTATGAATATAAATAAATAAAAATATAAATAAAACTATTACATTCAAATCGATATGTAATAAAATTATTAGCATCAACTGTGTTTTTAGGGGCTACAATTTTGATTGAGTATAGAAATAAATTTATTTCTGGTTTTCAATATTAGAATAACAAAAGGCATTCAAAATAACTTGATAATTTCCACAAATCATTCAACATATTTAGGTCAAATATTTGAACTGTTGACACAATCTAACAAAGTACATTTACGAAATAACTTTGAATTTGAATAACTTAACTAGACTAACTACATTCGTTTCGCGTGAATAATAAACGTTAATAACCGAAAATTTAGTAAGTAAATAGGCTGTATATATAATAAGAGCTAAAATTGCATTCACACTCTTGTTTGTACCTTTATTGAAAGTTACATTTTAATAAATTAAAAATTATATATAAAGATTTACTCTATGGTTAATTAATCATCATAAATACAAGAGTACAAATTACTTAAAAAATTCGTTATTTGAAAATATCGATAAATATTTATTTATTTAATTATACATACTTACATAAGTAGTAACATTCTAAATATTCGAATTTGTTATTTTAGTGACTTGAAAAGTTGCTGTCCATTTTTTAATCTTTAGGACGGAAGTTTGAAAGATTTATCTATAAATATATAATTTTATTACACTAATTAGTATTACACTACAAATTATTATGAAATTATGTAAAAAAGCTTGAGTAAGTAAAAAGAAGAGTAATTCAACAAAGAGTGTAAGTCAAATCGGGACGGAGATATGTACATACGTATATTATATCGAAGACGCGCGTTAGGTTTGAGTGAAGCAAAGGCAGATTGCTAGTATTATGCTACTAATAGAGTATAATAAGGCTTTATTTATATTACCTATTTGAATTATAAATGTGAAAATTGTGTTTGTCAGTCTGTCACTATGAGATGGATCAATGAATTTGGATGAAATGTATCATGGATAGACTGTTTGTCATTTTTGCCAAAAGGTAGCGAAACCTT
Source organism: Brenthis ino (assembly GCA_921882275.1). Lineage (NCBI taxonomy): Eukaryota > Metazoa > Arthropoda > Insecta > Lepidoptera > Nymphalidae > Brenthis > Brenthis ino. The sequence continues at coordinate 17,284,546 of OV170224.1, read as the reverse complement.
TTTATTATAAATATAAAAACTATCTAGGAAAACAAAAGTTTGACGATACGTTTGGCTCAGTTTGTAGTAACCCTACTTGCTGTGCCAGCGGTCGCGGGTTCGAGTCCCGCTGGATGTAATCATTGTGTGATGGGCAAGAATGCTTGTACTTCAATCATGGGTGTTTATATTTATAATATGTATATTTAAAGTTATATATGTGTAGTTTATCAACTATCTCGTATCTATAACACCAGTCTACGAGGTTTACCATGAAACTAGATGGTGCTGTGTGTTAATGTGCCAACATATTTATTATTATTATTTATTTATTACCTAGGGAAGTATCTGAATGAAACGAAGATAAGTCGCTACATATTTTACAAATTTTTAAGTACTCGTAGGTTTGTGTGTAAATGCCTTAATTCTTGCTCCACTTAATTATCGAAAACACTAGTTTCGATAATAAATACGTTTGGACCTACGAGCACCTACAAATTGAGCAGGTGCATAGCCAACTCAAGGTACTTGCCTAACTGTGATCCATAAAATTATAAATGAATGGACCACATAATATAATTATATGAATTTAAAATATATTTGTGACAGGTAATGTCGAATAGCCTAGATTCTTAACGAAAGTTTTTTGTTATCTATATTTAAAGTTTTAAGTTGTTTTAACGTGCAAGTTTAGCAATACTTAGCTACATAGTGTGATCCAAAAAAACCTACTGGTTTCGCACCGCATCGCACTATGTAAAATAAAAATTACATAATATAAGTAACATCTTATATCAGGCATGAGTGTATTAATTTATGCATGTTTTACGTACAAAATTATATTAGGCATGAGTGTGAGCTTGTTACTTCTTTACGTTGTTAAAGCTAAACAAATTTGAGTGAAAGGAATTGAGGTAAATTATATTCTGAATTAACACACATTTATGTATATCGAAGTACTTAATATTTATGCGAGCGAAACCATCGATCAAAACTAGTGGATTTTAAACAATGAGGAGAAAATGTTAAAGCATCACTTTATGAAAGCTTTGTAAATGATTTAAATGAATCATTACATTACAATTACATTATTGAAAATATTCTTAATTAATAAAAGACTAAAGTCAACATTATATATTCATTTTTTCGTTTATAAAAACGTTTTTGACGAATAATCGAGATAGTACATATAACATAAAACAAATCCAAAATTTTTGTCCCGTGTGTCAGTTTGTCCTTTTTATAGCGAATGATTTGAAATCGGCTAGACGGATAAGACTAAGAAAAAAAAGAGTAATATCTCGACCGTCACGACACTTTTTATTATTTACCAAGAGCACCCCACGTGACGTCATCATAAGTCATGCGCACTCTGTTCAGGCATTTCTTCGATGAATTTCAACATTAGAATATACGTTGCTTTATATTTATGATACCCTAGTACTCGTGACAAATTTTATGACCTGATTTATGAGCCAAGGAACTTAGTTCCTACTACGTGTCTTATATTTTGATTACAAACTAGCTAGTAGTACTATTTAGGCAAACAAAAACAAACCTATCCTACGGGAACCGTACATGTTTCCGGGATAAAAAGTAGCCTATGTGTTATTCCAGACTATATCTACATATCTCTGTGCCAAATTTAATCCAGATCCGTTCAGCCGTTCTGGCGTGAAAGAGTAACAAACATCCATACACTCACAAACTTTCTCATTTATAATATACAGAAGATTTGGTTTCGATTGCGTTGAGTAAATCTCAAAATAAAAATTTGAACACTATACTTTGTCTATTATGACGGACTACATACAAAATACCCAATAAATATTTATTAAATTAAATATTCAACACTTACCATTCTAAAACGTGTATATATAAATATTTACTATAATAGCCTCTAATTGTTTTTTTTTAACTTAGTAATTAAAATAGATTACGTATTTCCTAGTTAACTCCTTGTGTAATGTCCGTGATATTACAAAACAGACATTCTCATATTTGATTGTTATCAGTGATAAAAGATATAAACCTTGGCCGGCTTGCATATACATATGCAACATCGTTAGTCTTCCATTAGTTTTGGGGCAGTTAAATTGAATTATAATTTGTATGACGAAATTATACCATTCCAACTTTCAACTGAACGTTGTTTTTGATTTAAATTGATATTGAATTTAAATTTTTGGGGCTTAATCAAATATATCATAAGTTAATAGTGCTATGAAATGTGAACCGTTTTTTTTAAATCTAAGAAAGTTCGATATATTCGTTCCAAAATTGGAGCACAAGTTCATATATAAAACTTTTGTATTTTATCACTGAGATGAGCAAAGACAGAACAGAGGCATAGTTTACTTTTTTTGTTTTTATTGTTTGTTTGTTTATTTGTCATTCTTTCACGTCAAAACAGAGTGACGGATTGGCGTAAATTTTTGGCGGAGGGCTGGAGAATGGCATGGCTATTTTTTACCATGGTAGATTATTTCATTCCCACCGAAAAACACGTTATAATACAACCCACAACAATTCATCATACCTATGTTTATATAATATAGAGTCTATCTATTCCATACTAACCGTTAAAACATACCTAGGGACGATCCCGAGCGCAGCGAGCGTGAGTCGCTAATTTACTTATATTTTTATTTAATAGCTCAGCAGTTTTTGACGAAAATTAGTGTTTATAATTTTATCGTAAATTTTTTACTAAAATTTGACTGAAATCCTTAAAAAATTTGCTTACAATCGGCTTTGAACTGAGATCGTCGTTACTAATATTTTTTATAGTTGTATTCGATACGTATAGTACGGATTAGACATCCCCCTCAACGTGCGTTCACCTTGTCGTGGTGGGGGGGCTCAGTAGTGCCCGGCAATCTAGCCGGGCGCAAGGCCAAGAAATGCACAGGGAGGTGGCCCACTTTGGTGGGCGGTGGGAAGTGGCCCATGCGGGTTGCTCCTGGTATTTCTCTGACAGCAGTGGACTGTGGAGGGCACCGCCATGGGATTGCCATGGCTATTGTGGTCTTCTTCGGCAGACCTACCGTTGTGGCGTCGTAGTTGACTGCGTAAGTGATCCTGCGACGCCCCATAAAGACGGGGGAAGGTTTTGTTGGGTTTTAGTGTGTAGTACTGGCTTTTCGAGCCGATAAGTCCCACATAACACCTGTATGCCTATAAGTGGTATGCATAAATGCATTTCCTAACTTTTATTTTAGCCAAAGCTTAGTTTTGTTGTATTAAACAAACTTAGTTAAGATTGGTATGTAATGGGAAGCAAGTGTATGAACAGGATGTTATACTATACCATAATGTCAAAATATTACGGTTCATGGCCAAAGTAGTAGGAAGAATTTGTGTAGTGAAGATTAGTTACACTGTGTCAAATCAATCTATGTATAGTAAATACATTTTAATGGCACTGATCATGGTATTATATTGTGAAATAAGATATAATATATTCTTTGAATATTTTTACTAATAGTAATAATGTAAAAATTCATTCCGTCTGTTGCATTTTATTTTAGGCAGCGAAGTAGCCCATTGCCCTCGCCTGAAAAATCTAGTAAAGCCAGTTCACACCCGGGTCCCGGACCTCTGCTATTTTCACTTGTGAATAATTTTTAACCACTTATAAATAGAATGAAGGAAAACTTTATGAAAAAAATTGGAAATCTAACGGAACCTTAGTAACTCTAGAAAGCTGATATGTGAACCCCACGAAACTGCGTGTCGCCCTCACTATAGCCTGATCCTTTGGAGCTTTGTAATAAAGAGGGCTGAAGTAATATATTATGTATATAAATAATAATACGTAAATAAATGTGTTGGGACATTAACACACAGCACCATCTAGTTCCATTGTAAGCTACGAGGATTGTGTCATGAATACCAGATAGTTGATACACTAAACATGCATATAAACACCCATAACTGAAGTACAAGTTAAAAATATTATACAACAATTTGTGAAATTTTACGTATCGAAATATATTTGATTTGCTTGCATCGGCTGGCACCGACTTCGAAAATAACTGATTAGTAGTAAATTAGTATCTATTCTAAGTCAAAACCCGTGTTTAGTTATTTTTTACATTTTAGTGCCTGGAAGTCGATTTTTATTTTATTATATAAAGTATTTAGTTAAAATTGTAAGTAATTGTAAGTAAAAGTTTCATAGAACCAGATAGATTGTATAACACACATGTTTTATTTCAATGACAATCCTATTGTATATCTTTGAATAACTTAGTCACGAAATTAACCGGTAACATTTAGAACTGGTTAGATGTAATATCTGAAGTCGGTACTCGTTGTAGAGAAGGTATTCTAGGCTATAAAAAGGATTTTGTATCATTACCTTGTTGTATAGTATAATCGATTGAATAAGAAAATGGAGAGTCAAAAAATTGGAATCAGAAGTCTGACCTATTAATATAATTTTTTAAAATCAATAACTAAAAGTTGATCTTTAAATCTGTTTCTCCATATATATTACAAGCATTGCCCGCGGCTCCACCCGCGTTCAGACCAAAAACTTAATTCTTGGGTTTCACAGATTAGTATACTCTTCCATTGCAGTTTTTGCTTTTTTTCTCAGAAATGAGATATTTTCCCGTTGTAAAAAGTATTCTATATGTTGACCTGGATAACCAACTATCACCATAAAAAATTTCATCAAAATCCCTTCAGTGGTTTTTCTGTGATGCGGTAACAGACAGACCAAAATTCTAAAAACTATAGATTCGGCCTCTGTATCGATAATAAAGGATATTTCAATAAGATTTCTCAAATAATATTTAATGTACAGACTCGGCTTAGTTACAATTTTATTATATGTATAGATATAGGTATTATACAGTGTATAATAACCTATCGATTTAACGCACATTAGACATATAATATAGACCAACTTAAAAAGCAAAACCTTATCTAAAAATAAATTTTTATCTAGATAATTTATTAGACCGTCTTCCGAGATACACGAAATAAATTTATATATACACAAGAATTGCTCATATACATATTATAAGATAAGTGCAATTTGAATATTGAGTAAAATTATATTTGGTACTAGTAGGTGAAATAACCGAAAAATACGTTTTGTTATTTATTTTTGATAGTTGGTGTAACGAATATGTTTCAATGTGTAACGAAACAAATTTCGTAAATCTATTGTTAATGGTTACGTACAGTGGGCATGGGCGTGAATGATTGAATTTAAAATTTGTTATTTGTCGTGTTGTGTAAATTGATTTGAAATAGTATATTGATTTATTTTAACACTAGCGACTCACCCTCTCTTCGCTCGGGTTTACCCCTAGGTTGATTACCCACACAAACTTTCATCCCCATTTTCATCCCCGTAAGGGATGATTTCCGGGATAAAAACTATGCGATGGCCTTGTCAGGGTCTCAAACTATCTTCTTACATATATAAATAATATTATTCTCATATATAATATTAGCGTATATACAAACCTTATTTAGTATAATAACAACGACCACTCGGCTTAGTGGTCGTTGTATAATAATCATGATATTCGGCATTTTTCCCTTTGTACAAAAAAAGCCTTGAAATCACTTCATAATTTGAGAGGCTTACAATTTTTATAATATATGGGAATAGGTGTAATAATAATGATAATATATTGTACATAATATAACGTTTAATTAATCACGATTGTACATAATATTATTACATCTATCTTATTTTACTTCACTTATTCTACCTTTGTTATATCATAATGATAATATTTTTATTTTTATGTACTTTTAGATAAATGTTTTTAGTTTTCTATAATTTTTTTAAATTTGATTGAATATTTATAAGAAGCTATTTCTAAATTATACACATAACTATTGTGGAAAAGTTGTATAGAAGTAATTTTTTTTATTTAAAAAACATAAAGCTAATGATTTAATTTCAATTGAAAAATACAGTATCGAAGTAATTTAGCGGAACACACGGTGCACGTTCGTACATAATATAGTGTAAGATCGGAAGAGCATGGAAACGTGACATTCCTATCATGAAGACCATTAAGCAAGGAACACACGTGCGATTTCATAACTAATACTTTCTTAGATATATGCGAATATTTGACATTTTAAATAAAACTATCTTTTCGGATTATTTCGCGGATTTATTTTGATTTTTGGTTCCCGACGTTTCAAATGTTTTTACAGCAATCATGGTCACAGGAGAGACTGGGTCTCCTCTCTTTGAAAAAATCCGAAAAGATAGTTTTATTTAAAAAGTTTCATAAGTAATTCTAGAAAATATCCCGATTTATGATTTTTTTTGTGAATCAGATTCTTGCGTTTAAATAATATTTTTTTTATGTGATGAAAAAAGAACTATTATATAGTACAAGAACATTGTATCTGTTTGTTCTTCGGATTATACACGACACTATTTTGTCCGCATATACCTACTGAACGTCAAAATTAATGACTGTTATTTATTAATTTTGGTGTAAAAACTACAGATTTATTATTACGGAATTATTGGAATATACTTAATAGACTACTTGTCTTCTAAAATATCATTACTATTAATAAAATTTCATTGTTTACAAAATATGAACATATATTTAAATATATACAGAGTTCGGTGATGTTGTGTAAGTTTTTATTAGTTACGAATCTTTTTTACATGATACAAATATATTTTAGGTTTTAGAAAATAGAAGTGTCTTAAGTGTGACTACAGCTTTACATAGATGCATCTGCACTTCGATGTCATTGACCGTCGCTGGCTGCGTAAGGAAACCTGTTCACGTGCCTTACTCAGTCATTACATAATAATTATTAAAGCGGCTTTTAGCAATAGTTTCCGGCCTTTTTAATGCGATAAGACGAAATTTCGGCAGCCTTTGTTCATGGGTACTATTCGCTTAAAAATACAGTTTGTTTTATGATGATATAAAGATATCTGAACAGATTTTTACCAAAATTATTAGTGATATCTGTTGTACATGGTTATATAAGGTATAAGTTATTTTGTAACGAAATTCAATTAGATTTTATCAAAAATTCAATTAGATTTTATCAATACATATAATAACTGAGTCGAATCTGAACATTAAATATTTTTTGGAAAATCTTTTTGAAATAGTCATTATCGATACGGAGGCCGAATCTATAGTTTTTAGATTTTTTGTTTGTCTGTCTGTCTGGGAACGCATCCCGAGTAAACCACTGGACAGATTTTAATGAAATTCGGTATGATGATAGCTGGTTATCCGGGTCAACATATAGGATACTTTTAAATGTGGGAAAATATCTCATCTCTGAGAAATGTATACTAACCCTAAAACGTACCAAGGGACGAACCCGAGCGGAGCGAGGGTGAGTTCTAGTAAATTTTTTAATTTTCAAGATTTGATTATAACAATTGATTGGACCACGTGCGTCGTACAATTGTTATTAATAATTTATCGCACCTCTACAGTGAAAATCCATATAAAAGATAAAAATCTGAGAATTTCCTAGAAACCTATCTCTTTACTGTTAAACATAATTAAAAAACTATATTTAAGAATTAAAAAAATATTTTATTTTAAATTATTTATGAGTGAAGTTTCAGTTTTGCGCATATCGCACTAACTTTCACTTTATGATATAACAATGAAAATGACATTCGTAACTTAAACTTCTTTACTTAAACTTAAATAATATTATCTATACTAATATTATAAAGAGAAAAAATTAGATTGTTTGTTTGTTTGTATATTTGTACTGAATGGGCTCCAAAACTATTGGACCGATTTAGATGAAATTTGGTAAGAAGATAGTTTGAGACCCTGGGAATAACGTAGGATAGTTTTGCTGGAATTGTTGGAATAAAATTTTGTATGGGAAATCAATCTATTATAAATAAGAAAGTTTGTATGTGTGTATATTTGTAACTCTTTCACGCTAAAACCGTAGAACGGATTTAGATGGTATATGACCTGGAGTAACACATAGGTTTCTATTAGACACCGAGGGACGTACTCGAGCAAACCAAGTGTAAGCCCTTAGTTTATCATAATCCATCATATCAGGAGTAGAAAAATGTGTAAAGCAACTTTTTTACACAGCCCCGAGTGTCCATATCATAGAACAAACTAGTCGAACAGGAAAAGGTAGAGACAGCAAGCCTCATTCTTATGGATGATAAAAACAAGTAGATATTGCGGAACAAATAATCTAGTCTAGGTTTCGATTTTAATTTATATACCATGAAAGTCATTTCTCAGAGCTTTATTGGCTAAAGCTTTATGGCTTTCATGAATTGCTTGCTACAATGATATTGACACACAGTAATAATATTCTCTTGACAGATTGCGGCCACACGAGCTTTTTTTTTCATTTGAAATGATAATTCGACATGACGAGTGAGAGGGCAGGTGCAGGACCTACGACCGAGACCGATGTACTACACCAGTACGTGTTCTTCGAGATACAGCGGTGAGAAACTGCCAATTTGATGGTGTTATCATTTTTATTATATAGGTATATTTAGAATTATACTCAGATAATACTTTATTAGATTTACGCGGATACTAGAAACTTTAAGTAAAACTATTACTTCGGAATTTTCAAGGTACATTTAATTTTTAATCTCTTTTCTGACCATGTTCGCTGTAAAATATTCGAAATGTCAAAAAATATAACGGCGAAATAAATATTTTACTCATAAGCTGTATGCAATAAAAACCAGTACGATTGGTTTCAATATATTTTTTTCATGTTGATGCCACTTTTAAGGTATCGTTTGTATGAAATATGCAAAAATCTGTCATCAATATGAATTAATATTAAATATCATTAATTAAAGTTCAACGAACTTGCAAACATTAACAATAAAACGTTATATATAGTAAATTAAATTACTATTTTCTAGACTGTAGAAGACAAAGAAATGAAATAGAAACTTTGTGGTGTTGCCAACTACTATCATTTTCATTTTTATCTAAAAAAAAATCAAAACGTTGGATAGGTGGCTAATGCTAGCTTCCATGTAAAAAAAATTGAATTCCTTTAGGTAATCCCCTATAAAAACCTTTTAGCAAGTATCGATCGATATTTTAAATTAAACTTTCTATACATAACGAGGGAGGAAGCAAATGTAAATAATCTCGCAATCTCATCTCGGAACAATCGTTGCGTATCGTGGAAAGTGCAATTTCTAATTTTACCGTCTCATACGTCCTAATAATGATATCGTGCACTATTCTCTTGTCAGAAGACCGTCTGTACTAACAAAGAGTAATTAGCATTCACTCAGGTCATTGGTTTTATTCTCATTTTGAGTAAATTGAAGTTGAAAGATTTATTTTTAACTAGCGACTCTCCTTCGCTCTGCTCGGATTCATCTCTAGTTACGTTTTAACGTTTAGGTCAGAGATGAGATATTTTCCCAAAAAATTCCTCCAGTGGTTTTTTCGTGATGAGGTCTCACAGACAGATAGACAGACAAAAATTCAAAAAATTATAGATTCGGCCTCTGTATCGATAATAATGACTATTTCAATAAGATTTTCCAAAAAAAAATCTATATACAGATTCGACTCTGTTAGAATTTTATTATATGTATAGCTAATTTAAAAACAATAACAATATCTTTGTGTGAAATAAAATTGTCAACTTTAAATCTGCTATCTTATTTAACTATAGTATCTAAAAACTCTCCGTATTCGTCATGGTAATGTACATAACATCAAAACAATAGAAAAAAACCTTAGTTTACAACATTTTAAAGTTCAAAATCATTTAACAAGACTTCTTTAAGAATTTGCAGTTACTTTAATTCGTCGCAGTGCCGTAAATGATGGTGTTACGATAGTGTGAACAGTATTTAAATATAATTGTGTAACAGGAGTGTGCGAATGTATATTATGTGGGAACTATTTTTTATCTACCAATCAAATGACATTCAGTGAGTTATTTATAATAACTTCCGCAATAGGAGAGTATTTTAAAAGGTCATCTATTAGAAATTGTGAAAATTGTTTGAGAATTTCAGTAGAACGTTGAACGGAATAAGATAACCGGATTAAGCTTATAATCTGAAATATTATACGGGCTATAACACTTAAACTTACTTAGAAGATATAAACAAATCTATAAACCAAACTTTTTGTCAATATATAATTTACTAGCGACTTACCTACGTTCCTATATTCGTCTCTAAATACGTTATAATTTTTTCGAGCGAAACCCTAATTCTTTTTCTAAAATTAAAGTAGCTCTTAAGCTTACCTTAGTACTCCTTATAACATCAGCTATCTGCCAGTGAAAGTTCCGTCAAAATCAGTCCAGGGATTGCGGAGATTTGCCGGAAAAAACAGATAGACAGACAGACGATTTTTTTAAATTGTGTTTTTCGTATATAAATAAATAAATAAAAAATATGAATGAATAGCAAAGATTGACCGACTTCAAAAAAGGATGTACTTAATTCGGCTGTATTTATTTATATGTATGCTACAAATGCTGTAAATTCAATTAACATAAAATTCGTTATACCTCGAGAAGGTTGGTATTATATGAATTTAAAAAACATTTACCCTTAGAATAGAATAATTATTTGAAAATGATTTTGAACTCAGTGTATCTTTTTCAGTTAAAATTATTTATAAGAATCCAATTAAATGTATACTGCAGCTCACTCACTTTATAAATCAGGCCTTATACCTGTTGATTACTAGCGACTCACCCTCGCTTTGCTCGGGTTCTTCGCTAGGTACGTTTTAGCAGTTATTGATTTCCATACAAAATAAACATCTCTAAACTTTTCGAATTTCCAGCAGTTTTTTTGGTTTTTCCCTATTTTTCTTATTTTTAAACCACCCCTGACACACCCCCAACAAAACAAAAAAGAATTGTTCAAATCAGTCCAGCCGTTTTTGAGTTTCAGCGAGACTAACAAATAGCAATAGGGTAAGAGCCGGAGAGTTGCCCTACTTTTTTAAAACTCCAATTACATAAAAAATAAGTATCTACTTACAATATGCCCCATGTATAATAAAACATTGGTCCTTAATCTTTCATTGTGACCTATTTTTTTAAACACAATGAATATTGTTTTCCAGTAAATCCTGTTTTATTTGACCTGTACAAAAGGGGATAGTTGCCCTCTGTGGCGGATAGTTGACTTATGTTAAAAATGCTTTGGGGGATACTTGCCTCATGCGGGGATAGATGACTCATTATGAAATTGATGCATTTTTTTTGGATTAAAACAAATTTATGTAAATTTAATCAACCATTATTAATTATTAACATCAATTAATTAAGTAGTAGGTATTTACTAGTCGAAATCAATACAACTTGTAAAATACAATTAAAATCTCCAAAATTTAAGTTATAAATAATAATTAACTTTAAAGATAAAAACAATATGGTAATCAACTTTGACACAAATATTAAAGTTACTGGGTAGGTTATCATTATATATCACCAAGAACAGTTTAAAAATCATCATCAATTACGAAATCGTAACTTTTAATTTTCCACATCTCACATAATATTCTTTGAATAATGAACGAGTTTCCTGGAAATACAATCAAGTATGATTTTTATTTAGTATTATTGTAATTTTTAAAATATTTACAATAACCATCAACTGAAACTTTATCAATCGCTTTTTTTATTTTTGTATTAATTTTAATAACTTTTACTGTCTTTTCAGTCCCTCTTATCATCTTTAATTTCTTACTTCTTTTTCAACCGACTTCAAAAAGGAGGAGATTCTCAATGCGACTGTTTTTTTTTTGTTTTTTTTTTTTTTATGTTTGTTACCTCAGAACTTCGTCATTTATTAACCGATTTGAACAATTTTTGTTTTATTTGAAAGGGTATACTTCCAGATTGGTCCCATTTAAATTTCAAAAACAGAATACCACCCCTAAGGGTGGAAAAATAGCTAATGATGGATTTAACTTACTTCTAATTGTCATATTGACTTGAAACTTTGCAAGTGTTTCTATTTCCGTGCCAGCCCATACAAACCAAAGCACACCGACTTCGAAAATATTTGATTAGGTATGTATAGTAAATGAAAACTACCAATCAGTTATTTTTTACTTTTTAGTGCTTTTGTTTGAAGTCGGTTTTTATTTTTTTGTTAAAAAGTTTTTATTTGTACTCCTTTAGTATGTTTTTCCCTGGCTATTTTTGTATTTAATATGCTTTTTTCATTTTCACTCTCGGAACAATAAGTTTGTTATTTTTCATCCTTAAAGCTCTTTTTCCGGTCAGTTTAATTAAATCTATGTTTTCAAATTCAGTTTCACTGCGAAAGAAATCGTCATAACTTTTGATCTTTTACTTTCGTTTCGACCTCTTTTCTTCATAATTATCATCTCGTTATCAGCTGATTTATTTTCTACTGTCTTAAAATCTTTTTATTTCGTTGTCTCCATTCTATTTCTTTTTGTAATGTTTGTTTCTTCTTCTTTATCCTGTTTTTCGCCTACCTACAACGTTAATTGTCCTTAGAGCAACTATCCGCAAAATTATATGGGGTGACTATCCTTTTTGGTATGGATACATGCCCTTATATTTTAAAAAACAAATAAATATTATTCGATAGTTTAAGGTAATAGGTAGTGTAATTTGAACTTCACTACACGCGTAGAAGCCAAAAGTTGACTGAATCGATAACTGTAAAAAAAATTTGAAAATACATACGAATATAATTTCAACGCTCATCAACGTTCTGCTGCGGAAGATTTTCGCTCACACGGACAAAACACGTTTACCTAGTCCCACTATTGGCGTCGTCCTAAGGTCTGTGGATGAGGCGCTTCCAATTTCAGAAGAGCACTAACATCAGGGACATCTCTAATATAGTGTATTGAAAACTGGGACATGTATCCCACTGGGGCGACTATCCGGGATTTACTACATATATATATATATATATATATATATATATATATATATATATATAAACTAAATGTAAAATGCGAACGAACCCGCAGGCAGTTGTTAGTTTAAACCACATTCTAAGACACGGATATTAATCTTAATTCATATTTTTTACGACATTTTTGTTCATGACATTGTCTTACCGCTCTGGTTAACATGTCGGCGAATTATTTATTTTGCTCCACACTTGCACACGACAAGTGAAGAAGTTATGTAGGTTTATTAGTAATAACTAAAGTAACATGCAAAGTTTACACGTGATAGTTACTACATTACTGTTAGTGTACTAAATTTAAGGGTACGTACAGACGGACATAGATGACCACGGATTAGGCCATAAGTCCACCACACCTGGCGAACTTCACATGTCTTTCGAAAACTTGCTAGGTTCTCTCAGACATGCAGTTTTCCTCACAATGTTTTCCTTCACCGTAAGGCAAGTGGTAATCATGTTAGAAATGATTCGCACGTGAAAATATCAGAGGTATGCAGTAGGTTCAAACCCCGGTGCGAGACCCGGGGTTTGAACCTACAGCACTGGGCTACCACTTCAGAAAGGTTTAGGTGTATAATTTATTAAGGTTTTTTTGTAAATTGGCTGAAATATAACGATGATTGTTGAAGTTGTCGAAAATCAGGACGACTGGCAGCATTACTGGCGTGCGCCATTTAAACGAATAAAGTTATATGTAAACAATGCTATATGTACGCAACTAGGGACGCACCCGAGCGAAGCTAGAGTAAGTCACTAGTTTGTTCTAAAAGTTTGTTCACTGCTTCGGTGGAGTGGCTAGCATGTACGGCTGCAGACCTGGAGGTACTGGGTTCGAGTCCCGGGTCAGGCCGAATTTAGTTATTGAGTCTTTCTTTATAGTAAGCCTCAGTAACAACCCGGAGATGGGAAGTTAGGGGTATTTCATCTACGTGCCTCGGAGAGCACGCAAAGCCATCGGCCCTGCGCCTTAACTCTCACCGGTCGTGTCTCGTGTCGTCCCATCGGAGTATGAAAGTGACAAAATTGAGAGTGCACTTGTGTCTGCGCGTACACTTGTGCACTATAATATCTACTGCGCAGCTGGATAGTCTCAATGAGATTGGTCGCCGTGGCCGGAATCGATCGGGAGGACATTATAAAAGTTTGTGTAAAAATCATAAAATATAATACATAAATTCCAAAAATTGATGGAAGAAAAGAAAAATGAAATAATGCTTTCGTAAAGTAAAGCGTAATTTTACTGATTATTATAAAATCAACAAACATGTAATTGGTTTGTAGTGTATATTCAGATAGCGCTTTTTATGATTTGTTTAACATGGTTAAAAAAAAATTAACTCACTTAAAGTTTAGTTAAATACAGATTCGTTCGAATCTTTGCGGATTTACGACATTTTTTAACTTTTCCAGCAAACAAAACTAGCCAAAGAATAGCCCGAATTAGCGCTGCCCAATTCCTTTGTGTGGCTAGCATTTGTATTAGTATAGTATTATGTCAAATGTGCTTTCTATTTAATTTTGTGAAGTCCAGCTTTGGCCTGCGTAGTAAGTAGATGGCGTGCTATGGCCTGATCCCCCTCGTATTGAAGGGAGGCCTGTGCCCAGTAGTGGGATGTTACAAAGGGCTAAATAAACACATACATACACATACACATAAAATATATGTAAGTATATAATGATTATAGCTACAACTGATCTCTGCGTTTTTGTGAGTGCATGTGAGTAGCTTCATTTTAAGAAAGTATACATTTTGACATGCTATTTGATGGGACTTTAAAATACGTAATTTAAATTATTTTGTGTAATCATAGTAAATCATAATTTCAGGTAATACGTCGACAATGACAAACGTGAGCTTCGCATTGCTGCGCGGGTAAATCGTTTTGAACTTTTGTGAACGGTTTTGGTAATTACGATGTTTAAATTGTATTATTACTAGCGATTCACCCTCGCTCCGCTCGGGTTCGTCCCTAGCTTGCTTCCCTATACAAACTTTTATCCCCATTCTCACCCCCTTAAGGGATGATTTCCGGGATAAAAACTATTTCACTCACTCACTTTTAATATCATGAGATTCAAAAAAAAACTTATTTTAGTAAAAAATAAATCTAATAATTTTCTTCTATACAAAACTTTCTGACAAGAACAAATAAAAAAATATTATCCAATTTGGTTCTGTCGATCCGAATTTATGCGCGTACATACATTTTAGTGATTCATTTTTATTTATATAAATTTGTATAATCCCGTCTTACTTCAACCTAAGAATTGTCACTTATTAGAGTAGTAAAATTTTTAATTTTTAACCCCCGACGCAAAAACGATGGGATGTTATAAATTTGACGTATCTGTGTGTGTGTCTGTGTATGGCATCGTAGCTCCCGAACGGATGAACCAATTTTGATTTTGTTTTTTTTTTGTTTGAAAGGTGAATTAGTCGGGAGTGTTCTTAGCTGTTTGATGAAAATCGATCCAAGATGGCCACCGCCACAAAATTACATATTTTTTCACAAATCCCTCAATATGGGTATTAAATGAAAGGGCTTGACTAGTAGAATACTATATACACTATGATAAATTTCAAATCCAAGATGGCCGATGGTTTTTTTTAATTTTTAATTTAATTTATTTATAGATGTATTTTTTTTTATTTTATACTTATATGAACAAAATAGTGGACCCAGTAAACAGTCGTTGTCCTGCCATAGATCTTGTTTACTCAGAAAATTAATTGGATCTCTACAACAGTAAAACCTACCACGTTATATTATAGCTTAAAACCACCCAGGTGACTCCATAACAACACAAAATAATACTATCAAAATCAAACAACCGTTTAAAAGGAGAGGAATCACAAACACGCACAGCGCAGTTTTATAAACAAAGATATAAAAAGCTGAAGAAATAGTATTTTTTGTTTGAACGCACTAATCTGTGGAGCTCAGATATTAAAAATTCAGTATTTATTTTATAGCCTATTTAATGAAGAAAATTATATAATATAAAGAAACTACGAAATCAGTTTATTATTAATATCTTTAAATTGTTAACCTTTCATTATTAAATTATATAAGTGATAATAACATGAATCACAATTTTATTAGTCTAATATTATTGGCAAAAACTTGTTTTATTCCAAAAATGGAATAATTTTCCTATAATACTGAATTAGGTCGAATATTAATGTCAAGGTTAGACACAAAAAATGAGTAGCATAAGAGTACTGGTATAATAAATGTTGTGGAAAATAACATTGAAGAATTTATTACATTTAAAATGTTTGATTCGTCATAATAGAATACTTACGGTAAAGGAAAAACATCGTGAGGAAACCTGCATGTCTGAGAGAACCTAGCAAGTTTTCGAAAGACATGTGAAGTCCGCCAACCCACACTTGTCCAGCATGGTGGACTATGGACTGATCCCCGTCGTATTGAAGGGAGGCCCGTGCCCAGCAGTGAGAAGTTAAAAAGGGCTGAGTACAATACCTACCGTATATAATTTAATGTACATTTAGTAAAAAGCTATTTTTTGACATTACAAACAGACATTTCAATTTTATTTATCTGTACAGGAGTAGATGAAACAGCTGTTCTTTTTGTGTATGATGTTTTTTTTGATACTCAATATTTTCGCTTCTTGAACGTATTGTAATTTTCCTATATAGTTTGGATAGACAAAGGGAAAAATCAAAATTTGAATGAAAATGTTTTTTTTTAAGTTTACATTCAGATAATTAATGTTTCTTAAATAATTTGAAATTTAAGTTATTGCCTTACAATAAAGTTCAATAATTATGAAAATGTATCAAACGTCATAAATAATTAATGTATATATAATTATATAGAGGGTGTCAAAACCTTAACAAAGCTTGCTCATGTATTGCGCAATGATTCTCGTGATACACGGCTTAGTAATTAAAAAGTTGTCTTAACCGACTTCGAAAAACTGACATCAAAAATGAAAAAGGGTGTAAGTGCGCTCGTCTGTACGTATTATATTTTTAATAAATATTATTTTAATTTAATTGTTGTTTTTATTAAACTATACACAAAATTGTATCTATCTTATACTTGTTTGTAACACAATCCATACTAATATTATAAATATGAAAGTGTGTTTGTTTGTTTGTCCTTCTTTCACGTCGAAACGGAGTGACAGATTGGCGTAATTTTTTATGTGGAGATACTTGGTGGGCTGGAGAGTAACATAGGCTACTTTTTACCGCGGGAGATCATCTAATTCCCACGGAAAAACACGTTATAACACGATCCAAAAAATATATATGATCAGAATTACTTGAAACTTGGTATTAATGCTCTTCAATAAAATTAAATAAATACGTGTTTTAGTATTTTTCCAAATTCTTCCTATAAGGGGGTAAAATAGGGGATAAAAGTTTGTATGAAACTATGTTTTAGAGATTTTTTGTAGTTTTAGCGCGAACGAAGCCGCGGGTTCTGCTAGTAATATAATAAATGCGAAAATCTGTAAAATATGGTTTTAATCACGCCGTAATGGCTTGACGATTTTAAGTCAAGGGATAGAAGTTAATTTGTATTAACCGTTTCCCTGTCCCATGAGTCATATATGAACATCATCGGTTGTTTAACTATTGTCTCTATTTTGCGGACAGTTAATCTGTTAATAATATCCTCCCGACCGATGGCCATCCGGCTACGGCGACCAATCTCATTGAGACTAGCCAACTGCGCAGGAGATATTATAGTGCACAAGTGTGCGCGCAAACACAACGTGCACTCTCTATTCCTGTCACTCTCATACTCCGGTGGGATGACTACTCAACACGACCGGTGAGAGATTAGGTTAATTTATATTATAGACTAGCGACTCACTCTCGCTTCGCTCGGGTTCGTCCCTAGGTTGATTCCCCATACACACTTTCGTCCCCATTTTCACCCTTTTAAGTAATGATTTCTGGGATAAAAAGTATCCTATGTCCTTCCCAGGGTCTCATACCATCTTCTTACCAAATTTTATCTAAATTGGTTCAGTACATCCAGAGATTACCCCCTACAACGTCACAAACACATAAACTGACAATTCACAAACTTTATTTCTTTATAATATTAGTATAGACTAACAGAAAGGCTATTTTTATTGACGTACATAACCCGTATTCGTCATAGTCACTTTAGTATACACGTAAACTGTAGAGCCATATTACTAATATATACTAATATTATAAAGAGGCAGAGTTTGTTTGTATGTTTGTTTGTTGGTTTGTTTGTTTGAACGAGCTAATCTCAGAACCTACTAATTCATTTGAAAAAATATTTTTGCATTATTGTGCATGGCTATAGGCTATATTATCCCGGAAAAATCTACGGTTCCCGTGGGATAGATTTGTTTTTGTCTAAGGACGAACCCGAAGCGAAACGAGGATGAGTAGCTAGTATAGGATATATTTACGAACCCGGGGGAGAACCCAACTCCTACCGGGCGCGTCCCCAGGTGGCGGATAGGGGAATGCCACCCGCTTAGGGCGGCGGGTGGTACCGGAGAAATCCGGCGCGGACCAAATGGCTTGGATGGGGCCGCTCGTCTAGGCCTCGAGCCGAAGACGTTGCGGCCACCGGTGGTGGGACCGCTTGGTCCCACAACCGGATGATGGGTGCCGGTTGCGGGACTGTGGTCGCAGGCCCGCATTCGGCAGAGGGGTAGGCCGCGGCGGGAGAGGAGTGCCGGTATTTCGGTGCGCCGTTCTCCCTACCTTCCGCGGCCTAGACGGGGCCGCCACCGTTTGATGGCGGACGCGGTGGGGCTGCAGGGGAAGAGGAGTGTCGGTGTTTCGTTGCCGCTCTCCCTGTCCTCTGCAGCCGATTGGAGGTGGCCCATTTCGGTGGGCGGAGGTTCGGCTTAATGGGGCTGCTCCGGGTAGGGGAGGGGAATGTCGGGTTTTAGTGGGTAGTACCGGCTCTTCTAGCCGGTGAGCCCCACATCACCACCTGGGGGATCAGGTGGTATGCGTAAATGCATTTCCCGACATAAATAAAAAAAAAGGATATATTTACGAAAATTATTAGTTAATTTTAGATTTTTTGTAGTTCATGCATAACGTATAACATTGATCGATACATAACATTTCTAATATACAAAATGTATACATATAGATTATACATGAAGGCGTCAATTAATTATAATACGTTAGGAAACAAAGCTCGCTTGAAGCGATATTACACCACGATTGTAAGTCAGGGTTCAGGCGTAGGGACGCCGTCTTTCACATTCTTCAATAAAATTAGAAATACATTAAATAGTATATCTATTATACATTAAATAATATTAAATAATTTAAATAAATAATATTATTTATTATTTTTAAATTATTATTAATTAAATTAAATTTATTATTTTTAAATTATTATTAATTAAATTAAATTTATTATTATTAAATTATTTAATACATTAAATAATATTAAATAATTTAAATAATATACTTAGGTATTTATAAGCTTAAAGGTAAAACTATTTAAAAGCTTAAATATAAAAGCTTACGTGGCTATTAATGGTACATGCGATGCTGGTATAGGGACATGTTATAGGCTCCGAATCTACTGAACCGATTTAGATGAAATTTGGTAAGAAGACAGTTCGGGACATACGTGTATTTATACATTTTAATTATGCCCCATGTATGTATATAGTTTGGTCTCTACACATTTTTTAACTATTTAGAGCACCTTTCTTAACTGCACTGTTACTTTAATTTGAACTTTGTAATATTTTCATACAAAAGTTTTAAGAAGGTTATGACAAAACACGACCTGCAGTTACTCTGCCATTCCCTCACGATAAACGTGTTAAAGCCCGAATAGATGAAGCTTTATAACTTACATAATAATTGTAAAGAGTAAACAATATTTTTTTTAACCTGTTTTTTTAATTAATTATTTTCACTACAGTTTAACAGCGAATGCAATTTTCGCTTAAAATTTGTAAATAAATGTGCCCTTGCCTATTTTGCTTTTTATTTTTACACACTAGCCATATAATTTTTTTTTAACAATTTTATTACGCAAGTTATGTATGTATGTATGTATGTATGTATGTATGTATGTATGTATGTATGTATGTATGTATGATTGTATGTATGTATGTATGTACGTACATACGTATGTACGTATGTATGTATGTAGGTTTTAATTTAAATTAATGTTCGGTTTAGGAAGCTACATGTTATACTTTTCTTTGACCTCCAATGTGCTAAAGCAATTTATTCTATTAATTGTATTTTAAGGCCAAGAAACAAGTATTAGAAGTAAACTCCTTGACACATAACGTATTTCATCTGTATAGTTACTACAACATAGTACTCATTTTTAAAGCAGCTACAGTTGTTTATGCTTATGAATTTGTTATTTTATATAATATATTATACTAGCGGCTCACCCTACACCCTCTCACTCGATTTGAATCACAGACAGACAGACAGGCAGACAGAGATAGACAGACAGGCAAAATTTTTAAAAACTATAGATTCGGCTTCTGTATCGATAAGAATGTCTATTTCAATAAGATTTTCCAAAAAAATATTTAATGTACAGATTCGGCTTAGTTACAATTTTATTATATGCATAGACTTCTTTTTGCTCACGGCAACAATCGCATGGAAAGGTGGATGGGAATAAAACGTAGTTTCATATCCATAAATCAATCTATGTCCTCAGCAAATTTCATCGAAATCGGTTTAGTAGTTGGTTGTTAAAAGGTAACAAACAATAAAATAAAGTTACTTTTAACATTATAATAGACTCTTGAGACCCTTCGCATTTACAACATTTGCAACGCATTTTCACAAAAAGTACACAGTAAGCAACCATTCATCATTCTAGATATTTTCTCTATCTATTGATGAAAAACGTCTTAAAAATCCATAATTTCTACGGTTAGCCCGAACAAACAAAATCACTCTGCGCGACGAGGGATTTCTATCCGTATATGTACATATTATTAATAAACTATAAAAGAAATGGTGATTTAGTACTTATATTTCTCTGAACAGCACGTATATAACCTTTTTTTTAATATTGGTAAATGCATTTACGTAAACCACCTGTATACATTTTTATAAAAGATCTAAACCCTATATATATATATATATATATATATATATATATATATATATATATATATATATAATATATATATATATATAAAAATGAATTCCTATTTACCAGGCTTGGTCACGCCATCACGCGTGAACGGCTGGACCGATTTAACTTTTTTTTGTTGTGTTTGTTATTGTCAGGAGAAGGTTCTTATGAAAGAAAAAATTTAAAAAATTGCGCGGAAAATTATAAAATTTAAGAATACTTATTTAAGAATACTTAACAACCATATTAAAATTTATATGGCTAACGCTGGGTAATAACTATTTATATACGAGTATATTTAAAACGTACCTAGCGACGAACCCGAGCGAAGTAAGGGTTCGTCGCTAGTATACAATAGTAATCAGAGTAAATAGCTTGAGAACATTGAAGGAGGCTTAAAATCGTTAAAATGTATAATGCCCAAGCACATGCCAATTAGTATTTTCTTATCTATGAATTTATTTAATTCCATATTTCACAAAACATTGCAATGCATATGAATAGACTTCCCATTGCGTCTGGCGTGTCGAAAATTTCTTGCGAAAATTTAACCTGAATTTTTGATTGCAATCTGCTTTTATAGTGCATTGAAGATTTTAATTAATTGGGCGGCTGAAATTTTTACTTAAGTGCTAAATAAGTTTTGAGTAAATAAATACTTTATTGACATAATTTTATACGTACACTAGTGACTCACCCTCATTCCGTTTGGGGTCATCCCTAGTGGTACCTTTTAAAGTTTAGTATAGTTTTCTCAGAAATTAGATATTTTCCCGCAGTGAAAAGTATCCTATATGTCGACCCGGATAACCAGCATAAAAATCTGTCCGTGGGTTTTCTTATGATGCGGTCACAGACAGATAGACAGACAAAAATTCTAAAAACTATAGATTCGGCCTCTGTATCGATATTATCGACTACTTCAATAAGATTTTCCAAAAAAAATATTTAATATACAGATTCGACTCGGTTAGAATTTTATTATATGCCTGTATAGACCATATAGATATTTCCCTATCCCATGCGCTCGTAAAAACTGTATTGCAGGGGCCAAAATAAGTATATTAATTATCACAATATTACAATGATCGTAAGTCAAAAATAAATAAACAATATGCAATTTGTTGAACACTTCCACACTTTCGAGCACTTGGCTTTCGCGCTGCACTCTGGACGGCCAAAGAAGGCAAGCCAGAGGCGAGCAACAGATGGTGTTTCCCCCGGGAGGTCTCAGGTCTGTGGTGTCGCCACTCACCAACAGCTCGCCACAAACTGCCCTGCAGGCTGATTATTATTATTATCACATAAAACATAATGTATCTTAACAATTCTTCATTACAGGCAATTTATGACAAATATTTTAGATTAAAGGAATTCTCGTAGGTATGCGTAAACGGCTGATGCCTAATCAAAAACGACTTTAAGGCGCGAATAATCTTATATATCGGTTCATCATAATAAACATATTATATTGTATACAAATTTGACTATTATTATGGGTAATGCAATAGTCATTACATTACCACATGTATTGTGTTATAATTCGTCAAACATTTTCTAGATATATTATAATAAAATTATTTATGTTACACTAGCAACTTACCCTCACTTTGCTCGGGTGAATCCCTATGTACAAAGGAGCGGAACACTAATACTTTTTCTAAAATAAAATTAGCTTAAGTTACTCCTTATAACATTAGCTATCTGCCTGTGAAAGTTGCATCAAAATCAGTGCAGCCTTTACAAAGATTGGCCATAACAAACAGACAGACAAAAATTATAAAAATTGTTTTTCTTAATAAGTACTCGTACCTACCGTATATAATTTCATATGCATTTAGTAAAAAGCTTTTACTAATTTAAATTAGGTAGGTACCATTTTTTATCGAACGTCATGAGTCTACTATCGGGTCGGTAAGAAGAAGCCTCAGGCCTGAGAAGAACTAGCGAAAGAAACTAAGTAGATAAAAAATTACAATAATTTCACAGAAAATGAATTGTACAAAAAGTTGTAACAACGCAGTATAAGCTATTTTACTGTAAAGCTTTAAGATTCATAAAAAATTGCTTCATTTGCTCCGTTTTGTAGTTATTGCGTGAAAGAGTAACAAAAATCTAGCCATACACCTATCCATCAACCCATTTATCTATAAATTAAATCAAAGGCATCAAGGTGCTATTCTACATATTTTATGTAAATACCTGAAACGTAATCTATTTTTTCTCATCAAATATTAGAAATGTTTCTCATGTCATGTTTAATTTGTTTTCTACTTTGAATTATCTGCGCATATTCTAGATTTTCTATTATTAATTTATTACATATTATGTAATAAATTAATAATAGAATATGTTTTTTGTTGAATTATTTTTTTATTACATATTATATAATAAAAAAAATTAATATTAAAATAATTTTGTAGATATTACGGTCCGGTCGATAAAAATTCGGATAGAAAAAATCGAACTAAATTCGCGAAGCCACATCCGTGCACTTCTATTTATTTTGTTCATCTACCTATCATATACAGATAAATAAAATTGAAATGTCTGTTTGTAATGTCAAAATGACAGCTTTTTACTAAATGAATATGAAAGAATAAAGGTATACGTTACTAATAAGAAAAAGAAACAATTTTTAAAATTTATGTCTGTCTGTATGTTCCAGCTAATCTCCGAAACGGCTGGACGCAATTCGACGGGACTTTCACTGACAGATAGCTGGTGTTACTTTATTATAGAAACATTTTCAGGGTTCCGCTTAAAAAAATTAAAACCCATAAAATTGTGAACAAAATCGTACTTAGGGACGCATTCGAGCAAAGCGCGGGTAAGTCGCTAGTTTTTAATATAAAACAAAAGACATGTTGTGATAATGTCTAAAAAGAGCAAAATGCATCAAAACAAAAGCCTCTCATAGAACAAGTTAATGTTTATTTATGATGCATCTATGTGGGTCACTTAATGGATTGTGTCACGACATTTTATAAACAGTTCAGGGTCTGACATAATCAATAGAATTTGAATATGACCTAACAAGTAATTCCTTTCATTGTTCAAATTGCTTCTGGCACCTTGAACTCGACTATCATAGACCCAGCTTATCAGCAGCCTACGCTTTTTTTTTCTACGACCAGTGTTACTAGGGAATTACACGTATGCTGTAATATCTACTATCATTACAACTAAACTAGCTATATGACTTCCTTTGAATGTAATTTTAAAATAATATTTGGACTGCTGTTATAAATGCAAACATTTTTTGTCGTTGTTTATATGTGTGTGTATGCTTTTTAATGATACTTATATTTAAATGAGGGGGGGGGGGGGTTTATAATCACTGGTTGATAATCCTATTATTAATTAATATAAACCCATTAATATTATAAGCGCGTAAGTTTGGATTGATGTTTGTTACTCAATTAAGCCAGAACAGCTTAACGGATCTGGATGAAATATGATACATAAATAGATTATAGTCTGGAATAGCATATAGATTATTTTTTCATATAGATTTGTTTTTGTTTTTCACTAGGAAGGAAGTGCTAAGTTGCTAGTAAAATAATATGTTGGCTAATTAAAGTTACAAGTTAAATCTATGTATTTATGAATTATTATAAGGTAAAAGTTAGAAGTGCTAACCAAAGTATCAGCCGTATAAATATGACATTGGAAAAACAAAATGCCGCGTTACTCCTATCACTGATATGAAGTCGAGATATGGTCTATTGTACCTAATTAACAAATTTCTTTAAAATTTCACCTTGAGAATGTCAATGTGGCTTTTTCGTATAGGTTACGTTTACCACACAAAGAGGGTGATTACTGTAACTACCCTGTACATCCGTATGGGGGTAAAACCAGTCTAATCGTCCATTGTTGATATTCATTTATGTCTATATGTTACTAATTATGTAACTTGAACAAGCCAATAACTCGCTCTTTTTAAAATAATATTATATATAAACGGTCTAACTTTAATTTACACCCGCGACCTTAATCGCGTAGACGGACAATGGCAAATTATAAAGGAACCAGTTTCGTACATTTAGTACGCAATGTATGCATCCACTCTTCTCCTTTCTGCCTTAAAATGTATATATCCAAATATCTTTTCTTGCTTGCTCCTTAAATTACATAAAATACCGTCTGAAAAATTATTGTGTTGCTAGATACAGTAGCTCAGTATATTAGACTGTCCCGGTGGTGTAGTGCCTAGCTCTACGGCTGCACATCCGAAGGTCCTGAGTTCCAGTCCTGGATCGGGCCAAATTCAGCTATTGAGTTTTTCTGTTCAGAAAGTCTCAGTAACAGTCTGGAATTGAGAAGTTGGCGGTGTTTCATCCTCGTGCCTCGGAGAGCCCATTAAGCAATCGGTCCTGCGCCTGATCTCTCACTGGTTTTGTTGAATTATTATCATCCCATCGGAATTTGAAAGTAATAGGAATAGAGTGCACTGGTGTCTGCTCGAACACTTGTGCACTATAATATCTCCTGCGCAGTTGGCAATGACATTGGTCACCGTGGCCGATACCATCCAGTAGGACATCAGCTCTAAGATTTTGTGATTATTAGTCAGTCAGTGAGTAAAAAGGTTTAATTTAACTATAGTTCATACTATGTTGCTAGTATACATGTAGAGTTATCGAATAAAACTAGTTTCAATAACATGTAAATTGCTAGTTTTCTCACGCACAGTATAGAAATTGTTGTTAAGTATGCAGGATGAGGCGCATATACATGAGAAGATTAAAATTTAAGCAACAAAATGGTAAAACGATTTATTTTTTGCGGTCTTAATAAATTGACTGTGGATGACTTTTATTGCGAATAACTATGGCGTATACAATTTACAATGTGACATGTTTTTTTTTTGTTTTTTTAAGAATTTAGTGTTATTGACCCTTATTTTACGTATTATTTTTTTCTTTTTTATTACTTTTAATAATGGCTACGAAAATAATATGTAAATTATTTATTTTGTATGATAATTCAGCTCTTTTAACATCCCACTGGTGGGTGCGAGCCTCTCCTCAATATCAGGGGGATCAGGCCAGAGTCCACCACGCTCCCCACATGTGGTTTGGCGGACTTAAGGTATGTTCCAAAACTAGTAAGGTTTAGACATGCAGATTTCCTCACGATGTTCTTCTACACCGTTGAAAATTAATCGGACATTAAAATTTTAGAGGTGCGTGACCCGGGACTTGAACCCGCTTCACTTGGTTTCCCAAACGAGTGCGTTATCATTGGACTACTACTGCCATTTATTCCACATATCATAAATGAATTATACCCCAATACATCTTCTGATTAGTATAATATAGAGTTCAAACTCCGCATTGACCTTTACTTTGGTATTCTTAAAATATTTAAACAAACTTTTGTTTTAGAATAAAATAATAAAATACATAAGGATCACACATTTTACCTGTTTTGAAATAAAAAGTTTAATATTTTTTTTCAATTCAATTCAAAACAGCCAGGTTTTCCTCGACAAAGTTATAAAATAAAGAAAACACTTACTGTTATAAATAGACAAACAATAATCAGTATATTTTATATATTTTTAATACAGAATATTTACGCATCCCTATGGAAATTTTATTAATCGAAAAAAAAAGATATTTAAAAATATATACAACATCACCATAGAAAACATGTGACCGATTGAGTAGCTCTTCCTTTTTTAAGTTGGTCTAAAATAAATCTCATATTGTATTGTTTAATAGAATATTATGAATTTTACTTATTTAAAACAAAAATTGTTTAATGTTTAACCTCTATATTTATTACCTTCAACTATGTATAATATAGGTAATGATAATAAAATATATTATAACTCTTTTATACAGATTAGTTTTAAATTATTAAGAAACTTAAAATTTAAAATATTAATTGCTATATACATAATTATTAAACAAATAAGCTCAGTCAGTAATAATAATTTTAATTCAATTTAATAAAAAAGTTGATTCTTATAGTTTCAAGTTTAAAATAAAAATGACATGTTTTTTAAAAAAAACATATAGACGCGGAATAAAGTAATTCTAGTACAACATATTAAACTGCAAAATTAAATAAACTTTGATAACCGCAAAAATCTTAAAGTAATTTTGTGTTGATATACAAATCGTTTACTTACATCATTTACGAACAGCTGGTCGCTATAGACTTCGATAGTGAACGATAGAGCCACGACCAAAATTAAATTTATCCAATCCATCACGGCTTATAACACAATAAATGTATTAAAAATAATTAACACATTCACATTGTATAAAAAAATGTAACAAGAAATCTTAAACAATAATAAACCACTTTAAAACTTCACATGCTTTGTGTTTCCCGCGCAAATTGAGAGTTTTATTTTTTGTTAATTTTTATTTACAATGGCAATATTTTATAAAGCCATTGTAAAAAGCTTTTATATTTTTTTCTATTTATATATAAGTGATAGAAATAAATGTATTTTTTTATTCCATTTGCGCCGGCGGCAGTTCACGGTGTTTTGCGGCTCGCGACTGTGGTTTTGTGCAAACGATTTAGATTGCAGTTAGAAGGTAGGGCTGAGAATGTATCGATAAAACGTGCAATTCAAATTTAATTAGAATGTTTTAATATATAAGAAATACATATTATATTTATTGAAGGATTTTTGGTAAAGTATTTCTTTTTAGTTTTTCTATATGAAACAATTTAAAATTAGACTTTATTATAAAATTAATTAACTAATTTACTGAACAGTATCCGTCAATTTTTATATTGAAAATTTTATATTGTTAATAAATTGTTTTATATTTATCGTTTTAATTTCTAATTATAAGAATAATATGTCTAACTACTTTTAAATAAAAGAGAATCAAATCAAATGTTCTAACGTTCCCGCTCCAGTTTCCACATTTGCACATTAACCTTCATTTACTAAAAACAAGAGAAACAGTGAAAATGTTTCTGCATCAAAAGTTCCGCCTCCATTGATAGACCGTGTTAGCTACTAAATCACTAGAGTTGCTCGTAACCATATAAATTTATTATTAGTTAATAAATTTGTTTTTTTATTTTTTGAATTTTAACTTTGATATGTATCAAGAAAATTGTAAATGATATGCAATATAATTATCATATAATAATCAAACTTTCATACCCATTTTCATCCCCTTAAGGGATGATTTCCGGAATAAAAAGTATCCTATATCCTTCCCAAGGTCTCTTACTATCTTCTTACCAAATTTCATCTAAGTCGGTTCAGTAAACCAGAGATTACCCCCTACAACGTCACAAACTTACAAATTTTACCTCTTTATAATATTAGTATAGATTTAATATATTTATCTTGCTCTTAAATCTTCTTTTTACTGTATTATCTTTGTTGCAATAAAGGCTTTAATAATAAAACAAATAAAAATAGGCATAATTTAATATAAATGTGGATATGACTAAAAATCTCTAATGCAAGAAACCAGTTTATTTGTTATTCTAATAAAATTCATTCAATTTTACAAGAAATTATTAAGTACTAGCATTGCTCGCGAGTCCGCCCGCGTTCAGATGATCAAAAACCAAATTCTTAGGTTTTACATACTTAAGTTTTACATACTCTTACATTGCAGTTTTTGTACTTTTTTTCAGAAATGAGACATTTTCCAGCGGTAAAAAGTATCCTGTATGTTGACCCGGGTATCTACCTATCACCATACCAAATTTCATCAAAAACCCTCCAGTGGTTTTTCTGTGATGCGGTAACAGACAGACAGAAAAAAATTCGAAAAACTATAGATTCTGCCTCTGTATCGATAATTATGTCCAATAAACAGATTCGCTTACTTACAATTTTATTATATGTATGGATTTAATAAATTTAAACTAAAGACGTCTCTACGTCTAGCTTTGTTCCAATGTATGGCAGATCGTTTCGATATGTCACGGCTAAGCCATTGTTAATAAGGCCTTTCTCCCAATATTTATTTCTACATGTGTTGTATGTATTGTGTTTATTTGAGCGGACCGAAGAGAAAGGAACGATGGTCATGGTAGTTTATTCTATAAAAAGGAGATCAAAATTAGAGATCATATGTTAATTGGTTAAGTGACTTACTATATCTTTATGTAAAGACGACACGTTTGGCTGAGTTTGTAGTGACCCTACAAGTAGCTGTGCCAGCAGTCCCGGGTTCGAGTCGCGCTGGGGGCATTCATTTGTGTGATGAGCTTGAATGTTTGTACTCTAATCATGTCATGTCTAGTCATAGTCTTTTATACATATAAACCTTCCTCTTGAATCACTCTATCTATTAAAAAAACCGCATCAAAATCCCTTGCGTGGTTATAAAAATCTAAGCATACATAGGGACAAAGAAACAGCGACAAGCGACTTTGTTTTATACTATGTATTGATGTATATATGTATTATGTATCTATTATATTACTCCTCGCTAAAATGGTAGGTTGAATTTGGATGAAAATTAGTTCAAAGATAGACTATGACCTAGACTACCTATTGCTAGTAATAAAATATACCAAAATGTGTATATTCATCATATCATACATATAATAAATTTGTCACCAACTGCTGTCTGTGTATGGGAGATATTTAAGTAAAATTATTATTAGGGGTCTTTATTAACACAATATAACCAAAAACAATTATTTTTTGAATTTTTCTGTTTGTTTGTGCGGTTGTCCGCAATAATCTCAGAAACGACTTACCCAATTTGAGTGCGGTTTTCACTCATATGTTGTGGTAAGCTTCATTTAACATTTAGTGTTTGTTTTATTTTAATTAAATAAAAAAGTTATGTCAATTTGAGGAATCACCCAGAGACGAGCCCGAGCGAAGCGATAGTAGGTACTCACCCTTATAACGCTAGTTTATATAATATTTTAAATACAAAAGACACTAGCAACGCTTAAAAGTTTATGGAAGGCTAACACAGATTGCTATCAATCAAAAGAAGCCTTCCCCAAACTAAATAAACAATTAACAATGAAACTAACACGCCTAGATAGATCCAAACTAAAAACGGTGGTGGAACTGATAACAGTACACTGCCAACTTAATAAACATCTTTTTAACATAGGTCACACGGACAGCGCCCTTTGCAGAGCGTGTCTCCAAGAAGATGAAACACCAGCTTATATTCTAAATGAATGTAGTGCACTGGAACAATTACACGAAGAAAAACTCGGCCCCAAAAGATCGATCCCAGAAATCTTCCAGGACACCGGCAGCCTGCTAGACTACTGGGACAGTCTGGGGTGGAAAGAACACACACAGCAGCACAAGCTCACGCACAACGGGCAAAGATGCCTAAGTGCGGAAAAAGCCGTGTCTGAAGAAGAAGAAGAATAAGAGACTCTAGCAACATTATAAGTAAAGCTTCATTTAGCAAAAAGCATATTAAAATCCACATTATCTTGTATACTGTACTCGTATAGTAATATACTAACAAAATAAAACATACAATATGATTAGTGAGAAATTATAAAAGTCTTTAGCAACTGTTATGTCTTCGAAGCGTGAACATTTACCGTTTACTCTTTGTCTCGTTGTCATAATAGCGGAATTAGTGAAAATGACAATGAATGTGCGTAAATTGTAACTGTACCTTTGTTTGTTTGTCTGTGGGTCACCGGGGCGTTTCGCGTGCAACCTTTATGCACCTATCTATACTTATAATAAAATTGTAACTAAGCCGAATCTGTACATTAAATATTTTTTGGAAAATATTATTGAAATAAACATTATTATCGATACAGTGACCGAATCTATAGTTTTTAGAATTTTTGTCTGTCTGTCTGTCTGTTACCGCATCACAGAAAAACCACTGAAGGGATTTTTATGAAATTTGGTATGGTGATAGCTGGTTATACGGGTCAATATATAGGATACTTTTTACCGCGGGAAAATGTCTCATTTCTGAGAAAAAATACAAAAACTGCAAAAACAAGAGTACACTAATATGTAAAACTTAAGAATTTCTTTTAAGTCATCTGAACGCGGGCCGAGCCGTGGGCAATGCTAGTTATTATATAAATTGCATGTATGTATGTTAGTAATGAAAATATGTAATATATAACTTTATAATTTTGCTAGACACCTCATAACATATTTTTTGTGATTATATAAATCATATTACATATTCGTTTATTAAAAAACCAAACCCATTGATCAATAATAAATTAAACTTGATAGCCTTTTTAAGTAAAAATAGTATAATAAAATATATTTTTTTTTGATAACAGGTAGGTACAAGCATATATACATCGATACAAATGTCTCTTGTAAACGGACCTTTTTTAAATAGGACTAGCTATTCACCCTCGCTCCGCTCGGGTTTGTCCCTAGTTACGTTTTAAGGTTTAATATAAATTTCTCAGAGTTGAGATATTTAACCGTAGTAAAAAATATCCTATGTGTTGATCCGGATAACCTGCTATCGTCATACCAAACTATCTATTCTATCGATAATGAATAATAATGTCTATTTTAATAGAATTTTCCAAAAAAATAAAAATAATGTACAGATTCGGCTGAGTTACAATTTTATTATATGTATAGATAAACACCCATGACTGGAGTACAAACATTTGTGCTCATCACACAAATGAATGCCCCCAGCGGACTCGAACCCGAAACCGCTGGCACAGCAAGTAGGGTAACTACAAACTGAGCCAAACATGTCGTAAAGACCTAATAATAATAACATCGATTCTCTTTCGACTTATCATAGAGTAGGCCACTCAGCTGCACCACTTTCATGTTAGTTTCCAGAATGTAATCGTAATAAATTGCACGATTTCTTCACTTTTACTTGCATTAGTACTATATGACCAAACGGACTTTCAAGCGAATACTAATAAGATTTTCGTTAAATGCTATGCTTTACTCGCGGCTTTGTCTGTGAAAATATTGTGTTTTAACGGTTAAAGTAATTTAATACACTATCTGATAAGTTTTACAATTGTTAATCGTTTTTATTGTAAATACAATACAAAACAAGAAAAAAATGTTGTTTTTTTTTTAATTTTGTGACTGACTGAGTCGGAATGAATATCGTCATCATATCCTATAGGTATACTTTTTTATCGATGCTAGTAAATCCTTTGTATTTATACTTCCCACTGAAACCATAATGAAATAAATAAATGAAATAAAAAAAGCCTTTTGTTTCCTGCTTACAATCGTTCATAGGGTTTTGTTTTGAAACTCAAGCCATAAGCATAACTTAAATATTGAATTAATACAGGCTGCTCCTTATCAACTTCCCATGAGGCAGATCCACCTTGCAAAGCTAGCTTGTACATAAAATCGATTCACTGCATAAACATGTGAATGACAAGTTGCCACTGCCTGTACATAGAAATCTATACCACAATTAAATTATAACGGAACATAGTTACCCAAATCATTTATTATTGTTAAATATATTTCATTTTAAAATAAACGTAAAACTATATCTTAAAAGTTATATATGTACTTTCAAGAACTGTAGAGCTTCATACTATAAGGGTCAAGTTAAACTGGTTAGTAAATCAAAGTGTCCCATGCAAATGATTATCTACTTAGTAATTCTAAGGACTTTAGGAAAACTTTTGTAAAGTAAAAGGACCTGTGTTGTATCATCTACATATAATATACTAGCAGAACCCGCGGCTTTGTCCGCGTTCAAAGTACAAAAAAACGAACTCTTCTTTCCCTTCCCTTTACATATAATGTATGGCAGTCTGCCTGATTTGTTGATATTTATGATAACTGCTCTGCTCCCTTGGATAGTAACATGATGATAAATAGCCTATACATATATACCTAAAGTCTCTTTCTCAATAAACAGGCTATCTAATGCAAAAATATTTTTTCTAATCGGATCAGTCATTCCTGAGATTAGCGCGTTTAAACAAACAAACAAACTGAAGTCATATAATATATAGCTTATCTATTCCATAGTAATTGTCAAAACGTACTTAGCCTTAAACCAAGACGTGGTCTAATAGCGTGCCAAGTTCTATCAAAATCCGTCCAACGATTTTCACTTTATTTTGTAACTAGCATAGAGACCTCTTCATAAACTTTCATATCTATTATAGTGGCTATTTAAAAAAATCTTTTTGCTTTTAGTAGCCTGTTTATTAAAGAAAGGTTATAAGGTTATCTAACATCACGGTAACATACTTAGTATCAAAACAATTACTTCCTACTAAAATTATAAATGCAAAAGTTTGTGAGGATGTGTGGATGTCTCGATGTATAGATGTATGGATGTTTGTTACTCTTTCGCCTCTTAACTTCGGTAACTGCCTCAGTGGTGTAGTGGCTAGCATGTACGGCTGCACACCCGGAGGTCCTGGGTTCGAGTCCCGGGTCGGGCCAAGTTTAGTTATTAGTCTTCCTGTATAGTAAGTCTCAGTAACAGCCCGGAGTTGGGAAGTTGGCGGTGTTTCACCCCCGTGCCTCGTAGAGCACGTAAAGCTCGTAAAGGTCGTGTCGAGTGGTCGTCCCACCGGAGTATGAGAGTGATAGGAATAGAGAGTGCACTTGTGTCTGCGCGTACACTTGAGCACTATAATATCTCCTGCGCAGTTGGCTAATCTCATTGAGATTGACCGCCATGGCCGGAATCGGCTAGGAGAACATCATCATCACTCTTTCGCGCAAAAACTACTGAATGGATTTTAATGAAACTTTACAATTATATTAAATCAAAAAAATTACAATAATTAGGCTACTTTTTATTCCGGAAAAATGTACGGTTCGCATAGGATATATTTGTTCTTGTTTTTCTGGAGGCGAAACCGATTTATATATATATATGTCGGAGACGGTCATCAATACGGTCGCTAAACGAAGCGCGGCATGACGCCTGAGTGATGGCAGCACCTTCGGTATTATCGCCAACACTCGGCGAGCTTCGTGCTACGACGGAGCCTAGCTAAAGGAGGGGTGTTAAGAGGGCTGGACACTTGCCTTCGAGCCGAGCCAAGCTTAGGACCGCTCCACTAGGAACTGTCTTGCGTTCCGTATTGTCTATACGTGGTAATAGTGAAGTGGTATATGGTTGTGTAGTGAAGTGCTGTTTAACTATGTACAAAGTGATTATTGTTAATTTGAAATACAACTGTGATTGCATCGACTTTCATTTGAACCAACACTTCCCATATAACGCCCACTGTATAATTCATGATAAAATAATGGAAAATAATAGAGAAAATTAATGCTGCTTCGATATCAGAAGCGGGATCAGTATTGGTTCAATTGCAAAAAGAACTAACTCTGAGTGAACAATGACGTGCAATGTTTGAACAACAAAATGTCAGTATGTGATCTCTTATCGAGGCCATGCAAATGCCTCGGATGAAGAAGAACGTCAGGTTACACGAGTTTGACCCTGACAATATGGATACGGACGCAAGATCTTTGTTTGCGACTGCAGATTTGTGTTTTGCCAAATACCCTCCATACGGCGGCCAGCTTGGTTTAAGTCAGTAAGGAATTAAAACGATAAGGGTCGACGTGGCTATCACAATTTGTATACCAGGGAATAACATAGGAAGAGTTCAAGGTGATTTTCAAGGCGAGATTTATTTCCACCGAGACATTGGCTGGTACGCTAATTAATTTTAACATGACAAACCAAATGAAAAAAAGAAACTCGTTACGTACGCAAATCGCCTGATGACGTCACTAACTAATCGTTGAAAAGACGCTAGCAAGAATCAGATAGCAATTGCGACTGTCCTTGCTCACTTATGTCAGTTTAATTCGAAATTACAACGATTGGCCTTTACTACGAAAATTGCTTCGCGAGATCGACTGCAGCAGGGATTGCACGCATTCTCACATTTGAAACGCAAAAAAGTGAGTCTTAAGCGGTCAGAGTGTAGAAGCAAGGTAAATGACAGTGTGGAACGACCTTCGATGACAGCAACGGCATTGCAGCCTGCAGTGAAGTCTCTGGTGTGCTTCAAATGTGGCAAGCCTGGTCACATCACGCTCCGGTGCATAAGTAGTGCCAGTCAAGTGGACGGCAGCAATATGGGTGCAACACGAACGGAACGACGCGTGGATGTATGTGTTGTACAACCATCTTCGAATGCTCAATGGCATAGAGGTAATCTGTATTGCTTTTTTTATGATCATGATGCTGAATATTCGTTAGTAAGATAACATTTAGCAGTCAAATTGTGTGGTTAACGATTTTGTCCTTGCAATTTCTAGTATTGATCAAAACGGAATATTCCGCACAGAGTAAAATTTGTTTTGTAACGATTAACGGTCATTCTCTTGAAATCTTTTGAAATATCATGTTTTGCCTAATTATTAGTTACAAAATGGTATCATGATAGAACATGAGATATTGAAAGGTTTTCTATTAACATAACGGCTATAAATTCTTTACACAAAAATTCTAGTAGGTCATGTACCAATAGAGGTTGATGTAAATAATGATCATCATGCTAAGCAAATGTTTTAATGAAGTCGATGGAAACCGATGTAAGCATTCTGACGGCCGTAGTAATGTCGACCGTACTAGTAACTATTACGTAGTCATAGCCTGGTAAAAGTCGGTCTTTTGAGGAAGCTCAAACTTTATAGACCGTGGGTGTGTGATGTGCGTTTAGTTCTGGCGGAGGTCGGGGTCTGTTATGACCATAGTGTGTAGTCATCGAGAGGATGATACACACGGTGATCCCGTAGTGGATGCACCTGGATTGTGGAGCAATTGTGATTGCTGGTTGGCTTGTAAAGCCGTGGCCTAAGAGTGGTTTACAGAGGTGCTAGTAAATTTGAAAATTAGTTTTGATTGCTAAAGTGTTGAATGATGTTGGTACATGGCTCTGGATGACTAATGATTTTACTTAGATTAGAGATAGTTAAAGTGACTTGGAGTTTAAAAAAAAACAAAGGTGTTAGCGTTAAAGCTTTTCGTTAGAATAAAGATGATTCAGATTCAAAGTTAAGTTTATCTGGTCAGGATTGACCGAGTCGAGCAAGTATTTCGTTGATTATTTGGTTGCAGGCTAACACACGGCTAACACACGAGGTCGTGTGCACGCAGGATGGCCGTGTCGGAGACGGTCATCAATACGGTCGCTAAACGAAGCGCGGCATGACGCCTGAGTGATGGCAGCACCTTCGGTATTATCGCCAACACTCGGCGAGCTTCGTGCTACGACGGAGCCTAGCTAAAGGAGGGGTGTTAAGAGGGCTGGACACTTGCCTTCGAGCCGAGCCAAGCTTAGGACCGCTCCACTAGGAACTGTCTTGCGTTCCGTATTGTCTATACGTGGTAATAGTGAAGTGGTATATGGTTGTGTAGTGAAGTGCTGTTTAACTATGTACAAAGTGATTATTGTTAATTTGAAATACAACTGTGATTGCATCGACTTTCATTTGAACCAACACTTCCCATATAACGCCCACTGTATAATTCATGATAAAATAATGGAAAATAATAGAGAAAATTAATGCTGCTTCGATATATATATATATATATATATATATATATATATATATATATATATATATGAAAGTACAAAATATGTAAAATTGAATACGTTTTTTAACTCCATAATGTTTGTATGTATACACTATACTGTACACTACATTAATAACATAGAGATAGAAAAACAAAGTATAAAGAATGTGAGCAAAAGGTGGCCTTATCACTAATTATAATTAATTAGCGATTTCTTAAAGACCTTTGGGTTAGGAAATATGGAAGATTATACAGGTGGGTGGTGTAAACATAACCACAATACAACTTAATACTTAGACATATTACAGATATATACATCTATAGGTACATATAATAAAATTGTAACGAAGCCGAATCTATATATTAAATATTTTTTGGATAATCTTATTAAAATAGACATTATTATTGATACAGAGACCGAATCTATAGTTTTTAGAATTTTAGTCTGTCTGTCTGTTACCGCATCACGGAAAAACTACTGTAGGGTTTTTGATGAAATTTGGTACGTTGATAGCTGGTTATCCGGGTCAACATATAGGATACTTTTTACCCCTGGAAAATGTCTCATTTCTGAGAAAAAATACAAAAACTGCAATGTAAGAGTATACTAATATGTAAAACCTAAGAATTTGGTTTTGGTGGTGGAACCGCGGGAAATGCTAGTATAATAAATATCTATAAAAATATACTAATACATAAATATATAAAGTTGTCCTAAAAAAATAATGTTTTAAATAAGAATTATGAACAAATAGACAGACGTTTATAATATACATACAGTAACAGTTGCATGTGACCTGAATCCGTTATTAAACATTGTTGGTCATTATTTACGGATGTAACGGGGAAAGTGTTTTATTTTCAAATAAATAACGTTTTGTATTTTGAGAGCATAGCGAGAGTGCTTTCTATAAAAACGGTAATTATGATGTGTATTCATTACAATTATTTCACCCAAAAATTCAATTAATATTTAGATAATTGTTAAAAAGTAGTCACAGCTTCTAGTTTAATTTAAAATCGATTTCTTTATTCTTATAGAAATATGTTGGTTTCGACAATAATTAATAATTAATATAATAATTTATGCCGGCATATGCTTAATATGAACCAATTAAAATTATTTGTTTCTCTGATGTAGGCTTTTATTTAATAAAAGTATTATATGAAATGTATGTGTATGTAAGTAATTAAATATGCAAGCAAAAGAATTTTAAACGGCGATTTAATTAATTAATAAAATGTAATCTCACTTATAGAGATGAATTTTAAAAATTTTAAGTATATTTTATAGGTTTGATAGATAAGTAATTTGGTAACATCAATCTCATTTAAGTAGAAAGAGACAAATTCTCTAATATCTACTAGTACAAACAAAACATTTCAAATTGTCTTCCCATAATGCGATTTACGACTAAGTTGCGACTTAATACAAAATACCTATATGACGTATTCGTCTTTTGCATCTTGGCAAACGATCAGCGCTATCTTTTGGTATATTATTAACAATTATAGTCTATGTAGCGAGTACATATTATATACATAAATACACATAGTTATTTATATCGATCTAGCGACTCACCCTCGCTCCGCTCGGGTTTGTCCCTGGTTATGTTTCACCGGTTATTTAACGGTTAGCATAAATTTCTCAGAAATTAGATATTTTCCCGCAATAAAAAGTATCTTATATGTTGACCCGGATAACCAGCTATATCATACCAAATTTCATCAAAATCTGTCCAGGGCTTTTCTCGTAATGCGTTCCCAGACAGACAGTAAGACAAAAATTTTAAAAACTACAGATTCAGCCTCTGTATCGATAATAATGACTATTTCAATAAGATTTTCCAAAAAAATATTTAATGTACCTACAGATTCGAATGACTTAGAATTTTATTATATATATACAATATTATGTAAAGATAAGCCTCCTGTGAGAAATTTATAGCAATGTGGACAAATATAACAATGCCTTGCATTTAAGTTTTATTTAAAAATAGCAAAAAATTGCTATTATTGTTGATGTACGCACTTAATTCATATAAAATACTTAATAATGCAGGTTTTATTAATATTAAGAGTTTCTTTTATTAGGCTTATGTTTATCATAAGTATATCTATGCATTTTTTTCTAGTTTTAGTTATTTACTGATGTATTTATTTGTAAATAGGCAAAGATTGACGACACGTTTGGTTCAGTTTGTAGTGACCCTACTTGCTGTGCCAGCGGTCGTGCGTTTGAGTCCCTCTGGGGTATTCATTTGTGTGATGAGCACGAATGTTTGTACTCCAGTCATGAGTGGTTATATTTATGTATGTATTTAAAGTTATATATGTATAGTGTATCAACTATCTGGTATCCATAACTCAAGCCTCATAGCTTCCGATGGAACTGGATGGTTCTGTGTGTTAATGTCTTAACGTAAAAGACAAGATGAAACAGTTCATTACTTTTTTTCCTCTCTTTGTCAACGGTTCAAAACAATAACGATTATGGTAAAATTTTGACAACCGAGCGAACCTTAGTGCCTATATAATAAGGATGCATGCAGCTTTAAGTCCAATAGAATTTTAATTAACTTACAAGCTGTTTAACTGTCTCAGTGATCTAGTGGTCAGTATGTACTGCTGCAGATTCGGTGGTCCTGGGTTTGAATCCCGGCTCGGGTTAAGTTTATTTATTAAGTTTTTCTCTGTAGCAACCTAAAGTAGGGAAGAAGCCGATGATTACGTCCATGCTACGAAGAGCACGAAAAGCTATCGCCTATCGGTACTGCGTCTGTTCTCTCGCTGGTCGGAGAGTGTCAGGAATAGAGAGTGCACTTGTGTCTATCCTGCGCAGATAACTAGTCTTAGTGAGATTGAAAACCGTGGTCGAAATTTCTCAAGACATATATGTTGACTAATTGTACGTAAGCAAGTAACGTTGTAGGTTACAAATAAAACATAAGTCACTTAGGTATATTTTATGTAAGTACAAACAAATACTGTAGAATGCTATATTTTAATAAAAATATGATATATTATTAAGTTAAGATATATAAATAATCTTTAGTTTCTAAGATTATGCACTGTTGTTGGTTTTATTATTATACTAGCAGTACCCGCGGCTTCACCCGCGTATATAAAAATGAGTTTAAGAATAGGTAATGTATGGAAGTCTGCCCGATTTGTTAACATTTATGATTACTGCTCCGCTCCCTTGGGTAGCATGATGATATATAGCCTATAGGCTTCCACAATAAACAGGCTATCTAATGCCAAAAGATTTTTTCAAATCGGATTACTAGTTCCCGATATTACCGCGTTCAAACAAACAAACAAGCAAACTGTTACTTTATAATATAAGTATACATTATATGATGTGAATTATAACTGGGTTGTGTTTATCTATGAAATAGCTTCTTTCCTTATTTTACATTGTTCTTATTTGGTAAAGATTTTATTGTTTTTATCCTATAATTTCATATTTTTCTTTGTATAAACACATTATTAAGCTTGAAAGTCTCGGTTGTAATCATTTGAAAAGGACTTCAATTTAAATGGCCTCATGTCGACCCTTAACAGGAACAGGTTTTTGAGATATGTAATGAGATAAGTAAATAACATTGTGACGTATGGTTAAAACTCTAGGCAAAACTAAGATAATCTGGATAGGATTTTATAATCTTAGGTCATTGTTGACTAGATATTTCTAGTGTTCTAATATAATATATCACAAATTGCTTATTACTATTGAAGAAATTTTAAAGAAGTTCTATTTATAGTTTCGGGCTTAACACACCATGCTTTACTCGTCCTGAAAAAAAAATACAAAAATTATTATGTGCCTTAGATCTATATAATATTAAAACAAAGTCGGGTTTCCTACAACACATAACTCGAGAACTGCTAGACCGATTTTCATGGTTTTTGATTTGTTGGATTTGTCTCCACCCCGAATTGCAGAATAACCATTAAAACTTCAGAAAAACTCACGAAAAAAATATTAAATTTTATATGGCTAACGCTGGCTGATAACTATTTATATCTATTTAAAACGTGTCCAGGTACGTACGAAGCCAGTGTGAGCCGCTAGTTGAAAATAAAATTAATAAAGGCCACGTCAGAGTTGCACTGATTGCGAGTGATTAAACAGTATTTTTATACTAATTTTATTATTGTTTTTTCAGTGGTCTAGTGGCTAGCGTGTACAGATACAGAGATCCTAGGTTCGAATCCCGGATCGGCCCAAGTGTGGTTATTGGGTTTTTGTTAACATGTTATCAGTAATATTTTGGAGTTGGGAAGTTGGCGACGCGTCATCCCCGTGGATTCTGATCCACGTAAAACCGTCAATGTTAGTCCAAAAATACTTTAACATTTTTTTAATCTATTATATATTTTTTGTATAATTTTTATATGAATGTATACATATCGGACTCTATCAAATAAAAACAATTGAAGAACATACGTACTTTAGAAATTGCTTCAAAGAATACCAACTACAGGGAGACCAGGTCTTAGGATGCTTGTTAAAATCATGTCTAAGGGCCATAATATTCTGTTGACTTTTGCATTGATTGTATGGAGGACCGTCGTGTCTCATGCCGAGGCTGAAATGTAAAAAAAATAAACATCTTATATTAAATACTAAAAACTTGGATTTATTTATTGTTTGTTATGTAACTTGTTCAATTAAATACTTTTTATTCATACTTCCATACTAATATTATAAATGTGAAAGTGTATTTGTTTGTTTGTTTGTCCTTTTTTCGTGTCGAATCGGAATGACGTATTGGCGTGATTTTTTGGGTGAAGATATTTGGAAGACTGGAGAGTGACATAGGCTACTTTTTACCGCGGGATATTATCTCATTCTCACGGGAAAACACGTTATAATACAACTCAAAAAAATATTTATAATCAGAATTACTTGAAACTTGGTATTAATGCTCTTCAATACAATTAAACAAATATGTGTTTTAGCATTTTTTTAAATTCATCCTATAAGGGGTTTAATAGGGCATAAAGGTTTGTATGAATCCTTTTTTTAGATTTTTTTGTAGTGTTAGCGCGAGCGAAGCCGCGGGTTCTGCTAGTTAGGTTATAAAACTCATGTACACATAGTCATATAGTTCAATTTTATGATATATCTTTAGTTATAAAACTAGTGTTAACTCAGTGGTCGAAATTTGACCATAATAATTTTTTATTGATAATACTAAAACTCGTCAATAGGTACTAAATAAATAAATAGTTGGGACATTAACATACAGCACCATCTAGTTCCATGGTAAGCTACGAGGCCTGAATGAAAAAAAAAGAAAATTGGTTTATTAACAGAGGAGAAAGAGGTACTGAACTCTTTTGTCTTTACCTATTTATAATATATAGATATTACCTAAAATATTTCATTAATGTTATAAGATCTTAATATAACGCCTGTAAGATTTTGATAGCATATGCGCATATTCATAAAAAATAAATAGTAAAACTCGTAGAGTTAGATGGGTAAGAGTGCACTGATATTATCATGTCACTTGTGACATGATAATATCATTGCGCTCTTAATTTTAAAAAACTTGCGATATTTCTATGAAAACTAAGTATCTAAATCTATATCTATAAATGACGACGCGTTTGGCTCAGTTTGTAGTGATCCTATTTGCTGTTCCAGCGGTCGCGGGTTCGAAACCACTAGGCGCATTCATTTGTGTGATAAGCACGAATGCTTTACTCCAGTCATAGGTGTTTATATTTATAATATATATAACGTATGTATTTAAAGTTATATCTATATGTGTAGTGTATCAACTTATTATAAATGCATTTCCCAACATTAAAAAAACTATGTAAAACATAGTAAAATTATGAGAAATTATAAGATAATTATGGATAAAAAGTTACCTATGTCCTATCTCATGGGCTAGTAAAAATCCAGAAAGTTTAGGATCCCACTCTACAATCGCGCAGCTTTTTTTGACGTTGCAAATACCTTTCGTGTAACCGCGACCTGAAATAATATAAAATTTATTTTAAATTAAATACAATGAATAAAGTGCAATTAGGTTTTTCTTTTTTTTTTATACCACGTCGGTGGCAATCAGGCATGCGACCCGCCTGTTGGTAAGCGGTTACCGCAGCCAATGGACGCTTGCAACACCAGGGGCATCACATGCGCGTTGCCGACCCTTTAGGAACCTATTTACTCTCCTTTTGAAGGACTCCGTACTGTAGCCGTCTGGTATTGTAATCTGCTATTAATAATATTAGATTTTTTACACGATACTTTCAATAACGGTCCAAGATTGCATGTTTTGTGCGCTATATAACGAGTATAATAATATAAATTTTAATATTAAAAAAAAATGTTAAAAATCTTATAATAACTTTATATGTAAAATTTTTGTTCTCATTTGTTCATTTTTTTTGTCCTCTTTCTTTTCTCTAACGTTTAAGAGCCGTTGCTTGGCTGATTTTAATGAAATTTATTGTGCACCTAAGTTCTCGTTCTTAGCTATTGTTAGCAATTATAATATAAATGTTATTAGTATGAGAATAGATTAAATGTAGTAATCATTATTATTTAGAGTCAAATGAAATATTTATTTCCTGTCAAGCTTGTAGAGATGGCAGCACCAAAACTGTATTTAGTATGAACTAGCGACTTTACCCTCGCTC
Organism: Brenthis ino; assembly: GCA_921882275.1. Classification (NCBI taxonomy): domain Eukaryota; kingdom Metazoa; phylum Arthropoda; class Insecta; order Lepidoptera; family Nymphalidae; genus Brenthis; species Brenthis ino. The sequence continues at coordinate 17,241,389 of OV170224.1, read as the reverse complement.
TGCTCGCGTTTGTCCTTACTGCTGTTTTGACGCTTAGTATAGATTTCTAAGAGATGAGATATTTTCCCGCAGTAAAAAGTTTCCTATATGTTGACCCGGAAAATCAGCTCTCATCAGTGGTTTTTCCGTAATGCGTCACAGACAGACAGATGGACAAAAAATCATAAACTATACTATATATATATATATATATATTCGGCTTAGTTACAGTTTTATTATATGTATAGATTATGAAATGAATTATGATTCTTAAAATAAAGTCAAAACATTTAACAATGACCCTTTGATTTAAATATGGGAAAGTGGAAAAATTGTAAGATATAAAAACAGGTATTTTGTAAAAGATGCAATGTTAAATACAGGAGTGAATTGAAGTAATACTGAAAGTTAAAGGTGTAATAATATAAATTCTTATACTATGAATTGTGATTGTATTAAAAAAGTGGCAAGTTATGTGAACGTGAAATAAATACTCGTATAGTAAAGTATATATATATATATATATATATATATATATATATATATATATATATATATATAGTATATATAAAGGGTTTCTTATGCCTTTGATTTGAGGTAATTTTTTACACTATAGTGTCGCTGTTATCGAGATCCAGCATAACAAATGTATCTAATCATACATACCTGAATTACTCCTAATTTTTCTTCCATTGTTCACATGAAAGAGATCTAAACCAGTCAACAGCACAGAATAATACCAAGTTTTCTGAGACATTTTCTTTTCACTTTGCCATTCGCAATAACTTTTCAAATACTTCGGTGCATTCTCATCTAAAGCTACTCTTTCACTGTTTCTTAGAAATTTCGTATCGATCAACTTAAATCTAATAGTTTGATTCAAACTTCTATGAATGAAAAACTTTCTAACATCTTCTAAGATTTTTTGTGTCACTGATTTTAGTTTTTTTCTTGTATTTACTCTGTATTCCACTGCTAATTTTTTAGTTAGTGGCTGATCTATGTGCATCATAATTTTTATAGTTATGTCATTATTTTGCTTCGCTAAGAATTTACTTGGTGATCTGTCGGGTTTTGTCATGTTTTTTACCTGAAAGGAGTTAGTGTTATTAACATACAATTATATAAGAAAAGGAGAACACAATGATATAAGAATATTCAGATTTAACTTGTAGGTATAGGAAAAAGTATATATGTACATATGTATGTGTAAGTGGAGAAAATACTTAAAACATTCATATATATTAAAATAAGGTTTATACGTCATATTCTACTAATAAATATTATTATTTATCGTAAGTCATATTGTTATAAATAATATGTGCATATATTATTCCTTATGTGTTTAAGAGGTCATAGTTATCCGTGTACTAAATTAAATCCAAATCTGTCCAGTTATATTAATATTTATAAATATCTGAATGATCTGGAGTTTTTTTTATTTTGCAAAAATAACGTTGTCCAGTAGCCAATGACACTATCTCACATCACTTATTTTTGTATTCATCCCTTTTTTAACGTCCCACTGTTGGGCACGGGCCTTCCTTTAATACGAGGGGGATCAGGCCATAGCCCACCATGCTGGCCAAGTGTGGGTTGGCGGACTTCACATGTCTTTCGAATACATGCTAGGTTCTCTCAGACATGCAGGTTTTCTCACGATGTTTTCCTCCAACGTAAGACGAGTGAAGCTATTAACAAGAAAATTGAATTGTATTGGACTAAACTTACTCGTATGCGTCTGTCTTTAAATTACATTTTGTCAGGAATGTCTACTTTACTTAAAAAAAAAACTAAATAACGTTATAAACATCCTGACGAAAATAAATAATACTATATTTACAAGAATAAAAATTTTCACTTTACAGTATATCATTTGGTTTTTACAGCTAAGAAGCTAATGAAAAATGTGAGAGCATACATATTATGTATATTCAAAGTTATCGACGTAAATATAATTAAAATTAAGCTCAGCCAAGCTTTGAGAAGAGAGCTTTTTTATTTGAGTAAGTCTAACACCCGCAGACATACGTCCGTGCCTTTTTTTGAGCATTTTTATGTTCTGTTGTTATTTTTATTTTATTTTATTTCAGATAGATTCGGGAGTGTACAATTTTAGAATCAAAAGATTTTGCGAACAAAAAAGAAAAGCTGAACCAAACTATGGGGTCGGGTGGACTTTAAGAGTACACTCAAACAGAATTTGGAGAAGGGAGCTTAGTATCTATTAATAAAGTAATACAAAATCAAGACATACACCGTCGCGCCCAAGCGTCGGTAACCAAAGTTGCATATGGAGTCTAAAAATAAACCAATCTGTAAAACACCAGGTTATTTATAAGCTTCTGCTGCCATGCTTAAGACGGATGGCTTGAAAAAGTTTAAAGCAGTTATGAACTATTTGAAGTTAATCTATACTAATATTATAAAGAGGTAAAGTTTGTGAGATTGTGCGTTTGTGATTTGTGACGTTATAGGGGTAATCTCTGGATCTACTAAAGCGATTTAGATGAAATTTGTTAAGAAGATAGTTTGAGATCCTGGAAAGGACATAGGATACTTTTTATCCCAGAAATCATCCCTTAAGAGGGCTAAAATGGGGATGAAAGTTTATATGGAGAATCAAGCTAGCAAGAGTGCTTATGCATTACTTTGTATCCCGACTTTTCCACGGGAGTGAGATATATTTGAAATTGCCTCATAATTTGTGATAATTATTAGGTTGCTAAAGTTGTAAAAACGTGTTGTTATTGTCTGACAAATTATTTAAAATATTATGATATTCTTTTCGTTGCTATCTTCAAAGATAACTATTTTTACTAATTTGTTTTCAAATAGACAAAATATTTATAATTACCGATAACTGATAAAAAGTGTCACTGTGTCAAGTTGATTAATGTGTATTATATATTAATTATAATTATTTAACATATCTTAAAATTGATTACATTATCTGTTTTCAAAAATTAAAAGAATATAAAAAAATTTAGTTTGTTCAAAATTACAAATCTTTCATTTATTCCCTAATCTATACTAATATTATAAAGAGGTAAAGTTTGTGAGATTGTGAGTTTGTGACGTAGGGGATAATCTTTTGATCTACTAATCGATTTAGATGAAATCTGGTTAGAAGATAGTTTAAAACCCTAGGAAGAACATAGGATATTTTTTATCCCGAAAATTATCCCTTAAGGATGTGAAAATGGGGATGAAAGGTTGCATGGGGAATCAAGCTTTCAAGAAATTAATATTAGACAAATCCACAGCGAAGCGGGGCCGGGATTAGCTAGTCATCATACATATAATTGGTAACTGATCACTGTCTGTAAGTACATGGCAGATATTTGAGAAAAACTATTATTAGGGGCCTTTATTAACTCAATAAAATTCAAAAATTCAATTGAAAATTCAAAATATTTTATTCAGCATTAAATTATTACAATTTTTACTGAACATCATGAGTCTACTACCAGGTCGGAAAGAAGCCTCAGACCTGAGAAGAACTCGCGAAAGAAATTCAACGGGACTAATATTGACTTGTTATTTTTTTTAAAGTAACATTATAATTTACAATATTTCTATCAAGTTGAAGTAGCCTGGAGGTGATCATTTCATTCCCAAGGTGTGGCATTTTCTATAAAATCATTTATTGTATAATAGCCTTTAGCACACAAACGTTCTTTAACATTTCTTTTGAATTTGGCGATAGAACCCAAAACAATGATTTCTTAACCAAATTGGGTGTGGTTTTCACGTACGTATTGTGGTAAGCTTCACTTAACATTTAGTTTTATTTGTGTAATTTTAATCGGTTCACAAATAAAAAAAAGTGCGTGTGTGTGCAATTCACATATAGTAAAACACACATTTTGAAGTAACCTACGAGAGAATGAGATGAATATAGAGTATCAGGAGTAGGATAATTATAAGGTTTATTTTTTCACAATATTTATATTTATACTAATACTGCTAATACTATATTCTATATATTATTTATAAGGGATAATGTTTTTAAATGGTTTTAAAAATTTCGCTATTATATTTTATTTATCCAAAGTAAAAAATTTTTAGTCCCTATTCTCTCTCTTTGTGTAGGGAATATGCATGAAAATATAAAAAAATAACAAACATTGCATCATAAAAGGATAAAATTGTAACAAATACTAAAGTTGCTAAAAAATCAAATTAACATGAAAATTAATTAACCCTCGACGTAAAAAAATATGAGTTTAACTTGTGCATCTGTGTGTCTGTCTGTAACATTGTAGCGCCCAAACAGATGTACCAATTGTAATTTAGTTAATGTTTCAAAGGTGACTTGATCGACAGTGTTCTTAGATATAAATCAAGAAAACTATTTATACTATATTAGCTATTTCCAGGCTATCAGCTCTTTTCTAGACGGTAAAATATCCACAGATCTAATCGATTCATAACTAGGTATACCATTATTTCAATAACATTGCAATTGTATGATAACCTAGGCCTCTTATGTGGAGTTTTATCTTAATTTTAATTTAGTAGTTATTTTACTCGTGTATTCGATCTGGAAGCCAAAACAAGATAACCAAAATAATATCCAAAACAATTTAACCAAGAAGGAAAAGATTTCTTTTGAATACAAAGAAAGATAGATACGAAGTCGATTTTTTCATTTTGGCCAAATATTATTTCAGGCGTAGAGTGAGGTGTTCATACAATTATAACAGCTTTAAAATTGAATGACGGAATTCTTATAATAGTCTAGTAAAATTCAGGTTATACTTAAAAATAGTTTTGTGTTGTTCTAAGAATTCGATCATGAGATCGTTAGTTATAATTCAATGTATGCAGTAGCGGCGGACGTACTAAATATATGTAACGATCAAGATATAAAAGCGTAAGTCCGGAGTTTGATTATTGTGTCGTATAAGCGAATTAGGTACGCTGAATAGTAGCCTATGTGCTACTCCAGGTCTTAGTCTATCTTTATACAAAATATCATCAAAATCGGTCAAGCCATTTCAGCTTGATTGAGTAACAAATATGATGATAACTTACAAATTTTCGTATGTATTCTTCTCATAAAGCATTCCGAATATATTTCTTTTATTAATAAGAAAAAAAATGTCTTTGTTTGTTTGTCTGTAAGGGATAATTTTAGAAACAGTTATTGAATGATAAAAATTATTTTACATATAGAAATATGTCTGTCATGGGCTTCTATTCAGCCCTTTTTAACGTCCTACTGCTAGGGGTGGGCCTCCACTCAGTATGAGGGGGATCCGGCCATAGTCCACTACGCTGGCCAAATGTGTCTACTGTCTAAATACTTCTTCACGCTGAAACTGCTACACGAATTTAAATGAAATTTAGTAAATTTAAACAGAGGATATGATCTTGAAAAACATGGCTACTGTTTGTAAAGATCAAAAGACGAAGAAGAAGATCAAAAGATGAATTATAATATTATATAAATATTAAAAAAAAACAATATTTTCGGAACAAGTCATAAAAAGCAACTAGAAACGTGAGCGAAGCAAAGGTAATATTAGTGAAGACATATTTCAAACTGCATACTTATTTCAAAATAATATCGATTATTCACAAAATAATTTACAATCAACATGTTCAAAGTTATCAAACATAATGTATTTTTGTATTTTATGCTATTTTTAGAACAATTACAAAGTTAGTTTATTTATAGATTTTCAACGAAATATCCTTCTGTGACTTAACTTAGTTTTATGAATTACCTCATTGTTTACGTCATTCTACTTCTACAATGTTCGCGGGACAAATTCGATAAGTGTTAAATTATGAAGGAAGATTATTTATATATAATACTAGCTACTCACCCTCACTCCACTTGGTTTCGTCCCTAGTTACTTATTATATAGTTAGATATTTTCCCGTATTAAAAAGTATCCTATATGTTGACTCGGATAACCAGTTATCATCATACCAAACTTCATCAAAATTTGTTCAGTTGTTTTCTCGTAATGCGTTCCCAGACAGACAGACAGACAGACAGACAGACAGACAGACAGACAAATTCTAAAAACTAGAGTTTCGGTCTCTTTATCGATAATAATGACTATTGCAATAAGATTTTCCAAAAAATATTTAATGTTCAGATTCGACTCACTTTGAGTTTTACTATATGTACAGAAGATGTTACGTTTGTTTATTCGTTGTTATTAATACAAAAATAAACTATAAGTAAAATAGTTTAAATAAAACTATCATATATATATTTTTTGCGTGTATTTATTTTGATTTATAGCTCCCGACGTTTCAAATGCTTTACATCAATCATGGTGACGGGAGTACCTCGCGTAAGATAGTCTTATTTAAAATATCAATTATTTGCGTAAATTTATGAAAGTATTAAGTAAAATAGTTGTAATTCATGTAAAACTTTGATATTTTAATGGATTCGTAAAACTTTGACACTGAGTTCGTGTGTTCATGTAAATAATTAATAATGTATCCGAAATATTTTATATACTTAATATATATTTTATTAAATACCTACATTTGCAACATTTTCAATGAAATTATTTGATAATATTTTCTGAGATTTTAATAAATATTTCACAGAAATCTCTCCAGAGACCATGATTTCTCTTGACAGAAAGTCAAAATAAATCCTCGAAAACTATTTTCAAATCTAACAAGAATATGATTTCTCTAAATAAATAAATATAAAATTATATATAACATTTATAACGCTATTTTTAAGTAACAAATAATGTATATATTATCCACAGTAATTTGGCATTCAAATTATATATTTTTTTAATTTTTAAAACAATTTTTATAAAAATCTAAATAAATATATTTTTGATAACCATTATTATAAATATATGATTAATATATAAATAAAAAAAACACAACTAACCTGATTTCCATTGCTCGAATCCAAAATCGCAATCCAGTAGATAATAAAAAGCCAGCACAATTTCATGGCCACACACTGTCAGAGCTTAGGACGCACTAAGCACCGTTTGAACTTCTACGTACGACTGGCGAGAAACCCCGTTTACGATATATCGTGACGTTAGAAAGCCACAGGATGAGCTATAATTTGTTTAATAAATTTAATAATAGCAAATAATGCTTAATTAACTTACTATGGTCTTTATATACATATATGGTTTTTTAGATATTTATTGAAGTATGTTTTTTATAGTTGAATAAAATAATCGGGGTTATAATTACCTGGATACGGATATATGATCAACATTATACTGGTTTGAGATACGGTTACGGATATAAAATTATATCGGATTATCCGATAGTTTCGGATAGTTTGAGTTATGGATATTACATTTTTAAGGAATTGTAAAAGGAAAATACATATAGGTAATTATTTCACTTTATAGTAGGTTATTAAATTTTGGTACAACAATATGACTGACTAATAAGCTAAGCAAAAGAAATAACAAAAAGTATCTAAACAATGCAAAGACGCTGGTTCGGCTGGATGAAAACCTCTTATAACGTGTCTCATTTCGACTCCGCCCCTATCCGAAATTATACTATATATTAATATTATAATATTAATATGGTATATACTATAATATTAATATGGAGCTAATAATTAATCTGATTAGCATTTTTTATATTTGTTATCTTTATTGTTATCTTTGATTTTAAATAATCTATAAGTATTTATATTTTAAAAATATTATAATATGTAAGATAACATGTAAACGCCGTCTGCATGACCAATTTAGCTCAAACATATCTGTGATATGAAATACTATTGTAACGGTTATATACTTTCAATTTCAATTTAAACGTTTGCGGTCTGATTCAAATTGTCTAGAGTAGGTAACCACTAACCATATTAATACAATACAATCTGTTCAGATTGCTAGCAAATCAAACACTTGTTATTTAGCTGCGTTTGAGAAAAAAAAATTGTCTAATTTTCGATATTTTGTCATATATGTTTAGTTACATTAACTGCAGTTTATTCCGTAACATATTAAAATATTTGTTTATATATTTGTTTTTTACTGACCTATCCTTAATTCGCTCAGGTTTGCTCTAGGTGTTTTTTGCAAGTAAAAAAATCATTCTTTCTCTATATATTATATATTATGTATAAATTCATCCTTTGTCAAACAAACAGCGCCACTTTGGCAATTTTTATTACTTGCAGTAGCCTAGGTGTTATTTCAGACCCATCTGTGTACGAAGCCGCTTAGTGGTTTCAGCGAGAAGGAGTAACAAGCATATGTACATCTATACTAATATTATAAAGAGGTAAAGTTTGTGATCTTGTGAGTTTGTGGGTTTGTGAGTTTGTGAGTTTGTGACGTTGTAGGGGGTAATCTCTGGATCTACTGAACCTATTTTCAAAATTCTTTTACTAATAGGAAGCCACGTTCTTTCTGAGTGTCATAGGCTATATATCAACCCGAAGAATGAAAAGGCTTTTTCGTGGCAGTCGGATTTGCAAAGTAAGTCGGAGAAAAAACGGTCGAACGAAAACGTTTCTTACGAACGCTGCCTTAACGATGAGAGATACATGATTATGTTCTAGGGAAAAGTTGTAGAGCTTAATAATGCCTACAAAAAAGTCAGCGACAGCATATGTCTAACTTTTATATTTAAGTCACAAAAAGTAGTTTTTTATATTAAAAAAAATATTTAAATCGGTAGGTCATGTTTATTGGTCATATTATCAACAATTATGAATTCTTATCAAAATAAATAAATTTATCGTCTAAAATGTTTAAAACAAAAGACTTTTCCCTTTTACTGCATATAATTTGGACAATGGGTTAAAGAGATAATACAAATTTGCATGGGGGTACCTTATATCCCTGGCCAACATCTTAGATACTTTTCATCCCGGAAAATTAAATAGTTTCCGTGGGATAGTTAAAACACTATAACAACTTATACAGCTTAGTACACAAAAACTACTGATTGGATTTTAATAAAACTTTAAAATAATATAGTTCATACATGACAATAACAAATCGGCTACTTAAAGGGTTCCCGTGGGACAGTCAAAAAACTATAGTAACTTATACAGCTTAGTACACAAAAACTACTCATTGGATTTTGATGAAACTTTACAATAATATAGGTCATACATCAGAATAACAAATAGATCACTTTTTATCCAGGAAAAATATACAGTTCCCGTGGGATAGTTGTTTTCGTTTATTTGTAACGTATTATGTACACAACATAGACCCCAAAACAATAGTTATTAAAAAAAATGTCTGTTTGTCTGTTTGCCTATTTGTCTATTTGTCTGTTTTTGTATGCGCGTTTCACGGGAAGATACAATAACTGGTTTTATCGAGTCCTCCCTAGAAACCTACCGCTGGCTTAACCTTAAGACATACATACATCAAAACAATATACTAAAAAATTGTAGGCCTTGAAAAGTCCTACAGGAAAGTTCTAAATAGTATATGTATATCTCCTAAGCAATATCTATTCTTATCTATACCTATAATAAAACTAACTTAGTCAAATCGATGTGCACGTTTTACGCAAAAAGTACTGAACGCATTTTAACTAAATTTTGTATAGTGATAAATTAGTACTCGGATCAACATTTAGGATACCTTTTACGACAGGCAAATTATTCATTCCCACGGGAAAACTCAATAACTGGTTCTATCAAATCGTCCTTAGAAATTTATATGGCTAACGCTAGCTCAACCTTAAGAGATAGATGAAAACATTGTGCAAGAAAATTGTAAGTCTTAAAAAGGTCTATAGAAAAGTTGTACTTATTATATGTCTATCTCCTAAGGTACACTCGCTATAACTATTTTCATTATTATATATTACTTTTTTATTATACATTATTTATTCTATACGTAATAAAACTGTAGAGGTTAGAAAAAAATGCTAAAAACCGAGTCAGTTCTCTTCTTACATCCCGAAAGAAGAGAAATAGAACAAATCCAGTTTTTTTTCAATTTTTTTGTTTCTCTGTCTGTTTGTCTGTTTGTACGGGCTAATCTCCGAAACTATTGAAATGATTTAAATGAAATTTTGCATGGTAGTACCTTATATCTCCGGTCAACATCTAAGATACTTTTCATTCCAGAAAATTAAAGAGTTTATACAGTTTAGTACACAACAACTTATGCACCTAATTTAGTAAAATTTCGCATGCTGATACCTTATATTGCCGGTCAAACAATAGGTTACTTTTCATCCCAGAAAAATGAACGGTTCCCGTGGGATAGATCTGTTTGTGCTTTTCTAGAGGTGAACCCGAGCGAAGCGAGGGTGAGCCGCTAGTATATAAATAAATTTATTAGTGTAAATTTTATTTTACTTTGTTTACAATTCTAACACTCCTGCACAAAATAACGTAGATCTAACAGATCTCCATTGCTGAGTGAGGAATCAATAAACATAACATTTCTTAGAAGTTTAGTTAATATTAATCTATTTATGTACTGAAAAAAACCAGATTAACGGCTGGCCCTATGCAATAAAAAAAGAATCATCGAAGTCGGATTACACTGTAAAAAGTTATGCGTGGTCAAACACAAAAAAAATACGGTTTGAATAATTGAGAACCTCCTATTTTTTCGTCGTAAATGAAAGCAACTTGACAAGCTGTGTTTTTTGCAAAATTGAAAAATATATTTGTTACGATACTATAAATATTTACGTTAAATTGGAGTAGAACTCACGATCTCCGGTTTATTAATTATTTAATTAGAACATTTTATATTTATTTAAAGTATACATTATTGATAATGAATATGTTTTAAGCTTATTCATTTAATTATATCTATATTATCTTTGAGATATTTTAATAAGTAATAAACTAGTTTTACAACGAAGTTTCTATCGTGCGATATATTGTTAAAAATTTTTTTTTTAATCTGAACCTCCTCCGTCTTATTGAGCATCCCAGGGTCGCTTACGCATTGAACCACGATGCCCCGACGGCTGCCTGCCACAACAACCTAGAGGTTGCTCCTAGAGAAGTACAAAGAGCAACCCTCAACCACAATATCCCTGCTGCCTGCCACAACAACCAAGAAGCAACCCGCATAGTACACCACCCACCGAAGTGGACACCTTACAGTTGACAACCAATCGTACAGGGTGGCACACTGGGATCTCTATGCAAAGTACAAACTTTAAACTCTTTGTAACATTGTAAAACAAACTGACTTGGTATAATGATAGTTTAAAGTTTCTATTTGTAAAACAGGAAACAGGATTTTAATTTTTTTTTCTTATTTACAATAATTTTAATCTTTATTATTATAATTCTTTTATACACACTTGCAAAGTCGTTTATGCCTACGAAGTCGAAGAATAAAATTACATTTTATAAGGAAGAAACTTATCATTACTTATTGTCATACATAAAAAAACCGTTGCAGAAGCAAATTCAAAATTCAAGTTCAAAATTATAGTAATGTGTCTTTGCCTTTAGATTTGCATGTAGATTGATTTTGTTCACGAAAGCATCTCTTATTGAGGATAGTATTTTTAACATATAACTTTTAACTTCCTCTTTTCTTTTAATTCTCAAACATACCCATGGGATGATAATAAGGTCCATCATTTCTGGTGCCACCAGTTAGCACCACTGGCGAGTGAGGGCCAATCGCTGTTGTATAAAAGTATTTATTAGTGTGGAGGCCCAATTAATATAATAATAATAATTGTTAACCCGAAATCCGTCTATCAGGATTTTAAATAATTAATCATAACCAAATAAATAAAATATTGACTTTTTCTAAATACTCTTCTTTTAAACCAATAAGATTTATTGTGTTGTACCGTGTCTGCCATAATTAATCAGGAATGGCACAATATTTACAATAATTATCAATATTAGTGAAAACCCGCGTTAAAAAGCTCGAAAACAGTGCACATTCAGTGTCATTTGTCATTTCTAGAGACCTCACTCTACACTAGCGCCCTCTCACAGCGAATTCAGGTGGGCTAGTCTCGATACGACAAGACTAATAAGAATTCGACTATCACTGATAATTTCTTAATAACTAAATCCAGGAGGGGAGTCTAAAAATATACTAAACGCACGTAATATTTTCTAAATACTCGTATAGTCAAAGTCGAATGTTTGGACTTCTTATTTTTAACAATATGGTCCATTAGGAACGTAAAGCGGAGGGTGGCCCGTTCATACACAGCTGCCACATGTGTTTTTGACTGACATATGCTAATGTCATCCCTTTTATATTGGGACTGCCTCAGTGGTATAGTGGCTAGTCTGGACGGCCGCGGATCTGGTGGTCTTGAATTCGAGTCCCGGGTCGGTTAATTTCAGTTATTGAGTATTTCTGTCTGTATTGAGTATTTCTTTTTATCCGGGAAAAATGTACGGTTCCCGTGGGATAGATTTGTTTTTGTTTTTCTAGAGGCGAACCCGAGCGAAGCTAGCCACTATACTAATTGTCTTTACATACCTCATATAAAGACAATCACAATAATAGAGTCGCGACTTTGGGATCTAAGTACAATTATATTTAATGTAATTTTTTTATAAATATAAAATAAAGTGTTAGAGATTTATTATTTCGCTACACCGTAATTCCTATAAGTATTGTTGTTATCAACTTCCGTTGCAGTTCCAAATATTCTAAAGTTTTAGATACATTATCAGGATAATATGAAGCAGAGGTCATATGATAAGAATACATAAATAATACCTACATATGCTAATAACATTACCTTTATCGTGCTTGTCTTTTAATATAGTGGGTAGCTTTTACGGCTGTTAAGTCAGATGTCTTGGATTCGAGTCCTGGTCTGGCCAAATACAGTTATTGGGTTGAATGTACATAATAGTGATGAGGTATGTAACTTTAAAAGTTAACGACGAGTTAAATAGGATGCACAAAACTTATTTAAAGTGAATCATACTGTGTTAATTAGTACTAAACGAGTGTTTCAAGTCAATGAACTTTGTTTGTGCTGAAGATTAAAAATTGAAAATATAACTATTTTTAACTAAAGAATTTCTTGTAGATTTCTTGAAAATCATTTCTAAAGATCATTTCACCTTTACACGTGAACCTTATTCAGTACAAAAAGTTACATGAAAAACAGTTTACGATTGGAATTAATATGTTGGATATAGAGACAATACCCGAATACCCATACCCGATCTGAGCAACTTCCTCTATTTGAAGTCGGTGAAATTATTGCGATTATTTTTTTATAATTCTAATATTTTTTTTAATTTATATCTTTGAGTGCATGCATCCTAATAATTAATAATTTATAATCCTCATGGTTCTTTAAGTAGAAACGTAAGCAAATATACAGGCCGATAATTTTATTTATATTATCTATATAAATAATAAAAAAATGCTGTTCGTTGGTAAGCGGCAAGCGCACCACATTTCGTAGTATTTTTAAGAAAAAAGAATGGGTGCGTGTACCTTTACGCGCGGTTCAAGTAAAACTTCTTTGGCAAATATCGCAATTAGATTAAAACAAATCAATAATTAAATAAGGCAAATTAGGCATAAAACAATCATATATTTATAGAATATCATATACGGAAAGAATATAATATTATATGGGCCATGGAAACAATTAGTCATAATAGCTTTTATTTAATTTATATTTTTATAAGACTTTTGTATGGACATAGGTCACAAAATTGAAATTTAATCAAAACGTTGTAGGGTCTTTACTTGAGTAAAATTATTACTGACTATGAAGCTAAAGAAAGATCGCTACATTAATACAATGTAAACAAATTACACTTACGTCATAACAACCTGAAAAGGTTACCCAGAGGTCTATTTGCCTATAATTCGTCATAATGATGGATTTCCCTGATATTTTGTTTGTTACGCAGACGATATTTGTTTCCTTATGTAAGTAATAGTAATAAATAGAATAGAAAATATAGCTTAAGGCCATTCTATTAGAGAAGTAGATACCTAGAAACTTTAATAATTAAGTAAGTAAAAGATGATATACCTACACTAATATTATAAAGAGGTATTGTTTGTAAGTTTGTTTGTAATGAATAAACTAAAAATCCCCTAAACCGATTTAGATGTGGTATGAAGTTAGTATAGTATTTATTCCGAAAATCATCTCTAAGGGGGTGAAAAGAGTGATGAAAGTTTGTATGAGGAATGAATCATTTCTCAAGTAATGGATATAAAACTCATTATACCTACCTGTAATATATATCATCCTAATATATAGTCTATCTATTTCATACTAACAGTTATAACGTACCTAGGGACGAACCCGAGCGAAACGAGGGTGAGTCGCTGTATAAGTAGAAAGTTAAATTTAAACTGTTTCTATATGTTTATCTAACGATTTGGAAGTTTACAAGTGTGAGTCATCGGGTGATATACAACCATAATGTACCATTGAGCTGTTCTGATGATGAAGGGAGTCTCTTCGAAGCGGGGAAGATTCATCGAATTTGGGCTATTTTTTGTTTCAAGGAACTCAATACGTAAATCACTGTTTGTGCATTTGCTTATATGTAAATAGCATACAAAATGCGCAAAAATTAAAAAAAAAATGTTCACGAATTGGGTAGGTACCTACTATCTACTCCTTTTTTAAGTCGATTAAAATGATAGCATGTTATAATCAGTCGACACAACAATCCTACGAGCCTTTATTTCAGACAGTGGTAATTATTAGTGGTGGATGACTTTATAGTGATATGAAAATACGAACAATAATGCAGAAAATAACTATGTACTCGTATATATTATACTAGCACTGCCCGCGACTCCGCCCGCGTTAAGATGACCAAAAGCTAAATTCTTAGGGTATACAGACAGTACAGTTAGAATTTTATTATATGTATAGATTTTTAGTGTAACAATGACCATTTTAGTATTTACAAGCGTTCGCGTTGCTGGCGGCTTCTTTGCCCGCGTAGTTTGTATTATTTCTGTCCTACTACTCTGCTCCTAAATGTAGTAGTTTGACGAAAAAAGGCTTTCTTCCCCAGTAAAAATGTAAAAAAAATGAATATATTTTTGTATACTGTTCCAGAGGTTAGCGCGTTCAAACAAACATACGTTTCAGTTTTATATATAAAGATATAGATTAGTATGAATTACATAATGTGTCGTTGTAGATATAAGAAATTCGAAGAAATGATAACGGTCTCCAAATGGAACACTTGCAAATTGATAACAGGTCTTCGTTCTAAATTTAGAGAGGATAGGTAAAGTGGGTTATTAGGGTTATTGTAAGGAAATAGATATATCTATACAGATAAATAAAATTAAAGTGTCTGTTTGAATGTCAAAATAACAGCTTTATACTAAATGAATATTATGAAACTATAAATAGTACTTATCAGCTCTATATCTGTAAATAATAAAATTCTGAGTCGAATCTGTACATTAAATATTTTTTGGAAAATCTTATTGAAGTCAATATTATCGATACAAAGGCCGAATATAATATAGTTTTTAGAATTTTTGTTTGTTTGTCTGTCTGCCTGTGAACGCATCACGAAAAAACCACTGGACAGATTTTGATGAAATTTGGTATGATGATAGCTGGTTATCTGGATCAACATATAGGATACTTTTTACTGCGGGAAAATATCTCATCTCTGAGAAATCTATAGCTAACCGTTAAAGCGTACGTAGGGATAAACCCGAGTGGAGCAAAGGGGAGTCGCTAGTTGTAAATAAAACAATTGTTTGTATGTATTTAAAGCGAACTATGCACACTTTTAACAGAATTTGATATTATGTCGATTGCGTTCAGACTTTCGCATATTCTCAAGGTGTTCTGCCTATTCCTTTAGGTTTATGACTGCTGATGTTTCTATTCATGAAATTATATTATTATCATTCAATGAGTAATCACTTATTTTTGATACTAAGTACTATGTATCTTACGTATAAATATTCATACAAAATATTTTTCATAATCATGGTGTATAATGGTGTGCATGGCATACACCATGTATTAACAACGACTTCATAGCCTTAATAAGCATTAAGGATAAAATATGAGATTCAGGGTTCGAATCTAAATAAAAGTTACCGATTTTCTTTTCAGAAATTCTAAGAAATAATCCAGAATTGAAAACCAACGCCAGATCTCTCCGAGTGTCTTATTGATTCCCATTTACTTACGTTGGGAAATGCATTTATGCATACCACCTACATACATGCAATTACTTATGTTGAAGTCACCTACTCGAGAAGCCAGTAAGTACTACTCACTAAAACCTAAAGAAACCTCCATCTTCATGGAGCGTTGCAGGATTGCTTACGCACTCATCTAAGGTAGCAAGATTTTTTTGTATTATTCCCTTTATCTTAATTAAACTTAAATCGACCAGTTCACTGTTTTTTTATTTAAAAATATATTCAATGTATCGGAGCAGAATAATTGAAGAACACACGACGAATTACTTAGTAAGTGCCAGCTAGAAGCTGTGAGATCAAGGACTGATAGTTTATAGTTCATTCATGATGTCATTTTAAGAAACGTGCATGACTTCAAATTGTTAATGGTTTTGAATACATTCCAATTGGTAAAGATTATTATTACAGACTACCAACTTACCCTCGCGTTACGTTTTAACGAATTATGGAATAGATAGACTATATATTTTATAAATATGTACATAGGTATGATGAGTTGTTGTGGGTTGTATAACACGTGTTTTCCCGTGGAAATGAATTAATATTCCGAGGTAAAAAGTAGCATATGTCACTCTCCAGCTCTCCAACTATGTTTTGATGTGAAAGAAGGACAAACAAAGTAAAATCAAACTGGATATCGTAGAAAAAGAAAGTGTCAAGTCTACAAATGTATGATACATTAACAAAAAAATAAAAACCGACTTCAAACAAAAGCACTAAAAAGTAAAAAATAACTGATTGGTAGTTTTCATTTACTATACATACCTAATCAAATATTTTCGAAGTCGGTGTGCTTTGCTTTGTATGGGCTGGCACCGATTTCGAAAATATTTGATTAGGTATGTATTTAATAGGTAGACTTTAATTACTTAGCCTTAGATTTTTTTTATCTTTTAAACATATTTATTTCTTTAGTACCTATATTATAAGTGCGAAGTCGAGTTTTGAAGAGAAATGCTTGTTACTGTAAGCCAAGGCGGTTAGCCAAGTAAGCCAAGACGTTATCTATTTATTTGGTATAGTTGTTTAAGTATAGATGGAATTCAATACTCTTCTGACGCAGTGTACGTGTGGAGTGGAGTGCCTGAGCGAAACGACCTATTATGTAATCACGGGTTAGATTCCTGCGTAGGACTTTGGTACAGAATATATAAATAATTGGTAAATACGACTAATAAATATTTTTTTACAAAAAAAATTCCAAGCCACTGTTATTTAAATAATAATAAGACAACTGAATTTAAAATAACTTGCTGATTATATACAGTAGATACTTATAGGGGAACTACAATTGTGCTTAGTATACGTTTTTATTTCATAATATTTATAGTTTTATGAATTGGAAATTATAAACGGACAAAAAAAACTAAATAAAAATTCAGGTATGTACCTATCTAATATGTATCTGTTTATTAAGCGCCATCTATTAGTCAAACACAATGTAATTTGTTTGAATAATTGCTATCAATTAATTTAAGGCGATTCCATCCATCGTAGTTTCATTTGAAACAATCAATGTAACTAAAACGTAATATTATGAAAAAATATTAATTAAATAAAGGCAATCAAGTTAACATGAAAAGTATTAAGATTTCTTGTATTGATTTCATATTCCCGTAATAATATAATATATACTAATATTATAATGAGGTAAAGTTTGTTAGTTTGTGACGTTGTAGGGGATAATCTCTGGATCTACTAAACGGATTTAGATGAAATTAAGTAAGAAAATAGTTTGAGACCCTGGGAAGGACATAGGATCCTTTTATCCCGGAAATCATCACTTAAGGGGGTGAAAATGGGGATGAAAGTTTGTCAACCTAGGGACGAACCCGAGCGAAGCGAGGGTGAGTCGATAGTAATGCTTTATATTCTAAAGTTTGTGTGAATGGATGTTTGTTACTCAATCACGCCAGAACGGCTGAACGGATCTGGATGAAATTTCGTATAGAAATAGATTACATTCTGGACTAGCGCATAGGTTACTTATTATCCCTAAAAATGTACGGTTCCCGTGGGATAGATTTATTTTTGTTTTGACAGAGCATGAGATGGACTATCTATTCCATACTTACCGTCAAAACGTTCTAGACACGAATCCGAACGAAGCGAGGGTGAGTCGCTAGTTCATTATAAATGAAAGGAACTGAATTGATCTTAGCTAAATGTTTCATCTTACGTAATTTGTAAGGCAAAATTAAATTTCTCGTATAAAATGTTACTATAGAAGCAAAAAGGCAATGAAAAAATTAATATTATTTAAAAAATTTATTAAAAAAATACATTAAGTACCTACTGGCCGTTACTTATCAAAGGTATATATTAATCCTATGTACAATTATAATTAAAACGATTAATCCATACATTTGATTAAGCACTGAGTATTATATTATTCAGGTAAATTTTCATATCTTAGTAACCAGCGTCAGCGTCATAGCTGCTCTTCTGTTTGCTGTACTGACCTAAAAAAATATACATTAATATTATTATTATTAGTTTTTATTATTATTTATTAATTAATATATAATAAGTTAAAGTAGTAACGGGATAGAATTTTTATATTGAATTATTTTATTTAAAACGTAATGGGGATGATATGGATTGGGTAGAGGATAAAAAGAAAGTCTGTTGATAAAAAGTTCTTTCTGGTAAACTTAAATTTTAAGTAAAGTAAAATTTTATTAAAGATAGATCATCTTACCGTCACCACCCGCAGTTAACTGTAAACTTTTCAGAATAGCTTCAGGGATTGGGGGTGGGGTAGGGAGGTGGTCACCGACGGGGTGGTAGCCGTTCTCGTCAGCAGTGTAGCTGATGGAGTATGTCTGACCATCATCACTGATATATGAGTAAGAGCCTGACACTTGGAGAGAACCTTCTTCTGGTGCGGCACCGGGAAGTACGCGACCTGTAATGAGGTATTGAAATTAGAACCAAATTCATTTATATTTTCATCCTTTATAACTTATTTGTCCGATCGATCTAAGATTGCCGACCAATTTACTTCATTTACCAAAAGTGTTTTTAACACAGAAATATTACTTTTTAAATGTCAATTCTAAATATTAAATAAAAATAAATAAATAAACAATTAAATATATATATATATATATATATATATATATATATATATATATATATATATATATATATATATATATATACACATGTAAACTTTAGGAATAAAGCTTTTAAAAAAGAAGAAAGAAACTCTCTACTGTAGAGTATAAAAAGTATTGATCGTTTGAACAAATAAGTGAACCCGAGTGAAGCGAGGGTAAGTGATTAGTAGTGTTATAAAATCAAGGGTCAGAATAAGATCTAAAGGTTTGCTGACATTCTTACATGACAATATGGTAAGCCAGTTATCTAAGGATAGGTTCAAATCCGTTGACCCTAAAAATTACAATGACGTCGTGACAGCTATACATTTTATATATACTGTATCGCTTGCATATTTTCGTTGACTTACGATAATACGAGTACCACAACAACTTATCTATCTAAGCTTCCTCTTACTAGAGATAAGAATTTGACATAATTTGTATGGAGGTTACGTCATAAGTCTATACTTAGTAAGGGAAATTATGAGATAAATGGGATTCAAAGTTAAAGAATAAATGTAACTGAAAATGAATTGAATTGAATTTCAGTAACACTAACTGAGTTACCATCTTTTGCGATTTCATCCAAATTGTACTTTATTGTATAAAATACATTTTATTTAATTTTATGTTTATTTTATTTGTACATTAGTAAAAATTATGTGCTTCAAAACTGCCTGCACATCACTACTATTAAAATGCCACAACTCAAATACGAAGTTTGATGCTGAATCTGCTGTATGGATTTGGATGAAATTTAGCAAACAGATAGATTATGACTTGAAGGATAGACTGCAGTTAGTAATGAAATTTGCCTGAAGTTGATGCTACGTATATATAATATTTAAAATACAAAAGAGACTCGCTTGAGGAAAGTGAGGGTAAGTCATTAGCTATACTTAAATTATGCTTTTACTCCAGGCATCCCTTTTATTATTCAGAAACTGCGCTATTATAATAACATAACATTTACGTAACAATTGGATGGCAGGACAGACGGACCTACAATGCGAAAGTATATAAAGGTAGAATACTAACATATAAATACGATTTAAAAATTTGTATGTACCAATAGTTAATAAAAAAATAAATAAATTGCATTCATTACTCAAAACAAACAACAATATTATTTTTAAACTATATTTGTACAATGTTTAAGCAATGGTCAGTTAAGAGGTCAAGATTCTTCCAAGTTGATGATATTATTAGTTACATGTGATGTATTAAATTGGGCTGTAGGTGAATATTGTGGATCATTCGTCATAATCAAGCTCTGTAAGACGTAAGTGGGTTATTTTAGCTTAATTGCTTTATTTTTGTATGAATCTAAGAAATTATGAGTGTTGAATGCAGGCTTTGTCTATCAATGGTCTTAGGTTCGAGTTCCGGGACAGCTGTTTATTTATGCTTATAAATAGGGCGGCAGAGTATTAGTAAGTAAGCAAAACTCGAGATGAAATATGAAAAATTAGAAAAGTGGAATGAAGTGATAAGCAAGTGACAGTTTAATTTTCCTATCACAAAAACTTAGCTCGTAACGATAAATTAGTTTAGAACGGCTAGAATTAAACTCGTGAACTAAAATAAAACACGCCACTATTTTAGACCAATAACATAGGTTACCTATTATTCTTTAAACTTTATGGTCAATGACAATGTCTTTATGATGTAAAACGGATTTTTACCATGTTTTATTAATTTACTCTTTTGACTTTTTATTCTCTCTCTTTCTCTCTCTATCTCACTCTCTTTCTCATTTTATAATCATTAACTTATGTATATAACTTTCCGATAGATGACATGTTTGGCTCAGTTTGTAGTGATCCTACTTACTGTGCCAGCGGTCGCGGGTTCGAGTCTCGCTGGGGGCATTCATTCGTGTGATGAGCACGAACATTTTTACTCCATTCATGGATGTGTATTTTTATAATATGTATGTATTTAATATAATATATGTATAGTAAAACAATTATCTAGTATCCATAACACAAGCCTCGGTCGGAGCTTACCATGGAACTAGACAGTGCTGTGTTAATGTCCCAATATATTTATTTATTTATATTCCGGCACTGAAACAAGCTCCATGGTCATGGGCACCGTCTTATATTATTATAATATGATAGTTATTGTCCACTTAACGTCACGTAAGCTTTTAAATGTTAAAACTCTTACGAGGTTACATATGGTTAGATACTGAACGTGATCGACATGAAGTAGGCAAAAACAATATTACATAATATACGACTAATAAGTACGTTGTGAAATATTGTTAGATAGCAATAAAAAACTAAATGAACTGTGTAAATTGATAATTTCTAAATAGTTTCTAAGGCGGCTTACGTTGTTTTTTTGCCTAAATGTTTTTGGTAGTTATATTTATTAGTCGATTAGGCAAATTAATTCAAGAGGAAAATATGCGTATGATATCATTCAATAAAAATTGATATTTTTTGACAGAAAATCTTTATAATTATTTTAGTTTAATCTGAGATTTGAATTCAGAAGGCCTATTTTATAGCCATAACTTTAACTACTGACTCACTTTAGGCTTTTTATTTAGTTACTATTAGAAGTGTTATTCCAGGTCCAGGTCTATCTGTGAACTAAATTTTATCAAAATCTTAATCTGAACCCGAAAAAAATGTTTGTTACTTAAGTAACATATAATGGCATAATTAAATAAATATTTAAATAAATATGTTGGGACATTAACACATAACACTAGTTCCATGGTAACTACTTACACATATATAACTTTAAATATATAAATATTATAAATATAAACACCCATGACTGGAGTAAAAACATTCGTGCTCATCAGACAAATGAATGCCCCCAGCGGGGCTCAAACGCGCGACCGCTGACACAGCAAGTAGGGTCTACAAACTGATCAAAATGTATCGTCAATAATTGAAAAATATGTTTGAGATTTATGACCTACAATTAAACATACATAGGACACGTGAATTCGTTATATAAGTATTTACATGTACAGTATGAATATCTTTTGTTAGATAAATTGTCCTTTTATAATATTATACTGTTTTTTTACACTGACAAATAGTCCAGTGAAGCCAAATTAGATTACTAGTAAAAAAAACTCACCGTTTTGTTCAGCTTTAGTTCCATCACTAGTTTCATATGCATAATGCCAGCCGTCACTATCGATCTCGTTCTCGTACCTCAGGATGTCGGCCTGGCTACTGGCTGATGATGCAGAGTCTACAAAGGGTGTCTTCAGACCTACATCCACTCCACTCGATGCACCAGAGTTAGGTGGAAGGTATACGTTTTCTAGGCGAGCTGCAGTGGCCCATGATGCTAGGGTTAGAACGATGAACTGAAAAGATGAAATAAAATTTATTTCAGGGCTCATATAAAAATTAGTTTCATATGTATTTTTTTCTCTTAATATATGTAATGCGCAGAATTCTTAAATAATGTATAAATACTTATGTATATAACTAATATAAATAAAACTTTATAGTTGATGGCTTCATTGTCTTAAAACTTTGAAGTTTTGATAGCATGAAAGGTCTTTTATATATAGTCATTCCGTAAAATTGTACGTGAAACAATTTGTTTTCATATCAAATCATTTAAGAAAATAGTTTTACAGCAGCCAGATCGTAAGTTATATTATTTTAATTGTCCTTAAATTAATTTACTATTTAATGAAACATTGATCAAAAGCGAGAAAGGATATATTTAGAACACAAAAGCCAAACAGCCTTGACACAAAATCCTAGTTAAACTCAAAACGAGCCATACACAAACAGAAATTGCCCATTTCCAAATAAAAATTGCACAAACACTTATCACTTAACTGATAACTTTAACTATAGAAAGTAATAAGAGTACTAACGTATTTCATGGTGATGCGTCGAGTTAGGAAGATGATAGGTAACTGTGAAGATGTGATGCATCAGCTTTCAATTTATACCAAGCTTTCCATCCCTTCACGGTGTCAAATTATTTGTAGTTCAGTCGATATTTTTTTCTATTTCAAACGTTTTAATTGCCGCATTCATGTTTCGACATTGAAGGATTGAAGGAGATTTGTATTATTTTGTGTTTATTCGAGTGTTTTACTAAAATTTGTTTAGCAACTAAGTTTTATGTTATCTTGCTGCATCATTTTTAGTGACCGTATTTAAAAGGTCTACGATCCCTTCAGTATTGAATTTGTTTTTGTTTATTTGAAACAGTTAGAATTTAAAATAATTATAAATTAAAAATTTTAAAAAACCCCCGTACGCAAATTAATTGTCATTTAACGATTACACTATACACGGTACTAATCAAACATAGCTAAGAACCACCGCAAGGAAACTAGCTTTTCAAAGGAAAAAAACCGCATCGGAATCGGTCCATCCGTTTGAGAGCTACGATGCTGCAGACAGATACACACAGACATACATCGACGTCAAACTTATAAAACACTTCTTTTTGCATCGGGGGTTAAAAATAGAGTTTATTAAAGAAAATGTGAAATTATAAGCTTTAAAAAAGGGTATAATCCATACTAAGCTTTTCGTTGTAAAATAATATGTTAAAATAATTGAATATTTATAAAATATAATATAAATAATTGCGTTTAACTATCTAAAAATAGTTTTTAGATAGTTCTCGTGTTGAATTTGTTAATGGTCTAAGTAAATAAATCATGTGACATTTATGAAAAAGAGGCTGCCTAAAAAACTTGAGCAACTGTAAAATATTTTGAAACAGTTTGTTTGTTTGTACGTTATACTTTCTTAGATTTACGCGAATATTTGACATTTTAAATAAAACTATCTTTTCGGATTATTTCGCGGATTTATTTTGATTTTTTGGTTCCCGACGTTTCGAATGCTTTACAGCATCCATGGTCACGGGAGAGACTGAGGTGTTACATGTCTTGAAGGTATAGTTGTTACAGACAGCCTGCCCACAATTAACAAAATGTGATAATGAAGCAAAAATTAAAATAAATCCGCGAAATAATCCGAAAAGATAGTTTTATTTAAAATGTTTGTACTTTTTTAGTTTCATTCCTTTTGTAGTTCAAATGGCATTACAATTAATTATTGAGTTCTTATTCTATTAAAGTTATCGTAATTTAAAATAAACATTTAAATATATTTTAACATTTTTTTTAGTTTGTAGTTTTTTATGCTCTTTTCTTATCGCAGTAAAGAAAATAATTAATGAATGGGATTGTTTGTTTGATTTTTTTTTATTTTAATGGGTCGAAGAGTAATTTAGGTTGCATCATATTTCGTTATGCGCATGTTAAAGTTTCTTTACTAAAGTTAAAGTCTTTTATATGAAGAGTGCTTTTTATAGATTTTTGCACTTATGATATATTTAAGCGAAAAAGCTATTTGAAAAAATACAAAAGAATTTCGTATGTAATACTATTTTTTTTAATATTTTCAATTCAATTTTCTTGTTAAGGGCTTCAAAGCTTTGTATATTTTAGTACATAAGCGAATGAAATATAATTTGTGAATTTAACTAACTTACTAACTATACTTAGGTAAATTAATATGAATCTGATTTGTGATTTAAACCCGATATGGTAAAAATCTTAAAAAAATGATAATACCAGAAAAAAATATCGATTATTAGCAGAAAGCATAGAGTGCAGCAAAATTGGCAACTTATTTCTGTGTAACATCACATAGATTAATAATTGTATAACATCCTACCAAAATAGTGAAACTGAAGGCAAATAAATATAAATTGATGACTCATGCACATTAAAATCGTGAATGCTACCAGTCGAAGCCTAGAATTGATAAAGTCGTGTATTTCATAATTGCACAGTTAGTCAAAATAGAACAAATCGTAGAGTAATTGATGACTTTGAGTCTTTAAAACTAACTTGTGACCCATTCTCGATTCGCTTAGGTGTAATGTCAACACATTTCTATAGAATGCTTTTTTAAATTCCCACTGATGGGCACGTGCCTCCCTTTAATATAAGGGACCAGGCTATAGTTCTCCACGCTAGCCAAGTGCAGGTTGGCAGACTTCACATGCCTTTCGAAAACTTGCTAAGTTCTCTCAAACATGCAGGATTCCCCACAATGTTTTCCTTCATCTTGAGCCAGATGGCAGGTTGAAAATTATTCACACATGAAAGTGTCAGAGATGCGAGACCCGGAATTTGGAACCGTTAATGGTTTTCCAACCAAGCGCGTTACTACTGGGCTACCACTGTCTTACAAGTTTTTTATCATTTACCACTGACTTATAAGACTTTATAGGACCTATCTATTCTTCTATAACAAGTTATTTCTTTTGAAAATTCGGTGAGTTAGGTGACAAAAAATATCTATAGTGTAAATACGTGACTTAATTTTGACGTCATGAAGATCTTAAGTCACTTTATGATATCATTTTGACATATCAACCTACTTCGTTGGTCTAGTGGCGTGCCGTTGTAGATCTGCAGGTACTGGGTTCGAGATCCAGCCAAGTATATTTATAGCGTTTATCTTAATTTGACGGTATTTTTTTGTGAATTTGAGAGTGAAAGGAACAAAATGGTGCACACAAGTGCGCTATAATATCTCTTGTGCACATGCTTTGTCTCAGAGAGATTGGCTGCATTACCGAAATAGGTCAACTTTATTTATTTATGACTTATCAATAAATCAAACAGAATTTATGGAGAATTAGAAATATATTTAAAATTTAAAGATGTGTAAGTTAAAAGATAATATATAAAATAAGTTTGACTCAATTTGTAGGGACCCTAATTGCTGTGCCAGCGATCGCGGGTTCGAGACCCGCTAAGGACATTCATTTGTGTGATGAGGTTTGTTCTCTAGTAATGGGTGTTTATATTTATAATAATAATGTATGTATTTAAAGTTATTTATGTGTAGTGCATCAACTATCTGGTATTCATAGCATATAGTACCTTACCATGGAACTAGATGGTGTTGTGTGTTAATGTCCCAGAATATTTATATTTATTTATAAAAATTAGGGCCAACGTTGAGCCTCACTCAAAGCTTGCAGAAAAATTTATAACTAAAACAAAAAAAAACTGTGTCTTCACAACTCAATCAATTTTATGAAAAGAGAGCGTATTGTTCAACACAAAATATGTAATAAAAAGCTTAAAAACTTTAATTTATTAACTTTTTTTTTTCGTCCATAGTATAAGGTAGTAGATGTAGAACGAAAGAATGAAACAATTTTTATAGATTGATTTTACAAGTTTTTATTTTTTATTATAATTTTGAGAGTATAAAGGGTTGCCTTATAAGTTATATAATATACATAAGCTTAAGTAATTATTATTTTATAGTAATTTTAGCGTCCTTAAATTCGTATTTGATATTTTTTCATTAATGTCACACTCAGAAGTGTCTATTTTTTTATTAGATCTACCGGTTTCAATTTGATATTTTTTAACTTTCTTTAATAAAATGGGAAGTTCATGAATGAGTTTTCAGCTAACTTATTATTAATGCATTCGAATATTCTTATCTCCTTGGCTCTTAAAAAATAAATTTATTATATTTTGGGTATGTGTGTATGTTTTTGACCAGCAATAACTTCGCCAATGTGAAGCTAGTCAAATATTTTTGTGATTCATTTTTCATTTAAAAGTTATTTTTTAATGGCGTATGGCGTAAATTACACGATTTGTTAGGCTATTTATACCTGCTAATCTCTGAAGACCAACTAACCCCCCTAAAAACGGCTAAAAGTCCGGTGATAAGGCGCAGAGTAACTACCCGATATACAACTTCCCGATTTCCAAGCGGCTACTGACTAATTTGTGACTCAGTAATTATTTTGATAAATATTTGAATAAATAAGAAGTGCAAATAAGCAAAATTTATTTTTTTCAAATATTTAGAATGTAATATATGAGACAAACCAAGTGCTTTTTTCTTCGGATCTTATGTCTTGGACATATTCGCAGAACACTCTATACATATTATGTTTTCAGTTTAATACTCATATGTATAAAGCCCAAATGAAAAAGCTAAGAAGTATTTTAAAATCGATTAGATCGAAAAAAATGTTCATTCTATGCTGTATTATATAAAGAGAATTCGTCTTAATTGGTTGCGTATGAAAAAGCGATTAAGTAAATTATAATCGAGGCACGGGGGTAAAACTCCGACAACTTTCCAATTCTGGGCTGTTACTGAGAATATCTTAACAAAAAATCTCAGTATTTAAACTTGATCCGACCCGAACTCGAACCCAAGAATTCTTGATCTGTAGCCGTACATGCTATACAAACCGTTAAAGCGTACCTAGGGACAAACTCTGAGTCGCTAGTTTGTTGTTGTTGTTTGTTGTTTGTGTTGGTTGTTGTTGGTTTTTGTTGTTTGATCACCACCAGATGGTGGTGGTAATCTGTTGAGGGCAACAACTACTCAGCCGGAACTGAGTAGTCGTTGGTTAAGGGCGAGCTCCGGCAGGACTGGCTACGTGTTGCAGCGTCACGCCGGGCTCCGTTATGAGCACTAGGAGTGTCCACGGTGCCGACGCCGACCAGCTCGGCAACTGGCTTCCCTCAAGGTGGCAGACCCCTAGTTTAATCTATACATATAATAAAATTGTAACTAAGCCGAATCTGTAAATTAAATATTTTTTGGAAAAACTTATTGAAATAGACATTATTATCGATACAGAGGTCGAATTTATAGCTTTTAGAATTTTTGTCTGTCTGTCTGTAAGTAGGGACGAACCCGAGCGGAGCGAGGGTGAGTCGCTATTATTGTACGTATACTATAAATAAATTAACATAAAGCGAAACCTCATCTAAATACGAAATTTGATCCAAATCGTTATATAAATAAAATTGTATATAAACAACAATGGTTCAATTAATATTATAAGATAAAACATTTTATATTGATATCTATTCTTTATTACAACTATACAAATATTTCTCATATAACATAAGTTACGAGTAATTGACGCGGCCAGCACTTATTATATTAATGTATTAACGCGTAACGCAATTCAACAAATCATGCAGCATTTTGATGAAGTCGTGGAATGTACGTGGAGTCTATAACAAATCTGTAACGAGGTCGTATTTTATTCATCTCCTGTACACTATACTAGTTAAAGATAACGACTTTGTCCGTCTATATAGACTATAATCATTAAAGATATTTTGTTTATATTAGCGGCTCACCCTCGCTTTGCTCAAGAATTCGCCTCTAGAAAAACAAAAACAAAACTATATTATACTAAAAAGTAGTAATGTGGTATTCCAGACTATAATCTATCTCTGTGCCAAATTTCATCCAGATAAGTTCAGCCGTTACTATTAGAATACCAAACGTCCAAACACCCCAACATCCATTATACTTTCATATTTTTAATATTAGGAAGATAAAAAAGCAAAAGGTAAAGCTATATGTAAAGCTATAGTAAAGTTATTGAAATACAACTTAGCAGAATTCAAAATATAATATGTATAATAAAAAAAAATTAACAAAAAAATGAAAACCAACTTCAAAAAAGCACTAAAAAATAAAAAATAACTGATTGGTAGTTTTCATTTACTATACATACCTAATCAAATATTTTCGAAGTCGATGTGCTTTGCTTTGTATCCGCTGGCATCAACTAAAAAAAAATACCACCCGTATTTTTTTTTAATTTAAATGGGACCAATCTGGAAGTATACACTTTCAAACAAAACAAATTTTGTCCAAATTTGTTAATAAATGACGGAGTTCTGAGGTAACAAACATAAAGAAAAACATAGAGCCGAATTGAGAACCTCCTCCTTTTTGAGGAAGTCGGTTGAAAAGTTGCATTACACTATGTTAAGGCGTTCTCGGTGTGTAATTGAAAATACGTACAGATATAACGATTGTTAAAATTGCCTTATATATAGATCGCTAGTGAAACCTTCGACAGTTAACCTTAAGGAACATAAAAGTAGTAAAAATTACTCATACAATAGCGAGCACATCGAATTTTATGTAATAGTTTCTACGCACTAAGGGATTTTATCAAATTTTCTGAGTGCTGCTCCGCGGGAATCCTGAAATTGAGTCACTATCACGAATATCATTGAGTTAAATGCTATGGTTGGACATCTTTATCCCGTTTTTAATTAGATTTTATGTTTTTAATCTATACATCCATACTAATATTATAAATGTGAAAGTGTGTCTGTTTGTTTTTTTGTTTTTTTGACGGATTGGCGTGATTTTTTGCGTGGAATTAGATAGGGGGCTGGAGAGTGACATAGGCTATTTTTTACCGCGGGAGATCATCTAATTCCCACGGAAAAACATGTTATAATACAATACAAAAAAAAATTTTTGATCAGAATAATTTGTAACTTGATATTAATACTCTTCAATAAAATTAAATAAATACCTGTTTTAGCATTTTTCGAAATTCATCCTATAAGAGGGTAAAATAGGGGATGAAAGATTGTATGAAACTAGCTTTTTAGAGATTTTTTTTATATTATAGTTTTCTAGCAGGTTCTTCTAGTACAATATAAGTGTAACTGGTCGCTGCCTATACATGGAAGATATTTGAGAAAAACTATTGTTGGGGGTCTTTATTAACGCAATAGAACCCAAAACAATGACTTTTAGAATTTTTGTCTGTTGGTCTGTGCGTTTGTGCGCGCTAGTCTCAGAAATTGACTAACCAATTTGAGTGCGGTTTTCACTGATGTATTATGGTAAGCTTCATTTAATAACTTAGTATTTGTTTTATTTCAATCGGTTTATAAATAAAAAAGTTATGTAAATTTAAAGAACCACCTAAGGACGATCCCGAGCGAAGCGAAGGGTGAGTCGCTAGTAGACAAAAACACAGATTAGGTTAGCTTTTTAAAAAGTATATTTTTGTTATTTGCATGAAAAATCAAGGATAATAAGAAATGTACTGGAGTACCTATAAGGTTCAGTGGAAAATAGCACAAGCTACTTATTCCGGGTAAAGAAAAACATATTTACATACATACATTATAATATATATTTATTTACAAAGTTTTAAATTGACATGACATTTAAAAATCCGATATATTCAAATTTTGCACATATAATTTTATGTTTATGACCGGAAATGGAATGCATAAAGTTAACCTTCTAACTTTATAGTAAAATAACAGTTTATGAAAATAACATTATTAGTTTTAATTGACGTCACGTTTTGCTCAGTTTGTAGTAACCGTACTTGCTGTGCCAGCAATCTTGGGTTCTTTGTGATGAGCACGAATGTGTGTACTCCAGTCATGGGTGTTTAATCTATATTAAAATAATATTATAAAGAGATAAAGTTTGTGAGTTTGTGTAGGGGGTTATCTCTGGATCTACTGAATAGATTTAGATAAAAATTGGTAAGAAGATAGTTTGAGACCCTGGAAAGGACATAGAATACTTTTATCCTGGAAATCATCCCTTAAAGAAGTGAAAATGGGGATGAAAGTTTGTATGGGGAATCAAGCTAGGGACAAACCCGAGCGAAGCGAGGGTGAGTCGCTAGTGCTTATAATATGTATGTATTCAAAGTTATAAATGTGTAGTGTATCAACTCTCTGGTATCCAAAGCACAGGCTTCGTAGCTAATCATGGAACTAGATGGTGCTGTGTGTTAATGTCCCAACATAATTAAGATTGAAAAAAAAAGATGGTATCAAATTATTGTAATGTCTTCTAGTTTTCATGTACTTAGAAATCTCTTATAATTTAAAATGTACTCACAAGATTTTATTACCTACTTACTAGTTTACTTACAGTTTGTGTCGTTTCTAACGATTAAAGCGCAAATATCTGGTGAATTAATCATTTAAAAATTCAAATGTCTCTAATCTTCTATACAGGTAAGTAAAATGAAGTGTCTGTTTGTAATGTCAAAATAACAGCTTTTTACTAAATGCATATGAAAGTACATACGGTACTAATAAAAAAAAAACAATTTTTAAAATTGTTGTCTGTCTGTTTGTTTGTGCCGGCTAATTTCCGAAACGACGAGACCGATTTTGACGGAAATTTCACCGACAGATAGCTGATGTTGTAAGGAGTAACTTAGGCTTTTATTTTAACTTAACTTTTATTTTAGAAAAAGAGTCATCACAAAAAAATTAAGACCCATGAAATTGTGAACAAAATCCATACATACCTAAGAACGCATCCGATCGAAGCGATGGTAAGTTTTTATAGTTATCAATAATAATCAATTCACCAAGATTTATGATTCAGAATATAATGGGCAATTCATATTTGACTTCTTACACTTGCACGTTTGCTTCTAACCTCGCCAGGGTTAAATAGTTTCGATACCATTTAGGCTTTGGATGGCAAATTAAATTTATATTGTTTTATTGGATTTTATTTATCTAGATAGAGTCTATACTAAATTCTTGGCTGTACTACTTGCTTATAAGCTTGTCACATGTTACAATAACAGCGTTTTTTTGTAAAATCGTGTTTTAATGGAAAAGTTGCCTTTTTTTTCAGAAAAGACTGTATAAATAACCTTAAAAGCAAAACCTTATTTTAATACAAAATAAAATCCAAATCATTAGAGCCATTTTCGAGATACATGTGAGTAAATTCTAGTTATTACACAAAAATGTTGGTATAGTCTCATTACATTGCACTTAATATATATTATGTATTTACATAAAAAAATAAATAGAGGACTTAACACAAGCATTTATAAGCAATTAATATCGATGGGATGGGGACTTAGAATGGAAACGCATCATAAATAGGATGTAGGAGTCTAGGACATCAAAAAAGAATATGAGAGTGAGTACCTTCCTCAAGGAACATTCGCACAGGGAAGTGATCCCTGACACTGAATTGCGCTAGGTGTACACTGTACATGCATGCCCAAAGCGCAAACACAAATGGCGGTTATGACCCAACTTTGGGATTTCTACCAGAAGGGTAGCATAATGCTAAACTATAAAAGGTTCAGATAGATTGCAGTTCTTATTCCAAGCTTGTTCCTAATCCGGAGCGGAATTGTGAAAATACTAAATACTAGCGACTCACGCCCAAAACAACCACCGAAAAAAACAAATGTGTTCCTCGGGAACCGTACATTTTTCCGGCATAATATATAGCTTATAGAGTTTCCGAAGAAAGGGTCTATTTAATGCAAAAAGAATTTTTCAAATCGGGTTAGTAGTTCCTGAGATTAGCGCGTTCAAACAGACAAACAAACAAACTCTACCTCTTTATAATATTAGCATAGATATCGTTATTGTTTGACATTTACGAAACAAAAATAGGGCAGAAGTGATAATACATAATATTAACACTAATATTAGGTATAGCAACTGTAATAAATGAAATGATACGTTTTAGACAAAACGTTATAGATGTTTGGAATCGCCGCTTATACCTGACGAAAAGTGCAAAATTCTATATAATTATCACATACAAAAGAAAATAATTGAAATTCATTTTTAAATTTAATGATGTAAGGTTCAATTTTCATTGTGAAGTTGTAAAGACCTTAGAGCAACGTGTCTTTAAAAAACGTTTTAGTCGCAGTAAATAATTCAAAACAAAACTCTATTTCAAAGAAATAAAACAGAATTTTCACTGCAATACATTTCAGTGCAAGTATAGTAGAAAAAATAAATAAATTTAACCTTATTCCTGTAAGAATAATGTTGTTTATTGTTTGAAAAGTCAATATGAACTCATCGCATACCACCGGTAGGTTACTCCGGAACCTTCAACGGATCTGGATGAATACCACAAGCGTTGTCACGATTTGAAGTCGCGAATGGAATTTTCGATAAAATCTCATCATTAATTGAATTTAATAGTAAAATATTACAAAACAATTCAATTTCTTTAGACGATACTAGTGTCTTATCCTGGCTTCGCCCGAGTGCTTCCCTAGTAGTTTATTTTCATTGCTTCACTTGAAAACGTTTGGACCACGCAGGTTGATAAAGCAACTATAGTTTGTCCATTTTATTAATAGTTTTTGACAGCTCACGCCCATGAAGTTTCGTATTGTTTAAGTTAAAATTTCATACCGCCCCTGATGTGCCACACATAACGATTAGTACGATTGTGCCACAGATTACAAATAATCGGTAGAAATAAATGCTAATATGTAAATAAGGTGTGATCTGTTATTTAATCAGGAAGACAATAAAATTTTAAGGTTGAAACCAATTAATTAAAATATTAACATTATATAAAGTTATACTTTCTTCTTAGTATAGGTCATACAAATAAAACAACTAAAATATTTTAATTCCTTATATTATTATATACATGAGTCGTCAGAATCATCGACGATTACTCCGATAATAATAATATATTATATTTTTTATAAAAAAAATAAGCGATATCGATTATTATGTCCTTTAGGACATCATTATAACTTGTCAGTCGTCAAGCTGTCAAAAAACTATTAATAAAATGGACAAACTCATAAAGAGCCCGTTTTTCCGACGTTATTTGGATTTCTTCAGTAAAAACATTTTTATCTGTAATGTAGCTTCCTATTAGTAAAAGAATTTTCAGAATCGGATAAGTAGTTTCAGATATTTGCGAACAAAACTTACACTTTACCTCTTTATAATATTAATGTAGATTAAGTATAGGTACTACGAGTAAGTACGAACACTAGCAAATTACTTGCTTTGCTCTGGTGAGTCCCTAGGTTACTATGCATTGATCCATGTCATAGTGTATCTCGGTACTAAACATCATCTAAATTTGCTCAGCCGATTTTCATAAAGAGTAACCAATATACATATAGACTTTGGCATTATAGGTACTTGGTACAG
Organism: Brenthis ino; assembly: GCA_921882275.1. Classification (NCBI taxonomy): domain Eukaryota; kingdom Metazoa; phylum Arthropoda; class Insecta; order Lepidoptera; family Nymphalidae; genus Brenthis; species Brenthis ino. The sequence goes on along the minus strand of OV170224.1, from coordinate 17,207,418 downwards.
CTTAAAGTTTGTAAAAGATATTAGAGTTTTTAGTAAAAAAATATACATATTATAAGCCTAATTTTAGTTACATATTCCGCCTTGCTGTTTGTTTGTAGATTTCATAATTGTAGTTCTAATACTAAACGTGATTATTGAATTCTTTTATACGGATACTTATTATTTAAATATATACACCATTTTCTTAACAATTTCTAATTCTGTGCAAACTTTTTATTTTCATTGAATCTTTCATCAAAAAATATTAGAGAGCCTATTGCATTAGTTATGTGATATATCAATACTTCAAAGCGCTTTACTACTGTTCCCAATAGCTAATTAAAGCTCAACGAAAGCTTTCCAGCAAAAATGTAATTCACAGCATCGAAGATGCTTGATATCAAACAGTGATTTTTGAAATAAGTTATTACGCTTACACGTAATGTTTAGTGTAATTACAACATATTACAGAATATTACCTTTCACTACGATTATGTATACATATGGATATAAACATTTATGTAATTAACTAAGTTCTTGCATACGACTTTGCTTATGTTGATATCTATATCTATACATATAATAAAATTGTAACTAAGCCGAATCTGTACATTAGATATTTTTTGGAAAGTCTTATTGAAATAAACATTATTACCGATACAAAGGCCGAATCTATAGTTTTTAGAATTTTTGTCTGTCTGTCTGTCTGTCTGTTTGTCTGTTACCGCATCACAGCAAAACCACTGGAGGGATTTTTATGAAATTTGGTATGATGATAGCTGGTTCCTCGGGTCAACATATGATACTTTTTTATAGGATACTTTTTACCGCGGGAAAATATCTAATTTCTGAGAAAAAATACAAAAACTGTAATGTAAGAGTATACTACGAGTAATATGTAAAACCTAAGAATTTGGTTTTTTGGTCATCCGAACACGGGCGGAGCCGCGGGCAATGCTAGTATATATTATAAAATTAAGTCCCCCTCCGCGTCAGTCTGTCTGTTTGAACGCGATAAACTCAAAAACTACCGATTTTTATTCGGTTTTCACATTGGTGATCGATTCGATTCGTCTATTGAGACGAAGTAGTTCATGAAGAAGGTTTATTTGTATAATTCATGGTTTTGTGTAAATTGGTCGAAATATGACGGTGATTGTTGAAGATGTCGGAAAAAATAATGCTGACTGAGAGCTTTATTGGCGTGCGCCGCGTAAACTAATATAGTTATATGAAAACAATGTATTACATAATTATTCCTCTTAAAAAGATCTTCGTATTAAACTGTAGCAACGCTATGTGCACGTACCTAGGGAAGTACCCGAGTGAAGCGAGGGTATGTCACTAGTATCTATTAAACTTTAAACACTAAATGCAATTTCGGTCTCATTCTTATGAGCCTTATTTATATGGCAGCACGTTTTATAGAGAACTCCTGTTCTAGCTATAAAATGTAGTTAATTAATTAAAAAGAAGCTACTAATACTCGGAGTTATTTATGACTTTAAATACGTAAAATGTACAGAAATGTAAATGCGATACAATTTTATAAAACAAAGTTTTAAACGTACTTATTAAAATTAGTTATTGTTGTACGTTTTATTAAATTAAATTAAAATTAGTTTTATTAAATTAAATTAATTCTTTTATTTTTATCAAATTAAATTAATTTAAAAAATTAAACAATCGTATGATATATTTTTCCACTTATTTAAAACCTTGCCTCGTACCCATCGTACTAATAACATACGAAGAGCGTGGAAATAGACCTATTACAAAACATTTAAGTAGCGCTTTATTAGTAAATCGAGGGTACTTATAAATTAACTGTAACCTTGACTTTAGTAAGGGGCATAAGTTATAAGTTGGTAACGGAAATGAAAAATCTTTGTGATGTAGCTTTCATAGGACAACATTATTAATAATAATATTTATTTAATTAATTATATATAGGTATATATATTTCATTCCATAACTTTCCTAGATTATGCGTGGTTAGTAATGATTTTTAAAGTCGCTTATCATTTAATTTCGCTTATCTAGGCCGAAAGAATCAATTTATTTCTAAAAAACAATATCTTAAAATATGTAAAGTTTTACTGAATAACTAAAGTTCCGGAAAATAAATTAGTCCTGATAAGAGCTGGTAAAAACCTTACCGGGGTTAAACATATTTTTGTCGTTTTCTTACTCTTCTTGTTTTGAGAAGTGCCAGGAGCACCTACAGCAGAGTAGACCGTGGGAGCAACCGCATGGTTGTTGTGGTCTGCTTCGGCAGATCTGCCGTCGTGGCGTCGTGGTTGAGTGTGTAAGTGATCGTGCGACACCCCATTAAGACGGGGGAGTTCCGTTGGGTTTTAGTTGGTAGTACTGACTTTGCTGATGAGTCTTACATAACCAACTGTATGCATTGCAGATGGTATGCGTAATGCAATTTTCAACGTTAAAAAAAGAGGTCCTTTGCTTATATTTTATTTTAACAATGCTCAAAAAAACAGATCACATATTATACGTAAGTGAAATAGCTTTAAGGGACCAGTTTTAAAACATTAAGCAAATTAACGTATCGGAATGAATAAAAAGAAAATAAATAAATATAAAAATCATACGTTAATTTAATTTGTTGCAAAAATGTAGTGATTGAAATAAAGCAATTGTTGATACTCCACTAAAACTAAGATTAAAAGTAGGGCCTATTTTATTAAGCTTATTCATTAGTATATGAATATAGAAAACACTTGAATTAAGTATATAACTTAGAGATATTTACTGAAATTTTTAGGAAATTATTACTTAAGGTCTATTCATCGAAAATCATTATGAAAATCGATCCAAAATTCATGAATTCTCTGTTTTAAAGTCAATCAAAAACACATGGATGGATCATTTCAAGTTAAATAACAACCAATGAAAAAACACTATCGCATTTACAATATTACCTTACATAGATTATATAAATAGTTTTCGCTTACAACTTGGACCATACGTATCGACGAGACGTAATTTAATTGGTTATGATTGCTGAATATGCACTCGAGTTACTATTGCTTGTGCTTCATTTAAACAATCCGCTGTCATTGGGATCTTCGTCTATTTTGCTGACCTTTCTGGCGGAGGATCATTTGCTTTATTAGCCTATATTAAAATTAGTGATTGCAATTAAACTAAACGGATACGGGTTCAAATTTGATTTCCAAGTTTTGTCTAGTTATCCTTTAATATTGTATAGTTATCCTGAATTATAAAAAAATATTGATATATCAGTAGAGGTAGACTAATATAAGGATGGACTGTGTGAAAGAAGATATGTGTGTGCTGATAATATGACGTCTGATAGAGGGAAGTGTAAGAAGGAGACACATTGTGCAGATACCACGTGGCGTGGGATGAGGACAAGGCGAGAAAGGGTTATCCTTAATTTTGTTGTGTATACTATATAGGGTTGACTTGCCCTTTTTGATACAGTATTTTAGTTGTATAGAGCAATAAATTGACATATTTATTGCACAGAGATAGTTTATTTAGATTCGGCTGATATAGATTACTTTTATCCCCTAATATATAGTAACTTGGCTACCATTAGATATTCATATCTTAGAAAAAACACAGTAGACATATCTAGACTGTATTATTTTAATAGAAATTGAGTCTTGATGCAATTAGGAATGTAAATGTTACAGTAATTATACGATTTCAAAATATTTTCTAAACACGTTTCTTCATTTCAATTAGTGAGTACATTTTTTTAAGCACTCAGGTTCATCTTCAAAGGTTGCCAACGTGCTCAACTCGAACCACATCGTTACGTTTATAAAGCAGTGTATACATGAGACATAATAATATAACACGTTCGGGCCAGCAACGTCTCATGACGGCAAAATTAGAAATTAAATAATTGACACAACGTTTAGTCACGTCTACTTTAAACGTGCATTTATTCGCCCTACGTTTCATAACGTCAGGAGTCAATACGATATTCTACTAAAGAGGTATTTGCGCCGCATCGTTTGGAAGTTTCAAAAGTCTACTGCCGCAACGAACCAACTTTTAGTGGCATTTTGCTAACATCCGTCACGCGCACACATGCTCACATACGCATACCCACAACGTCCGTACACGTCGCGGGGAGTAGCGACGCGGCTAGCTTCTGTCGTTCTGCGCCGCATCAAGAGGAGCGCGTGCTGCGCGAACATCGCTCAACCGTATTGAAGTGAACGATAAACCGTAAGATTTTTATAATATGTTTATTTTTAATGATAATTATAAATAAGTGTGTATATTTAAATGTATATTACATTTATTTTTGTATAATTATAATAATTAGTTGATATATTTTAATTTTGATATTGTTTTAGATGGATAAAAAGCGTGTCTACAGTAAGGAGTTTCTGAAGGTATTTGAAGATTCTTCGTCTTGGGAAGTTACTCCTGATCCTTTCAGTGATGATGGAGAGTACGATACTGACAAGGATTACGATCCAGAATCCATAAATACCGATAGCGACGTAATTCATCCACAGCAAGGGTCCACAGTAATGGGGATAGAACTCCCCCTTGCGGACATCCTCTTGCTGTGGATATATAGATAGCTGTATCGTGGAGGGCTAGTTTTGCTTTTCTGCTAGTGAGCATAGATTTCACCCACTTTACCGTTGTTGGGTTTTTAGTTATCAACCCATTTACCAACAGCGAAGTAGAAGAGTTATCAAAAGCACCTTCGATATCTAGAAATGCACATAGTGCTATTTCCTTGTCTTCTAACGCCTTTTCCACTTGGTCTATAAGACTTGTAAGGGCAGTCTCGGTTGATTTGCCTTTACGATATGCATGTTGGTTAAAGTGGATTGGACTTTTACTCAAGACTTCATCTCTTATATATCTATCCAGTACCTTCTCCATTGCTTTGAGTAAGAATGAAGAGAGGCTTATTGGTCTAAAAGACTTTGGCTGGCTATAGTCTTTTTTACCAGTTTTAGGTATAAATATGACCCTGACATGGGTCCATATATCTGGTACATATCCCCAGGCTCGCTCTGAAGATTTATATATTCAGGTGGGGAAGGAGGATGTTCACCCCTTGCTGCAGTAAGATTGGTGGTATCCCGTCTTCCCCTCTCGCCTTGTAGGGCTTAAAGGAGTCTACGGCCCACCGAACATGGTTGGGTCTTATGATCTTGGCAGCTTCGCACCAGTCCTCACTGCGAGGTCTAAGAAACTCACGCAATTACCGTTACAAAGATACAGATTCCGAAGAAATCAAAAAGTAAATGTCAACGTGATAGGACTTTGATAGTCGTTTTACATAAGCATAATTCACTTTCAGTAACGCAACGTCTATGAACGTCTACGTAACTAAACGTTGCTCTTAGGTTTCTATAGCTTATATTGACTGTATGCGACGCAGCGTTTATTAACGTCAACGTGATTTGACGTTGTTTTCTAGCTTATGGTAAATACTCGAACTATATGTGACGCAGCGTTATAAAACGTCGACGTCTCTCAGGTGTGTTAAGATAGCAGTGAAAGGTTAGCAGAATCGTTCGAAACATATACGGTATTTTGTGGCTAATTTGTTGCTAATTAGTTGCTAAGACATCGATTTTGTTGCTTTGTCCGATTTCGAAAAAAAGGAGTTACTGCTATCTTAACGTTAAGCTAGCAGTAAACTCAGCGGGACCGGCATGGATTAAATGCAATTATACATCAGTATTTGTTGCTAATTTGTTGCTGACAAATAGAGTAAAAAAATTTGAAAAATCCCTAGAATTGGCTAGACCTGGAGACCTGTAGCCGTATCCATGCTATCTTAACATGCAATTTTTTTAACAAGACGGTGGCATGGATTTTGTTGCTCATCGTAAATAACACCAAGACATCCCAGAGAGCCAGCAACAAAATAGAAACTAAAATTCTGCTACACCTGGAGACCTGTAGCCATGTCCATGCTACATTAACATGCACTTTTTTTAACAAGACGGCGGCATGGATTTTGTTGCTCATCGTAAAAAGCACCAGGACACCCCAGAGAGCCAGCAACAAAATAGAAACTAAAAATCTGCTACACCTGGAGACCTGTAGCCGACTACAAGTGTCCCTGCTACATTAACATGCACTTTTTTTAAAAAGACAGTGGCATGGATTTTGTTGCTATTTACAAATAACATCAAGACACCCCAGAGAGCCAGCAGCAAAATAGAAATTAAAAATCTGCTACACCTGGAGACCTGTAGCTTACTACAAGTGTCCCTGCTACCTTAAAATGCACTTTTTTTAAAAAGACAGTGGCATGGATTTTGTTGCTGGACGCAAATAACATCAGGACACCCCAGACAGCCAGCAACAAAATAAAAACTAAAATTCTGCTACACCTGGAGACCTGTAGCCGTATCCCTGCTATCTTAACATGTACATTTTTTATGAAAACGATGACATAGATTTTGTTGCTGGACGCAAATAACATCAGGACACCCCAGAGAGCCAGCAACAAAATATAAACTAAAATTCTGCTACACCTGGAGACCTGTAGCTTACTACAAGTGTCCCTGCTACATTAACATGCGCTTTTTTTAAAAAGACAGTGGCATGGATTTTGTTGCTATTTACAAATAACATCAGGACACCCCAGAGAGCCAGCAACAAAATAGAAATTAAAAATCTGCTACACCTGGAGACCTGTAGCCGTGTTCATGCTATCTTAACATGTACATTTTTTATGAAAACGATGACATAGATTTTGTTGCTGGACGCAAATAACATCAGGACACCCAGAGAGCCAGCAACAAAATAGAAAATAAAAATCTGCTACACCTGGAGACCTGTAGCTTACTACAAGTGTCCCTGCTACCTTAAAATGCACTTTTTTTAAAAAGACAGTGGCATGGATTTTGTTGCTGGACGCAAATAACATCAGGACACCCCAGAGAGCCAGCAACAAAAAGAAACTGAAAATCTGCTACACCTGGAGACCTGTAGCCGTATCCCTGCTATCTTAACATGTACATTTTTATGAAAACGACGACATAGATTTTGTTGCTGGACGCAAATAACATCAGGACACCCCAGAGAGCCAGCAACAAAATATAAACTAAAATTCTGCTACACCTGGAGACCTGTAGCTTACTACAAGTGTCCCTGCTACATTAACATGCACTTTTTTTAAAAAGACAGTGGCATGGATTTTGTTGCTATTTACAAATAACATCAAGACACCCCAGAGAGCCAGCAACAAAATAGAAATTAAAAATCTGCTACACCTGGAGACCTGAAGCCGTATCCCTGCTATCTTAACATGTACATTTTTTATGAAAACGACGACATAGATTTTGTTGCTGGACGCAAATAACATCAGGACACCCCAGAGAGCCAGCAACAAAAAAGAAACTGAAAATCTGCTACACCTGGAGACCTGTAGCCGTATCCCTGCTATCTTAACATGTACATTTTTTATGAAAACGACGACATAGATTTTGTTGCTGGACGCAAATAACATCAGGACACCCCAGAGAGCCAGCAACAAAATATAAACTAAAATTCTGCTACACCTGGAGACCTGTAGCTTACTACAAGTGTCCCTGCTACATTAACATGCACTTTTTTTAAAAAGACAGTGGCATGGATTTTGTTGCTATTTACAAATAACATCAAGACTCCCCAGAGAGCCAGCAACAAAATAGAAATTAAAAATCTGCTACACCTGGAGACCTGAAGCCGTATCCCTGCTATCTTAACATGTACATTTTTTATGAAAACGACGACATAGATTTTGTTGCTGGACGCAAATAACATCAGGACACCCAGACAGCCAGCAACAAAATAAAAACTAAAATTCTGCTACACCTGGAGACCTGTAGCCGTATCCCTGCTATCTTAACATGTACATTTTTTATGAAAACGATGACATAGATTTTGTTGCTGGACGCAAATAACATTAGGACACCCCAGAGAGCCAGCAACAAAATATAAACTAAAATTCTGCTACACCTGGAGACCTGTAGCTTACTACAAGTGTCCCTGCTACATTAACATGCCCTTTTTGTAAAAAGACAGTGGCATGGATTTTGTTGCTATTTACAAATAACATCAGGACACCCCAGAGAGCCAGCAACAAAATAGAAATTAAAAAAAACACTTGTAGTAAGCTACAGGTCTCCAGGTGTAGCAGATTTTTAATTTCTATTTTGTTGCTGGCTCTCTGGGGTGTCCTGATGTTATTTGTAAATAGCAACAAAATCCATGCCACTGTCTTTTTAAAAAAAAGTGCATGTTAATGTAGCAGGGACACTTGTAGTAAGCTACAGGTCTCCAGGTGTAGCAGAATTTTAGTTTATATTTTGTTGCTGGCTCTCTGGGGTGTCCTGATGTTATTTGCGTCCAGCAACGAAATCTATGTCATCGTTTTCATAAAAAATGTACATGTTAAGATAGCATGAACACGGCTACAGGTCTCCAGGTGTAGCAGATTTTCAGTTTCTTTTTTGTTGCTGGCTCTCTGGGGTGTCCTGATGTTATTTGCGTCCAGCAACAAAATCCAAGCCACTGTCTTTTTAAAAAAAGTGCATTTTAAAGTAGCAGGGACACTTGTAGTAAGCTACAGGTCTCCAGGTGTAGCAGATTTTTGATTTCTATTTTGTTGCTGGCTCTCTGGTGTGTCCTGATGTTATTTGTAAATAACAACAAAATCCATGCCACTGTCTTTTTAAAAAAAGTGCATGTTAATGTAGCAGGGACACTTGTAGTAAGCTACAGGTCTCCAGGTGTAGCAGAATTTTAGTTTATATTTTGTTGCTGGCTCTCTGGGGTGTCCTGATGTTATTTGCGTCCAGCAACAAAATCTATGTCGTCGTTTTCATAAAAAATGTACATGTTAAGATAGCAGGGATACGGCTACAGGTCTCCAGGTGTAGCAGATTTTCAGTTTCTTTTTTGTTGCTGGCTCTCTGGTGTGTCCTGATGTTATTTGCGTCCAGCAACAAAATCCAAGCCACTGTCTTTTTAAAAAAAGTGCATTTTAAGGTAGCAGGGACACTTGTAGTAAGCTACAGGTCTCCAGGTGTAGCAGATTTTTAATTTCTATTTTGTTGCTGGCTCTCTGGGGTGTCCTGATGTTATTTGTAAATAGCAACAAAATCCATGCCACTGTCTTTTTAAAAAAAAGTGCATGTTAATGTAGCAGGGACACTTGTAGTAAGCTACAGGTCTCCAGGTGTAGCAGAATTTTAGTTTATATTTTGTTGCTGGCTCTCTGGGGTGTCCTGATGTTATTTGCGTCCAGCAACGAAATCTATGTCATCGTTTTCATAAAAAATGTACATGTTAAGATAGCATGAACACGGCTACAGGTCTCCAGGTGTAGCAGATTTTCAGTTTCTTTTTTGTTGCTGGCTCTCTGGGGTGTCCTGATGTTATTTGCGTCCAGCAACAAAATCCAAGCCACTGTCTTTTTAAAAAAAGTGCATTTTAAAGTAGCAGGGACACTTGTAGTAAGCTACAGGTCTCCAGGTGTAGCAGATTTTTGATTTCTATTTTGTTGCTGGCTCTCTGGTGTGTCCTGATGTTATTTGTAAATAACAACAAAATCCATGCCACTGTCTTTTTAAAAAAAGTGCATGTTAATGTAGCAGGGACACTTGTAGTAAGCTACAGGTCTCCAGGTGTAGCAGAATTTTAGTTTATATTTTGTTGCTGGCTCTCTGGGGTGTCCTGATGTTATTTGCGTCCAGCAACAAAATCTATGTCGTCGTTTTCATAAAAAATGTACATGTTAAGATAGCAGGGATACGGCTACAGGTCTCCAGGTGTAGCAAAATTTTAGTTTTTATTTTGTTGCTGGCTGTCTGGGGTGTCCTGATGTTATTTGCGTCCAGCAACAAAATCCATGCCACTGTCTTTTTAAAAAAAGTGCATTTTAAGGTAGCAGGGACACTTGTAGTAAGCTACAGGTCTCCAGGTGTAGCAGATTTTTAATTTCTATTTTGTTGCTGGCTCTCTGGGGTGTCCTGATGTTATTTGTAAATAGCAACAAAATCCATGCCACTGTCTTTTTAAAAAAAGCGCATGTTAATGTAGCAGGGACACTTGTAGTAAGCTACAGTTCTCCAGGTGTAGCAGAATTTTAGTTTATATTTTGTTGCTGGCTCTCTGGGGTGTCCTGATGTTATTTGCGTCCAGCAACAAAATCTATGTCATCGTTTTCATAAAAAATGTACATGTTAAGATAGCAGGGATACGGCTACAGGTCTCCAGGTGTAGCAAAATTTTAGTTTTTATTTTGTTGCTGGCTGTCTGGGGTGTCCTGATGTTATTTGCGTCCAGCAACAAAATCCATGCCACTGTCTTTTTAAAAAAAGTGCATTTTAAGGTAGCAGGGACACTTGTAGTAAGCTACAGGTCTCCAGGTGTAGCAGATTTTTAATTTCTATTTTGCTGCTGGCTCTCTGGGGTGTCTTGATGTTATTTGTAAATAGCAACAAAATCCATGCCACTGTCTTTTTAAAAAAAGTGCATGTTAATGTAGCAGGGACACTTGTAGTAAGCTACAGGTCTCCAGGTGTAGCAGAATTTTAGTTTATATTTTGTTGCTGGCTCTCTGGGGTGTCCTGATGTTATTTGCGTCCAGCAACAAAATCTATGTCGTCGTTTTCATAAAAAATGTACATGTTAAGATAGCAGGGATACGGCTACAGGTCTCCAGGTGTAGCAGATTTTCAGTTTCTTTTTTGTTGCTGGATCTCTGGGGTGTCCTGATGTTATTTGCGTCCAGCAACAAAATCCAAGCCACTGTCTTTTTAAAAAAAGTGCATTTTAAGGTAGCAGGGACACTTGTAGTAAGCTACAGGTCTCCAGGTGTAGCAGATTTTTAATTTCTATTTTGTTGCTGGCTCTCTGGGGTGTCCTGATGTTATTTGTAAATAGCAACAAAATCCATGCCACTGTCTTTTTAAAAAAAGTGCATGTTAATGTAGCAGGGACACTTGTAGTAAGCTACAGGTCTCCAGGTGTAGCAGAATTTTAGTTTATATTTTGTTGCTAGCTCTCTGGGGTGTCCTGATGTTATTTGCGTCCAGCAACAAAATCTATGTCATCGTTTTCATAAAAAATGTACATGTTAAGATAGCATGAACACGGCTACAGGTCTCCAGGTGTAGCAGATTTTCAGTTTCTTTTTTGTTGCTGGCTCTCTGGGGTGTCCTGATGTTATTTGCGTCCAGCAACAAAATCCAAGCCACTGTCTTTTTAAAAAAAGTGCATTTTAAAGTAGCAGGGACACTTGTAGTAAGCTACAGGTCTCCAGGTGTAGCAGATTTTTAATTTTTATTTTGTTGCTGGCTCTCTGGGGTGTCCTGATGTTATTTGTAAATAGCAACAAAATCCATGCTACTGTCTTTTTAAAAAAGCGCATGTTAATGTAGCAGGGACACTTGTAGTAAGCTACAGGTCTCCAGGTGTAGCAGAATTTTAGTTTATATTTTGTTGCTGGCTCTCTGGGGTGTCCTGATGTTATTTGCGTCCAGCAACAAAATCTATGTCGTCGTTTTCATAAAAAATGTACATGTTAAGATAGCAGGGATACGGCTACAGGTCTCCAGGTGTAGCAGATTTTCAGTTTCTTTTTTGTTGCTGGCTCTCTGGTGTGTCCTGATGTTATTTGCGTCCAGCAACAAAATCCAAGCCACTGTCTTTTTAAAAAAAGTGCATTTTAAGGTAGCAGGGACACTTGTAGTAAGCTACAGGTCTCCAGGTGTAGCAGATTTTTAATTTCTATTTTGTTGCTGGCTCTCTGGGGTGTCCTGATGTTATTTGTAAATAGCAACCAAATCCATGCTACTGTCTTTTTAAAAAAAAGTGCATGTTAATGTAGCAGGGACACTTGTAGTAAGCTACAGGTCTCCAGGTGTAGCAGAATTTTAGTTTATATTTTGTTGCTGGCTCTCTGGGGTGTCCTGATGTTATTTGCGTCCAGCAACAAAATCTATGTCGTCGTTTTCATAAAAAATGTACATATTAAGATAGCAGGGATACGGCTACAGGTCTCCAGGTGTAGCAGATTTTCAGTTTCTTTTTTGTTGCTGGATCTCTGGGGTGTCCTGATGTTATTTGCGTCCAGCAACAAAATCCAAGCCACTGTCTTTTTAAAAAAAGTGCATTTTAAGGTAGCAGGGACACTTGTAGTAAGCTACAGGTCTCCAGGTGTAGCAGATTTTTAATTTCTATTTTGTTGCTGGCTCTCTGGGGTGTCCTGATGTTATTTGTAAATAGCAACAAAATCCATGCCACTGTCTTTTTAAAAAAAGCGCATGTTAATGTAGCAGGGACACTTGTAGTAAGCTACAGGTCTCCAGGTGTAGCAGAATTTTAGTTTATATTTTGTTGCTGGCTCTCTGGGGTGTCCTGATGTTATTTGCGTCCAGCAACAAAATCTATGTCATCGTTTTCATAAAAAATGTACATGTTAAGATAGCATGAACACGGCTACAGGTCTCCAGGTGTAGCAGATTTTTAGTTTCTATTTTGTTGCTGGCTTTCTGGGGTGTCCTGGTGTTATTTACGATGAGCAACAAAATCCATGCCGCCGTCTTGTTAAAAAAAGTGCATGTTAAGGTAGCATGGACATGGCTACAGGTCTCCAGGTGTAGCAGAATTTTAGTTTCTATTTTGTTGCTGGCTCTCTGGGGTGTCCTGATGTTATTTGCGTCCAGCAACAAAATCCATGCCATCGTCTTGTTAAAAAAACTGCATGTTAAGATAGCATGGATACGGCTACAGGTCTCCAGGTGTAGCAAAATTTTAGTTTTTATTTTGTTGCTGGCTCTCTGGGGTGTCCTCGTGCTATTTACCATGAGCAACAAAATCCATGTCATGTTTTTCTTAAAAAAACTGCATGTTAAGATAGCATGGATACGTCTACAGGTCTCCAGGTGTAGCAGATTTTTAGTTTCTATTTTGTTGCTGGCTCTCTGGGGTGTTCTGATATTATTTGTGAATAGCAACAAAATCCATGTCATCGTTTTCATAAAAAAAGGGCATGTTAAGATAGCGTGAATACGGCTACAGGTTTCCAGGTGTAGCAGAATTTTAGTTTCTATTTTGTTGCTGGCTCTCTGGGGTATCTTGGTGTTATTTACGATGAGCAACAAAATCCATGCCGCCGTCTTGTTAAAAAAAGTGCATGTTAAGGTAGCATGGACATGGCTACAGGCCTCCAGGTGTAGCAGAATTTTAGTTTCTATTTTGTTGCTGGCTCTCTGGGGTGTCTTGGTGTTATTTACGATGAGCAACAAAATCCATGCCACCGTCTTGTTAAAAAAAGTGCACGTAAAGTTAGCATGAACACTTGTAGTCGGCTACAGGTCTCCAGGTGTAGCAGATTTTTAGTTTCTATTTTGTTGCTGGCTCTCTGGGGTGTCCTGGTGCTTTTTACGATGAGCAACAAAATCCATGCCGCCGTCTTGTTAAAAAAAGTGCATGTTAATGTAGCATGGACATGGCTACAGGTCTCCAGGTGTAGCAGAATTTTAGTTTCTATTTTGTTGCTGGCTCTCTGGGATGTCTTGGTGTTATTTACGATGAGCAACAAAATCCATGCCACCGTCTTGTTAAAAAAATTGCATGTTAAGATAGCATGGATACGGCTACAGGTCTCCAGGTCTAGCCAATTCTAGGGATTTTTCAAATTTTTTTACACTATTTGTCAGCAACAAATTAGCAACAAATACTGATGTATAATTGCATTTAATCCATGCCGGTCCCGCTGAGTTTACTGCTAGCTTAACGTTAAGATAGCAGTAACTCCTTTTTTTCGAAATCGGACAAAGCAACAAAATCGGGGTTTTAGCAACTAATTAGCAACAAATTAGCCACAAAATACCGTATATGTTTCGAACGATTCTGCTAACCTTTCACTGCTATCTTAACACACCTACGTCTCTCAACGTTTGTGTCGCATCAAAAATTAATCTTGCACACATGAAGAGCACAACGTTTATCAACGTAAATCCAATTTGTATGGGGAAACGGTGTGTCACAATGCGAGAATCTTCTTACAGCGGCGCTGGGCCGAACGTGATAATTATAAAATAAAGAAAAAAACACCTTTGGTTAGTAAATCTGCACAACGCAATAATAGATGGCGCTGTTTGCAAATTATTGTTATTGCGATTTTCAAATATTATAAGCATTTGAAAAAAAATCTTTGCATTTCACTATATTTTTCAAACCTAAATGCGTAATTTTTTATAAAATAATTACAACTCGACAATGTTGAGTATTTAGCCGTCTGCTAATAACGGCATCTAGAACTTACTGAACTTGCCAAACAAATCTATTAATAAGTATTAAGCCGTATAAGGTTATATAATAAATTATTATTATATTATATTAATAAGCTCTTTTAAAACATTGTATAGAGAATTGAGCTTTATTACAGTATACCTAATAAAGTTTATGTCTGACGTGCTTACGTTGCACTAATTCGTGAACAGTTGCTATAATACATACGAGTATGTCTGAGTGTTCACTCGTATTATTGCGCACGCTTGATGTGAAGCACCGTCGCAATACAACATCTGCTGTCTGCAAACATAGCCAGGACCGCCCAAGCCATTATATTTGTTTCGATAGACCTCAAATCCTGGCGAAAGAAAACCGATATCGCCCTAGAATGATTCGAGAAGCCATGGAAATTAAAAAACATCCAAATTTCAATAGGGAAGATGGCTGGGTACTACCATCGTCATAGGATCCTGTTATTAATATAATAAAATCAAATAATAAATATAAACATAACAGACAGGCAGATGTAGTAAGTTCATACTGTGTAGATCAAAATCACAGCTTATCAGATTAATATTTTTCATTTTTCATTTGTAAAAGTATATATTAATAGTGTTGCTTTGTAAGTTGTTTTTAAATAATAGCAAACTAAATTAAAATTATTATCCTTAATTAATTTTAACTTTTTTAAATTACACATAGAACAATTATATGGCTTAAATAATTAATACTATATTTTTTATTTTTCTTTATGGTTATAAATATAATAATGGCAACACTAAATATAGATTACTAATTAATATTTTTAAAATTGTAATAATTATAAAAATAATAGCAAAAATTAAATAAATAATTTTCCATATTCAATTATAATTAAAATTATAAAAATGTTTAAAGTTAAAAATTTTCATTTTGTTAATTGTGGGTAGGCTGTCTGTAACAACTATACCTTCAAGACATGTAACACCTCAGTCTCTCCCGTGACCATGGATGCTGTAAAGCATTCGAAACGTCGGGAACCAAAAATCAAAATAAATCCGCGAAATAATCCGAAAAGATAGTTTTATTTAATAATTGTTATCTTATTTTTAGTACGCTTTTTATGCAGACGATTTTTTTTTATTTTTGTATAATAAATATTTAACTTCTTTTTCTTAACCGGTGGGTCTTATTTTTTGTTTCGTAGCTATTGACGAGCTTTCTTTTTTTTAGTGCTATCATAATTTGTTGGGAGTCATAATTTGTTACGTTATTAATAAAAAATTTTGAAAACCAGTTATTTTTGACGATACGTTTGGCTCAGTTTGTTCTCTACTTGCTGTGCCAGCGATCGCGGGTTCGAGTCCCGCTGGGGGTATTCATTTGTGTGATAAGCACGAATGCTTGTACTCCAGTCATGGATGTTTATATTTATACTATTATGTATGTATTTAAAATTATATATGTGTAGTGTATTAACTATCTGGTATACATAACACAAGCCTCGTAGCTTACAATGGAACTAGATGGCGCTGTGTGTTAATGTCCCAACATATTTATTATTTATTTACATATTTATTATTTATTTTTTAAGCTTTAAACAGATAGGTATATACTAAATACTATTAATTTATGTTTAGCTTAAATCTTCATTATTTTTCTAGATTTTTCTAGATTATGGTTAACTTTTGACCACTAGGCGAACACTAGTATAATTTAATATGTAATTATGTAGACCATTTATTTAATTAATAAATCTAATCTTATAATCATCATTTTCAATCAAAAGTATGAGTTCTCACGATAATTATGCCAGTTACTTACCTATGTGGAAATTACATGAGATGTTTTGTTTAGGCTCCCTACGCCTTCGCTTCGTTTATATATATTTAGGTGATATTTTTTTTAATAATACGATCTCGTATTTACTTATAAATTCTTCTTAGCGTTGTAGAGCTTGGCTTAGAATAGGGCGACCCTATCACCGCCTGTGGGAGTCATGCAAAACCAATTAGCAGTATGGACGTATTGCGCCGACCCCAACTAATTTGGCAAATGTACAGGGAGATGATGATAAATAGGTACTTATAAATCCGTGTTTTTTAGCGTTTTTTAACAATCTATCAATAAAAAACTTAGAAAGGTTGTCTAAAAACAGGGTTTTATTCATAAGGAAGTTGAGGAGTTACTATGTTAGGCTTGTGGCTCTATTATCACTCACATCAGATCACTTTCATGTTACCACGTCAATAAATTATAAGTTGTATAGTATACACTTAACGCAATCACGTATTGTTATTATTGAATGATATAGAAGGAAAGATTAAAAGGATTCATTATTCAATCAATCTATTTAAAGTAGAAATCTTTTTCTTACTAGAAATAGAAAAATTTGGCATGCCTTTATTGGCAAACTCCATATGAGCAAATTTTTTAGGAGACACTTAAAACTATAATATTTTAAATAACCGACAACCCGACGTTTCGAATGCTTTACAGCATTCATGGTCATGGGAGAGACGGGAACCAAAAATCCAAATAAATCCGCGAAAAAATCCGAAAAGATAGTTTTATTTAAAATGTCAAATATTCGCGTAAGTCTAAGAAAGTATTACTCTATAATAATTTTTGTACACTACTTATTAAAATAATTAAAATACTTTAGGTAGATAATATCGTAAGCTGTTATTTTTGATACTGTAAAATCCTACTAAAATAATCCTACTGAATTACTGTTGCGTACAATCTGAACCAAAAAATATTTTTTCATGAAATGTGGAGTTGGCTAGTTTGTCAATTAAGGTATGCTCCATACAAATTATATCAAATTCCTATCGCTACTAAAAAAAACCAAAGATAGGTAGGTTATTGGGAACCATCGGTCTGTAAGTCAAACCATATTGATAGTATGATTACAACTTCAAAGAATCTATCTCTTTCTGACCTGCATTTAAACAAAGACTGTTTATAAGTTCAGATTAAAAAACATAAATACATACATACAATTTTTTTCTTAATAAATGTTCTACAAACAGCATTTATTGAGAAAGCTGTATTTTGGAGTCTCTGGAGGAAAAATAAAATCCTTATAGGGTAACTTGTGAACTAATGACCTTAGATTATCTTAGATTTTTTGGCATATGAATAATCTAAGGTATATTATACGAGTATATCTCTTACTCTGCGACACGATTTTTTCAAATCTATTAAACAAAAATAAAATATGTTTTCCATAATATAAAGTATTAGGTGACACAACGACGGACGTAGTGCGTAAACGTTATCATATGATATACTTAAAAAAAAAACAGTTATGTAAGGAATCTAAATACTATATTATTTATATTATTAGGACGGCATACTTTATAAATCTTAAAGGTTGATTTTTTTTAAATAGGAGGTAGGTACAGTCTCCTGTATATTGAAACAAAACCTTAGTGTTATTGAGACTTTGGTGGCCTAGGTAAGCTGAAAAAAATAGACAAAGCTATTACATATCTATACGTATACATAATAAAATTGTAACTAAGCCGAATCTGCACATTAAATATTTTTTTATGAAAATCTTATTAAAATAGACATTATTATCGATACAGAGGCCGAATCTATAGTTTTTAGAATTTTTGTCTGTCTGTCTGTTACCGCATCACGGGAAAACTATTGGACAGATGATAGCTGGTTATCCCGGTCAATATATCGAATACTTTTTACCGCGAGAAAATGTCTCATTTCTGATAAAAAGTACAAAGACTGCAATGTAAGATGTAAGAGTATACTAATATGTAAAACCTAAGAATTTGGTTTTTGGTCATCTAAACGCGGGCGGAGCCGTGGGCAATGCTAGTTTTATTATAAGAGGTTATATATAGTGACTATTGTTTTCAACTGTCTGTAATTAGGAGCTACAATATCTCCAAACATTTAGACCGATTTTAATATTGCTTCATTCATCAAGATAGTTTTCAGCTATGTTTAATAAAGTCCCTATACTGGTGTTACGTGATTTATGCCCATTATAATTAGGTTCCTCGATACATTTAATAACCTCGATACAAGATACAAGAATAATTAAAGCTATTATTTTATGAGGAGGTTTTTTTTAATATCTCATTGATTTTTTATTCTTATTCAATCGACTTAAAAATTATTTTAATAACCTAGGTTATTAGAATAGACCTAGATCATAAACAATATCTATTAAAAGAATAAACATACGTTATATCTGAAACTATAAACGGACCTCTAGATAGAGACAACTACAGTTTCAACTTTCGCTTTCAACCAACTTTGTAGGCCAAGTGATGTAATTTATTAGAGTGTAAATTAAGATGGACAACGAACTTTATTTCTAACGTATTTATAGGTATCATAGTTTATTATTTTACTAGCGATTCACCATCGCTTCGCTTGGGTTCGTCCCTAGCTTGCTTCCCCATACAAACTTTCATCCCCATTTTCACCCCCTTAAGGGATGATTAAGTTTTCTGAAATTTTCTAAGTTTCTGCGTAATTTTCTTATTTTTTTTAATTTAAGAACCTTCGCCGAAGTATTAGAAAACATTTTGTATAAATTGATATTCAATTGAGAAGTGTCTTGATGTTGTTAATAACATATTTAACACAATGCAATTATAATATAGATCAAAACTAATAAATGAGTGGAAAAATTAGACATCTATCAATAAATGAGTAAGAAATTAATTTAAATTTCGCTTGTTCAGGTCGTGTGATATCACGAAATTATTTTTACAAGCGCAACATTAACGTTTCAAAACTTTTTCATTTATTGAGATATTTTAATAATTCTTTCATATTTTTGTTATATCTTATTTAATCTTTATAATTAATATATAAAAAATGGTAAACTTCTCCATTTTAAACTAAAAACTTTTTAGTATCGAAAATTTTTAGTTTTTAGTTTCGAAAATTACTTGATCTATGAAGCTAAAATTTGGCAGGTAATAGCTGAGAATTTTGTGGCGGGGCTGAATTTTTTTTACAGACTTTCGTAAATTTATATGAAATTTCTGTGTTGTTTCTGTTAGAGATAAAAAAATCAGTTACTCTGGTTACATACAAATCAATTACCTACATAGGCAAAACTATGGAAATCGATAAGTAATGCAAATTTAACATAACCCGTTTGAGTAAATATGGTTTGCTTTCATTTGTAAATAATCACCCTTTTTGCATTTTAATTCATCAGTATTGCATAAAAGCAGTCTTCAAGACCTTTTCATTTAATTTGTTAGACACAAAGTATCGACACTTGATGTTAATCTGTGAAATTTAGTGATGTGCTTTTGATATTTATATCGATATTTAAATCATTGAATTTAAGTATTCTTAAAAAATATATAAAGATAGCTAATAAAAGTGGCACAAAACACAATTATTTATATGGACAATTTGCAATATTTATAAAAAAATAATTGCCCATATTTACTGGTAAGTCCCGCTCTATTATAAAATGAATCTTATATATACATATTTTTATATGTTCGGTAATTTAGTGTCTAGCATGAACGGCTGCAGATACGCGGTCATGGATTGGAGACCTGTGTTGAGCCAAAATTATTAACTGAGTTTTTTTATTAAGATATTCTCAGTACTAATCTGGAGTCGGGAAGTTGGTGGTGTTACACTATCACGCCTCGGAGAGACCATACTTTATTACTTAAGTTAAAGCGAGAGTATCCAAAAAAACATTGTTTTAAAAAAAGTGTTATAATAATTATTCTGGAAATACAAATTTTTAAAATTTTGTTACATCAAATAGAATCTTAATAATATTCGTAAATCTTAGTTGTAATATAAATATTTTATTACACCTATAAAAATATATATACGAAGAAATATGCTTTAACAAACTGAGTCACGATGAGTCGGATATCATAATAGAACTTGTTTAAAATTTATTACTTAAAATTAATAATTTTGATGGCGACGATTCACAATTATTAATTTTGGTATTATTTTTAAAGAAAACTCAAAACTTGCAACTACAAATAATAACATAAAATTTAATTCTAAAGTGTCAGTTAAATTAATTTAAATCTTTTAAACTCCAGAATTATCGATATCGATAGCTGATCATCAATCACTAACTAAGTGGGATCGTCGTGGGCGCTCCTCACGCATCTGAGACGCCTCTCACACTCGCTCTGCGTAATTTTGTAATACAACTGTACAAAATATTACACCAGCATAATGAAATTAATTCGAAAAATTATAATACTATTTGCTATTTGACCTAGTATTTTGTAACGTACAACAATTTAAATAACTTTCAAAGCTTTTAATCTGACAAATGATATTTTATTTTAATATCTCGTTTTTTATTGCTTCGATAAAATAGAAGAAGATGGGTAATAAATATTTTTAACGTAACATAACAAAAAGTTTAATTTTTTAATTTCGAATTTAGTGTTTAAATTATCCAAGAGATATTTTTTATCTATCTTTAAAAGCTAAAATATCTCATAAATTACTGGCGAAATGATAGAAGCTATTCATGATATATAATTCGGAAACAATAAATCTAATTTATAGATTAGCCAATTAGTTCTGGTATAAGGTTATTAATACGTCAATATTTAAGCTATTGCGAATATTATGGAATAAATTATTGTTATATTGATTGGTTCTGTATGGCGTATTAAAAGATTTTAATTCAAGATATTATCCATACATATAATAAAATTGTAACTACACGAAATCCAAAATCTTATTGACATAAACATTATTATCGATACCGAAATTCTTAGGTTTTACATATTAGTATACTCTTACATTGCAGTTTTTGTATTTTTTCTCAGAAATGAGATATTTTCCAGCTGTAGAAAGTATCCTATATGTTGACCCGGATAACCAGCTATCATCATACCAAATTTCATCAAAATCCCCCCAGTAGTTTTATGTGATGCGGTAACAGACAGACAGATTGGCAGACAAAATTCTAAAAACTATCGATTCGGCCTCTGTATCGATAATAATGTTTATTTCAATATGGTTTTCCAAAAAATATTTAATGTACAGATTCGACTTAGTTAGAATTTTATTATATGTATAGATTACACATTATTCAGTATTATTTTATTATTTTTCACTTCCTGTATAATGTATTCTACGAGTATCTCGTTCTCTCGCCGGCTTAATCCTATATACATATTTATGTGTTTGTCTCTACATAATATAATTATCATAAGTTATTTAATCATTTTTAAATGAAATTTACAGACGGCTTTGACTTATTAAGTTTACTATTTAAAATACTGTTCAATTTTCAAATATATAAAAATATGAATTTCATATTTAAGTATCAAAATATTGTACCTAGTATTTTTTCAGATGCTAATTAATCTAAACAGATAAATAAAATTGAAGTGTATGTTTGTAATGCCAAAATAATAGCTTTTTACTAAATATATATGAAATTATATACGGTACTTATAGGAAAAACACAACTTTAAAATTTTAATCTGTCTGTTTGTTCCGCCTAATCTCCTAAACGGCTGGATCGATTTTAACGGGACCTTCGTTGACACATAGCTGATGTTATAAGGATTAACTTAGGCTACTTTTATTTTAGAAAAAGAATTAGGGTTCCGTTCACATCCCCCCCAACGTGCGTTCACCTTGTCGTGGTGGGGGGGGGGCTCAGTAGTGTACTCACGAAGCCAAGAAACGCACAGGGAGGTGGCCCGCTTCGGTGGGCGGTGGGAGGCGGCCTTCTTCGGAGGGTGGTATACCATGCGGGTTGCTCCTGGTACTTCTCTGATAGCAGAGTGGACCGTGGAGCAACCCCATGGTTGTTGTGGTCTGCTTCGGCAGACCTGCCGTCGGGGCGTCGTAGTTGAATGCGTAAGCGATCCTGCGACGCCCCATTAAGACGGGGGAAGGTTTTGTTGGGTTTTAGTGGGTAGTACTGGCTTCGCCGGTGAGTCCCACACTTCGTGCGTAAAAGCATTTCCCAACGTTAAAAAAAAAAAAAGGGTTCCGCTCACATAAATAAAACGTACGGTGCTCCCTTAGGCACCCGAGCGAAGCGAGTACAAGCAGCTAGTTTTTGATATAATTCATTCAAAACTGGTAGGAAGTCATTAGCCTGTCACGAGATATCATACATAACAAAACAGAAATATTATGTTATTTAAGGCATTACGTACACCACAGATGACATAATACTAGATATACCTACTAACCTACCTACAGATAGCCCATCCTGTACCAAAAAAATTGGATGGCTTCAATTCAGGCTATTCTTGGCATATTTGTGAAGTTTCAAAACGTTAAATGACGTTAATTAGGATCCTTTGGAACTTACTTTCTTTTATTGATCTACTATATAAAAGTCTCTATGGACTCCAAAAGGACTGGAGCGATTTTGATGAAATCTTCAGACAATTTTCAGATTCGCTCAGCGGATAATCCTGTGAAGTTTGGTAGAGGTCGGAAGCTTAACGCGAATGAAACCAGGGGTGATGGTAGTTTTATATAAATGTTAATAACAAAAATTTTAGCTTATAGTTATTATAGCGTAGCTCAAAGTGCAAAAGACCTAAGAATTGATTCCGCATTCTGTACCATCAATGCATCGATCCTTTTGAATGTAGTCGACCTTTTCATTTAAAGCGCTACAGATGAGATGGTAATTGTAAAATAATTACTGTCGATCATAAATTTGTACCACAAATGAACTCATAGAGTAGCGAAATACAAGTGGTATATACTTTCAGTGCCAGTTTTAACCATTAGACCTTTCTTGATCAATAACATATTAATTAATTTTAGGTACATATAAATAAAATGACATATAAGCGAAGTGAGTACATTTTGCTCTTTGAATATAAATAAATAAAAAAATACTAAAATTAAACAAAATTAATAAAACAATATAACATTATTAATTTTATTTTGTATATTTCTAAGTATTGTCGTTCATTTACTGTTACGTTATTAGATAAATAGCACAGTTCAGATTACACACATAATTTTATTTATATTTTTATTTTGTTTTAATTAAATTTCAAAATATGTTAATATAAATAGAATATAATTTACTATCAACTCACCTTATGTTTTACTGGTTATTTAACGGTTAGCATAAATTTATCAGAAATGAGATATTTTCCCGTATATCCTATATGTTGACCCAGATAACCAGCTATCCATCATACCAAATTTCATAAAAACTGTCAAGTGGTTTTCTTATGATGCACTCACAGACAGACACACCTAAATTCTAAAAACTATAGATTCAGCCTCTGTATCGATAATAATGATTATTTAAATAAGATTTTCCAAAAAAAATTTTAATGTAGTAATAGATTCGACTCAGAATTTTATTATATGAATAGATTATATTATACATAAGTAGCAGATGCCACCTCTATAAGTCCATATTCTGTGTACAACCAACGATGTACAAACATCACTAGCGGCTTCATAATGGTCAATTATCGGGGCTTGGTACAAAGAGCAGGCATTTTGTTTTGCATACTATAATAAAGAATATTTTTATTATTTTAGTAAGCACATTAATATAATATACGTATTTAAATTTCATTGTAAACTTGAATTATTTTTATGAAATTCAATATGCACGTTCCATTGGTTTTACCCTTCTGCTAGTTATTAAGGGGATAAATTATTTAAAAAACATCATTATTATTATTATTTATGACGACACGTTTGGCTCAGTTTGAAGGGACTCTATTTGCTGTGCCAGCAGTCGCGGGTTCCAGTCCCACTGGGGGTATTCATTTGTGTGATGAGCGCGAATGTTTGTACCCCAGTCATGGGAGTTTATATTTATAATATGTATGTATATATTTAAAATGATTTATGTGTAATGTATCAACTATGTGGTGTCCATAACACAGGCCTCGTAGCTTACCATGAAACTAGATGGTGTTGTGTGTTAATATACCAACATATTTATATCATTGCCCACAAATTTTTTGTTAAGTTTTTGAATGTAAGATTTTGATTCGAATGTACCATTCAAATTACCACCTATATTATTATTTTTTATTTTCTCTTATTTCTATGTAATAAGTAAGCTTATTGTAAAGGAAATAAAATAAAAATCCCTGCTTAAATTAAAGCAATATGTTAATATATTGTAATATATATTCCACTCATAATAACTAATATAAATATTGCTAATTTGATAGTTTTAATGTAAGTTTGTTCATTCTTTACGTTGCAAAGACATTGAGAATTGAGATCGCTCATATCTTTTTTTTAACGGTAGGAAATGCATTTACGCATACCACCTGCATACAGGTTCTTATGTGGGAGTCACCGTCTAGGAAAGCCAGTACTACCCACTAAAACCCAACAAAACCTCCCCCATCTTAACGAGGCGTCACAGGATCGCTTACGTACTTAACCACGACCAGATAACTTATATCGTAGATCAATATATAGACTAATTCTATCGATGTACCCTCATAAGCAAACAGTGTGACCATATAAGCAAAGTTACGGGTTAAAGTTAGTAAAATATAAATATTTTTTTTCCATTTCGTTCATAAATTGACACTACAAAACCTAACTAGATCAACGCCGTCTCATCTGCGGGTAAATGTCATAACCTTGTGTACAGTTCCTTTTTGAGATTGTACAACATTTTTTATCATTATTTAATATTTTATGTATAGTTCATAATATAAAGTTCATAGATAGGTCGAATTACGAAAATATTACTTGAAAACTTGTACATATTAAATTGTGTTGTATAGTTTTGTCTGTATTTTTTTATTTTATTTATTAGAAGCTTTTATGAATTCAATTATCTGGGTGACGGAACTTAGCTCATCGGTTTCTTGCTTTTTTGTGAATAATTGCGGGTTTTCTCAGAAAATACATCTATATAGATAAACTTAAAAAGTAAAACTTTATCAAAGCACAAAATGTGATTCAAATAAGACCCCGTTTCCGAGGTACACATAATAAATTTGTACATTTACAAGAATTATATAATTTATTTAATATAATAAGATATTTTTTACTATTAAATTTCTTTTAAATCCGTCTAGCTGTTTTAGCGTTTAGGAGTAATAAACATACACATATACAATTTTTCGCATTTATTATACTACAAATCGTGCTTGTTTGCTTGTTTCTTTGTTTGTCCTTGTTTCACGTCGAAACGGAGTGACTTATTGGCGTGATTTTTTAAGTGACGAAGATAGTTGAAGGGCTGGAGAGTGACATAGGCTACGTTTAATCACGGGTGATTATCTCATTCTCACAGAAAGACACGTTTTATAATATATAATAAAATGTACCAAGGGATGAACCCGAACGAAGCGATGGTGAGCCACTAGTATTTATATAAAGCAAATAAAAAAATAAATGTGAGTTACACTGTACAATAAATTGTGGTTTAAACACTTAAAAGCAGTCTATAAAACTACACAGTATCTACTACAAAAACAAAAGATTCGGGAGCCGGATAAGAAAATATTCGTATCCGTATTGTCCAGAAGGGATCGTTAAAATATAACACGAGGATAAGGATTAAAAATATTTTATTTTATATGTTAACGATAAAATTATTAATCGTCAGCAAGGTCATGTAGGTTGATATTTTTCTCAGAAACCTCCTTTGTTCTTTTTATTAGGCATATCAAAATTAGCGTTAAAGGAAAAAAAAATGGTCTTTTGATGCAAATAATATGCGAATAAATCTATAGTAGGTAATATTATAAAGCTAAAGAGTTTGTTTGTTTGGTTGAACGCGCTAATCTCAGGAACTACTGGTTGGAATTGAAAAATTCTTTTTGTGTTGGATAGTCCATTTATTGAGAAAGGTTTTAGGTTATATTTCATCCCGGAAAAATGTACGGTTCCCGTGGGATATATTTGTTTTTTTCTAGGGACGGGAGGGTGAGTCACTAGTATTAAATACAGGGAATCAAGTTTTCGTAATTACTCTCGAAACTATAAAAACACTCCTCTTTTTATATAGTCGGTTAATATTAGATAAAATGGTTACTAAATTATAGGTAACATATTATCTCTAAATACGATTGCTGTTATTAATTTCAAAGTGAGAATACCCAGTCACGACTTAATAAATTTCTCTTATAATGTACAGATGTAATCGCCTTATATATGCTATTAGATAAGTACGTGTTTAGTACAAGCATGTAGAGTTTTAGTATCTTACTAATATTATAAACGCGAAAGTGTGTGGGTGGATGTTTGTTGCTCTTTCACGCAAAAACTGCTGAACGGATTTTGATGAAACCCTACAGTAATATATAGCTTATACATCAGAGTAGCACATAGTATTTTCAAAGATATAGATATAAATAATTGAACTACGCCGTCGAAGCCACAGTAAAATGCTAATAGAATAATACAGGAGATTATATGAATTTAAGTAGCCGACCCGACGTCATGTCGTCTTGTCTTAAATTTATGCGATAAAAATGCGATTTTTGAAGTCTTACAAAATCTCTATAGAAAAAACACTGTCAGTTTGTCCCGAAATCGCCAATATTTTGTTTTATAAGTTTTGTACCCTAAAATCTTATTCAATTATTACGAACATTTAGAAAAGCCAAATAGTTTTCAATGAAAACTTTTCTGATGTGCATTTCAATTTTATCATATTAATGTGTGTATTCAGCCCTTTTAACGTCCCACTGCTAGGCACGGGCCATCTTTCAATACGAGGGGGAACAAGCCATTGGTAGGTACCTAAGGTACCTATAGATTTGAACCCGCTTCACTCGGTTTAGCAAGCGAGCCCGTTACCACTGGGCTACCACTGCCTATTATATTGATATTATATTAAAATTAACCTTTATAATCTCTCTTGGAATAACTTCTAACTATCCAATCGTGCTTTATCTACCAATTCATGCTTCATCCTAATCAGAATGAAAAAAAATCTTATCAACACTTCTTGACGTTAGATGAATAATAAATATATCTCTATACATATATAAATAAATAAAAATTGGATAATCTTATTGAAATAGTCATTATTATCGATACAGAGGCCGAATTTATAGTTTTTAGAATTTTTGTCAGCCTGTCTGTCTATGACCGCATCACGAGAAAACCACTGGACAGATTTTGATGTAGTGAGTGGATATTTTATGTTATATATCACGAAAGTGCTATAACATTTTAAATAACATTTTATTCAATACTCATTTGTAATACCGATGATGCTTAACTCTTAAGTTAATTTAAATTAGCCATATCATAAATTAGCAACCAGTGTTCGTACTGTTGAATAACATTTCGCAACGTACCTTCATGGAACGTATAGGAGTCAACCACTAAATTAGATTTAGTTAAATCATATTAAACTACTTGTCATGAGATAACTGAAATTGTTAGGAAATCTTAACTTTCTAAGTTAAACTATAATCTAGTGTTACTTCAGACCCTATATATATAGATTTATATATATATATATATATATATATATATATATATATATATAAATCTATCTCATTTTCTTTTTTATTTATTTATCAATGAACATTACATTACAATGAATTAAACCGCTAACCCATCTTCTATAAATATAATAAAATTGTAACTAAGCCGAATCTGTATATAAGATATTTTTTGGAAAATCTTATTGAAATAGACATTATTATCGATACAGAGGCCGAATCTATAGTTTTTAGATTTTTTGTCTGTCTGTCTATCTGTTACCGCATCACGGAAAAACCACTGAAGGGATTTTGATGAAATTTGGTATGACGATAGCTAGTTATCCGGGTCAACATATAGGATACTTTTTTCTGCGGGAAAATATCTCATTTCTGAGAAAAAATACAATAACTGCAATGTAAGAGTATACTAATATGTAAAACCTAAGAATTTAGTTTTTGGTTATCTGAACGCGGGCGAAGCCTCGGGCAATGCTAGTTCAGTATAAAGGCTTTTGTCTTACCGCCTTAGTACGCTATTTGTCAGTAAGTCTTGCTAAAAGTCTTGCTTGCTTTTATCTAGTCAAAAAAACTTTTTAACAAAAAAATAAAAACCGACTTCAAACAAAAGCACTAAAAAGTAAAAAATAACTGATTGGTAGTTTTCATTTACTATCCATACCTAATCAAATATTTTCGAAGTTGATGTGCTTTGCTTTGTATGGGCTGGCACCGATTTCGAAAATATTCGATTAGGTATGTATACAGCTACTATTAGCCGTTGAAAAGTTCCACCTATCCACCTTCTGAACTTACCATCAGATCAGGTCAACAATACCTAACCACTGTACTATTAACGGAAATAGAAACACTTGCAAAGTTTCAAGTCAATATGACAATTAGAAGTAGGTTAAATTCATCATTAGCTATTTTTCCACCCTTAGGGGTGGTATTTTTTTTTTAAATTTAAGTGGGACTAATCTGAAAGTTCACACTTTCAAACAACACAAAAATGGTCCAAATCGGTAAATAAATGAGGGAGTTCTGAGGTAACAAACATAAAAAAAACAGTCGAATTGAGAACCTCCTCCTTTTTGAAGTCGGTTGAAAATAAAAATAATTATTATACAGCCCTTTCAAGTCCCACTGCTGGGCTCTACTTAATGCGAGATACAACCACGAAGGCGAAATGCATGACGAACTCCATGTCTTTGGAAAACTTGCTAGTTTTTCTCATACATGCAGGTTTCCTCACGATGTTTTCCTTCACCGTAAGGCAAGTTGTAATCATGTTAGAAATGATTCGCACATGAAAATATCAGAAGTGCGAGAACTGGGATTTGAACCCGTTTCACTCGATTTCCCGAGCGAGCGCGTTACCACTGGGCTATCACTACCATTGCCACTAACACTGACATAACCTTACATTTAAAATAAGGACCTTTGTTATTTTTAACCTTTAAATCTTACATTCAAATTATTTTAAGTTTACATAAAAATTAACGCTTTCAAATAAAATTATTAATTGCAATCTGACAACATTGAATTTAGTATTGTCTCATAAAATAATATCATCTCATAACTGTCAAAAATAACTTGGAAAAAATAAAATAAGCGATTTATATCTAAGTATTTGTTAAAGCATTTTTCCACTTTAAGGTTTGCTATAATTATAAAAATTATTAGTATATTAATCATACTATTACTGTAAATGCGAAAGTTTGTATGTGTGTATGTTTGTTGCCTCTTCACGCTGAAACGGCTGGGCAGATTTGGATGAAAATAAAAAAAAATAGTATTTGACCAGGAGTATCTATGATCTGTATGACCCCATGTAATAATTTATCAGTCAACAATAAATTTGACAAAAGGTGGTAATCTATACATCTATACAGATATCTATACATCTATACATATAAATAAATTTGAAGTGTCTGTTTGTAATGTCAAAATAACAGCTTTTTACTAAATGCGTATGAAATTATATACGGTACTTATAGGAAACACAATTTTTAAAATTTTTGTATGTCTATCTGTCTATCTGTCTGTTTGTTCCGGATAATCTCTGAAACACCTTGACCGATTTTAACGGGACTTTCACTAAGAGATAGCTGATGTTATAGGGAGTAACATAGGCTACTTCTCTTTTTGAAAAAGAATTAGGGTTCAGCTCAAAAAAATTAAAAACGTACCTAGGGACATAATATTACAAATATAAAATGCTTTTAAAGGCACTCGAGTATAAAATAAAATTTGTGACAAAAATAAACTTTTTTTTAATTTATAGTTATATTATAGCAAACACGTAGCTTAGTTGTAGCATTTATTGGACAACTAACACGTATATTATAAAGTGTTTTACCGAATACAGTTAATCAAGAGAGCGTGAATTCTAACACGCCATTCACGTTTTCATCTCGTTTATGTCTACTATAACAATTGTAATTAAAATTATAATATCAAAATAAATTTTACTAACAAAAATATTATCTAAATCAACGATCTATGAACGTTGTTTCAAAGTTTTGCAGGTAAAAATATGTTTTACATAATATTACAAGTTACACTTACTTTTCTAATAGAGGTGTAGAGAAATTTGGATTATATTTTTTTAGTTTAGCCCACGATATTATGTAATTTAAGCGGTACTAGTATAATTTTAAAGATACTTAGCCTTTGCCAAATTCAATCAATCAATTTTAATGATTTAAATTGGATATGATAACAAACAGACATTCATAATATTAATCTAATATATAAATATCTCGTTTCACGGTGTTTGTGGTCGCACTCCTCCGAAACGGCTCGACCGATTTTAATATATTTTTTTTGTATATTTGTTAGGTTTGAGAATAGGTCGTAAAGTATTTTTCACCCTTTTACCCCCATATCCCATTTTGTAATTGCGATTTTAGTATTTTATATGGACGATATTATATAAATACAGCGACGAGCCCGAGCGAAGTGAGGGTGAACCCCTATATAACATAAAGGCAAAGTGTTTTTTTTGTATATTCAACGCGGGCTTAGCCGCGGGTTCTGCAAGTAGCAAATAGAATTTTATATATTACTAGCATTGCCCGCGGCTTCGCCCGCGGTTAGATGACCTAAAACCAAATTCTTAGGTTTTACATATTAGTATTTTCTTAAATTGTAGTTTTTGTATTTTTCTCAGAAATGAGACATTTTCCTGCGGTAAAAAGTATCCTATATGTTGACCCGGATGATCTTCCGCCATACCAAATTTCATCAAAATCCCTCTAGTGGTTTTTTGTGATGCGGTAACAGACAAACAGACAGACAGACAGACAGACAAAAATTCTAAAAACTATAGATTCAACCTCTGTATCGATAATAATGTTTATTTCAATAAGATTTTTCAAAAAATATTTAATGTACAGATTCGACTTAGTTACAATTTTATTATAGGTATGTATAGAAGATAAATGATAAAAGTCACAATTCCTTGCAACTCGCAAGATACTAAGCTAAAATGGCGTCACATAGCAGCATGTTTCAAATCTAGCACTAGTTCCCATATCTAGGTCGCAGCGAGAGTAATCCTCTTAACACCGAAACCATCTTTGGAGATAATCACAGACCGTTTTTCTTGTCAAACTTAATTCTACAAAACTGTTTGGAAATTATTATTGTGTCTTCTAAATTGTAAATAATACGAGTACGTTAAATATGAAGTTAATGACTTTAGTTAAGAAAACCTAAAAAAACAACTAAATCGAAATTAGGAATATATTTTATCATCTATACATACCTACATGTAATAAAATTGTAACTGAGTCGAATCTGTACATTAAATATTTTTTGGAAAATCTTATTGAATTAGTCATTATTAAGGCCGAATCTGTAGTTTTTAGAATTTTTGTCTGTCTGTCTGTCTGTGACCGCATCACGGAAAACCACTGGAGCGATTTTGATGAAATTCGGTATGATGATAGCTGGTTATCCGAGTCAACATATAGGAGAATACTTTTTACTGCGGGAAAGTATCTTATCTCTGAGAAATCTATACTAAACGTTAGAACGTAAGTAGAAAAGAACCCGAGCGGAGCGAGGGTGAGTCGTTAGTACTTAATAGTAATGATAAAAATTCTTTACTGTACACACAAAAAGAAGAAAAATATCGCTAAAACAGCGATTTCTTCCAAGCAACCTTTAGGTGTAGGAATTATAGATATAGCGAGGTGAGTCAATATATAACATAAATCGAAAGAGTTTTTTTGAAGATTGAACGCGGGCAAAGCTGCGGGTTCTGATAGTAATGAATAAAAATCAAATATTGCAGCTTTTAGGCGAACCACACCAACACTATATATTATATATAAATTCTCAAGTTTCTAATTCTAATCCTTTGTTTTAAGCTAAATATAAATGAAATTTATATCTTTACATAAACTCACGAGATCTAAGATGACAGGTGTTATAGTTGAACAAGTAACCTTTAAAAAAGTTTAATCATCCAATACAAGTCCTCATAGTTGGTACAGATTTATTAAGGACTAATTATTGCATATCTAACACGTCCTTATAATATGTAAATTGTTTTTGAATTCGTCGTAGAAATTACAAAAATGTTTAATAGTAGGGGAGCCCAAGAGGGGATTTTGGGATTTACTCAAGCGCGGCAGCTTAACATATGGGGGATACCTTGCACTCTGTTGAGTACTTCCATCATATATAATTCCTCTGTGTAAGGTTGCGCGTCTAAATTCAAATTCAAAATATTTTATTCGGCATTAAATTATTACAATTTTTACTGAACGTCATGAGTCTACCACCAGTTCAGAAAGATGAAGCCTCAGACCTCAGAAGAACTGGCACAAAAAGCTCAGCGGGTCTAATAATATTTCATTATCTTTTTTATAAAGTTAAATTATAGTTTACAATATTTCTGTAAAGTTGAAGTAGCCTGTACGCGATCATTTTATTCCCAAGGCGTGCCATCTTCTATAAAATTATTTGTTGTGTAATAATAGCATTTGGGACACAAACGTTTTTTACTAAAAAAAATTTTAATTTGGCTATAAAAGCTTTTTGAACATTTTCTGGGATCCTGTTGTACAAGCGTATACATTGTCCATAAAAAGAACTACTGACTCTGTGTAGACGAGTCACAGGCATTACAAGTTTGTGTTTGCTTCTAGTATTAATGAAAGGACCGAGAGAAAGCCCCTGGTTGTTATGATCTGCTTCAGGCCAGATATTGAGATGTCGTGGTTCAGTGCGTAAGTGATCCCGAGACGCCTCATTAAATCGGGGAAGTTTATGTTGGATTTTAATGCGTAGACGTTTCACATATATGTATGTAATATGTATAGACCAATATAAAATGTTTTAGACGAGAATCGAACGGACTTCACAGAGAATCTAGTTGCAACAATTTAACTAGAAGCTAAATACCAAAACACCAGCAAAGCAAATTTCAACATAAATTAAAACTTACATTAGGTGTGCTGCACTGTTGAAGCACAATATGCACTAGTCTTAAGCAACGTACCTAAGCTAGTGTATAAACATAATAGGGGCAATCCAAGATGATTGACATGCCATAATTTACTTCAAACAAAATCCGTCTCTGTATATAATGAAGTATTCTTATTTGATTACGTAGCTATTTAGGAATCGCGCCAACAGTAATTACTTGGTTCATAAGTTTAATAGAAAACTGAGCATCCCACGATCTAACGTTTGTTTGTATTTTTCAACTCCTCCATTATTATCCTGTTTAACCCCCAACGCAAAAAAAGGGTCTTATAAGTTTGACTTCGATGTCTGTCTATGTGTGTGTGTGTGTCTGTCTGTGGCATCGTAGCTCTCAAATGGATGGACTGATTTTAATGCAGTTTTTTTCATTTGAAAGTCAGTTTTTCTTTCGGTGATTCTTAGCTATGTTTGGTTAATATCGGTCCAGCAGTGTAAGAGTATCAGCTCTTCTCCAAAATGATGTAAGACATTTTGGCGTATGGTTACTCGATTAAGTGCTTCACGCGTGCCAGTGTAATCGTTAAATGGCAATTAATTCGGGTTGGGGGTTTTTTTTAATTTTTAATTTATAATTATCGACTTACCCCCGCTTCACTCGAGTGCGGTAGGTTTTATATTTTTACGCAGAACCCTAAATCCTTTTCTAAAATAAAAGTGTCCTATGTTACTCCTTATAGCTGTTTCGGAGATTACCCGGAACAAACAGACAGACAAAAAAATTTTTTTTTGTTATAAATGCCGTGTGTAATTTATTTTATGTTTTTTTTATTTAGTAAAAAACTGTTATTTTGACATTACAAACGGACATTTCAATTTTTTTTATTTATTATTTATATAAATTTTAATGGAACAAAATATTACCAGTCGAGAGTTAGGTACCCGTTATTGCATTTTAAGACACAAAATTTTAAAATCTTAAAATTGATTTGAACGTCTCGATTAGAAATTAGAAATATATACCTAATGGCGTCGTATTACTAACATGAAGTAACTATAAACTCTATACATTATACGAGCATATAATTTTGTAAAACTAATATTTAGTTCTCATAAATAGTTATACAAAAACAAATCTATTCCACGGAAACCGTACATTTTTCCGGGATAAAAAGTAACCTATGTGCTATTTGAGACTATTGTCTATCTCTGTGCCAAATTTCATCCAGATCCGTTTAGCCGTTCTGGCGTGAAAGAGTAAAAAACATCCTTCCAAACTTTTGCATTTATAAAATGTAGTGATTTTTTCAAATGAAATATAATATTCATACCAAATAATTTATCCTGGTCTCGGAATGTCATTAGTTATAATATGACTTCTCAGTTGCCAAACGTTCAAGATGCTTTAAACGAATTTTGTGCAAGTTGATGCCATATTAAGATAAATCATAGCTAACAATAGGCCTATATTCATATAGCACTCAAATAACCTGACAAGAATTTCGATTGCACATCCTAACTGTTATGTGTTTTAAATCCTAAGAAAGTTTATCTATACATATAATAAAATTGTAACTAAACCCAAACTGTTAAATTATTTTTTGTTGTTATTAAAATATTTTTTGGAAAATCTTATTGAAATAAACATTATTGTCAATACAGAGGCCGAATCTATAGTTTTTTGAATTTTTGTCTGTCTGTCTGTTACTGCATCACAGAAAAACCACTAGAGGGATTTTCACGAAATTTGGTATGGTGATAGCTGGTTACGGGTCAACATATAGGATACTTTTTACCGCAGGAAAATGTCTCATATCTGAGAAAAAAAAACAAAAACTGCAATGTAAGAGTATACTAATATGTAAAACCTAAGAATTTGGTTTTTCGTCATCTGAACGCGAGCGGAGCCGCGAGCAATGTTAGTATATAATAATTACTTTTTGTGATGTTTTACTTAGGAATTGACATTTTTTTATTTGTGTAGAATCTTGGTAGTGTAATCTGTCCATTAAAAAAAAATTAAAATGTAAACCTAATTCCATATATTTAAAAGTATGAAATATATATAGGAGTTTCCCTTTACAAAAGATATCCCAATAAAATAGTTACAAACTCGTTGTTAGCCTCCTTTTTGTAGTCGGTCATAAATGATAAATTAGAGTAAGAGTGAGACGAAAATTGATCACTATTTATAATTAATTTAAAAAAAATAGCCATTTCCGTATACACAAGACCTATCAATATTAGTGTCATGAATAATTCATGAACATTAAACGTGTAGTCAATTCGATCTGTCTGTCTGTCTTATTATGTTATACGAAACCCAGTAATGTATTATTCACCCACGTCTACAATTAACTGATTATATCTCATGTAAACATTATATGTATGAAAAATACAATAGATTTTATGCGCAAATAACCGTTTTCCTATTGCTTTACCTATTATTCTATTTTATTTTCAACCACTACATGTGACCTGGGATTGTATCTTGTATAATAGTGACTCACCCTCGCTTTGCTTTGGGTTTGTCCCTAGACAAAAACAAGTCCTATCCCACAGAACTGTACGTTTTTTTCAAATAAAAGTAACATATGTGCTATTCCAGACTATAATCTATCTCTGTGCCAAATTTCATTCAAATCCATTTAGCCGTTCTGGCGTGAAAGATTAACAAACATCCACCCATCCTTCCATAATAGTGGCATAATCCGGGCAGCAAAGGCAGTGTTAGTCCAATGGTAATGCGCACACTTAGGAAACTAAGTGAAGTGGGTTTAAGTCTGGCACCTCTGATATTTTCATGTATGAATCATTTCCAACATGATTACTACTTGCCTTACGGTGAAGGATAACATCGTGAGGAAATCTGCATGTCTGAGAGAATCTAGCAAGTTTTCGAAAGACATATGAAGTCCGCCAACCCTCACTTGGCCAGCGTGGAGGATTATGGCTTGAACCCCCTCTTATCGGATCCAGCAGTGAGACGTAAAAAGGGTGATTACAATATAATACAAAATACGGGCATGATTAATCGGTCGAATCATAAATTGTCTCTAAAGAGTAAAGATGGCTGAACACTTAAATATCTTAATTTACTTTTACAAATAAATATATTTAAAGCAAGCAATTTAATGTCATTATACAAAATCGGGGCAAATACCATAAAAAACGTTCAATGAACCAGATAGGTATCTCATATAAAATGTTAGAAACACATCCTATTAAATGAGTCAGAAACATGTCAGCTACTTTATGTTTTTAACACACTGTCTAAATAAAGGTGAAGGTCATTAGATTAGATTCTATACATGGTACTGCCAGTGGTTCCGCCCGTGTATGCATTTCCACTATATTTTTAAGGGCGCACCAAGGCAATTACGAAATAACTACGTTCATTTGATCCCTTGCTGTATTGTTATTACTAAATTTTTTTATTATGTAATTAATATGTAAGATATTTAAGGATTTATTCTATAAATCGTACACTTTAGAAACACGATTACTTGTAGTTTCCTCGATAGAAAAAAAATCCAAAATGATCTCTATCAAACTGAAAAGCCCTTAGTGCGTCGTAAATAGTTCAAGGAAGTTCATCAGTTTTTAATAATAACAAAAATATACGTTTTCTATATCGTATACACTTTAGATTTTTAAAATGTATTTGTTTTAATAATACGAAGGAAATACCTAAATTCACACGAGTTCCGTCCATCCTAGCCACACTTCCCCGTGCCCGCTTTCGTCCTACTAAAATCAAAAGCTCGATGCCCTATGTATTTGACTTTTCATTCCTATAAGAGCTTACAAAGTTCAAATTATGGAACTGTATTTTGAAGCTTCTTAACAATATGTAATGAAAATTGCCTGTTTTTTTTTATTTTAGACTATTTGAATCAATCTATAATAAAAGATACTATTAAGTAAAACATGTTATTCTGTCGAGAATATATTGTGTTTAGTGTGCATAAATACGTGGTATTAATTCGAGTTTATACGTATGAAGGATAATTACAACATCATTGTATCGAAACTATTATTTTTAAAATATCAACTGTTAAGTTTCTCGCCTGCTATAACCACTACCGTGAAAACGCGAAGTTTGATGGCTGGTCTGTTGCAAATGTTTAAATTCAAATTCAAAATATTTTATTCAGCATTAAATTATTACAATTTTACTGAACGTCATGAGTCTTCTACCAGTTCGGAAAGAAGAAGCCTCAGACCTGAGAAGAACTGGCGAAAGAAACTCAGCCTGACTAATATTATTTCGTTATCTTTTTTATAAGTTAAATTATAATTTACAATATTTCTATAAAGTTGAAGTAGCATGCAGGCGATTACTTCATTCCCAACGCATGATATCTATAAAATTCGATCTTCCAAACGAAAAAGCTATTTCGCCTGAACTTAGAATTGGTGTACCTTCTAACGACAATTAAAGCAGACCGTACATCAGTTGTTTGTTCAAAACACACTTCCAATGCCCTTATGCGTCTCTCAAATGAAGTTCAGAGGGGAGGGTAGAGGGATCATCATGATTTCAAGTCACTAAACACTTTTTGTTTTAGCAATAATATATCAAAGAGCACCTGTGTAATAATAATTAGTCTATTGAAAAATATTATGAGATGTGGATCTATGGGGGGCCCAAGTAAAGCCATGAGTGATATGAACATGGAGTGCGAGTATTAGTCGCTAACAATAAAATTTAACTTATTTTTTTTACCATTCGTGGATAAACGTTTATATATTTCATACAAAAAATAAACCTAAATGGAAATCGCATCCGTAGACAGCTCAATAGACACAATCTAATTCTGAATTGCTACGCTGTTTATATTTTTAGTAATGCTGCCTTGATTTGTCATTCTGTCCAAAAATGCTTCTTTATGATAAAAAAATATTTTATAATGTAGATACAGGTACTTGCTATACTTCCATAGCTAACAAATGCCAACAAACTATATTGCTTATGGTGGGTCCACATGATACCGACTCTCATACAATTTTATAGAATTTGTATTTGTCTGAGCGATAAAATCGGAAAAGTTATGACTTTTATAACTATACTAGCGACTCACCCTCGCTTCGTTCGGGTTCGTCCCTAGCTTGATTCCCCATACAAACTTTCATCCTCATTTTCACCCCCTTCAGGGATGATTTTCGGGATAAAAAGTATCCTAAAGTCCTTTCCAGGGTCTCAAACTATCTTCTTACCAAATTTTATCTAAATCGGTTCAGTAGATCCAGAGATTACCCCCTACAACGTCACAAACTCACAAACTTTACCTCTTTATAATAGTAGTATAGATAATAAAACCATGTATTTTCATAATAATTTTTTGTCCATATTTGGGTACAATTGGATTTTTTGAGGTCCGCTACGCTAGTATGCGAAATTGACTGGAAATCTAAAAAATTTCAAAAATCTAAGGAAATGTCTGTACAGTGTATGTGTACAGATATCTATACTTATCGTTGACCTACCATTAAGAGCAATAACGTAACTAACTAATATGTACTCCGCTACGATTATGGTGCATGTCCTCTTTAGTCCTTAAAATATTAATACAAAAAATGTTTATTATGGAGAAGATATCAAAGTGTACGATCATAGAAGTACTAACCCATAAATATATTACAATTTGAATGCCCATATAAATCATTTTCCGCCTCTTTAGCAATCTCTAACGACATTGAGAATATTATGATTAAAAACCATTCAATTTTTACAAGATAAATAGACTATTGTTTTAATATACGTAATATGAAATATTCATAAAATAAAATTAGGCACATTTTGTTTGTTTGTTGATATTAAACCATATTTCATTAATTTATGAAGTCTACTTACTGGCTTTATAGTAATTTGTCCCTTTTCACTATCTCGCAAATGCTTTATTTTCTATCGGTATTTTTTTTAACTAAAACTTAACTAACTTTTAACTAAATATGTAAAAAAATTGAAGTCTATAGTTACACTGTATTTTCAGTGTATAGTTAGTGTATAGTTACACTGTTTTTTGTTCTATTAGGTAGTGGTTTCATTATTAAAGAATCATACAAATCTACTAACTAAATCACAATCGATGGCAATATTAAGTGACATACAAAAACATCTAATTTGAGTGCCTTCTCCGTTTTGGAAGTTGGTAAAAAAATATTTCATATAATTTGACTCGGTTATATTTTTATAGTGCATTTAGCACATATAACTCCTCAGGCCATCTTTAAAATGATTAGACAAAGCCGTAATAGCTATGCAGGTATGATCCATACAAACTTCCTAAATGAATCACTATCCTTGACACACGAGTGGGCGACACAATAGATTCGGAATACTACGCTACTGACACACGATTGAATTATTTACTATGCAAGGTAATACTATGAATAATTAAAAAAAAATTAAAACAAACTATAAAATGAAAAAATATATTTAAATAAAAAGTAAAATTTTTTTTTTTTAGAAAAATATAAAGTGACATTTAATATTGTGTCAAAAAAATTTTTCCTGATGATTTTTTTATTTTAATATATTAATTCAGTGTTTTTTTTAAAGTACAATTAAGTAAGTAAATACAATTATATGGGGGTTCATAAAACCCAAATTTTTATGTAACTTTATAGTTTTTTGTAACTCTTTTCTTTCCACCTTTAGGGGTTGATATTTTGTTGACATTTATAAAAGAGCCAAGTTTGAGGTATATCTTATTCATTATAAAAAAAATAGAAAATCAATTCGAATCTCTTCTTTTTGAAGTCGGTAAAAATTGGTTTTACCTGGTTAATATAGACCTATTTATGCCCAACATACATACATTAACGTTTAACGTTAGAAATTTCATCTAGTTTCACCCCTAACCATGAATGCTTTAAAGTCGGTAAACGTTGGTAATAAAAAATCTAAATAAATCCGCGAACAAATCCGAAAATATTGTTTTATTTTATAGTACCTCCTCTTTTCTGAAGTTGGCCAAATACTGATCTCCAACTTTATTTGTTTGATTACAAAATCTTCATTATAAATAAAATGTACTGTAACAACTATACCTTCGAGACATCTAACACCTCAGTCTCTCCCGTGACCATGATTGCTGTAAAGCATTCGAAACGTTGGGAACCAAAAATCCAAATAAATCCGCGAAATAATCCGAAAAGATAGTTTTATTTAAAATGTCAAATATTCACGTAAATCTAAGAAAGTATTAAAATCTTCATTATCCAAGCTTACTGTAGCTTTTGTATATTTTTTATTAAAAGTTTAATAATTCCAAAATTTGTCCCAAACATACAAACCAACAAATTTTATTTATAATAGTGAAGATAAAACTCCTTTGAGGAATTTAGTTACATCATATATAATATATTAGGCAGATTGTATTTTATATGTGAAGTACCACCATCCAAGATTTTATTTCAATGTGGGCTCAAATCGGAAGGACAAAAGGCGTTGTCACTATACTTACCTATATGATGACACGTTTGGCTCAGTTTGTAGTTGCTGTGCCAGCGGTCGGGGGTTCTAATCCCGCTGGGGGCATTCATTTGTGTGATGAGCACAAATGTTTGTACTCCAGTCAAGGGTGTTTATATTTATAATATGTATGTATTTAAAGTTATATATGTGTAGTGTATCAACTATCTGGTATCCATAACACAAGCCTCGTAGCTTACCATGGAACTAGACGATGCTGTGTGTTAATGTCCCACCATATTTATTTTATTTATTTATCAACAAGATGTAA
Organism: Brenthis ino; assembly: GCA_921882275.1. Taxonomy (NCBI): domain Eukaryota; kingdom Metazoa; phylum Arthropoda; class Insecta; order Lepidoptera; family Nymphalidae; genus Brenthis; species Brenthis ino. Next base: position 17,166,593 of record OV170224.1, on the reverse strand, counting down.
ACTTTTAGAATGAATAAAAGTTTTTAGTTTTTATACATTCTTAAAATTCCACCTATGCAAGATATGTCAATAGAAATAAAGTAGAAACAGAATAATTAAACAATGTGATTTTTTTACAAAAATTTGCACTAGTGACTCATCCTAACTTCGCTTGACATAGCTTTTAGCGTTCTGCTGTGAGGAAATCAAGCTTATTAAAATTTAAGTACCTGTTATAATTAACTGGATGGAGCGAAAAAAAAATTTTTTTTGGGGGTACAATTTGTAGCTTATAAAAACAACATTTAAAAAGAAAGAATTTTTACTCAACATTTTGAGGTGGATTGCTGATTTTAAAAATAAATAAATAAATAAAATTTTCGGTTTGAATGAAAAAAATTTTGAAGTTTGAATGAATATAGTCGTTTTCTACTAACTTTCACTGGAGTAAAAAAAAGTAACATGTTATAGTTTCAACTTTTTTTAAATTGCAATAATTCAATAAATAAATAATTTTCACAGATGCTATTGTAAATATTTAAAATATCATCAAAACCAAAATAACAAACGATACTAATAAATATATAATTCATTCTATAAGCAATAACTGCTCTATTTATAATAAAAAATGACACAAAAACTGATTGAAAAATATTGTTATGATAATCACAGATCCGTATCTTTTCTATATATAAAATACATATATATATACTTGTTTATGCAAATTGTATATTTTTGTAAGCGGAAGTACGAATTAAGCGTAATAACTTTTTAAGATATTGTTAAACTCACATTACGCTTATTAACTTCTTTTTATCCGCGGCTTCACATGCTTGCTTGACACATTCATAAATTATATTCGGGTATTGTTCAGTATGTACTTAATAACAGCAAGTGGTTAACATGTACGGTTTTAGATCTTGAGATCCTGGGATCGAGTCCCGGATCGGGTCAAATCAGTTACTGAGTTTTCTGTCTTGAAATTCTCAGTAACAGAAGTTGAGAAGCTATCGTAAAGTCCCTCATGCTTTAAAAAGCACGTCAAGCTATCGGTCCTGTGTTTTATCTCTTACTGGTCGTCGTAGTTAAAAGAGCTATAGCAAGTGAAATTTTACAAAAATATCTCGATGACAACTAAAAATATTCGCTGTATACAAAAATACAAACGAGCAAGTTTTTATTATTTTGATTTTATAATTAATAAGTAATCTACATAAGCTGACTCTGTAACCACCTATTTATTGATCGAATAATCAATTAGAGAAAAAAATATTTAAGTATAAATAGTGATCCGATTACGAAAATTATTTTACTAAACAGGATGCATTATGCCTTGTGGAATAGGACATTGTTTATAACAATACAGGGTGGATTTTTGAGACGGGACAGTAAGAGCAAGTACCTTAACCGCTATAGTTACAGGAAAACGTTCCTAGGAGACTATCCATTACTTTTTGAGATATTCTAAACTGCATTCGCAGATTTTGGAAAAAATGTACAGTTAGCGAAAAAAATGCTAAAATACCAAAAAACTTTTATTTATGTCAATCGATCTATTTCATGTAGGGATCAAAAGACTCTATGGGACCATTTAAGGTATGAGTACTAGAAATGACAGAAATCGCCAAAAACGTTTACCATACATTTTGTACGGAAAAACGATTAATCAACTAGAAATATTCTATATATAAAAAAGCGCATTTATATTATTAGTAGAATTACTAATTGCCAAGTTCAGCTTCTTTTTACAAGTTTCACTATATTTTACGATATACAAGATTATATTTGGGGGAGGCCTGTCACGTATCGTAGTGTAGTCAAATTGTAGTAGACGTCTCTTGACTGAGGAAATAAACAAAATCTATACTAATATTAAAAAGAGAAAAAGTTTGTGAGTTTGTGACGTAGTAATTTCTAGATCTACTGAACCGATTTAGATGAAATTTAGTAAGAAGATAGCTTGAGACCCTGGGAAGGACATAGGATACTTTTTATCCCGGAAATCATCCATTAAAAGGTTGAAAATGGGGATTAAAATTTGTATGTGGAATCAACCTAGGGACGAACCCTAGCGAAGCGAGGGTGAGTCGCTAGTTATTTAATAAAAATAAAATTATCAAAGTTATTTGAGTTACAGTAAATTAGATTTTGCTTGCAGCTCTACTCGCGTGGTACCTTGATCAAAAATATATCTGTACTCATCTTAACCCAGAACATAAGTTATTTTCAAATTGCACTTAAATTCATTGAATCGTTAGACCATGAAGTAACAACAGATATACAGGCAATCATATTTTTAATATTTTTATTTTATTCACCCCTTTTTAACGTTTCGTTTCATTGCTGAGCACAGGCCTCCCTTTATTGTGAGGGCGATCAGGCCATAGTCCACCACGCAAGAATTGGCAGATTTCACATGTCTTTTGAAAACTTGGTAGACTTGGTAGAGTCTCTTGGACATGCAAGTTTCCTCACGGTATTTTACTTCACCGTAAGACAAGTGGTAATCATGTTGGAAATGATTCGCAAATGCAAACATCAAAGGTGCGAGACCCAGGATTGGAACCCGCGTCACTCGGTTTCTAAAGCGAGAGCGATACCACTAGGCTACCACTGCTTTTTATATTTTATTGAGCATATTAGTATTATTTAGATTACAACAAGATCACACTTATTTACCCTTGTAATAACAATTTACATGAAGATACATCTCGCCATAATAATTAACGGGCCGTAGTTTATAGAATACTTTGTTAAGAATTGTGTAAAGGTACCAAACATTGCTGAGTTGCAACAATCTACGCGGTATATAATTTATGTTAATTGTATTGGGCGGCTCGAGTGGGCTAATTTTCCAAAAAGCCATGCATTTTACTTATGCATTCATATTTCATACAAAGTCGTAAGAGACCAGTCAATCAATCGTCATTTGAGATCAGTCAGAAAAAATACCTTGGTCCAAATGCTTTCCATATTTAGTCTAAAAAAACCCAGAAAGTTATAAAATCAAGACTACGAAATTTGAACCCATAATCTTTGAAATCTCTAAAGAATAGATGTTGAGACATTAGCACACAGCACCATCTAGTTTCATGGTAAGCTGCGAGGCTTGTGTTATGGATACCAGATAGTTGATACACTACACATATATAACTTTAAATACATACGTATTATAAATATAAACACCCAAGACTGGAGTACAAACATTCGTGATCATCACACAAATGAATGCCCCCAGCGGGACTCAATCCTGCGACCGGTGGTACAACAAGTAGGGTCACTACAAACTGAGCAAAACGTGTCGTCAAAAGCTGATTCTTGATGGATAGGAAATCAATATACTAGCATTATTTATAAATAATAAGTTTTGAACTTAAAAAAAGAACTCCCTCCATTTAAAATCCTTCAGACAAATATATTAATTTAAAAAAAACCACATGAAAATCGGATAAAAATAATTTGTGAAGAATGAAGATATTACCGTATAAATGACAAAACCATTTATCTAAATTACGTATACTTATTTTTTTAAGTAGGTCAAAACATCTCTTTACTATATTGCAGTCTAAACTGATTTTGATGCAATTATTAGGAAATAAAAACTAAAGACCCATAAAATTGTCTAGACAGAATTACAGTACAACATTATATTATACGTAATTATCATATAAATGAAACAAATCGTTATGTACTACGCCTTACAGATCCTACATTGCAACCTTGACTTTGGATATATGCAAGCTTGTATATAAACCGGGTCGGGATGATCAAGAAGCATTCGAAGTTCGGTAGCCCTAGCAGCAACATGAAACTGGTACGTCTATTAGTTTTTGCAAACTACATCAATATCGAAACAGCCATTAGTATAGTAAATTATATAAAATATGTAAAATTGCTAATTTGAAATTTAAAATGAGTAAGGACATCTTTTAAGTGGTTTAATTTCCTTGTAATATACTATACTTTGTGAAATTTTCATCAAAATCTGCTTAATCAGTTAAAAATGTACTAAATTTATATCATACTATACATGTACCTACTGACTGATATAAACCGCTTGGATTTGGCTTAATATTTGTATTAGTTTTTTTTTAATAAAATACTTTTTGAAGCATGGTTTGTTATTGTAAGGTGATAACTCCGTAATTAAATGTATTTGTTCTATAATACGTCTTGTGTTTGTTTACTTGCGGAGAAATTAGAATTTTCGGTAATTACATTATACTAAGAAAAACTGCTTTTAATAATATCCTTTTATTGTCCATATTTCAGACATTTTCTTGTATATAGTTCAATATTTTTGTTATATATTAAGATTGAAATCTACATAATATAATTATTATTGATATCCCATGTATTGGACTAATCGACTATTTGTAACTAATTTTATCTTTCCAAAATTGTTAAGTATTTCCCTTAGAAACGCCACACTTTCATAATTTTCTTATATTCTGAATAATTTGAGTGTAACCTACATCAACCAAAACGTAATTATAGTATTACATCATTGGATATTGACATGGTTTCGAAGAGCATCTATTTTTATTTAATTACAGTAGTCTAAAGCATTGTTTAGTGTCTCCCACATCAACTGAATTTGTTATTTAATTGTACCTTCTGCAACATCTTATAATGTTAAATGAGCAATTTTTGTATATACATTATTTTTTTCTTGTTATCTCGGAAGCAGCTCTAGCAATTTGGATCAAATTTTGTATTTAGATAAAGTGTTGCTCGTTATCTATATAGGTATCTTTTCGCCGGTACTTTGGTGTTGTTTATAATATTTAGTATTCTATAAAATTTGTCCCATATGCATTAATACACCTTTGAGCTTAATTTAAGCTTTTTTTGTATATTTTCTAAATATTGGTGTCATATTCTCTCTCTTGAGAGAGATCTCTTGATAAATTTAAATTAATACAATTTTAGCTCCATTACAGTTAGATTTCTTACATTACAACGTATTAAATTATGTAAATATAATTTGATACTACAAGTATCAAATGAAGTGTACATAATTTGATATTTAAGTAGGATAGATAAGTTTTAAGTGATTTTACAATAAATTATCTATACAGTTTACATTTATAGACCAATTGAGTGTCTTTTTCTCCTTTGTTTGTCAACCGTTTTTATTTTTATTTTTTATTTATTAGCTATTGACGAGCTTTTGATGCTATCAATAAAAACAGTTTTTATGTAAATATATACCCATATATTGTGATGTTTTTAATAATATTTTGGTCGAATTTCGATCATGAACGAACACTAGTCCCTCAACGGCCGCGGACACGCCGGCGTTACAGTTAACAATAGATTTCTTAGAAATTTTATTAATTTCTTAGAAATTTAACTGGAGGTGCTAGTAATATAAAATGTGTACAACAGTAACCATTAGCATAAAATAAACTAAAACTATCTATTTTTGTTTAGATCATCCTCTCAGCATTTATCAGCGCGTGCGCAGCCGCCGTCCTGCCTCCATACGTACCCTTACAGTACCGCCCCAACTACGCAGATAGACCTCGTGCGGCGTTGGAGAGAAATGCAGCAATACTACGATCTGTATCAGACGTAAACGAACAGGGATATCATTTTGCTTATGACACTGAAAACGGCAAGTAAAACTCAATACTTATCTATTACATAAAAAAACACTTATTATTTACAAGCCGCTTGGATATTTAAAATATTCTTAATGCCATCATAAATACAATATATTATGTAGAATGCCATTCTTCTTTACACAAACTGTCGAATTAAAGTTAATGTATAACATCAACTTACTCTGTCATATTACTTTTCTGTGTGAAGACATAAAATCCGTACTACTTAATATTATAAATATGAAAGTGTGTTTGTTTGTTTGTTTGTTTGTTTGTTTGTTTGTTTGTTTGTTCGTTTGTCCTTCTTTCACGTCGAAACGGAGGGACGGATTGGCGTGATTTTTTGTGTGGAGATAGTTGGAGGGCTGGTGAATGACATAGACTACTTTTTACCGCGGGATATTATCTGATTCCCACGGGAAAACACGCTATAATACAATCCAAAAAAAATATTTATGATCAGAATTACTTGAAATTTGGTATTATTTTAGTAATATATAAAATTATGGGTAATAATGTATATAAGCTTTATAATTTTTGATTGACGTTCTGATTTTGAAAATAATTCTAAATATTCTAGGGGGTATATCTAAGTAATATAGGTATACTACTCTTTATAAAGGTATATCATTAGTTTATGGGATAATATATATATATATATATATATATATATATATATATATATATATATATATATATATATATAGGGAAGGTGAAGTTAGGGCCTGAACGAAGTGAGGTATGTTGCACTCTTGTAGAAAAAAACGTTGCGAAATTCTTTTTATCATTTTTCATCTTCAAAGCTAGGTATAATATCTAGATTTTTGATTAACAGGCAAAGAAAAATGTATTTAGCATATTTTTTAACATCTCACTGCCGGGCTCGGGCCTCCCAATACGAATCAGGTAATAGTTCACCACGCTCGCCAAGTGCGGATTGGTTTGTTGACTTCACATGTCTTTCGAAAACTTAGTAGGATTTCTTAGACATGCAGGTTTCCTCACGATGTTTTCCATCACCGTAAGACAAGTGGTAAAAATGTTAGAAATGATTCGCACATGAAAATATCTGAGGTACGAGATCCGGGATTTGAACTCGCTTGAGCTTTCTGGCAATAATAAATATTTAATTTTAAGAACAATGACAATATTAAACTAACCTGCGAAAATTTAATTTGGAACTCCCAGATTATAACAATAGCTTAAGGAAAACTATTTGATAAAACAAGTTAATAATTTATAATTATATTTGGCCATTTTAATCAAGTTTTCATTAAATGTATGTTATAAAATTATTTATTTATTTTTTCTACTGTTCAAATTAACGCAAATGGGTATGTTGTTCTTGAATATGTATAAAATATTATTATTAAGTCAAAAATGGAAAAAGATGAAAAATGATCTAAAGTCACTTAGTTCATTATAACATGCATAGATTTTTTATTATCAAATATAATTATTATTAACTAGAAGAACCCGCGGCTTCACTCGTGCCAAAACTACAAAATAAAACTCTAAAAATGTACGTTTCATACAAATTATCATGTCCTATTTTACTGCCATAAGGGATGAATTTCGAATACTGCTAAAACATGTATTTATTTGAAGAGAATTAATAGCAAGTTTCAAGTAATTCTGATTATAAATATTTTTGTGTTGTATTATAACGTGTTTTCCCGTGGTAATAAGATAATCCCACGCGGTTAAAAGTAGCCTATATCACTCTCCAGCCCTTCAATTCTCTCCACACAAAATATTACGCCAATCCGTCAATTTGTTTCGATTTGAAAGAAGGACAAACAGACAAACTTTCATATTTATAATATTAATAAGTATAAAGTATGGATTATGCCAATACTTCAAGAGATAGAAAATATGCTGTAAGTGATGTTACCATTAATAATATTCGTTTAAAGATATAATAATCGGAATTAGTTTTGTTCGTCTCAATGTTGTCAGTTAAAATAAGCAAATAGGGTATTTGCTTTAAGAGTAAGACGTGTTAAATCAAGTATTTTAATTATTTTTTAACAAAAAAGATCCTCTAACTACTAAACTACTCACAAAAGTTATTAATCTAACCTTATAGATGGAATGAGGGAGGACATGAGTTATGCATACAAAAATAATTATTAAAAACAAAGGTATTAAGTAACACCCACAAAAATCTCCTTTTGATAGGGTTAAAAGTTATAAATACAGAATAAGATACACAAAATTAAAGATAATAATCAGTGAGTTTAAATACTTGCCTGATATTAAACATATCGTCCTCAAAATTGTATGGAAATGACACATTGTAGTGTTACGTCTATTCGATGCTACACGTAGCTCTTGTTATATATATATTAGTTTTTTTGGATTCCGTACCCGATGGGTGCCAACGGAACCATATTACTAAGCCTCCGGTGTCTATCCATCTGTACGTCTGTCAGATGGCTGTATCTCACAAACCGTGATAGGTAGAGAGTTTAAATTTTCACAGTTGTATTTTTATTGCCGCTATAGCAACAAATAATAAAAAAAACAATATGGCGAATTGCAAAAAGGCTGCCATGCACATTAAAAAAAATCGATTATGATACGGAACCCTTCGTGTGCGAGTCCGACACGCACTTGACCGATTTCTTATTTTTATCAAAAATACTATATTACCTAAACTAGGACATGTTAAAATATGCATTTAAATCACATTTAACTTTAATCAGGTTAGTTCATATTGGAAAAGATAAAAAAATCCGCGGGAGGTTACGTTACCAACGACACCGTGTATAGTAACGATAAACTGATAGTTCAAATCAAATTTACATATCTGTAAGCGATTCTTAAAATTTACGACTATAATTCCATTTAAAATTAGATTACAAATACAAAACAAGGTTAGATTTTGCAATCGTGTGAAATAATGTACTTCATAAACCATATATGTATGTATGTAGGTATGAGAATATATCGTAACTGTAGATGAATAAATTTTAGTGTCATTATTTAAGGTGTTCTTACAATGTATTAGTATAATCGATTTTGTTTAGAATATCTTCTTCTAATATATAAAATTGATGATAAGGGTGGTCCACCCCAAAATATTTAATTTTTATTTTTTGGACAAAAATTTTATTTTATTTTTTTGTTATGTTTTGACATTGAAGAATACATACAAACCTAAATTTTCACTAGTAATATTATATACGAAAGTGTATTAGAGTGTCTTTTTCACACAACAATAAATAAAGCACGCTGTAGAGTGACGTAATACTAGTTTCAATGTCTATATATTTGTAGAAAAATTAAGATAAAATGGGTTAATGTCTGTCTAATATAAACTTTTATCTTAACCTAGAATCGAACCTAGTACCAGTGTAACAATTCTTACATTTCACCATTATAATATTAGAAAAGAAAACAACAACTGACTAACTTAAATATCATTCCAGGTATCTCAGCGGAGGAGACCGGTCGTGAAGCCAATGGGATTCAAGCAGCTGGTGGCTACGCATATACAGGAGATGATGGACAGGTTTACAGCGTGAGGTACATAGCTGATGCGAACGGGTTCCAACCCCAAGGTGCTCATCTTCCTACCCCTCCACCCATCCCTGAAGCCATCGTCAAGGCTTTGCAGGAGAACGCGAGGGATGAAGCCGCTGGAATTTTTGATGATGGTAAGAATTGACAGTGTTGCTATTTTTATTTTTTAGTGAAAGTAAATGCAATTTTTTGCATTACGTTCTGTTTTACTTTTTAATTTTTTTTCTTCTGAACGTTGAAAAAGTCTGAGGCAGGGGTTCGGTTGAATTATGCCAACTTTGACACGTTGCAAAGCCATCTAGTACTTTTATTTTGTATAAAACGTATATGTATCAAAATTTCAAAGTGATTAGTGAAAATTGAAAAATTTGCGGTGTTGTGTAAACGAAAATTTAAATACATTTTTATTTATATACATAAATTTGTTCAGGAATTACTTTATACATACACTTGATTTCATCCTAAATAAATCGATTAATTGGATCGGCTCCTTTAAATGTCAATCTTGTTAAAGCTGTAACTTTAAAATTAGTTTTGTACTGTAAAAGCTATAAATTAAGCAAGGGCGTGTCTAAAGTAATATATTAAATTGATTCTCAGACTCGAAGGTGTAACTAAATACTAACAATTTATCATCTAACACTTAGATCCTTTCACTCTCATCTATAATTAAATGTTCAAAGCAATGGATTTTTGAGTATATTAAAATAATTGAAAATATCAAAAGTGCTCGGTTATACTGTACTTAAAATTGAAAGTTATTACAATTATAATTTATACATATATTATAATATGAAATAAATATATTTAGTTTAATTACTAAAATGCATGCAGACTAATTGAATAACGCGTTGAAATCGATACGAACAAATATGTTTGAGAGCTACGATGTCGCAGACAAACAAACACGTATAGCTAAATAAAACTCCTTCATAATGTATAAATTCGTCTTCAAGCATCGTGTCCCATATTTTGATAGTAATGATTTTATTCATATATAATTTTCTTACTACCTCTAAGTAGTACTAAGAGTTAGATTTACGCGAATATTTGATATTTTAAAATAAAACTATCTTTTCGTTTTTCTCCCGTGACCATGATTGTTGTAAAGCTTTTAAACGTTGGGAACCAAAAAATCAAAATAAATCCGCGAAAAAATCCAAAAAGATTTTTTTTTTAATATTAATAACTAGCGACTTACCCTAGCATTAGTCCAGGTCATGGTCTATCTGTATGCTAAATCTCATCTAAATTTGTATAGTCGGTACAGCGTGAAGAAGATATAAATATAAACTTTCTTATTTATAATTTTAGATAAATATTTCTATACTCCGTACTACGTCGTGCTTTTTCCTCCTTTAAAATATAATTTTCTTTCTTTACATCGAAAATAGCTTAGTACTTTCATATATTTAAATAAACAAATGCTTATGTATCAATGTTCAGTGGATTTCAAACTCCTTTACATTGTATAGCATATAATTTCTTTGTAAATAATCATCAATTTACGCCTATTCATGGAACAAATTACAGAGCGAAGCTACTATATGGAAACACTTGATTACGTAATGTGCTAATCTATACATATAATAAAATTGTAACTAAGTCGAATCTGTACATTAAATATTTTCGGAAAATCTTTTTGATATAGTCATTATTATCGATCGATATAGAGGCCGAATCTATAGTTGCTTAGAATTTTTGTCTATCTGGCTGTCTGTCTATTACCACATCACGAGAAAACCACTGGACAGATTTTGATGAAATTTAGTATGATGATAGCTGGTTATCCGGGTCAGCATATAGGATACTTTTTAGCGCGGGAAATTGTCTCATTTTTGAGAAAAAATACAAAAACTGCAATGTACGAATCATCTGAACGCGGGCCGAGCCGCGGGCAATTCTAGTACTATTATATTTTATCCGATTTTAAAATAGGAGAAAGTTTTGAATTTAACTAGCTTTTGTATAATTATACGTGATATTTGATCTGAAAGAAAATACCTTAAATATCGACATCTGGATGGTCATAAATATAAAGAAGTATATAGTATTTTATTTTAACTAAAGAAACAAGTAGTTAACTGTTAATATTTAATTACATATTTTTTATTATTTTATACAGTACAAAAACTCAAAATATACAATTTGAGTCTTCAAAGTGTCCTCAAAAATAAGTGCATAATTCGATATTTAAATGCGTTTTTTTAAAATCTCTTTTGTTCATTGCTTTTCTTTATAATAAAATTCAAACGCATGTTGTTTCGTTTAAAAAAGTACTATATGTGGTGTGCGTGAGTTTCACCTTGTATTTTTTTAGGCAATTAGAACTTCCGATTTTCAAATTTTATTCTTTGGTTTGACTCAACGTCACATGTCGACGCCACTTTTTGAAGATATATCTGTTAGGAAATGTATATCTATGTTTTTATATATCAATGAATTATTTATTATCAACTATTTGCTATAGCTGTGTTCTTTTAATTAGTTTAAAAACATAGCACTAGTAATCTGTATGTATGTGAAAAAACAAATCTGACCATTTATAATACTATTAGATACTTCATATTGCCCTCTTAAGTTCATTGAAATATAAAACCCTAAGACTAATATGCTGAAAATTACCTTTGAAATTAATATAATACTTAAGTTCCAGCTAATACACTTTATAATGTAATGTTATAAATCTAATATAATTCATAATATTATGGGTCTAGAAGTGATAGGTCGATGTCATTTATTATATGCATGTCCTTATTTTGTGACATAGAATCAAATTGAATACGAAATTAACTACATATTACGGCTTTAAAATTATCTATACATATAATAAAATTCTGAGTTGAACCTGTGCATTACATATTTTTTTGGAAAATCTTATTGAAACAGTCATTATTATCGATGCAGATATCGAATCTATAGTTTTTTGTCTATCTGGATGTCTGTCTGTGGCCTCATCACGAGAAAACTACTGGAGATTTTGATGAAATTAAGTATGATGACAGCTGGTTATCCGGGTCAACATATAGGATAGGTACTTTTACTGCGGGAAAATATCTCATCTCTGAGAAATCTATACTAAACATTAAAACGTAACTAGGGACGAACATGAGTGGAGCAAGCGCTAGTAGGTACTTACATAAAATAATAGATTGTGAAATGTTATAAATCAAAATATATTTATTCAAATAGATTTTTACAAACACTTTACAAGTAGTCAAAAGGCTTGTCAAGATATTAATTTTAAAATCGTGGAAGAATAAAAGCTAAAAATACATAGGTATGACATATTGTTTATATGACACAACGATTAAGTCATGTCAGTACATTTTAAAAAAATCTAATCCTCAACGTTTGTGGAATATCTATATCTCGTATCTCGTCTAAGTTTTCAACTTTTACATTTTTAATTTTTAAATGATTCTAAGCCATTATGAAAAAAAATCATTTAGATGTCAGTAATGTAAGTCCATGAGAAATCTGTTCGATTACACGATCTGGACGCACATTTACTACTTCGACTGTCTATATTCTGTCAATCATCTGTTTGAGAAGTTATCAGATTTCAAATGAATAATAAGTATTATTAATATTTAGTTTAAAAGCTGAGTATGTCCAAAAGCTTAGCCTGAACAATGATTTGCCATTGCTTAGACTAAGCTCTTTGAGTTTATAAAGCTGTAGTTTATTCCTATAATAACAAAGTTTCAGTGGAAAATACAAAAATATCGTGACATCAATTAAAAGAAAACTGTAAACTTCATAACTTTAAATATGTTGTTCTAATAAACGGTCAATATGTTCATATAAAGGCATTGAACAATGGATGTCCCTCCTAAGCCCGTCCGCTTGGGATAAATATGACCTTTTAAAGAATAGAAATAGAACCACATACATTTCCTCATATCACGATTTATCTGATTTCCGACATTTTGATGTCTTTGTGCCTCACTCTGGTCACGAACCTACGACTTTCGTGTAGACACTTATAACCTCAATTTAATATCAAAAATTTCCTAAGGCTAAGTCATTGTTTGAAGAGTTATTATTTAAATGTTTTAGTTATCTTATAAGTATTTAGTAATTTGAATAGCTTTCACTGGAATATTAAGTTTATACTCAAGCAACATTTTTTGTTTTATTGTTAGTTTGTTTAAACGCTTTAATCAATACAATTATTAGTCCAATTCAAAAAAATATTTATTAAGAAAGATTTAAACATCACCATCACGTTACATATCTAAGTAGAGGAACCGTTTTAGATAAATAAACTAGGTGAGTGAAGTCGCGGGAAAACGCTTGTTATTCTTGTGTATTAGAAATTATATACAGAAAACCCAACTTTTTTTTAAATATTATTATTTACAGTATTTCAATCTGTGTAAATTTCATCCATACCGATCCAGCTATTATAAGTAACAAACACACATACAAAACTTCGCATTTATTATACCAGAACGTTAGCAAATGAAGCATTATTATATAACAAAGTGAATTTCTAAGCAAGTTTTTATTTTTTTTACAGGTAGTTACCATGCCGGCAAGTACGATGCAGGCGTATTCGCCGCCCGCACTTACACTACCCCGAGATACATCACCCCCTACAGACAGCCATACCGCTTTTGAACGAACGCCATATATTGATAAATATTAGATAAGTTTGTACAGTACAATGTTTATATTCAATAAATTGATTATCATTTTGTATTTTGGTATTTTGTTTTGAGTCTGTTTTTTCTGAAATATGTACCTATTTGAATAGGAAAATAGGTTTTATTATGTTATTTATTAATAATTTTAAGTCTAAAAAGTGTGTAAGCGCAGTATCTTTGTATAACTTGTGAGGCAAATGTTTTATTAATATTAGAAAATGAAAATTCGACAAAAAGTATTTGGAATCTTGTATCATAATTCAAAGAAAACACTTCAATAACATACTTTTGAATTATCAAATCACATACGATAATAAAACACGTCAAAGAGAAAATTACAAATATACTTAATTATTTATGATGTTCTCCTAGCCGATTCCGGCTACGGCGGCCAATCTCATTGAGATTAGCCAACTGCGCAGGAGATATTATAGTGCTCAAGTGTACGCGCAGACACAAGTGCACTCTCTATTCCTATCACTCTCATACTCCGGTGGGACGACCACTCGACACGACCGGTGAGAGTTAAGGCGCAGGACCGACGGCTTTACGTGCTCTCCGAGGCACGGGGGTGAAACACCGCCAACTTCCCAACTCCGGGCTGTTACTGAGACTTTCTATACAGAAAGACTTAATAACTAAACTTGGCCCGACCCGGGACTCGAACCCAGGACCTCCGGGTGTGCAGCCGTACATGCTAGCCACTACACCACCGAGGCAGTTACTTATAATATGTATGTATTTAAAGTTATATATGTGTAGTCTATCGACTATCTGGTATCCATGACACAAGCCTTGTAGCTTACCATGGAACTGGGTGGTGCTGTGTGTTAATGTCCCAACAAAAAAAAAAAAACAATATTTACAAAACAAATGAGTAAGAATGCTAGCTGTATTCCACCACTTGCAATGCCGATTTTTTGGACAAAAAATGAGTCAACTCTCCTGTCACCTAAAGGCGATAAGACGTGTTTTTTATGATATTCAGTGACAAACGATCACACAGCCCACCTGATGGAAAGCGGTGCCTGTCGCCCATAACACCTACGGTTCATGCACTTAGGTTTTATGTTACAAAATTGCTATATAAATATTAGTGAAGATAAAAAATTAAATTTATTTTTATTAATTTATTATTCTTTTAACAAACAGAGAGTTGTGACATACGGAATGAAATCTTTAGCTATTTTTGTTCAGTTACGCCAACAAAGTATAATTTTTTACGTCCGTATATAAGTACACAGTACACACACAGGTTTTTTTTAAATTTTTTTTCATACATATATTATGATGAAAAACGCATTTTTTTAAATTTTATATAAATATTATAGATAGACAGATCGACGGGATATTTGTATGGAGATTTAGCGGATAGTGACATACGAGTAGGCTATTATAATATTAAACCTAGCGAAATGAAATAAATTTTATTCAATTAGACTTATTACAAGCACATTTGAAATGTCAATTTAGAGCGTCAGTGTAGTCTGTGAGGAAGTTACCACCGGCTCGGAAAGCAGTTATGCTGAGAAGAGCCGGCGAGAAACTCGACATTTAAAAGAGCAACTGTAGTTGCTCTTTTAAATGTCGAAGTTACATTTATTTTATTAACATAACAATATAGATATCCCGCATAAAAATCAATAATTCTCAATTCCACACATTGCCATCAACAAGAAACTCTTGAACAGTGTAATATGTATAGCTCAATAAATTATATTTAACTAGCATTGCCCGCGGCTCCGCCCGCGTTCAGATGACCAAAAACCAAATTCTTAGGTTTTATCTATTAGTATACTCTTACATTGCAGTTTTTGTGTTTTTTCTCAAAAATGAGTTATTTTCCTGCGGTAAAAAGTACCCTATATGTTGACCCGGATGACCAACTATCACCATACCAAATTTCATTAAAATCCCTCCGGTGGTATTTCTGTGATGCGGTAACAGACAGATAGATAGACAGACAAAAATTCTAAAAACTATAGATTCGGCCTCTGTATCGATAATAATGTTTATTTCAATAAGATTTTCCAAAAAATATCTAATGTACAGATTCAGCTTAGTTACAATTTTATTATATGTATAGATTTTATCCTTAAATTTTTGTAAAGGTAAATGTAGGAAATTTTGTGGAATCTTATTATATATGCATATACTCAGTATATGCATATATAATAAGATTCCACAAAATCAAACCCATGAAGTATTTATTCACCTTTTGGAGTCGAAATCTGGGTGTAACAGGCTTATTTCTATTCCTAGTGTTTATTGTGATAGATATTCAATCTTGCATTACATTGGCTTTAGGTTAGGCCACTTTAGTGCTAACAGCCCCATACTTATAGATTGACTAACACGAGTGTGTGAAGTGTATTGTATCATTTAAATTATTCAACAAATGAGATGTTTCCGACAAGTAATTAATGATAATATCGCTCATTCTTAGTTTACAAGCCGCAACAAATTACTGCATGTTGTTTTTGATTGTTTTCAAATGTATTCATTTTTGATAAGTAGTTTATCCGTATAAACGATATCCTTACAATGTTTCCTTTTAGATATTACTAGCATTGCCCGCGTCTTCGCCCGCGTTCAGATGAACAAAAACCAAATCCTTAGGTTTTACACATTAGTATACTCTTACATTGCTATTTTTGCATTTTTTCTCAGAAATGAGATATTTTCCTTCGGTAAAAATATCCTATATGTGGACCCGGATGACTAACTATCAAATATAAATATCAAATTTCATTAAAATCCCTCCAGTGGTTTTTCCGTGATGCGGTAACAGACAGACAGACAAAAATTCTAAAAACTATATATTCGGCCTCTGTATCGATAATAATGTATATTTCAATAAGATTTTTCAAAAAATATTTAATGCACAGATTCGGCTTAGTTACAATTTTATTATATGTATATATAAGTATTGTATTCATTATTAACTTACCCTCGTTTCGCTCGGGTTCCCTAGGGTAATTGTAGCCTATGTGTTACTCTACATCTAGTCTATCTGTATACGAAATTTTGTCTAAATCTGCTTAGTCGTTTCAAGAAGAACTAACAAATGTACAATTTTTCGCATTTATAATTATAGTAGACTTAGAATATTTTAGTCCTTTATAACGTCACACTGCTCGGTACGAGTCTCCCCTCTGAATAAAAACGTTTTTCGAGGGGCAAGAGGACTCTTAGACATGCTGAGTTCCTTCTAAATGATTCAAGAACTAGTTAGGTTCTATCAGACATGCAGGTTTCCTCGAGAGACTTTGACGCTGTATAAGCAAGTCAACATTTTTAATTTTCAAAACCTTACCGTTTTCTTAAAACTTCAATAATGGCAATTTGAGAGATTTGAAGTCGCTTCACTTGGTTTTCCAAGCTTGTTAATAATAGACTAGCACTACCCATAACTAATAGAGCATACGATACGATTATTTTCATTAAAACATCCTAAAATGCGCCATGTCTAAGAAAATCTATACTATTAATGTATGAAAAAATAATACTAATAACAATTTATTAATCTTATTTTTACTTAATTTAGTTTTAGTTTACGCCTTAAAGTTTTAATTTTTTATTTTATATATTATAATATAATAATATTTCAAACACTAATAAATTTATCGATAAATTTGCTATTATTTTCTTGTAGGCGTTACTATATGTTAGAAAATTCTGTATGATTATCTAATTAAAAGTACTGCGCTGATATTATAAAGAAACTGTATAATGTTACCAAATTATTATAATTCATCTTAAATAAACAAGAAGCAGTGTGTTTATTATTTAAATATAATAATATAGTAAAAGGAAAGAGGTAAAAGTAGGTATGTCATGAATTCGTCATATCAATTTTAAATATCTATTTAACTATTCATTTTGATTTTTGGTTCACAACGTTTTGAATGCATATATTATATTATTTTCATTGATGCTTTACAGCGATAAAGCTCATGGGAGAAACAGAAATTATGGCGTCTTCCTTGGTGTAAAGCACTCGAAACACCATTCGAATAAATCCGAAAAAGTAGTTTCATTTTCAAAACCATCTAATTATACCATAAGATCCAAAAACGAATAGATTTTGAGAATATAATACGTTTATATATCTATGATTTATTAGTATTTGTTTACAACTTCGCTTGCATGATAGTTTATTACTTATTATTTAAATAGAATAAACGATTTTCACTTGGAGTTCTATTACTTTGTTTTATACTTATATATAGGAATAAAAATTTCGATGTAATCTTATACAATATACGTATAGTAAAATTCTAACTGCATCGAATCTATACATTAAATATTTTTTGGAAAATCTTATTGAAATAGTCGTTATTATCGATACAGAGGCCGAATTTATAGTTTTCAGATTTTTTTTCTGTCTGTCTGTCTGTCCGTCCGTCCATCCGTCCGAAGCACCATAAATAATCGGGCTTGACCTAGGTGGTTATCGCATTTGAAACCTACATATGTACGAGTATATACACATATATATGTAGATGTCTTATGTCGGTCAGTTTAGTGTAAAGTAGGTGTAACCTCCCATTGTTTTATGAGATTAGGGCATTGTTCGGATTTTTACGAGACAATGGATGCTTGTAAATTAATCGGACAGCATTCTATTGTAGAGACTTAAGTGTATCTTAAATGTCCATCTTTTAATAGTATTTGCCTCTGGGGCTATTTTTTAGTGATATTAAAGGACGATCACTAAAATATCTTACAATATTAATTAATGAGCTTCGCCCGAGCTCAAAGTACAAAAGACAAACTTTTCTTTTCCTTTTCTTTTACAATAATGTATGGAAGTCTGCTCGATTTGTTGACATTTATGATAACTGTTCCGCTCCCATGGGTAATAATATGATGAGTCTATAACCCTCCTCAATAAATGGGATATCTAATGCAAAAAAAAAATCTAATCGACATAATACTTTCTTAGATTTACGCGAATATTTGACATTTTAAATAAAACTATCTTTTCGGATTTTGTCGCGGATTTATTTATTTAATCGACAATTCAAACAAACAAACAAATAAAGAAACTCTGCGTCTTTATAATATTAGTATATATATTTTGTGTATCTCTAGTTAAGTATACCTCATAGATAAGGATAGATAAATCACCATTTTTTTATTTCCCGTTTTCGCAGTAGGATTCTTTCGTTTAATAATGTAAGAAAGTTCTAAAAAAATACTCCATTTTGTAGAACTAAATTTTATGTAAGTATACAGTGTTTATTACAGGAAGTAACGAAATATGTTATTTTAACGAAAGTTTGTACTGACGAGTTTTTAGATATTACGAAAGTTTAATAAGATTACGCGTGAATTGGACATGATTTGTACTTTTTTAACTGCCATAATATGTACCTATGTTACTATAATATTTCCTATATAATAATAATTTATAATATGTCGTACGTATATCTAATAATACGTTAACAAACAGCACCATCTAGTTCCATGGTAAGCTAGGAGGCTTGTGTCATGGATACCAGATAATTGATACACAACACAAATATAACTTTAAATACATACATATTATTATAAATATAAACACCCATGACTGGAGTACAAACATTCGTGCACATCACACAAACGAATGCCCCCAGTGGGACTCGAACCCGCGACCGCTGGCACAACAAGTACTACAAACTGAGCCAAACGTGTCTTCAAATATATTTTCGTATATTGTGACTGCAACAGCATTTTATTATTATTTATATAGCCAGTATCTTAAATACTATACTGTATAATGTAATATAGTCTAAAAATAGGATTAATTAATACAATAAAATCTATTATTTAAATTCAAAAAGAAATGTTGTTCATTGCTAAGCCTTCACTTGAGTAAAGCTGAGCGAATAAGGTTTTTAACGGAAAAATATATCAAAATTTTTGTATACACTCTAAGAAAAGAAACAAAAGAGAAGAATAGCGATTGTACCTCTCAGCTATTATTATAATAATTTTACATAACTTTTAATTTCAATTCAATTCAATTTTTTTATTAATGGCTTCAAAGCATGCCAGTTAAGCACAGATTACTTCACCAATGTCACGTAGAATGGAGAATACACGAAGGAGATTGATCGGTAAACTTTTAATTGAAAAACAATTTATTTTAACCAAATATGTCTAAACTTAATATCGATTACATTAGATATACTTGAGTTAATTTTTTCGTTAACGATTGATCTCATTACTGTCCAAGTAATATTGACCGCGTTACGAAAGTAATAGAGCTATGTACATTTAGACAGAAGTTTTGGCACTTTATTGCAACGCTAAATTCCATATTAAACTATCTTAATTGCTATTGTTTAATTATAGTATTAGAAAGATTTTAGACGTGTACCTTTAATTTTGGGATCTTCTCGAGAATATAATATCTTTTTTGTTTGGTTAACATTATATTATAATATTAATAATATTTAGTTTAGTTGTAACAAAAAAATATTAAAAAATTTTAAAAAATCTTATGATAATACATATTATATCATAATCTATAATATAGAAATGAATCGCTGAATGTGTGGCTAAGCGCAAGTCTCAAGAGCTGCTGAATCGGTTTCGCTAATTCTTTTTTATAATATTCCTTGAAGTACGAGGATGGTTCTATGGACAAAGTCTAAAAACAGCACTTTTCTATACTCCCATACAAAAGATTCGTAATAATACATAAAAGTCAATTTGAACTTTAATACCATACCATAAAGTTTAAGTGTTAGTGGAGAGGTTCCGGGAAGGCAAAACAATTAAGCGACGTTAGTATCGTATAAATATTAAGTCAATATTTGTCAATATTATTCACAAAAAAAAATCAAAATTTATATGGCTAACGCCGGCTAATAACTATTTATATCTATTTAAAACGTACCTAGCGACAAACCCGAGCGAAGCGAGGGTGAGCCGCTATTATATTATATAATTAAATTATATTACAATAAATAAAGTTATGATATTAGTGCTTTAATTTGTGGGACACAATTACTCTGCTAAATTATAATAAAAAAAAAACAGTAAAGTGTAAAGTAGTGTGTTTGAAAATTAGTCTATCGGTGTTGGTATGATAATTTGAAGAATTATCTTGGAAAAATCGTATTTTAAGGTACATCCAAAGTAGTGGTAAGCTACTAGTTAATATTATTTAATTTAATAGAATTGAAAAAAGAAGTTCTTAAAAGTTATGATTTAATTTTATAAACTCAAACTTAAAATACATTTTATATTAATTAAAAGTATTTTATTTTTAATTAAATATAATTTAATAATTTATTTTTAATTAAATATTAAATAATATTTTACTTTACGAAACACTCTGATATGTCTATTTTTTCTTAGGTCTATCTACAACGCGCTCTACTTACTCAGTGATCGGGTGCATCTCGTTACTTGTTACCTCACTCGCACTTGCCAGCATCTTATGATAGCTACATAAACTACAGACTTCTACACTTTTGTGATAAAAAGATTTTCATATAGTTTTAATTCAATAATATTGAAAATAACTAGCGACTCACCCAATACGTTTAACAGTTTTTTAGCAAAGTGGGTAAGTAGTTTACGATTATAGCAAAATAGGTAAGTATTTTAGAAAAACTTAAAATCATCGCTTATTTTAAATTGATTGGTCATAAATGCCGAAATATTCTTTATTTCTTACCAAAAGTATAATTATGATGAGTTTTATTTTATATCCCTTACTTGGGAAATGATGATTCTCCACACAAACTTCTCCTCATTTTCGAATAAAAAACTATACTATGTCCTTCGAGGATCTCAAACTATCCCCTTACCAAATTTCATCTAAATTCGTTCAGCAGATTAAGCGTGAAAATGTTACAGATAGGCAGACTTACAGAAAATAAGTAACTGACAGTAAAAATTATAGAAAAGACGTTAATAATATTAAGTTGTAGGTAACAGCAAAGGCAGTGGTAACGCCATTAAGAAATCAAGTTAAATGAGTTCAAATCCCGGGTCTCGCACCTCTGATGTGATGTTGTCATGTGCAAATTATTTTCAACATGATTACCACTAGTCTTACGGTGAAGGAAAACATCCTGAGGAAACCTGCATGTCTAAGATAATTTAGAAAGTTTTCCAAAGAAGTCCGCCAACCCGCACTTGGTCAGCGTAGTGGACTATGGCCTGTTCCTCCTTGTATTGAAGGGAGCCCCGTGCCCAGCAGTGGGACGTTAAAAAGGGCTGAATACAACATTAAAATATATTTATCAACGCAATATATACATACATTTTCAAATAAAACTATAAGTTAGGATATATTCGTGGATTTATTTTGATTTTTGGTTCCCGACGTTTTAAATGCTTTATAGCAAACATGATCACGGAAAAACATCAAAATAATTCCGCGTAAATAAAATCCGAAAAGATAGTTTTATTTAAAATGTCAAATATTCGCGTAAATCTAAGAAATTATTATGTAATATACAAAATATAAAGTTTTACGTCCAGTAGATTCAAACATAATTGCTGTGAAAGACAATAGCGAAACAAAAAGACAAACAGAGTGTATCAATAAGAGCTCCGTTTTTTACATTGAATGTGCGAAAGCCCAAAAATGAATGCGCTTGCCAAATAAGCGCTGGTGGACTATTAATACCTCTCGAATACCTTTCATTATGGCTTTAATTATAGCTGTTTGTATGATACAATAATATATACTGTTTGTATGATATAATAGTTTGTATGATAAAAATATATCTTCATATTTTTTTATAAATAAAACATCCCTATATTTTCCTAAAAAACCTACAACGGAACATCTATAACATGACAAATTCTTAAGTCGAGTAAGTTAAATAACTCAGTTTAAGTTCGTACTTGATGTAGGCAAAGCACTAATAACAAAACGAGTGTGACTTAATAAGAACGTGCGTATATAGAAACTTTTTAGTATAAAACGGGCGGGTAAAAATTTTTTTACTCATTCGTGACTTACATTTCGTGAATTACATTCAAAATGAAACTGGTAGGCTTTTTTTTTAAATTAAAATGTTGTATAATTAACTTATTAAAACATAATTTCATTAATGCTATTTACAATTAAATTAATACTTTTCGTTTACAATATTTTTTTAAACTTCCTAACGCATGTAAATAGTTATTGTAATAAGTTTTTTTTTGTGCTTCACGTGGTATTGAGGAATTAATAAATATTTTGTGTTTTCAACCGACTTCAAAAAGGAGGAGGTTCTCAATTCGACTGTATGTTTTTTTTTTTTATGTTTGTTACCTCAGAACTCCGTCATTTATTAACCGATTTGAACAATTTTTGTGTTGTTTGAAAGTGTATACTTCCAGATTGGTCCCATTTAAATTTCAAAAAAAATACCACCCCTAAGGGTGGAAAAATAGCTAATGTTGAATTTAACCTACTTCTAATTGTCATATTGACTTGAAACTTTGCAAGTGTTTCTATTTCCGTTGATAGTAGAGTGGTTCGGTATTGTTGACCTAATCTGATGGTAAGGCCAGAAGGTGGATAGGTGGAACTCTTCAACGGCTAATAGTAGATACTTTGAGTTTGGGCTTGTTTTGTTTGATTTGACAAGCCTAATACGTTAGAATTCTTACTTTGCTACTACTGTCTACACTAAAAAGGGAAAAATAAAAACTTTTTAACAAAAAAATAAAAACCGACTTCAAACAAAAGCACTAAAAAGTTAAAAATAACTGATTGGTAGTTTTCATTTACTATACATACCTAATCAAATATATTCGAAGTCGGTGTGCTTTGGCTAAGTAATTAAAGCCTACCTATTAAATACATACCTAATCAAATATTTTCGAAATCGGTGCCAGCCCATACAAAGCAAAGCACACCGACTTCGAAAATATTTGATTAGGTATGTATAGTAAATGAAAACTACCAATCAGTTATTTTTAACTTTTTAGTGCTTTTGTTTGAAGTCGGTTTTTATTTTTTTGTTAAAAAGTTTTTTGTGTGAGTGATCCTAAAGACGAAAAACATTCATATGCCAAAGCTTATAATTTTGCCTCATACAGAAATCAAACCAGTTACTTCCGACTTAGTAATAACTTAACAAGGGTCATATTTAAGGAATTTACATATTATTGTATAATTATTTTAATTTACTCTAAACTATACATTCTTTAGAAAGTTAAATCATATTTGCCTTTATAATTATTTGCGTAATTGCCTATGTTTTATAAAAATATTTGTTATTTTAGTTTACTTCCTTTACTGCTATCATTGCTGCGGCATCAGCAGGACGTATTTTTAGCCAGCCGCAAGAAAACCAGTACGCAAATGTCGCTGACGTCTACCAATCAGCTGTTGAACATCAAGGAGTGTATGCTGGACAGTCCCATTCGTATCCTGAACAGATTCAATACTCTAGTCATTTAGATGGACAGCAACATAATTTAGGTCACCAAGGTCGTTTAGGTTACGAAAGACCATCTGCTGAGAAAGTAGCCAAAATTTTGGCGTATCATTCGGAAAGTAATGATCATGGATACAATTATGCCTATGAAACTGAAAATGGTAAGTCCAATATTGTCTATTATTTCTACTCTTATTTGTAAGATTTTATCGTCTTCTTTTTATCTAATATACGTAATATTTTAGGTCTTGAGTAATTTGAAAATATAAATTTAAATACTTTCAGGTATCAAAGCCCAGGAAATTGGTCACGTAGCTAAAGGCACGAATGCAGAAGGTGCCTTCTCTTACACCGGTGATGATGGACATACATACACAGTGACATACATTGCTGATGAACATGGTTTTAGAGCTAATGGTGCCCATCTCCCAACCCCACCTCCAATTCCTGAAGCCATCTTAAAATCTCTGGAGGAAAATGCGAAGGCTGAAGCCAATGGAATTTACGATGATGGTACGTAAATTCCAAATAACATTGTCATTTTGGAAATATTTGCCGCAATTGTTTAGAATGTCGACATAAATCATACAATGCAAGAACATTGTAGTAACACATTATTCTTAGCTTTCTTATTATTAACTGAACTTTCTTATTATTTACCAAATTATTCTTCTTATTTTCAATTTTAAAGGAATCTTTTTTTTTAATGAAACAAGAATTCATGACAATATTACCAATACAAAGGTTTAGTTGATTAGATGATTTGATCTATAAAACTCAGTTTGTAGTGACCCTACTGGCTGTGCTAGCGGTCGCGGGTTCGAATCCCGCTGGCGGCATTCATATGTGTAATGAGCAAGAATATTTGTACTTCTATGTATTTAAAGTTACTAGATGGGCTGTGTGTTAATGTCCCAACATATTTGTTTATTTATACATATAAAAAGCCGTACTCTATTTTCTTTTAATATATTTCAGGTCATTATCATGAAGAGCAACAGCCAGCTCAAAATTACCAGTATGAAGGTCATCAGCAAGAATATGCTCAAGCCCCAGCATCCAACACTGGATATCACCATTAAATTCCACTGTTAAACTTTTGTTATAATATGCCTTGTTAATATGTTTGTTTGTTTCTAATATCCAGATTGTTATATTTTAAATTATAGTTGAACCAGTTTTGATGAGAATAAGGTACACATATAAACTATTTTATATAAAAACTCAGAGTTACACAATTATCCTAGATAATAAACTATAGATGAAGCTATTACAGCATTCGAATTGACGTCTTGACAATGTTACGTACTCTATAGAAAGATTTGTAAAGAAAACCTAGTCTTAGTGGAAGCTGTTACCAAAATTGTTTGTTGTTGCTAGAAAATAATAAAAAAATAAAATGTTCCCTGTATTTTTTTTTTCTTGGAAAGATCCGTTTTTGGCAATTTTCTTCTCTAAGTATATATTAAAAGGAAAAGTATGGTACAACTTATTCTTAATTAAACTCCTCTTTTACAATTTTTTTTTCAGTTTTAAAAGGCAAAGAAACCTAGTTTTTGTGGAAATATTAATTAGTATTAGCATAATTATAGGCTTATATTGTACAATGTACATGGTTGCATACACAGTTATTTTGCAATCAAATATTTATACATATAATAAAATCTATACATATAATAAAATTCTAAGTAAGCCGAATCGGTACATAAAATATTTTTTGGAAAATTTTATTGAAATAGACATTATTATTCATATAGAGGCCGAATCTGTAGTTTTTAGAATTTTTAAGTCTTAGAATTTCTGTCTGTGACCGCATCACGAAAAAACCACTGGACAGATTTTGATAAAATTTGGTATGATGATGGCTGGTTATCAGGGTCAACATACAGGATACTTTTTACTACAGGGAAATATCTCATCTGTGAGCTAAACGTTAATATATTTACTACTGCACAAAACCGCCAACGATTTGAATAAACCACAAAAACTTAATATAGTCATCAATGTCATATAACATTTAATATTAATTATTTTGTCTGAAAATAATCAGGCGCTATTAACCACCTACGTATCGAATATTTGAACCCACATAGTGCATTGTAATTTGATAATTTGTATTACTTCGAACGATTTGTTTCACTATGACCTAATGACATTTGATTTTAAAATTTATTTCAGTTGATTTATCCGCTTAGGTCTAGGAAATATAATTTAGTGTTAGTTCTTGACGAAAAAAGTATCAAAAAACTTGTAAAAAAGTATCCTATATGTTGACCCGGATAACCAGATATCATGATACCAAATTTTATCAAATTCCTCTAGTGGTTTTTCTGTGATGCGGTCACAAACAGATAAGAAGACAAACAGACAGAAAGATAAAAATTCTAAAAATCATAGATTCGGCTTCTGTATTGATAATACTGTCTATTTCAATAAGATTTTCAATAAAATATTCAATGTATAAATTCGGCTGAGTTAAATTTTATTGTATGTACCTATTGATTATTAAATTTGATGTATAAATTTAAGTATTTGGAATAAAATTTAATATGTATTTTACAATTTTGGGGTAGATCTTTTTGCATTTTTAATGATTTGTTTATTAATATATATGATATTTTTTGTTTTCTACATGATAATACTATCATTGCCCGCGGCTCCGCCCACGTTCAGATGACCAAAAGCTAAATTCTTAGGTTTTACATATTAGAATACTCTTACATTACATTTATTGTATTTTTTCTCAGAAATGAGACATTTTCCCGCGGTAAAAAGTATCCTATATGTTGACCCAGATAACCAGCTATCACCATATCAAATTACGTGAAAATCCCTCCAGTGGTTTTTCTGTGATGCGGTAACAGACACACAGAAAGATAGACAGACAGACAAAAATTCTAAAAACTATAAATTCGGCCTCTGTATCGATAATATTGTATATTTCAGTAAGATTTTCCAAAAAATATTTAATGTTTAGATTCGGCTTAGTTACAATTTTATTATATGTATAGATAACGATTGAGTCTGATTTTTTTCTATTTATTTTATCATTCCAATTTCTACTTAAGCTCAAGTCGTATCTTATTTAGACAACTAGCGATTTACTCTCACTTCGCTAGGGTGCGTCCCTAAGTAGGTTTTAATTTTTTTGAGCGGAATCCTAATTATTTTTTTCTAAAATAAAAGCAGCCTAAGTTACTCCTTATAACATCAGCTACCTGCCAGTGAAAATCTCGTCAAAATCAGTCTAGCCGTTTTGGAGATAAGCCGGAACAAACAGACAAACACACAGACAGACAGATAAACATTTTATAAATTGTGTTTTTCTTATAAGTACCGTATATTATTTCATAATATGCATTTAGTAAAAAGCTTTTATTTCGATAATACAAACAGACAAGTAGGTTTTATTTATCTATATACAGATGGACACCAATTTGCTAAATAAAATCTCAAATGTAAGTATTTTTTAATAAAATAGGTCTCTGTAGAGTCTAATTTTGCTTAAATCACCTATACGTTTTACTATACATTTAAAAACACCCATAACATACTTAGTAAAACCTAGGAGATCTATAAATAATCTATGCCTTCGAACTTATGACTTTGACCTAAATATTTGCTTAGGAATGTTATTCATCACAATTGTTTTTGAACTTTCACGATTTAGGCGTATACTCTATCATTGCCTTAATGCGTTAGCTGTCGCTGTCTCTATCTGCTTATTGCAATTGGGTAAGACGATTAGGTATATTAGCAGATCATCTCGTCATTAGTTAACTATGTATGTAAAAAAAACTTTCTTACATTTACGCGAATGCTTAACATTTTAAATAAAACTATCTTTACGGATTTTGTCGTGGATTTCGTTTTGATTTTCGGTTCCCTTTGAGACGCTAAAATCTTAATCTCTCTCGTAACAATGATTGCTGTAAAGCTATCGAAATGTCGGGAATCAAAAATCTAAATAAACCGGCGAAAAAAACCGAAGAGATAGTTCTTCTTATAATATTTATGTCAAGTTTATAATGCAATGCTGTGAATTCTACTTATTTACAGTAATTGTACAACTATTGTAAATGTGAATGAAAAGTGTGTGTATTTGTTCCTCGTGCTAAAACGACTGAACAGGTGAAGATGAAGTACACAGATAAACTATGGCCTAAAGTTTAACATAGGATATAAAAGCTGCGATGTACATATTATGTATATCGCTATTGGATATAAGTTGCTAAGTGAGTATATGTATTTATCTATATTTGTTGATGTTACCACCTCAGTGGTCTAGTGGCTAGCAAGTACTGCAAAGTCTGGTTCATTTCTTGAGATTTTCTGTCAAAAAATTCTCAGTAGTAGCCCGGAGTTGGAAAATTGGCGGTGTTACAACCCGCGCCTCGAAGCACATAAAACAGTCGATCCTCTCACTGGTCGTGTCGAATTATTACCTTATGGGACTTTTAGAATGAAAAATTAATAGAAAGTTCACTTGTGTCTATTGTGTCTTGAAAAACATACCGACATAACTATCTATGACTGTCTGTTTATTTGTAACGTATGCGATTTGAAGCCATTCGTTCGATTACGACAAAACTTTTACCATTCGTGTATGTAATGCATGCATTAATAATGGTGCGTGAATTTTATAAGAAATTGAAATTTGGCACAGAGGTAGATTGTGGTAACACATAGGTTACGTTTTATCCCTAAAAAAATATAGAGTTCCCGAGGGATAGATTTGTTTTTGTTTTTCTAGAGGCGAACCCGAGCGAAGCCAGGATGAGCTGCTAGTACACTATGAGTAAATAAAGTTTGATTAAAAATCAATTAGATAAATACTTTTAACCAATTTAATGGCCATTTGAATTCGTACCGTGACAGAACCTCTTATTGATCCTTGCCCCGAGGTGTCTTATTATAACTATTACATAAAGCGTTTCTAAAGTTCAAATGTAGGTACTTGTTGAATATCATCTAAATACAAAGTAATATATATTATATAAATTGATTGACTGTCTCGGTGGTCTAGTGGCTAGCATGTACGGCCACAGATCTGAAGGTCCTGGGTTCCAGTTCTGGATCGGGCCACATTTGATTATCGAGTATTTTTGTCAAGAATTTTTTATTAGCAGCCCAGAGTTGGGAAGTTGGCGGTGTTTCATCCCCGTGCATCGGAGAGTACAAAAAGCCATCGGTTTTGCGTGCTAACTCTAACCACTTCTAACAAGGTCGTGTCGAAGTATCGTCCCATCGGACTTTGAGAGTAAAAGTAAATAAGAGTGCACTTGCGTCTGCGCATACACTTGTGCAATATAATATCTCCTGGGCATCTGGCTAGTTTCAGTGAGACTAGCCGCCGCGCCGTGGCGGTAATCAGTCAGGAGGGACGTTATTATAAATTTATACTTTGTTTGAGAATTATTTTAGTTTGAGTAGTACCTATGAATATTACTCAGGTGCGTCCTGAGTACAGATGAATTTTTCCGACTTAATTTAAAAATAACATCATACTCGTAAATTATTTTCGCGAAATGTTTTTAAATAATAGCTTATTTCTATTGGTTATCAGTATGAAAATTGGTGCAGTAGTTTCTGTAATTAGCCTGAACAAACAAATACAACTCTAATTTATGTATATATATAGTGAAAATTGAAAATGATACAGCCTACTGGGACTTCTCGATTCAAGTCGAAGCGAACGAACGAAAACAGACGCAAGTTTTAAATAAAATCTTATACTATTTAATTTAACCTTTTTATGTATGTATTCAGCCCTTTTTATTGCCCCA